>BSBN01000997.1:0-2400000 GCA_027924645.1 Cunninghamia lanceolata | reverse complement strand
TAGTTGTTCTGCTTCGCGTGAGCAAGCATTATTGGTGGTTTTAATGCTATAAAAGCAGTCTTTTTGCAAAATTGAAATCTGTCTAAGTGTTTTAAAGCACCTGGAGGCAATTTCAATCTCTTGAAGACTTGAGGCAATTTTAATCTCTCGAGGCAAATTTCAATCTCTCGAGGCAATTTCAATCTCTTGGCAATCAAAACTAGGGTTTTCAAAACATTCAAAGTCGTAAGTTAAAATCTCGCCCTCTAAAATTCGCTACTTGTGCTCACTATCATGGTTCTATCAATAGGAATTACTAGTAAATTTTCATTTCTTTTAGGGTTTTGTCTTCTTAGATCTTGTTGAACTACAAATTTTGAGCTTTATTGTTGCTTTAAGTCAGAACCCTAGTTGCGAACTTGCAATTATTGCTAAACTAAAAGCCTAATTTGCAAATTTATCACCATAATGGCACCCCCACGAGCTCAAACCTCAAGCTCTGGAGAGATGAAAAGGCCCATAGTCCAAGACCTTCTTGATTAATTAAAGCCCTCCACTAACGACAAAGTAAAAGGTCCACTTCTGTTCCAGGGTTCCAAAATCAAAGAAGGCCTCATAGATAAACATATCCATATCAAGGATGCCACCATACCACTTACAAGATGGTCATTGTTCAAGAACTTGTTTGGGAACAGGAATTTGAGTTCTCCTATATGTAACCCCTGGAGATTGGACATAGGGAAATTGGTTGTCCCAAATGTCTGCATGGATGTGGACTTGTTAAAAGTTGTGGCAGCCATATATGATCCTATCTCCAGAGTTGTTAGGACGTATGATGGGATCGAAATGGTAAAGATCAGTAGGGAAATGATTGCTGAAGTTTTTCAACTTCATGAGTGGAATGAGGATTTGGAAAAAAATGATTTGAAAGCATTTAGGAGTGAATACGAGAAGACAAGACACACCTTTAAACTCGCAATGTTGCCAAATCATCTAGCATCAGTTGGAAAGGGAAAGCGGAGAATTGTTATTGGTTCATTAGATAAGGAACCCTTCCCAATAAAGTATTTTGCTCCATATTTTCAGAAAACCTTTTATTCTTTGTGTCAAATCTTGGGGTTTGATCCTGCTTCTGGAATGCCAATGGGTTTCATGTATATGGTTGCTCATATCCAACACCCCGCTTACAACATAGTACATGACTTTGCTTCCTACCTGGCAGATAGCATTCATGAGGGTTTAATTTCATTAAAGAATGGTAAAGATTCAGTTCAGTTTTGGTGGTACTCACTGTTAATGCACATGTTTTTATTCAAAAGGGAAAAATTATGTGAGAATGATATGAAGTTGGTAAAGGAGGAGGATGGTGTTGAGCTGCTTGTCCAATGTTGGACAAGAATTCTAGACAAGGATGATATGAAGTTTGATTTTGTGGTGTTTGAGAATGTCTTTGCATCAAAGTTGAGGAATGACCTAATTCTGAATCCACCAAGGATTCCAACTGAACTACATGATTTTTTCAGGCCAAAAGAAAGGAGGTCTGATTTAAAAATTGATCACAATTGGGGAGATGTCAACCCCTATCCAAATTGTATAATTCTCAGAGTATATGGCACTATAGTTAGACCACATGTTCTCCCAAGAGAAGTGCCACTGAGAATTGGATTCCTTGAGGTCATTTGGCAGTTGGGTAATGTTGAGGATGGCCACTTGTTAAACATGAGGAAAGGAACCTTCTTCCCAACATGGACAATTTTTGTAGACTTTGTGATGACTAGTGGAGGGTGGAGAAAAATGGATGAATTGCTTGAACCATACAACATGAGGAGAGTGCGCCCAAGAAATCACGATCCTAAAGGTTTCATGGCTGCATTGAACGTGAGGATCAGAAGTAGTTAGTTCATACATAACTTCTTTTTCCCTGAAGATGTTATTAGGAACATCTTTAATTACCAAATACAACAGGACAGGAAGGCAAAATGGATTGCCTATGATAAGATGGTAAGGGAAAAATGGAAGACTGATCCCCAATATGACCCCCTACGGCTACCTCAATTCAAAAATGAATTGTAAAAAGTTGAATATATGCTCCAGAATTTTGAGCAAGTGGTTGGCAGGATGAAAAGAGAGATATTGGTTGCTAACAAAGGAAAGGCTGTGGTTGGTGAAGAATAGGAAAGGGATAAGGGGAAGGCCCCAGTGTTGGAGGAAAGGCCTACCTACCAACCACCACAAAATATCAAAGTCTTTGCAAGGAGAAAAGGTATTGTGAGGAAGTAACAATCTATTGCCACCCCAACTACATCTTTTGATTCTGAGCCTGACGGCTCAAGAGCTTCCTCACCAGTACATGAAATGCCACCACTATCTCCCCCAAGGCAATAGCTCCACAAGTGATTGAGGTGGATTCACCTCCAAGACAGCCACTACCAAAGAAGCAAAAGGTTGAACAAAGTAGCTTGGTGGATTATCCAGATGACTCAGATGATGAAATCATTGTCACTAAGAAGGATATGAGATGGGGAATGCCCTCTCCCCCTAGGGAGATAATAGAACTAGAAAGTAGCCTTAGGTTGGGCAAGGCAGACCTTAGGGGGTTGAGCACATAGATGACCTTAGGGAGGAAGCTTGCAAGACCTTCATGACAGATGATTCATTTTTCCAGACCCCTAATTTTAGAGAGTTTGTTTGGAGGGCAAGGAGAGATGAATATGTTGATAATGTTGCCAAAAAGAGAAGCTTGCACCCTGAATTACCAGAAGCAGTTATTCAGGCTGAGGTTAGAAAGGAAATGAAAGAACGGTTTCAGAAGATAACAGCTGAAAAAGGTAGAAAGTTGGTGATGGAAAGTGGTATTTTATTGCCGCCAGAGTGGGATTTAGCCTTGGTAATTGCTTTGGACATAGTGTGGAGGCATGACAAACCATTATATCAAATAGAGGAGGAAGCAAAATTAGCTTTACAGGGGTGTGTTTTCCGCGAAGATTGGGAAACACTTGCTATTTGGGCATTGGCCCCAGGTGCAAGGAAACCTGCAGTTGCTGAGCCTGATCCAAACATAAGTGGAGGGCTAATTATTAAGAGAGTGTTTGATACCCCAACAATTGAGGTAGCAAACATGTCAGTGAACATTGCCAAATTCACAAAGGCAATAGGAGAGAATATCACTAAAGAAATAGATCAATATAGATCCAAGTATAATGACATGATTGTAGAGTATAATGACAGTCAGCAAAAGGTTGCCAAGTTGGAAACTGAAGTGGCATTGTTAAAGCAATAATTGCAAAATATGCATGCTCATGCCCAAACATAGACTGGATCTGCTGTCCTTCCAGAAGTTTCAAGGGAAATCATTCCACACAATCTTGGAGATGCATCCCTACCCCTTGCAGTTGAGGAGCCAAGCACATCAGGTGCAGCCCCATCAAGTGAGCCTACTAAAGAGGAATTATTGGATCAAATTGAAAACTACAAGAAATTGTTGTCACAGGTCAATGAATCAATTTATTCAAGTAATATGAAGATTGTAACTATAGTTCTTGAACACTTGAATAAAGGGATTGATAGGAGATTAATTGGCATTCATTCAAATTATTCTTCTGTGTTTGATGTCATAAAGGATTTCGATAAGAATAAGGATGTTGTAACATCATTAATGGATACATGGATCCCTATAGCCAATGCATTAATTGCAACCAAGCATGTCAAGGATGCACCTCCTAACATTGTCCCAACTCTCAGACTTATAAATTCAATTAAGGATTTTTAGGGGTTGGTAGGTCCTTTGGAAATAAATATCAGGGAGCTTGTCAAAAAGTTTGATGAATGGAATTTCAGTCTGCTTCCTATTATTTGAGTGAAAATGGTGGGGTTAAACCTCTACAATTGTGGAAAGACCAGGCAAAACAAATAATATATGCTCAAGTTAAGCTCATCTGTGACACTATTGATTTAGATATGTTGAGAAGCAGCATGGATAAGTTGTTTCACACTGGCATTTTTTTAGAGGAATTTGACAAGGAAGCTAATCGAGTGGTTATCAAGTACACACCTCACAGGACCAAAGCAAAAGAACTTGTCAATTTCATTTGGCCAACAAAGGAGGAGTATCAGCTATGGAGGTAACTATGTTGACAATTTAGATTTCTAAAGTGCTAAAGTATATGTAAATGTTAATGTTTTGATGATTATTGTACTATTCATTTATTGAATATATTTGATCTAAGATGACTTTTGTTGAAATTAGAAAAAAAAAATTACTCCCTTTTTTATACTATTTATTATTAGTTTAAACTTTATTGTATATAAAATTGGTCGGATCTTACATATCAATTTACAAATATTGTGCTCCTTTTAATTCAAAATTGGTGACATGTGTCATGGATTGTCATTACATACGTGGAACATAGTTTGGAAACACTATTAAGTATTATCCATATACTTACGTCAAATCAAGTACAAATATTTGCATGTAGATTAAATTCACTTAAATTCACTTGAAAAGATATACCAAATCACTTAAATATTGGCACGCTTAGAAAGATATCCAAACGCTTTGAAGCCGAGCGCCATTAATGAAGCCTAGCTCTATTTAATGGAGCCCAACAACACCTCATAGTCATACCAAATTTTGAAGCTAGCTTGCTGCTTAACAAAGAAAATGGATACACCAATTTGCCTTATAGCACCACGAAGGCAAATTGCTTTCTTGGGTTTCATAACAGACTCGAGGCTTAGAGCTATAACGAAGCCTCACAAAATTGTCCGTTTACGCTTCTTGGAGTTGGAAGCCATTAAAATGGTGCTTGGGAGGGACTTTTTAATAGATAGGAACATATATTATGTGAATCCTGACATAGCCCCTTGGTTCTTGGCATCATTACTGGACCTTGGAGGTTTGAAGGTGGAAATTCTTGAACTATTGCAAGAAATTTTCAAGGTAGATTATCTGGACAATGATTTTGAGGTGGTTCTTGGGTCAAAGATGGGTGTGGGGATCCCACGGTCTTCTGACCTACCAATGGTGTTACTTGGGGAAGAGATGGTGTGGGAATTCAGTGGCTTCCATTTCTATTGAACATGACAGATGGTGCTCTCACCCGCCACCATCACTGGGCCACCATCAGTCTAAATTTTTTAAGGTGCTCTCGAGCTCTGACATGGAGCCGAATGCGGAATGGGTGCTGTGCTTCGCAGGCCTAGTGGAAACAGGAGATTTTTATGGTTTCCCTTAGCCAGTGGCCCAGTGTTTTGAACTTTTGATTTTTGCTATGTAATTTTGATGTAATATAATATATTATCATGGGAAAGAATATGTATGGGAATTTTTTGTAACATAATGATATGCCAGCTGTAACAATTTTTTGAATTAATATGAATGAATGAAAGTTGACGTCCACGAGACCAAAAACTGTGAATATTTTTTTTTATTAATATTAAATAGAATGTAATTAAATGATAAGTGTGACTGTAATTAAATGAAAAAAGAAATGCAAATTATGTTTATTGTTTATATCATAAAATACACGACCGTTTGATGAACATCGGATGGATGGTTGTAGTTGCATTCTGGAATGAAATGCACAAAACGCTAGGCTTGCGAACTCAAATCTCTGAAATCACCCTAAACTGTTAGATTTACAAAGATCAACAGTTTAGAGATTGTTGTGAGCTGTCAATGTAGGACAGCTGTCAGACATGTACTAATAGCATAGTCTAGAAGCGACAAGTTGACTTGACGTTTCATTCACTAAAAAAATCACATTATAAAAAAATCAAACTTTCTAGGTTCTACTTTTTAATGCTAAGTGATTTTATCTTTAAGTGAGATCCGAGAGGGTCAGCACATGGGGAGATTTCATATTGCTCATTGCAGTGCACCAAGGAGATTTCAGATTGCTCATTGTAGTGCTATTTCCAACAAAGCCAGTAAGACAAAACATAGAATCCCTAGGCTACATAACACGTTTCATCATTTCTTAAAATCTTATTTTGTCAAACTTTTTTCTTAAAATCTTATTTTGTCAAACTTTGCGTTTAGGGTTGAGAGACTTAAGAAAAATTTCACACTGTACAGGCATGTCTACCACCACTAGCAGACTAGACAAAGTTTTTGGGAAAGGCAGAGCAAGTACGGATAGAAAAATAGATTATTTTGAATTGCTTAAAACTTCAGGTTTGACTGATGAATACCATGATATTTATGATCCTAACATGTATGGTAGATTTACCTCAGAACTCAGATTTTCATATGAGAATAAGTCTGCCAAGACAAAGAAAGTTGATAGTATCAATGCACCGTGGGTAACTGGATTAGGGTGCATGATGTTACATGAGGTTTTCCCTTGCCTATAATTTATCATGGTCTGTGCCCACAATTATGATGGTAACAAAAGAGCAATTGTAAATAAGGATACCAAAGAAGAAATTTTATCCATTAATGCAGAAGAATTTGGAAAAGTGTTGGGGTTTATAACCCAAGAATTTGGAGACGTCCACATTGACCTAGAAAAGATTGCTAGTGATTATGAAGCAGTGGATGAAAGGGACAAAAATGTTTTCCTAAATAAAATAGTTTAAGAAAAAAACATCTTGAAAGATAACCATAAGCCTCCTTATCCTTTGAAAATTTTTAAATCATGGGCTCAAGATACTATTTCCATGCTAGCATTTTGCCTCAGACTGGATAGCAATTGGGAAGTGGATGCAAGCCTCCTTGAAATGGTATATAATATCCATTATGGTAATGGTGTACATGTCAAATATAAATTTGATGAGCACATTGTAGAATCCATGCATAAACAATTTTTAATGATTAAAGGAGGTTCCACCAAGACATTTAGGTTCACAACCTACTTGTGCTATTTTTTTCTATTCAAATTTAGTGGAATGTTTCAGACCAACAAGCTTTAGATTCAACCCTATAGTAATGCTGAGGAAAATAAAATGGCTTCAGTATATGATTGGACCACTAAGATAAGGATGCATGATTCTCGAAGGAACTACAATCATTTTGTAGACTACTTTTTGGCTCCATTGCATCAAGCAATTACAAATAGTCCAATGCCTAGATTGCCTATATCATGTAGAGATTTCATTCAACTAGGAAAAGAAATACAATTGGCTAATTGGTACTTATTGGAAGAATATACTGTGCTAAGATTTTATGGATTAGGAGTAGAGCCATACAAACTTCCAATACATGTGACAAAAAGGGTTTTTGCATTGGAATATGTAAGGCATATGCAAAGTACTGATGAACTACACTTTGCCGGTCAGCAAAAGAAGACCTTATTTCCTTCTTTACCTTTTTCATGTGGAGGGTTCACATTGGAGAAAAGCATTTAAGGTGGCACAAGATCTTTTGAAATTTTTTTAATTTTGATGCTGACTGTCACTGGCAGTATGATCCATGTGACACCATTAAAACAATGGTTGTGGCCAATAGGAATGATGCAAGTAGAATTCAACATCAAAGTAAACCCTTGATTGAAAACTTGAGAAACAAGGATACCTGGGATGAGGTCAAAATAGCAATGGAGAAAACTGCTGCTAAGAAAGGTATTTCTTTTGAATAGTTGTCAGTAGAAATTATGGCATTGGACCAGGTCCAAATTACAGGAGCACCAACAGAGAATGAAATCAGGAGGTACAACAATTTTTATAGAAAAAGTGATAAACCATCTATTAGAGCAAAAAATGCCAGATTTTCTAGATGAGTCTGTTACAATTTTTTTTTTGGACACGATAAAAAATTGTTGCATTTTGGTCTACGAGGAAGGAGCTAGGTGAACCGAGAACTGATGCAGACTATGGAGAAATCGATGAAGATGAAGAGTTTAGCAAATTGTGGAATATAGAGCATCCCAATGAATGTGAAGATGAAGAAACTGAAAGTGATAGTGATGATGAACTTGGTGATGATAGGGATGAACAAAGCAATTCCAAACTTGGTTTAAGTCAGGGCACAAAAAAATCATATAATTCAGGAGTAGTCATAGCTGAAAAGTTGGGTTATCGAGGTGGTGGTTTGGGGTCCCAAGGACAAGGCATTTGGAAACCAATAGATGTAGTCACCACTACCAGAAAACCATTTGATAAACGAGGCCTTGGAGCTGAATCAGTTGATAAATACACCAAGGTCATACAAGTAGAACTGAAAGAATTAATTTTGTTATAGATTCAAATCCTAATCCTCATGGTTAGATGCAATCACAACTTGGACATGCCCATGGTGGAGAGCCTAGTGCGACTAGCATTGCAACTAGTGGAGAACTTAGTCAACATGTGCTACAACAACAGGTCCAACAACAAATTACACACAAGAGGACACCAATACAAGATACCACACAAACACTCAGTGATCAAGGGACACAGAAGAGACAAAGGATTATGACAGGTCCCAGTCCAACTACCAGTTCCACTACAAAGGAATTATTTCTAGGCACTCCCCCAGTTAGTGTGGCTATAACAGAAATTGCAAGTACTCCTATTCCTTCACCATTCAAGCATTCCCTTATTCCTGCGTCCCTGGGTTTTGATTACATTCAAGAGTTTAAAAAGAAATTAAAATTGTATAAAAAGGAAACGAAACAACTGATGGAGAGTGTGTTTGTTGTAACTTCAGATCCTACAACAACCATGATATTACCCACATTTGACACAAATACAAAAATCATGGAGTACACAATTGTTGTTCCCACAGTTCAAAATAAACCAGAAAATTAGATGGATCGATCTAAATTTCAGGTGAGCAGTTTGCAATTTGATTTATCTGGATTAAAAAAATACTGACAAAATTAATATATCAAAGAAGAACAATGAATTGGTGCACACATCATTGCTAAAGCATTATAGAGAGAAAAAAAATTGTAGAATCAAATAGAAAAATTATAGGCAGACTTAGCAAATGAGAAAGCAAAGAGGAAAGCAGTAGATAACAAGAGCAATGAATTAGAAAAACGAATAAAAAAATCTGCCTCTACATCAAAAAGAAAAGAGGGTAAACAAACAGAGGTGGAATTGAATGGACTGAAGCAAGGGTTAGATGATATCAAAAAGAAATATAATGATGAAAAATCCACTTCAGAAAAATTAAGACAAAGCATTGGGAAAGCAAATGAACAGTGGGAACAAAACTTGGAGAAAGAGGGGCAAAAAAATGAAACATTAGCTACAGAGCTTATGAAAGCAAAAAATGAAATAAAATCTTGTCAAAAAAGTTAACTGAATTTTGTAGACAAATAATGAGGCACATGAAACAAAAGATCCGGGAAGAAATAATGCAGAGGATTGATCATTTGTGTGAATTCTTTCAATTCATTGATGCCATGAGACTACATCTTGATAAGCTGAGCAAATATTTAATGGACAACACAAATGTGCAACTACAGGCAGAAGAGAAATCTGCAAATCAAGTTCTAGAAACAGTCTACAAATCCAGTGACAATGAATTGATTTCAAAAGGCATTACTAATCGGATTCAATGAAGGTGACATCTATTATTCAAAAGTGTTCAAGAATGTGTGAAACAACATAATTTGTGATTAAGGCTGCAACAAAGATTAAGAAGGAGGATGAAAGGGTAAGGAACTTGACAAAGCTTGGTTTGCCACAGGGTTTTGACACAAATGACCGATTCATTGGAAAGGATAATTTTAGAAAGAAGATGGAGGATGCAAGGAAGATTGATTTGGACCAGTTTCCTTAGAACCCAGATGAGGTGAACTTTTTAGATTTCATCAAACAACTGATAATCTTGAATGTATCTTTGGCTGAAACATTCAAGACAGAGCCAGGATCCAAATTGAAATTTGATCATACCTTGTTAACAAAAATTCAAGTCAGACAACATCAGCTAGAAGAAATGACAATTCCACCACCTGAACAGTGGAATTTGCTAAAAAAGCTATTAGAATGATTTGATATTGATATTATGAGTTTCTAAGTTCCAATTCAGCTCTATGCAGAGTTGTCTTTGAGCAAGATTTTACATTGCCTCTATGTACTCCTTCATTTGAAAATCAATAGAAAATTCAAATTCAATAATGTGTTGATGTTCAATTATCTGTATTATTTATTTTATCAATTGAAAATAAACTCTAGTTTCAACTACTAAATAGACATTCAACGATTGTTGATGTTCATTGTTCTATATCCTACTATTGTTAATATGTTAAGCTAATTTTATTTACCATTTCAAATGTTTTATTCACATGCCATTGAGACCGCCCGATGCTCGCTATCCCTCTGGCTTCACCAGTGTTTAGAGCTTAAATTTTTTTATCATCGAACGGTTAAGATTAAAACATCTTACCACATATTTGCCCATGTGCTTTATAATTCCTTTAAGTAGCTCATTGTTTAAAACCCAATGCAACTCCTTTGAAATATTTGACAAAAAATTTCATGTCGTGTCTTCTAAAGTCTCTTCAACGGTCCAGATGAAGACACGCATCATCTCTCTGCTATCCCTGTAAGAGATGAAAGCTTTTGGTGGGCCCCTTGCGGGCTAGCGAGGAACAACCCAGATTAACTCTGAAGATCTCAATTTCAATGCTTTAATGTTCAACATCTATAGTGGATAATGGGTCCCACTTTGACAGGCAATAGGTGTCACTAGCCCGCTATCCCTCTAGATTTCTTAAAACATTATTTTATTCACATGGGCTGGTGGGAAGCAGTCAAGATTCAATCTGTGAGATCCAGTGGCTCCCATTAATGTTCAAATATGCACATGCGAATTGTTTGACTTATAAGCAGACATCCCTAGGTTGACATGACAAAGGGACATAAAAACTTTGCAGGTCAAGACTTAAGATAAAAGATGAAATATTTAACCCCTTTAAAGTTTAAACATTTTTTGATGCATAATGTTCACAACCAAGCGGTGAGTGATGAGACAAGGCAAGGGGGCCGGTAATATTGACGGGTTTGATGGCTTAAGTGTGAACTTGGATGACCAGGAACCAGCGGTAACAAGTCAACTTAAAATTATAACGCAAAAGGCTAAAAGGTTAGGTTTAAATGTATATTTCATTTTTTGACTCGGTTGCGGATAAGGCACTAATCAAAATAATTCATAAACTGTGAAAAATGATGCAGAATCACATATCAAATCAAAAACCAAAATTCTACTTTACTGCAAATTTTATGTTTTATGCACAAATCAACTTTAGCAAGGAAATATTAAGCATTGAGTTGAATGATGAATCACTGAGTACATGTAAAACTTATCAGTATGACACAATTAAAATATGAAATAATTAATAATATGTTAATGTATTCAATTTGATTCACAATTTCAAGGAATACAATATAAAATATCATCAACTACAGTTTTGGAATATAATTCATGAAATACAGTATAAATACCTAAAAACTACTAATTCACTTCCTTTTCTCAAATCGAGTCAGGGTCCTCAAACTGACGTTCAAATAAAGAAAAAGAGTCATCTTGATTCTGAGTCTCGTCTTCATTTTCTGCATCTTGATTCTGAGTCCCAAAGTCAAATTCATCAGTTATTGTGTCACTGTCATTTGTCCCACCACTACCAACGTTTGAACTTGAAGTGTTGCACAACCCTCTTCTTTCACATATGGACTTCCAGATTGTAAGTGCCCTTTCATAAGGAAAATTTTTGACATTATACGCACTTCTTAACACCCTCAAGCAATTTTCCAAATTCTTGTCTAGTTTGTTTCTTATCTTTGATTTCAAAAACCCCAATGCACTGAAAACTCTCTCATCTTCCACCGAACCCAATATCATTGTTTGACATAAATCAACAAGTTTGAAATATTCTAATATCGAATCACGTAATATTTCACTCTAACCCAAGTTTTTCTAGGCCTTTGTTATTGAACTCGCTTTGAAGGGATTCTCCGTGGCATTAAACTGGTCTATCATACTTCTTGCAAACCGACTACATTGTCATTTAAGCTTATTTCCATCTATAATTCCTTCTATTTTCTATCCATTGCATTCTACAATTTTTGAAAAGTATGCGGTCAAGGTAGTTACTTTTTGATGAAAAAAGCTTGGGCTATCTCTGTGGCCTTGAACCCAAAATTGAGGATACACAATAGACATGACATCAACTATTTCATCTCGAGGGAATTGATTATAAATCTCTATTGAAAGATTGCTTGCAAATTCCTTCAAATTACTACTAATAGATTCAACAATGCCTTCAAAATCTTCCTTTCTAACAGGTACTTCTTTGATAGAGCGCCTGACTGTCTTACAATGGTGCATTGATATCTCAAATCCACGTACAAAGACACATAACTCCCCGCTTGCATTAAACTGTAAATAATTTTTAGGATGATTCAAATCTGTAATTATCTGCCACCTATAAAAATTTGGGCTTTGAGAAGTTAGATCTAGATATAGATTATCAAGGGCCATGCATGTCATTCTATGTAGTTTGGTATACTCATAGATATACATAGTTCTGTCTTGGGATTTCTTCACAAGATTGTTCATTTCATCCAGCATGGGGAGAAGACTAGCTAAAGTTAAAAGTGTCTCTATATCGCTTAACCTATGTAAGAGGTCAGGAGCTTTGTCTACTATGTTGCAATGTTCGTACATTGTTCCAATCAAAGATGGATATTCTGAAAGAACTTGTTGCGCTGGTCCATGAAAGGAGATCCATCTGGTATCAACATCCTCAAGAAGCTTGTTTCCTATTGTTATTCCCTCAGCAAAATTTTGAAATTTCGCAAAACATTTGGGACTTTGGCAAAAGTATGCGTGGAGCTTGCGGACTAGATTTTCAACTTTTGATACTGTAGGAAACTTGCTTACAATCTTAAATGCTAAATTCATTCTGTGGGCCATGCAGTGAATGGCAAGCATGTATGGTGCACAAGTAGTTTGTAATTTTGTGCAAAAATTGGTCCTCTGACCTTGCATTACTGCAGCTCCATCAGCTCCTATACACACCAATGTTTTGGCAATTGTCAAGTCATCCATACGTGCAATTTCATTCAGAGACTTCTTAACTAGTTTAAATAGATTTTGTGATGTTGAACTGTCCTTCATTTTATGAACACAGAGTAGATGAGCTCGGCGGACATGTTCTTTTACAGTATACACATGCATACAGACCCAAGAAGTATTATCTACTGCAGTAACTTCATCTAAAGATAATGCAAAGAAGTTTGACTCTTTTACATTCTCCTTAAATCTTGCTTTTCCACCGCAACGAGACAGTTTGCCCATTCCCATCCAGCATTTATTGACCAATGTGTGCTAGGATAGTGAGGAACACTCAAAAAAGATAATAAATTACTATACTTTGGGTAGTCTATCATAGGACGCCTTCTGGATAAAATATGAAAAACAACACTCATCTAAACAATTTTTGCCAGTTGTGATCCTTCCATTGCTTTTCCAAATTGAGACTTGATTGTACCTCCACTTGCAGCAAGCTTCGTCATTCTTTTCTTATGCTCATCATATTCTGCAGCATACTTCACATGAAGACATTCTTCCTTTAATTTCCATCTTAATACTGATGTTTCCTTTCCGTCTATGATTTGTTTTTTATAAACTTTACCTATATGCTTTTCTATAGTGTCAAGCTTTAGCTACAATTTCTTATCTCTTTTACATTTCCAACTACAAATCACACACTTGCATTCTGTTGGTTGTTCATCTTTGTTTGCTTTCTCTACTAGTTCAATGAATGGGTACTTTGACACCCAATCAAGATAAAAATTCCTTAACATTTCCCACTCGTGCCCTAGTTTTGAATCTTTTGATTTGCCTTCTGAATCTTTTGATTTTCCTTTTGAATCTTTTGATTTGCCTTTTCTTTTCTTCTTGCCAACATCATCTACAACGCCAGCATTTTCTTTTTCATCCAAGTCGATTATCTCAATCTGCTAATTGGGGTATCCCTTGGAACATCTTCTGCGGTATTATCATCCTTAGTCTGGCTAACCAGGGTATCCCTTGGAACATCTTCTACGGTATTGCCATCCTCATTCTAGCTAAGTAGGGTATCCCTTGGAACATCTTCTGTGGTATTGCCATGCTCATTCTGGCTAACTAGGGTATCCCTTGGAACATCTTCTGCAGTATTGACATCCTCATTCTGGCTAACCAAGGTATCCCTTGGAACATCTACGGTATTGCCATCCTCATTCTGGCTAACTAGGGTATCCCTTGGAATATCTTTTGCAGTATTTCCATCCTCATTTGACTCAATGGCAATCCCACCTTCTGGTGGTGGTGAGGTATTATGAATGGCTTCTTCTTTATTATTTGGTGCAAGAGTTGATGGTGTAGCTCCATCTTGATTTGATGGATCAGAAACATTGCCAGCTCCAAAGTAAGACTGTATACTAACTCCACCTTTTTAGTGTTTTGATGGCCTCCTAGTCCCTTCACCACCCTGAGGAGTCTTACCCTTGTCGCACTTGCCACTCGACATCTTGATCTCCCACTTCGAATAAAAGTTGGAAAAAATGTCTTCTTGTTTAAGGACATACTCATAGAATATAGATCCCATTCCCTACTAAATATCTTCTTTAAGATTGAATCAAGAATGGAAGAGGGATAAAGAAATCTTAAAACACTAATACTATGAAGAAATGATTACTCACCTTTAAGTTTAGGTTTTCACTGACTTGCTATTCGCTAATGCAGGAATGCCTATGTTGTAAGTTTGTAACTTTGCCTACGGTCAACTTCAAGGTGCCAACTCCAACTTCTGAAATCTGAATTAAGAGCTCACAAGTTCATGACTGAACAAAATGTGTAAGAATAAATCAGAGTTTCGATTGTAGTTATATCAATTCATATTTGGCAAATTTCGCGAGAATTCTATATGGTATATCAAAAAGATTCGGTGAATCCCACGTGATTATATAAGGAATACATTTAAGTGTCGACAAAACAAACCTCGATGGACTACATACATTGAAATTTCCAAGGCGACTATGGCCCTAAGATTAGCATGGAGGTGTCATGGAAATTGGCAAAATGGCCCCTCATAATCAACTACTTGTAAATTTTAATTGGCGAAATGGGTCCTCACGCGCAGTGACCATGTAATGGGGTTGGCGAAATGGGTCCTCATGCGCAGCAACCATTTAATGGAGTTGGCGAAACGTGTCCCGATACACAATGTTGTTTTAATAGTATTGGCAAATATATAGGTGATTTAGTACTTGTTTCTGAAATTCCAGGTGAAAAAATTAGTCGACCCATTTGAAACGCGTAGTTTGTTATGGCAAAAATCTTACTTCATTGATTCTCTTAAAATAAATAGATGGAGAATGTATATGGATTCGACCGATAATATGTAAAAACTGGGAGATTTGACCACCCTGTTGGATGTGATTTATTCGCCAATTCTGACTTGTCCGATCTATGATATTCACCACTAGAAAAATCTCTGATGCTAGTATATGCACGGTGGCTACCCTTACTGATGCGGATATGATTCCTGACCCTTATGTTGACATGGAGGGCCTATGGTCAGGAGATAGTCAGATTCAAGAGGTTTGCAGAGGTGTGGAACAATTATCGGATATGCTTGGTTTGTTTGAAGCACACCATGTTGACCGAGTCCCTTAGCAGTTTGGAGAGGATTTTCTAGAGGACTTGCCCTCAGTTTTTGTCAAGCTATAGGTCTATTCACAAGATGGGTGATCTTGAGTAGAGAGTGATTACTTGGACTCCTTTGACTCCCAGAGTCTCGATTACTAGAGTGGGTTGTGATGCATGATGAAGATAAAGACAAATGAGAGGATCCCAAACTTAGAGGTTTATGGTCATTGAGGAAATTGAGGACTCTACTTATGAGGACTCTGATCCTAAGGGAGAGGATAGTGGTGAGAAGAATACAAAGGGGAACCATGAGGTATCTTCATATGAGGAGGCAACACTAGAGGGAACTCCTCCTAGACACAATCCAACTCATGCTTTGTCAAACGAGGACATGAGATGTCATGATCCTACATGGTTTCCTAGTGATCGTCATAAGGATTTCTTTTCCCACCTACTTCAACACTTCTCTTTCTATTATGGATTTGGTCTTTAACTAACACTCCTTTTTTCCTTTCTCTTTAGGTAGTGCTGAGGAGTGGAGGGATCTTATTCGAAACACTTCACTAGATTTGGTAGCCTCTGCCATAGGTTACTCGCGGGAGAGACTACTTATTGATGCACACTTTCCTGCCATGACCAGTCATCATACTGGCATCTTTGCTCTGACATATCACTATTTCCAAGAAGTTATTGCTTCGAGAGCTAGGAATAATATACTTGAAGGTGAGAATATTGTTCTTTGAGAGATGGCCCAACTAGGAATTCATAGGCCTGATTCACAGACCAGTACAACTGGGCCTTCCCACTCATGAGATACTAGTAGGTTTCATTATTGGCTCTCAGAGGAAGGCTAGGAGCAAGAGCCCTAAGGGCTCCATTGGTCAGAGTCATCCTTGAAGTTCTATTTTCTTTCTATTTTGCCCCCCTACACGAGGAGATATATGTGTATCTTGAGAGAATTTTGTCCTTTAGCTCTTGAGTCTCACTTTATGTAATGACTTGTACTCGATCTTTTGATAACGTTGATGGAATTGCTCTTATGATCTCAACTATCAATTCACTCATCTCTTGTGCATATGGATAGTTTATAACCTTTATTATTTGATCCCTAGAACTTTAACACGGATGCTAAAAGAAATGATTATGCCATGTTTTTTATGTTTTTAAATGCTTTATGTATGAATATGCAAGTGCAAATGGATGCAAGATGCAATACAAACTCTACTTCCTATATATATATATATATATTTTAATTGATTTTTAAAAATATTTTTGGCATGTATGCATTGGGACAAACAATGTGATAGCTCGTAAGTAGGTTTTTGGATTTAGGGGATTGTAAGTTAACTTGGTATAAAGAGACTTATTGATCTTTGGGATAGAAATAGGGACTCAAGTGAGAATGAAAAGGAGATGGAATGTTCTTGATTTTGGCTTCACAAAAGGATAAACATTGATCTTTATCTAGACAAAATAAATTGACAAGCTTTCAACTTAGACAAGCAACAAATTTTATTAGTACCTTCTAGACTTAGATCAAAGATGGCCAACAAGATAGATCTAGGGTAAATAAAAGACTCTAGAGCAGAAGATGGCCCTAAAGACAGTTAGACTCTTGGATTTGCTCAGCTAGTGCATGTGTGTGCTTTGTACCTTTCTTTTTACTTTCTCTGATAGATGTCACTCTCATAGCTTTGAACTTAGATTTATCTCCACTCGAGAATACTGACATCAACAATCTTCTCTTTTCTCACTATTTTTTTTTGGATTGAAGATAGTTAATTCAAATTACCAAAATAAAGCGGTTTCAGTACAAAGTATGTGGCCAAGAGAGGCATAGATCATAGTTTACATCCTTCTCAAAGAGACCTGAAGTAAGGAGTTTAGACTTAATACATACACTATAAATATTGAAGCTTAACAAAAAAGATTTATAGAGTCAATCATATTATTTCTAATTTTATCCTGGTACCCTATTGTATGTACTCCTAAACTTCTTCTTGAGCATTTTATGTATTGCATTGATTGCCAATATTTGCCTAAAGATGGCCACCTAGAATGGAAGGCACATACCACTGCATATCCTTATTCTATTCAATTGCAACATCAGTTGATCTGTCATCTGATATGACATCCCTGTATATCTACCCAGGAGCAATATTCTCATCAACCAAGTGATCTCTATTGTCACTGAAACTGAAGGAGTCAATACCCCTAAAGGTACCAATTGGTGGCAAAGCCCTGAGTTGATCACTGTCCACATTGAAATTTTGGAAAGTAACCTCTAGGTCCTTTTGTGCCTCATTCCTCATCTTATCTAACTTGTGCTAATTGCTATACTTGTTTTGGAAGTCAATATATTCTTCATTAAATTTCTAGTGAACCTTCCTTAGATCATGATGCCAAAATTCTACATATTTAATATCTGCCCTGTGTATGGCTTCAGAACCTTCATCAATGATCTTCATGAACCTCTCAATCGGGAGCTCCATTGTAAAAACAACCTGTATGAAAACATCAGTAAGCATGAGTCTCAAATCAAACCTAGTAAGGCTTCTCTTTCTATCTTGAAAATGGTCTTCATTTCTTCTTTTCCACAGAATCCAGAGAATCTCAGTTGTAAGACACAACCAAAAGATTTTAGATTTGGATGCCAACCCATAAATAAAACGACACAAAATTTCCATCCAGAACTTTTTATTCATGGAAGACCAGTCCTTTAAATTGCCCATAAACAAATTCCAAACATTAACAACAAAAGGACATTCAAAGAAGATGTGCTCACAAGTTTCATAGACATTACACATAGGACATACATAATAGTTTATGGCAATAGGTAACTTTTTCAACATTAAGAGCAAAGCATCCCTTTTTGGGTTCCAAAAACTTAGACCAGAATAGCTTAAAGGAAGAGGCCACACCTTTGAGACTAATGTTTAAATCCCAAACCTTAACACTATGCTCATAGACCACTAGGGAATCAATTAGTAGCTTATATATTTTTCTAGATTCACAGTTTACCAATGTTGATCCATCTTTCCATACCAACTTCCCCAACCAACCCTCTTCACTCAACATCTTGAGTTGAACAAGATTGATTGACAGAGTTGCAGATATAACTGGGTATGTTCTCCTTTGTGTCTCTTCCAGACCATATTCTGCTTTTAATGTTTACTATTTTTTTATGCCATCATCAATTAAAAGGTCTTCAAAAGAAGAAAGTCCAAGCTTATTCCATATAAGCCCAGAACATCCCTATATCAAGGCAAGAGGCATATCCTTATGCATCAAGTTCCACCATAGGGACCTATGTCCCCCAACACACAACTCCACTGAATTACTTGCATCAGGAAAAGATATTAGGCCTTTAGCAATTTCCCAGGCCCTCCAAATCGACCCAAACACTACAGACCCAAAGGGTTTGACCTTGAAGTTCCCAAAAAGGCAGTCATGAGGATGAAGATTGAGCCATAGCTGTGCATTTCTAGGACGAGACAACTTGAGATTGTTTCTTACTAGAACTTTCCATGGTTCCCATCCATCCAAGGATCTAGCAATCCACTTTGTGACTAGAGCCACACCCCAAATCCTTAGATCCTTTAGGCCTAAACCACCATTATCCTTGCTTAAACAACACCAACTCCACTTCACAAAATGCCTCTTCCTTTTACCTTTTCCATTTGACCATAGAAAGCTCCTAATAATTTTTTGAATATATTCTATCTGTATGTTTGAGAACAACCACATGGAAGCAAAGTAAATAGAATATGTAGAGAGAATTTTCTGACACACCTAAAGTCTCCCAACCAAGGACAAAACTTGTTTATTCCAGCTATTTAACTTCAACTCAATTTTGGAAAATAACCAATTCCACATTTGCTTCAGAGAGGGGTCAACAGCAAAAGGGATCCCCAAGAACCTAACCAACCTATGAGGGCCCCCCCATTGCCACTCACCCTCCACAATCTAGTCAGGAGGAGTATCAGACCAGCCCAACAGGATAGATTTGTTTGAGGATACCTTTGCTCTAGAAGCATTGCAGAATTTATTCAATCTAAACTCCATGTTACTCATTTTCTCTTTTTCCAGTACATGATATAGGGCAGTGTCATCTGCAAATTGCATGTTAAGAAGCATATTGTCATCTGGTAACTTAATTCCTCTCATCCTTCCAGGGAGTTTATCTGTTCTCAAGATATAATATAGAGCCTCAAAGGCAATGACAAAGAGTGTAGGAGCAAGGGGACAACCCTGCCTTATGGATCTCCCCATAGAGAAAGAGGATGTAGTTGACTCATTTATTTTTATTTGAGCAGAGGCATCCCTGAATAGAATTTTGACCATATTTCTAAATTCTTTAGGAAAACCAAAGGCTTTTAGCATAGTTATTATAAAGGACCATTCCACCCTGTCATAAGTCTTTTCAAAGTCTACTAGTAGTATCCCAACATTTTATCCTGAGGCCCTAGCCCAATGCAAAGCTTCCCAACTGGTCAACAGATTCTTTAAAATATATCTGCCCTTGATGAATCCAATCTGGGTGACATTGATGATGGACGGCAGAATCTCTATAAGCCTTCTAGCCAAGACTTTGGCAACTATCTTATATGAAACATTTAGAAGTGAAATAGGCCTCCAATTTCTCAGATTAGTTTTGTTGCCACCTTTAGGGAGCAATTTGATGACACCCCTGTTGATCTCCTTACCCAGGGAAACCCTTTTATAAGCTTCTTGATACGCTTCCCACAAATCATCAACAACCCAAGATATATTGGCTTTATAAAATTCTATTGGTAGACCATCTAGCCAAGGAGATTTGCCATCTTCCATAGACAGTATGGCACAACTTATTTCATATTTGGAAATATTTGTTTTAGTTTATTAGCCATTGAGTCATCTACCTTTTTAGGGCAAATGTTGTAGCATAACTCCTGAGCCTCCAGACATTCTGTCTTCCTATCATCAGCCTTGAATAAGTTCTCATAAAAATCTCTAAACAATTTTTTAACATCTTCTAACTTATTATATGTGATTCCATTTTCATTGATTAAGCAATATGCTCCTGTCTAAATTTGGATCTCAGTGTATCAAAGAAGTACTTTGATCCCCGATCACCATCTTTGTGCTAATTGAGCCTCTCCCTTACCTTGGCCCCTTGGGCCTTAAAGGTTTCAAACTTCCTTAACTTGTTTTTGGTTTCACCAAGGTGCAAAATTAATTCCTCATCAGATGGAGAGTCTTGTAATTTCCTTTCAGTTTCCATAAACTCAAACTGCAATATTTTCTCCTCCCTTCTTCTATCAAGAGCTAACTTCTTACCACAAATCTGAAATAGTTCTTTACAAGACACCACTAGCTCCTCCCAATACCAAATAACATTCTCTTTCCCTCCCAAGTGTTTCATTATTGCTCTTAGGCTAGAAATCCCTGCTAGGCAGTCCTCATTACCTAACAATTGTATATTAAGTTTGAATAATTTATTTGTTTTAGGCCTAGATTCTGAATCATGATTTTCCACATGTATCTCTGCAAAGATAGGATGATGGTATGATAAAGTGCTAGGAATGACTTTCACTACATTGGAGTTTTGCTTGCTCTAAAAATAAAAGAATTCCTTATTAACATAGATTCTATCCAGTCTACTATATATCCTTTTGTTGAGCTTTTGAGCATTACACTAGGAGAACCATATACCTTGACTTTTGGCCTTAACACCTTCAAGAGGATCTAGGAGCCTAAGTGACTTTTTTAATCTTAACCAAAAGAATTTTTCATTTCCTTTCCACTCTGCATGCTTTCCACCTACCTTGTCCTCTTTTTGCTCCACCATATTAAACTCACCATCAATAATCCAAGGGAGCCTAGGCAGATTATTGGTCATCCACCCCCATAATTCTCCTCTTTCTCTATGATCATTGGAGGCATCTACAAAACAGATACCAAACTGTTTCCCATGCCAATCCAATACTATCCATGCACACCTATTACAGGGGGAATAACTAGTTTGAACAATATATTGTCCCTAATCATTTCTGACTAACAGAGCAGTACCACCTCTGCCTTTATCATGCTTAGTGTAAATTTTTATTGATTATTTCCATATAAATCTTAGGGCATTGTCTAATTGAAAACCAGTAGCCTTTATTTCTTGTAGCAATAAACAATCCATATTTCTATTTTTGTTACATAATTCTCTTACTATGTACTTCCTATCTGAGGACTCAAGTCCCCTCACATTCCAACTGTAACACTTCATGGCTAGAATTATAACAACCGAGCATGTGACACAACTTAAGAGATGCTAATCCCCATGTTATCAAAACATTTAGGGAGCTTTCCCCCTTTCACGTTTTTCCCCGCACTCAACTTTCTATGCATATATCTTCTTTATTTGTTGCTCTCATCCTTTTTGATGCAAACATTCTCTTCTGATCTAGGCACCAAGTTCTCATTCTCCTCCTCGTGAACCTTGTTTTGGGCTTCACAATCAACCTCCCTTGGGTCTGGTGTTCTAAATTTTATAGAGGAGCCATTGTCTTCTAAAACCTTTTCCATTTTTTTTGTTAAGATATTCTCTCTAATTTTGATCAAAGCCAACTATTAAGCATTTTTCTTTGATGGAGCCACTGACTTGGGCTCACCCTCAATACCACTTGCAATCAAAGGGTTGGAGATAGATGGGGTGTCCATCATACTTATACTTTTTACAATAGGGTCTTGTGGGCCAGCCAAAAGGCTGTCCCAAATGGCCTTATCTTCTACAGATAGATCAATGTTAATTTTTGAAGGCTCAATTTCATAATTGGGGCCAACCAAAGAAGGCGAACCCTGATTACCAATTGCATCATCTTCACTGTTAGGACCACCAAAAAATAGTCCATTATTACCAGAGGGGGGTTTACCAACTAAATCAACCACTACAATAAATGGACAAACCCTAATATCCTCACACGAAGGAATATCATCTAATTTTAGTTTCTCCAAACTTTTTCTAATCTCCCTCAAGGAGCCAACAATTGGTTTAGACAGAACAGGCTAAGATGGAGACAAGGAAGCGGCCTTAGAACCATTGCTGGGTGTATCACCACCCTCCCTAGGGCCAGAGGCAACAAATTTACCCCTCCCATTAGACACAGCCTCACCCTTGTTGGGAATAATCAAATCAAATCTTCTCTCTGAATTTCTCAATTTAATCACAGGGTAATTTTTCCTTTAATGACCATCAACTTTACAGAGAAAACAAGCATTTAGCCCCCAAGACCTACAACAACACATTCAACATATTTCCCCCTAGGCTAATTTGAATAACTTCAGGAAAAGGGGCACCTATATTTAAGGAAACAAGGACTCTAGCATCCATGTGAGGCAACAAAACCCTAGAATTTTCTACCTTCACGACTTTGCCTAGAGGTTCTAAAAGTTGGGACAAAAAGTCCCAAAGCTATTCAGGGAGGTTCTTAATTAAAAGCCATTTTGGCATAGAGCATAATCAAATTTCTTGATGTGAGGCATTAGGGCTCCAAGGGAAGGCCTTGAAAAGAAAACACCCTACATTCCATAGTTCTCTTTCCAAAACCCTCCTTTGCATTGAATGATTTTTTTCAGGAATACAACAAACAAGCCCTTAGTTATCATTCTGCAGAACGACACATGAACACCCATTCTTTTACCCCACAAAACATTCATCCAATTATCAAAAAATCTCCTTGAAGGCAATTTTTTGACATCTAGATAGACAAAGAACAAAGAAGTGTTTTTCAGTCTTAGTTCCTCATTCTTAATTGCAATTTTCATTTCAACATTCAGTTTCAAAACCAATTTTCTAGCCAAAAAGGGAAGCTTACCTTCTTCCTTCTCTCCAGGGTTACCCTCTCCCCTTTTGTTGGTGAGTTTACTTCTAGCTCTGAGTAAGTCTCCTTCCTTGCTTGCTTGGAAACAAGTATCTTTGGGCAGTGTTGCGGCATCCTGCACATCAAGCACATCCCGAAATGATTTCCGAAGGCTGTCTGTATCACCTTTAATTCCATATGTTATCGATATATTACCTTTCCCATCTTCCATCAAGGCTCATAGCCAAGGAATAAATGCCTTGGCTAGAGGAGTACTTGCCTAGGGCCTATGAGCATAAGTTCCTATCCCCCCAAACCCCCCCAAAACTGCGGACGAGAAAGAAATTTCAAATTCAAACTTTCAAACCATAGACTTTATAAAATACTTTTAACGTAAGCACATGCAACACGTGAACTGTAAAACACAAATCTAGACAGAACTACAACTTTAAATCTACGAATTCATACAGAAGAAAAAAAATAGGAGACCAATTTTCAAACTGATAGAGAGCCCTACCAATTGCCCATGGAAGGTAAAAACCTTCGAACAATTTGCAAAGCTCCCGTTCCAATCCTATTTTGCTTGTTTCTTCTTATTCTTTTTTGTATCTCTTTTTTTTTGCTTTCTATTTTTTTTTTTTGCAATGCCTCACTTGAATCTTTTGCCTTTGCTTGATATTTTGATGCTTTTTGATTTATGATATTTTAATATTATGCTGCTTTGGTATTTTTGTTCCTATGATTTCTCTTTTTCTCACACTCTTTTTTTTTGTCACTCATTTTTTTTATCCACTCGTATTTTTTTGATTACTTCATGCAGAGTTATGACCCCTTGGCATTTTTGACCAGGAAAGATAAGGAGCTGAGCACCGCCAAAAGTTTTCACTATCTAGTCAAACTTCCCTTCTACTAAGGAGAAATGGGGGAGGTCTACTTGCAAGCTTCTATTAAGTATTGTAGATTTGAAAACTGACTTTGCTTAGACTTAACAGTCTAGATCGTTAAGATCGGGATCAGTGTGAAGCTAAGAGCTAGGTTTTAATCAAAATCATTAGGAATTGTAACAAGGAAATAATTGATAAATGGTAGAATCATGATCATATGGGATCCCTAAGGTTCAAAGGGTCAATCTATACCTATGTAACCTTAGACTCCTTACTAAGACACAAATCAAACAAGAGCATGTCACTCACATAAATTCATGGTGGAACATAATGAAGAATGCGATTTTTTTTTAATTTTTATGATTTTATAATTTTTATGGCTTTTTGAATTATTTGATTTTTTAGGAGTTTTTTTTTTATGATTTTTCAGAGATAATATTTCTTGAGGTGGAAGGCGTTAATCGTCTCACTAAACTCTTCACCTTCCATAAAGCACGAGAGATACGCACCATTTCTGACATGTTCCTTGATTATGTATGGTCCTTTCCAGTCTTCATAGAATTTCCTTTTCTTTCTATGTTTCTTGTTCTTTGTGCTTCCCTTTCTTAGGACAATTTCTCCCACTCTATATGGTCCTGAAGGTTCTTCCCTTTGTTTTGTTCTTATGAACTTGACTCCATGACTTCTTGTGGTAATGTGAGGTGAGCCAGAGCCTCAAACATTTTTTGGTGGGAAGGAATCCAATGCAAGACTCTATTTCAACTCAAGAGCTCAACGAGTAAATCAAAATCATCTTGCATGTAAATTCTTACTTCATCTCATTCTTGGACACTTTGTGAAAACTGAAACAATTTGAAATGGGTTTGTGGCTCTCTTTGCTCTTCTAGAGGAACAAAGCTTATACTTGTCTTTCCGTTCAGTTCTGGTTGCATGTCCATGGAGTATCCTACATATTTTTTAGGCAACTCAAGGATAACAGGATCCTCTTCTCCTATTTTATTTGTACCTTGCATTCTCTATAAAATTCACCTTCGCTAACCTCATCTTTGTTAGGGAATCTATTGACCATTTCCATTTGCACTAACTTAGGTGCTTCCCACATATTGATGTCATTAGATTGCACTGATGTTGAAGTGGAAGGTCATTTTGAAGGTTGATGAATTATAAAGGCTTTTGATGAAGCTTCTAGAACATTTGTTGACTCAATGTCAATTGCATTTCCTTTTTCTTGATTATCAGTCTCTTCTTGTGTAGAAGGTGTCCAAGGCATATAAGTATATTCAAAGGGTGAAAGTAGCTCATAGGAGTCACCCTCTTTTTGAGTTTGAGGTGCGTATGACTCACTTGATGATATATCTTTTATAGGTGTCAAAGGAGTATAGATTTTTGACGACTCTTCTTCAGGATCCAAAAAAACATGTGGATCTACTTCTTTTAAGTTGAGTGTTTTGGTTTTGAGGCGCTTCACCTATGCATGGAATGACCTGATCCATCCTTCCTTTTTCATCCTTGGAAGATATGTTGATTGTAAAGATGTCCAAAGGGAATTGAATAGGACCATCCTTCTCTATCCACTACATGATTTTAGTTGTTGTTTCCTTCGAGACTATCTCTTTTTACTTTGATGATTCTCCTTTCTCGAAGGATCAGACTTTTGTATGGTTCATTGTTTCATTTAATGGTTCTATCTTCTTGACCCATATTGATTGTAGAGTGGGATCTAGAATAGTGACTTTATTCAATTTGATAGCTCATAATCAATCAAAATCCCTATCTTCTTTTAAGTTATGTTTGTTTTAATCATGTTAAAGGGTTTTGAGTCTCCTTTTGTGACATATATTTTCCCAAGATGTAAGAATTCAACCTCTTTGAATAACGTGGAAGGTACTTCCTTCATTCTATGTATCCATGGTCTTCCTAACAATAAGTTATAACATGTGTCTTTTTCGATGACAAAATATAGTGGGAACGGTTTTAGGACCTAAGGAAACTGATAGCGTGATTTTTCTGATTGTTGTTGCTTTTAGATTATCATAGCCTTTAAGCGTGTCCCGACATGCTATGATGTTGGTGTGCCCATATCCCATCCTTTCCAATAGGGAAAATGGAACTATGGTCATAGTGGCACCATCATCAATCAATGTCCTTTTAATGCATGTATTCAGTGTTATGTCCCATTGTTATATGGAAATAACAAAATTGGTTGTATTCATAAGGAGGATGTTCATACCTATTATTGTTCCAATTTTGATTCCATGTTTGTGATTGTCTTTTTGGTAATATCTATTGTTGCAGGGCCGATCTATTACGTTGATGTTGGGAGGGAAATAGTCTCTTCCATTGTAATCATCTCTCACTTTGCTCCTTATCAAGGGTTGATCCGTCACCCACCTATAGTTGTGTTTCTGTTATTTTTCAAGATCTTGATTATGGGCGTGTTGTTATTGTCGCTTGTTTGAGTTACTCGTCATCCATTTGTGTTGTAGGATCTTCATCCACTATCTATGGTGGCTTGATCAATTCACAAGGCACCTTCTAGCACTTCCTCATAAGATTTGTAGGCTAGCTTTTGTACTTCTTCTCGAGTATCCCTATTAAGGATGTACAAGAAAAGGCTGCACAACTCTCTATGATCTATATTTGGGGCACTTATCAACAAATAGAGCACTTGTCTCCATCGTGTATCAAAATGTGTCATGCTGATTCATTTGCGTTTTGCCTCATGGTGAGAAACTCACGAATTGTTGTTTTGATGAGTTTGTTCATGTCAAATGCCATGAAAAACTCTCCTATGAGTTGGCGAAAGGAATGGATCGAAGCCTCAGATAGTCGATAGTACCAACACAAGGCAATTCCTTCGAGCAATTTTAGAAAAATTCTCATGATGTCTCCATCCCAAGGAAGGAGTTCTCTTATTGTAGTCGAGTATGCTTTGATGTGTGAATTTGGATCTCCCTCACCTTTAAACTTTGGTAAGTTTGGGAGAGGTCGCAATAGCATCACATTTTGTATAACATGGTTGAGAGGCTCTTTTAAGTATTCGAGTTATGTTCCTAAGAATGCGCTTTGAGATTGTGAGGTTGAGATCATTAACCCCATTGGTGGATTTTGATATCTAGATGCAATGACGTGATTCAGTTGAATGTTTTGAAAGTTTTAAATGGTATGATTTCCATTCGAAAAGGTTTCATTACTCCCATTTCGAGAATAAAAGTTTTAAGTATGGGGGGTTTTGTGATGCCCCATGGTCTTGTTTTGTTCTATTAAAAGGTCATGCATTTTTGCTCATTTTTCTTGGATGGGTTGCTCTACTTCTAATGTCCTCATTCTTTGAACTAGTGTAGCTATGAGATCGGTAGGCATAACACCTCCCATTCTATGTGTCTCTTCATTTTGTGGATTTTCATGATTTGATCCACCTATTTGTTCTCTTAAGGCATTTTCACGTTGTTCTTCTCAGGGAGTGATGCACAAGACTTCTTAAGCTTCTTTAGCATCTTGTAGGTGTTTCTTTAAGTGTCTTACTTTGTCATCTAAATGTGTAGTCATGTTTCTTGTCGAAGGTTGATCCACTTGGTGGATTTCTAACCTTGTACTTTTCAAGTGTTATGATGTACAGATTGTGTCATCGAGTCTTGTTCCCATGCGGGATTGTTGAATGTGAGAGAACGCCGAGGTTCTCTTCTATCATTTTTGTAGTCCGAATCTTCATAGTCATAGCAATTGGTAACTAGTGCCCTTGGGTGAGGTGGCATGTACCTATCAAAAGAGGGTGTTTCAGGCTCTTTAGAGGGAATGCTCCCTAGATTAAGTTCAATTTCTGTCATATTCGGGGGTGCCTTGGACACCAAAGACTAAATGGAATGAATGAAGGTGATGAAAACAAAAATGAGCGTAAGTGCGATGGAAATGATGGAAAGTGAAAGTGGAATGAGTGCAATGGTTGATCAGAAGTTTTTGTTTTTCATGCCTGGTTCACCAAAATATATACTCCTCAAAATGTGACTCAGGCGCAAACGCAAACAAGTCAGTTTTGATACAGCACATGAACCCTCTCCTTGCCTTGGGTGATCTCCAAGTCACTTTCTCTCTCATGGAAAAATCTAGTGGAGTGGGGGTGAGACCCAGGGGTGGTTTTGTTTGTGTGGGAGTAGAACATCGCTGAGAGCAATTGACTAGTCTTGGGGCCTATTGTGGATTGCAATGTGTCGAGCTCTTTTTGTGGCTATTGTGGTTAAGATAATAATATGACCCAAAGGGTCACTAGTTATCAATCTCCTATTCGGGTTCCTTAGGTTCCAACGCCTAGATGGATGTCAATTTTGATCATTAATGATCCTAGTGCATTGTAACCTATCCCCTATGTCTTCAATGCGTTGTTGCATTTGATCTCTTTTTTGAGTTATCTTGAGAGCATGTTCTTGCTCTTCTACCACTTGTTGTGTTTGTTGTGGCTTGGGATTTATTTCATCTATTTCCTCAAGGATTGCCCTAACCCACTCACCTCTAATTCTTGGGCACATTTGAATGCTTGGATAAGAGAGAGTTGACTAGAGTTGACCTTGTCCCTGACTTGAGTTGACTTTGATCTAAAATCAAAGGTTTGTTTTTGATGTTGAATTGTGAAGTGTTTCTCACGATGAAATCAAGGGTTTGACTATGTGTAAATGAATTCTACCTCGTGATTGAATTGAGGGTTTAAATTTTCTAAGTTTTCTAATGTTTTTGTATTTTTGTGTTTTTTGGTATGAATGTAGCTAGTATGGATGCAAAGCAAAATTTTTAATTCTTTTCCCTAAATTGAATAACAAAATGGTTTAATTATCTTAGAATTTGAAATATGAATGCACTTTTTAACATGAATTTTCTAAATGCAATCTACACTATGTTTTTGTGTTTTTTCAAAATGATTTTTGAATCTAAATTAGGAAATTGAAAATGCTTAAATGAAATCTAATCTACAAATTGCAATGAAACTAGTTTCAAGCAAATCTAATTTAATCAACTTGAATTAAACCTATCAAGGAAATTGCAACAACAAGATTACTTTTTCCAAGAGCAAATTGTGATTTAATTAACTACTTAAAGCATGAAGAACCTGGATCCTTTGGCCCATGTGCCCGATGTATCTTCAAAAATCCTTTGTGTGACAACCTTTCCTCTCCTCTACAGTAGCGGGGTACTCCTCTTGGCGACAGCGATGGGGTAGCAATTGATTTGAAATGAGCTATGAAAGCTACGATTGAATGATTATGAAACTTATGATTGAATGAGCTTATGAAAGTTATGAAGCACTTGGGCTTGACAATTTCACGAGCGTAATGATGCTAAATGAAGCTTTTGAAAGCTTTGAAATAATATTAAAAAGAAAAAGGCACACAAGTCTTGCGGAGAGCATGAAAATGCTAGGTGGAGAGCAAAAACAAAGCTAATGAATGGCTGCAATAATGAATTTGCCTCCCTTATTGCTTGAGGGAGGGGGTATTTATAGTGTTGGAGAGCTCACAATGGATGGGATTGATTGGGAAGTTAACTCAATTTGATTGAAGAGTTAACATGGTTGATTGAGGAGTGAACTAGGTTGATTGGACAATGAAAAAAGCTTGATAACTTATCACTCATGGAGGAAGGAAAGTAAGCATGAGAGTGAGATGAGATAAGAATAGATCAATTAAGTTAATTATGCGTTATTGAAATAGAATAACGAGTTAAGAATAGGCTAGGCTCAGTTAGGGTCAAATTTGCATGCAAACTGGAGTCAAAATGAAGCTATTTTGGGCTCGAACTGAAGAGGAAATCACATTTAAAAACATGACAGGGTCACCCCTTTTACCAGTAGGGTTTCCCATGGGTGACCCTAGACTAAAAAGGGGTGACCCTAGGAAGAAGAAGACCCAGGAGTGGTTTGAAGGGTTGAGAATGACCCTGAGAAGGTGGAGAAGACATTTGGCCCTTGAAATTGGACAAAATGATAGATTAGAGGGGATCCTCCCTTTTGACAGTAGGGTCACCCAAGGGAGATCCAAAATTAAAAGTGGTGACCCAGAAAGGGGAAAAGAGAGATGAAAATTAAGGGTCGGGGAAGGTGTGGGAGATCAATTGGAGGCCTCTAGAGGATTGAAATGAGTGAAATGGCTTGAGGAAAGTTGAATTTCCTAGATTATGACACTAATAGGCCATGTTGACAAGGCTAAAAAGTGAAAAAGATGAAATGTCGACAAGGGGGAAATGAAGGAAAAGCAGGACCAAGAAGGGTTAGCCAGGGGGTAGGAAAAGAAAGAATGAAGGAGGGAAGTCCATCCACATGTCACCAAGAAGAACACTTGCTGAGAGGTCATATTTACACGCTTACATGTACGTGTTTAGGATTATAGCTCATCATAGAATTACCATGTAGGCCCATGCACTTTTTTAGTGCTTAAAGGTCCCATCTCCACTTGACTGTCTCTTGTCACGTGAGTGGGAGTGAATGTGAGGCCACCTTTAGCAAGGAGGACGATTTATGTGTCGTGTTGGATTATGACTCACCTGCAAAATCATCTGGGTCACATTCTAAACGATACAGGTTCACCAAAAAAATGTTATGGGAAAATAAACCACTTACATACAAATATCTAACCTAGATAAATGAGGGGATTGATATTGGATAATTGAAATAAATATTGTAATTAATGCAGAAATAACATAAATTAAATACAAGGTACTTAGCTCTAGACTTGATGAAGATTACATTATGCAAATGTCAATAATCCACTCGCTATGATATTTGAAAATAAAGACTTGTCAAAAGACTATCACTGACCTAGAAATCTCATTGTGAAACTCTTTGGTTCACTTTTGCGAGTGTTGTGCGGACTTAAACATGTGCATAGAACTGACCTTGTAACTCACAAATCTAATCTGGGCAGATTTTGCTATCTGAAATTCATTAGCTTCAATGTAGGCACTTTGAATATGATAAGGAATAGGTGGTGTTTAGAAACACCTTTGGGGAATCTGTTGAATTATGAAGGGCATGTTCTCCTTGGTTAGATGCCTAAATGGATTGATTCAGTTTAATAGTGAACCAAGGTCTAAAACAATAGGCAAGTGTGTAGTATGCTCCTAAGATGATGATGCAATGTTGATGTAATCCATTTTTATCCACTTATAAACATAATTCTAGATGTGCTCAATAGATTCCTAGATAACCCCAAGACGATCCTTTTTGAATTAGGGTTAGTCCTTAAATACACCACCTAAGCATGCAATTTGAAATATTTGTGCTTTAGTCGGTTCATAAAGGCTAGTGGAAATAGATGGAAATGGGCCTTAATTCAACATTTTGAATTTAAAAATTTAAGGTTAAGATGTGTAAGCACAAACATGATTTCGATCAATATATCACTCATGGACCTAAATAGGGGCCACAAATGATAAATGTGAGGATTAGGATTAACTTTTGGCTATGAGTGATGATGAGATTACAATTAGATGATGTTATTTGCCAACTTCTATATAAAATATCCTATCTTACACACTAGTCAATACACAAAAGACAACCTAGTCACCACAAAGCCAAAACATTAAGGCATGGGTATATGATTTTTACCACTACAATATTACTTTATCACGGGCCATTCATAAGCACAATTCACCTCAAAGCTCAAGATTAACTTTTAGCTATGAGTGATGATGAGATTACCATTAGATAATGTTATTTGCCAACTTCTATATAAAATATTCTATCTTACACACTAGTCAATACACAAAAGACAACCTTGTCACCAAAAACCCAAAACATTAAGACATGGTATGCCATTTTCACTACTAAAATATTATTTTATCACTGTTGTTTGGGCCATTCATAAGAACAATAGTTTGTGATATCCCACTCTAGATGCTCCTGTAGCCGTTTTACAGCTGTTATTTGTATTATTTTTTCACTGCTTATTCCAATTAAAAAGGAACTCAAAGAAATATCAAGGTAGTGGACCAAATAGAAGGGCGTGTGGAAGGCAGCTTTACCCTTCTCACTATAAATTGATAGCCGTAGAAGAAAGAATAGACACAAGCTCAAAAGCCTATCTTCCGTTTGTTTTGTGCACCACATACAAAAATGTGTGGCAGGCATTGAGGATTAGGATATGGTTGAGATATACAGAAATGTATATAACCATTGAATATATTGAGCACAGGGCAGTAAAATCCTACTCCTCAGCCCTCTGCATTTCCTTCCGACAATCCAGCATTCAACAATGGCACTCATGGCCTCTCCACTCACACCCACAAGCAAAATCCCTTTAAAAAATATATTCCAATCAAGCACAAAAGTACCCACATTCAAAAATAATGTTTGCTGTCAACGAAATCGCCTGATAATCCAAGCCCAACACAAACAAAATGCACCCAGTTCCTCATTTAACATAAGAATCTCGCCTGCTCTAAAAAATAGCTGTCTGATTGCCTTGAACAGCCTTCTGGCCTTGCCTGCGCTGGCAGAAGTAGAAAAAGCCAAGCTTTTTGATTTCAATCTCACCCTGCCTATCATAGTGGCAGAATTTTTGCTCTTAATGGTAGCACTTGACAACATCTGGGTCAAGCCTTTGGGGAATTTCATGGATCAGAGGGACGAGCAAATCAGGCAAAAGCTGCTGAGTGTTCGCGACAATTCTGATGAAATCAAGCGCTTACAGGTAGGGTATTTGTGATGAGCTATTTTTAGGCCAATTGACTCACAAAATATTCGAAAGAATTTTATTTCTTAGATTCAATCGAGTGTTATAATAATTGAGTCATTGCTGGATGACCCATTTATCGTGAGTAGGCAGTAGGCATTGCTTTTATTATCAGTCTCTTGGGAGCTTGGATGGCCCACTTGGAGTTCATTGTATAAGGTGATGCTTGCAAGGGTAAGGGGCGGGACTGAAAATAATGAAACGAACTATTGTATTGTATCAATCTTTACAGCTTGTCAACTTTCTCAGAGATCACTCATCCTTGGACTAATCCAAATTTAGGTGGATTGGCAAAGTTCTGTATATTCCCAAGCTTGGTATTGAAGTTGAAACAAGGGGTATAATATTTGATTATTACATAAGATTATTGGAAAAAGATGTCCTCTTTGTGGGCTTTCACAAGGGGTTCTCATATTTTAAATTGACATCTGGCTTAGCCTTGGTTGAAAAAATGACCTTATCTTTTTACTTTTCTCGAGCTCTAATGCACAGAGCCATGGAATTATTAAAGTTGTGATTGTTCCAAAATATGTATGTATTGATAGTAAATTTTATATTTTCCCTCAGGATTAGTCTTCTCTTATACATATTAGTCTTTCTTAACTAAATTTTTTTCAACAATTCTATAAATGTTAAAACTGTCTTTGCTTACAGGAGGAGGCTGATGCCATTCTCAAGGCTGCCCGGGCAGAGGTCACTGCAGCTCTGAATCAGATGAAGAAGGATATGTCTGCAGAGTTGGAGGGGAAGTTAAAGGAGTCCAGAGCACGGGTTGAGAAGGAATTGGAGTTGGCATTGGAGAAATTAGAGACCCAGAAGGAGGACACACTTCGGAGCCTTGATAAGCAGATTGGGGAGCTCAGCGAAGGGATTGTCAGGAAGGTTATGCCCGAGATTTATTAATTTTCTTGGGGTTAATTGTATGACAATTCGGTTTCCCCACTAATGGCAATGATATGTTTATATTAGCGTCTAAGTGATATGGATTGAGCAGTTGAGATTTTTGATTGATTGAAGCTCAGATTCAGCAGTTTGAGTTTTTGCGTGAATTTGTTGCCTAGTTTTCCTTCCATTTCATTGGGATGTTAGATTGGTATTTCAGCCGATTTGGATGGAATAGTTGAGATTGTAAGCTGTATTTTTTGATTGATTGAAGCTTGGTTTCAGTAGGAATTGGTCAGTTGAAAGTTGAAACCCATTTTCAATAGTATGTTTGGCATGTAAATAGTTACTTGAACTTGCTACCCACTTTTCACATGTATTGCAATGCTATGTTAGATTCAACTGATTTGGATGGAGTAGATGACATTAGCAGCCACTGAATCTGCTGTACTCATTGTAAATCCGATTCACATCAAGGTTCCTGCCTTGATTGCACATTATCTCGACTCAAAGCATCAGTCAGCCTCATGTGCTTGACATTCACTATTCCTCAAATTGATCCTGTGAGAGCTTCAAGCTAGAGAAACTTGTCCTCTAGGGCTATTGCCTTCTGTGTCTGTCAACCACCACCTGTGCTCTTTTGCTTTGCTGCAAGAATTATAGGGGAGCAACTGCTAACCCTGCTGCCTTTCCTTTAATTGCAAGGATTTCTTCCACGTGCTCTTACTTCATTTTATCTACCATTGTAACACCAAAGCCAAACAAAATATCCTTGGTTTTAAATTATACACTGTATGGCTACTATGTAGTATCCTCAACTTTATTTAAAAATCTCAGTTTCTCATCTGGATGATTTGATGAGGCCCATTTTCTAACATATCTCGTGGCATGCCATTTCACCATGCACCATTGTACTAATTAAACCCTAATTTCAATACTATTGTGGGCATTTGAACTTTTGCTTGAATGGACTTGCCAATGACATATGTCTATTTAGGTAGCTGGTATAGTTTGTAATTTAAACTGCAATTTGATTTTTTCCTTTGAATTTTTATTTTCTAATTGACAAACCCATTATATGTAAAGTTTGGGGAGGGTACTGAATTACAGTTTACAGTTTGCACCTAAATTGCCACATTATCGTGGGAAGCATGAGCCTTCTGGATTTGAACCTGGGCCATCATGGTAGTAAAGCTCTCCAATCACTTCTAGACCATGGCCCAGCGGACAGAGGACATTAATCAATCAAAATCTAATTTCAATAATATTGTGATCATGCAAATTTATGCATGAATGGATGAGTGCATGTCTTGTTGGGCATTTAGCATAGCTCAGCAATTAATTTGTTAAAACCTGATTTCAATAGTATTGTATGCATGCAGTTTTTTGCTTGAAAGGATTACGACAAGCCTAGTTACCAAATTCGGATTTTTTGAACCAAATTTGGCTGTATGTTTTTTTGACTGGCCAGATTTGCATGATTTGGTCTGGATTTTTCAATTCCTATAGAAATTTTACCATTTTTTTTTTTGAAAATTCCAGATTTCTGATTTTTTTGACCTCCCAAATTAATCAAATTTTTTGGACCTGGTAACTATGATGACAAATGTAGTTAGGCAACTGGTATGGTTCATAGATAAATTTGGAATTCATTAAATAAAAAACAGTTTCAATGGTATCATGCGCATGTGAGTTTTCCTTGAATGGATTTGGCCATACCTAGTAATGTAGCTGGTATAGTTCATATGTTATGATTGATTTTGATAAATAAAACCCAATTTCAATTGTAGTGTGGCCATCTGTATTTGTGCTTTAAGGGGACAAGGCTTGTCTTGCTAGGCAGCTAGTATGATTCATATTTTAAGATAGAATTGTATTAATCAAACTCAGTTTGATACCGTGGGAATGCAGATATTTGTTGGAATGGATCAGGGCATGTATATGTAGGTTTCTGGTATGGGTCAGCAATTGATTAATTAAATTTCAGCTTCATTAGTGTCATTGGTATGTGAATTTGTCTTTGATTTGATTAAGGCATGTCTAGTTACAGTTTGTATAGTTCAGGAATTAGGAATTGATTGATTAACATCTGGTTTCAATAATATAGTGGGTAGGTCAATTTTTGCCCAAATGGGCTAGGGCATTTCTAGTTAGGCATCTGATATTTTTCCTTGAAGCGTTTAGGGAATGTCTCTATTGGAAGAATGTATAGCTCATGAACTGATTCTAAATCAATTTTTTTAGTGTTGTGGGCATGCAAATTTTTGTCCTGAATGGTCATGAAGTGCCTAGTTAGGCAGCTAGTATAGCTATTGAATTAAAGAGCTAAAACCTCATTTTCAAATAGTCATATTTTGTTTCCCTGAATGAATTATAACATTTCTACTTAGGCAGCTCTGTTTAGCTCCGGAATTGACTAATTGAGAATTGAATCCCAATTTTAATTGTATCTGTTGTCATGGGTATTTTTTGTTTAAGTGAATTAGAATATATCTATTTAGGCAGCTGACAGTGTATCTTGGGCATATGAATTTTTGTCTGGATGGAATAGGGCATGTCTAGTTAGGTGTAATGTCACCATTTTGAAGCCCTTGCTCTATCTGGTGGTCTTTTGTGTGCTCGGGACTCTAGATATTTTTCTCCAAAAAATTTCTTGAGTTGCAATGGTGGTCTCTCTTTAGAAGGGGTTCTCACTTCTAGTAGTCTCAGTGTCCTGATCATTAATTATTATGCTCCCAAGATATTCAAGGTAAGGTTAAACTCTGGGGTGATCTGCATGTTCATAGAGGAGCTTTTCCTTAGGATTATCCTTGGATTATTGGAGGTGACTTCAATGCTGTGTTATCCCTCAATGAAAAAAGGGCGGACTTCGTACCCTCACTCAGGCTAGTCTTCTTCAGAACATTAATCGTCTTCAGTTAATGGATATCCCTCTTGGCAATGGCTCTTTTACTTGGAACAATCGTAGAATTAGGGAAGTGTTCAATGCAGTACATTTGGACAGATTTTTGGTCAGTGATTCTTGGCCTTCTCAGTGCCTTTGGCTTGCTTCTTCCATCCTAGACAATGTAGGTTCGAATCACTGGCCCATAGCTTTGCACTGGGAAGGATCTTTCAAGCCTCAAAATTCCCCTTTTAGATTTCAGCTCATGTGGTTAAACAAAGATGACTTGGAAGAAAAATACTAGACTTTGGTGGCAGGAAGGTAAACCTCATCATGGTATAGCTCATTATGTTTTGTTCAGCAAATTAGCTTTTGTCCAGCAAATTATGTTTTGTCAAACAAAAACTTAAAAGAATGGAATTTTTCCTCATGTGGTAATATAATGCAAAGGAAAAGAAATATTTTGTCGAAGTTGGTGGAGATCCAAGGTTGTATTCAAGAACAAGGCTTATGTAAGGATTTCTTAACTCTGCATTCCAAACTTCAGAATGATTTAGAAAAAACTGAGCTTCAGGAGGAAATCATGTGGAGACAAAATCTTGTGCTAAATGGTTGCAGGTAGGGAATAGGAATTCTTCTTTTTTCCATCACTATGTTGTGGCACAAAAACATGTTAACGCTTTCAAGGAGATTCAAAGACAAGATGGGTCTAGAATTTATTCCATTCAAGATATCCAATCAGAGGCTGTTTCTCACTTTTGTGAGTTGTTCAAAGCCCTCATTGATTTCTTTGTTGATAATAGACATATGATTTTGAGCTGTATTCCTAATCTTATCTCCACTCATGACAATTCCTTCATCAATGGCCCTATTTTCATGGATGAGCCCGAGTAGGTTGTTTTTATGATGAAAAAAGATAAAACTTCAGGGCTAGATGGATCTCCAATTGAGTTCTTTCAAGCTTTCTGGGATATTGTCAAAGATGACATTTTGGAGGCTTTTGAGGAACTGTGTACCTCAAAACAAATGCTAAAAGTTCTTAATCACTCTTTTCTTGCTTTGATTCTTAAGAAAGTTCATGTTTTGAATTTTTTTGATGTCCGACCCATAGCTCATTGCAACACTATCTATAAGATTTTTTTCCAAAACTATTGTTCAGAGGCTGAAATGGTTCCTTCCATCATTTCTCGAGAACAAGGGGGTTTGTTCCGGGTGGGCAAATCATTGATGGTATTGTTATTGTCTAGGAAGCTATTCATTCTATGCATGTTAATAGGAAAAGTTCTATGTTCATGAAGCTTGATCTTTCTAAGGCTTATGACAAGGTTTGCTGGAAATTTTTGGAAGATATCTTATGCGCCGTTGGTTTTGATGATAATTGGATTCAATGGGTCATGGCTTGTTGTACCTCTCCTTTTTGTGATTATAAATGGTTCTCCTTTTGCTATTTTCCATTCTGAAAGAGGCCTATGTTAGGGCGACCCTCTCTCTCCATATCTTTCTCATTTTGGCAGAAGGATTGGGCAGATTTTTAAAGCACCTCAAGTATTCTGGCTCTATTTCTGGCTTTCACATTGTGCAAGGTATGAATCCACTTTTTCATCTTCAGTTTGTGGATGACACTTGTTTGATGGGCCATGCCACTTGTGAGGAAGCTATGGCTCTTAGGCGAGCTCTTGACATTTATATTAGTGCATCTGGTCAACTTTTGAATGATTGGAAGTCTCAGGGTTTCTTCTTCCATATTAACCTTCATCTTTAGGATCAGAATGCTAATATTCTTCATTTCCAAGTTGCTTCTCCACCTTTAAAATATTTGGATATCCCTATTTCTCCTACTTGCCTTGGGAAAAAAGACTGGAATGTTATGTTGAATTTTGTTCAGCGACCTAACAGTCATTGGACACATAGATACCTCTCTTTGGCTGGCTGTAGAGCCCTTGTTAAAGTTGTGATTCAAGCTCTCTTGGTTTATAGATTTATGGCTCTTGAGGCTCCCTTCATGATTTGGACCATAAGATGAGATAGTTTCTTTGGGAAGGAAATTTAGAGAAAAATAAATAGCATTTGGTTAACTAATGTTAGCCTAAAGAGAGAGGTGGTTTAGGTATGAGATCTTCCCTCTTTAATAATAATAATATAGCTCTTGTTGCAAAATTATATTGGAGATGGTGTGTGGAGGAACATGCTTTATGGAGAAGAATTCTTAAGTTCGAGTACTTGAATTTGGAGAATCATTCTTTCATCCCTAGGATGCCGACCCTTGGCAAGGGCTCTCAAATATGGAAAACAATGAAATTGGGTAGTAGTCTAATTAAAGTTGGTCTTTTCTAGATTGTGGGGAAGGGTGACCTTGCTCTTTTATGGGATGATGCGTGGGACCAACATAGGCCTCTTTGTGTGGAATTTCCCTGATCTCCTGGAATTAAAATATAAATGTGTTGAAGTTGGTTGGAGTTATGTGGTCATGTAGGATGGGGTGAGGATTTGGAAATGGAAACCTAAAGATCTTTGGCCAGGGCAACAATTCCCTCATCTCATTCTCATTGACTGATTACTCATAGTTTAGCTTCCCGGAAGGTCTCTTTAGATAGACATTCAAATTTCCTTGGATGGGGTTCGAAAGGTTTTGGGATCTACATGGTGCAAACTGATTATAAAACTCTTTCGGCAGAAAACCTGGAAGTTAAGAATTCTCAGTATTTATTAAATCATGTGAAGGGGATTAGATTATTAGGACCTAGGAAAGGTGGTCTAGGACCTAGGAAAAATGAGGGAATAATTGGGATAATTTAATGAATCAGGACTTGGTATTTTTTAGGTGTCTACGTTTTGCCCCTCTTTGAGATGATGTTGCAACTGAGAGAAGCAATGTCATTTCAAAGAAAAATAAAATATAGATTTTGAGGATGAGGAAGGATGAAAAGGACGAGGTTTATAAAAATGGAGGATGGAGATGTAAGCTTTAGAAACGGGCTTGGCATCCTAAATGTTGGCCTATGAATGCTTTCATGTGGCTTGTAGCTTTAGATAAATTTCTTCATCATGATAATCTTTGAAAATGAAGGGTTGTTGTTCCGCACAAATATATCCTATGCATTTAAGATGAAGAGTTTGGAAGACATTTTCTTTTAGATTGCCCCTTTGCCACTTTCCTTTGTTGTTTATGGTGTGATTTGTTGGGAATTTCATGGAATAACTATGAGTCTATTCAAGACTTTCTTGTGAATCAGCTATGATCTCCTTTGAAGCTAAAAGTCCTTAATCTGTTGCATGATATTGGTCTTGGTCTAATATGCTGGAATATTGGGTGGAAATGCAATCAGAGGATTTTCAATGGTACTCATATAAGTCAGGTTTGGGGTAGAATAATGTCCAATCTGAAAGAAACTTGTCATGTTTGGATTCAAGATTATCAAGTGAGTGCTTGGTGGGAATTTAGAGTTTTGACGAGACTTGGTATTCCTATGGCTTCTCCCTCTTCTGCTTCTTCCAATAACAATCCTCAAGATTGTCAACTTACTAAATGGGTACATCCTCCTCCATGCTTGGTTAAAATTAATGTTGATAGAGCTTCAAAAGACAATCTTGGCAATGTTGGCATCGGAGGTGTTTGTTGTGACCATAGTGGCAGGGTTAAGTTCTAGTTTGCTGGTAGTCTTGGTGTTGGTTCTAATAACTTTGCTGAGGCTATAGCCATTCACCAAGATCTTTTTGAAGCTAAGTTAAAGCATTTTATTGATATTATTCTGGAATCTAACTCTAAAATCTTGCTTGATCACTTTAAAAATAAGTCTTCCTCTCACTTCCAGAAGTGGCAATTGAACAAATGTAAGAAAAACATCAACATCCTCATTCATGGTTTCAATGTTGTTAAGTGGAACCATACTAGAAGGGAAGAAAATCATGTTGATTTTCTGGCCAAATCAACTTCTAATTGGAACAACATCAAGGTTGATATTGGAAATAATTAGGATTGCCCTGTATGAGATTTGAGAAGAGCCTTTACTGATTTCATGAATGCTAACTACAATGCCTCTCTGGATTCTTGATTCCTGCTGGTGTGCTTGTTGATGTGCAGGTTCTCCGAGTGTTCTTCCAATTTATTCCCCTATGGCTAACTTTATTATTATTATTTTTAATTGGTTTTCTTGTTGGTCCAATTTTTTTTAACATAAAGGCAAACATTACTTATGATACTCAGAGCATGTACAATCTTCAGGGGACAAGTGATTATGCTCTGTCTATGGGATTTGGAGGGTTCCTCCTCTTTTACTGATTGTCTATTTTCAGTCCATCTAGATTTTCCTGATTGTCTAGAATTGGTGTGCCAGGAGTCTTTTTAAGACTGACAGACCCACTTTGTAATGAATTGTTTTAATATATTCTTTTGCCTTTATGTTAAAAAAAGTATAGTCCCCATTTTGACAGAGTGGTTTATCAGCATAGAAGGGTGTGTTTGTAGTTTTTGTCAGATAGTTAGGACTGAAATAAGATGGGCATGTGGTCAGTTAGTTAGGTCTGTAGTGGATTGGAATAAGGTGGTCAGTTAACTGTTTGGTTTCTGCATTGATTGAGGAGTGGCTTTGACAGTTGACTGTTTAGAAACAACCATTGATTGAGGAGAATTGCTCCGTTAAGTGCTGAAATTGAGGAAAGAACTGCTCAGTTATGTGCTGAAATTGAGGAAAGGACTGCTCAGTTACATGTTGAAATTGCCTATGATTGGAGAATGTAGGGAGCGCATGGAGTATAAGAGGCATTGAGGACAAAAATAGAAGATGCTTTTCAAAACATTAAAACAAAATCAACTTCATTTTCAGGACTGTGAAGCTGTTTGCAGCAGCTTTTGTGCGTTTGGAGATGGAACCCTTCAGACGTGGTAGCTAGATTTTCTTGGGGATGAAACCCTCAAGTAGTAGATTGAGTTTTAGTGTGTTACCAAGTTCATCAAAGGTGCTTAGATTTGCATGTTGAGTGTGTCCAGTAAGTTGTATCAGACTGTTAAATTTCAATTTGATTGTATGTGGTTGAATATAATAAAAAATACAAAAATGATGTTGCTAGAGTATTTTCTGGGTTATTATTACTTGTGGTTTAGTTGGGTTTTTATAGTGGTACCAAAGTTGTGATCTTGCTAGCCTGTGAAAAACATAAAAAAAAATATTTATAAAAAAATAAAACAAACAAGGAAAAAACCAAAATAAATGTTTGTACTGCATGTCAGAAAGTGACAGGGAAACGAGGTATCAGCACAGGGAATAGAGGAAGTAGAAAATGTCACACGAGGACAAAGAATAGAAATTTTTGAGGTGATGAAATCCTTAAAGGATGGGCAACAACAGCTTATCGAACTCTTCATTCAGAGTATTAGGGTAAGGAAACAAAGGAAACAAATCATGCAACTTTGCCTCCGGGAAATGGTGCATAAGGAGAGCCTTCATCTTCAGCAACGAATCAAGACCCCCCATTGAAGTCAGTTATAGGTACATGACCAACAAGGGTCACATTCTTGTAGAAAGAAGCCTCGTCTCTAGATGAAGACATGGACAATCAACAGGAGGAGGATTTGGACTCTCTCCATGCTGAATACAGGGCAAAAAGTGCCAAGTTTCAAGAAGATATTTCCTTCATGAATTTTTTTATGTTGAAGTAAAAAATCAGAACTAGGAATGCCAGTAAAACCCCTCCAAACAGGCTTATAAAGATATGCAAAGCAGGTTGGGAAAGTTCACTATCCTCTCATTTGATGGATCCAACAAAACTTTAGCTGGAGCTTGGATCCACAAGCTGGATACCTACTTCTCACCGAGCCCTATGTATGAGGAGGAAGTATTTAAATTTGTGGTCCTTCACTTGGAAGGAGTTGCACATGGGTGGTGGTATCATGGGCTAGTCACTCAAGGGCATAGCCTTATCACCACCTACGAGGAATTTTGTCGGAGGCTCATCAATAGATTTGAGAAGCAAGATCTAGAGGAGCACTTTCGGGAGTTTGCACAACTATAGCTCTATGGATCAATGGATGCATATGTGGCTAATTTCGAAAGGGTAGTTGTGATGGCCCCTGATGTGTCAGACAGGTGTCTCACTTACCTTTTCATGGAGTGGTTGAGAGAGCCCCTTAATGGCCTAGTCAAGGCCTTTGAACCAAATTCATTATAGATGGCCAAAAAAAGGGCTTGGACATTGGAGACCACTACACCTAGCAGATCCTTCCTAGGGTCTACTACTAGAGGTGTGAGTATAGGAGCAACACAACAGCAGCAGAGGTTCCGTACAACCCTTTTCCACAGAAATTGGGGGCTGCACCCTCTTGACCTGTAGGTCACCAGGTGATAGGACACACCATTAAGAGTTAGCAGCCAGGTGACGACCCGCACTGATATGCAGAGGAAGCAGTTATGCTTCAACTGCAAGGAGTCTTGGGACCCGACACATAGGTGCTTAGGAAAGGGGCAAGTACATTGGATAGAGGTGTACTATGATGACGAGGGAGAGCTTGAGCTGTGCACGGAGGCATAGAGTGTGGGAGTTGGGTGAGATTTTAGATCACTTTATTTGTCTTGCTTGAGGGCAAGGAAATTTGAGAAGGGAAGATTAATGTCCCCATTTTGATAGAGTGGTCTGTTAGCATAGAAGTAGTATAGATTGGTGTGTTTGTAGTTTTTGTCAGATAGTTAGGACTGAAATAAGATGGGCATGTGGTCAGTTAGTTAAGTCTGCAGTGGACTGGAATAAGGTGGTCAGTTAACTGTTTCGTTTCTGCATTGATTGAGGAGTGGCTTTGACAGTTGACTGTTTAGAAACAACCATAGATTGAGGAGAACTGCAGTGAAGTGCTGAAATTGAGGAAAGGACCGCTCAGTTAAGCACTGAAATTGAGGAAAGGGCTGCACAGTTAAGTGCTGAAACTGCCTATGATTGGGGAATGCAGGGTGCATGGGTTATAAGAGGCGTTGAGGAAAAAAACAGAAGATACTTTGCAGCAACTTTTGGACATTTGGAAGACGGAAACCCTTCAGACGTGGCAGCTAGATTTTCTTGGGGATGGAAACCCTCAAGCAGTAGGTTGAGTTTCAGAGTGTTACCAGGTTCATCAGAGGTGTTTAGATTTGCATGTTGAGTGTGTCCAGTAAGCTGTATCAGACTGTTAAATTTCAATTTGATTGTATGTGTTTGAATATAATAAAAATTACAAAGTATCTGTTGGTAGAGTATTTTCTGGGTTATTATTATTGTGCTTTTAGTAGGGTTTTTACATTAGGTAGCTGATAATTTGAGTTAGATGTATTATGGTGAGTTACAACCTTAGTGAGAAAGAGTCCTCATTGGATGTAGAGCCATAGGATTCAAAATTGATATATGAGTAGTTTTTATCTGCAAGGCCAGGAGAGATGCATGCCGATCCTTCTCAATGTATGCTCTTGTTTTGCAAGACCTTAAAAGGGGCATGCAGGTTATTCTCTATATAAATATGTTCATTGCAGACCTTGACTGGCATATTTTATTGGGTTGGTTGATTTACATTTTCATTATAGTACTTTTTGTCGGGTCACTGCCAAATATCTAGCCTGTCCCTTGCACCTAGGTTTGGTGCAAGGTTTTAATGATCGGATCTAGAGTATATTCCATATGAACAGAGTTGGTGGAGTATTGGTCGCTGCTCTTCTGTTTTGCTACCATCATAGTTACCCAGAGATTCATAGTCTGGCCCTTGGTACTTGTCTCCTATATTGAAAATTTGTCCGTCTCAGAGTCACGTATGGTAATGTCTCCATGACCCTTGGTACTTGTCTCCTATATTGAAAAATTTTCCGTCTCTGAGGCACGTATGGAAATGTCTCCAGGTATCAAGATACTTTAGATGAAGTTTCTTTTTGTCTCTGTATGTCTTCGAGATACATCATTCTTGAAGTGCTCATGTTTGGTTGACAAGAGCTAAATAAAATAATAATGCTTAAAATGTCTGTGCACTGAAGTATTATCAATTGATTGAAATTATAGCCATCTCTTAGCACCCTTGCATCATGCTTTTAAAATAATGGCATTCATGTCCTAGTCCTCATCTGCTATTTCTAGGTGATTATGGACCAAAATTTCATTGTTTATGCCACAATGATTATTATCAAATATCAGTATAATGAATCTTTGTTTTGGGTGACATTTATTTCTGTTCTTCAAAATCTTAGTTTTTTAATATTACATTCTTGTTGCATAGACATTGTATTTTTTTTGAAATTATTTAACTATTTTAAATTTCTGCCATCTCCAAGTACCTGTCTCCTATTTTTTTTTGAAAAATACCCTATCAGTATCTATCCGTCTCCTGTACCAGTACCAGTCCTTGTCTCCTGGTAAATAATTTTTTTAATCTATAAATCCTTTCTTTGTTGTTACAGTTGGCTATACCTTAGAATTTGATTAATCTATTTTGGCTGTATGTGAAATGTATTTTTTTTTGATACATTAAATGAGGGTTCCATAGGGGCTGTCGCCCAAGGAAAGAACTGAAAACAATAGCATGGAACACACTTGGAATCCATGAACATCCATTTACAAGCAAACAATACAATGAAGGCAACTTCACTGGGCCTCAACAATATGACAGGACAGAGACTGAAAGTTAGGGACAATTAATAATACTCTCCCTTTCTCTCGCAAAGTCCCAATGAATAATAAATCTGATGTTCCAATCTCCAAGATCTGAACCGATTTTAGAAGAGAAAGGAGATTGCTCTGCTCCCGCATTGGCTAACTTGTCAGCTAGCGAGTTACATTCGCAATAACAATGAATGAACTCGACTTGTTCAAAAGTACTACAAAGGATCCTAGCCTCTTCAAAAATGCTTCTCAACCTCCAATCCTGGATCTGTAATTTAGGGAGGCTGTTAACAATGACAAGCTATTAGTCCTATGTTAACCAAAAAAACATGACGGAAGAGCACCATTATCTGTTAAAACAGACAAAATGCTATTTCCATCTTTAACGGCTGTTTCTGGACATATGATGTCATTTTTATTGTTCTGTAACATTTGCTGCAGTGATGGCTGTGTTTCTAACAAATATCGCTGTTTATATCTTGATTATTTTAAAAGCTTGGTCTTTCTTTATAATGTAAGGATATAAATTGTTAATTTTTATCTATTTGTTAATTTTTATGATTTTTTGAACTTTTTAAAATTGTTATTACTAACTTTTTTTAATTTTTTCAAACTATATTTTATTTGAATTTTTTCATATTTTAAATTATGGTATATAGAATTTTTTTTGAAGTTAAAAATAATAAAATGAAATAGTATTAAATAAGTTTAATTTAAAAAAAAATAGAATAAATGATTAATTTTAACAATTTTTTAATATTTTAAATATCAATTTAATAATTTGTTTTTAACAGGAAATTTAATAATTATTTTTCTTTTAATTAATTTTTTATATAATTAATATAATGATACAATTTTTATAATATTAATTATTAAATTATAAATTTAGTATAAATATGATTTTTATATAAAAATCATGTTACACACACACAGAGACTCCTTTCTCATACACAATCTTTTCAAGTTGCGTTTCTCCATTGCATTTCCATTGCTGACACCTTTCATGTTTTTCATTTCTGGTAACATGGGAAATCATACTCAACCTGCACTTTTTTCCAACCCGAGGTCAGAGCCACTCTAAAACTGCAATAACTTCTGCTTCGTTATTTGTTTTAGAGCCTAAAAAATAAGAAGCACCTTTGAAAACTCCCCATTTGAAGATCGGAAAACAACACCTGCTCCAACCAAGCTCAGATTACCATAGGCAGCTCCATCAAAGTTGATTTTAATGAACTCAGCCTTAGGAGTCCAATAAGAATCCTTGCTACATTTCCTTTATAACTTGTAAATTTCATTATTTCTGTAGCGGCAACCAAGTTCTACTGTTTTAAAACACTAATTGAGACAAATTACCTTTAAATCTGTCCAGGCATACTTGAAAATTGAGTGTAAGAAGACAGTGAGGAGTGAATCTTATTAAAGCAAGGTACCCAAGAGGCAAAGGAACCCCTAAAATTCCTTTGATTTATTTCGAGCCATAATCGCCAAAAGATGCTACACAAAGCAATCTTCCAAAGGAAGCACAATTGCAAAGTGTCCTTAGGCTAGCAACAGACATGCTGGTAAGTACTATCAGGGAATTTTTAAAACATTTTAAAACCAGACAGAACTGAAGACCAAATTTGCTGAGAATAAGAATAGTGAAGCAATAGGAGATCTGCTTTTTATTCCTCGCAGCAGCATAGCACATGTCTCGAAGGGCCATTGAATCCTCTTTTACGGATATTATCAAAAGGAAGAATTCTGTTCACCCCTGCTAACTGTACAAATACATTGCATTTGGGAGCAGCTTCAGAGTTCCATACAAGATTAGACAACCATTCTCCAAAAAGTGGAAAGTCTTTGCTGCGCAGTAAGTAGTAACCGAAACCTCCCTTTATGATTCCCAGTAGGAAGGAATGGTAGGACGGATATTCCAAATCAGCAGGTCCTGTTGTGACCAAATCACACATCGCCCCATTGCAAATGGGGACCCCCTTTTTTGAGCTTTGATGCTTTGCATTAAGTTTTGATGATGTCTTAGGTTTATTGCATGATGAAGCCAGTGGTTTGTTTGAGTTCTCAGTCTATTTCTAATTCAAGAGTCATTTTCTTTCCTTCTAAGACCAATCCTGATGTATGTTTGAGAGCCTGAAAATGACTAAGTCTGGTAGCCTGAAATCCTGAAAAATTGACTAAGTCTGAAATCTGGTGGATCCTCCAAATTCTAGATTTTGCATGTTAAATCCGGTGGATTCGAGACCTATCTCAAACATCCTAAAAGGTATATTGAAAAATATTTAAAGTATTAAAGTTATACTTAAATTTATTTTTCAATATACCTTACCCTGAAGGACACTGAAAAATTGGCTAAGTACTCCAAAGCGCAAAATTCCCATCCAGTGCGCCAAGACATGAGGATGGTGCAAAATCTTGGTTCACTGCGCCACTTTCAACTGAAGAACGAAATGATGATCCCTTGCGCCAGAACCAATGCGCCTTAAGCAATGCGCCCAAAATGAAAGGTTTTTGATCATAGAAGAAGAGATTTCAACCAGAGCACAGAATCCTCAACCAATGCGCCTTAAGCAATGCGCCCTTGTTAGGAAAGGATGATGATTTTAGAAGGCATTTAATCCAAGTATCAAAAACCCCAACCAATGCGCCCTTACTCAAGAAGCAACCAGAGGATCTAAAATCTTGATCCAAGGCGCCTATTTCAAGGAAAGACCAAGATCTTGATCTAATGCGACCAAGGAGGAAAGAGTTTGTTTTAAGGATTTAAAAGGCTCATCTGGTGCGCCCAAGGAAGGAGAGAGGTTTGTCTTGAAGTTGAGAAGCAAGAAGTACTCAAGATCATGATCTAATGCGCCTAATCCAAAGCGCCAATTTGGAAGGCAAGGTGAAGTGAGTTTTTGAAGAAGTATTGGAGGAAAAATCAAAATGTGAATATCTTGCATCTCCACCAATGCGACCACCTCAAAGGTAAGGGTAAATGCAAGTTCAATACAAGTTTTAACGTCTTTTCAAGAAGCTATCAACATGTTGATCCATTGCACCTTAACCAACGCGCCAATATTGAAGAGGGAAGTTAAGTTTTGAATGTCGCAAGATGAGGATTCAAGATCCTCAACTGACGCGCCATATCCATTGCGCCAAGGATGATGAGGGTAGAGTGGTGTAGTGAATATTCAAGGGGAGATCAAAAACCTCATCTAATGCGCCACTAGTGGAGAGTGGTTTAACTCAAGTTTTAAGGTGATTTTCAAGCAGAAATGAAATCTTTATCCAAAGCGCCACCTTGTTGTGGGATTGAATTGAAGTTTTATGAAGGTTTTTTAACCAAAGATGAAAATCATGATCTAGTGCGCCTAGATCAAGAGTGGAAAATAGTGATTTGAAAGTGGAATTTCAACCAGAAGATGCAATCTCCATCTAGTGCATCACCTTAATGAATATTCAAGGGGAGATCAAAATGGCTATCTAGTGCACCCTGTCTAGTATGTGGTGTAATTCAAGTTTCACAAAGAAATTTTAACCAGAGCATGAAATTGTCAACTAGTGCACCAAGGTGAAGAAGGTTGTCTTGAGACTCAACATGCAACTTTTTATCAAGTTTTAAGGAGAGATTGAAGTTCTGATCTGATATGCCCTATTTTGACATCATTCATCCGGAGTTCAAAACCTTGATCTAATGAGCCAAGATTGAAGAAGTTTGTTTTGATTGTCTAAATATAAATCTTGTGAAAATTTTGAAGATCAAATTCCCTGTCCAATGCGCCACATTGGTGTGGTATTAGATTGTAAGTTTTATAAGACTTTTCAACCGGAGGATGAAATAGTGATCCAATGCGACACTCATATATGATGCTTGGTTTGAATTTTATGATTTCTTTCATATGAAGAACCAATTTCCCATCTAATGCGCCTAGGTTAGAGATGCATGTAATGATTCTTATGTGTTATAAAATCAAGTGTTTATCAAGAGGATTGATGTTGTCTCTTTCCTTGTGTGTTGTAGGAGCGTGAATGGAGCTAAGGAATCATCAAAGGGGCTAACATCCGGAGTCACCAACATTCAAGGAAGTCAACAAGTTGCCATCTTGGAGAAGACATCATGTAGTTGCTCTAAGTGATCACTTAAAGTTCAACATGCCGACACCCTTCATCTTCATCATCATCAAGCATCCCAAAGACATCTATAGAGTTTCAAGTTCCTCGGGTACATTCAAGTCTCCTTGAGAAGGCATCTACTTGACATATAAGGAAGGTGTTATCATCAATATATACACTCCAAGTTGGAGCATTTCATCATCTATATCAAGTTCAAGTATACATGGCAAGTACACTACTTCATCCATTCAACTTCAAGTTCCTCATGAATCTTCAAGTCTAAGAGAGATCTCCTACTCCATGTCATCAATGAAGCTTCATCATCTATTCATGAAGGAAGCATCATCATCATCTCCTACTACATTACACTCTTCAAGAGGATGCATCCAAAGAAGATCAATATCAACCTACCTGCAAAAGAAGAAGAAAGAATCACAGTGTTAGTCAAGTGAAGCAACACATATCATACATCCAGTTTACAAGAAGATCCACAAAGCATTCCGAAGCATTCAAGTATCAAAGCAATCACATCGAAGACATCACAAGATGATACAATTTGGGAATATGCCCCACAAAACAAATTGAATCAATAGTTGGAATCCATGAGAGTTACTAAGATGGTACCTACGTGGCATGTACATCATCATCGATCCAATCATAGCTTGCCACATCATTCGACAAGAAGGAAGCCAAAGGGACACCTATGTGGAAGATGCTCCAAAGATTCCATTTTATCTTATCTTCTTGGAAAACGTGCCTTCATTGCCTATCTCATGTACTAAAAATAGCAATTTGTTGTAACAAACTGCCTTGTTGGCACAATCTAGTCCATTGGCTTTGCCAATCAATCTAAGCCATTCGTTGTAATCTGGACTTCTATATAAAGGCCTTGTTGCCTCATTTGTATTTCATTAGATTTTAGGAGTAGATTAGAGGAGACTCTCGAAATTCTCTGAGAGGACTTGAAGTTGTTGTAAATATTTCTTAAGAGTAATGCAAAACATTGGAATTCATTTGGTGTTAAGTGTTGTCTTGTGAAATGACATGGTTTCTGGTATCTTGGGGAAGTGGAGAGATGTTTCAAATTAGATTAGAAGTAGATTAGAAGCTCTTTGATGTAATGTACGTATGTGTTGGATATTTGATCAACTCCTAGCTCATGCTTTTAACATTCATCGCCGGTGAAGTGTTGTGTAAAGCTAGTCTGAGCCTCATCATTTGCTTAAGTTTGATTGTGGATGCTTGTTTGCGCTGCGCCATTTGGTGGGTGCTTACATAAGCTTTCATAATTTGAAAACCATTTGTTTACCTTAGGAGATTGCACCAACTTCATGTAGTTGTAGGCATCCTTGGCGAAGTGGAGTTAGGTTTATCAAGGAGTTTGTCTATTCACGCATCATCATTGCTTCATTGACCTTAGATTAGTTTCTAAACCCTTATCTTTTTTTTCTTTTATTTATCATTGAGACCTTGTGAATACTTCATCCACACTGAAAGGAATAAACTAAGGAAGCATGAAGAAGTCTAATGTAAGTCCCTTTGTGATTACCAACAAGATCACATGTAATCATTGAGTTCATCCACCATAAGTTATAAATAAGGAACTTTGGAGTTGTCTCGATTGATCACACAGTTTAGCATTCGAGAGGCTTTATTCAAGAGAGAGTGGGATACTCTAGTGTTTTACTCTATTGTTGACTTGTCTAAAAACAATCATCAACAGGTCCCCTCTCAAAAGAACTGGAATATGAATCTACTGCAGATGAGCACTTAAAAAAGACTTTGGATCATTTGGGAAAGGGAAATCAGCAAATTGTTTCAAAACTCCATGCCTAACCCCATCAACTGTAGTCTCAAGCTAATAATCCTTCACAGACATACCCCAGGCCACAGACTAACACCTGCACACATCCTTAAGACCCAGAGATAGAAATAACACCTGCACACAGTCAACTTTACCCAACCACGAGTCTACCCAGAACAGCGCCTTATCACCATTACCCACGTTCCATGAAAGATAACTCCCAATTAGACTCCTGGAAGCTCTGATAAAATTCCAAACTGCCAAACCCTTTGGAATATTAGAGGAACTGAACAGAACAGTAAAATCAAGGGAATTCAAATATTTTCCTCTTAAAAGTTTACACCAAGGTAGATTCTGATCCATGAGCATTCTCCAAGCAAGCTTAGCACCAAGAGCCATGTTATGATGCTCTAAATGCTTAGGCCCTGCTCCTCCTCCCGGTTTCTGCCTGCACACTTTATCCCACTTAACAAGAGGAAGCTTCTTTTCCTCAAAGTTTCCTTGCCAAGAAAAATCTACAATACTATTCAACTTACTGAGAACACCTTTAGGGGCCATCAAAGCTGAAAACATGTAAACAGGAACAGCTTGAATCACAGCTCTGATGAGGGTCAAGTGGCCAGCCAAACGTAACAACTTCCTGCGCCAACCCGCTAACCTCTTGTGGATACTAGAACTCAAATCCTCCTACAAAGAAGCACAAGATGCACCATAAAACATAGGGATCCCCATATATTTGCTAGGAAGAATACCATTCTTGAAAACTCAGAATTCCTTCGATCCTAAACCGAATCTTCAGTTCCACATTGAAGAAGAATAGTTTTGATTTATTAGCATTGGTGGATTGCCCAGAAACTGATTCATATTCATTCAAACCACACTTGTGAGTTCTTGCTTCAGATACAGTTGCCACAACAACGAGGAGTGTATCATCTACAAATTGCAGATGAGTAATCGGGGGTGACCCTTCTGTAATGTCCCCTTCTATTTTTAATTGAATCCCTTTTTATTTCTATTTTATTTTATTTTGTCGTATATTGGAAATTCAAATCAATACTGAATTGCTGGCAATTGTGAAAATAAATCTCCTATGATTCTGAACTGTAACAATACAGCTCTCAGAGAACCATTACCCACTTAGATCTCATGCAATTTAATACAATGATTAATTGTACTGAAAATTCAAATTAATTATTGCTGCAAATACAAATCACCAGCAGTCTCCACACTACGATTCATAAATAGATCAATCAGTCTGCTTACAATCAATGACAGTCCTTGATATACCAAATTATGTTCTAACTTACAAACTTTTAGAGAGCTAGATTCTACTGGGATGTTGATCCGCCACAGCTATGAGAATGCGGCCAGCGCACTGGTAATTTCTGCGTACTGGTAGTGAGTATGTGGCACTGTCAAACTGCTCAAATAATCACCCTAGATTCTAGTGATGCTCCAGACTTGGTTACAGTGTTCAAGATAGATGTTGATTCTAGTGTGTAGTCTGTGGCAATGAATCCAATCTTCAATTCTCACCCCCGATCTAGTGAAATGTACAATTATTTCGATTATATTTGTTGCACAAATGGATAGGTCAGCTGGTATTCGCTTATTGTGGAAATCTGGGCAATCAAATGGCTGAATGGAACTGGAAACCAACAAATCAATGACTGTTGCAAATCACCCAGGGTTTGAAAATCAGGAAATTTAGAAAATCCTCATGGCAGTTAGTTAATCCTTTAGTTGTGACCTTGAGTGGGAGCTGTGGGTGACAAGCAGTGGATTCGGCTCCTCAAATACTGAAATGTAGACCTTGGAGTGGCACTTGATGTTGTAACGCTTGTAGCCATCAGTTCACCATCTCTTCTCAAATGCAGATCTGTTAACGGATGATGCGGCTAGAAATGATGAATTGTGGATGACAAATTTTGCCTTGATTCGCCTTCTATTGTTCATCTCACACTGGAACATGCATGACCTTCCCAATTTAGTCCATCTTGCAATCCTTGACATGGAATTGCCAAAGCAAGAAGTGGAAGGGTTTCACCCTCACCTCTCGTATGAAAACTACGAGGTTTTTTTGTACTCTCAGCTCTCTGATTCAATCGAGGGTTTTCATCCTTGAGTGAATGATTGAAACAAGCTTACACAAATGCAAATGACTCCCAATTTGATGTTGGCATGATGATGGGCGCCACCATAATATACCTTCTCATTTGGGCCCCAGGATCCAAATTTTTCCATCAAGTATTTAAAAATATAATTTTATAATTAAATGTTTAAAAACACTTTTTTTTTAAATTATAATTTTATTATAAGTTGCCTTTTAATAGATCATTATTGGGCCCAAACTTAAAAATAAAATTATAGTACTTCCCTTTTATTGATTCTATAGCACACGGGAAGAAAATAAGCTTAAGGTCTCTTGATTTAGCTACATCGAAGAAAGGGGACACGGCAGTTTGCTCTTCCTAGAATTGCTTGCCCACAAGCAATGATAAAGCAGGGGGAACTACCCTCTTCATGCCAAGGTAACAAATCGTGAGGTGATACTCATCGATCCTGGGTTCCGCACCTATCCAATGGATTATCTCCTGTCCAAAAACACCTTGCAAACTCAAATGGAATAATCTTTCAATCTAAAACATCTCGTAACTGTGGATACTCTAGCACCAACATGCCAACATCATGAATCTCATCTATCTATTGCAGTAACGTAATGTCTTCTCACTCTTTTCCCCATGATGACCATAGACAAACCATCATGTTCTTGTTGCACCTCTGATTTCTTCCCATGTCGTTGAAATTCTGGAACACCTACTTGAGCTTCATGATCCCCTTTGCAAGTTCCTATGGCCTCTTCAAAGAGATTGCGATGTATACCTTCCAAGGTAGAGTACAAATCACATTTGGTAAGGGCTGGAAATGAGTTGAAACGATCACAATTAATTTGAAATCTTGTCCAATTCGGTACCCGGGTGGTTGCAATGATGATTCTTTTCAGCTGAAACCTTGCTTCAACTTCTCCCATTAATGATATTCTCTTACATCGTGCCCATCCATAGCTGTTTATGACTGATAACAATTGTTCCAACAACCTGCCCATTATATAACAACAAAACTGATATTCCTTTGTAGAAATCAAAGGCATGGGTAATGTAGAGGCCAAAAACACTATTAAATTGTAAAGCCATCCTTCCTATGATGGAAAATTCTTGCAAACCAATTATACAAATGTAATTGAAGTGATGTGGGGGGCTGATAATATTTATGACAGCAGCATTATGACTGAAGATTTGGTACATGACTGTCTCATGTGTGTTCCTTTTGTCTCTGGATGGTGGAAAGTCATCACGCAATGTTCTCCCTCCTAAGGGGCGAATCTTTACATAATTTTCCGAGTTTGATGCTGCTACACCATGCTTTGCACTACTCTGATATTTATGTGAACTTCTTGAGGTCTCCTTGTGATACCCGTGACTTCTTAAGCAAGATTGCTGCCTTGACACACAACTCTTTTTTCCTTGAACTTCTTCTTGGTAATGAGCTTCTCACATAAATATAACCCATGCATGCCAACAACTGTACCCACCTCTTTTATATTCTTCGGGCTCCAAAAGTCCTTATCATGATACCCTTAATCAAATGGTTCGGATCAGCTTGTAAATGAGCTGATAGGCGATTGTAGCAGCCATACTTTGCTCTGAATTTCTTCCCAAACAGCGTTGACAAAGATGGAATGTTTACAATTATTGATCTCAACATGTGTACCCTCTTATGCACTACTTTCAACAAGGGAGTCTTCTCCATACCTGAAGATCTATTGCTGCTCAAGAGTGACCGTATCAGTCTAGAACATGCAGTTACCAAAGTGATTAGTGGAAGCATCATAACATGGCTAGAACACTGCATTATTTTGGTCCAAATTATAATTGTATTGGCTGGAGACTGTCATATACTAATTGCCCAAACTGTCAAAATGATACTAGGTTGGAAATCCTTCCACCATGTGGTGAAAAACACTTTTATGTTGTAAATAAAATGTTAATGGAGCTGGAGTTGTAGGGAGCAGTAGATATAAGATTGGGAATAGTGTTCATAGTGCCTCTTGGTCCACCGTTTTTGCTACCAACACTCCTCTCTACCATGTTGAATTGATGATTCTTATCCCAAAGATCCCATTTTGCCAATATCTCACTAGGTGGCCATCTTCAATGTGTCTCAATGAACATATTTAAAATAGACCAAACATCATCATAACAAAATATCTCACCTTGGAGTGGATCCTTGATTATCTCCATGCATTGAGTGACTTGGTTCCCCCAAACACTCACCTCCATTCTTTTCACTTCAGCCATGCCTGGGGCTCCATTCAATATGCCTTGGATTATCACATCCTTCCCATCCACCTTGAATTTCAACTCCATTGTTTGGTAGTTTCGAGTAAATTCCCCAAGTGAGTGCAACCATTGCACATCCAAAACTATATCTGTTTCTCTTATCCCCACAATGTAGAAGTCATCCTTAACTTGATGCCTTCCCAAGGAGGATAAGTCAAGTTGCTATATTCACTTTTTGCAAGCAATAATGTGACCATCCGCAAACATGACATTAAACCCATCAAAGTCTTTGGTATCTAAATCTTTCTTGGAAATCAAAGCTGCATCTATGAAGTTATGAGTAGTCCCACTATTGATCAACACTGTCACTTTGTGACCTTGCAAAACTCCCCCGAACTCTGAAAGGATGATACTTGGGTGCTCTGGAAAGAGTAGCAAGGATACCTCCCAAGGACTCTCCTTCCTTATCTTTGTGCTCTATCTCATCAATGACAACTTTAGGCTTAGGTTTTTTTGTCTCTGAATCCTCATTTGAAATAACCTCTATGTAGTGTACTTGTCCCTTTCCCAAACATCTATGTTCTGGCTCCCATGGCCCTCTACAAGAAAAACATAATTTCTTCCTTTAGAGTTCATTCTTGGATTCTTCAACCTTGCTGGGTTTGTAAAGTCCCTAATTAGCGCTTAGCCAAGTTGTGAACAATTAGCCTATGTTTGAGTTTTCTCGTAGGCTAACTGGTGTGCTAGGGAGAACTCCAAAGTTTTTGGAGAGCGTTGGATCAGCTTTGCAGAGCATTTATTCATGGTTTGAGTTTAGTTGGTTTGATGGAACCTTTTGGTGCTTTCAAAACTGAATTTCGACCTTTTGAGTGCTCTCCAAACTTTTTGGAGGTGCATACTATTTTTAGAAAGTCACCCGGTTGCCTCCGATCATCGTCCCAAGTCTTCATGGCCACGTTGGTATGGTCAGATTTGCAAGTTGCTTCATTTTGGGACTTTCCGTAAGTTGGGTGAATTATTAAGTTATTTAATTCAATATTCACTTAAGTTATCTATTGTTGGGGAAATATTAGAAAATAATTAAGTGTAATAGATCATTGGGAAGGTGATGGAAAATGTTATTTGATTTTCAACTGAGTTGGACATAAGGCTTAAGTGTCTTTTTAAATGATTATTTTAAGTTGTCTAAGGTTTTAGCTTTATGTTTTAAAGTTAACAACTTAAGTTATTTAAAAATGACTTTTTGGCACCAAGGTGAGCACTAGACTTGAAGGGGCACTTGTTTCATAAAGTGGCGTCCCATTCGAGAATATAATATTATTTCTTGAAGGTCAAAAAGCAATATTATAATATTTATCCTTGGGCACTCTATTTTGTGCTTATAAATGGGGCTTAAGCGCTCATTTGGAGTTTACACACTGAATATTTTATTTTGCTTCTTCTCTGTGTGAGAACCCAGGGGTTTGGAATTTCTTGGGGTTGATTAACCTTATGGAATAGTTGGTTTCGGTAGTGAGAGATCCACCCTAGTTGGTCAAGTGTGATTTTACCTCAAAAATCACCCGTGCGTTGCAATGGAGTTCATGAATTTTGATGTGTTTTAAGTTTAGATTTGGGTGATGATTTGATGAATGTTATTGAAAGACTTTGCAAGATTGTTTTGGAGAATGACGAAGAATATATTGTATGCTGGTTTGTTTTATTTGCTGGGCATTTCAACCACTGTTGGCCATACCAATTGAATGTGGCGTAGGGTTTTTTTTGAAGGAAATAACGTGGGGTTTTACCTGTAATATCTTCCCTTGGTAGTGCCAAACCCATGTCTAACCCAACCGCTCAGTTTGGAGGTTTAATCTTGTGATTTTTTGTAGCTTCCACCCTTTCCTTGCTAGTTGTACACCATTATGCAGGGCGCACCAATGCATAAGGAGGGCGTTTGGATGTTAGGGTAGAAATGCCTATCATTTTGAGGTCTTTGATGCTTGTTTGGAAGTGCCATGGGTATTATTTGTTGTTCACAGTGTTCGGGTATGGTGGTTTGTGAGGAGTTTTGGATGGTTTAGTGAGTTATCTGTGCATTTCTAGTTTGTTGTTCTTGCATATCAGACCTATGTATCTGCTGTTTCAGAGTTTCAGAGGGTTTCTACGGTGATTGTGGCTTCATTTCATCATCTACAACATCAGAGCATTGAGGGTATGATTTCTTATGATGTTTGGGTGATTTCCACTACCTCTATATTCTGATTTTCTTGCCACAACAGTGTTTATTAGTTTTAAATCAGAGTTAGTAAGATATTACAGCCTTCCATAACTATTATATTTCATTTAAAAGTTGCAATACTATGTGTTTGTAACTCCGAATGGTAGTACCGTCGGTGGATGTTAATGCCTACTTCATTTTGTAAGATTGGATGCTTTACCGCCAATCCCTATAGCATTTCATAATTGGTCAAGTCTGGTACTATCGACCATTTTAGTCCGAATCGAGACTTGCTCATGCCAATACCTTGCATACTCATGCTGTCTATCATGCACTCTGTTGGGGAAGTGTAGAAGTGCCCGGCTACACTGTCTAGTGCATGCTTGTGTTGCACATTACACACTTTGCTGAATAAGCAAGGCATGTGGTCGTCGTGGATGCTTGGTGTGTACGTAAACATTTGTATTGCATTTAATACTGTAGCAAATTGATTAGAAGTGTGATTCGAACACCATATGCTCCCACCTTGCCCACCCTAGGATCTTGGTGATCAGAAAGTGTTTCAAAGACTGCTTGTGCTTTGGATTTCAACTGACATTATTTTGGAAAAAAAAACTAGGGTGGTCATTACAGGGGTTTGGAGGTAGTGTCTTAGGTTGAGAGAAACCCTTTTGAAAATGTTTCTTATGTTGCCCCATTGGTGGTATCTTGGAGCAGAATTTGTCTTTAGCCATTGAATTCTTCAAATTTAAAGCTCTCTTGATGGAATCATATAGAGACACTGGATCAAAGGCCTTAACCAAACCCTTGAGTGGTTTGGCTAGTCCCTCCACAAATAAAACAATCAGTCTCCTCTCTGTCACATCCGGACCATGACTAATACTCATTGAAATTCTACAACATACTCCTCTATTGTACCATGCCATCTCAATTGGGCTAGCTCCTTGAAATGGATCTCGGGGTCCTTTTTGTCAAATCTATCTACGAGTCTCTATGTAAAATCAACATAGATAACAATATGGTTATGTCCTTGTGTAATCAACCCATGATGCCACTACTTGTGGGCTATGCCTTGCAAATGAAGGATTGCAAATGTAATGGCATCTTCTTCCATCATAGGGTTGAGTGAAAGATATGTATCCAACTTTTGGACCCAAGCACATGCAATACTTTTCCTCAAACCATCAAAAGGAGGAAGAGTCAATTTACTCAATCTCTACTACAAATCTTTATGGGGTTGATGTGTAGGAGGTCCTCTCTCATTCCTTGGCCCATTCCTCGACCTGAAATTACAATAGTTTGCAAATGAAATCTAATTTCTAATGTCTAGGTCAAGACCTAGGTACTCATCCATGCAAGCATTGATGTCATATGTTGCTAGATTTTCTCTTCATCAAGTGGTGCCTCTATTCTGGGTAAGAAAGTAGGATGAAATGGCCTAGTTGTTGACCCAATTGATATCCTATTATTATTTGTGTGATTGGGTGGTCCTTTTTGATTTGAAGTGCTTCCCTCACCAATGTGACTTTGAACTGGCTTGGTGGAATTTAACGTGGCATTCATATTTTGCATTTGTTGCATCATTTGGACTAGCAATTGATTTTTTTGCTCTTGCTTCTTGATAAATGCATCAAATTTATCTTCCTTGTTTGTCATGTGTTTTTCACCTCTACCTCCTATTCTAGCACTTGTATCTTGTTGTGTTGCTTCCAGCTTTTTCCTTTCCCTTTCTGAAGCTCTCAGTTCCTTTTCACTCAGTTGCATACACTCATTAAATCAAATTAATCCATAGGCTGGCAGGGTCATGCGCTTTGATACCACTGTAATGTCCCCTTCTATTTCTAATTGAATCCCTTTTTATTTTAATTTTCTTTTTCTTTTTCTTTTTGTTTATTGGAAATTAAAATCCATATTGAACTGCTAGCATTTGTGAAAATAAATCTCCTATGATTTTGAGCTATAACAATATAGACCTCAATGAACCATTACCCACTCAGATCTCATGCAATTTAATACAATGATTAACTATACTAAAAATTCAAATGAATTATTGCTGCAAATACAAATCAACAACAATGTCCACACTATGATTCATAAATAGATCAATCAATCCACTTACAATCTATGACGGTTCTTGATATACCAAATTATGCTCCAACTTACTAACTTTTAGAGAGTTGGATTCTACTAGTATGTTGATTCGTCACAACTATGAGAATGCAGCCAACACATTGGTAATTTTTTGCTTACTGGTAGCGAGTACGTGGTGCTGTCAAACTACTTGACTAATTGCTCTAGATTCTAGTGATGCTCTAGATCTGGTTACAATGCTTAGGATAGATGTTGATTCCAATGTGCAATTCGTGGCAATTAATCCAATCTTCAATTCTCACTCCCGACCCAATGAAACATACAATTATTTTAATTAGATTTGTTGCAGAAATGGATGTCAGCTGGTATTCACCTATTGTGGAAATTTGGGCAGTCAAATGGCTGAATGGAGGATTGGAAACCAACGAATCAATTACTGTTGCAAATTGACTAGGGTTTGAAAATTGGGAAATTCAGAAAAACCCTCATGGTAGTTAGTTAATCCTCCAGCTGCGACCTTAAATGGGAGCTGCGGGCGACAAGCAGTGAACTCGGCTCCTCAAATATTGAAATGTAGACCTTGGAATAGCGCTTAATGTTGACATGCCTGTAGCTATCAATTTGCCATCTCTTCTCAAATGCGGATCTGTTAGAGGATGATGCGACTAGAAATGATGAATTGTGGATGATAAAATTTTGCCCTAATTTGCTTTCTATTGTTCATCGCACACCTCGAACATGCATGACCTTCCCAATTTAGTCTATCTTGTAATCCTTGATATGAAATTGCCAAAACAAAAAGTGAAGGGTTTCATCCTCACCTCTCGTATGAAAACTAAGAAGGTTTTTCGTCCTATCAACTCTGTGATTCAATCAAGAGTTTTCGTCCTTGAGTAAATGATTGAAACAAGTTTGCACAAATGCAAATGACTCCCAATTTGATGTGGAATGATGCTTGGCACCACCATATTATACCTTCTCAATTTGGGCCCTAGGATCCAAATCTTCCTACCAAGTATTTAATAATACTATTTTATAATTAAACGTTTAAAAACATTTTTTAATTATAATTTTATATAAGTTGCCCTTTAATAAATCATTATTGGGCCCAAACTTAAAAATAAAATTATAATACTTCTTCCCTATTATTGATTCTTTAGCCTATGGGAAGAAAATAGGCTAAAGGTCTCTTCATTCAACTAGATCAAAGAAGGGGACATGACACCTTCCAACCCCGAAATACCTTTCAACTCTGAAGAGCTATGAAGGTAGCTCAATTTTCTCCCTAAGGCCTCAACCATTAAGCTAAAGAGGAGGGTACCAAAGGGCCACCTTGTTTGAACCCATGAGAATTACAAAACAAGCATGTAGGGATACCATTGACCAAGAATAAAACCAAGACTTTGTGACTGCATTTAGAACCCAATCAATCCATTGATGAGCAAAGCCAAAAGCCACTAAAACAGATTGAAGAAAACACCAATCGACCATGTCATAGGCCTTGACAATATCCAATTTTATAGCCATACTTGATTTTTTCTTCAAATTTAAGGAATGAATAGTTTCATGAGTGAGGATAATACCATCAACTATCTGATGCCCATGAACAAAATCCCCTTGCTTTGAGGAAATAACAGCTTGGAGTTGAGGCTTTGAACTCTTAGCAGTTGTCTTAGCAATTATCTTCTGAATCATGTTACATAGAGTAGCAGGTCTAAAGTTTCTGAAAGATGAAGGATTCCCTTTCTTCATAATAAGGGCTAAAAAGGTACATTTAAATTCCTTCAATTTTTTTTGGAGACTTTAGACTCATTCACCATGTTGGGACCCATTTTCGCTATGCATGAATTTCCTAAAAATCCTAATTTGGGCCTCTCATGTTTCCTTTTTTTATCTTTCATGTGTTTGGCCCAGTTGTTAAAAACCCCAAAATCCTCTAAGTCTTTGAAAAAAGTTTCTAAGTGTTTGCCTTTTAGTAGGTTTGCAAGTTCGCGAACCTATTGAAAGCCCCAAAAGACTTGTTTTAGCGGTTTGGTAGGTTCCTGAACCTGCTAAAAAGGTTCGTCGTTTATCTTTTGTGCTGAAGGAAAGAATGAAGTTAGGTTTGGCAGGTTCGCGAACCTTTGAACTCACTGAAAGGTTTGCCAGCTCTCCCAAGCACTGATAAGACGAAGAAGAAAAGCAAAGGGAGAACAAAGAGACAAGGCAAAAAAGAAAGAAGTAGGCTTTTGACAAGTTCGCAAATTCTTGAGTTGAAATATTAAAAAAGAGATGAAAAAATGGCAAAGAAAAAAAGCAAAAGTTTCGGCGAGTTCGCAAGTTTGCGAACTTGCCAAAACACCGAAGCATGTTTGTAGTTTCCCCATTTTGTTGAAGAGAGAAAGACAAAGCAGAGACAAAGAATAAAAGAAAACGAGTGGTTTTTGGCAAGTTTGCAAGTTCACAAACTTGCTGAAATGTCGAAAAGCAAAGAGGAAGAACCAAGAAAAGGAAGAGACAAAAGATGAAGAGGTTCATGAGTTCCAAGAAGTGTCGAAATGCTGAAAATAAAGGAAAGAAGGAAAGGTAAGAACAAAGGAAAAGAGAGCAAAGGATGGATTTTCAGCGATTCGAGTGGTTCGTGAACCTATGAACCATTTGAAAGGTTTGATGAATTTGAAAATCGCTGAACAAGTTTAAAAAGATGAAAAATGGTGTGAATTTGAAAAATGCGCAAACAAGATGTCTGCTTTCATTCCAATGTCTCAGCGACTTTTGTATGCTGCAGTAAATCTTCCAGGGACACCATGAATGCATAGGTAAGCCCAACTACCATATGTACTTGTGCAACATCCAAGCCATTCATTTTGGGCGGGAAGGTTGTATATGTAGATGATCATTCAATGTAGATTAGGGCGCAACATTTGAAGGCCATAAAAGAGAACATTGTATTCATTTCAAGGGGTTGGTTATTTTGCTTATTTCCGAGGTGACTGATGTGTAGAGCATTCTAGGGTTTCAAGAAGCGATTGCCCCAGTTCTCCAACAAGGTTGATAACAAAGTTGTATGAATAATTGAATCTATAATCAATACCGGCGTATAAACTTATCCTTTGTTTTATATATTTACTCAGGGAAATCCCCAAATCGTAGTCAGGGTTTCTCCTTGCCACATTTCATGGTATGAATGTAACCATTGATTTGATGAATATGACAGATTCTGAAAACATTGCATGCCTTGTGATGATCTCTTCTATGGTTACATGTGATTGAGTGTAGTTTAATAAAGTATTAATAAGTATATTCTCCACTAGTTGTGTTTATGCATCTGGGCGTCTAGAAAGTGCTTGTCTTCATTTTTTGTGTTATCTCTTTTTTTGTTGAATTGTGGACTGATCTGTACCCATTGGATTGGCACCGATCTCGTTGGTATTTGATCATCCATCCCACCTTAAAACAAACAAATTTCATATTCTTAAGATAGATAGGTAGTATTCATATGCATTTTTAGGTCCTGCCTTCTAAATCAGGGAATATTTTCAACAAGTTATCAAATTTATATCCTACGAACCTAACATGCATACTTGCATCTTACACTGCTGCAATGATGCCCTTATCAACTTAATGAGAGGTCATGTGATGTAGTAAACTAGTTTCAACCTAGTGACAGTCTTAGGGGTTAAAATTGTTCTTTGGGTTTTACTGTCTTGTTGCCATTTGGCATATATTTCGTGTTGTAACCTTCTCTGTTCAGGGATACCTCTGGGAACACCTTCCTTGGTTTAGGTGGACCAAAAGTGAATAGGAGATTACCCACTCCTAGCAATTGGTCTAGAATCATCCTGAACTTGTTGATGAGTCTTTTTCCTATCTCCTTGATGACATCCCTGGCCTAGGAGGTCAAGAAACACTCTAGGGTTCTGGACCTGCTTTTTTGGGACCGAACAGAATGACATCATTGCTAGGGAAAGATTGAAAGGTTGAAGAATTTGAAAACCTAGTAACAGTAGTACCAATTTGAGAAATTTGCAAACATTCTCTTCTAGGTGAAGAGTGGTGACTCTGTTAAGGTCAATCCTAAAATCAGTTTATAGTTAAAAGAAAAGTCCACAAAGCATCAAAGAAGAAGGTACCAAGGTTAGTTGGGACATGAAGATTCCTCAAAAAGCACAAGAAATCAATGAAATAGGTGGAGGATCAAATACTCTAGTGAAGCTTCTAGACAAAATGTTCAAGACCAAGGAGAAGCATCCAGAGATCAATATCAATACACATCAGAAGACTTTGCTGATAACAGACTCAAAAATAAATAAAAGAATGAACAAAGATGAATATGAAGTTAAAAGAAATAAAAAACTCATTGGTGGGGAAAGTAGGGATAGATCTCGAGAAGCAAACATGCGAATGTTTGGAATGCCAAATGAAAATGAAGAGGCACATCAAGATGCCCAATATCCTACTGCACCCATAAGATCATTTAGAAATGAACATGGGAATATCCCTAATAATATCGAGCAATCAACACATTCAAATGTAGAAGAGAGAGAAATGATTCTCAATGAAGAATTGGATTTGATAGATGATGTTAGATGGAGGCAAGAGCTCATAGCAGAAAATGAGTTGCTGCAAGCTCAACTTGCCCAGCAACCACAGATTCAAGCCCAAGTAACCTAACAACATGGCATAAATCAATACCACGATCAAGTTCCCAATTAGTAGCAGTATCAACTATAGTACCAACAAATGGGGCAGCAGGGTAGAAACCCTGCTCATATGCATCAAGTTTTCAATTAGCCACCATAGTAGCCAAATTGACAATTTGGGAACATCCCAAATCCCAGATCTGCATTCTGAAAATAGGCTTAAAGGTTCTCTCTAGCTAGGTAGGCTTTGAGAGAAGAAAGGTATAAAAAGTTAGACTTCTTTGGTATCCCTGATTTTCCTAATCCAATTCCAAATGAAATAAGAGGAAAGATTCCTAGGTTTCAGGGAAATAATGTTGTCACTGGAGAAGAGCATTTGAGATATTTCATCAATGTCATTGATGAATATGAGATAGACCATGAAGATGTGATGATGAAGTTGTTTGTTCATTCATTAGAGGAAAGTGCCAAGGAGTGGTACAAGAGTCTTCTTGACAATAGTGTGGATTCATGAGGGTATTTAGGTTGTAGTATAGGGATATGATTGATCCCAAGTTTGTTATCCATGAACTCACAACCATCAAGAAGGGAGTAAATGAAACAATGGCCGACTTCAACAATAGATTCATCATGACTATGAGAAAGGTACCTCCGAATCTTAGGCTCAATGAGTCAATGTGTTTGGTATTGTATTCTGGTTCCTTTGATTTGAAGATTGGTTATTGTCCAAGAGATAAGAATCCTCAAACCTTACAAGAGGCATATGCTATAGCTATAAATATTGAAAGAAACATGAAAGCATTAGGTAAACATGTCAAAAGGTCTGATGTAAGGATCTCTCAGCCAGATAGGGCAGCCATGAATAAGCCTCTCACAACTAAAGACAAATTAGACAAGCTCATGAGAGTTATGAAGGATTTATCTTATAAGGTAGCAAGAAATGAAGAGGGACTGCCACCTCAAGGTGCAACAACACACTTTAATGAAGGCCAAAGGTTGCATAACAAACCTTATAACATTGATTGGTCCAAAAGGCCACAACAAAATGATAGACAAGTAGCCCTCAAGCAAGTGAATTTCAAACATCCTGAGAGGGACACACCTGATCTATTGAGGAGGGATCAAGTCAACTTTCAAGAGGTCTCATCTTGGTGTAAAGCATGCTACCTTCCACATGACCCAGCCAGTTGTGCAATTGCTCATTCAATGAGCAGAGAAGAAGAATTTCCAAATGAAGAAGGTGGTGTTGAGTACTATGAAGATGAAATCAATTAGTTCGATACTAAATATTATGAATTAATGAACACTAATGTTGACTATGATAGTTATGATGATGATTTTCCAATATGATTATAATGTAGGTCCTAAAAAATATGAATTGCCGGTTCATGATTTTGAGCATTTGAGAGACCTTATGCATCAAAAGTATCAACAATCCAAACCATCCAAGGAAAACTTGAAAGCACTTATTGATGTAGCCATAATGTAGGTTCAAAGTAGGTATTAATTGAGGAATAGACATGAACCTTCACAAAGTAACTTTGCTGCAAAATCAAGGAGTGAATCAAAGATTGAAAAAGAAAAGCATAAAGTGGATAATGACAAAAGAAACAACGATCAAAAGAAGGTACCAGAAAATAAGAAGGTTCCAACACAACCATCATCAACAAAAAAATATGTTCAAAAATCTCCAGCACATGTGCAACCAGCTATTGTATTTGTCCCAAAAATGCAAAATCTAAAGAATGATGCCAAGGAAGACCAACCCTGGTTGCTAAAGGAACAAGAAAAGAGCAAAGAGAAAAAGAGTAATTTGAAAGGTATGAATATTTCTGCCAACTAGTTGATATCTTTCATCCCAGATGCAAATGATGTTACTATATCATGTAACACCCCTCAACCAAATTATCACCCAATAGATATGGCTCAAGTCCTTAGCCAAGTTCCAATTTCATTGCCAATAGGGGAAGCACTTAGAATTCCTGAGCATAGGGATATAGATTTATCATATATCACAACTATTAATGCACTAGAACAACTTGTTGTTATTTCTTGTGACAATGATAAAAGTAAAAATGAAGAAGAAACTATAGAGGTGTATTTAGGGTCATCTATTGTTAACAACCAGATGGATGTTGATCCTTTTTATACAACATTGATTATTAATGGATGGTTGTTACACAATTGTATGCTTGATTCTGGTGCTTCTAGTAATGTCATGCCATTATAGGTCATGGATGACTTAGGTTTGAAAGTGTCTAAGTCTTATGGCAAATTTTTTTCCATGGACTCTAGAGAGGTAAATGTAATTGGACTGGTAAAGGACGTTGAAGTCCAATTAGCTACATATCCAAATAAATATTTCCTAATGGATGTTATCATTGTTTATTGCCCTGCCAAGTGGGGTATGCTGCTGTTTAGAAAGTGGTCAACTTTTATGTGGGGTAGTATCCAGATGGATTTATCATATGCTACTATCCTGGTTCATGGAGTAGAAGTGAAATTGTATAGGGAGAAGAAAATGGAAGATAGTATAGAGGATTGTTACAAGATAATTGATGAATCAAACTTCTTTGATACTAAAATAGACCACTTCATTGGATATTGTGACAACAATGATCATGATGTTATTGCTGATCCTCCCCATCGTGCTCCTCCTATTGATGATGTGTATGATTTGTGGACAATGTGTTTTGATGGTGCATATTCTAGAGATGGTTTAGGTGCTGGCATCGTTTTGATATCACCAGATGGGGAATCTTTTGTACTGTCCTTTAGGTTTGATTTCCAATGCACAAACAATATTGCTGAGTATGAGGCTCTTTTATTGGGATTGAATATTGCTCATAAGCATGTAATCAAAAGTGTAAAAATCTAGGGAGATTCTGAACTTGTGGTACAACAGGTTAGAAGTGTTTATGCAACCAAAGACAACATGTTGAGAGCATACATGAATGCAGTGTGGGACACATTAGAATTATTTGATTCCATTGGCATTGAATGGATTGAAAGGTATGAGAATGAAGCGATAGATACTCTAACTGTGGAAGCCTCAAAATTTAACTTGCAATTTGCTTTTTTTCTTTCCCATTGGTGGTGCCTACATAAGCAATCAAGTTTTAAGCATTTAAATATGCAGGCCCCTTCCCAAAAATCCAAAAAGTTCTATCTCTTTTGACGTCTGCAGTGCTAAAAAATGCAAAAAATCAGTCATAGGCATATGTCTTTGTATATACATACATGTCAAAATGTGCATTGGCAGGTCAGAAATCTCTATCGGCCTCCAAAAAATTGATAAAAAATGAGTTGTATGCATTTTTAAATGCATATCGGGTTGCATATACAAGGGGGAATCTTTTGCAGATTCCTGAGAATATTCCCGCTTTGTATGTCAAGTCATATACAAAACAAAACATACAAGGGGCTTTGTATGTTCGGCAACATACAAAGAAACAGAGGTGCAATTGGTGGGGCCTGCAGATATGCAAAGCAGAATATACATCGGCTATATACATTCAAAAATGTGCAAAGGAATGATGTACAATGACCGATATACAAATGGTGGGGCCCGCGGACAGGACATACAAAGGCGAATGTATGTGAAGTATACATTCGAAATATACAAAACAAAGGAAGACATACAATCCGGACCCGATGAAGATTTCAAGTTGCTTCATAAACATTTGGGGTCCGTGGCGTGCATGTATATGGCATTTGTACATGCCGATATACAAAGAGGATATGCGAGGAAAGATGATGCAAAGTGGACCCGATAGTTAGTTTCCAATCTGCTTCATAATATTTTGGGGTCCACCTTGTATATTAAACTGTTGCATGTATATGCATTTTGCATATACAAAGGATTTTTGAAAGGTGAACAATGGCGATTGTATATGCATATGTTTTTTGCATATACAAGGGTGAAAGTGGCAAAATGGTGATTGGAAAAGTCAGCGATGGATGCATAGGGTGCCGACGTGGCACGACCTCATTGGTGGGTGACTTTTCAGCGTTTTTTGACGCCATTGATCCTGGCGACAGGAGGGTGATCGACGGCCATGCTTTGAGACCACAGCGAAGGTTTTTTCCTGAGTGTTTGAAGTCATTTTTTGAGCAGGAAAACAACAGAGGCATGCTATTGCTGCATTTCAGAAGGGGCTACGGGTAGGTGAAGCATTGATGGCATATTGTGCAGGGAAGTATGGGTGAGGCGACAGGTGAACTACTAGGCTTACGAAGAGAACCTTCAGGCGGCGGCCCAGATCCCGATTCCATCTGCTCCTTTCTCCTTGTCCCTCTGCTGCATTAACTATTTTGAGCGCCAATCTAATCATGCATTGTATCTGGCAGATTTTTGATTAGCCTTGTAATTAATTTTGCTGAGTTCACGGTTTTGCTATAAAAAGCAAACTGTGTTACTCTTTTGAGGTTGTTGAAGACCTAGGCATTTTTGTGTAAATAATGAAGAACGGGGCATGATCCTAGGTTGTTCTATCTCATTCTGGACTTTATGAGTTGCATCATGAATGTATTTTGCACGTATGTTCAGTTTCATGTTGATATAGATGAAAAATGCTCTTATGCATGTGTTTATCTGTTTGTCTCCTTCGCTGCATGCATTTCCTTCTTTTGAATCTGGCTGCTAAGGGTTTCTCAGATTCTAGGGTATAAGTTTTTGTATCACATGCTTCATCTCTAACTTCCATTCATGGAGTGGATTAAATTATTTTAGATTAAGCATGGAGAAGGTTGTTTGTCAGCAGGGATATCTGTAAGTAGAGGCAGCTAAATACCCATTCTTGGGTGATGTTTGTAAGGCAAGCATCAATCCAACCCCTTGAAACTTGAATGCTAGTTGTAAACCATCTGTTGCATACGTCTAGTTGACTCCTTGCCCTGAGATAGGCACCGGTCTGCACCTGGGTTAGTAGTTATGACCCAAAACCCCTTGTCTTGCATCCAAATCATCATATCCACCCTTTCATAACCATCCAAAACCTGTTAGTTGTACGAGTAGGATTAGGAATCCCTACATACTCTCATACCTGACCAGACAAATATGTCCGAGAATGTTGCCAACCTTGTGATTTATCACACAAATCTTGGTCCACACATGAGAGTATTCTGCCTGTTGCTGTCAAGCTAAATCTTTCTGTCATTGAGCTAGTCAATGTTACACCTTTAGTTATAGGGATACCCCCCTTGGTGCGGCAGAACCAGAAGTGAAGGGGAGGCAGCTCACGCAACCTCCCGTAGTCTGTTGGCCGAATCTGCCCGTGCATAGGAACTGGCAAACCCTCTACCGATTCAAAGAAAATAACCAACACCCATCATGTTGTTGAAGTTCTTACTAGACCGACCATACTTGACAACATCTACAACTGACAAGTATTCAAAGATAGTAATCAGATTTATAGTTTTTTGAACTGCATAGATGAGTTTGAAAATCAACTTATAGATTGGTAGCCCATGATAGAGGTTGAGGATGGCAAAGAGACCTTATTTAGTAATGAGGTGGTACAATTGAAGACAAACACAATTCCTAAAGGGCTTGTGGCACTAGAAATAATGTTTGATAATGTAGATCACTAGAAAAGCAAAAACAAGCCAATTGAAGAAGATAGTGTTGAAGGTGTTAACCTGGGAATCGAGGCAGCTCCTAGGATGGTTTACATTGGTAATAAGTTGAAGCCAAATGAGAAACAATTATTGATTGCATTACTGAAAAGATTCAAGAAGTGTTTTGCATGGTCTTATGATGAGCTCAAGGCTTATAAGGAGGACCTATTTTAGCACACCATTCCCCTCCAACCTGATGCAAAGCCATCCAGATAGAAGGAAAGACCAATCAACCCCACTCTTGCTCCTCAAATGCAAAAAAAATTAATGAAGCTGAAAGAAAGTGGCATCATCATGCCTACCTGACATTTAGAGTGGGTGCCCAATCTTGTCCCAGTAAGAAAGAAGAATGTGGAAATCATATTATGTGTGGATTTTCAAAATTTGAACATCAAGTCTCTTAAGAACAACCACCCTCTCCCTATCATGGATCATTTGTTACAAAGGGTAATAGGTTTAGAATTAATGTCGATGATGGATGGATTCTTAGGCTATAACTAGGTATTGGTCAAGGAGTTAGAGTAGTACAAAACAACATTCACCACTCCTTAGGGTACTTATGTTTATATGAGAATGCCATTTGGTTTAAAGAATGCAGGTTCGACATTTCAAAGGGCAATGGATGTTGCCTTTGTAGGCCTTATTGATGAGATCATGATAGTTTACCAAGATGACCTGACTGCATTCTCTAAAGTAAGGAAACATCATTGCAAATCCCTAGAGTTGATCTTTGAAAGGTGCCTTGAGTATGGGATTTCTTTGAATCTCATTGAATGTCACTTTGGAATTGAAGAAGACAAGTTGCTGGGACATATTGTATCAAGGGATGGGGTAAGAATAGATTTAGAAAGAGTGAAAGCAATTGACCTTATTCCCCAACCCAAATTGGTCAAAGGTGTCCAATTTTTCTTTAGACAAATTAACTTTGTAAGGAGGTTTGTCCCCAATTTCACTGAGAAGACCAAGGCCATATCAAAGATGCTCAAGAAAGGGCAATCAGTTACATGGAGTAAGGAATCAATTGAGGCATTCATTGACATAAAGGAATCCCTCAAGGATGCACCGGTCTTGGTAAGCCAAGACTATTCTAGGCCATTCCAACTCTTTTCTTTTGCTTCATATTACACCATAGCTGTTGTTCTACTTCAAAAAAATAAGGATGGATATGAGAAGGCCATTGGATTTTTTAGTAAATCTTTGCAAGCTATTGCACTAAAATATTCTACAATGGAAAAGCATGCTTATGCCCTTTTTAAGGCTATAAAAATTTTCAGATCAAATCTTATGGATACAAAGATAATTGCATATGTGTCACAGACAATTGTGAAGGACATCTTCATGCAATAGGAGGTCTCTGGAAGAAGATGTAGATGGATCAATAGGATCCATTAATATGATATAGAAGTACAAGTCACCAAATTGGTCAGAGGTCAAAGCTTGGCCATGTTGATGGCTGATGCAAACTTAGCATTAGTAGAGGTAAATGAAGCAAGTGTGGTTCCCACCATTAGCTCTTGTAATTTGGTTTACAATCCTTGGTATAAGGATATTATATTTTATTTGGTAAACATGAATTGTCCTCCGAGAATGATTAAAAGTTAGCAAAGGACACTTAAATTGCAGCCCAAAGGTATGTGTTAGTTCATGATGATCTTATGTGGAGGAATCACGAGGGGTTGTTACTGAAATGTCTATATCAGGAATTAGCTAAGAAGGTTGTTAATGAATGGCACCAGGGTGTTTGTGGAGTACATTTCAAAGCTAAGACCACTGCATATAAGATAATCAGGACAAGGTTTTGGTGGCCCATTTTGTTTAAGAATGTTGGTAGACATGTGAGAAAGCGTGATGCCTGCCAAAGGTTCTCAGGCAAATTAAAATTTGCTGGTGCCCTCCTTGTCGTGACAATCATAGTTGAGACACCTTTTCAATAGTGGGGGTTGAATTCATAGGGGAAATTCAAGAGAAGTTTATTAATGGATACAAGTGGATCCTTGTTATGATTGACTATTTCACCAAATGGGTTGAGGCTGTTCCAACTTGCAATACCACATCCAAGGTGGTAGTAGATTTCTTATTGAATAACATAATAACTAGGTTTGGTGTGCCATCATGGATTGTTGGAGATAATGCCATGTGTTTTAGATCCCAAGATATCTCAAATATGTGTTCTACATGTGGAATCAATCTGATCCACTCATCACCTTATCATCCCCAAAGCAATGGACAGGTTGAGTCAAGCAGTAAGAGCCTCATGAAGATTGTTAGGAGGACTCTAGCTGTAAATAAGAAAAGATGGGATGATAAATTAAAATATGCAATTTGGGGTGATAGGATAACTTGTAAACGTGCTACAGGTAAGAGTCCATTCGAGCTTGTATATGGACTAGAAGCTAAAATGCCACTTAGCATGGAACTACCTGTGCATCAACTGTTGCATAGTATTGAACAAGATGAAAGTGGTGCAGTTTCTCAGAGGATTTTAGAATTGATAGAGTTGGATAAAATGAGGAGATTTGTATATGATAAGGTCTCATCGTATAAACAAATAGTGAAATATTTATTTGACAATGGGTCACTTCAAAGAAATTTCCAAGTTGGAGATATGGTCCTCATGTGGAATGCTAGATCAAAGGACAAAGGAAAACATGAGAAATTTGATCCTTTATGGCTGGGACCATTTGAAATTTTCATAAAGTTTGACTATAATGTATTTCATCTCAAGAATTCGAATGGAGAGTTCATGGAGCTGCCAGTGCATGGTCAACATTTGAAGCATTACTTCTCCTAAGTAATGAGGTACACTTCTGTTTTGCTTGGTTTGTATTTTTATTTTTTGTCCCATGTATATACATTGCGTCTTTTGCCTCGTCCCCTTTTGTGGTCTACCCTTAGAGATCTTTTGGATTCTTGTTGTCCTTGTAAGGCACAAGTCCCCAAACAAAGCCACTGTTGGGACCCATTTTCGCTATGCTTGAATTTCCTAAAAATCCTAAGTTGTCCCCCTCTTGTTTCCTTTTTATCTTTCATGTGTTTGACCTAGTTGCAAAAAACTCCAAAATCCTCTAAGTCTTTGAAATTTTTTCTAAGTGTTTGCCTTTCGGCAAGTTCGCTAGTTTGCGAACCTGTTAAAAGTTCCAAAAGACTTGTATTTCGATGGTTTGACAAGTTCACAAACCTACAAACCTGTTGAAAAGGTTCATCATTTCCATTTTGTGCTAAAGGTAAGAATGAAGTTAGTTTTGGTAGTTTGGTAGGTTCACTAACCTGCGAAGCTGTCGAAAGGTTCACTAGTTCTCCCAAGTGCCGACAAGCTGAAGAAGAAAAGCAAAGGGAGAACAAAGAGGCAAGGCAAAGAAAAAAGAAGTAGGCTTTTGAAAAGTTTGCAAGACGAAACGTCGAAAAAGAGTGAAGAAAAGTTGGCGAAGAAACAAAGCAAAGGTTTTAGCGAGTTCGCAAGCTCGCGAACTTGTCAAAATGCCGAAGCAAGTTTAAAGTTTCCCCATTTTGCTAAAGAGAGAAAGACAAAGCAGAGATAAAGAAGAAAAGAAAGCGAGTAGCTTTCGGCAAATTTGCAAGTTCGCAAACTTGCCAAAATGTTGAAAGACAAAGAGGAAGAACCAATAAAAGGAAGAGACAAAAGATGAAGAGGTTCGTGAGTTCCAAGAAGTGCTGAAATGCTGAAAATAAAGGAAAGAAGGAAATATAAGAAGAAAGGAAACAAGAGCAAAGGATGGATTTTTGGCGATTTGAGTGGTTCATGAACTTGCGAACCATCCAAAATTTTTGACAAATTTGAAAATCATCAAACAAGTTTAAAAGATGAAAAAGGGCGCAAATTTGAAAAATTTGCAAATAAGATGCCTACTTTCATTCCAATGTCCCAACTACTTTTGTACATTGCAGTAAATCTTTCAAGGATGCCATGAATGCAGTAGGTAAGCCCAACTACCATTTGTACTTGCATAGCATCCAGACCATTCATTTTGGACCGGAAGGTTGTAGATGTAGATCATTTAATGCATATTAGGGCACAACATTTGAAGGCCATAAAAGAGAACATTGTATTCATTTCAAGGGGTTGGTCATTTTGCTTTCTTCCCAAGCAACTGATGTGCATAGCATTCTAGGGTTTTAAGAAGCGACTGTCCTAGTTCTCCAGCGGGGTTGATAACAAAGTTGTATGAAGAATTGAATCTATAATCAAAACTAGTGTATGAACTTCTCCTTTGTTTTGTATATTTACTTAGGGAAATCCCCAAATCACAATCAAGGTTTCTCCTTGCCACACTTTGTGGTATGAATGTAACCATTAATTTGATGAATATGACAGATTCTGAAAACATTGCATGCCTTGTGATGATCTCTTCTATGGTTACAAGCGATTGAGTGTAGTTTAATAAAGGATTAACAAGTATATTCTCCATTGGTTGTGTTTATGCATTTGGGCATCCAAAAAGTGATTTTCTTCATTTTTTGTGTAACTATCTCTTTCTTTGTTGAATTGTGGACTCTATAACCCATTGGATTGGCACCTGTCTAGTTGGTATTTGATAATTCATCTCACCTTAAAACAAACAAATTTCATATTATTAAGATAGATAGGTAGTATTCGTATGCATTTTAGGTCCTACCTTTTAAATTAAGGAATATTTTCAACAAGTCATTAAATTTATATCCTATGAACCTAACATGCATACCTGCATCTTGCATTATTGCAATGATACCCTTATTAGCTTAATGAAAGGTCATGTGGTGTAGTAAGCTAGTTTTATCCTAGTGACAATCTTAGGGGTTAAAACTGTTCTTTGGGTATTGCTGCCTTATTGTCGTTTGGCATATATTTCGTGTTGTAGCCTACCCCTTTCAGGGATACCTCTGGGAACACTCTCCCTGGTTTAGTTAAACCAAAAGTGAAGAGATTACCCACTCCTAGAAATTGGTCCAAAATCATCCTTAACTTGCTGATGAGTCTTTTCCCTGTCTCCTTGATGACATCCCTAGCCTAGGAGGTAAGGAAAACTCTAGGGTTTTGGACTTGCTTTTTTGGGATCCAACACACCACATCTAATATATCTTGGTCAATGTCCCAAAAAGTGCGATAGAAGTTTGCCTAAAAGGCATATTCTTGTGAAGCATACAAACCACCCAATGTATCTCATCCAGCAAGAATAGAGCAGGCAAGAGTGCATTTTAAAAATCAAAAACAAAACAGGGAATATGCTCTGTAAAGGATGAAGAATCTCTAACCTTCTGTAACACTGGAGCTAATAGCAAGTTCAAAAATAAGTGAACTCCTTCCATCCAAATACTTGAATAATCCTTTATAACGCGATCCAAAGAATTACAAACTGAGAGAATCCTATCCACCAATCTGCGAGCACTAGTTACCCATGAAATATTTGGAATTTCTTTCTCCCTCCCAAATCCAGTGCATATTTAGATGATGAGGGTGTACTCCACCCAACACACTCATAATGATAAATTATAAACTTCAAAACAATGAGAACATGAACTCATGGGGAAAACACCGTGATTTACGTGGGGAAAACCCTTTCGGGAGAAAAACTCCACACTCCAAAAGTAGCTAAATATATTATTCAAAAATTTTGACAAGATTACAATATACTTGCAAAACAAGCTTTCACAAGAGTATCACCAACCAAAGATCTGGAGGCAACTCAACATATATAATACTCACACACAAACTCCATCTCAAGCCCCTGATATATAGGAGATACAATACAGGAAACCATCAATGGTAATTACAAAACCATGAGCTAAAACCACCTAAAAGTGGCACCCAAATTATTTTCCAAACAAAGATGCCTTACGATGTGTCAAAACACACATCAACATGTGTAACTTCCCCTTACAACTCTTTTTTGGGTTCGACACATTTTTACATTTTCCAATACGAGAGACCCAACTTCCGGAGGCCATAAATTTTGATCCGAGAGTCCGATTGATGAACTGTTTGATGTGTTGGAAAGCTAGTGAAGAGATCTACGCAACTACAACCTGCTTTGCTGGATATGACAACTTTTGGGGCCAAAAACGACTTTTAAGTACCTCAAAATTGACTTCAAAACTTTTTCAGGTACCTCAAAACTAGAAACTTTGATATCTTGATATCCAGACATGAAATTGGATTGAAACTCACCGAAAATGTTCAGTTGGCAATTTCGTAGCTTTGAGGAAAATTTTGGTTCCATCCGTGCTCAAATGTAAACTTACTAAAAATAGAAAGCCCTGCCATTTTTAGCCTTTTTTTAGAACCTTTGAATGTTCTAAACTATTCTTCAAGATAATGGGTATTTGCCAAAACCAAAATTGAAAAGGAAATAAAACAAATTCATTTTTTTTTGGATGATGCACAATTGCTCTTACACCATTGGATGCTACTGCATCACTAGATTTCTGTCATCAATCCCTCTTCTTTTGTATAACAAAGGTCAAGTTGCCAAAGAGTATTCAATTCATGCATCAAAAGAGAGTCAGAAATGCCCTTTGCTTGAATAGAACTATTTCCAACTCCTTTTCCAAGTGACACTTTTTCCCACAAATATTGCCAAAAAACTCCTCAAATTGAAACCTTAATATGTGCCTCAATTTGGAAGCAAATTTAAACATACAAGAACCTAAAGTGGGATGAAAGGAATTCCACCAATTCAACACCAAGTCATGAAAATCCGGATGTAAAAGCTACATGTAGATTCAAATTTGAAAGGACATCTATTCGGTGCAGCATCCTTTTTAACATCAAGCAGGATAGGAAAATGATCCAACCCCGACACATTGAATACCACTACCTCTGAAAGCCTTGCTCAACCAACCATATCAGAGACACCACAAATTGGTCAAGCCGTTCTGCAATATAACAAAAAGCTACCCTCCTGTTGTTCCAAGTAAATCTTAACTATGTTGAAACCAAATCAAATAGTGAATGTGAATCAATAAAAGACTTGAAATCCACTTCTAAGCAATTGATGAAAGATCTACCACCTCTCTTATCCTTTGGATCCATGATTGCAATAAAATCACGTCCCATCACAAAAGTTTGACCAAACGAAGTAGCTACCATTAGATCCTCCTGAGCATGAATCCAAAGAGAAGAGTTGACCAAAGTAGTTAGCATTGGAGGGGCCAAAGGAGGCTGCGGGGAAGAGCTTGGGCCAACCACATGACCATCTGTAGACCCAATAGAAGATTTATGTTTGGTGTCAATCCTGACCCTTGCTAAAACCTTCCCCATAGCCCTGTCACTAAAGACCTCTTTGCTAACTAAAACCCTTTTGCCACTAAAAAAATTTGAACTCCTCTGCTCTCCCCCATTTTTCTCATCCTTAAGTAATAGTTGGCTCTATGTGAAATGTTAATATATAGTATTTCTTTCTATATTGCACACTACCTTTATACCAAAATTAGCTAATAAATAAGTCAGTACATATGAGATATTTTTATTGGGGCGGTTTGTATTTAGCCACTGTTTGAGCAATTGTATTCCTTTCCACAATATGCAGCTGTAGTTAGTGCTTTACCCATGTTTATAATGTCATCCATGGAGATTTGCTTGTCTAATCTAGTGAACCTTTTGATGAGTTTTGGACTTTTGAATGGTACGGTTGTTATGGGATGTATTGGATCATTGTTAACTATATTGCAGAGTATACATTGATAACTAAGATATATGGACAGTTTCAGGGCTTCTCACAACTCTTAGTGGCATGCATGGAGCATGTTTAGATAATTACTTTCCTTCACTATTTTTTCATTTAGTAGTTACCAATCTCTGTGGAGAACTCAAGGACAATTCCTTGTCTTAAATTTTACTATTGAATCAAACTTGTATTCAAGCTCCTCACCAATCTAAGGGAATTTTTTTTGGGTAAAATTCAAATATATTTAAGTAGAAAAAGGATAATGAAAAATAAGAAAATGCTAGTCGAGTGATCTGACTCCTCATGGAATAGAGCAATTACAGTTAACAAAAAATGAGTTCAACAACAACAATTGTAGTGGGAACTTCCATCACGTCAACATTGTTCAGATATGCCTAATTAAGGGTACTACACATAGAAAAAGGAGCAGAAAGACAACCAGACGTCTGTCCAATAGAGGATTCAAATTCAGAAAAATTTTAATCTTTTTGGAAGGATGTGTAGTGGGCTTCCTTTCTTGTCGTCCTCATTGTTGGTGTTAACTAGAACTGGCCTGTATGTGGCAGCATGACAAACAATATGACCTTGTTGCAGTGTAGTTCATGAAGCATGGGCATTTTTGTGTGGTGTCCACATATTCCTTTGTGGAGGCTTTAACTAGGTCTTGAAGCGTAGGATTGTTGCTCTCTACCCTTTGGGGTCTTAAGCGATCGGAGCCTTTACAATTTTATGCTATGACTGCCTATTGATGATTGGTGAAAAGGTTTTGGTTATTGGAAAGTAGGGTCTTAAGAGTTTGAGAAAGGTTGTTTACCTCGGCTCCTAGTTGGGAAAGAGCTTGTTCTCATGTGGATCAAGAGCATTTGAGACCACCATGGTTTTTTAAGTTATTTCATTGTTGCATTTATTCATGGGCGGAAAGTTGCTTGAATATTTACACTCTTAGAGACTTGGAATAAGTAGTTTGAAGTGTCAAACCCCTTTTTGAATGTTTCTAAGGTTGGTTTGGAGTTGGATTCATTCGCTTTGAGGCCCATAATCTAGGTAGGGTAAATAGTCTTATGAGGTAGATAAGAAACAAAATAGATTGAATGATGAGTGTGATGGATTAGGGAGGGCTGGTGGGGATGGAAAACAGTGGTAGGAGTGGAGTGTGATCTATTTGATGAGGATGGTCAAGGCTTGTGTATGTGAGAGACTTTGATGTGTGGCTTTGGCTTCAAGGCTTGATAATACAATTGTAGGACAAACTAGCATTGTTATTGAAGATAATTTGTAATTGCTAAGATGGAAGACCAAGGGTGACTCCATTGTTGGAGGGAACGAGGTTGATTCAGTGAGGGAGTTGTAGTCCTTGTGCCAAGCTTCCATTTGCTTTAGCCCTTAGGTCATTGTCTTCCTTGTGATTATGTGTGCCCTTCCTTGTAATAACCACCTAGTTACTACTAATTTTTTTTTACACATCAAGTACCTACTTAATTGACCAAGTGTCTTCTATTTGATTTAGAAGTATCAACTTCACAGACTTGCCAACAATAGTCATGGCAACAACTTTGTGCCACAACTCATATACTCATAGTAGAGTATGGTAATCTCCCAAGGTTAGGGTCATCCCTAGACCTAGACCTAGACCTCAAGGGTTCATTCATAATGGCCTTGCCTACGTATCCCCTCATGGGAATCAGAGGCTCCGTAGTTCATACATCAACAATAGAGAGGTTGCATCCTCTCCATCGATATGAGATCTTCTATCTCACTCTTAAATCATAGCTTTAAGTAAAACCTATGATTCCAATTCAATTCATATGCACTAGTATGATATAAAATGCAATCCAGTCAAAGGTTAGTTCGATGTCAACATCAATGTACAAAATCTCAAAGAACCACATAGTGACCAACTCATATAAACATTACTTGTTCACACAGTGACTAGACATTCCTTGTACGCAATGTGACTATCTCTCACCTGGGTTACACATACAAGTGTGATTGGCTCATGGGTACAACCCATATATACAAGTGAATAACTAATCTTTATGTCACATATACATAATGTGACTAGCATCTTGCATACCACATATACATAGAGTCGATAACTCATGCATGCATCACTTCACCTAGAGTGACTATCTCATGCATACAACACATATACACAGGGAGATTAATTCATGTATGTGTCACATACACATAGAGTGACTATCTCATGCTTACAACACATATACCCAGTGTGATTAATTCACACCTATATCACATATACACAATGTGACTAATTCACATATACATAATGTGATTAGCTCATGCAGGAAACATATATTCACAAGGTGACTGGATCATATGCAAATCATGGGTACACATAGTGACCAGGTAGCAAAAGGAAAGGTTGTGACCATATTGCAAGCATTTCCCCCTTTGCTTGATTCACTACCCCATAAGTCCACAAATATATCCCAACTAGAAATAGGAAGTTGGTGTATCTAAGGGTACACCATGGGTTCCATCATTTTTCCTAATTTACAACCAACTATGATGACAAGCAAGCATCCCATACTACTTGCGGTCATCACTGACAAGGGCTCAAGTGTGACAATGCACAACACATAGGGTCCTTAATACAGATGCACATAGGGATTGGCTCACACATACATAGTAACCAACTAGTAAGAGGAAGTACACGCAATCTACTACATGCATCTTCCCATTACCCAGTGCACTAACACATAAGCTCATGAATACCTCCTAATGGGAAAAAGGAATATCGATGCATCCCATGCTACATCATAGATCCCATCCTTTTCCCGATTCACAACCAACTGTGATGACAAGCAAGCATCCGATACTGCTTGTTGTCAACACTGGCTAAGGAGTAGGTGTAACAACATACATAATCACAACCAACTGTGATGACAAGCAAGCATCCCATACTACTTGTTGTCAACAATGGCTAAGGAGTAGGCGTAACACATACATAATCACATGTGGCCATTAATAAGATTTTCATAGCCTATTGAACCTGTTGAGACGGTGGATCCTGACATCTATCACCTTCATGCCATTGGCGAAAGTTGGTCCAACTTGGTATGGGGCAGCCCTGGCATCTATCACCTGCATGGTATTGGTGAAAGCCGACTAAGCCCTATCATACCAAAGGGTAGCTCTTGGCATCCGTCACCTCCGTGGTACTGGTGACAGTCAACTAACCCTAAGATATGATGGATATCACCTGGTATTTGTCACCTCCACAGTACTGGTGACAACCGGCTAAACCGCACCTGTATCATAACCTGGATGACTCCTAGTATTTGTCACCTCCATGCTACTGGTGACAACCGACTCATCCTAAGATACATCAGATAGCACCTGGCATCTATCACCTTCACGATACTGGTGATAGCCGGCTATCCACACCTATATCAGACTTGGTTCCAACATGTGGGGTCATCTTATAGCCTTGAAGGGAAACACAATCAGGATATCACAAGGATTCACCAACATCAAGGTCAGGTTGATTTGGTTACATGGCACATAAAGCTCCATAAACCAATACATGGGGTCTTTTATGTCTAGGGGTCTAAATTATAGGTCAACACTCTATAAATATATTGAACCCACATGAGATGGACTCTATCTGGTCACATATGCATAAACATATACAAACTCATAATGTAATATCAATGGCCTTTCCATACATTCAGTTGTCACTTGGAAACATAGTACACATCATACAAAATTCAAACCCACAATAGTAATTTTAAACATTATTCTATTTTTGAGTGCATAACATTTGCATATTACAAGCTCAATATACAATTATCCATCATCTAGATGTAAAGGATAAATACCATACATAGATGGTAATTCCCTAACATCAATCGTCCATGATGTTCAACATGTAAAACACTGATTATTATAGTCCAGAGAAGTCCAAAGGCACCTTCATACCTCACATTAGAGACAAATTATGAAGATAATGATTCTAAATGTTCATCCAAGATTGGAGCAGATTTAGAGAGCCTAACCTAACAACCTCATATTAGGTGAGCTTACTGTCGATAGAGTGCCTTTTACTGGATCAAGCCTATATCGTGGGGAATTACTAATTAGAAGGTGAGATCAGAGCCAGTAGTTTCAGCTATAGCCTGAAACATACCAAAGAGGGAAGTTTGATAATGTTTAGGAACACCCCATACCTTGGAGTCATTCCCTAAAACCCTCCCTTACAGACTTGAGGTCCAGGGGCATCCTTCACCCAAGAACTGCCTACATACCCGCTTCCAAATAGGATTGAAGTCACATGTAGTTCTCCTCACTTAATCTCTGAAGGGTTATAAACATAGGTTCCTACCCTCAGGGTTTCATTGTCAACCAATTTCATACCAACACTTACCAATATTTCCCCTAATCGAGTCCATACATAGAATATGCATAATAACATAATCAATATCAAATAAATTCAGTCATAACAAAGCACATGACATCAACAAACATAATATCTTCACAGTGCAACATATATGCTTGAGAGTTGACAAGGCTCCAACTGATGTTCTATTATAATATGATTCAATGATATCAAGTATCATAATCATATTATAGTATGACATCCTTTGTAATTGAAACACATCATGTCGAGATACCAATCATATCATATGTGGTTCTTTAATATATATAATTGCAAAACATAGGGGACTCATGTTTGAGAACTCATTTACCGATCTTACGCTTATGCTTTGACTTATGAAAATGAACTTCGTATCATACATGTCATTGTCTTATAACTATTGCTAGTAAACATGGTAATGGACTATTACCATAATCCTTAGAACTATCTTCTTTAGGATGAACACATCATATATACTATAAGGTATTGTTCAACTTTAATGAAGCATTCTTCTCTAGTACTTTAGACCATAGTGGAATTATAAACAAGAAGTATTATTCCAATCACGATTGCCACAACTAAAAGTTATAACTAGAGGCGAGCCTTGTAAGGTTTTATCTTCTAGATCAACAAGATCAAACAAGGCCCTTTAGGCATAATGCTACATGGTTTTGTAACCTACAACTCTCATTGAACATACCTTTGGTGCACTTAAACATATCATTTACACCATGACACTCTAGATTTGCAACCCTCTCTTAGTGAAAGTGCCAACGAGGGTGTGAGGATGATGTTATGAAATGGTAATCCTATTCCATCAAGTCTACACTTCAGACTAATTATGGATTACTCATATATCATGTCTCATCATAACTAAAAACATGAGTAGGAGACACCACAACCCTCGTCTTAATCATAGATTGCATAATGAGTTCAGTTATCAAATACCTCCGCTTATAAGGAATAATCATCATAAAAGGATGGATGAGATGTGTAATATAGGTCATAAACATAATCAAATCTACACAAGGTATTTACATGTATTTACTATACAATGCCCAATCAAAGTTAGATAAGACATCTATTAGTTGATCAACATGGTATCTTACTATTATGTTAATATCATCAAACAAGGTATGTTGATAATATTTGTAACACCATACCATACAAGATGATATTAACTCATTACCTTAAATTCCTAATAGCCTTATTAATTATAGCCATAACTTATGAGACTTATACAAATCAATTTATAATATAAGCCTTAAGAACTTCATAATATGCTTCAAAGAAAATGAATCAACATATGGTATTAATCATGTCACCATCCTACAGAACAAAATAACTTAACCCAACACTTCCAGCAGCAAAAGTTGCTTGGGTGAACACAATGCCAATAATAATAATGCAATTAAAAAGACATGCACAAAATATGTAAATAGTGACAATAGTCTCGAAGAGTGCAGATGATGCCTGCACATAAGCATGAATTAAACTGGATTAATTATTTTCGATTGTAGGAGTGGATGATTCTGAATTTCACACTATATAACCTACCAAGAGAATTAATCACAATTTGAAATCATTCAAGAGAGGTTTTGTGCATAACTTCTCTATTAAATTCTGTGCATAAGTTTTTTTTCAAGGTTACGATGATAGCAACAACTCTTGCAACTACGCATCCAATAGAAAATTTCATATTTATTATGCATCGCTAGGCATCTATACCCTCTTCCCAGGCTCAATATATGAGTGCAGGGAAGCAAGTTGTTGTTCGACATCACTCTACTTAAACATCATCCACTTCAATGGTCAAACAATCAATAACAATTTTACACCTCATCTATACCAAAAAGTAGTAAATATTTGTCCTATTTTTATTTGCCAAAATTAACCTTTGACTGTTGAGATGGATGATATTTAAAAATAGCCGTTTGGCATATATCTAATCTGACAACCTCCATGACAAAAAAATGAATTTCATGAACGCTTTCCGCTATAGCTTTTCAACACCACTACTCTTTCACACTCAACCTTCACTATCATCGTCCCAATCTAGACGACAACACAATCCCAGAGAAACACTAAGCATAAATGTGCACAAGATAGGGGAGAGGACCCAGTAGTGGTGCACCCTAACTTCACACCTCTCAAAATCATACGTGGCAATTTTGAATCACTCCAAAACTTTTACAGTAGCTTACTTGGCAATGCCCCTACTTATAACTAAGTTTTCAGGGCCACATCATCAAATATGATGCCATATCAGCATGCTTTTTGTTGAGGTGTTGAATAGTTCACCCCAAAAAAGGGTGGACTAATAGGTGTGCATTAAGTCATGTTTTGTTGGTGGGTTGATGTGGCATCACATGATTGGTTGCTTTTTAAATCTAAAGGGCACATTTCATTCAGTTATTAGTACTTATAGTAACACTAACAACCTTAAATTCACAACTACTAGTACTAAACTTTTAAAAATATTAGGCCTTAAATGCACATATACTATCTTAGCCATTGGAACTATCTCACCTATTGGATTTTTTCCCTATGTATATACAATAACTTCCCCCAATATATGGTCCTCAGAATGCCGTAACTGCTTCCCTACGTAAGGTAATAGATGAGAATGGGAGCACCATGCTTCTTTAATGGCATGAGTGGCCACCTTTTCCTTTGGCGTCATGCCCTTACTGGAAAACTGTCTCCTCTCGTGGTAGACAACTTTAATGGTATAAAGTTTCCCTGCTCCGAAGCCATCCATTAATTCCTATCTCCACTTTGACCCCCTTAATAAAGATAAATATATGTTCATAGTTATATTGGAGTCTACATCAAATCTTTTCTCTAAAGGATATCTTTTAATTTATTTATTTTGGACCTCTTTTAATGTCCAACCGATAAGCTACCTTTCATGGGGATGTGACATTCCTGTACTACTACATTTTTGTTTCATAAGACCTCTTCTTTAGGGCACACATTTTTTTAATTATCCTTGTTGGCTGTGCTTAGCGAGGTCATAGACATGAGAGATTTGGTTATGAGGTGATGGCTCCTTATATTGAGAGGGGTAGGGAATAGTTTGGATTTTTCCATATTCTTTGATGGGACAAGGGATATACTGAGTTGCATGTTAAATTTGAGATATTGCAATGAATCTTGATGAACCACATGTTTAAATTTTTTTGGGATGAATCACATGTTTGAATTTCTTGGGATTTTGGTGGAAAATTTGGATATATTATATCTAGAGGGATATTAAAAACTTTTGCCACAACTTGGGTTCCTTTTATTCAATTGTGAGTGTGGTTCTTAAGAATGTATATGTTCTCTATGCCTTGGTAGACTTGAATCTAGTCACATTGTAAGGGATGGTGAAGTGTTGTATTAGCTAGAGATCAATTAAAGGGGTTGCAAAAACAATAGATATGGGGTAAAAAATAAATAGTGGGTGGTAAAAAATATAGATTATAATTGGGATGCATGGCAATAGGGCTTGAGGAGGCAAAATGGAGTGTTGTTCTTGTCCACAAACAAGAGTTAAGGTGGTGTGGTCATAGGTAATATGTTTAGCCATATTATTGACTATTTTGTTCTTTGCTAGATTTACATGCAAAGTGTTGGTTGGAGTTGGCTTGTTAGACTTTAGGGTGTTGATGATGCTATCCCATAAATTCTATTGATTATTGTTTGTTTATTTTGAGCTACTATCTTCTTGCTAGTGATAGTAATTTTTTCAACATTATATACAATTTTAAATTCTTGTCAATACTTTGTCCTGGACCAAGGAGTTATATTTCCATTGTAGTGAGAACCTTAGGTGTGACATGGGGAATTTTTGCTCTCTAAATTGGAGAATGTTTGCCAACATGCATTTTCAAGCTGGGTTGACATTGGTAAAGAAGATGCAAGATATGTTTCCATTTATTATTTGTCTCAAGGCTAGTACATACTTGGAAAGCAACTCTTTTCAACTTTGGGCTTCTTTCTTAATATAGAAGCAAGCATTATGGTATCATCAACAAATTGGAATTGGTTATGTTGTTCCATTTGGTGTTGCTTGGAGTCAAAGGATTTGACCTTGAATTTGAAATATTGGCAATCACTCTTGGTAAATTATAGCTCATGAGGATGAAGAGGTAGGGGCTAAGTGGGTCACCTTGTTGGAGGTCCCTAGAAGATTTGAAAGGATTTCCCTAAGTGTTGATGAGGGATATCCATGGGGGGAGGGAATGCAATTGAATATATAGAAAATGAAGTCTTTGACAAACCTCATGGCATAGATAAATCTAAAAAGGAATGCCCAATTGAATGGTCTAAAGCTACATCAATGCCAAGCTTTATTTAAATCCCTAGCTTGGATTGTCTTTTGAGTGGGGAGTATTTTTGCACCATCCTTATGCTATTTGTAATTTATGTCCTTATTATGAATGTTGATTGTTAGGAGAGATGTGTTTCATAAGAAGTGGCTTAATCTTGTTGTAATTACTTAAGATATGATTTTGTAGAACATGTTGCTCAAAGTAGTTGATCCAAATTAAGATATTTCAAATGCTTTTTTTATTGTTTTAGAATCAACACTCAAGTTAAATTGTATCAAGACCTTTTTAGGTTTTTCCTTGATTCTTCTAACTACTCAAGTAATTCCTCTTTGAGTACGGGCTATATTTTTTGTTGGAATTGAGCATTATAACAATCATACCCTAGAGCTTTGTTTGGTTCAAAGGAGAAGACCACTTTGTGCAATTCTTTTTCCCTTATAGAAACCATTAGATCCTTGTTCTTCTTCTTAGACATAAGGGGTTGAAGATTTCTAATAGGTCTTCTTGTTGCATTTCCCTTGGCATTGCTTCTTGGATTTGCTAACAAGGTGCAGAAGGAGCTAGAGACATAGACCTGGACATCTTGATCATTGGAGAAAACAATTCCTTTCTTTGTTATGGGATGTTTCACTTTATTGATATGTTATTTTTTTAGTGGATTTTTTTGAATTTGTGTCCCCCACTTTCTTCCATTTTGCTTGTGATCATTGTCATAAATTTTCCCTTGTGCTTGGATGGTGACAATTTGTATAAGGAGCTTCTTTTTAATTAATTGTTAATTTAAGTAGTAGTTGTCCTTAATATCTCTTTTTAGTCTAATCGTTTAAGACTTCCTCTTTTTAAAAAAAAAATGATTTTTATTCTAAATATGTTCCCAATTTTTTTTCTACTCCATTCTTTGATCTTGTGTTTTGGCATTGTAAGCTTACTAACAAGCCCTTGAATATGATTGGTTGCTTTCTAATATATTAGGTTTAAGTTTTGGATATTAGTATTTTCCATCTAGATTGATTCTATTTGAAAGGTATGGGAGGGGCTAGCTTTGAGGAAGAGGTGAATGGAGAGTACAATAGAACAAGGGTTAGATAAAGTGGCATAGACTTGAGACTATGGGTGATCCAATTTTGTAACAAGAGAATATGGTCAAATTTAGCTATAAAATGGTTGCTTTCTTCTACTATACTAGATATGTTTTCCTATGGTAAAATTAAAATCTAACAACTAGTGTGTTGAGATGAGAGCACAAAGGATTGTGGTGGTTTTGTTATTGAATCTAGTATGCCTATTTTCTTGAATGGGTCCTTGATGGAGTTGAAGTCGCCCATAAGGAGAGGTATAGCATTGGAGAATGTTTGTAACTATCTGGATATATTTATAGAACTATAATTATTTTAGTAGGAGACAAAGGGACATGGATGTTTATGGAAAAATTTAGTGAAACTAATGTGAACAAAACTTAGCTAACTATCCACATTCAATTTTGTTAAAGCAATAAATCCTACCTCTAAGACTCCCATTGGATCATCATTTTTAATTATTATAAGAGCATATTATGTGTCCTCCAAATGTGGAGTTTGTTGGTCATGTACATTTGCCTTTGGGAGTCATCCTCTTCGAGAAGTGTTGTATCAATTTATGCTTGGAAATTTTTTTCTTGAGAAAGTGATGTTTATTGGGTGCACCTATACCTTTGTGATCCAAGATAGGTTTTGCACTAGGAAAATGATCTAGAGCCTAGATTGAATCTTGGTGGACAACATACACATGTGTGGAAGCTTTTTAGATATATATAATTGCTATCTTATGCTATCTACCTATATGTTTTCTTATCTTTTATACAATTGATACTAGAGTATGCTATGTTGGATCTAGGGCATACAACTGAGAGGGGGGGGGGTGAATTAGTTGTATAAAAACCTGCTCTGCTTTAAATACTTGATTCTTCTTTGTTAGTTAACAGTATATCAATTAATCATCCATGAAAGCATAACGCACAAACACAAGAGCAGATAAACATTAACACATTGAACACCAAGATTTTGACGTGGAAAACCCGGTTAAGGGAAAAACCACGGGGTGATTAACCCAAGGATTATTCTCTGTTAGAAGAATAAGAAAAAGAATGGCACTTGCCAATTAGGGCTCACTGCCCGAGCACACTACTCACAAAGAGGCCCACTGCCTACAAGGAGACACACTGTCTACAAAGTGATAAGAATCACAATCTTGAACTGGAGAATGACATCTCTACTATGTCCAAATCAGTTCCTTTTAAGCCCAAAACCCCTGCTCTGCCTTTTGCACTTCTCTTCGCTACACCACACTCATTCACACAATCCACACTACTAAATGAACTCACAAACCTTTATTTATACAAGACATCGACTTAGGAACAATCATCTAAGTCGGCAATCAACCATAAGAATATCCGCAAGATGAATAACACATCCGGTCGGCCATCACAAGAACATTCGCAGGATGAACAACTCATCCAGTCGACTAGTGGGAACAAGAACTTCATCCGGAAGAATAACTTCAATTCCGGGCTCTACCATCAATGCGGACCAACAACACAACCTCATCATGAGCCAAGAACCTTCACAAGCCTGCCTGAATGACCAGGTACATCCGCACTTTCTCTACTTACTGGAATCTCTTCTCTTCCTCATTTGGAACTTCAAGAACACAGTCTGTCGCCACTATCACAATGCAAAAGGCACTTCCGGACCTCAAAATCATACACAACTCGAGATGACACATCACAAGGACATCCCAAACACTTCTTCCAATCCGCAGATTAGGATTATACAATTCTAGACCTCACTGGACTTTCTGTGCTCCTCTGTCACCTCTGAACACTTGCCGGAACTGGTTCCATACCGACAACCACAACTCCTTCAGATCTTCATGCAAACCTCTGAAATCTTAACTGAAGCATCTCAAGACTCATATCTACAAACCCTTTAATCCACATCCTCCAGTTTGCATCCTATACAATACATTTGCCTTCTTCTCATCACTGTTCTTCACTGTTCCTGACTGAGGCTAATTTTCTCAATATCCTCAGCATACTGCTCATCCAATCCTTCTTGTCAATGCAGTATGAGTATGTTGACATCAATGACAACACTGGTTCACCTTCAAACTTGCAACATGCTACATATATTTATATATAGATAACATAGTTTTCATATCATGGAGGCCAAGATTTGTTGGATAAGTTGAGCCTTTATTGTGGAAGTGGAGCCATTTCCATGTATGAATTCTCATCTCCCAATAGTTGTGTTGTATTGAACCATTTGTAGGAATGTGCCTAATGTATTGGAAAATGACTTGGCATAGCACGAGCCTCGGGAGTACCACTTGGATTGCCATGCTAACTACACCGTTTGATGTCAACAATGTGATGCTCAAAACAATGCACTAAGAAACAATGTGAATTAGACTTTTTGGTTCTATATGATTGATTCTAGGCTATGTTACAAATATGTATATATAGATTACATTGAGGCCAAGAGTCATTAAAGAAGTTGGACCTTTTCTATAGAAGTGGAACTATTTTCATGTATGACTTCTCCAATCCCAACTGTTGTGTGGTGTTGAATCATTTATTGATAGGTGCATAATGTGAGCCTCAGGAGTTCCACCTAGATTTCCGCGTCGACTACATTATTTGATGTCAATAGTGTGACACTCAAAACAACATAGTAAGAAGTAATGTGAATTATAATTTGTAATTTGGCCTACAGGTGCATTGGAACTTTCTAAAGTTGTGGTACTATAAATTGTAGAAGGTTTGGTAGAAGTATGGTTACTGCAAAAGTGTTTGATCACATGTAGAGTGCTCTACGCCACTACTAGAGTATGTACAATACTTGATGGATACAGATGGGTGATATTTGTGTTATTGTGAGAATTTGGGAGTTCTTTGGTATACTACAGACTATTGAGGTGTTCTCATAATTACCACAAGCCATGATAATAGTCTTGGTGTTATTGCAGGAACCTTGTTTGGTAGATCCTCCTAGATCAACAAATGTTTTTGATAAAGTAAGCGGCAAAAAAGGGTGCTGATCCCATTACACATCAGCCAAAAAGGTGCACCAAAGAACCATCAAAGATCCATGAGAGAACATACCCACCCAACAAGAAACAACCAAAAAGAAACCCCAGACCAAAACACAGTAGACTGACAGAAAAACTTACCAGGAGGTTTGAATCTGGGTTGTTGGCTCTACAGGCTGCCCCACCATTTCACCATAGAGTCTCCCCTCTTGGAGGGTAAGCAACCTCAATTTTTGATGCGGTAGAGGGCGACCCCACGGGGTTTGAACCTTGGTTGTTGGCACTACAAGCAAGAAGCCCCACCATTTCACCAAAGGATCTTGGTTGTTGGCACTACAGGCAAGAAGATCAATAAATGTTGGAGTGTGGAAGTTCCAAACTTGATCCATGATTTCTTTTGTTGTCTCTATTTCCAATATGGAATCTTTGCTTCTTGGTACTTTTGGTTTGAGGATGCATGTGAAGCATTTGTGTCCCTTGTGGACTTTCTTTTTTTGATAGATCAAGGAAGTAGGAAGATGGAGGGAAGGCTAGGGAAGAGTTTTTGCATTGATTCACAAATCTTAAGGCTCCAATGACTATAATGGTTTGCCTTGAAGATATGTCAATTTCAAAGTATCAATACATGCTTTTTTCTTGGGTTTCCATAACAGATTCTCTTTGGATGGAATTGATTGTGAAGATGATGTTTGGCATGAATCATCTTCCTCCATACTTGTGGCCAATTCTAATCTTTCGAAAGGGTTGAATGTAAGGACTAATGAATTTGTTAGTGGTATTACTGGATTTTTCTTTTCACATGTGGTGTTGCTTGATTATTCCTTTCATAAGCTTGGGGAGGCATTTATTCTAATATAATCCCACATCTTTGGGTAGACTATGCATGACTTTTGGATTTGGATATGTATCCTCTTGTTTCATAAAAATTATCTTTGAATCTTATTTGTAGCAAGATGTAATTCGATGGACATCATTGATCTCATGTCAATTAGCATAAAGGACAATTTACGAACTAATTAGCAAACAATTCTCTTTAATTATGTGACTTATATTAAACACAAAGAGGGATTTTGAAAACAAATCTAGAAAGATAATTACACATTCAAAAAGAATGTGGGATAGGAAATAAATCTCTTCTATTCACCATGGACATTATATTAAACATATGGGTACAATAATAGACTTGAAACCAAAACTATGAATTCTATAGACCTAGAAATCAAGTATATAAATTATCCTAGGATGAAATCAAATATGGATTATATGGAGTTGAGAATGTATTATAGACTAATGGAATCTATACAATGTTTAACCATACAATTAGAATTGAGAATTGATGGTTATAGAATTTATAACTTTAGTTAGAAGATGGAATGGTTAATGACTTGTTTGAGTTCCAATTGGTTCAATTGCCTTGTTTGATTCTTGACCTAGAAGATGAGGTGTTGTTAGGTCAAAAAGCATGTGCTTCATTAATACCCTAGCTCTAACTTTTGGTGTTCATGGAGCATGACAAGATGACATGCACTTTGTATTGTTACTCGCAAGAGTTGCAACACTCACAAGTTACAAATAGATAATAGTACTTTTTGAATCTTGTAAATTTGCTAGGAGCCACAAGTTGTGAATTTACTTGCAAGAGTTGTGAGTTCTTAACCATTTTAAAAAGCAATGGTCCCTATTATCTAGGTAGCTAATTGTAGAAACATAACTTAAGTGTTATGAAATAAGTATCACCTAGCTTGAGCTACATGTTACCTTGCCTTCATTACTCAAAACAAATAATGACCACCATCCAAGTGCAAGTAGAGGTATTGTAAATGATTTCATCCATCTTTGTTGAACTCAAATGCATAGGATGCAAACTTGTTGGATGTCAAACTATGAAGGGATTGAGTGCAAGTAGTGTATACGCATGGGATGCAAATTTGTTGGATGTTGAATTATGAAGGGCTCGAGTTGAGATGGTGTATATGGTTTGAGCAGTTCAATTATTGAACATGAGGCCCATGCCCAAGTATGGAGAAATATGTAGGTTGAATGTGTTCTCACTAGCATTGTGCAATATGGTGTAGAGACCATACCATTGTGGTTTGATTTTGTAGTGAGGACCTTGGAATCACTCCTATAGGTTTAACAAAAATTTTACATGAATTTGGAAAATCTCCAGTGTTTGAAGTGAATCATGACTTTACTTGTACTTATGTTGTTGGCAAGTTAATTTTTTTTGAACCTAGTGATCCACTTATTGAATATCTTGCACTCAAGTCTTTCAATTGTATGGGTGCTAAAAAGCAATGTCAAGATGTTTGGTAGGTTGGACTCCCCATAACATGTTTTAGAATGGACTGTGCCCTATAAAACCATGAATAGCCCTATTCTAGCCATGTTGATTAGACCCCAAGTTATCATCCCAAGTGTGAAGATTAAGTCTACTATACATTTATAATAACTAGACTAGCATGTGTTTGAACATTTTTGTTTTCCTTGCTTTACTAGAGGTTTTAACCTAGCATTTAACTTCTCTTTTTTCACCTTTGAGTCTTCAGTAGGAGGCTAGGCCCCCCCTCTCCTCCCATTCTGAGACTATGGAGGATGATGTCTCATCAAAGATTGTTCAAAGAAGGAAGCAAGGTCTTCCTAAACATGTGAGTGTTTCCAAAATCCGAGTCAAGGGTGCTCTAAATGATAGGACAAGGCCTAGGGTTGTGTAGGTGGTCATTCCAAGTTTGTTTTGTCTAGTAGTTAAGATGTTGCCTCTTTGTGGTGGCAACTGGCTGCAGTGATGTATAAGGTTTTAGGTCCTCTCAAAACCTGGGTGTTTTTGGTTTTGTTATGGGTCATTTGTGCTCTTGTTGATGTTTCAATTGTTGTACAAGGTTTCTAGGGCCCCTTCAAAACCTACTTTTTACCCTTTTAATCAAAAACATTTTTGTTTTCCCATTAGTCTTTTGGTGGAACATTGTTGGTCGCCAACTATATATCTAGTGTTTCACACAATCCACATTAGAAATAAATAATAAATATAGAATATTGATCAAACACAATGGATAAGAACTACAAGTTGTACTAAAAGGTGTTGGAAGAAGAGTTTGGTTGTGTCTACTACATTGCTAGTATTTTTTATGTAAACACAATCATTATCTTTGATGAATGATCAATTATAATGAACATGGAATCATTTTACTATTTGGTTGTTAGCAAGGAAAATATTAAAAACTATGTTGATACATTCTCACCATCTAGATGATACTAGAAGAGGTGTATAAATGCCTAATTTATGATTAGTTGGCTTCATAATGTTGCAAGGGAAATAAGACTTGATGTGAACCTCAATCTCTTTGTACTTGTGTGTCTAATAAAAATGTTTTAGTGCAACAAGTGTTTTGGAGACCTTGCAATGACTTGCTGATTTGGAGTAGCACCTAGATGAGTTTGTCTTAAAGTGTTGATCTGTAAACTAGTGTGTATTTTTCACTAAGTAGTTCATTACAATAGATCTTGTACTTCCCTTATGTAACTTGATTGCATAAGTTGTTCCTAATGCAAAAACATGGAAGAACAATCCCTACAATTCAATCTCAAAGAATAGATCAAAGTAATGAAGTGTGTGCCTACAAGCAAATAACATAAAACAACACTAAGAATGAAAAATACTAGCAATATGACATGGAGAAACCCAAAATGGGAAAAAACTCCAAAAGAATAAGTTGTTGTTCCTCCACAAGTAACTATCTCATGATTTGTTTCAATGATTTCTTGTCTAAATCAAGGTTTACAAGGACTTCCTCTTGCTTACAACAATAATATAACATCCTACACCATACAACATCTCTAATTCTCTCACATAGGATTGCAACAAAAATCCTTTACAACTAAATTTCATAACACTAGGGAACAATCCCCTATATAATGACCTCTCTTAGATGTTTTAAAACAAGATAAGTTACATAAGAGTTGACTAAGGATCTTTCTTATCAAGCATTATTGAAACCAAAAGGAATCTTTTCAATAAATTTTGGAGCTCTTAGACCCTACAGGTCCAGTCTCTATCATTTTTGAGATGTGTTTGACCACAATTGAATGTACTCTACACATCCAATTCTAACATTTTGACAAGGACAATTTTTTTTGCAATCGAACAAGTGAGATGTGTCCGACCACGATTAAACCCATCACTTTAGCCTTTTAATTTGTCAACTCCAATTCCTTTGTATAGTTAGTTCTTTAAGTTACCTCTTCCTTTGTACCTCTTTGTTCTTTTTGACAAACATCTTCTACAACTTATCTTATGTGTCATTTTTTAGGAATGAACCTTCAAGTTTTGTTAAACATAAGGAGATAGGTTAAAAGAGAACATTAAGTGAATAAGTTAGCCCACTTGACTAACTTAACTAATCCAATTTTGGATTAGGTGTGCCGAAAGGAACATAATGTGGCCAAAGTGTGTAGAGACATGTGTATTGTAGATAAAGGTCTTCAACCCATTTTCTTGGGAAAAGGACTTGTGTAGGTAGGTATAAATTTTGGATTTGCATAATACTACAAAATTTGATTCACAATGTTTTGTCCTTCACTATTGAGCATAGTTAATAGCAAAGTGTTGGAGATTGAGTGCCTTGCTATCTTTTTCCATTATTATTGTTGATCACTAGATACAATTGTTGCAAGTTCATGACCACTTCATGTGCCTTGCAGTCTTCAACTTATTTTATGTATGTAGAAATTAAAAAGACTCATGATTAGAGTGAGTGGTGGCCTTCTAACCTAATAAATAATGTGTTCACTACTTTAGAGCTTGAACACTTACATAGAGCTCCTTTTCATTAGTAGAGACCTTTACATGGTGTGACCAAATGTTTATGAATGGTATGCAACATGTTATCCTTATTGAGTGTGTATCACAACAAGTACAAAATTAGATGGATTTATCTAGATTTTAAATTATTGATTGAAGTCAAGCATTTCAAGTATGAGTGCAAAGTAATCTAGCTTTGAGTTTGTTGGTGTTTATTTCTGAATCGACAGTGGGTTTGCCAATTCCAATGCACAGGCAGATTCGGCCAACAGATACGGGAGGTTGCGTGAGCTGCCTCCCCTTCACTTCTGGTTCTGCCGCACCAAGGGGGTATCCCTTTTAACTAAAGATGTAACACTTTGACTCACCCAATGACATAAAGATTTAGCTTGACAACAAAAGGCAGAATACTCTCATGTGTGGACCAAGATGTGTGTGATACATCACAAGGTTGGGAACGTTCTTGGACATATTTGTCTGGTTGTGGATGAGAGTATGCAGAGGGTTCCTAATCCTGCTCCTACAACTAACAGATTGAAAAATGGAATGATTGGTTTGATGGATCGGATACAAGACAGGGGGTTTTGGATCATAACTACTTCACAAGGGCAGATTGGTGCCTATCCCAGGGCAAGGAGTCAACTAGACATATACACAAGAACAGATTGCATTTTGGATTTGAGTTTCAAGGGGTTAGCTTGATGCTTGCCTTACAAACATCACCCAAGGATGGGTATTTAACTGCCTCTACTTACTGATATCCCAGTTAACATACAATCTCCTCCATACTCAACCTAAAACAATTTAATCCACTCCTTGAATGGAAGTCTAAAGATTAAGCATGCAATACATAAATCTGTATTCTAGAATTTGAGGAACCCTTAGCAACCAAATTCAGAAGAAGAAATGCATGTAACAAGTGGAGAGGGACAGGTAGACACATGCCATAAGCATTTTTCATATAAAACAACACTGAAACTGAAAATGTATGCAATGTACATTCAAGGTGCAACTCATAAACTCCACAGAGATACAACAGCCAGGAAATGCTCTGTATTTCATTATTCACACAAAAATGCCCAAGTCTTCAACCAACACAATGAGTAACACAGTTTGGCCTTTATGCCAAGACTGTGCCCTCAGCAAAAAATTACAAGGCAAATAAAAAAATCACCAGATTCAATGCATCTTCAGATTGGCGCTCAAATCATTCAATGTAGCAGCGAGAAACAGAGGAAAGAGCAGGTGGAATCAGGATCTGAGCTGCCTCCCAAAGATTTTTGTCATAAAATCAGTGGTTGACCTATCCATCATCAACCCAAATCCTGCAATTGTCGCCATTATTGCTCAGCTACCCACAGATCCTCAGTGGCGAATACGTCTGAAGTTTTTCCCGCTCAAAATGTGGCCTGCATACAAAGGAAAACATCCCCTTTGAAGCTTTAAAACATGCCGTCAATCATCTCCTATCGCATGAGATCCACGGTTCACAATCCTACAAAAAAGTCAGTAGCCAATGATAACATGCCACGTAGGCACTCCACACTTCTATCGCTGACTTTTCCCCCCAAGTATTTTTCCTTTTGGCCCTTGTATATGCAAAAACATATGCATATACAATTGCTCTTTAAATCTTTGTATATGTAGGATGCATATACACGCAACTGTTCAACATACAAGGCGGACCCCAAGCTGTTATAGAGCAAATTGGAATTTTCAATCGGGTCCACCTTGCATCTTCTTTCTTGCATCTTTCCTTCTCTATGTGCATATAAATTCAACTTATATATACAAGGCACAAATTTCAAATTTTCATGAAGCATGCTGAAGTCGCTTTGAAATCCGGCTTGTACCTAACCTTTGTATATCGACACACATACAAGCATCCAATATACATGCCGCGGACGCTAGTGCTTTATCTGCCAACTTTGACTTTTCTTTCAGGTCTGGAATGTATTCCTTTTCTTTGTATATTTCCCTGCATATCGCATCATACAAATGTGATATACATACAACGGACCCCTACCATTTATCCATCAGATTTGAAAAACTTTCAAATCCGGGCTTTGTATATCCGCGGGCTGCACCCCTTTGTACCTTTTCTTTGCATGTTTCTGAATATACAAGGCCCCATGTATATTTGCACTGTAGTGAATGTATATGTGCCCCCTTTGTATATCTGCAATGTATATTTCCTTTGCATACAAATAACGAATCTTTCCTGGAATATACCCGCAATGTATCTTTTCTCTTGTACATAGCCATTGTATGTCTGAACATACAAACCAAATATACATGCAACTCAATATACAAATAGGGAATATTCCCAGGAATCTGTGAAAGATTCCCCCTTTGTATATGCACTATCCAAAGCCCGATATGCATCTAAAAATGCATATAACTTACTTTTTCAAAGGCCGATTTGGATCTTGCGAGCCCGCCAATGCATATTCGGCCTGCATGTATATACAAAGACACTTGCACCTTAAATGATTTTGGCATTTTTTCAACTGCAGAGGCTGGAAGTGTTAAATTTTTTGGTATTTTTGGAAGATGCCTGCATATTTAAATGCTTGAAACCTGAATGTTTATGTAGGCACCACCAGAGTTCTTCAAATTCTCATTGTTGCACAAGTGTCCACTTGAATGTTGACTATGCTCACAAATCAATTCATTGATCATGGCATGTGAGCGAACCCCAAGAGAAACCAAGGATATAAATTTGGGTTGAGTCTAAGGAAACCATGTAGTTGTATTGCTACAAGAAACTAGTCAATATTTAATGATCTTTATCTTTGTTAGATTGAAATGAATTCCTTCATTTCTAATTATGTATCCCAAGTACTTAAACTAACACCAAAAGTACACTTGCTTAAGTTGGTTTTCAACTTTTGGTTGAAATGTAATAAGAACCTTCTAAACATGTGTAATATATTCTTCTAATGTCTTGTTGTAGATGAGGATTCCATACAAGTAGACAACTAAGGTGTTAGTGAAGGGTTAATCAACATTTCTCATGAGCCATATGTAGGTTGCATGTGCATTGGTCATAGCAAAAGGCATCACAACCCACTTGCATATGTTTTGTCTTGATTATAGCCTTTCTAAGGTCTTGTGGGTTAATTGGACTTTGGTGATGTTCAATGTTTGGATAATTTTTACTCAAATTAGAGTTGGACCAAAAGGTATAGCCAAAATAAGGCATACGATAAATATTTTCCATGGTGATCTTATTGACGGCATTGTATGCACAAAACTTGGCATACACAATGTCTTGAGTATAGACTAGAGGAAGCCACATGAAAGTGGAGTAATGTGATTCAAAGCCTCTGTTGTTTGAGGGATTCTAAATAATTAATTTACTTAATCTATCTTGCATGAAAATAAACTATGCAGAAAAGAAACCTAACTACTTAACTTGTAAAGAAAACAACAATTTTGCACAAGAAAGGAAGTAAGAAAACTAATGATGAAATTTGTTTAAATTACATATGGGCCATTCTAGGTTGATTAGAATTTTTAAAATATTATTATTGAGGTGTATGAACCAAAAGAACAACCACTAAATCAATTTCAACAATGAAAAATCAAGAAAAAATAACTTTTCTAAAAGTTGTCAAACTATTGTAAAATTGCATATAATAATTTAGTTAAGTTGAAGTGTTGTTGAAAACAATGTTGTTAATTAGATATGAATTTTTTTGAGAAAATGAAGATGTTTTACATATCAAGGTGATTTTGACAACAATTTGTGACAAAAAAAAACTTTTGCAAGAGAGTAATTTTGAGCAAGAAAGTAGTTTTTGCACAAAGGACAATTTTGAAAAAAAAATACAAGAATAAACAATTTTTGGTCTAGAGAGTAAAAATGATAAAATTTGTGAGAAAGCAAGGAAACCAATACTATACACACTTAAGCCAAATTTGCTTGTGAGTGCTTGATAAAAGATGAGGTCATATAAGAACCTTCCCCTAACCTTTAATAAGTGATAAAATGAAGGGCAGTATAGTATTTGGGTTTGGAGTGTGAGGTGTGAGCTACCAAGTGAGCTCAACTTGAACCTCTAATATCTAGTTTTGATAACCAAGAAAGCAAGAAGCGAGAAAGTCAAAGTTGTAATTGTGTTATTATGGAAGAGTAAATATTGTTTTCTAGTAATTTGATTAACAAATTTGAAATGATTTGATTTACAAGATTGAAATATTATAAGATTGTTTGTAAAGCAATAAAATAACTAGTTTACAATTTAAACTAACCCAACTAGAATTAAAATATCTTCTAATTACTTCTAACTAACTATCAATTAACTAATACTTATTGAAATAATAAAGAACATTTGAAATTTTGGCCTTCACCAGCATGCTTCAAGCCAAGAATGGGGATATGTAGTTTTCCCTCATATTTGAAGACATGTCCTCATGATTTTGTGCATATAAATTAGCAAAGACTTCCAAGACTAAAAATTTGTTGGGGATGCCTAAAATTATATGAAAAAAAGGGTAAAAATGGTGGAAGATGCAACAAGTTGTAGTTGCAAGAGGGTTTACAATGGTTGAGTTGTGTTTCCTCCAACTTTTCAACCTTGTACAAGAATTGGGAATGCATATTTAAAATTGAGGAAGATGTTATGAAGATGTGGGCTCACGAGGGAGGCAAAATGAGTTGTTTTCAAAAGGGGGAATGAGGAGATAGAATTGTTTGATGCTTAATATCCTATATGATTGAATTGGTTGAAACCACATTGCTTTTTAGTAGGCGGTAGTTTTGAAATTGTTGTTGCACTTGCAAAAGTGTCATAATGGTTTTGTCAAAGTTGTAGTGATTACAAAATTACTAGGCTAGTAACAAAATCATCATGGCAATTTCATAATTGTTGTGATGATTTTGCAATCGCCAGTACTTGAGGAAAATCAATGGTTTTTCTTGGATTGAGAAAACACAAGTGAAAAAGGACTTAGAAAAAGGGGAAAGGCCCTAAGGGATTAAAAAATATATTGAAATATGTTAGACATGGTTTAGGAGGTTTAGTTATAGCATTTGTCTTGGAAGCCAAAATTAGTTTCCATTTTTTGTGCCACTAGGGCATTTAAGAGCATCAATCAACATTAAAATCTAAATATCAACCTATGCATTTTTGAGTGCTTACATATTTACCCCCTCAAAATAGGTGCAATGCAATCTTTAGTGAGCATTGTTTTTTAAAATTGGGCAAGGGATTGAATTTTAAACCTATTTTTACCTTTGTCCTCATTGTCCCACCGAGAGACTTGCAAAAATAATAGAAGCAAAATCAAGAGAAATATTACAAAATTTTAAATAAAAAATTAACTTGAATTAAAGAATAGGAGAATGTATTTAATATGGTGCAGAATGCACTTCTTTCCAAACAAGATTTCTCAATTCTGACAAATCTAGAACATATATCCTTCCTTTGTATCTTAAAAGGCCATTTGGTTCAAAATAGAACCCATCATACCTCGAATCTTGAGGATTTACTAAGAGATTTTGCTTAACTTGCTCATATAATTTATCTCCTATAGAATTTTGTAATACTTTATCCTTAAAGTTTGAGTGAATAGAGACTATTGATGAGATATGTCTCCTTCAACTCAGAGCATCTGCTACTCAATTTTCTTTGCCCTTGATATAATTTATCTCAAAGTCATAGTCAGATATCAACTCCAACCATCTTCTTTATCAAGCATTTAGATGGGATTGGGAAAATATGTACTTAAGACCATGATGATCTGATTTCAAATTAAAAGGCTTTCCTAGCAAGTAGTATCGCCACACTTGCAAAGCATGCACAACTGCTGCTAATTCTAAATCATGAGGAGCATAATTCCACTCATATGCTTTCAGTTTCCTGGATTCATAGCCTACCACTTTCCCATCTTGCATAAGCACTCCTCCCAAACCTTCTCCTGAGGCATCAGTTATGAGAACAAATTAACTTTCCAGATCTGGAACTTTTAATATTGGGGCAGTAGTCAACCTTTCTTTCAACTGATCAAATGCCTTTTGACATTTAGCTGTCCAGTCAAAATACTTTCCTTTTCGCTGAAGCAAAGTGATTGGGCTTGCAATCTTAGAAAAGTTCAAAACGAACTTCCTGTAATATCTTGCTAACCCCATGAAATTGTACACTTCATGCACATTCTTTGACACATGCCACTCAAGTATAGCTTTTATCTTTTTTGGGTCTACAGATATTCCTTCAGCTAAAATAATATGCCCTAAGTACTGTATTTCTTTTTGAAAGATAGTACACTTAGAAAGCTTCCCAAATAATTTATGTTCTCTCAACCACTACAAAACTATCTGCAAATGTTGCAAGTGCTCTTCCTCATTCTTAGAGTAAATAAGAATGTCGTCTAGAAACACTAGAACAAATTTATCCAAGCAATCTTAGAAAATAGTGTTCATCAAATTCATGAATGCAACAGGGGCATTTGTAAGTCCAAAAGGTAAAACCATGAACTCATAATGCCCATATCTGGTTCTAAAAGTTGTCTTATGAATGTCCTCATCCTTTATTCTCAGCTGATGGTATTCATATCGCAAATCAATCTTGGAAAACACTATTGCGCCTTGCATCTAATGAAAAAGGTCATCAATACTAGGTAGAGGATACTTATTCTTTATCATTGCTTTGTTAAGCATACGATAGTCTATACATAGACACAAGGTTCCATCTTTCTTTTTGACAAATATTGTTGGGGCTCCCCAAGGAGAGACACTGGGTCTAATCAATCCTTTAGCCAACAACTCCTATAGGTGGGGTTTCAATTCCATCAACTCTGTAGTAGTCAAATGGTAAGGAGCCTTTGAATTCGGTTCTGATCCAAGTATTATATCAATTGAGAAATCAAAATCTCTCTTTGGAGGTAATCCTGGAAATTCTTCCAGAAAACATCTTGAAAATCCCTAAGAAAGGAATAATTCTCCAAAGATTCACTTTGATTAGTAGGATCTTCTTCTACTTGCTCCATTATCACTGCAAAAAGTTGACACCCTTTTTGCCTAGCCCTCTTTAGTTGCATTGCAGAGATTGGTCCGATTTTAATCTCTCTTTGAGTGTCTTGCAAAAAGACTTTGTTTCCTACATCGTCTAGACACTCCACTATTTTTGAAAAATAGTCTAGATTGGCTCTATGCCTCCACAACCAATTTATTCCTAAGATAACATCATAGGAACCTAGGGGGGCTATGAACAAATTCACCTCAGTCGAAAAACTAGGAAGTTCAATCTTGGCTTCAAACAGACACTGCTCTACCCGAGCTTTCGTCTAGTTAGCATATTCAACTGACCAAGGTTTAGCCATGTAACCAGTTCTTCTAGAAAATTTACTTAATACTCTTGGTGAAATAAAACTTTCAGTTGCACTAGTATCAATAAAAATAGAAATAGGAACTCCAAACAAAGTACCTGATGTCTCGATGGGAGTAATTTGGTACTCCACTTGGCGATTATCCAACACTGCATGAATCCTCTTTTGAAAAGCTACTTGCTATGTAGGTAAAGCATTACCATGCTATTGAACTCCCTGATTCTTAGTTTGGCATTGATTTGCATAATGATCACCACCACAGGTAAAACATCCTCCAGGAGGTCCTCGCTTCTCAGCAGGTTTACCTAAATTATTATCATTCCGTTGATCATTGGCACTATTCTTCTTCTCATTCCTGGGTCTACTCTTATTATTTATGGAACCCTTGTTGCTTTTCTTAGCCCCATCTATTTTTCCATTCTTTTTTCTTGAAAGGTTGAGAAGTTGGTGTCTTATTAAACCTTTTGCGATTCTTCTCGCGATAAGCAGAAATTGACTTCAATTTTTGCTCTTGCTTAATTGCCTTCTCTAAGACTTGGTCCATAGTAGAAGGGCCATGGACATCCACTTCTCCACCTATCTGGGAATTCAAACCCATGATAAATTTCCTAATCCTGAACATTTCATATTTCTGATATTGAGGCACATACTTCAGGAGTCGGGTGAATTTTTCCCAATATTCAACCACTGACATATCTCCTTGTCTCAGATTCTACAAATCTGTTAGCTTTTGATCAAAGAAAAGCTACTGTAATCACCTTTGGTGAAATAAAACCACAAATTGATCCCAGGTTACGCTTAAAGAACTTAACCCCATTTCCATTTTCTTGTTCATCCACCACATGGATGCTTCTCCTGCCAGTTGAAAAGTACCCCAAACTGCCTTGGTTATCTCAGAGTAATTTTGAATATCAAAATATTTTTCCATCTCTATTAATCAAGCTTCTATAGCAACACCATTTTTTGTTCCATCGAACTTAGGTGGCATGAATTTCTTCATATCTAAAGACTATTGTAAGTCTTGACCATGACAGGGAAAGGATAACAATGATTTTAAAAGATAAAAGTCAAAAATATCAAAAGGTTTTAGGTTTCTCGACCAAAAGGGAAGATGTAACCCTAAAACATCATTTGCATTTTGTTTCCTGTTGCTGCTCCACTTCGACCGCCGCCATGCTTGCAAGGGTTTCAAGGAATATTTGTCATTCTTTGTAACTTTCTGAGGGCTCTTGATGATGTTCTTCTATGTTTTCAATAGGAAATGGAAAGATGAGTATGTTTTGCAACAGTTTGACCCATTTTTCATGATTTCTAGATGCAAAAATAGCCTTCAGGTCGCGGCTATGATGTAGTTTCTTTTGATATATTCTTTGTATGCTTCATCCTCTCACTGTATTTTGTTTGCTTCTAGTTAAAAGGCCATCATGGTCGACTAGTTTGTGAGTTTTGAGAGCTCAACTGTGAGTATACTCGCAACCTGAGAGCATGTATTCTTCTCCTGGGACAACAAGGTAAGCTTTCCTCTTGTCTTTGCATCATTTCTGAGTGTTTACATGTATCATGATAAGTGTTTGGAAGCAAGATTTATGTGGGTTTTAACATCCTTAGAAGAACACTTGTTCTCAGGCCGCGACCATAGCTTAACTGAATACATGGTATCATCTACATCTTCTATTAGTTCTGTGAAAGAGAAGCTCGACCCATGAATGAAAAATGCAACTCTTGTAGGATGAAAAATGCAACTCTTGTAGGATGAAAACTTTCTTGCACTGGTTTGTATTTTCCTTTTTTATTTCTTCATATATCATGATGAGGATTTTAAGCAACATTTTCCTTTCTCTATGTTTCGGTCTTCACTTGTATAATGAAAAGAACCTTGTATTTTTATCTTCTGGTAGCAACAACAAACTGGGTTTTGGTAAACTGGCTACTCCATTCTTACTTTCTTTTTACACAAAGGACACCACATCTCTTTATTCTCTTTTTCTCACTTTGTAATATCTTTGTTTTGAACCCTCATTGTAATGAGATGATAAAAGGAGGCTTTATCTTTTACTTGTTTCAAAATTTTATGTTGTCCACCTACTTTTCCACCATGCTTTTCAAACAATTCTTTGCTTCTTGGCCTGTGGGAATAGTTAGATACAAAAGGAAATGATCTTTTTCCTCTTCTATATACAGTCAACTACACCTTATATAGTGATGAAAAATGATGATTATATTATTTTACCCTCCTAGCTGTGACAATGTGTTTGCAATATGTAAAAGGCATAATGGACATGAACTTTCCACTTCTCCTGATAGAGTTACACCTCTCATAATATGCTACATCCTTGTCTTTTTTGCTCTTGATATATTTAGCTAGACATTATATCCTTCTTGATCACTTCTTTTGTTGTTCTATCTATGTATTTGCACTTGATCCATCATCTTTTGTATCTCCTTCATGGCTGAAACAATGTGTTTGTTGAACATGAACATTTGCAATATGTAGAAGGCATAAGGATAAATATGAAGTCTCCTTGTTGTCCCTTGATCTTCTTCATAACTTGACTATATTTGATCATGGCGAATTGTTTCTAGACCATGCCAATGTTGTATTGTAGCAAAGCATTTTGCACACATTGATGAGATATGACTTGTACCATATATAGAAGGCATGGCATCTTCATAATGCAATCAAATGATGTAGTCACATTATTCCTTGTACCTGTATAAGTTGTTCCATTTATGTAGTACATTCTAGATTGTGTATGAACAAGAAAAGAGCTTTCCACTAGCTGTTCCTCTTGACTGTATATCTTATGACTCCACTGTGTCATCTTCTGTGCACTTGTGACTTGACTGTTCATTTGGTGGCTGTAGCATGGTGAATCTTTCTTGTTAGCTTCTCAACTGTTCTTTAAGGTTCATTTACCTTTCCTAGCCTACTGTTGTTACAGGGCTCAATCCATTTGATATATTCAATGTAACTTTCCTATGGATGAATGATATGCATAATATTCTATACTTGATGCATCCTTTTAAAAGATGATTATACCTTTTAGTTCTTTTGATGGCACCATGGATTCCTTATGACCGTGTCACATGGCATTTGACTTGGCTGTCCCACATGGCATTTTATGATATTGCTAGTCTCTCCATTTGTACTTTGTTCATTGATGAGATATGGCAGCAAAAAGAATGTGATGTAACATATACCAAATGTCATTTGACTTGACTTTCCCTCATGCTGCTCCATGGTATGGTTGTTCCACATGCTATGGTTGTTCAACATGTATGAATGTCTTGTTGATCATATTTTCTGTCTTAAAATCATGATTATGTTGATGTAATGGAATGTTCTTGATAATAAGAAGACCTCTTCATTACACCAGCATAGTCATGTTTTTTGTAAAATTGGTCTTCAAGGATTTCATTATCCCTCTTTAATGAAACAAGAGGGCAGCATGCTGGGCTCAACCCTTATGGGAGCCCATTTCCTCCACATGTTGAAATGTCTTCAAATCAGCAACATAACTTTTCCTATACCTGCACTGTGAAAAAACAAGTTAGCATAAAAACATACCATTGAAAGTTGAATGATCCCCCTCATGATGATTTAGCTTCCAACTGATGATCTAATTTTTGCATATGTCTGATAATGATCCAACTGTAGCATCATGATTGCAAGTTTATATATCTGTTGATAAGGCATATGATGAGTTTGTATATCTGGAGCTTCTAACAAAACCTCTTCCAACATTGCAGGTTCATCATTCTGATTGGGAGCAAAAGGCTGAAAACATGAAGATCAAGCTGCAGATAGGAGGATCAACCTTCATTCCAAGGCAATGATGGATATCACTCTCCTCATGTGTTCCTTTTCTTACTTTATCTTCAGATGTATAGCTTGCATGCTTTGTTGCATTGGCTTAGTTTAGTCATTCCCACGACTTGTGTGGGACATATTTAAACATTCTCTTGAATATAATCAGTTATTTTATTTTATGCAATGATTTATGTATGTTTTGCTTCCTGAATCAATTGCATAGCATAAAACAACTGAATCTGCTTTAAAACACATGTTTAAAACATGATGATGAAATGATATTTTATAGGCACATTTCCTTTTGCATTGTATTGTGGTACTAAGTATTTTAATAACATTATAACAGAAAGATGAAATCAGTTAAATACCTATCATTCCTTGAATGCTTGTTCTCTTGTCATCAGATTAATTCACTTATCAGGATGGTTTGATAGCCTAGCTTGAGTTGTCACATTATCCTGATAAGTGATCCTCCATTGCTCTCTTATCAAGATAATAGGCATTTGACTAAGTGATCATGCACTTTTAAAAAAATTATTTTATCCCCTTTGCAATAACTGCAATCTAGGCCTTGCTAAATTAGGTGTGATCGTAATTTAGTAACATTTTTGGCGACCTCTCAGGGGTGTTTTCCTGCTAAACAAAATAGTACCAGCAGCCTTGCAAATCCATTGGGCATATGAGTCTTTTCTTGCCTGAAACCTTGAAAACTTTTTGCAACTCAAACTGACAGAAAATTATAGCAGCAAAACAAAACTAAAATTCAAACTAATCTGACCTGTTTAGGACATGACCAGCAAAAAGTGCATGTGCACTTCTTGGAAAATGAAATACTGAATTTAAACTCTACTCTACCCTACTCTGACCAGCCAAAGAAGCTAGTCAAACAAACCCATTAACTGGCTTTGTAAAATAACTTCCCTTTCTGATTAAGAAAGGATGTTCTGTAACGTGATTTGCTACTGATAAGATATGATTCACTAGAATGTACCCTGCTGAATGTTGCAAAACTCTCCGAAGAATGAAAATAAAACCACTTACCATCTGAATACAATCATTTATATTGTTGTTATGGGGTGAATAGATGGTCTCATTCTGTTGTTTAAAGGTTGCAGTCTCTTCTAAGGGTACAACAGTAGGTTGTGTCTCCTTATTTAGCTCTTTGCCAGCTAAATCCCTGATTGGACACCCTCTTGCAATGATGAACCTTTGGCTAATACTCTTGATGTCTTGATTTAGATCTGTTGTCCTATTTTCACTTGCAATTTCAATCTGATTTGAAAAAGTTAGCTCACTTGAATGAAATGAAGGAATACTTGCCTCTTTGACCTAAACAAGCTGATCACATACCTTTGTCTTGAAAGATACTAAATTATCAATGATGTTAGAGTAGAAATTTTCAATGATAATTGAGAACAAATCCTCTTGATGAACAATGATTTGCTACTTTTCTTGCTTTACTTGAACAACCTTTTCTTGTGAATCAACCTCTTGACCTTCCAAAACACTACTGTCCTCACTTGATTCTTTCTAAATCTGCACTCTGCCTAACTGATTCCCTTCATCCTGGTGCTCGAAACTGGGCATTGATGCTAGTTCAATCAAGCATTGCTCATCTTCCAAAAGCTCTATCTGCATACTTTCCTTGTTGTCCTCAAACTAATTAGCCTCATATTGTTCAAATACAAAAGGTGAAAGTTTAGAAACTTGCTTTACGTTGTTGTAATCATCATTTACTAGTTTGGGCTTTTGATCACTACAAGAATTCAACAGAGTGGCAAGCTCCCTACAAGTTGAATAGTTAGGATATTGACAATCAGATATAGAGTTATCTTGAAAAGATTGAATATCTTCTATTAATTCACTTAACTACTCCTCTAGCTGAACTGAGGCCTCAATCTCTTGCCTGCCTTTATGAACCAACAGCACATCATGTTCTACAGTATATTCTGGCTATCTCAAATCAGCTGGTAAGTTGGGTACATGTATGCTTTCTTCATCATTACCAACAAAAGCAGGCAGCTGATCAAACAAAGAAACTGAATCCTCCTCTTTATCTGGTTTATTCTCCATTGGAACTAGGGCAATTTGTCTTTGAAATTAAAGACTTTCACATTCCAATCTATGTATCCTACTTTTATTCATCTTGTGAACAACATTAGAAAACTTCTCAAATGATTCAAAATGTAAAGGATTTGATATCAAAAGTGAGTCAAACCCTTCAACACATGCATTATACTCATTTTTTAGTTGGGGACACAATAAAAATAGCAGAAACCTCCTGCTCCACAACTAATTTTTCTGATTTGGTGGGACAAGAAGGACTGCAAGAAACTTCAGCTGCTGGATTGAAACTTGGAATCTTGATTGGTTCATATTTTACTACCTCTTCCCCTTCCTGATTTTGGATTGGTATGGGAGAGGTAGCCTTAACAAGATTTGGCATTTTATAATCAGGATATTTGGTCCAAGAAGGCTACCATAGTTGCTCAAAACTGTGATGACTTGGTTCAGGTACTTGATGTGACTGATATTGAGGATTAATGGACTGATTTTGAATGCAAATAGGCTCCTGAGTAAAATTAGAGCTTCTGAAACTTGGAATTTGATACCTACTAACCTCATTTTGAATAGGCTGATCTAGAATGAATACAGCTGTCTGGACCTCATACCTTTGTGCTTGTGCAAGAAAGTGTTTTATTTGTTCTTCTTTGGCTGCAACCTCCCTTGCAAGTTTTTCTTCATATTGTCTTTTCTGCATTAGCAAGTCTTGCTCATAGAGATAGGCCTGATAAGCCATCTCTTCTTGTTGCTGCTCATACTCTTGTTGCTTTTTTATCTCTTCTATCTGCTTCGTGAAGTCTAATAATGTATCTTTCATTTCATTCATGCTATTATTTATATCTTCAACCCCTTGGAGGTTATAGTGTTTGAGTTGATTTAATATCAGAGATATCTTCAAAATCTGCTGATCATACCAAAACAACAGAAAAATAAGTTCTTTATTGAACTGAAAATCAGTTCAAAGTCCCACCGTGCATGCCAAAAAACTGTTAACAAGCAGGATTGCACCCGTTTATGCAAAGCTGTGAAGCACAACAATCCTGTGTAACATGGGATCAAACTCAGGTTGTGGGTGACCTGTGGTGAGCTTGAACCTCCAGATTATGGGTTGTTTCCCTTGTAATTTTCAATGGATTTATAACTTGATATGAAAAGGGGTTGAAAGGATCTACTAAAAGCACTAGAACTATAATTTCAAGTGTGGTGGTGCACCTAATTTGATTGAAAACTACAATTCTAACTCACAATAGATCTCAGAAAATCTATCCACACAATCTACTTTTGGCAATGTGATCACAAAAATGATTCTAAGGGAGGCTGGAAATAACTTTCTTTTTGAAGGAAAATAGGGTTCTCACAACATGAAAGAAAACTTATTCCAATTGCACAACCTAAGACCTGTGATTTCAATGTTATTCAATACATGCAAGTACAAATGAGAATGATTTTAAAGGTTATGATATTAAATACAATAAAATTTCATCAAATCATTCACAAAAGCAATATTAATGAAAAGGTAGACACTTGATTCAGCTGAAAAATAAAGGAACACTTGCATAAAAAGACAAAGAATAGAACCTGTAACCTGTTGTAATCTCTATAAATCTGAAAAATATGAGTTACAAAACCTCCTTCTCTCAACAATGTGTAAGAGAGCAAAAAGGCAAGAACTAGAAAAACTTAAGTTTTTCTTACGATATATAATATGCTCTCTCAAAGACACCTAAAAGGTCAACTATAGTCAACTGCCTCTAAAAATAATATCTCAAAATTAATCCACGAGCAAGCATGAAAATCCCTAAAAATAAGGGCTATAATTGTCCCAAGTTGAGCTAAAATAGGTCCAAACTGCTCCTCTTTATTAGTTTGACCAAGAGGTGGACCAAACTCTCCAATTTTGACTCAAAAACCATGCAAAGAACTCCAAAAAACCTCAGCTAACTCCATCCTCTAAATTTGCATGATTTTGGGATGAAAAAACAATGTGAGCAAGGAATAAAGTAATTAGGATAATTACTTTACTATGAGTTACAAATTTGTTCTATTTTTGACTTTACAACTTTGTGACAAAACAATAAAGTAATTTATAATTGTATTACTTTACTATTTGTTTACATTGTTTTTAAGTCGCAAAGTCATGCAAATTTCGAGGAATATTTGTCTTAAAAAGGTTTTTAAAATAAATAATCAACTCCTTAAATCTCCTATTTGAATAGTTACATTAATACATCCAATGATGATGCAAACAAAAAATAAACAAACCCCATGCATGAAAAAGATAAAAATATCTTCCTTTACACCCTTATGTCTCCCATGCATATATACATGCATTACATATTAAAACACCTTATAACTCCCATTATCATACCTCATGCATTCTTTGTAAAATAAAGCACCTTATAACTCCTAGCACCATACATGCATTATTTATCACATACCATACCTTATGTATATGCAATATATTACATCCTTTCCTTGTAAAAATGCATCACCTTATCACTCCTCATGCACAATAAGGTATAAATATCCCCATCGAATCATTGCTTATGTTGACCTTATTTTCCATGCATATCTTTAAGGTCAAAAAGACCTTTCAATACTTAGCATTATTTGATTTCCTTTGAAGACAAGGCCCTCACAGCTCCTTGACATCATTAGGTCTAAAGACTATTGTACGTCTTGACCACGACAGGGAAAGGATAACAATGATTTTAAAAGATAAAAGTCAAAAACATCAAAAGGTTTTAGGTTTCTCGACCAAAAGGGAAGGTGTAACCCTAAAACATCATTTGCATTTTGTTTCCTGTTGTTGCTCCACTTCAACCACCGCCATGCTTGTAAGGGTTTCAAGGAATATTTGTCATTCTCTGTAACTTTCTGAGGGCTCTTGATGATGTTCTTCTATGTTTTCAATAGGAAATGGAAAGGTGAGTATGTTTTGCAACAGTTCGACCCATTTTTCTTGATTTCTAGATGCAAAAATAGCCTTCAGGTCACATCTATGATGTAGTTTCTTTTGATATATCCTTTGTATACTTCATCCTCTCACTGTATTTTGTTTGCTTCTGGTTAAAAGGCCATCATGGCTGACTGGTTTGTGAGTTTTGAGAGCTCAACTGTGAGCATGCTCACGACCTAAGAGCGTGTATTCTTCTTCTAGGACAACAAGGTAAGCTTTCCTCTTATCTTTGCATCATTTCTGAGTTTTTACATGTATCATGATAAGGGTTTGGAAGCAAGATTTATGTGGGTTTTAACATCCTTAGAAGAACACTTGTTCTTAGGCCACAGCCATAGCTTAACTGAACACATGGTATCATCTGCATCTTCTATTAGTTCTGTGAAAGAGAAGCTCGACCCATGAATGAAAAATGCAACTCCTGTAGGATGAAAAATTTCTTGCACTGGTTTATATTTTCCTTTTTTATTTCTTCATATATCATGATGAGGGTTTTAAGCAACATTTTCCTTTCTCTATGTTTCAGCCTTCACTTTTATAATGAAAAAAACCTTGCATTTTTATCTTCTAGTAGCAGCAACAAACTGGGATTTGGTAAACTGACTGCTCCATTCTTACTTTCTTTTTACACAAAGGACACCACAACTCTTTATTCTCTTTTTCTCACTCTGTAATATCTTTGTTTTGAACCCTCATTGTAATGAGATGATAAAAGGAGGCTTTATCTTTTACTTGTTTCAAAATTTTCTACTGCCCACCTACTTTTCCACCATGCTTTTCAAATAATTCTTTGCTTCTTGGCCTGTGGGAATAGTTAGATACAAAAGGAAATGATCTTTTTCCTCTTCTGTATACAGTCAACTGTACCTTATATAGTGATGGAAAATGATGATTATATTATTTTACCCTCCTATCTGTGACAATGTGTTTGCACTATGTAAAAGGCATAATGGACATGAACTTTCCACTTCTCCTGATAGAGTTACACTGCTCATAATATGTTGCATCCTTGTCTTTTCTTCTCTTGATATACTGTAGCTAGACATTATATCCTTCTTGATCACTTCTTTTGTTGTTCCATCTGTGTATTTGCACTTGATCCATCATCTTTTGTATCTCCTTCATAGCTGAAACAATGTGTTTGTTGAACATGAACATTTGCAATATGTAGAAGGCATAAGGATAGATATGAAGTCTCCTTGTTGTCCCTTGATCTTCTTCATAACTTAACTATATTTGATCATGGCGAATTGTTCCTAGACCATGCCAATGTTGTACTGTAGCAAAGCTTGTTGCACACATTGATGAGATATGACTTGCACCATATATAGGAGGCATGGCATCTTCATAATGCAATCAAATGATGTAGTCACATTGTTCCTTGTACCTGTATAAGTTGTTCCATTTATGTAGTACATTCTGGACTGTGTATGAACAAGAAAAGAGGCTTTCCACTAGCTGTTCCTCTTGACTGTGTATCTTATGACTCCACTGTGTCATCTTCTGTGCACTTGTGACTTGACTATTCATTTGGTGGCTATAGCATGGTGAATCTTTCTTGTTAGCTTCTCAACTGTTCTTTAAGGTTCATTTACCTTCATAGCCTACTGTTGCTACAGGTCTCAATCCATTTGATATATTCAATGTAACTTCCCTATGGATGAATGATATGCATAATATTCTATACTTGATGCATCCTTTTAAAAGATGATTGTACCTTTTATTTCTTTTGATGACACCATGGATTCCTTATGACCATGTCACATGGCATTTGACTTGGCTATCCCACATGGCATTTTATGATATTGCTATTCTCTCCATCTGTACTTTGTTCAATGATGAGATATGGCAGCAACAAGAATGTGATGTAATGTATACTAGATGTCATTTGACTTGACTGTCCCTCATGCTACTCCATGGTATGGCTGTTCCACATGTACGAATGTCTTGTTGATCAGTTTTTCTTTCTTAAAATCATGATTATGTTGATGTAATGGAATGTTCTTGATAATAAGAAGACCTCTTCATTACACCAACATAGTCATGTTTTTTGTAAAATTGGTCTTCAAGGATTTCATTATCCCTCTTTAATGAAACAAGAGGGCAGCATGCTGGGCTCAGCCCTTATGGGAGCCCATTTCCTCCACATGCTAAAATGTCTTCAAATCAGCAACATAGCTTTTCCTATACCTGCACAGTGAACAAACAAGTTAGCATAAAAACATACCTTTGAAAGTTGAATGATCTCCCTCATGATGATTTGGCTTCCAATTGATGATCTAATTTTTGCATATGTATGATAATGATCCAACTGTAGCATCATGATTGCAAGTTTATATATCTGCTGATAAGGCATATGATGAGTTTGTATATCCGGAGCTTCTAACAAAACCTCTTCCAACATTGCAGGTTTATCATTCTGATTGGGAGCAAAAGGCTGAAAACATGAATATCAAGCTGCAGATAGGAGGATCAACCTTCATTCCAAGGCAATTATGGATATCACTCTCCTCATGTGTTCCTTTCCTTTACTTTATCTTCAGATGTATAGCTTGCATGCTTTGTTGCATTGGCTCAGTTTAGTCATTCCCACAGCTTGTGTGGGACATATTTAAACATTCTCTTGAATATAATCAATTATTTTATTTTATGCAATGATTTATGTATGTTTTGCTTGAGCTGACACATTATCCTGATAAGTGATCCTTCATTGCTCTCTTGTCAAGATAATAGGTATTTGACTAAGTGATCATGCACTTTAAAAAAATTTCTTTTATTCCCTTTGCAATAACTGCAATCTAGGCATCGCTAAATTAGGTGTGATCATAATTTAGTAACATTCCCTAGCCCATGGGCAGGGGCCCTGGCTCGATTGGCTAAGTAATTCCGTTGCGATAAAGATGGTCACGAGGTCCAGTCTCCCCCCTGCCCACCTGATAATTGTAACCGATTCATAGCTCCGGTCAAAAGCGTTTACCCATGAATAAAAAAAAAAACATTCCCTAGCCCATAATGGAAGTTATTTTCTTTCTTCATTACCTAACAAAATAAACCGCTTCTAAATTTTCTCAATTTTATCTATAATGTTTTTGGGCATCTGAAATAGACTCATGGAATACACCAACAAATTTTCCAAAGTGGATTTAATTAGCTCAAATTTAATAGCTTTGATGAGAAGTATCCTTTCAATCCTTAGAGTTTTTTATGAAAATGGTCCACCAATTTGTTCCAACAAGCATCAAGGATAATACTCACAAACAAGAGCAAACCAAGATACACAAAATGAAGAGATCTAATTTGATATCCCAATAGATAGGAAACTATTGTGTGGTTACACAACACGCCCCATTTTGACTTGGCAAAACAGGGACCCAACTTCTTTTGGCTTGGTTTGTGTTTCTTGTTTCCTGGCAGTTTGGTAAAAATCAGTCAAGTGCATCATCACGTTGAGTCAGGATGAGGTAAGTCCCCAATATGAGGTCAGGTTGTCAAAATTCATATTTCGTATCTGTGACTTCATATTCTAAAAGAACATTAAATTTCATGCAGGTTTGCCTTTTACATCACCCTGATATTCATCAGGATGTGAGAGTTATGAACAGTCAAAGTCTTGGTCAAACCTGATATTCGCAAGAGGGGGGGGGTCATATTTTATAACCTCAGTCATGTTTCGAACATCATCATCATATTTGAGACATCCCCTGATATATCCTGCGGCTCAAGTATCCGGACGTCAACTTTAAGTTGTAGTAAGTCTTCCCCATCAAGCGATCTTTTGTATCGCGAACATCATGTTTTGGAAAGTAACCCGATATTCGTTAATATCATCCTGACACGAAATATTACCCTTAACAGATATCCTGATGACATCATCTGAATACGATAAAAGAAGAAACAAACATCCTGATGACATCATCATCATATTTACATTTCGACAGGATATTTTGTAAACATGATCATGTTCGCCCAATGTGATGATGACGTCATGTGACATGGCCAATACAAAGAACAAATATCATGATGACATCATCCTGATATTCAGAAAGGATTACAAGTAAGTTTGTCTCGTCATCATCATTTTTTGAAACATCACCCGATAAACCGAAATATCCTCCTGATGTGCTAAAACGTAAACAAAGGGTGCATTGTCACCCGAATCTTGTCGCGATAATAATTTCAATGCTAGGGAGGATGATATCGAAACTCAACCCGATATTTGTGAAATATCATCCTGCCCTCATGATATCCCGTCATATGGATATCCCCCCGCTCCCTTTGCCGCCATTGTCATTAAATGCGCGCGGATATGGTAGGTGATTCCCGCCGACCCCGGAACCCAATGAAACATCTGGCGAGATCCTGAGTTTTCGCACGAATGATCAAAGATTGCAATCTAACTTGTCAAAGTGCCCTAAATTTACCCTAACTGCGAGGTTAAAAGGTAATTCAACCACCATTGTTACGTTTACCTGCGTTAAAATTGTTTTACAGAGCACTAGCCTCCATATCCGCATAACAGCTAACGTTGCGCAATTCGAGCTCACAAATAGAAGGAAGGAAGTGATCAGCAGTTGAATTAAGAGCATCTTGACGATATACTAGTATAAAGGAAAATCTGCATAACCAGGTAAGTGAACTGAAACCCTCATCATGTTGTTTCTAAATGACATTGTAAGTTCTGGTTATGTATCCATATAAGTAAGTAATGTGAAATTGATGCAATAGGCATGATATTTGCAATATGTATGCATGCATATCCCTGTTGTGAGAAGAAATGTTGTTAATTGCAGGTACCCATGGCTGAAAAACACTTAGTCAAGAGTCAGGAGGAATTCAGCAGGCCTATGTTCTCTTCCCAGAGAGGGGTCCTATTCAAATATGGGGCCATTACAGACACCCATCAGGGGATTACTAACCTAGAGGCCTGGTCGGCCAAGCTGAATGATGGACATGACAAGAGTCTTGTGCTGGACGCAGTGTTTGTATCAGGTATGTGGAACGCTGCTGGCTTCCCATACTCCATGGAGTCTCCGGAGCTAGTCATTGAATGCGCTCGGAATTATAACCCTCAGACGAGGCAGGTGGTGAAGCATGGGAGAGTGTATGTAGACCTATCCATCAAAGGTCTCTCCCGGACATTTGGACTGCCAATGGGCAGTAAGGTAAAGAGTGTAGACTTGAAGAAGTCTGAAAGAGAATACGAGGCCAACAAGAAGGTGGCCAGAAAGAACATGTATGCTTGGCGGGCCGAGAACAGCACATACAATGCAGCGGCCAAGCTCCCCGTGCACATGTTCAAGTTTGACTTCAATGAGGAGTATCAGTACGTGATTGCCCTTCTGAACAGGGTGACTGGCCAGTCTGATACTGGTGAATTTAGAGATTGGATGTACGGCATAATAATGATGTGTCTGTATGCAGACATCAAGCCACTGTGGGGCCAAATAATAAGCGATGCTCTGCATGAGCAGCTGATGAACCTGGGAGGTTCAGATTGTGCATTCTACATGACCTCTTATATCGTGTATTCTTGTGCTTATAGGGGCACTTTTGATGCCCTGGTGACAGATGGAAAGCTCACAGGCACAAATGCAGCATATATCTGGGATCATCATCCCCAGCTGCAAAGAACCAACTATATCAAAGATTACAAACTGGTCAATGATGCATTCTCTATGCATCTGGTAAGGACCATGGAAGATGACAGAACTAAAAGACTGAGCATGGAGGCTCAAGAGGCAGTATACAGGCATGGGGCATGGTACATACAATTTGCCACCTTTTCCTATATCAGGATAGAAGGTTTTGAAGGACATCCCCTGATGCTGCCAAGATATCCTACGGATGCAGTAGTGTTAATGGAATTTATCAGGCAGGGCTCCACCATGATACAGATGTATAAGGATGCCAAGAAGCTGCCACCAATTTTGTTCCCAGTCAGCATTGGCAACTACATGTGCCCTGACTCTGACAGTATAAAGAAGGTGATGGTCACTCTGAATAAGATGAATTTACTGCCCTTCCCAGTAACGAGACCATATGATCCTTACGGCAGGATGCAGAAGATCCTAGGAAAGCCTATTCACCAGAGGCACCTAGAAGATTTTTGGGTTGACTGCGAAGATGAGGCAGAAGCCAGGAGGAGGAGGTATCAGAGGTTGACTCTGAACCAGATTAGGACATTTGACTGCATCTCCCTTCCTTAATAGCTAAAGAATGATGATGGCAGGATAATGGCGGATGAGTATGAGTAGAAGAAGATTTACAATGATACCATCTCTGCACCTGACCTCACCATGCAGGAGGATATGTCCTTAGACCCATTCCTTGCCAGAACCCTACACTTGACCCAAGCTTGGGTAGATGCACAGGTAGAGGCATTGAAGAAGAAGGGTGTTGCCATCACGGTGGACAACAAGAAGAAGGGGCAGGACATCCCTGCAGATGAATATGACGACTTCCTGCTGGAGAAGAGGAAGACTAAGGGAGAGAGGATCCCTCCACCACAACAGCCTAGCAAAAGGGCCCCAAGGGGCAAGAGGGTTGAAAAAGGACCCAAAGGGGTCATAATTGAAAGGGCAGTATTCACAGCGGAGGAGGTAGCCAAATCAGGATTAGAATCAGATTCTCCTCCAAAGCCCAAGAAAACCAAGACATCAGAGGCTGGAATCACAGAGACCCAAGAAGTGGGTCAGTCATCCAAACAACCAGGCAAAGATATCCTCATGGAGGAGGAGCCTGAAGAAGAGGAGGAAGCTCCACTAATAATAAGAAGAAAGAGGAGAGCTCCACAGGTGTTGGTTCCCACCACACCTAAGAAACCAAGAACCTCCATGAGAGGTGAGATAAGTCAACCCCCAGCACAATTACAAGGGGCAGGTAGTGAAGTGCCGAAGGAACTTCAGCACAATGTTTCACTTCCTACCATTGTCAAGTTCAAAACTGAACTTGCTGAAGAGCAACAAAAGGAAGCATCTCAGACACAAGCGGAAGGACATGTCTCGCTGGAAGAGACAATCAATTTGTCTGATGATGAGGTTGTGCAGGATGTGTCTGCACAGAACATGGAAACACTGGCTGCTGGTACAAGCATGACTCCTCATAAGCCTCCATCTGGTCAATCACTACTTGAGGAGATGAAACAAGCAGAGGAAGAGCCAGAAAAGAGCCCAGAGTAGGTAGCTCAGGACATAGGGCTGGATACACTAATCACTGAGGTGACAAGTCCTGTAGTGGTGGATTTAACAAAGAAACAGGATGCAAGTCCTGAACAGCCAACAGGATCACTTGATAAGGACCATCCAACAGAGGAGATAGAGATGGCAGAAGCAGAAAGCCATGCTCTTGAATCAGGCCAGCAAAGCCCACAGGGTACATCAGCAGGACCTGCTATAGTGGAGGTCCAAGAAATAAAGGCTGATGAGAAAAAGGAAACGCTAGAGGATCCTACTGCTAAGACACAAGAGGTAGATAGTGCAGGCATAGAACAAATAGCAGCTGCAGAACAGATGCCATCACCTCAGGCGGATCCTATGATATCCAGTATGGTGGACATACCACCAGAAATAGAGAAACAAAAGGAGGATGATCAACCTCCACAAAGGGAAGAATTGGGGACAGGTGAAGAAATGATGGAGAAAGATCATGATCATCATGATCTACATATAGGTACACCGCAGGGTTCCCCACACAGAGAAGATGCTCTCCCAGAAAAGGAAGTTCCTCAACAGGAGGAGGCACCACAGGATCAGCAGCAAGGCGAGCATCAAGAGAGAGAAAAGGAAAAATCACCATCTCCACAACACTTGTTGATAGAAACGGGAGATAGGGGTGAACAGCATCATGATGCTGAAAAGCATGATCAGGTGCCTCCATGGTTAGAAAAGGAGGTAAATGTTGAGGAAGAGATTGAAATTCAAGAGTTCGATGTCTCCACCCTGTTCTTCGCGGATATAATGAAGCCCAAGAGGAAGGCCAGGATGACATCGGCCATCAAAAGAGATCCGGCGACAGGGAGAAGGACCGCACAAATTACTGTACCTGCGGTAGAGAAGGAGAAAGGCAAAATCACTGTGGATGAATTCCAGATAAGCACAGTAGATTTGGGTTTTGCCAACGAAGAGGAGGAAGGTCAGGAGGGAAAGGACATCATAGACTCTCTAATTCAGAAAGTGAAAAGAGAGAAGGAGAAAAATAAGCAACATAAAGAGCACATTGCTCAGTTGCATGCATACATTAAAGGCTTAACCAATCCTGATGATACTACAAGTGAAGCTGCAGTCCCATTGACTGCCATTTCTCAGGAGGAAGTAAATAAATTGGACCTCATGAAGCATGAGGCGTCCGTAATAAGAAAATGGATGTCATCCACATTGGATGATGCTGTTGAAATAATGAAGGCCTCTTTGAAGAGGTGGAGCATATTAAGTGACTCCAAAACCAAGGTGGACAAATTGCAGATGCAGACTGCGAAAAGGTCTTATAAACTAGAGAAAGTCCTCAGCCTGTTGGGAGAAATAAGGAAGATAAACCCACAACTGCTTATCAGTAAGCAGGTATTGAATAATAATACTGCATTATTAATAGACATCTAGTATAAGGATGTGCAGTTTGAATGTGGGGTCCTCAAGAGATGCAATAATAAGCTGAGGGAGATTAGCATGAAGTTGCGGGACCTAATGGGAATTGAAGCAGAGATGCTAGAAACATTAGAAGGCAAAGTAGAGGGAAAAATAGAGAATCAAGATGAAGACTCTGCCCTTAAAGCTCTGCACAGTAACTTCCAAATGGAAGCAGATGGTCCACTCATCCACTTGACAGAAGAAGTGATAAATAAAATAATGAGAATCAAGGTCAAGATGGAGAGTTATAATGAGACACTGCAGGACAGAAAGAATAAGCTGGACAACAGCAGGGATAAGTATGAGGCACACAAGCATGTCATTATCAAGGCAAAGACTCAAGATGGTGGAGGAATAGATCAGGTTGTGCAGTCATATGAACAGATCCAGAGCAGCATGCAACCCCATATGCAGCAGCATCATCATCAGGATAGCGAAGGTTTAGGAAGCAATGCACATGATGATGACCCACATGAATCAGCTAAAGAACATGATGGAGATACATCATGAAGGGGGATATTTGCGTATGCAATATAGATAGTTGCCAGCTGGCAACTTGTGCCATTTTGTAAGTTGACAAGTCATGAAATGATGACCATTGATTTGTATTGATGAATCAAGACCTTAGATCTTTTGTAACAGATTCCTCACCTTACTCTATAAAAGGTGGTGGAATGCCTTGTTGTAGACATTCGAAACTTAATTGAAATCTGTTTGATGAAATATTCAGGGCTCATTTCAAAGCTGCTGTATATGTACATGTCTTTTGCATACTTAATGGAAGAGAAGAGTATTTTGATTACAAACCTTCGTAAATCTTGAGTAATCTGTGTTTGAATTCTGGATATATGCTTTGATTTGCTGCGTCCCTTAGAGTGCTCATCATGTTGCATGTATTGTTTTCATTCATTATCCTCTGAAGTTTGCATCAACTGTATCTAGCTGTGGAATGTCCTGGTGAACATATGGTTTGATTTCTTCTCCTCATGACAGTATCAAGCATGTATGTGGATCAAAAGCTAAAGGTTCAACATAATTAGAAGTATTCCTTTAATTTCTTTCAATTTCAGAGCATCTCACTGTCATAATTGCGAATAAACTGATAATCTTAAGCAAACAACACCAAATATGCAGACACCTCGTAGATAATCGCAAATATTTAGCATATTTGAATAAAAAGCATGCACAATTGAAAATATCATGCAAAGATTGAGGTATTTTACTTCTTTTCATCAAATAACTGCATAATTTGACTTCTCTGTAAGGAATTTCTGCAGGAACGTCATGATGATGGTACATTTTCACGTAAGGCCCCAAAATGGAAACAGCAATTCACATTAACTACTGAGTAACGTCAGTCGATTAAGACCTAATCACCGGAGACTTGGGATCATGAATTCTCTGAATTCACTGTATCTTTCAAGATGAATAAAGGTTAATGTGTACTTTTATTCTATGTTTGTTTGTGACTAACATCATGACCAACAGAAACCTTTTGTTGTCTATTAGGAGTATTGAGGAAGAAGATAATACTCTTAGGAAAACTTATCTTCTAACCTAAGGCTTTCTCATAACAGAAAAGAATACATTTCAGTTCTCTTTCCTTCACCATTAAGGCTTCCACCATGACAATTGTATCATCAATAAATTGTTGATGTGAAATAGGATCACAAGAGGAAGTAGGGATCACTCCTTTGAATCTTCCAAGAAAAAAATGAATGTTGAATGCTTTTTCCTGAGGCTTCTACCAAAATAATAAAGAGGAAGGGAGATAAACGGTCTCCCTGATGAATGCCTTCAGTACCTTTTGTAACATGCCATCTCATATTACTCGGAATTACACACACAATTTACTAGAAAGTAAATGAACATGATAAACATGAAAGATTTTTTTTTACATTTGCAAAATCACATAAAATTAAATGCATATCTTTTTTGAATATCTTTCAGCCTTGAAAATCACAATATATTCAAAGATAAATCATAGTGAAATCATTTCTTTTTACATTTACAAATATTTTGCACTTAGCAACATGAACAAGTTTACATAAGTTTTTCAATCGTAAGTCAATCATGAAGTACACTGCATCTCGAATCTTCATATCTGTCACTCAAGTCTCAGTGAGTCTTCTGCCACAGAGGGAGAGCATCATCTGAGTGCTTTACCTCCAACCACAGACTGATGGTCCCCAACACACCTTCCTTCCTAGAAGTGGCCCTACCCTTCACGAAGAGTATAGACATAAGGAACCAATAGGTTGTCATCTGAGTTCTAGTGTTCTGTCCTACATAACTCAATCAACCATATTGTTGGCACCTGAAAAATTAGTTCTCAAAATGCCCATTTTCCCCCCCAAAATCTAAAATCCCTATGCAAATTTCTTAGTCAAGGTTGTCGTTGGATAGAGAATTCAATTCTGGGCAACTTTGCCTTTTGAACCATCTTAAAATTCCATGAAATGAAAAAGTTATCCTTGGTCAAAGTTTGGTCTTTGTGGTTTTTGCCTTGGTCAAAAATTGGTCTCTCCCTTAGAAAAATAACATTTTGCCTTTGGTTGGCAATTCAACTTTTTCCCGAACTTCATAAGTTTTCAAGTTTGGCGATTTGTCGATTTGCCGACAAGGTATCAACAGTAGCTAAGAGGAAGGGTCGCGCCAAAAAGGAAAGAGAAAAGTTTTATGTAAAGCGGCCAAGGAAGGAATTTTCTTTTATCGGTGAATCGATGAAAGTCTGAACTAGCGAACTAGTTTGGAATTTCACATATTTGTCAATTCGCTGATAAGTTGGTGAAGGTCCAAGGGAAGACAAGCTGGAGGCACAGAAATAAAAGAGGGAACAAATCTTTTATCAACAGAATGTAAAAGTTAGAATTTCCTAAGGTTTGATAATGGCGAAGTTTTTCGACAAAGACGAAGGAAGCTGTCGTGACGTGGAATGAATGCAAGGCAAGGAAAAGGTTGAGTACGAAGGAAGGCTTTGTCAGAAAATTTAGAGGTTCATGAACCTCCATGTTCATCAACAAGGGGTTTTGCCAATAGCAAATTCACCGGCAGTAAAGAAAAGAGGCAAGGTTTGCAAAGGTGTCTTTTTGCCGATAAGGCAAAATGTAGAGAAAAGTGACAGGGTAGAATTGGTTCTAAGATTTGAGATTTCGTCGATAAGGAAGTTAGTTTGATGTGGGGAAAATTTTTTGATAATGCAAATTGAGATGTTATTTTCTCTAAGGCACAAGGGAGATGAAAAGAGTTCAGCAAATCATTTTTTCCGACAAAGGGTAAAAGTATGAAAATTGTTGTGGCGGGGGGCTTTGTTGAGAAATCGACAAACACCCTAACTTTGTCAAAGTTTGTCATTTCATACTTTTGTCGATAAGTTGATATTGAAGCTAGAAAGATGCAAGAGAGTTCATCAAATGGCAGATTTGCCGATAATAGCCAAGTTTGAGAAAATTGACTTTTGCCGATAAGGCAAATAATGAAGGTGAAGGATGAAGTTCGGCAAAAGAGGAATTTATCGATAAAGGCAAAGCGGATGTGGTTAGAAAAGGTGGTCTTTTGCCGACCAATGAAAATAAATGACCCAATTTTGAAATGATCAAATTTACTGACAAAGCAGAAAAGGGCAAATAAAGTAAAGTTTGGTAAAAGTCGGTTTTGTCGATAGAAGTGAAAATAGTTACAAAGAAGGAAGGTTCAGCAAATGGCTCTTTTGCCGACAAGGCAATTCAAAGAGGAGATAAAGTTAGTTTGAAAAAATAGATTTTTGTCGATAAAGGGCAAATAAATGCAGAAAGTTGCCGATAAGGATAGAGTTCGACAAATTAAAGATTTGCCGACAAAAGGGGAAAAATGCAAAGTTCGTAAAAGCGTGAGGTTCCAGAATTGCTGGTGTCAAGATGGTGTATGGAACTGTGTATGCGTAGGTACAAAATTTAATATGGATATGGTGTGTTTCAACATCCATACATTCTGCAGGTCATCTCCAAGATGCAAGGTCAGTTTGCAGGGCATGGGCACCCAAGAAGTTAGCTGATTCTTTTGACATATTATCATGGGCCACGGTCATTACAACGGTTGCTTGTTGACTGCACTTTCTAGCATCTAGAAGCTGCACGATGGGTAGGATGGCTATATATGCCTTATTTTTTGACATTCTCAGGGTTGGTCCCTGAGCCAATTGTTTGGTCTGGGAGATCCTAAGGAGTTTCTCTGGCATCAACACATGATCTGTCTAGTTTGTTAGTGAAGGGACTTGTTTAGCATAAAGTAGGAAGGTTGTATAGTGTAGATTTGAATGTAGTGGTATGTCGCCACGGGAGTTTGTTTTGATTTTGGTAAATATATAATCGCAGTTGTATATTTTTCCCTTGCCACATTTGTTGGTATGATTGTAATAGAGGTTTGGAGGTGTGTGACAACCCCTAAGTTAATACAAGCTTTTGTATTTGTCATTTCTTTGTTGCATATGAATCATTGCAGTTCTCTTTTGGATCATTATGTATGTCCATTGTATGAAAATCTATCTAAAAGTTATATATGTAAATGTATGCCCGGTTCTGTTAATCCTTTACTATGTCTTTCCTCTCCTCCTTGATTCTATGACTCTGTTGCCCAATAAAATAGGCATTGGTCCATATTAGAGAGGGATCAAACAATTTTTATAAATCAAATAAATCATTCACCCATGGTTCAGGGTAGAAACCATCTTTCCTGTGCATGTACATTTGCACAGTTGAATAATCTATATAGGGGTTATGTGACAACCAATCATTCTTGACTTAGTGATAGATTTTGGAGTCAAGATGATGAGTTGGGTTTGCTTGTCCAATATTTTTAGTTGTTCATCTGGTTTGAACTCAATACCTATTCAAGTATAGCCCTTGGAATATCCCTCCAGAATCTAAGTTGATCTCGAAGTGCAGAGGAGTATACCCACTCTTGTTAGTTGGCCAAAATCCCCATTAACTTGTTGATAAACCTCTTCCTTTCACCTTGACGACAATCCTCAGCCGGGTGTTTTAGGAACATTTTAGAGTTTGGGGTTGAAGTTATTTTGGGAACCAACATTTTTGGCATTGTTGCTGGGGATGACTATATCTTTGTTAAAATTTTGAATACCTTTGCAACATAGTCACTGAAGAAGTTTGCAGTTGTTGCCTAGTGCAGTTTGTTACTATGGGTAAGTTGGTAGCCTTTCAACTTACACCAACATTTTGGCACCCCTATTTGCACATTGTAGTTGTACAGTTTGTTGTTGTGGGTGAGTTGGTAGCCTTTCAATCTACACCAATAGACGAGCGCCAATGTATTGTTGGGTTATAAATATTTAAAGACTCTGGTGGTGTGAGCAACCCAGAATCAATTTTGAAGCCTTGGAGATCAGTCACGCTTCAAGGGATTTCCTCATTCATTGAGGTGGCAACTCTACTGTCAAAAGAAAATAAAGTGTTTCTGTTGTGTGCACATTTTAAGGAAGTTGCAACTGGTTAAGGTATAAGTTTTTCTTTCTGCCTTGACCATGGTTTCTTTCTCAGTAAAGGAACATGTTGTTTCCTTTCCTTTGTCCTGCACAAGTAGTTTGTAGTTGGTCATGGCCAACTGTTATGAGTATGGATGCCCTAGGGAGGATTCTTGCTCTGCATCTTCTTATGTTGAAGACCCTAGGAAATATATGGCCTTTGACTATCTTGGTAATGCATTTTCCAATCATAGCCCTACTAATTTTATAAACCCAAAAAATTTTGAGCCCTTGCATAATAGAAATGAAAATTCTTGGTTGCAGAATAAAATGGAAAAAGAAAAGCAATTGTTAGAGTCCTTGTTGCAGCAAGAAAAATAATTAGCAAGCCAAATCACGTTGCATTAATCCATGCCGCATTCTGATTCCCCTCTTGTTGTTCCCAGTTGTTCTTTTCTTTGTCCTCCCCCTATTGTAAATGTAAACACATACAAGCAACTGGACCTCTCACGGGTCAGTTATGAACAACAATCCATGCCCAAAAAGATTTACAATCAGATGCCACTATTTGATGGGTGTGAGGTTTTCAATGGGAAGGCACACATTGATGTATTTTTAGACTTCATGGATAAATTTCAATTTAGAGATGAGGATATGTGGATGAGATTTTTTGTAAAATCCCTATGTGGAATAGAATGGAAGTGGTTGGTTGGTTTCCCTGACAAGCATTTTGCTTCTTGGGATCAGTCAGTGGCTGCCTTTGAAGACTATGCAAGTGGTCTAGACCCTATTCTTGTCCAAGAACTAGAAGATATTAGAAGGCAAAAATGAGAGACTAGCATGGAGCTCAGCCACAGATTTGCATTGACCCTGTCTCACATCCCAAAAAAATTTAGACTTGATTCCTGTGTGTATTGATATGTATTTGAGAGCTTATGATAGTTCTATAAGCTCAAGTTCTATACGGGAGGAATTCAATATAGTGTGTTTGCAACAGGCTTATGTGTTCATTGATTATGTTGACAAAGTTAAGCAGGATATGATTGCAAAATCTATATCCTTAGATGCAGAGGTAACTGATAATGAATAGGTTGTTGTAGACAATAGGGATGTGGACGTTTCATATGATCCAGGCACAATATCAAGTGATGATTGTGTATGCAAAAGGGTAGAGGAAGGTGTTGGTGCAGTGTATTGATTCAGATGAAAACAATAGTGACTGCACCCACATTCAATTGGATCAGTCATCAGTGGATGATCAAAATGAACAAATCAATGATGGCTTTCAATCTAATGAAAATAATTTTGACCCTGTTGCTTGTTGTTGTATTGCAGACTGCCTAGAAGGTATGTATGCAAGTGAGGCATCAAATAAATCAGCTTAGGTGATTAATTATATCATGCATACATATATTGATGAAGTAAATGATGATGGAGAGATGAGCATAAGAGATAATGCCATCTATGAGGAGCATGCAAGTCTGTTAGATAGCACTGTTTATGATTATCATTGGTGCATGGATAATCCTCTTTTTGAAGATGACTTTGGGTGGTTCAATGAATTTGAGTTATCATCTTTGGAGGTGGAGGGTCATATGCTATGTGATGTGGCTACCTGTGGACAACAAGTGGAAAGAGAGGGATTTATACAAAATGATGTTGAGGGTGAACAAGAGACTGGTCTCTTGTTTGGTGTGTTACCCTCATTTATCCCTGATGATGACAATGTGGTCATTGGAACTTGTTTGCATGAGGATGATGTGGGTTATGCTTCATCTAGACATCACGAGGGAAATGCTATAGCTACAGGTGATTCTGAGGTAATTGTTTCCCGCTTTGAAGACCATGTAACAGATGATTTTTTAGAGCTTTGTTTGGGGCAATTACCTATGATTAATGTGGATCATGTTGAGAGCACATTTTTAAGCTCATTGGTTGGGCTTGATGACATTCGGGCTGGATGTTCTAGTGTGGATCAAGTTTTTGATCTGCAGGGTGATGAGGAGAAAATCATTTATGATTTTCTTAGTAGCAAATTCTACATAGTAGTGTGTGCCGAGGAATACAAAACAAAGTGGCAAATTGAAGATTGTGAGTCTTCACTTGAAGTGCCTCAAATTTCTGACATATATGTTAATGGCACGGATTTAAGTCTGAAACATGCCTTTGATTCATTCATTAAGGAAAGCATTAGCATCAGTGCAACTGGGCCAAAAGAAATTGAACAGTTTTATGACATAGCCTAGTATGAAATCACGCCTGGGCTACCTGAGTTTTACCTTGATAGTTTCCTTCGTGCTGATATTTGTGCAGGCCCATAAATGCATCATGTTGACATGGGACTTAAAGTTGAGTGCTTATATGTGAGTCAGCATGATGATCAATCATATTATCTATGGCTACCTTGCCCTGGTAAATTTTTTTTCCATTTATAGCATGATGATATGAATGTACGTATTTTTTGTGTACATGCATGAAAAATATTTTTGTTGTTGATGTTGGGTGATCAGTGCAACAAAGGATTGAGGGATATTAGCTCCTTCAATAGACTTGTCTTTGACAGAGGCAAGTAGTTTCATTAGTTTTCCTATAGGGGTGGGTTGCAGTGTCCCAATTTTTGGCTGCAGTCATTTTTTGACTGTGTTTCTTTGTAAATATGTATTATGTGTGTCCCTTCATGCGTTTGTGTGTTGGTCTACCCAGAGATATTCTAGATTCTCTCTGTGCCATTGCTTGGCACACATCCCCAACCAGAGCCAATGTTGGCACCTGATAAATTAGTTCTTAAAATGCCCATTTTGCCCCCAAAATCCAAAAACCTTGTGCAAATTTCTTATTCAAGATCACCATTAGGTAGAGAATTCAATTCTAGGCAACTTTGCCTTTTAAACCATCTCAAAATTCCTCAAAACCAAAAAATTATCCTTAGTCAAAGTTTGGTCATTGTGTTTTTTGCCTTGGTCAAAAATTGGTCTCTCCCTTAGAAAAAAATTATATTTTGCCTTTGGTCAACAAATCGGCTTTTTACTGAACTTTATAACTTTTCAAGTTCGGCGATTTGTTGATTCACCAACAAGGCATCAACAGTAGCTAAGAGGAAGGGTCACACCAAAAAGGAAACCGAAAAGTTTTATGTAAAGCGGCCAAGGAAGGAATTTTCTTCTTCTATCGGTGAATCGGCAAAAGTCCAAACTAGCAAACTAGTTTGGAATTTCGCAGGTTTGCCAATTCACCGATAAGGTGATGAAGGGCTAAGGGGAGACAAGCTGGCGGCAAAGAAATAAAGGAGGGGAGAAGTCTTTTATCAGCGGAATGTAAAAGTTAGAATTTCCTAAGGTTTGCACAAAGGAAGGCTTTGTCAGCAAATTTGGAGGTTCATGAACCTCCAGGTTCACTGACAAGGGGTTTTGCTGATTACAAATTCACCGACAGTAAAGAAAAGAGGCAAGGTTCGCAAAAGGTGCCTTTTTATTGATAAGGCAAAATGCAGAGAAAAGTGATAGGGCAGAATTGGTTCTAAGATTTGAGATTTCACCGATAAAGAACTTAGTTTGGCGTGGGGCAAATTTGTCGATAAGGCAAATTGAGATGTTTTTTTCTAAGGCATAAGAGAGATGAAAAGAGTTCGGCAAAACTCATTTTTGCCAACAAAGGGTGAAAGTATGTAAATTTCTGTGGCAGGGGGCTTTGTCGGGAAATCAGCAAACTCCCTAACTTTGCCAAAGTTTGTCATTTCATACTTTTGTCTATAAGCTGACATTGAAGGAAGACAGATGCAAGAGAGTTCGACAAATGGTAGATTTGTCGATAACAACCAAGTTCGAGAAAATTGACTTTTATCGATAAGGCAAATAATGAAGGTGAAGGATGAAGTTCGACAAAAGAGGAATTTGTCGATAAAGGCAAAGCGAATGTGGTTAGAAAAGGTGGTCTTTTGCTGACCAATGAAAAGAAATGACCCACTTCTAAAATGACCAAATTTGCCGACAAAGCAAAAAAGGGCAAATAAAGTAAAGTTCTGTAAAAATCAGTTTTGTCGATAGACGTGAAAACAGGTGCAAACAAGGAAGGTTCAGCAAATAGCTCTTTTGTCAACAAGGGAATTCAAATAGGAGATAAAGTTAGTTTGAAAAAATAGCTTTTTACCAATAAAGGGCGAATAAATGTATAAAGTTATCGATAAGGGAGCGATAAGGATAGAGTTTGGCAAATTGAAGATTTGCCGACAAAAGGGGAAAAATGCAAAGTTTGTAAAAGAGTGAGGTTACATAATTGTTGGTGTCATGATGGTGGCTAGAACAATGTATGCGTAGGTACATGATTTAATATGGATATGGTGTGTTTCATCATCCATACATTTTATAGGTCCTCTACAGGATGCAAGGTCAGTTTGTAGGGCATGAGCACCCAAAAAATCAGCCAATTCTTCTGACAGATGGTCATGGCCCACGGTCATTGCAACAGTTGCTTGTTGACTGGACTTTCCAGCATCTATCTCAGAGTTGGTCTCTGAGCCAATTGTCTAGTCTAGGAGAGCCTAAGGAGTTTCTCTGGCATCAACACACGATCTATTTAGTTTGTTAGTGAAGGGATTTGTTCAACATAAAGTAGGAAGGTTGTATAATGCAGATTTGAATGTAGTGGTATGTCTCCATGGGAATTTATTTTCATTTTGGTAAATATATAATCACAGTTGTATATTTTTCCCTTGCTACAGTTGTTGGTATGATTGTAACAGAGGTTTGGACGTGTGTGACAGCCCCTAAGTTAATACAGGCTTTTGTATTTGTCATTTCTTTGTTGCACATGAATCATTGCAGTTCTCTTTAGGGTCATTAAGTATGTCCATTGTATGAAAATCTATCTAAAAGTTATATATGTAAATTTATGTCTGGTTTTGTTGATCCTTTGTTGTGTCTTTCCTTTCCACGCATTCTATGACTCTGTTGCCCAATAGAATATGCACCGATCCATATTGGAGAGGGATCAAACACTTTTTATAAATCAGACAAATCATTCACCTATGGTCTAGGATAGAAACCATCTTTCTTGTGCACGTACATTCACACAGTTGAATCAGCTATATAAGGGTTATGTGACAGTTAGTCATTCTTGACTTAGTGACAACTTTTGGAGTCAAGATGATGAGTTGGGTTTGCTTGTCCAATATTTTTAGTTGTTCATCTGGTTTGAACTCAATACCTATTCAGGTATACACCTTGGAATATCCCTCTAGAGTCTAAGTTGAGCTCAAAGTGCAGAGGAGTATACCCACTCTTGTTAGTTGGCCAAAATCCTCCTTAACTTGTTGATAAACCTCTTCCTTTCACCTTGACGACAATTCCTAGCCTGGGTATTTTAGGAACGTTCTAGAGTTTTGGGTTGAAGTTATTTTGGGAACCAACACATACGACTCTAGACATCCTTCTAGCTAAGTATGATCATATTGACAGGTTATGTCATCTAGACATGGTGAACCGACTAATACATGCAGAGACAAATGCATCGCTTTGGCCAAAGTTTCTATATAAATAGATGTTTGCAATAAACATAGTCGTGTGTTCACACACCTCTAACTTGACTTGGAAACAATCTCATCCTACAATTTGATTTGTTTGACTAAAGACTCGAAACATGAATTGTCTTAGCTAAGCTTGATTCCTAGTCAATTTGACTTGGAATTTGATCCTGAATCTAGGATATATATTTTGTATAGGTTTAAAAGATTTAACCTTTCAAAGAGTCCTTAGTTGCATTCTTGCACACATCAAAGTCTATGACTTCGTATCATTCTACTTGAATCGACTCGAGATTAAGCACTCTTGTGCTATAAGTCATGTTTCGACTTTAACAAAGAATATGTGTATAGATAAAAATAGAGTGAATAATGATCAAGCAATGAGCAATAAACTCAACCTATAACCTTCAATAAAATGATCTAGATAATAACCAATAATTAATGAATAACACAAAAAACACAATGAAAGCTTTCACCTAGATTGTATTGTTTCCTTGGTCTTTTGTGGATTGCTCAATGAATTGCGTACCCATGGTTGCAACAAGCAGATGTGATGATGATAATATGCTCAAAGATGTGGTATATGTGCTCAATGATACTTAGAATGCTCAAAGCGTTGTATGAATGCCCAAAGCTTAAATGATCGAAGAGGATTTTTGATGAAGTGAAGGGGGTATATATAGATTTCAGGGAAATATCGATCAACCTTTGAGATAAATCAATGAAATGGATAAACAAGATGAGTTGAGAAGACATGATGAACGTGCACACGACATGTGTCCTTGTTTTAACGCTGCTTTGTTGAGTTAACGGCTTGCTTAGATAAAGACAAGATTTGATTTCATAAATTTAAAATGTTTTTTCCAATTTATGAGTTGGTGATAAAAACAATAATGATTAAAGCCAATTAACTCAACTTTAGATTTGCTTTTTGACATTCAAAAAATAACACTGATTGTGCACATAGAAGAAAAGATTATTTTTAGAAGAATTGAAAGATAATTGGGAATTAAATAAATAAATTTATTTAATTAATTGTGCAGAAAGGATAAGATATGAAGATAAAGAATAAATTAAACAAATAAATTCATTTAATTTATTTTGCATGATAGAGGAATATAAATAAAATATTTAATTTTATTTATTTTTAGAAGATAAAGTCAACTTAAATAAATTTGAATAATTTATTTAAATTTAGAGGAATAATTAGTTAATTAAATAATTAAAAATTATTTAATTGTGGATAAGAGGAATTTGAATAATGAATTAATTAAATAATTAGATTTATTTAATTAATGTAGATTTGAAGATTGGAAGAGAAATGATTTAATTAAATAATTAAAATTATTCAATTTGGAAGAATAAAGTGGAATTTAATGAAATTAATTAAATAAATAGAATTTATTCAATTAATGTTGGAATTAGAGGAATTAGAAGAAATTGATGAAATTAATTAAATAATTAGATTATTTAATTAACGTTGGATGCAAGTGATTTAGAAGAAATTGATGTATGCAAGTGGCGATATGCAAAGGTCATTTTTAGGTGTCTACATTTTGCCCCTCTTTGATACAATGTGTTTTATAGCATTGTTTCAAAGAAAATAGTGATGAAGATATGATACAGTTAATATGCCCCAGTGAAACTGGCGTAGGATGCCCCCTTGAGAGGAAAAATAGGGAAGTGACAGAAGAACTGGGTTAACTCGTGACTAGAAGAAAGGATAGCGACACGACAGAAACAGGTTTAGAAAGACTATATTGAATGGGTGAAAGCTGACACAATGAAGAAATAAGCTGACATGAAGAAAAATAGGATAATGGGAGGGAAGAATTAGGGTTGGAAGTCTATAAGTAGGATCCAAGGGGTCACTTTCAACTCATTTGTGCACTCAGAGTTCATAGAGTTCAAAACCTTTATCTTTCTTGTGCTTAGTGTGAGAGCTCAGAGCTTAGAGGAGTTACTTGACCTACAGAGATGTTGATTCCAGTGCACAAACATTGAGGTGAGTCCGTGAGGACCTATGGGCGACCAACAAGAGCAACAACAACAATAAGTACCCTAAAACCTACCTTTAAGTGCATTTATTAGGTCAATTAATGTGATGGTTTAGGAATTTTGCCAAAGGCGAGTCAGTAGGAAATATGCACATATGGTGCATATTGATGCACCTTTGCAAAGATTAAGCACCTTTGAGGTGCGCAACTATGCCTTTGGCACTTGTGAGGTACCTTTGGTGGTTAGAAAATAGGTCAGGTTATTGAAGCGCATATGGATTATAGTTAGGCGCCTATGGTCAGTAGTTGTGCGCCTTTAGCACATAGAAATGTGCAGTTGGTAGGATAAAAAGATGCTTTTGTGAGACAATGAGGTGCATATGGTGCGCAGAAATGCACCTATGGCTAAATGAAGTGCTTTTGGCTTAGATAGGTTTTTGGCCAGTTTGACTTAGTGAATGAAGTTTGACCTAGGTTGACTAGGTTTGACTTTGCTTTGACTTGTTGTTTAACAGAGTTTGACCTAGTGTTTGACTGAGATTGACTTGGAGGCATTAGTTTTCCACAGTCCATAATGATACAATGAGTGTGCTTTTGGATTAAACTGTGTATGTTTTTGCATCAATGTTTCGGATCATGCTTCTGGATTATAATGATACAATGAGAGTGCTTCTGGATTATACATTTATTAATTATTTTATATTGGTTTATTTGAATGTTTTTAGATGTGTTTTTTGTTTACTGTGCAATATTTGGTTGTTCATTAATACATTTTTCAATATATTTTATTTTTATCTCCTCCCCCTCCCTTCATTTTTCATTCCTTTCCTTCCTTCCACTATATTTCCTTTAAAATCCTCAAGTTTGTCTATCCAATCTAAATCTCTCCTCTTCCTGATGATGGATCATTGAGCATGATCCAAAATGTAAATGCAAAAACATACACAGTTTAATCCAGAAGCACTCTCATTGAGATTGACTTAGTTTGACAAGTTTTTTTTTTTACTTAGGTTTGCAAGTGGTTTCTAATTAAGACATGTGCAAAGGATAACAAGTTGAACTTGTGGATGAAGGTTGTCCTATCTCTGTTGACTTCGAGAGAGTGACACTTCATGGATGCGGCCTAGGCGGTCTAGTTAGAGTGGGAGGACGTCTTTCTAGAGGTGATGGGATTGTGACACGTGGCCCACCTAACACTGGTTAGGCTTAACTTAGCTTTGATGACTGCTTTGGTTGAGCAATGGCACAGTGAGATATGTTCATTCCATTTCCCTATTGGCGAGGCTACTATCACTTTAGAGGATGTATGGCGCATCCTCTAGATCCCAATACATAGAATTCAAGTTGACTATGACACAGAGCGGGGTGAGTATGGACTGAGAGAGGTGTTTATGACTCCTGACCTCGACATTCAAGAGCATGAGATCAGGTGGGGATGCGTACAGAGACTTTGTGACATGATCTAGTGGATCGTGGTTGCATTGATTAGAGGCTTCCTAGTTCTAGACAGATGCTCCAGGGGACTATCTATTGGATGGGGTACATTTCTGCCAGGGATGTTCACTCACGACATCAGATATGCACGGGGGCCCTACGTTCTAGGGAAGCTATACCATGATCTACATGACTGTGCTTACAGATCCGGTAGTAGCTTGTTTGCTAGTGTTACTTTACTACATGTTTGGGCTTGGGAGCATATCCTAGTCACGAGACCGATCTCTCCTCGCCATCGTGAGGCAGGTGAGCCATTTGTTTATTTGTATGAGGGTGCACTAACACAGCGGTGACTTGGTGCGCTATCCTATTGGAGGAGATAGATTGACGAGATGGATACATTTGTGTGGAGGCCATGGCATGACTATGAGTCGTGGGAGGATGACACCGAGCAGCTTGTTGGGACTAAAATTCCCAAGATACTTTTTGGCAAATATCAAGTTTTAATCATCCAAAGATTTCAGTGTGAGAGCATATATAGAAAGATCCACAGTTGTTTTCAAGCAGAAATTAACAATTGAGCTGATAGAAATATTTGGATTTGATCTGTCCTGATTCCCAAAGACTTAGTATAACATGGTTGAAGTGCTCATTAAGAATAAACCATAAACAAGGAAGTGAAAAGTTACAAACCATGTTGAAAGTAAAGGAAAAATAGCATTAAGTACCAGAACTGAATACGGGTGAATTCCTTGTCGAAAATGAATAAGGGTTGTTTTTTGAACCATCTTAAAATTCCCTGTATTTTGCAAGTTATGTATGTTTCTAATAAAATACATTATGGTATGGGCTTGTATGTTTGTATATACAAAGTCATTTGTATATACAAAGCTTCTCATATACAAAGTGGTTTCTATGTTCTGTCATTGTATGATGCATGTGCAAAGTCCCTCGTATCGGTATGGTCGCATAGAGGAGTCATCAGGTTGATGCATCATTTAATTATATGTGTTTGGCTAACGTTTTATTACTATATACAAAGTGGACCTGACGAGGTTAAAAGTTGAAGTATATATTCTGTCGGGTCCATTGCTTGTATGTTATGCAGAGCGCAACATACAACGCGATACATACAACACAATATACATTGCCCAGAACTGAAATATTATCAAATATGGTGAAATTGTTGTATGTTTCGCATATTATATGTTTTGAGTTATACAAAGCTAATATACATATCTTGGATTTGAAATAGTATGAAACAAAGTTAACTTGTTATATGTATCACGCCTTGTATATGTATGCTTTCAGAGACATACATTTTAAATATACATACATTGCCGAGATACAACGCCCACATACAAATCAGAACCGAAATAATTGTGAAATAACGATAAGTCTGTATATTTCGCATTTGTATGTATCATTGCAGGACATACAAAGCGGATTTCGGGGAACATTAAAAAATGATATAAACGATGCATCACTACTCAATGTATATCAGAAATATACTTTGCACTTTATGCAAGATGGAACCGAAATGTTTATAAAATAAAGAATAATTGTTGTATGTATTACGCCTTGTATGTATGTTTCGGATTATACATCGCGGCACATATGCAAGGCGGAACTCAGGAGAAAATTAAATCGGGTTAAAGGGATGCATCGAGACTTTATGTATATTGGAGGATGCATATACAAGTCGGAGTCAAAAATAAATGAACCATGGTTTATAAAAGCAGGGAGTCTGAAAAAGACATACAATTGAATTTGTATGTATTGGGCATTGCATATGAAGGATACAAGTAGTGGGTCCTGCCGCATGCACATTTTAGGCTTGTATAATATCAATGTATATCTTTGATATACAAGCCCATATACAAGCGAAGATACATTCTAAAAAAGCAAGCCGGATGTCAAGAAGAAATTAAATATGGAAAAATCTCTGCATGTCTGGGTGTTTGTATATATATACCTGATATACAAAGAGTACATACATACAAAAAATTGACTAAAGACTCAAACATTGTATACATTTGGTGGATCCGAAGAAAATTCCAATTCATTTCATGAATTCAATAAAGTCCATGATTGTATAAAAAGTGTGTGTTTTTAAAAGGCAATATGCATAACGCGGACCCCAAAAGTTTATTAAAGATGAAACATCCGTTGTATGTTTGTGATTTGTACCTATCCGACATACACTACTGATATACAAATGTATAACATACAAGTGGCGGAACCGAAAGGGTTATTCAAAAGAGTTGAGCGCTTGTATATTCAATGCTTTGTATGTAACGAACATACATTCTTCAGGATACAAGCTATAGATACAAAAGGATGTACAAGAACCGGACGCAAAGGAAAAGTTAAATGTTAAAAACTCTTTGTATATTATAGCGATTGTATGTTGCAATGAATAAATCAAATATACAAAGAAATGGAAAGCGAAAAGGCGGGAAGTTTTTTCAACCCAACTACGAGGTCACGCCGACGAAGGAAACCCCAAAATCCAAAATATCAAGATATTTTTCTGACAGATAAAATATTTGTTTTTGTAGGATATACACGGTGGCGATTAAGTTGTGTAAACACCTGCGAGGGGATCTTAAGCAACTGATAAATTGTCGATGAGGGAAGTAATCAATTGAGTAAATATATATGAATAAATTTATTTTAATCAATTGGTCTGAGACTAATGGATGTTTTATCTGGTCTTTTTAAGAATAATGAAGAAACCCTCGACAGATATTGGGCAGAACTGCAGTTAAAGACTTTTTTACCCTGAAATGGTTATCCATTTGATGATTAGTGACCAGTATTAAATTTCGTAAATCTGTTTTATTAGAACTAATATTGTTGTTCGGTTATCAACCGTCACAACCATTGTAACTAGTCTGAAGCTTGTATGCCTCTCTTTATAAGAGATGACCAAGACCAAAGAAAAAGAAAAGAGGAGGAAGTAGAGCGAGAGACTACAGAATAGAAGAGGAGATACTATAGAATAGATTGGAACAACAATGCTAGTTCATTTTTAATATATTTTATTTCTGGTAGATCATGTGCAAGCATTCTCTGATGAAGTCAAGTGTGTAAGCATGAAGCAGTGACTACAAAATTTTGGTATCAATTATCTGTTAAATTTATTCAATTATATGATTGTCTCCTTTTAAAGTTTTCTCAGTTATTCAATTTGAGTTATCAAGTATATCTTCAAGTTGTTTATGCACATTTGTTGTTATAGTGTGATAAGATTAATCGGTTTCTGCTTTCAGAATTAAATCCTTTAAATCTGTCACAGTAATTGTGAAGACATTGTCATGGATCTGTAAGAAGAGTCATATAGTTAGGGTTTATATTTTGTCTCCAGTTTTTGATAAATCTGTTACAATTGCAGTATTATTCTGATAGGTTCCTTCAAACAGGGATTAAATCCTTTTAGATGAATGCAGGTAATTTGATTCTATCAATTGGATATATATATATAAGTATGGAATATTAACTACTTCCTTGCAGGGTTGTACAAGTTACATACCTATTCTTTCATGCCAAATAGTCTGAGTTTTTACCAAACAAACAGTCATTTATTTCATGATCATACTGACTCTATATTCAATAAGGCACTGGTCTAGTATTTTCATTTTCACTTATACAAATTCATCTCAGATTTACTTAATTAGATTGCATTTCTGTTTTAGCATTACAATTTAGATCATTTAGAATTAATTTGTTGTCTTTTCATTATTTTATAATTTATGCCATTATCAATAGTTAGATTAATTTTGATTAAAGTAGTGATCTTCGTTTTATCTGCTTTATTAATTAGTGGTTTACCCGCCTAGGTCTGGCAGAACCTGAAGTGAAGGGGGTTTAGCCATATCCACCCCGTGTCAGTTAGCCAAAAACGTCAAGAGAGCCTGGCAACCTCTTAGGGTTAATGACCTACGTTTTTGAGACCTAACATAGCTCTTGTACTACCGATGGGCCAAATACTTGTTTGGACGCAGTGTCTACACCATTGAGCAATATTTACCACAGAGAGTGCTATGGTAGTTTGGACTGCCCCAGCTAAAGCTAGTTGGAGATGCTATGTATGCACGGACTCAAAGGGAGGTTCCTGATTGGGGACCAAAGATTGTTGGTGCGATGACATTGGCATAGCTACGAGTACTTGCCCCAGTTGTTTGGGATTGGATTCTTGGAGAGGTCGATCCTGGCATGACACTGGAGTATGACACTTACTAGCAATAGCATAGGCCGGTTAGATTTACAGTTTCTGGAGTAGCAGGTACAGTTAGGGAGGTAGCGGGCCCAGGTCAGGAGGCTAGAGCTCGCAAAGTAGCTCGACAAAGGAGGGCATAGGTACATGGACATGATGGAGGTCAAGTTGAGTAGAAGTAGCCTGATGCCCAGATGGCAGATGTGGGGGCACCACAACAGGTGGTATAGTAGGTAGAGACAGAGCTAGAGCAGACACGGAGACTACTGTAGGAGGAAACGTCGCGTCATAGATGTTCATAGAGTTGAGACTTATATGGATGAGGAGAGAGAGATATACATCCCATGGTGATGCATGACAGGTGGAGGCACAACTTCAAGCACATGCAGCAGCACCACCACCACCAGTGGATGATAGGGTTGTGGCCAGGCTTATAGTAGAGCGAGATGTCACCATACAAGCGATAGTAGTAGCAGAGGCCACCTTACAGAGAGTGACCTGAGAGAGATATGGCGAGGGTGGCACTGGGGATAGACTAGGCCATTGTGGTACTGGTAGGAGAGTTGACCCGTGTATAGGGTGAGCTGACTCGAGTATAGCGGAGTTAGCAACTACAAGGCACGAGACTGAGTATTACAAAGGTTTGTATTATGGGGTTGTGCCAACAAAGCAACGCCAGCCAAGCTTTAGAGAGCAGAGCAGATCAGGGGCCTCATCCTCACAGAGATCAGGATCTTCAGTGATGGGGCCTCCGAGGAGATCACATGGAGGGGGACCATCTGATGGGGCACAGGGATCATAGCATCCTGCAAAGAGCTCTAAGCATAGTCGAGGCTAGAGCATGTGGTACATATGTATATATGTTGTATCAGTTTTGTATCAGCGATGTATGTATTTTGATTACGATGCATACGAGCATCTGATGTCCATTTTCATGGCTCATGATAGCCACGTTGTATCATATCATTCATTTTTTATGTACATGATGTATATACTAGACATTACTATTTTTTTATGACCTTGATGATATATATATATATATATATATATGAGATATATGTGACGAGCATTATGATTCATAAGATGTTATGGATGTTCACATGTTTATGATGATGATTTATTTCTATATGCTATGGATGTGTACATGCTTATATTTGATGACATGTTATGAGATTTTTTATGGATGCAATGACATATATTATGATCGTGGATTCATGTGATGATGTTTATGCTTATAGATGTCTGTATGAGATGACACTATATTATGATTATGGATTCATGTGATGGTATATTTATGCTTATAAATGTATGGATGAGATGACATAGACTTATGATCATGGATTAATGTGATGATATGTTTATGCTTATAAATGTATGGATGAGATGACATATACTATGATCATGGATTCATGTGATGATATGTTTATGCTTATAGCTGTATGGTTTTTTGCAGGTATGCAGAAGACTTTGATGATGGATAGAAGAAATGATATGTACTAGAAAGTGATAGATAGTTGATAGATCTTTGTAAGAAAACTATATGTTGATTTTGGATGTATGGATCGGTGTATGGATAGGATGTTGCAATGGTTTTGCAAATATTTATAAAGAGCAATCTTAATTTTTGATATAGCACATGGATAGTATATACCAAGGTATAAAAGACCAAGGTACTGAGATATCCGGTGCAAGTACATTGACTCTGCAAACAAATGGGTTGAACTTATATCTACACAGACATAATATAACCTTGTTAGAAATTTGAATAAACAATAGTCTTAGCATAAAACAAACTTAGTACATATAAGGCCTTTACAGAACCTTAAATGCAAAAGAATATTTATTGTGCAAGATACTAAGTTTAACACAAACAAGATAAATATTATCCGTAGTAGGATAATAAGCTCATCCCACAAACACAGCATACAAAAGCAATGACTATGCCCCAATCCTTACTGCATCGCAACATACCAAGATATAGACAAATCAAGGTAGTTTTGAATAAGCATTAGAAAGGAACAAAAGATAAACCAAAAAGAAAATTGACTGACTGAAAAAGTAAACACACAGCGAACATATTCTCTTGCCAAAGAGGTTGCTCATGGTAGATAGGGTAGATAAATCCTTATTGTAGGAAAGATATATTCGTTAAAGGTTGTTGATCTAGGATAGATGGATTATTGTAGCAGATATGGCAAGCGGTATGTGGGACAACATATGGCTTTAGGAGTAGTCTTTTTGCTTTGGGTTTGGTAAGGTACTTGAGCTTTCAAAGGATGCATAGTTCATTTTCTGGTTGATGCATTGTGATAAATGGAAGATGAGAGAGATGGAGGTGTTTGATGGATTGGGATGAAGAATGATGAATCCTATGTGCCTGAGTGGTGGATACTTCCTTCGTATTCCATACGGCCTACATACCCTATATCTAGCGGGATCAAGGCACATTATGATGAAGATGATTATGATAATATGTAGCTTTGGGTAGTGTGGTGAGATGGGGTGAAGTGTTTAAGGATGTTTAGGTAAAATGATGACATCTTATGTACCTGAGTATTTGATACTTCCTTCGTATTCCAGACTGCCTACATACCCATATCCACGGGATCAAGGTATATTAAGATTGATATGATGATGATGATGATGATCTGTAGTTCTAGTAGATATTGATGATATAGAATAGTGATTGATGATGTGGTTAAACCACGAACAAGGATCCATTCCTAGACCTAGGTTAAGGAAAAAGTTGCCCCCATTTAGATAGATGTTTTATTACGGATGACGATGGATGAACTGACTATGGATTATGCTAATGGATATTAACTGACACTGACGATTTCCAAGCCATGATAGATGGGAAAATGGAAAATGCTAAGTCAATATGGATGGATGAGGGTTTTATTATGAATTTGATATGGAATGAGATGGATGTATGACTTAATAGATGGTAGGTGTTGACACTACGCATAGTGCCTGTTTGCCAAGTTTTCACTCTAGTACTTATCCAAGGTGCCTGTTTACTAGGTTTTCACTAGAGGACGGATTATTTTTGGATTTTTCTATTTTTTTTATTTTTTTGGATTTTTCTATTTTTTTGGATTTTTTATTTTATTTTTCTTATTTTTTTGGATTTTCTAAGGATACTCTAAGAATCAAGCAAAAAAACTCTTGAGATGAACACCATTGATGGGTTCATCCAAGGGAATACCTTCAGGTGTTGACAAAGTGTAAGCTCCTAATCCATAGACTGCTATAACAACATATGGTCCCAACCAATTCGGTTTAAGCTTGCCCTTCATGTCTCTATCTTGTTGGTTGCGTTGATTTTCTTTAAGGACAAGATCACCTATCTAGAATCGTCTCTCCTTGATCTTCTTATTGTAGTTACAACGAAGGTAATTTTGATAGACACGAAGATGGTTTAGTGTTGTTAGATGCCTCTCATCTAGTAACTCTAGCTCAGCTAATTTGGAAACTCGATACTCCTCTCCATCAATCAGGTGCTGCATAAATACTCTAAGATGGGATCTCGACCTCGATGGGTAAAATGGCTTTAGTGCCATAAACTAATGCAAAAGGGGTAGCACCAATTGGTGTTCTAATATTAGTGCAATAGGCCCATAAGGTGGGGTTGAGTTGCAGATGCCAATCATGACCAGCTTCATTGACTATTTTATTTAGGATTGTGTATGGTTTTGTTCAAAGCCTCGGCTTGTCCGTTTGACTAAGTATAATATGGAGTAGAAAAGAGATGTTGGAAATGGTATTGTGTGCATAAGGGACAGACATCTTGATTCTTGAATGGTCTACCATTATCAGTGACAATGGATAAAGGAATACCATACCGGCAAATAAGGTAATTTAGGATAAACTTGGTTATTTGCTTGCTAGTGATATAGGTAACTGGAATAGCTTCTACCCACTTAGTAAAATATTTAGTGGCAGTAATGATAAACTTGTGGCCATTAGATGAGGATGGATGGATTTTACCCACAAGGTCGAGTCCCCACTGTTAAAAAGGCCATGTATTTGTAACAGATTGTAGCTCATGTGCTGGTGCATGTATCAGATCGCCATGCCATTGGTATTGTAGACACTTCTTTGCAAATTGGAATGCATCTTGTTCTATGGTTGGCCAATAATAACCTATACGGAGTATCTTCTTAGCTAGATTTGGACCGATGGAATGTGATCCACATACACCTTCATGTATGTCTCTTAATGTAGTGTTAACTTTGTTCAAGTTAAGACATCTAAGAAGGATACCATCAAGACTCCTGCGGTATAGGGTGTCACCTAGAATAGTGAAATGAGAGGCTCGGTGAATGAAGGTTTTGCATTGGATAGAACTAAGGTTGGAAGGAAGGGTGTTGGTATGGAGATAGTTATAGATATCTTGGTACCAAGGGGAATTGGGACCAACAAGTTCGCAAATGATTTCATTTGAAGGAACATCAATGACAAGTATCAACAGTTGCTCGATTAAGAATTCACATCATTGAGTGTTTGTAGGCATATCTACATGTGATCCAATAGTAGCCATAGAATTTGCAAATTTATTATGTACCCTTGGAATTTGCTCAAAATAAATGCTAGAAAAATGTGGCTTGTATGTATCAACCAATCTTTTGTAGGGTATCAACTTGTCATCCTTAGTTTGGTACTCATCAGTGACTTGTCTGATAACTAGTTGGGATTCTCCATATACTTGAAGTTGCTTGATGTTCCATTCTACTACTATATGGAGACCTGTAAGTAGTGCCTCATACTCAGTAATATTGTTGGTATAAGGGAATGCTAGTCGATATGATTTTGGAATATAATCATTCTGAGGTGTGATAAATAGGATTATGAACCCTGAACCATGCTATGTAGGAACCATCAAAGTATAACTTCCATTCTACTGATGCAGCAAGAGTGAATAGAAATTCATCTGGAAAGTCAAAGATCATAGGTTTTACATCTATTATTGGAGCTTTTGCTAGTTGGTCTGCAAGGACTTGTCCCTTGATAGCTTTCTGGTCAATATACTCTATGTCAAATTCACTCAGAATCACGACCCATTTAGCTAGTTGACCTGTGAGAGTTGCCTTGGATAAAAGATACTTCAATGGATCAATCTTAGAGATGAGATTGATGTGTTGGTTTAACATGTAATGTCACAACTTTTGGAAAGCAAACACTACTGCTAAACATGCACTTTCCATATGAGTGTAGTTGAGTTCATAACCAACCAAGGTATAACTAATATAGTAGATAGCATGTTCTTTACCTAACTCATCATGTTGTGCAAGAAGAGCACCTAATGCTGCAGACATAGTAGAGATATATAGGAGCAAAGGTCTTCAAGAATTGGTGGTACCAAAACTGGAGGTGTAGCTAGATAGTCCTTGAGTTGATCAAATGCCTGTTGACATTTGCTATCCCATCAAAATGAGACATCCTTGCAGAGCAAGTGTAGAAATGGTTGACACTTATCTACTAGCTGTGAAATAAATTGTCTAAAAGATTGCAACCCCCCTTGAAGGCTCCTTAGTGCTTTTAGATTCTTTGGTGGAGGTATTTCAATGATAGCTTTGAATTTATCTGGATCCACTTCAATTCCTCTGTGAGATAAAATGTACCCCAACAATTTCCCTGAAGTGACGCCAAAGACAAATTTCATAGGATTTAGCCTCACTTGATACTTCTCTAGTTTGTCAAATATCTGTCCTAGAACATGTAGATGATCTTCCCTAGATGATTTGCCTAATATGTCATCGACATAGTCTTCCATAATAGTATGAAACATGTCATGGAATATCATTGTCATTGCTCATTGATAGGTAGCTCCTACGTTCTTGAGACCAAAAGGCGTGACTTGGCAACAGTAGGTACCCCAAGGACATGTAAAAGTTGTTTTGTGTTGGTCTTCTAGTGCTATCATGATCTGATTGTATCTGGAGAAATCATCCATTAGAGAAAGCATCTCATGACCTGCTGTCCAATCCACTATGATGTCTATGTTGGGAAGTGGAAAGTCATATTTGGGACATGCTTTATTGAGATCTCTAAAGTCTATTCATATGTGGATGCCCCCATTTAGTTTTTCTATGGGTACAAGATTAGAGACCCACTCTATATAATCAATAGGTCAGATGAACTTTGCATCTAGCAACTTCTCAAGCTCTGCTTTGACCAAGAGTGCTATCTGTGGGTGCATCTTGTGAAGCTTTTGTTTTACAAGCTTGATACAGCTAGATTATGAACCACAGGTGAAGGGTCCAATCCAAGCATGTCAGCATATGTCCAAGCAAATTTGATTGTTCTTTGCAAGAAGAATTTGATGAAATCCTTCATCTCTTGTTCTGATAAGGAAGTTGCTAGGAATGTGATTCTAGGATTCTGAACTGTGTCAAGGTTCATCTCTTATGAGTCTCTTACTAAGAGAGCTAATTTTTCTTAATACTTAGTTGGTAGGGGAAAGTCAAATCCTCCATCTTCAGGTGCCTCAGAGAGGTTTTCACTATTGGATACGTCGTTTATTTTTACTATTTTATGATCAGGAGGTGCCACAGTGTGGTTTTCACCTAGGGATCTATTTTTATTTTCTCTTTTACGGCTTGAGGATTTGGCATTCTCACTAAAGTAAGCAGCTTGACCTAAATCCATAATAAAACCAGCTTTGTGATCACCAACCGAAATACCATCCCGGAGTTCAATAAATTCTACTATAGCCTCATCATTCTGAAAGATGTCTAGAATGGGGGCCTCTTGTTAGTCCCAATCAATGAGTTCAGGGTAGATGAGTTGTAGATTTTGGGTGTTTGTGTTTGAAGTGAGGGAGATTGATGATATCATAAATATCAAGGTTTCTTGGAATAAGTATGTGATGTATAGGAAGAGTCATCGATGGTATCCTCTCTAGAGATCAAATCTTCGGGAAAAGCTTTCACTACCTCATCAAGAATAAACTTGATGTCTGAGGCTCGTGGTACCTCCTTATTGTATCCTAACCCCTTTGTGTTGAGTTTCTTAATCATAGTATTTGGTTCCATTGTTCCTTGACCATACTTTCCTAGGCCACCTTTGCCTTTATAGCCCATGTTTTTGACAATTCTAAGACCATCACCATACTTTTTGATAGGTAGTGTGACTAAGTCCTTCTCTTTGTATAGACAAGAAGATATATCTTCAAGAGATTCTTCTTCTAGTAAGCCCCCATTAGTGAACTATGTTAGAGAAGCTAGTATTTTTGCTTTCTTGGTGATCTTTTCTATGGGTGGTTTGCAATAAGAATTTGGTGAAAGAGGCATCCTCCCCACACAACAAGATTTTGAGATGTCATACTCACCAAATCCTATATCTCTAAAATGGACTTTGATTTCTGGAATGGGTTTATCTGCAGAGGCTTTTTGCAAAGTATCTGGATCAATGTATAATGGAGATATTGGGGCTTCAATATTGTTGGGTGTTTGGTTACTATTTCAGTAACACCCTTGCATGGCATGAAAAAATTCAAATGGATTAGGATCTCCTAAGATTGTGATTTCAGTACCATTGAATGGGAACTTGAGGGATTGATGGTACGTAGAGAGTACAACATGCATGGCATGGATCCATGGGAATCCTAGGATGATATTATATGGAAGCTTAATGTCTAATACTTGGCATCTTGTTTCTAACATGACAAGGCCTACTTGAATAGGCAAATGTATGACACCTTCTAACCAACACTCTGCATCATCATATGCTTTGATCGTAATTGACTGCTTAGTGTTTATATGATCCTCAGAGTATCCTAATTGTTTTACCAACTTGAGAGAATAGATGTTCAGACCAGCACCACCATCTATAGGTATACATTTGATTTTACGTTGGTGGAAGAGAAATTCAATGTGGAGTGTATTGTTATGACAAGGATCATTAGACAGGAGGTCTTTTTTAGAAAAGACGATGTTGTAAGGTGATGCAATGTTACCTATCATGGCTTGAAAGTCTGTGACAACTATATTGTTGGGAACTGATGACTCTTGTAGGGATCTTTCAAGAACTGCTTTATGAGCGGGTCATGACTTTAGAAGGTCTAATATTGAGATCTATGCGGGAGTCTTCCCTAGATGTTCAACAAGATTATAATATGAGGTGATAGGGGTGCTTCGTGTTGGCCCCCGAAGGGTAACACAACCACGACAAGTTGTGATGACACATTCAAGATTTTTGCTTTTAATGGTAAGGGTTGAGATTCGACTTTTTTCAAAATGACCCATAATGGAGTCATAAGAAGATGAACCTTTGTTGACGCTCTTTCCTTTATCAGGATTGGGACCTGTTGGTTATTTTCCCAGACTGGATGCTTATTCCCAGTAATCCCTACAAAATAGCCATCATTGATCAACAGGATTCCCAAGCCAGGGGCCAACAGTATAGGAGATAGACCCTATAAATATCTCCTCTTCTTCTTTAGGCTCTGCAGAACCAAGGGGGGTATTCCCTATTCAACATCTATAAAATGCATCTATGTATTTGCTGGGATGTTGACACAAAGCAGATAAATCCTCTATTAAGCAAACCAAAACTGTGAGATAAGTGCAAAGGGGCTAGCTTTGGGCCTATGTTCAGTTGTAGACAGAGGATTTTGGTCCTAAAATTATTTCTAAAGTCCTAAAAGGTTTGTTTATGAAGTTTGAGTTTAATTTATGTCTGGATGCAAAACTAGGACTTTGGGTTACAACAGAGATACTAGACCAGATTGGTGCCTATCCAGGGCTCAGAGTCAATAGACATATATATGTGAATATCTACCACAGACTTGAGACAATAATCAGATTTCAAGGGACTTCTGAAATGTCTGCCCTACAGACAATACCCAAGAGAGAGTATTTAGTTATTTCTGCTTACCAACATCCTTACTGCAATGTATTCTTCTTAACACTTAATCCAAAACATTCAATCTACTCCTTGAGCAGAAGTAAGAGACTAAGTACTCAATATAGAAAACCTATATTCTAGAATCTATAACACCCCTTAGATGTTCAGAGTCAGAAGAAAAAACACATTCAATTTGGAGACAAATAATGAAACACATGCAATGGAGCATTACTCATTTAAATCAACATGAAATTGATGATTCTGTGCATAATACATACAACATACAATTCATAAACTCACAAGACACCTGAAATAGAGTCACCAAAAAGTTGTATTCCTACTGCAGCCAGAAGTTTGTCCAGTTTTCAACAACCCAAAATGAGTAACACAGTCCTCCTTATACAACAAGGAAGTGTACTCAACACATTAATTACAAGGCAAATCAAAAATTCGCCAGATACAATGCATGATTAGATTGGTGCTCAAAATAATTAATGCAGTAGAGGACAAAACGGGAAGAAGCAAGAGAAGGGTGAGGAATGGTTGAGCTCAAACCCTGTGCCGTCGCTGGAAGACTCCCCGTCACAAATTGAGTACTTGACCGTTCAATCACTGGCCCATGCCTCTCCGCAATCCTACCATAAATGGCTCAACCACTGACAGCTCCTCCCGGAAATAGTAACAGCGCACCCATGGAGAATTCCCACTCTAAAATGACCATAGACGCAAGGGAAAACCATCGTTGAAAGCTCAAAACAAGGCCGTCGATCAAAGAATTCATCGCTGGGATCAACGGTCCCAAAATATGGATGAAGAGCTGCCAGCCAATGATATCGTGCCACGTAGGCACCTTAACTTTCTATCGCTGACCTTTTCTTCATTCATTTTACCTTTTCACCCTTGTACATGCATGCTGAAATGCATATACAAACACCTAATATACAAGTCGGATCTCAAATTTTATTCACTGCACCTTATTCCTCCATCGCGTCTGGATTGCACGTCTCTCCTTTTGCATATCTTCGAATGTATAACTGCATATACATTCGCCTCATACATACAAGGCGGATTTCAAATTTTAATGAGGCATTCAAAGTTGTTTTGAAATCCGGCTTGTATCCCTTTTGTACCTTCGTAATGTATATCGGCACATACAGTGCCCAATATACATGTAGTGGACCCGAAATATTATTAACTTCATCTGATTTATCCCTCGGGTCTGGAATGTATGTCCTCTTTCTGTATATCAGCCTGTATATGCAGACATACAAATCCCCTAACATACAAGCAAGGAATCTTTTAGGATATGCGATATAGATTCCCTCTTGTATGTCACCAATGTATGTCAAACATACATTCAAACTTGTATCTGCCTCTCCTGTATGCCGAATATACAAACCTGTTTGTATATGCCCGTGGACCCTACCACATGCATCACCTCTGCCGCGCTATAGCAAATGTATATTTGTTTGTATGTCAAATATACAAACACAAATATACAAACCCCTTCATACAATTGCAGAATCTACGACAGAATATTTGATGAATGCATACTTTCCTTGTATCTTTCAACGCCTGCATGTTGACTTGTATGTTAGAGATACATTCACCCTTGTATGTTTTTCATTGTATGTGTTGGCGATGAACCTTTACACTGTAGGAGATGTATATCGGGCCTCCTTGTATATTTTTCATTGTATAAGACCCGATGTATATTGACATACATACATTCCTGCATATACAAACACAGGATCTTCTACAGAATATTCCCTCAATGTATCTTCCACCTTGAACCCAATATGCAATTGAAAATGCATACAAGTGCAGAATATTCCTAGGAGTCTTGCGAAAGATTCCACTAATGTATATGCAACCCGATATACATTAAAACATGCATACAACTCAAATTTTCAACATTTTATGGAAGCCGATTAAGATTTCACAAGCCCGCCAATGTACATTTTGCCTGCAACTTAATTTCAGAACGCTAAACTTAGGTGATTACCACCAGGACCTTTACCATGTTGAGGGAATGGATCCTTGTATACGTTGAGATCTTTGTTTGTGGTATGGTGAGGAGGCTCGTCGAAAGTAACTTCTCCATTGTCTATGAGGTTTTGGATCAAGTGTTTCAATTTCATGCAAGAAGAGGTTTTGTGTCCTTTCACTCTATGTTACTCGCAATACTCGTTGTCTTTATACCATGAAGGTTTGAAAGTGGGCTCATCATATTGACGTGCTTTGGGCAATGTGATAAGTCCACCTTGAACAAGTTTCTTAAGGACTGATTCAATAGGTTCTCCCAAAGGAATGAACCTACGTCTTGGAGGATAATCTTGCTTTGGTTGCTCACATGCTGATTGAGTAGGTTTGGATTGGAGATTGACCAGTGTTTGGAGGTTTTGGATATGTTTAGAGTCTACTACACCGTCGTTGACGAAATTTTTGTTTTTTGACCAAAATCAAGGTTTGTCATTAGATTGTCTTTGGTTTCTTTAACGATTTTGACTAAACCCTTTGCAATAAGGGATTTTTCAATGTTGGTACCTTTGTAGATGATATCATCGAACGTGGTAGCAATTTGTATTTGTAGATGAAAACCAATTTATTGATTAAGATTTTGCACAAAGATGCTAACAAGTTGTTTTTCGAGTATAGGCCATGGGAATTTACTAGCCATATTTCTCCATCTTTATAGGAAGAAGATGAATGCTTCCCCATTTCTTTGTTTATTGTTACACAAGTCCGTCATGGAAATCTCATGTTCTTTATTGTAAGAGAAGTGGGTGTAATTTTTTTGGCTAGTTCATTGAAAGTTTTAATACCCGTGGGTAGGTGAGAAAACCATTCAATTGCTTGTCCTCCAAGACTACGAGGGAAGAGGTGCATAAGATAAGTGTCGTTATGAGCAAACTCTAAGTAAACAATATAGAACTCTCTAAGGTGTTCCTTTGGATCTCCTTTTCCCTTGTATTTGTCAAATTTTGGCATGTTGATGTTAAGGGGAAAAAGGAGCATAGGTAAAGATCGATCAAATGGATATGGGCAAACCTCCTCCAAAGAGAAGGTTTTCTTCATGTGTCCAAATGAAAGGTCAGATATTTGTTTTTGTAAATCGGAAAACTTGAGCTCAAGATCGGATGGAGGTGTTAGTATAGCCAATTTTTGTTGGGTTTGCAGTGGTTGTTGTTGCCCATAAGAGATATTGGAATTTAATCCATATGAGTTGGTATTATAGGGGTCATATGAATGATGAGGGTTGTTTGGAGGTTGATTGGTGAAGAAAGTTTGGGTTTGTGAATTTTGTGGGGGTGCTAGATATGAATGTTGCCTTTGTGAATGTTGAGGGGGGTTGGTGAAAGAAGTTTGATTTTTATATTTTGTGGTGCAATGATGTATGTGTTTTGATTTTGTGGTGGTTGAGGTGGATTTACATATGTGGTGTTTATATTTTGAGAATATTGGGGTGGATTGATGTAAGTGTTGTTTGGATATTTAGGAGATGATGTTTGGGGTGGATTGACATAAGTAGTGTTTAGATTTGAAGAGTGTTGTGGTGGGGCTATGTAGGTGTTGTTTAGATCTTGAGAGTGTTGGGGTGGATTGGTGTAGGTGTTGTTTGGGTTTTGAGGTGGCTGAGGTGGATTGACATAGGTTACGTTTAGATTTTGATAGTGTTGGGGTGGATTGATGTAGGAGTTGTTTAGGTTTTGAGTGAATGATGTTTGGGGTGCCTGAGCTTGTGACACTTATGGCAGAGTGGCATAAGTATCACTAGGTGTGTAATTTGGAGAAAAAGATGTTTGTGGTGGGGTATCATATGCAAGATTGGATATAGATGTGTGAACTTGTGACATGTGTGGAGGATTTTGAGGAATTGTAGGTATGGATGTGGTGAAGAAGGGGTTTGATTGTTGAGCTTGTTTTGCTAGATTGGCATGTCTTGCTAGGTTAGCTTATTAGTTGAGGGTTCCTTGTTGAGCTTTATAAATATCCATGGGAGTAAGGAGAGGTTCAAGTGATGTTTCTCACGTGAGGTTTTGATAAAGAGGATTGACATATTTGGCAGTGAAGGGATTGGATACTACCTCTTGTGAAGATGATTTGGGAAGTGGTGTAGATATGCTAGACATAGTTTGGACGAATGTGATTTGGGGTCTACCTATGGCATTGATGGCATCATTGATAGAATCTTGCTCCTCAAGAGTAGATGTGTCAAAATCTTGGGGTAACTTGGCTCCTTTCTTAGCAAGTAAACAAAAGTAGTGGTTTGGGTTGGAAGCCAAGAGTTTGTTAATAGTGTCTAAGATTTTAGGGTCTTGCATATTCTCATCAATGTCTTGAGACACTTCTTGAGATGCTTGGACTTGTTGGGGAAACCTAGGTTGTTGTGATGAGGATTGTCCTCTGGTATACCCTTTAGGTAAGAAATCACGAGGATTTAGCCCTTTGGTATATTGGGTAGCATCTATCCATGTAGTACTACCCTCTTAAGGATTGTTTTGGATAGTACCACGAGGACTATTTTGACTATTTTGTGGGGGATTGTTTTGGATGTTTCCATGAGGACTATTTAGGAGTGTGTGTTGGGGGTTGTTTGGGATGCTTTGTTGATGGGAGTTTTGATTTTGATGAGCCTCCATGTGGCTGCTCTATGTTGTTGTCTAGTCATAGTCATAAGATTACTCAAATGTGCTATGACAAAGATTGGGGGATGGATGGATTAATATTGGATTTTTGATTGAGTTGAGACTACTAGTTTGATGGTTTGATATGGGCTGCTTGTGAAAGATATATAGAAACTAGATCAATTGCTAATTTGGATAGTTGATGACCTGTCACAGAGGTAGACTAATGACCTCAATGAAGGCAGATAAGATTAATGGCATTAAACCAACTTAGGAGTTCATTCTCTAAGCTAATAAAAAACCAATAATAGATATTAATTCACCTTCAAGGATTAAAGAGAGACAAGCTTTCTAAATTCAAAGATAAACTAGGGGATGTGATTACGGTGGAAGCCAAATTAACAAAGTTGTGACAACTTGGATAAAGATTTAGGCTTGTTTGGTGATGATGGTTGATTGGTAATAATCTCAAGGGGATAAAGAGCTTGAAAAGTCCAAGTTTAAGCTGTGATGATGGATGAGGATGGTCTGATAGTTGATGGGATAGGTCTGAATGTGCTGTATGATACTAGCTTAGAGGTTAAAATTGGTCAAAAGTGGAATTTACTGGATTCTAAGCTAAATGGATAATAAGCAATAGACAGAGACCAAAGATGCACTTCTGAGGACCAAAGGCGTGTTTTGTGGCTCAAAGGTGAGTCACAATAGATTAGAGGCACTTTTATGTGGAAATAGAGGTGAGCCAAGATAATCCAGAGGTGTATAACTGTAGCCCAAAGGCGTAACAGGATAATCTAGAGGTGAGGTTTTTCTGAGACTGGTGAAATTTTGACAGAGCCAAAGGTGCACTTTCGCTAATCAAAGGCAGGTTACTGCGCTGCAAATGCATGTTTCTGTAGGCCAGAGGTACAATTCTACAAACCAAAGGTGTATAACTATTGATCAAAGGCGTATCAGAATAGTGCAAAGGCAAGTTTTTCTGTGCAAAGGTGAGTTTTCTGTAACAATATGTTTTCAAGGCAAGATTTTGATAGATTTGGATGATTTTCTTGTGGCAAGAGAAAACACAATAAATAAGATGTCTGAGGACTGACTCAATCGTGTTGGTTACGCGAGGCTATTAACCTCCGTAGATAACAAATGGTATTACAGGTAGATAACAACAAAGAGAAGATACTTCAAACACTTCTTTTAATGCAACAACCTATAATTATTCAAGTAGGAGTGAATCATATTATGAGCCCACACGATTGAATACTTGTCCATGTTCTTACCTAACGAAGAACACTTCCCTCTAAGTAAATATCTAGAGATAAAGAGCATACACCCAGTATCTCTTTCCTTGGAGGTTTTGACACCTTGCCTAAAGAAGCCTTCTATCCAGTCCTTAAGGTAGTACGGATGGTGAGTAACTTTAGGGTACGTTCCGCATCCCTTGTATCACAATACAAAACAACTGATGGTCTTATATAGGTTTACAAAGCTTCTAGGGTGTCCTCGATATACGCAAGGTATGAGAGCCCAAATCTATGAACAAGGGTGTCCCAGTTAATTTACGCTCAACTATCCAAGTCTTGGCAGACCGAGTATCCTGAAAGTGTATTGCTTGGAGTTAAAATGGTCCTTCCTTTGAAGTTGAGGCTTTTGCTACTCCCAACATTTATAGACCATGCCAGAACACACGGTTGGGGTTGTCCCTTGAGGTGATAAAATCCCCAAGCAGGCCCCCTAGAGAGGATATCAAGCACTTTTGATTTTCAAGATCGTCTTTCAACATGAGAAAAGAGCATACGTGTTGGTCTTGAGTCCCCAAGAATTTAAGCAAAGAAAGCAAGTAAAGTGGATAACCTAAGTACTTTTCATTTCCAAGATCACTTTGTAGTGTGAGGAAAGACCATACGTACTAAGGTATTCCAAACACAGTAGATAGTTGTAAATTCCTTTATGAAATTGAGGTGTTTCTAAGACTTAGTATGAAAAAAGATTGATATCTTCAACAAACATTCTGCAAAAATATGTTACAAACCCTTTTTGATCTTTGATTGATGATAAGATGTTGCAACAAGTGATGTTAGTTCCAAAGAAATCAAGTAGTTAGCAAAAATAATTGACTAAATCAAAGGCATGAAACTATGGTGCAAAGGCACGTCAGAACTGTGCAGATGCGAGCTTTTCCTGTGCAAAGGCATGGAACTGTTGTACAGAAGCATGGAACTGTGGTGCAGGTGTGCGCTTTTTGGAACAAATCTACAAAAGCAAGAAAACTAGTTTAAACGATTGATCGAGTGATTGTTGAATGATTCCATGATGATCTAGGAGGATAGAGGATGATGGGGATCTGTACTTCTGCAACAAGAATAAACAATAAATTGTTTGGTGATTGATTAGTAAAATATGATAATACCCTTGAATAAATTAGCTTAAGGAGTATGCTAAGATGAGTGTTAGACAAATAAATCAGCTTGTCAACACTATAGAAGATCAGTATGATGTTAGAAAACCATGTCAAAAACTAAAAACCAGTCAAAAACCCTAGAAAACCAAAAGCGTGTTGTAACATACCAAAGGCGGGTCAGAACGGTGCAAAGGCACATTTCTATGCACCAGAGTCGCAGAACTGTCGCCTAAGGTGCATTTCTGCAAACTAAATGTGCATTACTATGGTTCAAGTGCGAGTTTTTGCGTTATAATTGTGCTTTTCCATACTTGTGCTTCAAAAAATCAAAATTTCTTCAAAAAAGCAAGGTTAAATCAAGTTAGTGGGTCCCACCAGGCGTGCCAGAATGTGTATAGGTAAAAATCAAGTGAATAATGATCAAGCAATGAACAATAAACTCAAACTATAACCTTCAAGAAAATGATCTTGATAATAACAAATAATCAATGAATAACACAAAAAAAAATGAAAGCTTTCACCTAGATTGTATTGTTTCCTTGATCTTTTGTAGATTGCTCGATGAATTGCATACCATGGTTGCAACAAGCAGACGTGATGATGATAATATGGTAAAAAATGCGGTATATGTGCTTAACGATGCTTAGAATGCTTAAAGCGTTGTATGAATGCCCAAAGCTTAAATGATTGAAGAGGATTTTTGATGAAGTGAAGGGGGTATATATAGATTTTAGGGAAAGATCAATCAATGGTTGGGATAAATCAATGAAATAGATGAACAAGATGAGTTGAGAAGACATGATGAACGTGCACACGACATGTGTCCTTGTTTTAAAGCTGCTTTGTTGAGTTAACCGGTTGCCTAGATAAAGATAGGATTTGATTTCATAAATTTAGAATACTTTTTGCAATTTATGAGTTGGTGATAAAAACAATAATGATTAAATCCAATTATCTCAACTTTAGATTTGCTGTTTGGCATTCTAAAAATGAGACTGATTGTGCACATAGAAGAAAAGATTATTTTTAGAAGAATTAAAAGATAATTGAGAATTAAATAAATAAATTTATTTAATTAATTGTGCATGATTGAAGAAAGGATAAGATATGAAGATAAAGAATAAATTAAACAAATAAATTCATTTAATTTATTTTGCATGATAGAGGAATATAAATAAAATATTTATTTTTATTTATTTTTAGATGATAAAGTCAACTTAAATAAATGTGAATAATTTATTTAAACTTAGAGGAATAATTAGTTAGTTAAATAATTAAAAATTATTTAATTGTGGATAAGAGGAATTTGAATGATGAATTAATTAAATAATTAGATTTATTTAATTCATGTGGATTTGAAGATTGGAAGAGAAATGATTTAATTAAATAATTAAAATTATTTAATTTGGAAGGATAAAGTGGAATTTAATGAAATTAAATAAATAAATAGAATTTATTCAATTAATGTTGGAATTAAAGGAATTAGAAGAAATTAATTAAATAATTAGATTATTTAATTAACGTTGGATGCAAGTGATTTAGAAAAAATTAATGTATGCAAGTGGTGATATGCGAGTGTCATTTTTAGGTGTCTACAGAATCATTAAATCAAAGTATGACTTAGACTCTTTTTCTTGACCAATTACTGTCGACCATAACTTACAATAGACTAATACAAAGTCATAACCGACTTGAGAGTTTAAGTTTCCTATACCTTTCTGATTTTTTTTAGAATTTAACTTCTTTATCCTAAACTCAATGTATAACAAAAACTCTTATTTTTACCAAAAGTAAAAGTTTATAATAATAAAATATCATGACAATAGAACCTCTGGTCTTCTCTCCACTACTTGGGCATTTAATTGAATTTACATAACCTCAAAACATGTAAAAACATGGTACATTAATTATAACTTCTTAACATAAATTACTATCATTTTCATAACTAAACTCTCGACTAAGTCGATTTTTCAACTTAGATAAGTTTGAGTTTATAATAACAATATTATCGACATTCAATCTTCAAGTCCATTGACTCTCTTTTAAAGGATAGGTTTTGAACTCACGAAAAACTTCCTTAGAAAACAAAATAATGATAATAATTTATCATTGCTATAAATGCTTTTGTGAAATTATAACACTAACCTTGTGTGCTTCCAAAGATATCATTATCATTCATATGTCTCTAAAAAAGTGTGCTTCTAACACAAAATCTTGGATTATAAACAATATAACTATACATATAAATCATAATGAGATATATATCTATCTCAGCCTAAACTTTCTCATATTATCTCCTACATTAAAGACTCTATGTCAATCTTACATGTTTGACTTGCTCTTCATAGAAATAGTTTACTGTTCCCATAGCTGACATATTGCATAGTGAAAAACATATGAACATTACAATCTCTTATATACTTCACTAATAATACTAAAAGAGTTACTCAGTCTTTATGGTCGATCTCTTTCTAAGGCTTTTCTTAGCCACTCGGGCTTTCCTATTGAACAGAGATACAAACTATAATAAACAGCTGAAAGGCTCTTTCACTTCACAGGTATAGCATATTATTATATCCTCTAGGCTTAACACATAAAACAACTCTAACAAACACTTGGTTTATATTATCTCAAGCACTCAGATTGCTATCTTGAACTTATACAAATGATCCCCTATTAATCGTACATTAAACTCTAATTGTCTACAATATCTTTGTTTAGAATAAACAATACTAACATAAACAAAGGTGGATCAAACTGTTATACTAAGATATATAACTATCTTTCTAAAAATTTAACACCAAAATATCTTATAATCCATCTGTTTCATCTTATTTCTGTGCATGTTTTCATAATATAAACAATACTAATAGAAAATGAAATATATGAATCATGGTAGATATCTCTACCTTCCAATTCTCATGAGGTTTTAGATGATGCACGACTCTCTCTCAATTCAGGTCGATCCTTCTTTCTCTATAATCTCCTAAAAGAACTTAAAACTTCATCTATCTTGCTTGTCGTCATTACTCTCCTCTATCTACTGAGTTAAGATTGGTTCTTATAGAATTTTATCCCCACTCCCTTCCTTCTAAATGGCGGAGAACCCTCCTTTATTAAGCCTATAAACTCTCTATAGTGGCTGGTAAGGTGTAGATGGAGTAGTTGGTCATTATGACCACTCCGAAGCTGTCCACAAAGATCTCCTCCTTATTCTCTAAAGCCATCATGGAATAAAGGGAGTCGAGCACCATAACAAAAGTGAAGTGGTCTTCATTAATTGCTACTATACCACATTACCTTATGAAGCTTTTTGACAACGTGCTATAAGTTAAACTAATAATTCATTTCAAATATATATATATATATATAGAGAGAGAGAGAGAGAGAACTATACTATACGTCATTTCAAGCACTCGACAAGATACAAGAATGGGGTCAAGGTATTATCCCCCTCTCAATCTTGTGTAAACATCAAAATAAATAGGTTACCATAATGGAATTTCATCTGAAAATTACTAATAATGATATAGTTAAACCACTGATAACTATTTTCTCTTGAATTTAATATATATTCATACCATGCAATAACTAACGATTATCAACCATTCCTTGTCGACAGTCATACTTTCCTAACTTAATTCTTGACAAAACCTATGCTAATGGATCTTGATGACAAATCAATGATTGTCAAGTCAACCCAAAACCTTAGACCAATTTGATCAAACACAACTTACCAAACTCGACGAAAGTTCACTAATACTGTGAAAGCACGAAACTTAGATGGCAACCAATCCATTCTAACCATATATCTATTCTCTTCTCTCTGATGATGCTCTCCCTCTCTTTCTTGGAGGGCGAAAAAACCTGTTTCCTGGTTACAACTTACAATCACCAAACTAGGATTAGTGTATCATTAGTCAATATATAAACCCTATGATTAAATAATCATGACATCATATAATCACATGTATAAATTCTAAACATATAAACATAAACTCATGAAATCATTGATTTATCCTGACATTTCCATATAACGTCAAATCATTAATCCATGCCAAATTATATACTAATTACATACAAGTAAAAAGTAAAATATAGTTAAAATTAGGGATGTGACACCTTTGAAGAACCTAGATGGTATACCATTAACAATGACCGAGAACTTTGGAGTAGAGATGCATTACATGACGAGGCTTCATAATTTAGCCTCAAAAGCAAAATTTTCCATAATTTTATTAAGAAACTCCCAAGACTTTAGGATAAAACTAGCCTTTTTTTAACCTCCAATAAATGCAAAACTTCATGGATTGAGATTAAATGGAATCTAGAATCTGCCTCCCATAGAAAAACCTACTCTGTTGTGGGGAGATCAACTTTGGAAGAATATGCTACATTCTCAAGGTTATAATCTTGGTAAAAATCTTGTAAACTGAGTTGCACATACTTATAGGTCTAAATTCAGCAAAGGAAGTGAGAGCAAGATAAATCTTAGGGGTTAAAAACACAAATAAAATGCATGAAAATACACTAAATATACCTCAAGATCTTCTTTCTCCTTCGATAAGGTGGAGGAGCTTGCACCCAAGAGCTCCTTGCTTTACCCAACTTGAAGATGTGTAGATGTGGGTTGCTCTTTAAGATTCAACACAATATGATGAAGGATTTGATGAGAGATTGGATAAGGATAGAGATTTGAATATGGATGTGATGAGAGGCTGGAATGATTTTGGCATTATGATGGCATGATGAGAAGATTTGAGAGAAATTTGGGCATGGTAAGGATGCAAGAAGAAGTGATTGCCAATGGCTTAGGTGAGGGTTCTATTTATAGATTTTTGATAAAAGAATGGAGGGTGAGGATTGAAAGTTTAGATCAATGGCTAGGAATGATTGAGGATTAGGGCTTGGATTGGAGTTGTAGTCTTGTTGGATGAGGGAGATCAAAGACTAAGATTTGGTCAATGAGATTGGATGGCTCTCATTATTTGTGAATTTTAAATTCACATGGGGAAGGGTGATGAGAATTAAAATGAATTAAAAATTCATTTTGGGGGAAGAGTTGGATATGACAAGTTAGATGTGAATTTTTAATTCACACATGGGGAAGAGTTCCCTTCATGGGGAAGAGTTCCATTCTTGGGGAAGAGTTCCCATTAATGGAGACTAAGACAAGTGGGAATAAAAGGTAATTTTTTTATTTGTGGGGTGTGGGAAGGAGTGTTAAGTGAGGTTAATGAGAGGTTAAAATTAGTTAAATAAGGGTTTATTTAATTAATTTAGGTCTAGGGGATAGGTAGGCTAGGGTAGCTAATTAAATAATTGTTATTTAATCAATTGGGCTAGGTTTAGGCTGATTAGTAGGGTAGATTAATTAGATAAGCATAATTTCTCTAATTAATAAGGATTAGGGAGATGGACAAATTAACTAAATAAATATTGAGAATATATATTTAATTAATGAAGGATAGTGTTGTAAGGTATAGTGATAAATTAAATGAATTAATTGATCACAAAGGATGGATAAATGGATAATGGTAGATGATTAGGGATAAATTTATTTAATTAATAGGAGGGATAATTGGTGGTGTAGAGATACGGGAAATTGGTTTGCGGAGCAAGTCAATTTTTAATGTCTACAGGAAGCAACTCCCACTTTCTTAGGAATTAGGACCAAAAAAGCCAAAGTTCAACTCTTTAAGAATTTTACCCCTTCCAACGAATTCTCTAATAGCTACAATCAGGTCCTTAGCAACAATATTCCATATATTTGGAAGAAGAGGTGGGGGAACTTGTCTGGGCTAAGGGCTTTGTTACCTTCAAAGGAAAACATTTCTTATTTAATCTCTTCCTTCAAAATAGGTTTGAGAAGCTCCTTATTATCAGATTGATCGACCATAGAAGGAAGAAGCTTAAGAATACCATGTTTCATATAAGGGTCCAAAACACTGTTCTCCTCGAGGAGGTTACTGAGTAATCCCACAATTCTCTCCCTCATGACATTATCCTCTGAAAACATTGTCATTATCTACTCTGATTTCTTTAATTCTATTGGTAGCCTTATGTTTTAAGGTGGTCATATGAAAGAATTTTGTGTTTTGATCTCCCTCCTTTAGCCAAATGGCCCTAGATCTTTGTCTCCAAAAGTCTTCATGCTCAATAATTAGCTTGTGGAGGTCACAAAGAAGGGTTTTTTCAAGCACTAATTTCTCTTTATTAAAACCATCCTCTTGAATCTCTTTCTACACTATATCCATCTTGGCTTTGATCTCAAATTTATTCTTAAAGATAATCTTGAAGGATTTTGTGTTCCATTTTTTATATTTAGCTTAACATTGTTAAGTTTATTCGCTAGTCTAAACATAGTAGATACATCAACTAAAATTCCCACCATTCAAAGATTAATTCTTCTAATTGAGGGTGCCTAGTCCACATCTTTTCAAAATGGAAAGGGAAACCTTTTCTTTTTCTCATTTTGTTAGCATTCAACATAATCAAAGAGTGATCAGAACCAATTCTAATTAGGGTTGAGAGGAACAGTTGTATTCCTTTAGCCAATCTAGAGAGATCAAGGCATGGTCAAGCCTTACCTAAACGAGATCATGACCAACCCATTGATTAGACCAAGTAAAATCGACACATTCAAGGTCTAGGTCCATTAATGCATTTTGATTGATGGATTTAGCTAGGTCTTCCCCATTATCCAATGGGGATTGGGAGCTATCTTTTTTCATAAACCTTCAGTGGGGAGTTAAAATATCCCATAAAATCTAGGTCACCATCTTATGGATTCTTCTGAAGGTAATAAGATGAAGCTGGAGGTTCTTCGTCACACTCCTAGAGTTAGGAGCACATATGTTTGATATAATCCAAGAGAAATTCTCTCTCTCATGATTAAAAATAATTGTAACATGTTTAAAGTCAACTATTAAAAGAGTACCTTCAATGAAAGATGGATTCCAGAGTGTAACAATTCCTCCTGAGGCCCCATTAGCATTAACCCCAGCACACCCACTTTCCTTAAATAATTTATTTTTATTCTAACCAATCTATCCACAACTAGAAGTTGACCAAATGCACTAGAAATGCCTTTAGACACCTCCTCTTCCCAAAACTCAAGAGGTAGCATAGGAAATCTGATCCATATAGGCATCACAATGAATGATTCTTTGTTTGGGTTAAAAGTTGGGTACCACTTATTTAAGACCAAGTTATATCTTCCTAGAAACCAAGGGCCTCCCACCAAAATATTTTCAAGGTCCTCTTCATAAGAGAAGCCAAAGGAAAAAAAACCCTTTGCTATGTTAGCAATATCCAACTGCCCTTTAATGCTCCAACATTTTTTTCCCCAAGTTCTCACCGAATCCACATTGGGTCGGGTCTCATGAATTTACCAATTAATGTGGATTCCATCTTTGAAACTCATCTATAAAAAATAGAGTTAGGAACTTGAAAGAAAAACTCACCTTGATTCAGTTATGAAATAAAAGTGATTGGAGGGTTTGAACAATGTCCTTTCTCCTTGCATTGAAATGGTTGGTTTATGAGTCATGTCTATCCCCTTGGAGACCAATCGACAAGACCCAATGGGACTCATGCTAATCCAAACAAAGAGCTCCAATGAGGGAAACACTAGCCTCAGAATCTAAGCTAAAAAAAACTCTCAAGGCCCCCTCTATTGACCTTAGTGGGAAGTAGGCCTCCCTCTTAACATCCATTGTCCTTCCGATTCTAGTCCTCCTTTGGGGAATGCTGGTTTAAAATTTGAAAATCTTTCATGCATGCTGCCTCTTTCACTCCTTCCATTTTGTTACCTACTCCTTCCTTAATGTGATTGATTCTTACCCATTGAGTTGTGCACAAAATACCTCTAATTATGCACTTGGGATCTTGTATTCAAAGACAAGCCATGGGACAATAAAAAAAATGATCAAAAGAGGCATCAAGTAGATCTATGTACTTATTTCACTATAAGAGCATCATAAAGCTTGCATGAGAATTGCATCAATAGATACTACATAGTTTAACATCATAAACACTTTTATATCTATTTTATGTGTTTTTCATCATTATACATCACCAATGGGATTTGATTTGTTATCAAGAAAGTTGTAAATTATCCCTTTGAACACAACAAACCTTGAGGTACTTTTCAACACCACCCTTGTCTTAGATATGTTGGTTTTACAATGTTTATTCCATAAATAAAATAACTTATATTAATGAAATTTATTGATCTAAATTAAAATTTGCCTTAATGAAAATTAGAATGAGATAGAGAAGAAAATTAAAGAGAGACTATAAGAGAACATGACACAACATATATACTTGGGAAAATTGTTTTAGGTTAAAAACCCACCACTAAGATCATAGCTCAATATATTACTTTAGAAATAAAGGTTACAATACAATGAGAACCCCCACTAATGATGTAGCCACTGTGTCAACACTTTGACAACATGTTGATGCTTAGCCCTGAACTCTAAATTACAAAATTCTACAATACAAATTGTATTCATACCAATTTAATTCTAAGCTACTATCCCAAGGCTTATATATATAGAGTTTTCCCATCCTATAAACCACTTATGGTTTCAACAAAAACATGGGATAAATTCTAATGCTCCTCATGAGTAGTCAACAATCCCAAAATAAAAATGTGACTTCCAATGTGTAAGAGTCCACCTTTGAATTGTCCAATTTGGGAACTCCATTTTGAACCCATTCAAAGGTGCTCTTATGCCTCATAAAATCGTGCAAGAGTAACTTCTTGTTTGACTAGTCAACCAATTAAACCTAGTACTCGAACTTGGAAGTGCAATTTTCATTTTAAGATGCTCTTATACACTATCCAAAATAGGTAGTCCAAGATGCTCTTTCAAGTCTACTTTGTAACCTCCTTCTTACATGTTCTCTTAGATCCATCATAAACATTTCGACAAGTGTCAAACTATGTCATACATGGAGTCTTATAGATTCCCCATGTGGGGCATCCCATTTGAGAAGGGCCCAACATTAAAATATATGCAATATTTAATAATTACAATTACTCTTATGTTTTTGCAAGGTGATACAACACCTAATCCTGACAAGATATAAGTACTCATGTATATGAACACGTTTTAGAAGACATTGACAACAAAGGACATGATAGGACTTACATGACTAAACCACACCCAAAGGACTATATCACATGCCTGGATCTTTCTAGGATATTGGAAATTTCATCAATCTCTATCTACTTTCTAATCATCATCATCCTTATGTTATTTGGCCAGCTCCTAAACTTGATAAAATTAGATTGTGATAAGATCTTTAAATCTAAAATCCTAACTCAAAACCCTAAAATTCACGTTCTCTATATTTCTCTTGGGTGTATTGTTGATTTGTCCTAAACGACAATAGGAAGCAATCTTCTTATATACAACACTAGAGCCACCATGGCCAACAATGTGCTTTTACCCATGGAGTCTAGAACTACGAAAGGATTTGATATTCCAAAACACTTAGTTGTCCACTTTTTTGTCTCATTTGTTTAGCTTCCTTTTTCACACAAGGATGAACCAAATCATAACACAAATAAAGTTCCAAAAAACTAGACCAATAATCCATCTTGCTTTGTAAAACCTCTTTTTGCGAATATCCTAGTAGTATATGTTATGGGAAATATGAACAATAGTTTTAAACAACTAAATATCCAATAACTCAATGAAATTGATGCAAATACAGTAAACAAAGATATTACCTTCATAGACTGATTTACCTCGTAGCTTCCATTGTTGCCTATCTCGTATCAATCTTGTGTATGATTTTAGGTCTCAGAAGTGTGTACTTCCTTGCTATTGAAGATGACAATAGGAGAATGGTTGTGATTGGAATATGCAATGAAGATTAAACTACAAATGCAATTCTAATGGAGATGGATGATTGATAATGGAGACATGGTTGGATGATTATGATGATAATGGGATAATGCAAATGCAATGGGGATACTTTGCCAAAGGCATGCTAGTAGGATTTTTGCAGAGTAAGATTGCTAAAGCTTGAGTGTTGTAGAATGAGGGAATGAGGGTTCCTTTTATAGGCTGAGGAGAGGCCAAATCCAAGTGTCAATAGATCCATGACTGGAGGAATTACCTATGAGGTGTACGGTTGAGAAAGCTTGAGAGAATGTGCATGAATCAAAAGAGGACAAGTGTCCAAGCTCCTTTCATGAGTTATGGGAGTTAACATAATAGATTGAGGAGTTAACATAATGGACTGACCAGTTAAGTGGATTGATTGGAGAGTTGACTGAATTAATTGATCAGTGAACTCAATTGACTAATTAGTTAACTGATTTGATTGATGAGTTAACTAATTTGACTGGAGGATGAATAAGATATGTGGGTGAGGGAAATTAGCTAATTAAATATTAAAATATTTAATTATGTGTGCAACATGGTGAGGTGGAAGATGAGGTCAAAGAATGATGTGGAAAGGTGATGTGGATTCATGAAATTTAGGACTTTGGAATAGAGGAATTTGGGATTAATTAAATAATTTAGAATTATTTAATTATAGATAAGACTATAGAAGAATTAGGGAATTTCATTAAATAAATTGATTTTATTTAATTATTGGAGGGATGCGAATCATTTAAATAAATTAGGATATTTATTTAATTGACAGAGGAATGCGAATAAAATAAATATTAAAATATTTATTTAATTCGACTTAGCCATTTTTAGGTGTATACATTTTTCCCCTCTTTGATGCAATGTGTTTTATCACATTGTTTCAAAGAATAATTTTTTTTTGTGATTGATACATGCCCCAGTTTGCCCATGGTACAGGTTTATGACGATAGGATGCTCCCTCCAAAGATTGGTTGGGTTGGACGATGTGGGTGAAGGCCAGACAAACAATCTCACAATAAGTAAGATTTTACGACACGGGTTGCAGACAAAAGGTTTGGGTGATGGAGAAAGGCAAATGGGTGAAAAACATGCCCCACACTCACAGGGTCAAACACTTCCCATTAGGGTCCACTTCGCTATATATAGGCATGTGGGGTCACAATCCTAGTCACTTGTACACTTGTCTTTTGTGGAGAGATTATAGGAGCCCTGGTGTAGTAGCAGTGCAAAGTAGTCAGCAGAGATGGATCAAATTCTGATAGCGAGTCACTGATTTGAGAGAATCTGACGATTCAGGTGGCCAGCCGACTACGGACCCCCAGTATGTACTCTTCGAAACTTGGTCTTTTGTGCATTTATGGTGGTCAAATCATAGGTCAAAGTTTGCGTTTATGAATGCGCAATTTTAGTGTTTCAACACAAATAAGCAAGGAATACGCACATATACTCTAATTTGGTGCATCTGAGTCAAGAATTGGCGCATATGCAAAAAAAAATTGCAAATGAAAGGCAGTCCTGCACAAACAACTAGGGTTTTAGTGCATTTATGTTAATGTGCGAAACAAATAAAAGTCTTGCGCATCTAGGATTTTGTCGCACATCCAACAGGAAAATGCACAAATATTGAGCGTTTAAGTGCATCTGACAAGAAAATGCCTATATGGCCTAAAAATGTGCATCTGATAGGTTTGGCAAAAATACTTAGCTGGTTTGACAAAGTCAGCATCATGATCAATGTTGGCCAACTGATAGGTCATCTTCGAGATTGATTGAATCTCAGAAGAGAGGATAGGATAGATTTCCTGATAGGTTAGCTAAGTACGTTGTTTGACAAATTGGATAGATATGTAGCTTAGTTGTTGTGTTTAACGCGCTTTGTTGTCGATTGCAGGAGATTCTAGATCATGTATTGATGTCACCGGAGAGATTCCCTCTGACGCAGCTGCTGAGGCCCTACTTGACCGAGATTGACCACTTGGTGCTTGGATCTACTGGTTTATGGTATGTTTGCTTCATACCGAGATACGGGCGAACCTCAAATTACTGACTGCTTTGAGCGAGAGGTACCACAGTGAGATGGGCACGTTTCACCTGCCCACAAGAGAGATGATGGTGACCTTAGAGGATGTACATCAGATTCTCTGGATTCCTATTCAGGGTGAGCTGGTTGAGCATGAGTCTGCCATTGGAGTTGGATTGGCTGAGTGTAGACGAATGTTTGATGACCCAGACTTAGAGGGCACAAAGATCAGCTATGCGGATATTGCAGAGTACTATGAGCCCCTGCCAGCCATACTAGCAGGTTTGATTGGAGGTGTTGTATGCCCGAACAGGAGATCCCGTGGCTTCCAGGTTGGTTGGGGGTGGACTTTAGAGAGGATGGTGCAGGAGGGGACACAGTTTGCCTAGGGTCCTTGCATCTTGGCCCATTTGTACCATGATTTGCATCAGTTTGTATACAATGGAGTTGCTAGTCTTTCTGTTGGTGTTTTGTTGCTTTAGATTTGGGCTTGGCTGCATATAGCGGTGACACAACCGATTGGCATGGGGGTGAGGGGACACAACAGACCTTACTCTTATATGTTTCAAGAGACTCTTTCCCAGCCCAAGCTAGTAAAGCTAGAGTAATGGCATCACACATTGGATAATGTGGACGAGGTGACCTGGCGACCATACCTAGACTACGAGGTGTGGGACGAGGATGCAGCAAAGTTGCCCTATTGTTTCCAGACTCGGTGGCTGATAGGGAGGACTCCCTACATACTAGAGCGCCACATTGTTACACATGTGCTCTGACAGTTTGGCAGGATTCAGGGCATGCCCTAGCGTACTGCAATTTTTGCTCGGACGCACAAGGAGCATCCATTATGGGGTCCTGTGGCATCAATGAGACAACAAGGACATATTTTCTGTAGATTCCCTACTAGGCATGGGATATGAGGTGACATATAGTGGATGCAGGCATGACTGCAGATTTTGAGGTGCACTTCACTTCTCACCCGGTTCCTAGATACTTCGGTCCTGGAGAGTTGGCACCAAGACTTGAGGATGAGGATTAGGATGAGGATGATGCCCCTCGACAAAGGAGGGGACGACGGTGAGGTAGGAGGAGTGGTCGAGGTGGCAGGGGAGGAGGAGATGATGGAGGTGAGGGTGGCAGAGGCGATGGAGGAGATGATGGGGATGATGGTGGGGGTGACGATAGGTAGAGGAGGGTGAGACAGAGGAGAGTGCCTTAGATGCAGACGTAGGTACAGGCATAGGCACATGCACAGGTGTAGCCACAGGTACATGGTGGATAGGGTGATGGAGAGATAAAGCATTATGAGCCGATGTGGCTCGGTTACAGGCTCAGGTGGCACAACTGCAGGGGTAGGATGATGGTGAGATGGCAGCCTTACAGGCCTAGGTGGCTCAGTTACAGGGATAGGTGACACAGCTGTAGAGGGATGTCTACACTATGATTCTTAAGCGAGACACGGCTATACAAAGATATACTAGGGCGGAGACCCTATTACAACAGGTACATCAAATGGCAACCCAGGGTCCACACAATCAGATTGTGACATATATGGTTAGGGCAGGGCAAGAGATTTTTTACTGGAGAGGACTGTATGAGTAGGTTGTGCCAGCAGAGCAGAGGGTCAGTAGTTTCCAACCTAGTTCACATAGCAGGATGAGACGGACACAAACATAGAGCGTAGGGATGAGGCCATCACCTCCTCATGGGCCATCAGGGATGGGTCCTATAGGTCCGTAGCCTCCCCCTCAGTAGCCACAGGATCCCGCACCTTTCAGAGCTAGTTCCACATAGCCACTATTTTGGAGACATGCATCATATGTTGAGCATTTTTATGTTTGTATACACCATTTTTGACTGGGCAAGATAGATACTTTTATGAGATCATTGTATACTTGGACATTATTATTATTTTTTATTTATGATGATGATCTACATGAGTTCGATGTACTACATGCATGTGTTCATATGGATGGATGTTATTTATATGTTATGGATGTTATCTATTATGCTTATACTATGATGATTCTAATGTGTTTATGTGACTCTATGATGCACTTGATATCTACGTGACATGATGTTTTTATGCGATTTTGATGGACATGATAACTTACATGAATGCTTATGATCCTATATGCTGATATGTTATGATGACCTAATGCACGCTGTGGGGATATTATAAATGCAACACATGATGGTTTATTTGTGTTATGTATGGATGTCAATCTAATAAGCAAAACACAGTGATATCTACGTTTTTGTAGATTTTTTTGATATGGAATGTTATGTATGACTCATGCATCTAAATGACGACACTGTTATGACCTAAATGTTTAAAATGAGTAATGCATCCCAAAAGACAATATGCAAAATGATAAAGATGTATTTTTGTTTATGCCAAGTATACTTAACCATAAATGAAATGACACTTGGAAGAATTTAGACAAAAGACTTGGACAAATGGTTAACTGACAGACATGACTTGGATCTTATAACACTTGGATAAATGGGATGTATGGAATGCTTATAAATGAAATACAATTTGATATGTATGGATGTGGATTCTGTCATCTTCGTATACAAGTTTTTGAAGTACTTTGTTTCATCATTGAGCTTTTAAAATGTTGTAAGAAAATACAAGCATCTAGGTATAATTAAACCCTGATGACCTGAGTATTACTTACGTGGATTTTGATTTAGCAAGTTAATACAAGCATCTAATTATAATTGAACCAAGATGACTTGAGTATTGCTTGTGTATCAACAGACAATGATTACACATGTTTCATGTTTAGACCTCTGATGTCCTCGATGATCATTATGTTGATCATGTCTTTAGACAAGGTTTCACATTACTAAAGATAAATCCACAAACAACAAACAAATAAAACAATTATGCCCCCATCATAGCTCCTCTAGTTTTTGACATCCTTGAGTAGCATAAAAGGACATAATAACAAAAATCAAGATATAAGACTCCAAACAACCATAAAACCTTCTTGCCATAGATATATTTTCTTGCAATAACTGATAGAGTCATGTTTGATAGTTTAGGCAGGTCAGTGTTGTCAAGTTTAACTTGATGTCTCTTTGTCAAGATGATGTTTAAAAAGCTTGCTTTGCTATGTTGCTTGCTACCTAGTGATAAAACCACGATCCAGTTTTGCTACCCTCTGAGTTGTAGCATTCAAAAATCAAGTTCACTAACTAGGTCGAGGATTTTCCCCCCGTCAAGTAAAGGATAGATTTATTATGGATGAACGAACAATAGACATGAAGAAACGGGCCCTAAGGGGCTGACCTAGTGCCTCGAGGGTTCATTGATAAATGGCCTTGCCTATGTGACGACGCAGAGGCAACGTAGTTCAGGGTATGGACTTTGTGGACCTAGGACCTGGGCGAAGGGAAATTGGGTGGAATTGGATGGGAAAAAAGGATGGGTAATATGGGATTGAATGGATGGGAAAGCCTTGGGGGCTCATCAATGTTGGCCTTGTCTACGTGATAGTTCAAAGGTGACGTATTTTGACAACGGTTCAATGGATTGGCTGAGGATGGATGACAAGATGGACGCTAGTTTGGATCAACAACCTGATGGGAAAAGGTGATAAGGACGAGCGAACAAGCCATGGTAGATATCTCGATGTGATTGGTTGTTTGCAATAAGGAAAGATGGATGTGGAACAAGGTTGAAAAATATGGAGGAAGTGGTTTATCACAAAATGACGCATGTTTCTAGGTTTTCACCACTTGCTTTTATTTCCACAATAGTTAAAATACACATGATGCATGTTTGCTAGGTTTTCATCATGGTATCTATCCAAGGCGCCTGTTAACCAGGTTTTCACTAGAGGATGATTTTTTTTCTATTTTTTATTTTTGGCTCCCTTGCATTGGGGTTTTAGGTGTAGAACTTGTGAAGATGCATGTTGTTGATGGGATCATCAAATAGTTCACCTTCTAATGTGGCCAATTGATAAGCACCTAATCCGTAGGCAACAATGATGACATAGGGACCCAGCCAATTGGGTTCAAATTTTCCCTTTTTCTCTCTATCTTGTTGATTTTTTGGATTCTCTCTTAGAACTAAGTCACCCACTTGGGAGACTCGTGGTTTGACCCTGTGATTATAACTTCTTGACATTCTTTGCTGGTATGCCTTAAGATGGTTGAAGGCATGTTGTCTTTGTTCTTCTAACAGCTCTAGCTCCCGGAGTCTTGATACTCTGTATTCCTCATCATTTATGAGACCCTTTAACGACACCCTGAGGGAAGGTAACTCAACTTCTATAGGCAAGATGGCTTCAGAGCCATAGACAAGGGTGTATGGTGTCACACCTGTGGGAGTGCATATACTAGTTCTATAGGCCCACAGAGAGGGGTTCAATTGCATATGCTAGTCACGGCCAGCATCATCGACAATCTTTTTGAGTATCTTCAGGATAGTTTTGTTTGATGCCTCAGCCTGGTCGTTACCTTGCAGGTAGTATGGAGTGGAGAAGCGATGTTGAATGTGGAATTTATCACAAAGTTCTTTCACATCCTGATTCTTGAAAGGTCACCCATTATCCATGATAATGGATAGTGGAATACCATATCTGCATATGATGTAGTTAAGGATGAAAGAGGAGATTTGTTTCCCTGTGACGTTGGTTAATGGAATGGCCTCAATCCACTTCGTGAAATACTCAGTGGCGGTGATAATGAATTTGTGGTCGTTGGAGGATGAAGGGTGAATCTTGCCTACTAGATCAAGTCCCCATTGGTAGAAGGGCCAAGGTGACGTTAAGGGTTGCAATTCTTGAGCGGGTGTGTATCAGATTACTGTGAATTTGGCATTTCTTGCACCGCTTCACAAAATGATAGGAGTCTTTTTCCATAGTTGGCCAATAGTATCCGAGACGCATGAGTTTCTTTGCCAAGGTAGGACCACTAGAGTGCGTCCCGCATATTCCTTCATGTACTTCATTCAGAGCGGTATGATATTCCTCACTATCCAAACACCTAAGGAGAGTACCATCTAAATCTCATCGATACAGGGTGTCTGCGATGATGGTATATCGAGATGCTTGGCGTATGAATGTTCGTTTCTGGTTGTTTGATAGGTCGGGTGGTAGGATATTCTCTTTTAGATAGGTGTAAACTTTACCATATAAGGGAGAATCAGACCCTATGATGTGGTAAACAGTGCTGGTTTCTAGGATTTCATAAGCTGGATGGGAAACTAGCTCCACCAAGAACTCATAACAAGAATGATTTTCAGGTATGTCAAGGAGGGATGAAATAGTAGCCATTGCATTTGCTGCTTTGTTTTCCAATCTTGGTATCTTCTTGAAAGATATCACAACAAAATACTCTTTGAAATCATCCATCATACGCTTGTATGGTATCAACTTCTCATCCTTAGTTTGATAATCATCATTTACTTGATTAATGATGAGTTGAGTCCCCGTATACATGAAGTTCCTTGACCTTCCAATCTACTGCCATCTTTATGCCGATAACCAGTGCTTCATACTCGGCCACATTGTTGGTACATGGAAACATAAGTCTGTATGACTCAGGGATTGTATCTCCATGTGGTGTGACCAACAAGATTCCTGCTCTAGATCCATGTTGAGTATATGACCCATCAAAGTAAAACTTCTAGGTTACTTCTAGGTTGTGGTAATGGTGTTGAAGATAGACTCATCTGGAAATTCGAAGCTTAATGGGTTATCATCTATCAAAGGTGCATCCGCCAGTTGATCTGCAATGACTTGCCCCTTTATTGCTCTTCTATCTACATACTCAATATCAGATTCACTGAGTATCATGACCCATTTAGATATTCTACCTGTTAGGGTAGCTTTGCTGAGTAGATATTTTAACGGATCAATCTTCGCCACTAGCTTGATTGAGTGTGAGAGCATGTAGTGTCTCCATTTTTGTGAAGCAAAGACAACTGCAAGGCATGCTCTTTTGATTGGTGTATACTGTAGTTCATAACCTACTAGTGTCCTACTGATGTAGTAGATTGCTTGTTCCTTTCCTTCATGGTTTTGTTGGGCTAGCAGAGCTCCAAGAACTATTGGTGTAGCCGAGATGTAGAGTAGTAGTGGCTTGCCTTGAATTGGTGGCATCAAGACTGGTGGGTTCATTAGATATTCTTTTAGATGCTGAAAAGCTTGCTCACACATGTCATCCCATTTGAATGGAATGTTTTTGTGTAAGAGATGTGTGAATGGATGACACTTGTCTACCTGTTGAGAGATAAACCTTCTGATGGACTGCAGCTTTCCTTGTAGAGACCGCAATTGACTCAGATTCTTAGGTGGTGGTATTTCCATGATTGCTTTTACCTTGGTCGGGTCCACCTCTATTCCATTAGCTGATACGATATATCCAAGGAGTTTACCGGATGTGACTCTGAAAACACACTTTTTTGGATTTAACCGTACATTAAATTGCTCTAGTCTCATGAAGATCTTGTCTAAGACCCACAGATGGCCTTCTCTGGTGATTGACTTGGCTAGGATGTCATCTACATAATCTTCCATGATGGTGTGCATCATGTCATGAAAGATCATAGTTGCCCCCACATTCTTTAGTCTGAATGGCATGACGCACCAACCATAGGTACCCCATGGACATGTGAATGTCATTTTGTGCTAATCCTCTGGCGCTATTTTGATTTGGTTATAGCCAGAGAACCCATCCATTAATGACAACATGGTGTGCCCTACCGTTAGATCTACAATGATGTCTATGTTTGGCAGAGGAAAGTCATCCTTTGGACAAGCCTTGTTCAGATCTCTAAAGTCATTACACAGTCTAACTCTTCCATCTGGTTTGGAAACAGGAACTATATTTGAAATCCACTCTGGATAATCTATTGGTATGATGAAACCAACATCTAGCAGCTTCTTCAATTCTTCCTTCACCATTAATGCTATCTATGGGTGCATTTTTCTCAGTTTCTGTTTAATTGGCTTAGCTCCTAGAGCTAGTGAAAGATGATGCATGATAAGATCAGGATCCAGTCCCGGCATATTAGCATATGACCAAGCAAATTTAATCTGTTTCCACTTGAAGAATTTGGTGAATGCTGGCTTTTCTTGTGTGGATAACGATTGTGCCATATGGATTATCCATGGGTTGTCTTTTATTCCAATACTGACAGGTTTTGCTGGTTCAATCAGAATTGAGGACCTTTCCTGATGTGTCAGATTGGGAAGAGTGTCAAGCCTTTCATCCTTCGGTGCCTGAGAGAGGTTTGCACTATCAGATACGCCTTTTATTTTTTTACTATTTTCATGATCTAACACTGCCATAGAGCGGTTTTCACCATTAGAGCTATATTTTATTTTCACATTTTTACGACTAAAAGGCTTGGTACTCTCTCCAAAATAAGCCTTGTCATTGAGCTCTCTGACATGGCTAGTTTTGTGATCCCCTGCGGGTAGATAGTCCCTAAGCTCTAGGTAATCGATAATAGCATCATCATTTTGGAAAGTGTCTAGCTCAGGGGTGGTGTCTTGCAAATCCTAGTCTATGAGTTCGGGATGCACTAATGGTAATGGGTCATTAGGTTGATCTAATTCAAGGGTGGTGATAGTTAGAATGGAGGAGTTGTTTGAGTAGGTAGAGATATTTACAAGGTCTATTATGGTACTCTCCTCAAGTTAGTTCCTCAAGTGCGACATCATACTCTCCTCATGAAGTTCACGTTCGTCATATTGCGGATCAAACTCTAGAGATCTAGCCCTAGGATTTTGTCCCTCATGCATCGTATAAGTAGAGCTATATTGTTGAACCGCGTCAACTTCTTTATCTTCAAAAGACATTTCTGAGAGGCTATCTCATTCATGCTCATTGGAATCTGTTTCACTCCATTCCTGTAGTCGGTGAAGCTGTTCTATGAAGTTAGTGGTAACTGCTTGTTTGTCTTTTGCTTGGAGTTTCTCCTTACCTTTGATCTTATCCTTACCCTTATATCCCAACCTAATAGTGTCTTGGGTTGTGGAAGTAGAGGATTGAATTGGTTCTATGAGACCATCTTTCCTTAATCCTATGGGACCATGTCCTTCATATCCCATCCTTTGTAAAATAGAAAACCCTTGACCATATTGTGCACTGGGTAGCTTTGGTTGACGATCATTTGGTGTGGTTTCACTAGCTTCATCTTTGTAAAGCCACTGTAAGACATCTTTTTCATCACTCTCATCCAATAGGTTTCCCCATCTAATGAAAGGACCTTTAGAAGTCTCCAATGACTTGGCCTTGTTCAGTAATGGCTTTCCATATGATCTTGGTGATAGAGGCAGTTGTGCTAGACAAAACGTTTGTTCAATGACATATTATCCAACACCTTTGTCCTTGACTTTGAATTTAAGTTCTAATGTTTTGGAGGTAGATGCTAGAGAACTTGGATCCACATGGTTTGAAGAAGAGGAAGCTGCTCGATTGGTGGGGATTACCACGTCTGGTTTTGATTGGATGTTGTTGCAATACTGAAATGGGTCTGGGTCACCTTATATGGTAATTTCTTAGCCATTGTGTGGGAACTTGATACATTGATGGTATGTTGATGGAACAACCTTCATTGCATGGATCCACGGTCTACCAAGAAGAATGTTATATGCTAGCTCTATGTCTAGAACTTGACACACAATTAACATCTCTCTCTACTGGGCCAACCCATTTTGGCAAGACTATAGTTCCTTTGGAAGTTCTCTCTTCTTTGTCATATGCCTTGATAGTTATTTTCTTTTTAGGATCAACGGCATTTTGTGAAAACCCCAATGCAAGGATTAACTTTAACATGCATATATTTAAACCAGCACCTCCATCTATTAGGACCCTTTTTATTCAGTGTTTGTGGATTTGGGCCTCAATGTGGAGGGATGCATTGTGTGGTTGGTTGATGAACATATCATCTTTCTCTATGAAAGATAAGAAATGTGGTGTGGTTAGATGACCTACCATAGCTTGGAATTGCTCTTGAGCAAGGTTTTTAGGAACATTTGTTTCCAAGAGGGCTTTCTCCAAGATGGCTTTGTGGGACGGGGATAGACGCAATAACTCCAAAATGGATATGTGCGCAAGTGTTTTATGGAGTTGGTCAAGGATGCTGTATTGGTTCGATGTGGATGATGACTTGGGTGGAGCTCCTTGTAGGGTAATGTTTCCATGACGAGTGGTCACATTACAGTCGGGATTATTATTGATAGTGATTACATTGACGTGTGAATCACTTTGTGAGATATGGTTAACGGTGTACTCGTAAGAAACGTTATTAGAGCTTGCTTTATTAGCATCGTTGTTGTTTTGATTGGATGATCCTCCTTTCTCATAGTGAGGAAGAGGATTTTTGAATGCTATGTGCTCTTCATTAGAGGTATGCCCTTCAATTGATATCCTTTTTTTATCCAACAAGTCTTGAATGGCGTGTTTTAGCGCTTGACAATCATTAGTTTTATGTCCTTTTGTTTCGGTGATATTCATAAAAGTCAGAATCACTCCACCAAGAGGGTTTGAATTTTGGTTCATAATCATGCATCAGCGGAAGTGTTATGAGGTTACCCCCTATTAACTTCCTAAGGGCAGATTTGAGAGACTCTCCTAGTGGTGTGAATTTTCTCCTGGGAGGAAAGTTGATGGGTCTTTGCTCATTGCTTTGAGGCTTGTTGGATGGTGTGTTGTTTTGTGGTTTTGATAGATTGAAGATAGGTTACTTTTGCACCACATTTTTAGCATCCGCCACACCATCATTTACAATGGGTTTGTTTTTGGTCCAAAATCACGACTTGTCTATATTGTTGTTAGAGCTAGGGGTGTCTTTGTATAGCTTAATTTGCCCTTTTGTTATCAAGGCTTTCTCAATGAGTAGCCCTATTTCAATGACCTTACTAAAAGTATTTAGGCATTGTATTTGGATTTGATAACTCAATTCCGTGGTTAGGTTGTGAACAAACATTTCTATCATTTGTTTCTTCGGTATGTGATAGGGACACTTGCTTGCAAGTTGCCTCCATCTTTGTAGGAAAGAGGCGAAGGATTCTCCCCCCTTTTGCTTGTTATTACAAAGGTATAACATGGAGATTTCATGTTCGATATTGTATGAGAAATGTGTTACAAATTTGTCCACTGGCTCATCAAAAGTGCAGATGCTGGGAGGTAGGTGGGAGAACCATTCCATTGCTTGGCCTCCTAAGCTTCATGGGAATAGTCGCATAAGATATGTTTCGTTGTGTGCAACTTCTAGGCATGTTGCGCTAAATTCCCTTATATGATCTCTTGGATCACCTTTTCCTCTATACTCATTGAATTTAGGAACCTCAAATCTTGAGGGAAAAGGTATCATGAGCAAAGATTTATCAAAGGGATATGGGGAAATATCTTCAAGGGAGTAATGTTTTGTTATTGTCCCACTTTGGATATCTACCAACTATTTTTGCAAGGCTTGTATTTGTGTCATTAATGTGTCCAAGGGATTGAGTGTATCCTTAGCCTTTCCTGATTTAGAAGCATCTGTGTCAGTTTTGGACCCATCTTTCGAAGACTCAGCTTCATTTGAGGAATTGTTCTCTTTTAGATTAGAGACATCAAAATCTGAAGGCAACTTAGCTCCTTGTTGAGCTAGCATGAGAAAATATTTATGAGGATCTGTGGCAACGACCCTATCCATCATCTTTAGGAATTTTGGATCTTGAAGTTGTTTAAGGATTTCCTCTTAACTAATCTCATCATCAGAGTTATGCCCACTATTGTGAAGGGAACCCATTTTTTGTTTTTGTTTGGATTTGGATCTAGTTTGAACCATGCAATTTTTGGATGTGAGAGAAGTTGGATTGTGAGACCTTGGGGGACTTGGTTTGATGTTTTGGTATGAAAATGATGTGAGGGTGAATTTGGTTGGATATGGTTTTGGTAAGATTTTGCTAAGGTTTTATATTGATCTGCGTTGTCCAAACAATGTGCTCTTGAGCTAAAAGGTAGTTAAAATAGGGATAGTTGATTATCACTATTGATATAGACTGTTCTTTTATCAAGACTGCACTAGCATAGTTTCGAGGTGAAGGATGATTGATCCTATTATGAAACTAACTAGATTTTGTTTGAATTTGGTAGAGTCTCAATAACGTCTAGATGAAAATCTTGGTTTGGTTTGAATGCTTTTGTTGTTATATGGAGCCTAATCAGACTCGGAGGTTAAATTTACCCCACTTTTATCAGCACGGTTTCCCCCCAAATTATTTAATGGGGTCAAGGGGCAGCGCCCCTGGTGCGCCCCCAAAACCTCCAACTATTTTTATTATTTTATAAAGGCGTTGGGAGTTATTTTTCTATTGGCTGACATAAAAAAACCCTAATTTTGTAACCGACATAAAAAAACCCTATTTTTGTAACCGGAATAAGGCTTGATAAAAGCGGCTAATGGTTAGGGTTTTGTTGATATTGTATTGTAGCATTTGTAGCGGTATTGAGTTGCAAGGATTGCTAGTTGTAATCAGTTTGATTTACTAGATAATAATATTGGACTCTCTGTTGGTGGATGTAGCCCGGGTTTGGGTGAACCATGTTAAAACTTGTCTCTCGCTGTTATTATTTCTATGTATTTTCATTCCTCTATTTAATCTTTATTTGCATTTAATTGATATCTTCTGCATGCAATTCCTAACAGTTTTGGACAACAAGGTAGTGGTACGCAAAATGTGATGTTTAAAAATGGTGTGAAGGTGAGTTTGCAAGGTTGAAATTCTTTTCCAAGTAAAAACTAGAGCAAAAAGGGGTACCTAGAAATGATTTTAGTTTTATCTCCAAATGTATGAAATAGCTCTTTGTTGTGAATGCGCAACGTCTGGTGCGCATGAATATTCAACAAATGCGCAGCTCTGCACTATGTATGCGCAGGACTGTGTTGTAAATGCGCAGAAAGGGTATATGCACAACAAGATGATGTATATGCGCAATAGAAGTAAATGCGCAACAAGATTTGGTAGATGCACAATAATACGGTGTAAATGCACAGGTCTACAGAAGTTTTGCTTTTTGTTGCAGTTTGTCAATCTTGGCTCGTTTGCACGTTTTTCTAGGATTGTTCAAAAGTTTGAAGTATTTTTTTGACTCAATTTATTGCCAGAAAACACAACAAGCAATATGTTGTCATGATTATTTGAAACATGTTTTGATAAATGAAAAACAAGAAAGTACAATCCTAAGGATGGCAAGAACAATATTCGTCGAATTCCAACTTGGATTTTACTCCAACCACTTACATAAAGGCGGACAGTTAGTAACTTGGTAGCATTGACTCCCCTTCATGGCACTCACTTCTCACGCATACCAAGTTATCATTCCTCGAAGAGTTGAACTTTCTGTCTCCACAGTAGATGAGTGTATGATGTTGAATGACTTTAGAGGTCCAACCTCCTGGGTCAACAAATAATGTTTTTTGGCTTTCTAATACAAGTGGCTTTTTAGTATGGACATCCATTCGGGTGTTTACACGTGCGGCAATTCGCTCTGATAAGGAGGCTTCCCAACTTGCAAAGGTTACACTCTACAGTGTTTTGGGGGAAACATTTGTCGGTGTAACACAACAACACCCATTGTTTGCAATTTTTATCACAAACACAATTTATTTATAGCGACTTGGAAGTGGCTTGGCTTTAGCTCGTTATCACTCAAGGTTGTCTCGCTTGGGAGGACGAAATTCCAAGGGCAGGCCTCTTCTAAAGGTTATACAAATAAAATGATGAGTTTGGCATTTTGGTCAACCAAGAGAGGGGAGAGCATAGTCCTATCATCATTTTCAAGCACATAGTACACTGGTTCTTTTATCCTCCTAGTTAAAAATAAAGAAAACTAGGTGTGTTTAATCTACCAATCACAATCCATTTGACAAAATAGCAAAAACTTTGAAAAGATGGTTCATTTTTATCCCCCTAAACAAATCTATGTGAAGATTGTTGTTGAAGGATGAAACAAATTACTTTCCTTTAATTTAAGCTAGATGAGCGATTTGTAATTGCAAGATTGACTTGAAAATTTGTTCAGTTTTTATCCACCTAGGTTGGGACTATGTGCGAGTTGCAATGCAACAATACAATTTACTTCCTCCTAATTAGATTTAGGTGAAAGTTTGCATGGAGATATCATATTACTTCTTGCTAATTAAATCTAGGTGAACTTATGATGCAACTAAATGACTAAACAACGCTCCTACACCTGCCAGAAGAGTTAGTACGGAAATCTTTGCAAAAATCAATACAACTTTTTTTTGTCAGAGACATATGTGCAGAAAGAGACTGTGAATGCACAGGACTGTTCAATACATGCGCAGAAAAGTGAATGCATAGAAAGAAGTCACGGATGTGCAGGACTATTCAACACATGCGCAGAAAGGTGAATGGGTAGAAAGAAGTCGCAGATGCACAAGACTGCTAGATGAATGTGCAGAAACGTTAGATGCATAATAAAACTTTGTGAATGCGCAAGAAGATGGCGTAGATGTGTGGAAAGGTGAATGCACAGGACTGGAAAGTGAATGTGCTAAAACGACCTATCACGACAGTAGCTTCACAAAAAAAACTCAAATGGAAGTCCCCACAGTGGGCGCTAGAAATGTTATGGGACATATGAACAACAGTTTTAAACAACTAAATATCCAATAACTCAATGAAATTGATGCAAATACAATAAACAAAGATATTACCTTCGTAGACTGATTTACCTCGTAGCTTCCATTGTTGCCGATTTCGTATCGGTCTTGTGTATGGTTTTAGGTCTGAGAAGTGTGTACTTCCTTGCTATTGAAGATGACAATAGGAGAATGGCTATGATTAGAATATGCAATGAAGATTAAACTACAAATGGAATTCTAATGGAGATGGATGATTGATAATGGAGACATGGTTGGATGATTATGATGATAATGGGATAATGCAAATGCAATGGGGATACTTTGCCAAAGGCATGCTGGTAGGATTTTTGCAAAGTAAGATTGCTAAAGCTTGAGTGATGTAGAATGAGGGAATGAGGGTTCCTTTTATAGGCTGAGGAGAGGCCAAATCCAAGTGTCAATAGATCCATGATTGGAGGAATTACTTGTGAGGTGTACAGTTGAGAAAGCTTGAGAGAATGTGCACGAATCAGAAGAGGACAAGTGTCCAAGATCCTTTCATGAGTTATGGGAGTTAACATAATAGATTGAGGAGTTAACATAATAGACTGACCAGTTAAGTGGATTGATTGGAGAGTTGAATGAATTGATTGATCAGTGAACTCAATTGACTAATTAGTTAACTGATTTGATTGATGAGTTAACTAATTTGACTGGAGGATGAATAGGACATGTGGGTGAGGAAAATTAGCTAATTGAATATTAAAATATTTAATTATGTGTGCAACATGGTGAGGTGGAAGATGAGGTGGAAGAATGATGTGGAAAGGTGATGTGGATTCATGAAATTTAATTAGGACTTTGGGATAGAGGAATTTGGGATTAATTAAATAATTTAGAATTATTTAATTATAGATAAGACTATAGAAGAATTAGGGAATTTAATTAAATAAATTAATTTTATTTAATTATTGGAGGGATGCGAATCATTTAAATAAATTAGGATATTTATTTAATTGATAGAAGAATGAGAAAAAAAACAAATATTAAAATATTTATTTAATTCGACTTAGCCATTTTTAGGTGTATACAGTATATATACATGGAGTACATATATTTCTCATATCTCTTTGTGGATGTATATTTATGTTTAATGGTATTGGGAGTTGAGGTGCCTTAGCTCGTTAGATATATTATGAGTAGCATGGACAATGATTTTTGCATGAATAATGATAATACTAACAAGATCGAAGGATAAATATTATGAAATGATAATTGGGAAGCCCCTAGGGCTTTTGCATCTATTTTCCATTGCATCAACACTTCCTAACTTGTAGGGTCATTTAAATATGAGTTGTTATAAACTTTTTTTTCTTCCTTATTTTAGTATTTCATTTTTAGTTTTTTTGCCCCTTTTTAGGATTGAGAGGTATGTTATTAATTGTATGTCTTTAGGACTTATGTTATTATATTGATTTGTTAACCCAATTGAAATTTAAGGATACTCAATTTGACATATCTTGAAATTAGAGTTTTTTTAGTAAGGATTTGTGAATATGTGAAATTTTAGTTATTTTAGGGTTTGAGCTTGTGATTAGAAGCACACAAAATCTTTATATAGACTTTTTTTTGGGCAATCTAATATTGAGGGGTTGAACCATTTGCTACAGGATGTTGCTTGTATATGGCATAAATTTGGGATTCTAGGATGCTGTAAACCTAACTCCATCTTGCTTTCTTTTGTTTTTCTTAAAACATAAGATTAAATTGAAGTGGAATTTGATAATCAACAAATGTAAAAGCAATATACATTGGGGGAGATCATTGTTAGTTTATCTTCATTTTAACTATATATTTTTAATATAGAATAAAGAGTTTGCTTAGTGTTTTCTACAATGTCTCACAAATAGTGAGAGACTTGAAAATTTTAGAGGTAAGCAAATATAAATCATGCGCTCCTATGATCACTCGGTAATGTAGTCAATTAAACAATCAATTATTAAAGTTGGATATCTATTGTTAGAAGACAAAGAAGACAAAGATCAATAATTATAGTCAATTATGTCCAATCTAAAATTTTACCACATTGGAGCTCTTCATTCTCTTACCATTTTAATGTTCTTTAAACAAATCAAAGCTCTCACACCCTTCATTCTTTGTGCTTGAATGCATCTTCTCATACTTCTCAAATTAACCTTGTTCCTATGCAAGATTCCCATGCAAACTTTCCCCCTAATGATAAGCTATAACAAAATAACATAGATGAGAATCACAAGTGTTATAAAATTACTACTGCAAGGAATCCATGATCTAAGACAAGTGCATATAGTAGCGGTAGTTGTAAAAAGTAGAGGGAAAACAATCCAATTAAAAATAACATAACAATAACAAACAAGTTGGAAGATTTGGTTGTTGATGCTATCAATTTTTGACTCCTTTACTTCTATATGACAGTCTATGAGCTATTGCTCTATATTCCATAGCTTTAATAGCAATAGATGACCCTCATGTTTTAAATGCTAGCCACATGTTTCTAGATATGTCTTCATTTTAATCTTCTATAATAGTTTTCTATAAGCGTAAATGAAATTCACACTTTGCCTTGTATATCATTTTATTTAATATTTTACCTTCCACATTGCACATTTATCTTGTAATGATCTAAGCAAAACAAGCACTTAAAATAATACCACTAGGGTTGTCTCTTTATTTGTTTGGTTATAATTATAACTATCTCTTTATATATATAATAAAAGAGGGTAAAAACTTTATTAATCAAAGAGAGCAGTACAAAGCATAAAAGCAGCAAGAGGCCCAAACGGGCCTAGAGACAACAAACAAGAAATCAAGAAGTGGTCATGCAACATCTCACATCCTTCGTGACCAAATCCACCAAATCCTAAGCAAGATCCCCAGGTAAACTGTCCCAATCATCCACCAGCCAGGTCTCATTCTTCTCACAAGCCCATTTGGCCAACCCATCAGCCACCTTATTCCATTCCTGAGGTATATGAGAGAAGGTGATAGAATCAAATAATTCTCCAAGACTGGTGATTTGCTTAGCCACCACCGCAAGCTGCCAACTAACATCATCAAACTGCCTTCTATTTATCAAGTCTATCACCACCTGAGAATCCGACTTGCAGATAATCTTATTCCAACCAAGGGCATATGCCTTCTTCAAAGCCAAAAGAATAGCCAAGGCCTCCATAAGATTATTAGAGTGCAACCCCCTATATTCTGAGAAGAAAAACACAATCACCCCAGAACTGTCTCTGCCCATCCCACCAATGCCAGTGTGCCTAGGGTTGCCCCTTGCAGACCCATTAGTATTGATTTTCAAGAGTCCAGTGGGAGGGGGTAGCCAATGCCCTTCCCTAGAAACCTTCCTTCTAGAACACCTGTTCTGCCCAATCTTGGGCCTTCCGGGACCCCTAACAAGAATCCCCAGATTACGAATCACTCTAGTATCACCAGGATCCACTGGGGCTGACAGATCACATTTAGCATACAAGGTCTCCTGCAAAGCCCCAAGAATGCGAGACCAAACTTGACCCACCAACAATTTCTTATTCAGAAAGACCCTACGGTTGCACTCCAACCAGATGTGCCATATAATCAGACTAGGGCCAATTGGCCATGCCATGTGTAGAAATGAAGTCCTCACCAGAATGGGCCCAAAGTTTTGCCAAAACTCCTCTAGAGAAGAAGGGTGCCTGCACTGCAAACTCCAGGCCCCCCACCAAAAATGCCAAATAGTCCTAGCTAAAGGGCACTATAAGAAAAGATGTGAAACAGTCTCAACATCTTTTAGGCATAAGAAACATAATGAAGGACCTTGGAAGCCACGCTTACAAAGGTTATCCCAAGTCAAACACCTGCCATAAACCACTAGCTAAGAAAAGAAGTTGCATTTTGGCCAAGAGAATTTATTCCAAATATTTTTCCACCAAGGAACCTCAGCACTACCCCAGGCCTGTTTGTCCAAAACATGATATCCTGAAGCAACAGTGAACTTCCCTTTTGGATCTGGACCCCAAGCCAGCACATCCCGCTCTGAAAGAGAACAACAGACTCTATCAGCCAAAATGGAGGACAACTCCCTCCTATCCTCCAAAGATCCACCCATGGGCCATTCCATCATATCCTTCCACTGGTAAACAATAGTATGCCCCAAAGCCTGAGGGGCTTTGAAATCCATCACTCTACTCCAACCAGCCTGAACAAAAATCCTACATAAGTTTCCCAAGTGAGGATGCGAGGAGAGGATAAGCTGGAAGCCATCCCAGGAGTCATGCCAAAAAAGAGCATCAGAGCCTCTATTGCAAATCCAAAATAGACCTTGTTTAACCAGCGCAACCCCCCTCTTGAGAGTGTCCTAGATCATAGAACCTCTCCCCGAAAGACTAAAATGAGGCACCTCAGCGCCCTCCACCTCCCCAAGGTACTTGAAGCTAAGGATCCTGGCCCAATAATGATGCTGTTATGAACACAATCTCCAGTATAGCTTAGCAACCAAAGCCTGCCCATTCCAATTTGTCCTACGCAAACCCAGACCACCATCCTGCTTTGGCCTTCAAATAACTTCCCACTTAATTAAGCTCCATTTCTTCGAAAGGAGATTACCCGACCAAAGAAACTGCCGACATAGGCCCTCAAAATCTTTGATGAAACTTGAGGGAGCAGTCAACACAGAGCACCTGTATAAAGGAAGGGCCTGCACCACGGACTTCAACAGAGTAACTCTTCCAGTCATAGATAACCATCTATAGGTCTAGTGACAAACCAACCCACGAAATTTATCCATCACATCCTGCCAAAAACACCTGGGAAGTGGGTGCACATCCAGAGGGATGCCAAGGTATATAAAGGGAAGTTTCCCCATCTGAAACCTTAAGATTTCGGTAATATGCTGCTGAATAAGCTTGGGCGTATTAAAAAAATAAATGCAAGACTTACTTTCATTAATGCTTTGACCTGAGGCAGCAAAGTAACAATCCAAAATCTAACTCAAAGCAATCGCTTCATCCACCTTAGCAGCACCCATCAAATCTGTATCATCCACAAACTGAAGATGAGTTTGAGGAGGAAGAGAATTGCTCCATTTCCATCCCTGAAAGAGCCCATCCATAACACGAGACTTAGTGAATCTCCCCAAGCCTTCAGCCATCAAGATGAACAAATATGGGGATAAGGGGTCCCCTTGTCGAAGACCTCTAGAAGCACCAAACAGATCCAAAGACTCCCCATTTATGAGAATAGAAAATGAGGAAGTCCTCACACAGCTCGTGACCCAAATAAATCCACTCACAACTGAACCCGAAGGCCCTGAGAATTTTGATCAAAAAGCCCCAGTTAACTCTGTCATAAGCTTTAGTCATGTCCAACTTTATAAACATAGCCTTTTCCTTGGAAGAGGCCATAGAGTTAATAGTCTCAGCCGTAATAACTACTCCATCAAAAATATATCTACCCACAACAAAGCCCCCTTGTTCCTGCGAGATCAACTTATCCAGACATGGCTTCAAATGTTCAACAATTAGCTTTGTAATGATTTTATACACCACATTGCACAAAGAAATTGGTCGAAAAAGATCCAGAGAATCAGCACCCTCACGTTTTGGGATAAGAGCAAGAAATGTGGCATTCATGGTTCGCAACATTTGCTTATTCCTAAAAGACTCCTGCACCACCTCCAAAAGATCAAGGTTGATGACTTCCCAAAATTCCTAAAAGAACTCAGTCGGGAACCCATCAGGACTAGGAGCCTTCCCTTTTTTCAACTGAAACACTAGATCCTCCAACTCCTTCAAAGAAATAGGTTTAAGAAGAGAAGCATTCATATCCGTAGTCACCAGAGAGGGAATACAAGCTAGGATAGAAGCTTCCTCCTCACTAGTAGGCGGGGTATCTTCAGAAAAGAGAGTAGATAAAAAATGAACTGCCTCACTAGAGATCCCTGAAGAGGAAGAAAGAACAGAACCCTCAGGAGAGCAAAGAGAAGAGATAAAGTTACCTTGTCTTCGAGCCTTCATCGATTTGAAAGAAGGAAGTATTCCTATCCCCTTCCTGAAGCCAATCAACACGAGCCTTTTGTTTCCAAAAAAATTCCTCACGAAGCTCCCATTCCTTGAGGTCTTTAATTGCACTAACCTCAAGCTTGCTTAAATTCACTTCAAGACCCTGATCTCGAATATGCTTGGTAATAGAATCCAAGCATTCCTCAGCAACCCTTTTCCACTGAAACACGTTGCCAAACTAATACTTATTCCAATGTGTCAATTTATACTTCACATATTGAAGCCTCTTCACAAACGAGTACATAGCTATACCAAAAGCAGGTCGTCCTTCAGTCCACCATCTAGAAACCAAGTCAAGAAGACTCTCCTCCCTGAGCCACATAAGCTAAAATCTAAAAGTTTGTTTCTTAGGTCCACCAGCCAAACGAGCAAAGAATTTGATCGGCCAATGGTTTGATCCTCGCCAATCTAAATTGTAGATCTTGACAGCCACTTGTCACCCACCCAAAAATAGGAAACAAGAAACCTGTCTAACCGTTCAGAAATAGCATCATCCCCTAGCCTCCTATTATTCCAAGTAAACATGCCATTTGAAGGTTTGATATCCACAAGCCAGAGGTGAGCCAAATTTCCCTTATAAGATCAGAAGAGGGGTCCAAACGAGGCACACCCCCCCTTTTCTCCTCGAGGGAGGCAATTGCATTGAAGTCACCTGCCATAATCCAGGAGAGGAAAGGATCCAACGATCTCAAAAGATTGATATGAGAACACATGAGAGTCTTACTAGGGACATCCATCAGAGCATAAATGTTAGAAAGAAGAATTCTTTCCCCTGTCTCCAAACTAATTGCAACCAGAGAAATGGAAAATCTACTAGAGATCCACCAAACAGGAGAAATTCGTCGAGGATCCCAGAGGCAAGCAAGACCCCCTGAGCTACCTTGCGCACCCACACACTGGCAAAACCCTCTGTTCCAAATCTTAGAAACATACTGCATCATACCATCCACAGATAACTTCATCTCTTGGAGGAAAACCACATCCAAAGAATGAGCACTAACCAAGTCCCGAATAGCCTTTTGTCTAGGGATGTTGTTCATACCCCTTACATTCCATGATAACACAATCATCGCGAAGGGTGAGAGAAGTGAGTATCCAATGTCTTCACTGACCCAGATTCCACCAATGTCTCTCCATCCATCTTAACTTTCTCCTGATCCTTCTTCCTCCCCACCTTCTGGAGCTTCTTAGGAGCACACTTTTTCAGGGATTTTTCCTGTAGACCCAGAATAGGAGAAGAAGAGAGGGCATTTTTCTTGCCAGAGTCTTCCAAACCCGGTCCACTGGCTAAACTCACCCTTTCATCCGAAGAGGCCATGGGGGTTTCAACCAAACCACAAGAGTCCCCAAACCCAACATCAAGGGGAGGAGCAATTGAATCCATCACTGCCTCGGAAGCCACCACAGGAACTAGGACTAAGGTAGTGACAGGCAAAGACTCAGAATTATGATCAACTAAAGGAGAAGCTTCAACATGTATGTCAGAAGAAACCCCCTCCTCATGGACTAATTCATCCAAAGCCTTGAACTTGTTAAAAGTCTCCTCCTCTTGACGATCCTGAAGAGTCCTCTTCTGACCCAGATTCTTGTTTCGTGCCTTAACTGGCACAAAGCCATATTTATCCAGAACCACCCCCTGCATGGGTGCTTTAGCCTTTTCTGCCCTTGGATTAGACGGAGCCTTCACATTATTTGAACCACCAGCACCCGAGGCACGAGGGCACCTCCTTTGAAGATGGCCATACTCATGGCATAGCTGGCACCTGAAAGGTAAAGTCTCATCGTCTAACTGTTGAGTCCAGGAGCTAGACCCAACAGTTAGATCAATAGAATCTGGCAGAGACTGGCTCAGATCAATCTCTACACAGACCTGGGCATAGGAAAAAATTTGCTTCTCCATAGTTTGTTGAGACGGGCCAATAGGCTTCCCCAGCAGCAATGCAATTGATTGCAGAATATCCTATCTCTAACATCCCAACGGCAACCGAGGAAAATGAACCCACACCGGCACCTTCGAGGGCAGCTCCTCTACCGAGTTAAAGCTTGCATGCCAAGGCTTCATGAAAAGGCCAACTTGATTATAAAAGTAGGGCCCTCCCTCAAAAACCTTGTTACGATCAGAGATACACGAAAAAACCACCAGAAAGAAGTTATTCGTAGCTAGTAAGATTTTAAAATCACCTTCTGGATTCCATGACTTGCGAATCCAGGGTTCTAGAAAAGGCATCGAAACCCTCAATCCCATAAATTTGCAGATTAAAACATGTTTGTTATAATACTCCAGGTCCTCGGCTACTGCCTCTATTTGAATCACCAGCTTCGGATGCACTTAAGCTCTTTCCAAGCATTTGTTTATCTTGTGCAATTTCAAAGCACCAGTGCTAAAAACCCCAACATCAGGCGGGGATGGATGAGGAAACCCGTCACCAACCTCTGCCATAGCAGCATCCCTCGACGTCTCACCCAAAGGCACAGACCCTGCCATAAGAAAACCCCTCAAGCCCTTGCACCCCACACTTGCACCGAACAACGCACACACTCAAGAAAGAACCCCCCAAAAGCTAAAAAAAACCCCACCCCTTGCTAAAAACAACCTCACAGAGCCCGATCTACAAAGAAAAAATGCATGCAATAGAGAACAAACACATGCAGACCGCGATCCGCTATAGGTCGCGGGACTGCATAGAGCTCCCGCGCACACGCTCCATCTCCCACCAAAAAAGAATTCGTTGACCAACTATCTCTTTATATTTTATATGTACTTGTGATTTTCAATTTTTTTTGGGATGAAATATTTTAATTAAATTTATGGGATTCAAAGAGGGAGCACAATCAAACATGGGTTTTTGTCACGTGGAATTAGAAATGTAGGTCACAAAAGGTGATTTTAATAAGTGGATAGAGACAATACATTGTTGCTATGTATTACCTCAATTGGTAATATTAGCAATTATAAAATTTACATGTAAAATCATAGGTAATGAATAATGAAATTTTGTGAAGATGAGACCAATTTCCTTAGAAAACACTCTTAGAAGACCATTTCAATATTAATATCCATTGACTTGAGATTCCCATATACTACACAAGAAAAGGAAAACATAAATATTACCTTCATTTAGTCACTAATATATTCCCAAATTGACTCTCCATGTTCATCTCAGAGTCATTGAATGCACTACCTATCATTTTCATCGATTAGAGGCTTTCTGTTGAGTTAAATTTTGTTCCAAAAATTCTCTTTGGTTTTTGTAAATTTAAATGAATGTGTGAATTCATAACTTCCTAATCCTTTGAAGTTCTATTCACCACGAAAATACTTCAAAATAGTCAACATTTGAATTGGATGTAGGCCAAAATTGTAAAGATTGCATTTGATAATGGTGGCCATTGCCAACAATTTTCTTTTTGTCAGTTCTTAACATTTTTACTTTTTCTTCAATAAACTATACAAAATATTTGGATAACCATAAACTATAGCAAAATATTTAACATTCTTACTTTTAGTTTTTTATTCTACAAGAAAATTTTATTTGAAGTCTTTGGTTCTTTTTCTTGTAGAATATGATAGTGGGATTAAGTGTGTGGGTATATTGACCCACTTGCAAGGCTTTGCTTGCTTGTATCTTCAATTTATGATACTAAGAAGTAGGATAGTTGATGTTATATATCTAAAAATTATGATTCTTTATGTATCATTTAGTTTAATTCCTATGAAGAATTTGTTAATGGTTGAGGTGACTACCATAAAGGACTCAACTGTATATAGTGATAGCTCTTTTCTTTGTTACACCTAGAGGCCTTTACAATGGTAGCAATTGGGGTGGAACTAAAACTATAAAATAATTCTTAAATAGTTCTAAAGCAAAATACCATAAAGTAAATAAAACAACTCTTAATAAATAAAATAAGTTTTAAGTAAATAATAATAGCTCTTAGATTTTACTATTTAAAATTTAATTAATTTATTAGTTTGATTATTTTATTAATTATTTTATAAATTATAAAAATAATATAGAGTGAGATGAAAAAACATGAAAAAGATTTAAGGTTGTAGTATTTTCTTAGTTACAATTACAAGCTAGGGTTTAAATTAAAATATTATTTTTTTACGATAATTGAAATATGAAGTAAATAGTTTTTGTCTTCATTTAAGAATTATTTTATTTTATTTTTTATTTTCTCTCTATTACATTTTAAAAATTATAATACATTTGAACCAGGGGAAAACAATGAAAAGAATATAGAAGAAGATAAATTAATAAATACAATTTGGCAAACCCTCTTAAAAGTACAATGGTTTAGTAAATAAAATAGTTCTAAAGTAAAATAAACTAGCATACCTATCTTTAAGAAAAATCTAGATGTAAAAGACTATCATTCTTCTTTTACATAGATTTTTCTAAGGATATGTGTGCTAGTATATACTCCAATTTTTATTTTATTGTGTTATTGGTAAACATTTAAAATTGATGGAGTATTCATGTATTTTTATATTTTATTTTGTTTTTTCTTACTTTGGGAAGCATTTGCATTATTCTTCATACAACCCTAGAATTATAATCGTTTCCCTACAATTGCCTTAGAGAATGATATCTCTTTGCTCTTTTACATATATTTTTCTAAAGATAGGTGGGCTAGTATATACTCCAATAATCATTTCTCCTCAACTGGTGAAACCCTCTTAAAACTACAATGAATGACCCTCTTAAAACTACAATGAATGATATCTCTCGGTTATCTCCAAGCACCTATTCTTATTAGATTTATGATTAAAGTGCCCATGCCTCGAAAATGATATCTCTCTAACTCTTTTACATAGTTTTTTCTAAAAACAGGTGTGCTAGTATATACTCCAATTTTTATTTTGTGTTATCGGTAAACATTTAAAATTGATGGGAGCAGTTCCAATATTTATATATTTTATTTATTTATTTTTTAAACTTTAGGAAGCATTTGCATTATTCTTAATACAACCCTAAGATTATAATCATTTCCCTACAATTAGAAAAAAAACTCGTCAAACCCTCTTAAAACTACGATGGTTTAGGTCACATGCCTCACGTAAAGAAGTTCATTCCTAGTCTTCTAAATAGATTTGTGTTGTCACGTGTCCATGTATGTATGTAGTAATAAAATATTTCTAAAGTAAAATAAACTAACATACCTATCTTTAAAAATATCTATGTAAAAGATTATCATTCTTGAGAATGATACCTCTCAGCACTTTTACATACATTTTTATAAAGATACTTGTGCTAGTATATACTCCAATTTTTATTTTATTGTGTTATTGGTAAACATTTAAAATTGATGGGATCCATTCACATATTTCTATATTTTATTTAATTTTTTCTTACTTTGGGAAGCATTTGCAATATTCTTAATACAACCCTAAAATTATAATCATTTCCCTACAATTAAAAAAAAAATCGTCAAACCCTTTTAAAACTACAATGGTTTAGATCACATGCCTCTTCTAATTGTCACATGTCCATGTATGTATGTAATAAATAAAATAATTATAAAGTAAAATAAACTCTATATGTAGTAAATAAAATAATTCTAACGAAAATAAACTAGCATACCTATCTTCCATTTATGTATGTAGTAAACAAAATAATTATAAAGTAAAATAAACTATGTATGTAGTAAATAAAATAATTCTAAATAAAATAAACTAGCATACCTATCTTTAAAAAATCTATGTAAAAGACTATCTTTCTCCACGCACCTATTTTTACTAGATTTATGATTAAAGTGTCCAAATAAGTGCCTCAAAAATTAGATTTATGATTAAAGTGTCCAAATAGGTGCCTCAAAAATGATACCTCTCGTCTCTTTTACATAGATTTTTTTAAAGATAGGCGTGATAGTATATACTCCAATTTTTTTTTATTGTGTTATTGGTAAAGATTTAAAGTTGATGGGAGCCATTCACATATTTCTATATTTTATTTAATTTTTTCTTACTTTGAGAAGCATTTACATTATTCTTAATACGACCCTAAAATTATAATCATTTCCCTACAATTTAAAAATGAACACTTAGTTGAGGTCACGGGGTCTAGTCGTGGTCTAAAAAATACTCGTCAAATTATCTTAAAACTACAACGATTTAGGTCACATGCCCCAAGTAACGAAGTTTATTTCTAATTTTCTAAATAGAAATATTTGTGTTGTCAAGTGTCCATGTATGTAGTAAATAAAATAGTTCTAAAGTAAAATAAATTAACATACCTATCTTTAAAAAATCTATGTAAAAGACTATCATTTTAGAGACACCTATTTTTACTGGATTTATGATTAAAGTGCCCAAATATGTGCCTCGAAAATGATATCTCTCAGCTCTTTTACATAGATTTTTTTAAAGATAGGTGTGCTAGTATATACTCCAATTTTTATTTTGTCGTGTTATTGGTAAACATTTAAAATTGATGGCATCCGTTCACATATATCAATATTTTATTTAATTTTTTCTTACTTTGGGAAGCATTTGCGTTATTCTTAATACAACCCTAAAATTATAATCATTTTCCTACAATTTAAAATTATAATCATTTCCCTACAATTTAAAATAAAAAATTCGTCAAACCCTTTTAAAACTACAACTGTGTAGATCACATGCCCCAAGTAATGAAGTTTCTAAATAGACTTGTCTTGTCACGTGTCCATGTATGTAACGAAGTTTATTTCTAGTCTTGGCTCTTTTACATAGATTTTTCTAAAAATAGGTGTGCTAGTATATACTCCAATTTTTATTTTATCGTGTTATTGGTAAACACAAAAAATTGGTGGCATCCCTTCACATATATCAATATTTTATTTAATTTTTTCTTACTTTGGGAAGCATTTGCGATATTCTTAATACAACCTTAAAATTATAATCATTCCTTAAAATTATAATCATTTTCCTACAATTTAAAATAAAAAACTCATCAAACCCTTTTAAAACTACAACTGTGTAGATCACATGCCCCAAGTAATAGAAAAATCTATGTAAAAGATTATCCAGACACCTATTTTTACTAGATTTATGATTAAAGTTCCCCAATAGGTGCCTCAAAAAATGATATCTCTTGGCTTCTAAGTCAAATCCAAGACCTTGGGGAGCAAACCCAAGACTCAAGCCAACTCCATTACCCGTGCGGGTTTAGCATTTGCATGATTCTGAATACAGTCCTAATATTATAATCATTTCCCTACAATTAAAAAAAAAAAAAACTCGTCAAACCCTTTTAGGTGCATGCCCCAAGTAACGAAGTTTATTCCTAATCTTCTAAATAGAAATATTTGTGTTATCACGTGTCCATGTATGTATGTAGTAAATAAAGTAGTTCTCAAGTAAAATAAACTAGCATACATATCTTTAAAAAAATATATGTAGTATACCTATCTTTAAAAAAATCCATGTAAAAGAAGCACCTATTCTTATTGGATTTATGATTAAAGTGCCTCTACCTCCAAAATGATATCTCTCAGCGCTTTTACATAGATTTTGCTAAAAATAGATGTGCTAGTATATACTCCAATTTTTATTTTATTGTGTTACTGGTAAACATTTAAAACTTATGGGAGTTGTTCACATATTTCAAACCCTCTTAAAACTACAATGATCTAGGTCACATGCTCCAAGTAAGAGAAGTTTATTCCTAGTCTTTTCAACGGATTTGTCAATTTGATACTTATTTTAAAGTGAGAAAACAGTGAGAATTTTGAATTATATCTCCATGTATATGATGTGCTTATGGTCATTCCCCCAAAACGTAAACTTACAAAACTAATATTTTATACACAAAAAAAATCTCCTATTAACTTACATATAATTTTCTATTGGTGTAACCATTACACCTCCTTGCAGGAGGAAGTGCTAATATTATCCAATTTTAGTTCTATCGTACCAAATTTCAAGGCTTAAATTTTGACAGTCAACTTTACTTGTCAAGCAATTTTTTTATGAGAGTTATCTATTCAATAATACCTTTAAAATACAATGACATACTTTACATAAATATCCTAATATCAACTAAGCAAACAAAAAAATCAGTACTTAAAGAAAACCAAAACCCAAAACACCCCCAAAACCAACAACGGACCACCTATAACCATTTCAGTTTTAAATATCAATCTAAACTTTTAATTCAAATCTAATTATTTATTAATTGATATAGGTATCAATTAATTATAAGTAAATTAGTGCAGGATCTTAATTGAGCATAAACGATCCTAAACTGGCCATGGCCATTGTTAAAAAGACATGTTACACGCATATAGGTAATACATAGATTTTACACACGATTCTTAACGGAGTAACTTTCATATGCACACGCATAGAGACTTGTATGATATATTTCTTTTCCATTACCATATATCTGCTGTCTTTGACTACGGCTTCTTTCTTTTTCTTGCATGGGTACGGTGATCTCTATACACCTCGATTTCTACACAGAAACATATGGAACAGAGGAAAAAAGTACTACTTATCAGGTGGAGACCTCTACTATATTTAGCAGGACCTCTCCAGTAAATACTCCAATAGGGAAGCAGAGTAAGGAAAGGAAAGGGCCTTTTATAGTTGAAGTAGAGACAGTGACAGTTGAATTTGAATTTTGTCCTCGGCATAATTGTGGGAAACCCATCTTTTTTTAACCTATTTCGAATCTTCTCCGAATGTCTTCACCTTCTGCTTTGTATTAGCGACACTGTATTAGTTTAGCCCTATATAACTAGGCTAGATTTATAATGATGGCCCCAGATGGTGATATGGATAAAATTGATGCAGATGTTTTTGTATTGGGTAATGGAGGTTTGACGCAAAACGGGTCTGAGCCTAACGCAATGAAGACCCAATCCGGTGCTGGTATTGGTAGTGGGTCTGGCTCATCTGGGTCTTGGAGTTTTCAATTCTTTGTGCATAATGAAGATGGCCTCAATCTGAGTGTTGATTTGAATTCAGACCCATTGGACTGGATGAGAGCTTGCAGCAATGAAATAAGAGTTCCTCAGCATATACACAGGTCCAAGCCCATGTCAATGAGTTCGGATGAGGGGTCAACAAGGCGTCTAATGGTTTCGGGTTTTTCTAATTCGGAGAGGACTTTGCAAGATGGGTTTTATAGTAGGTCTTTGTCCGAGCAGATTGGGATTAGTAGAATTGATGAATCATCAGCTAGGTGCATTGGGAAGGAGGTTCCAACAGACCTGCAAGTGGTGCCAGATGCACCCAAAGCAAGTGCAGTGCAGTCCGTGGCTTGTGAGCAAGGTGTTGTGTCTGAAGGGACTTCCTTGCATCAAGGTGTTTTGAATGATTCTGGACTGGAGCCAGGGGATCAACAACGTGTTCAGGCACATGAGGTAGGGATCAATAAATGGTTCTAATTTCAAAAAGAAAAAAAAAATGTCTTTTTTCATTCTGCTTTTTTTTGGTGGTACATGAGATAGTGGTTCAATGCCTTGCTCCAATTTCAGTAATTATGCTGTAGTCTACTGATTTTTTTTCCTGTTAATTTTAAGCATACGAGCCTGTGTTTCAATTTCTGCAATGTCTTGATTGAATTTGAGCAATAATTTCATTTTCTTTCTGCCGTTCTTTTTTGGTTCTGCTAATATGTAGGCACATGTAGGGTTCAATGTCAATACTGCTATTTTCTTTGTGCTTTTTTCATTTAAAGACATTAGATTTCCACGGTCCATAGTATTGGATTTGAATGCTTATGGATTTGACTGCGTAATGTTTATTTCAATCAACGTTTCGGATCACACTTCATGATCCATCATAAGGATGCAGAGCTAAAGAAGAGAATGAAAAATGTTTTTTAGGGCACATGAGATAGCGTTCAATGTCTCGTTCGAGTTTGATGAACAATGTTATAAATTTTCCCACTTCTTTTCTCTTATTCTTAGTTACATGAGATTCAGCAGAATGAATTTTCTTTGTGCTTTTTATGTCAGTTCTTTTTTTAAGGCACACATGTCTCTCCAACTTCAGCAATAATGCCTTTTTTTTCTACTTTTCCTTATTATTTTTAGGCACAGAAGTTAAGGTTCAAAATTTTGGTTCATTTTCAGCAATAATGCTACTCACTTTTTGATTTTTTTTGTGGTTCAATCATCAATGTCTTGATCCATTTTGAGCAATAATGCCATTTTCTTTCTGCTTTTGCTCCTTCTCCCTCTCTCTCTCTCTCCCCCCCCCCCCTGCCCCCCGCTCTCTCTCTCTCTCTCTCACTCCCTCCCTCCCTCTCTTAAATGCCTGTGAGGTAAGGTTTCAATGTCTTGGTTTAATTTTGGCAAATCTGCTTTTCTTCTGTTAGTTTTAGGCACATGAGATATGGTTGAATGCCTTGGTCTAGTTTCAGCAATAATTCTATGATTTTTCTGCTTCTTGTTCTGTTTTTTCTAGGCACTGATGCATGGCTCCATATGTTGGTCCAATTTCAGCAGTAATGCTAGTTTCTTTATATATATATATATATATATGAGGCGCACAAGGTGGGGTGGTTTCAATTTCAATGATGGTGCTATAGTTTTTCTGCTCTGATACTGGGTTCTGCTGGAAACAGGTGTATACCTGAACCCAGTCTGTTCCGGGTCCTGGTCTTGTAACTGTCCCGCATGTCCTGTGTATGGTATGTAGGAAATATGTTCCTTTCGGTGGGTCATGATTGGATTGGTCTGAGCTGCCTGAATATGTTTGAAATGAATGTGGGGCCTATCCAGGCAGGCCGTGGCCTGCCCTGGCTGTACCTGGGACAAACCTGTGTAACCATGGCGAAAAAAACAAACAAAAGAAACAAAAATTTCTAATGGAAAAACAGAAAAAAAGTAAAACCTCACTATTGCACCATGTAGCTTGACTGCTGACTATTGATCTATTTTGCACATATGCCATAAATATAAGCTGTTTTGATTTATCTTTAAAATTTGGCATTGAATCATCATCAGTTGAGTTTTGTGTTTGCTTTTGTATAATATGTTCAAATTATGGCTTATTTTATATTATATACAGCTGTAACAAAGCCGTATTGAACCTAAGTAAAAAAATGGTGAACTGCCAACTCAAACCCAAACAGAAACTTAGTTTTCCTGCTTAATTTCTGTTTTCTTAGGTACATAAGTTTGAGTTTGATGACTTGGTCGAATTTCAGCACTGATGCTATCTTCTTTCTTCTTTTATTTATTTTTTATGTTTTATTTTCTACGCACATGAAGCAGGGATTATTGTCTTGTTCCAGTCTCCTGTACTAGTGATAATGTTAGAATCTTTCCGTTTTTTTTTTGTTTTTAAATTTTAAATTTGTTCTGTTATTTAAAACATTTAAGCACATAAGATAGGATTCAATATCTTGGTTGAGTTGAGGAAGGGATTGATGTCTTCATCCAATTTCAGCAACAATGCTATTTTTGAAGCACTAATGCTTTTTTCTTTCTGCTTTTGTTTAGTTTTATGTTTCTGCTTTTTTCTTTAGGCATATGTTGTAGGGTTCGTTATCTTGTTTGAGTTTTTTTGTTTTAGCAATAAGACTATAATCTTTCTGTTATTTATATGCACATGAGATAGGGTGCAATGTCTTGTTTGAGTTTATCAGCAAATGAAGTAGGTTTCAATGTCTTGGTTGATTTTTTCAACAAATGAGGTAAGGTTTAATGTCTTGGTCACATTTTTGAGCAAATGAGGTAGGGTTCAGTGTCTTCGGTCCAATTTCAGTAAAAATGCTATTTTCTTTCTGCCTTTTATTCCTGCTATTTCTAGTCACACGATGGAGGGTTCAATGTTTTGGTCCAATTATAACAATAATTTCATTTCTTTCTGTTTTTTTAGGCAGGTGAGATACGGTTCTATGTCTTGGTCCAATTTTAACAATAATTTCATTTCTTTCTGTTTTTTTTTTAAGGCAGATGAGATACGGTTCAATGTCTTGATCAAATTTCAAAATAGTGCTATATTTTTAAATTTTATTGCTATTTCTGTTATTTTTAGGCACATGAGGTAGGGTTTAATGTTTTGTTCCACTTTTGGCGACACATTATGTAGGGTTTAATGTTTTGTTCCATTTTTGGCAATAATGGCATAATATTTTTTTGCTGTTTTCCTGTTATTTAGGCACATTAGAGAGGGTTCAATGTCTTGTTCGTTTCAGCAATAACATCATTTTCTTTCTGATTTATTTTTCTGTTTTTCAAGGTGTATGAGATGGAGATACAATGACTTGTTCCAATTTCAGCAGTAATGCTCTGCTTTTTTCCTTTTACTCTTATGCACATGAGATAGCATTCAATTCCTTTGTCCAACATAAGCAATAATGTACGTCTTTTTCTGTTTTTTTCTAGGGACATGATTTAGCGTTCAATATCTTAGTTTCAGCAATAGTGCTGTAATTGTTAAATTGTTTTGGTTTTTTCTGTTATTTTAAGGCACATGAGTTAGGGTTCAATATCTTGGTCCAATTTCCCCAATAATGCTATTTCTTTCTTCAAAAAAAATGTTTCTGTTTTTCAAAGAATTTGAGATTGGGTTCAATGTCTTGTTCCAATTTCAGAAACAATGCTATAATATTTCTCTTATTTTTAGGCACCAAAGGTAGGGTTTAATGCTTTGGTCCAATTTCAGCGATAATGCTATTTTATTTCTGCATTTTTTTCCCCTTTATTTCAGCAATTTTTAAAAAAATTCTGCATCTTTTCTTTTTATTTCACATATGGTGGGGTTTGATGTCTTGTTTCAAGTTCATCATTAATGCTGTTTTCATTCTGCTTTTTTTTCTTTTTGGCAAATGAGTAAGGCTTCAGTGTCTTGTACTAGTTTGACCTGAAAAACTATTTTTCTTTTGATTGGTAAATTTCCCTTGCAGGGTGCCCTTTGGCTTAGATGCCATGACTCAGGGGCATCTCTTTGCCAAATTGACCCAGGACTTACACCTGGCCTCTTCAGTTGGGGTAGCACCACAACCATAAATATATGTGTTAGCTTACCCAATTCAATATTCAACATTGTACGTATGAGCATATAATATGTCTCTTGAAGATTTCATTATGAGTTTCCACTATAAAAAGCCCTGATGATTTACCACTGAGCTCATCCCATTTGACTCAACAAAGGACTCATTGCTTTTCTTTCTGTTTTCCTTCTAATTTCTTCTGGCTATGACTGGATCCTACCACATGCAGACATCCTTTTTGTATTAGATTCAATGCATGTTATCTATGTCTAAGTGGAACATGAATTAAAAAAAGGATATACTGCTAGAAGAGATATGCATTAATATATTTTGTAATAAAAACATTATCTTTTGAGGTTTTCTTACCAAGCAGGGAATGTAGCTTTTAGACAGTTATTTTTATAAAGCAAGAAAAGAAGCTTTCTTAAAAACCAAGTGAAACATGTAAATTCCTCCATTGAAGAGGTTGAGATGTAGCTGGTTGTCAAAAGAGTGCAATAAAATTAGCACCAGGGTAGATATTTCTTTCAAGACAACAGAGACAGTCCTCTTTAAAAGCAATTAGAGCATGCAAACTCTTATATTTAAGTGGTTGAGATTTGCTTGTTTGTAGAAAGAATTATGGAGGCTGTGAGAGACGGAATTAGAATAGTTTGGCATATAATAAAGAAGGTGCAAACCCTGTATCTTGGAGGATTTGTGAATCTGAGCTTAACTTTGTCGTGTGTCTTATACTGCATGAATGATCATTTCCTTGTGTATCAAGTTCCAAGTCCTTCGGAAGGAATATCCATTCAGTCTGAAAAAGTCCCAGATTTGCACCTGATCTCATCCTTTTATTGAGATGGTTGGGAGAATCTCAACTGATCCCATTTCCACATTATTAAATCTCAGGAAAAACCTTAATAAGAGTAATAGTAAAACAGAGTTTCAGTCTGTCCATTTTTAGCAAGAGCCTAGGATAAACCCATTTAAACATTATAAGATAATGCAACTGTAAGATTCCGGAACATGAATATACTGTTCTGTATTAACCGTAAGATTCCTGAATGTGAATATACTGATCTGTCTTTTATTTTTTATTTTTTATTTATTCTTTCAGCAGTAGTTATCACTCATTCATTGCAATCAGGAAATGAAAATAGCAGTTTACAGGTCAAGGAACAGCACGAGTTTAAGCATGACCAGAAATATTGTCGATTATATGAATTCTACTTGGAATTGCAGGTTACATTACAAATTCAGATCAAAGCGTTACATACTGACCAATGGTCTTGACAATAAATGATACAATGAAATCGGATCAACTGCCTTCCGTCCGAGTCTGCTGGAATTCCTTGCTGAATGTATATGATCTGGCTTATCGGAATGATCCAATTCCTAGATGACTCCGCCTGCAAGTAGGGTCGCTGAAGTATATAACGATGTCAATGAAGAACTTATCTTGGTGTCGGAGACACAGGATTGACCACCAAATGATCTGTGCTAGGCACAATCTTGCTGTGGTTAATAATCACGCCCCACTCATGGCGCTAGTCAGGTAGTGTATTTACAAGCTTCCTGTAGTGGCTGGTTTCTTATGACTGTCGCTTCAATCCTTTGCTGCCAATGATGTGATCTTGCAATAATCCTCTTCCATGCCTGTAAATGGGATATGCGCCTCTCCTCAGATAAGTTAGAAGCTACTAGATAGACACTCCTGAGGCAAGAACCTGCACTAAACAACTACTCCCGTAATATCGATTCCTCTTGAATCTGATTGAACTGTTGGTGCCTCCCAAATGGTTCACTGTGTCAGACACAAGTAACATCTTCCCTATTGCAATCACTCCTCCCAATGGTAATGGCATGCTAAACTGCAGAGTGTTGGACTGGACTGGTGTGGTGGTTTGGAAATGACGATTTCAAGATGTAGTAATATCCTTCCTAGGTGAATCACCGTTGCGTAGATTTAGAGTTAAGTTCAATACAAACTCTAGAAATCGGAATTTGCTCTCAAGATTCAGGCAGGGATTGCGTCCTAACCTGAATTTAGCTCTAGGATTTTTGTCCCAAAACTCAACTTGAAATTTCAGAATTCAATAGCAATCAAAATGTAATTGGGATGATCCAAATGAAGTTTTGAATGTTTCTTTTATACCCATCTTGGAATCGGACCCAAGGGCCTATTGAGGCACCGCCTTGCTGTTTAAAATTTTATTTAAAATACTTATCTTTTTATTAATTAATATATATGTATTTTATGTTTATAGTGTTGAAAAACACTTTTGTTTATTAAAATAATAATATTACTTGCGGTGAAGGGGACATGACAGTCCTCCCTCCCCAAACATTGCTTGTCCTCAAGCAATTTTAGATTCGGATGATAAAAAATCTGAGCTCCTTCCCACGTTGCATCCTCAAGAGGCAAATTTTTCCATTTCACCAAATATTCGGGAATGACCTTATTCTCGGGTTTCTTCTCTCTCATATCTATGATTGTTTTGGGTTCCAAAATCAATTTCCCTTTGTCATCAAGTGGAGACAGCTCTAAGTAAGGCGTCACATGCTGTCCCAACACCTTCTTGAGGCACGATACAAGAAAAACATTATGAATTTTGCTGTTTGTTGGTAACTCCAACTCATGCCACCTCTCCCACCTTTCGTGTGATCTTGTAAGGCCCATTGAATCGTGGCTTAAGCTTCTCCACACCACTCCCCTTGAGGGTAGATTGTTGGTAGGGCTGCAACCTCAGAAAAATCAAGTTTTCAATCTCAAACGTCCTCTCCAAATGGTGGCAATCAACGTACATCTTTTGTTGATTCGATCCTGCTTTAAGTTCTCTTTGAGTGCACTTAAAATATCCATACTCTGCTGTACTAAATCTCTAGCTCCAGGAACTTTGCTATTTGAGAGAATTAAATCCCCAAATGATAATGCTTCATAACCATATAGTGCTTTGAAAGGAGTCATACCTATTGGCATATGATGAGTGGAATTGTAGCAATACTCCCCAAGATGAAGCCACTTAATCCATGTTGTTTCTCAAATATCCTTGCCATTTATTCACAATCTTTGTTTGTCCACGTTTGAGGGTGATACCTAGTGCTTGGAGTCAATTTTGTGCTTGTCAACTGGAAAAGTTCTTGCCAAAACAAATTAATGAACATTGTCCCTGTCACTCACAATGTTTCTAGGCAGCCCATGCAATCTAAAGACCTCTGTAAAGAACAAATCAGCCACCTGTGGAGCTCTATACTCGGAAGATATAGCATAAAAATGAGCACACTTAGTGAGTCTATCCACCACTACAAACATACAATCCTTACCTTGCACTTTCGGAGGACTCATGATAAAATCCATTGAGATGCTCTCCCATTTCTAGTTTGGGATGGGTAAAGGCTGCAACAAACTGGTTGGAAATGTTTGTTCTACCTTGTTTTGTTGGCAAGTCAAACACTCTCTAACATGTTTCAAAACGTCCCCCTTGAGGCCTCTCCAAGAAAATCTCTCTTTCCCTTGCTTGTATGTCTTATAGTACCCCTGATGACCTGCCAAAGGGGTGTCATGATATGCTCTCAAAATCTTCTCTTTCATCTTCGATCTTGGGACAAGTTACACTCATTCCTTGTAGAGAATGAGCTCCTTAACCACCTTGTACTTGTCATCTTGCACGCTGCCCTCCAAGATATCAATAACCAAAGCATCCTTGGCATACTCTACTAATATAGAAGCTTTTCAATTAGTAGAAATATTTGTCATAGAACATAAATAAGGCCTCTTAGATAATGCATCAGCCACCATATTATTCTTTCCCTTAACTTACTCAATATCAAAATCATAAGCCTGCAATTTACTTACCCACTTTTGTTGCCTATCATTCAAATGCCTTTGATTGAGGAAGAACCTCAAATTGTTATGATCTATCTTCCCCACAAATCTTTCGCAAACCAAATACTACCTGAACTTAGCCAAAGCATGCATGATGGCTAGCATCTCATTGTCGTAAATAGAGAAACCCCTCTTTGACTCCTTGAGCTTACGACTCTCAAATGCTATAGGGTATTTGTTCTGCATCAATACCGCTCCAATACCCTCTTCTGACGCATCACACTCTAATACAAATGGAAGTGAAAATTCTGGAATAGCCAACATGGGACATGAACTTATTACCTCTTTGAGCTTCTCAAAAGCTCTTTGTGCCTCCTCACTCTAAGAGAACGCTTGCTTCCTAGTCAAATTTGTCAATGGGGAAGCCAACTGTGAAAACCCTCTTACAAACCTCCTGTAATAGCTGCAAAGTCCCAAAAACCCTCTCAAGTGTGATAAAGTCTTGGGTCGAGGCCAATCCACTATTGCCTTGATCTTCTCCTCATCTACACTGACACCTTGGGCACTAATCTTATGCACTAAATACAAAATCACAGTCATCTTGAACTCACATTTGGATCCCTTGGCGAAAAGTGACTGTTGCTCAAGTATACCCAATACCTCATCTATATGACTTAAATGATCCTCCCAAGTCTTGCTATAGATCAATATGTCATCAAAGAAAACCAACACAAATCTCCTCAATTGCTTACTAGATACTTGGTTCATGTAAGATTGAAATGTGGCTGGAGCATTTGTCAACCCAAGTGGCATGACTAAAAACTCATAATGCCCAAAGTGACACTTGAAAGCTGTTTTGTGAACATCCTCCTTCCTCATCCTTACCTGGTGGTACCCAGGTTGCAAATCAATCTTAGAGAAATATATTGCACCATGATGCTCATCTATCAACTCATCGATCATGAAAATTGGGTAGCGGTTATTGATTGTCTTCTTATTGAGTGTCTTATAGTGGATGCACATCCTCATAGTACCATCCTTCTTCACCAACACCACGGAGGAAGCAAAAGGGTTAGAGCTTGGTTGTATATGTCCCATATCAAGTAGCTCTTTAATTGCTTTCTCAATCTCCTTATACCTCCTCAGATGACGATAAGGTGTGGTAATGACCAGTTTTGCTCCCTCCAACTCTATGACATGTTGGAATCCCCTATTAGGAGGTAACCTTGGAGGAATGTCATTGAATACCATGCCATGCTTGTCTAAAATAGGTTGAATATCTATCCGAGTGGTCTTTTGACCCGTGGGTGAAAATCCATCGGTAACCAATCATTGTGCCGCCCATTCTACTTGTCCTCTGTAGAAATCTCAACCCAAGTGGCATGACCAAAAACTCATAATGCCCAAAGTGACACTTGAAAGTTGTTTTGTGAACATCCTCCTTCCTCACCTTATCCGGTGGTACCCGGATTGCAAATCAATCTTAGAGAAATACCTCATCTATATGACTTAATGATCCTCTTAAGTCTTGCTATAGATCAATATGTCATCAAAGAAAACCAACACAAATCTCCTCAACTGCTTACTAGATACTTGGTTCATGTAAGATTGAAATGTGGCTGGAGCATTTGTCAACCCAAGTGGCATGACTAAAAACTCATAATGCCCAAAGTGACACTTGAAAGTTGTTTTGTGAACATCCTCCTTCCTCATCCTTACCTGGTGGTACCCAGATTGCAAATCAATCTTAGAGAAATATACTGCACCATGAAGCTCATCTATCAACACATCGATCATGAAAATTGGGTAGTGGTTTTTGATTGTCTTCTTATTGAGTGCCTTATAGTCGATGCACATCCTCATAGTACCATCCTTCTTCACCAACACCATGGAGGAAGCAAAAGCGTTAGCCATATCAAGTAGCTCTTTAATTGCTTTCTCAATCTCCTCCTTATACCTCCTCAGATGACGATAAGGTGTGGTAATGACCAGTTTTGCTCCCTCCAACTCTATGACATGTTGGAATCCCCTATTAGGGCTAACCTTGGAGGAATGTCACTGAATACCGTGCTATGCTTGTCTAAAATAGGTTGAATATCTATATGAGTGGTCTTTTGACCCGTGGGTGAAAATCCATCGGTAACCAATCATTGTGCTGCCCATTCGACTTGTCCTCTGTAGAAATCTCAACCCAAGTGGCATGACTAAAAACTCATAATGCCCAAAGTGACTTGAAAGCTGTTTTGTGAACATCCTCCTTCCTCATCCTTATTTGGTGGTACCCAGATTGCAAATTAATCTTAGAGAAATATACTGCACCATGAAACTCATCTATCAACTCATCGATCATGAAAATTGGGTAGCGGTTTTTGATTGTCTTCTTATTGAGTGCCTTATAGTCGATGCACATCCTCATAATACCATCCTTCTTCTTCACCAACACCACGGAGGAAGCAAAAGGGTTAGAGCTTGGTTGTATATGTCCCATATCAAGTAGCTCCTTAATTGCTTTCTCAATCTCCTCCTTATACCTCCTCAGATGACGATAAGGTGTGGTAATGACCGGTTTTGCTCCCTCCAACTATATGACATGTTGGAATTAAAGAATTCGAACAGACACAAGATGAATTGATTATGAATTGATGTATTTACAAATGAGCGAGAACGCTCAATATATACAATGTACAAAAGAGCAAGTTTTCTAAAAATAGAAAATTGCCGACATAGATGAGCATTAACTAGAGAAATATTTAGGTTGACATAAATGAGTATAAAAAAATACTAATACCCTCCCTTAATGCTCAATCTATCAACAACACCTATAGACCCCCTGAAGTTTACAAATTTATCAGAACCGAGGGGCTTGGTGAAGATGTCTACTGGCTGCTCTGAGGTAGGAACATACAGCAACTGAATGGATCCGTCTTCAACCAGCTGTCGTATGTAATGACAATGAGTTTCCACATGCTTGGTTCGTTCATGGAAGACCGAATTCTTGGCCAGTTTGAGCACTCCCTGATTATCATAGAACAAGGGAGTCGGACCTGCCTGAGGAACATGCATATCCGCAAGCATCCGTCGAAGCCAAACTGCCTCACAACCTGCTTTAACTGCTCCTCGATACTCTGCTTCTGTCGAGGAGAGAGCCACTGCCTGCTGCTTCTTACTAGTCCATGTGACAGCACCAGATCCCAAACTAAACACATACCCAGCTGTAGACTCACGGTCATCAACATAACCTGCCCAGTCGGAATCTGTGTAACCTCTGAGTATAGGATCAGAACTCCGAGTGTACAGAAGTCCATAATTAGGAGTGCCACTCACATAACGCAGCACACGCTTCGCTGCTGTCCAATGATCAGCCTTGGGGGCTGTCATGAAGCGTGATATGTAGCTCACTGCAAAACTAATGTCAGGTCTAGTAGCAATAAGATAAATGAGGCTGCCTACTAGTTGCCGGAACAAAGATTCATCTACCACTGGTGAGGTGGACTGAGCTGACAATTTAAGCCCGGGTTCCATAGGAGTAGAGGCAGGTTTGCAATCCTGCATTCTGAACCTGTCCAGGAGGCTGCGAGCATACTTGGACTGAGAAAGAAAGATACTGTGCTCAGTCTGCCAAACCTCAACTCCTAGGCAATAATGCAACAAGCCCAAATCTGTCATATCAAAAGTACGGCACAAATCCTATTTGATCTCAGCAATCAAATGTGCGGAACTGCCAGTAATGATTAAGTCATCCACATAGACAACCACAAACAATATGTCATCACTAGAAAGTTTGATATACAGATTTGAATCAGATGGACTTCGCTGAAAACCATGATCTGTCAGGTACTTATCTATTTTCATGTACCAAGCCCGAGGGGCTTGTTTCAGACCATAGAGAGCTTTGACGAGTCTACAGACCTTGTGTTCTTGACCAGCAACCTTAAAGCCTGGAGGTTGCGTCATGTAGACTTCTTCCTGCAAGTCACCATTCAGAAAAGCACTCTTAACGTCCATCTGATGGACTTTCCAACCAAACTGAGCTGCTAAGGCAAGAACAAGCTGGATGGTACTCATTTTGGCTGTAGGAGCAAAGGTCTCCTCATAGTCAATGCCTTGACGAGCCTTATACTTGTCGAGGGTTCTGTCAGCTTTGTATTTCACCTTGTACACCCATTTGCAGCTAATGGGTTTCTTCCCTGGAGGAAGATCAGAAAGTACCCAAGTGTGATTCTTCTGAAGACTCTGGAACTCAGCTTCCATAGCCTGTTCCCACTCAGGTATACCTTTAGCCTCTGAGTATGTCTGAGGCTCAAAAACACTATTAATGTTAGCCATGAGAGCAAAATTGACTGTAGGCTGCTGTTTGCTCTTATTTCTGGAAGTTCTACTCTCAATGAGCTCACCATCCCGGAGATCACTAATGGTTTTAGCATACCATTTAGGCTGGAGAGTAGAAGTGCTAACATTGGGAGGAGCTGGAAGAGGTTCAGGATCAGCAACAGGAGCAGCAGAAAGAGGATTATTTTCCGTAGGAAACTCAGGTAGTGCATCATCAGAAACAGATTCTGCATCATCCCTCCCATCAGGTGGACCTAGTGGAAGAAGAACACTTTGAGGCTGATCCTCAGAACACTGCTCAGAAGAAGAAGACTGAAAAGGTCCTCTATCTTCATCAAAGACAACATCACGGCTGAAGATAAGACGATCAGTGTCAATATCTATCAGTCTGTAGGCCTTATGGTTGTCACTGTACCCTGTCATCATGAGCTTCTGACTCTTGGATTCCAACTTCGAGTGTTGAGCATTTGGAACCCAAACATATGCAAGAGAGCCAAAAACCTCCAGGGGGCTGATCCTGGGCTTGCGACCGGACCAAATCTCTTTTGGAGTCTTCCCCTTAACAGCCTGAGTAGGAGAGCAATTAAGGAGATAGACGGTAGTAAAAACTGCTTCTGCCCAATACTTATTAGGAACACTCCTGTGCTGTAAAATAGAATGAGCCATCTCAACAACCGTACGATTGCGACGCTCAACAACACTGTTTTGCTGCGGAGTGTAGGGTGTAGTCAATTGGCGTTTGATGCCATGGGTATCACAGAAGTCGGAGAAGGCAGCAGAACAAAATTCCCTATCGTTATCTGTCCTAAGAGTGATGATGCTACAGCCATACTCTTTTTCAACCAAGGACTTAAACTTCTGAAAGATACTAAATACATCTGATTTTTGTTTGAGAAAGTACACCCACATCTTTCTACTAAAATCATCAACAATAAGCAAGAAATATTTGCAACCAGTAACTGAAGATGTATTCATAGGACCACAAATATCAGCATGAAGTAATTGAAGTACCTTAGACGCACGCCAAGAATCTCCATCCTTGAAGGGAGTCCGATGTTGTTTGCTAGCTTGACAGGCGCCACATACTCCAAGATGTTGTGTCTGAATATCAGGTAGGCCAGAAACAAGTCCCTGCCGGGACAACTGAGAGAGATAATGGATGTTGAGATGTCCATATCGCTGATGCCACAAAGTGCTGAGAGAAGAAACACGGGCTGCCATAGCTACTTCAGGAGAATCACCAGTGTCAATGAGCCGATAAAGGCCATGATCCGCTAGACCAACATCAACAGTAAGACGGGTCTCTCAATCAATAATAGAGCACTTGTGAGCATTGAACACTACATCCAACTGAGGAGCATTCCTCATGATCTGACTCACTGAAAGCAAATTGAGTTCCATACCAGGAATGTAGTACATATTTAGGAAGATAAGGTTCCTTCCACCAGACTGTATCTGAACAGTGCCTCTGCCAACAACTGTGTCCTCCTCACCTCCGCCAAAGATAACTGAATCACTAAAGGGAGAAAAGTCGGTAAACCAATCACGCTTGTGAGTAAAGTGACGTGAAGCACTAGAATCGATGTACCAAGCAGAAGTCTTGGCAGGATCTGAAGACCTTTTAGCCATAAAAGCGTAAAAGGCAGACTCCTTCTGCTCAGAAAGTTCAGCAACATGCGCCTTCTGATGTGACCCTCCCTGCTTCTTCTGTTCAGAAGCTATCCTCTGATTGCAATCTTTCTTCATATGGCCGAATTTGTGACAGTAATTACACTGCACATTCTTCTTCTTAGGGTTGCTCGGAGGTTGATTTGAACTGTTCGGCTGTGATGACTGAGATGACTGAAATTTGCTATTATCCTTCTGAAAGGATTTAGCTGCAAATGCCTGTTCGGAAGAGGACGAAGGAGCACTGCTACCAAACTGCCCAAACTGTTGTTTCCAGCGATCCTGCTGCAGGAGTTTGTTGCATAATTCAGGAAACTTTAAGTCAACATTCGTAGACGTAATGTTGAGAGTCTCAACAAAGTGCTCGTAGGATTTAGGTAGACTTTTGAGGGTGATGACTACCATATCCTCTTCCTCCATTTTTCGACCAATAGCCTCAAGCTGATCTCGAATGTCCTTAATCTTCATAAGATGCTCCTGTAAGGACATACGTTCGTCCATCATGATGGAGAACAACTGATTCTTCAAAAAGAAAGCCCGGCTTTTATTAGAGGTCTCATGAAGCTCCTTCAGGTGCTTCCAAATCTTAGTAGTTGTCTTGCCTGAAGGAATCTGCAGCAACTGGTCATCTGTAACAGAAAGCTTAAGAAGCATGACAACCTCGCTGCTATGATCATCAAACTTGTCCTGATTAGCACCAGCGGTGGGAGGACGAGTTTCTTTGTCCAAAACCAATTCATCAAGGCGGCGATACTCAAAAATAGTCAGCATACGCTGCTTCCAGATATTATAGTTTTTGCCATTAAATCGCTGACTGCCCTCCAACATCAAGTTGGTCAAAGACGCCATTTGCACGTTTCCCAATGTAGGAAAACGACAAAAAACTGAACAACGTTTAATTGAGGAGCAGAATAGGATCAGGTACAAGATCCGAGACAAGTACGGTTGCACGAAAAATGAGGCACGAACTTCGAGGTACGAAAAAATTTTGACAGGTACCCACGAAAGGTCTCGAAAAACCTAGAAGGAATATGTGTTCGAATTTTTTTCGTCAAATACTGAGGGTGCAAAACCCTAGACGAAAAGTATCCGTGCCCTAGGCTGCCATGAATGCTCAGAGATTGGCAGAAAACGCTCAACACAGGTCGCACAGGGTCGCACAGGTCACTGAGAGAGAGGTCACGCCAAACCAAGAAGAGGAAGGTTCGCACGGGCTTGCAGAGCACTCCACTGGCTCGAAATCACGAGCAGACAAAAATGTCAGGCGTCTGCAAGAGGAGCCGCGACCATATTACACAGGGAGCTTCAGAAAAAAATCACAACTGCACAGGTGACGCTCCAGCGTTCGTGTCACAGCGTGTGGAGATCAGATTGATACCACAAAGGCGACCAAGAAAGTGCAAAAATGCGGCCAAAAAAAAATTGCAGAAAACACTGTGACCAAGGTTTCAGGCAGTGATCAAAGTTTAACACAAAACGTGACCTCAGGAGACTCTCGACCGCAAAACACGAGCAAACCCACGTTCAAACAGGAAGCGCGGCCAGAAAGGGATCGTAGGGTCAATCAATGGTGTCGCGAAAAACAGAAATCTGTCGCGATTCTCAGAAAAATGCCGCCGGAATCCTCACGAACAGCGACGGGAATGAGCATGAGGATGCCTTAAAAAAAAACACTGATGCAGAACACGCGATCAGGAAATTTGAACTCAAAATTTTCGGCGTCCAAAACCGAATGGCTCTGATACCATAAAGAATTCGAACAGACACAAGATGAATTGATGTATTTACAAATGAGCGAGAACGCTCAATATATACAATGTATAAAAGAGCAAGTTTTCTAAAAATAGAAAATTGCCGACATAGATGAGCATTAACTAGAGAAATATTTAGGCCGACATAAATGAGTATAAAAAAATACTAATAGGAATCCCCTATCAGGAGGTAACCTTGGAGGAATGTCACTGAATACTGTGCTATGCTTGTCTAAAATAGGTTGAATATCTATACGAGTGAAAATCCATCGGTAACCAATCATTGTGCCCATTCTACTTGCCCTCTGTAGAAATCTCTCTCCATCCTCTTGGCTGAAACAACCCTCGGAGCTCTATTAGATAAGCCTTGAAGAACCACCTCCTTACCCTCGGATTTGAATTTCAGCTCCATAGTTTGATAGTTTTGTGTATACTCGCCAAGCGAATACAACCATTGCATGCCCAAAACTACATCCGTCTCACCTGTGCCAACCACATAAAAGTCATCACGTACTTTGTGCCTACCCAAGGTGATGTCAAGTTGCTAGATCCTCCGCGTACATGGAAATCCATTGGCCACAATCACATTGAACCCCTTAAAGTCATCTGTCTTCAATTTCATCCTAGTCACCAAGCCCTCATCAATGAAGTTATGAGTAGCCCCACTATCAATCAAAACTGTCACCTTATCTCCTTGTAGCACTCCTCGCACACGAAAAGGGTGGTATCTAGGTGCTCTTGAGAGAGTGGCAAGTGTACCTCCTGAGAACTCTTCTGCTCCTTGATCCTCATGCTCCACCTCATCCACAATAACCTCGGGTTCGGACTCCTCAACCTCTGAATCCTCATCAAAGACTACCTCTATGTAGTGCACTTGTCCCTTCCCCAAGCATCTATGACCTAGCTCCCATGGCTCTCTACAAGAAAAGCACAACTTCTTCCTCTGAAGCTCATTCTTAGTTTCCTCTACCTTTTTTGGTTTAGGGGGTAATGCCTTGGGTTGCGGTAAGTCCTTGCGGAATGGTCTCCTATGCTGTCACGATGGTGCGTTCCTGGAATAGGACTTGTTATCAGTTGTGGTGTCCTCCAAGTTCAAAGCCCTTCAAATAACGTCCTGTAGAGATGATGGCTTAAAAGCTCTAACCAAACCCCGAAGTGATTCCGATAGTCCCTCAATAAACAAGAATATGAGTCTCCTCTCCGTAACATCCGACATCGTGACTGAAACCCTTCGAAATTCTGCTACATAATCTGTAACATGCATTCTCATATTACTCGAATTTACCCAACATTTTACAAGAAAGTAAATGAACAAGGTAAACACAATTTTTTCTTTTTATCATTTGCATAATCACAAGAAATTAATTACATATCTTTTTTGAATATTTTTCAACCTTGAAATTCAATATATTCAAAGATAAATCATAATGAAAATCGTTTCACTTTACATTTACAATTCATAAATTGCACTTGGCAATCAAAATAATTTTACATCAAAACATAATGAATGCTGCATCTGGAATCTTGATATCTGTCACTCAAGTCTCTGTGAGTCTTCTGCTATAGAAGGAGAGCATCATCCGAGTGTTTTACCTCCAACCACAGACGCCCCACACATCTTCCTACCTGGAAGTGGCTCTACCCTTCACGAAGAGTATAGAAATAAGGAACCAACAGGTTTGCCATCTGAGTCCTAGTGTTGTGTCCTACATAACACAATCGACCATACAACTCTAGACAATTCATCTAGCTAAGTATGATTATTTTGACAGGTTACACCATCTAGACACTGTGAATCGACTAATGCATGCAGAGACAAATGCATCACTTTGGCCAAAGTTTTTGATAGATAAACGTTTGCAATAAACGTAGTTGTGTGTTCACACACCTCTAACTCAACTTGGAGACTATCTCATCCTACAGTTTGACTTGTTTAGCTAAAAACAATAGACATGTAATGTCTAGACTATGCTTTATTCCTAGTCAATCTGACTTAGAATTTAACCTTGAACTCTAGGTCATACATATATACATATATACAATGTATAGGTTTAGAAGATTTAACTCTTCAATGAGTCCTTAGTTGCATTCTTGCAACCATAAGAGTCTATGACTTCTTGTCATTCTACTCAATGACTCAAGGATTAAGCATTCTATGAACTTTAAGTCTTGTTTTGACTCTAACATGAAATCATTAAACTTCATCGAAGAGCTTCTTATACTCTTTCTAATGATAATACCTTAATTTATGGTTTCTCGACCCTAATCTGTCGACCATACAATTATTAAAATAATATTTACATAGTTTATTTAATGGTCAATATTGTAATCTTATTAGTTTAGATTGTTTCTATTTCTGTTGCTTTATTAGCTTTAGTTTCTTTTAGAAACATCTGCATTGTAATTCTTTATATAGAGCCTTTGTCTCTATTGTTAATACATCAAGATTTTACCATAACATGGTATCAGAGCGGGTTCGAGCGGGAATTTTATTTTATTTTATTTTCTGGCGCTCTCTGCAAAATTTGTACTACGGTACACGGCCGTACCCCTCCTCGGACTCTGCGCAGGCTTCGTTTTCTGGTTTGACCTTCGCCATCTTCGGCTCATGGTTTGTGTGCAGGTTTTTGTCGGCGGTTTGGTATGTTTGGCGGATCGTTTTGGTCGTTGTTTAGCGAAAGTCTCCTATGGTCGGAAAGGGCAACATGTAGATTCAATCTGGAGGGAGAAATTTAATATTTCTCAATGTATACTTTGTACCTGGCATGGAGCTGAATCTGCTATCAATTAGTCAGATTATGCGTCACTCCTCAGCTAGATATTGTTTTCAGTTTGCATACATGCAACATTGTTGATAGAGAGACTCACATTATAGTTGCTAAGAGACTTGAGGATCATGATCTTTATAGACTTGTTGATTCAAGTGATTCTCAAGAGTACGCCATGGCAGCCAGAAGTACTTCCATTAGCAATCTCTGGCATCGGTGTTATGGGCACCTAAATGTGCATTATCTCTCATAGTTATCTAGGGAGGGTCTAGTTGGTGGTCTACTTGAAATTCAGACTCAGAATCATGGAGTTTGTGGAGCTTGTTAGGCTGGAAAGCAACATCGGACTCCATTTTCAGATGGTGACACATGGAGAGCTTCCAAGGTATTATAGTTGGTTCACGCTGATGTATGTGGACCAATGAACACTCCTTCAGTTACTGGGTCCAGATATTTTCTGTTATTTGTTGACGATTTTAGTAGAAGAATGTGGGTGTAGTTTCTTAAAAACAAATCAGAGGTGTTTAGAATATTTCAGCAGTTTAAGGCCTTAGTTGAGAAAGAGTCAGGCTCTCAGATAGTCACTCTTAGGTCTGATAATGGGAGGGAGTCTTGTTGTTCTGACTTCTCCAGTTTCTGTGCTGCACATGGCATTAAGTGCCAACTTACCACACTCTACACCCCTAAGCAGAATGGTGTCGTTGAGCGTCGGAATCGTACCATTATTGAAATGGCTTGTTCTACGCTGGAGCATAGAAATGTCCCTAAGAAGTTCTGGGCTGAAGCAGTTTACATTGCAATTTATTTTCTGAACCGGTCTCCTACTCATGCCGTTAAGAAGATGACTCATGAAGAAGCCTGGTCTGGATGCAAGCCTAAGGTCAGCCACCTAAAAGTCTTCGGCTCTACTGCTCATGTGTGGATTCCAAATGCCAAGCGCACCAAGCTAGATTCCAAGAGCTAGAAACTCATGTTCACTGGTTACAGTGATAATCATAAGGCATATAGGCTGATTGATGTAGATATAGATCGTCTCATCTTTAGTTGTGATGTTGTGGTTGATGAAGCTAGTGGGCCCTTTTATCTGTCTTCTCCTATTGTGAGCCCTGAGGATCAGCCTCTGAAGCATAGTTACGAGACTCGGACTCGCCTCGGACTCAGACTCGGTGCCTAGACTCAGCAAAAACTCGGCAAAGACTTGGCAAATTGAAGAACCCAAGAAATTCAGAGATTTTTAAGGATTTAAAACTTGTTTCATGCACCCTTTAATAAATAAACCTTAAAGACACAATAACATCATCAAATAGAAGCTAATTTGATCACATACACAAGTATACATCAATAACATAAGTATAAACGCAAATTGTAGCTGAAGGAAATAACAAACTAAGATATATAAATATTGTCAAATGTATACAAAAGTCATGGAATAGGAAATCCATTGCATCAAAAGTTCCAGAATCCAAACAAATATCAAAACAAAAACTAGAAGTATATGCCACTAAGGCTCAGAGGAGCTTGCAAGTGCACCCTTCTTACGAAGGCGTCTAAGATAGGTCCTGGATGATGATGCAGCCATAATATCTGCCTCTGTCTCTGTGCCACCCACACCAACATGTAATGTGTCTGCTGATTCTGCTCTAACCTCCTCCTCTGCCATGGCTACAACCTCAGCCTCTCTATCCACCTGGTCAACCCAATCGAGGTCCTCATCACTAAAGATAGGATCCTCAGCCTCAGTGATCCAATCAGATTGTGGATCGACCTCCTCTAGCGTGATGGGGGTGGAGTCAATGCCCAAAATTTGTCTGTGGCGAAGACGAAGGTTGTAATGAACAAAGACTAGATCATTCAACCTCTGCACAGACAGTCTATTGCGCTTCTTGGAGTGTATGTGCTCAAACATACTTCAATTGCACTCACAACCCGAAGCACTGCATGGTTGGCTCAATATTCGAATTGCAATCTTCTGAAGATTTGGTACCTTAGCACCAAACATATACCACCATGCATTTGAGATGAGAAAAAGAAAAAAATCAATCTCATTATCCAACTTTAAGTTTCAACATTTAATAATAATATAAAAAGAGGAAAAGTTTATTAGATTTTAAAACTTAAATTATGCTCTTAATATAATTTTACCTGGCTGCAATGTTGACCGATTCTTTTTGCAAATCTCACGAGAAAAGAGATCTCCTTGTGCAAGTCTAAAGGTCTCAAGCTCATGGACTATTTGTATTGAATTAGCCGACATCCGCTCTAACATTGTGTAGAGCCCACTCAAAACCTCCTCATCTGCCTTGAATTTAGGGCGGAATTGAAATACCGGATTGAGGTAATAAGCGGCTGCGTGTAGGGGCTTGTGAAGCTGGTGGTGCCATCTGCTATCAATGACCTCCCAAATGGGATGATACTTACCCTCAACTCCCCCATAGATGGATCTAATGGTCTCTTTGGCCCTATCCATGCCCTCATATATGTAGCCCATTGCGGGCTTCTCCCCATCAACAACTCGTAGGAGAACTACTAGAGGCTTAGTGACCTGCAATTATTGTGAAAGTGAAACATTAACTTAAGTGTGAACAAAAATAGGCAAATAAAAGAAAAATATGAATAAAAATTAAAACATAATATATAATTAGATTTTTCATTTACCTTTACAATCTCCTCAACAGGTGTCCAAAATCTTGCCTCATCAAAGATCCAATTTGTTACTTCAGCCCCTGCATTGGTATGAGCATAGGATGAGGAAGTCCACTCCTCATCAACAAACATGTGCCTCAAAGCTTTTTTTGACTGAAGCAAGGATTGTAATGTGATGAAATTTGTTGCAAATCGGGTTATGCCAGGACGAGCCAACTCTTTTTGCTGTGTGAATTGCCTCATTAGGTTGAGGACCCATGTGTGATTGTATATGAATTTACAAATATTTCTTGCCATCTCCACACATGTTTTGATCCATGGAATCTTGCCAATATCCTCCAATGTGAGGTCAAGGCAATGGGCAGCACATGGAGTCCAAAATAATGATGGGTGTCTCTCCATCAATAGTCTACCTGCAGCAACATAATTTGCTGCATTATCCGTCACCACTTGCACCACATTCTCCTCACCCACCTCAGCTATGATTTCCTCTACAGCTTCACAAAGGAATGTGGCATTTTTAACATTTCCTAAAGCATCAATAGATTTGATGAATACGGTGCCACCTGAAAAAGAAACAAAATCAATGATTCAATAAAGCATAAATTAAAAATATTAATCACGAAATCAATTCATTGTAGGAAGTAGAATCACCCGAGGAAGAAACAAGAAAATTTAGCAATGTCCTATTTCTCCTATCAGTCCAACCATCGGTCATGATGGTGCAACCCTTCGTCCTCCATATCAACTGTTGCTCCTCTATTGTGGCTTTTACATCGGCCACCTTTTCTGTCAAAATTGGGCCCTTTATGTCATCTTCACTAGGGGCTTTGAACCCCGCCCCACAAACAGTAATGGCATCAACCATGTTTTGCCAATAAGGAGACCTAACACATGTCACAAATAAATTCAATTAAATAAGTATTGTAAAATGGAGAGTTTAAATTTGAATTCGACATATCTCTAAATATAAAAATTCAAGAGAAAGAATCAAGCTATAAATTTTAAAACAATCAAACAAAAAAGAATTACCTGGCTGCATGGAATGGAATGGTGCAATAGTACCAAAAGTCTCCGATTGCACGTCTAGTTGCATCATGTACGTCCTTGTTCCAACCGCTCTCAAGCGACAGTTAGGAACCTGAAGTGGTGCGTGGCAAAATATATGAATCAAGATTCCTAGATTTACGAACTCTAGGCCCAAGAACACTGCCGCTGGCAGTAGCAGGTGTTCCACTTCCAACACCTAGAGGACAAAATGGAGGCATGGAAGAAGACTCTCCACTACCACCAACACTTGCCATCTCTATTTGCCTCCTTTTCAATTCTTTTTTTTGCTCAAATGTTTCTAGTTGCACTTTCACCTCTCGTATAACCTCAAGAGGCGCTTTTCCGCATGGGTTAGCATCATGGATTGGTATTTGTGCAAGATGGTATTTCAATCTATTAATGCCTCTTCCATGAAAAATTGTTTTGCAATAAAAACATTTTACTTCTCCTTTCTTTTGGCCAGGCATAATTTCAGCTTGTTTCCAACAAGGGTCCCTTCTAACTGGCTCTTTGGACATTGTGATAAAGATGATTTGAAAATCTCAACATTGTTGCAATAACATATGAAATTTATAAATACAAAAAAAAATTAACATTTGTGATTTATAATTATTTAAGTAATAAAAAAAATGTAGGGTTTGCTTACAAAAACACCTAGGGTTTACTAGAAAAAAAATCAAAACACCTAGGGTTCTTTCTTTGATCTACTAAAATAAAATAGAAAAAAGAAATTAAATGTAAAGAAAAATGCAATTTTTGGTTAAAAAAAACACAAAAAAACCTTCACAATACAAACTTACCTCTAAATCTAGTTTGAAATCAATAGAGAGCTCCTTCCAATCCTTTGGAGACACCTCTAGATGCACCAAAAGTAGCTAGGAAGCTGCCACAATGCGATTCAACAATCGATTTTTGCTCTACCTCCTTGCCGGTTTCCCTACAATGCACTCCAAATTTTGCTCACAACTCTCTTTTCTCCTTCCCCTTTGGCTTCAAAATGAAATGATGTTGCTTTTAGGGTGGAGGAGGGTCTATAAGTGAAAAAAAGAACAAATTGAAGCAAGTCTTTTTATGTTTTTTAAGAACTTTTTGACGTTTTTCTGTGCGACCGAGTCTTCCTGACGGGACTCGCCGAATCTGGCGAGTTTGGCGAGTCTTTGCAAAAAAATTGTCGAGTCCGGGTCCGAGTCCCCCAGACTCGGCCAAGGTGCCTCGCCTCGGACTCGCTCAGTTTTGGCGAGTTTCGTTACTATGCTCTGAAGTGATTTGGGTGTTCACCTTCACCTAGCACCACCTGATGGGAGGGATTCTGTAGTTGTGGAGTCACCTCGGCATAATGTTACACCACCCGCCCCTCCTCAGGACAATCTGGATTCTCATCTAGATGACTTTGTTCCAGCCATCTTGGGTGATGTTGTTCCTTTTGTTTCAGATGTTGGTACTTGTACTCTTTGACCTAAATGGTGGGCTAAGACCATAGATGATCTTCATGATGATGAATTAATTGAGGGTAGATTTGTTCGGAAAAAGAGCAAACAACAGAATACAGTTAATTTTGTTCTTATGCCAACATTCACAGCATCTCTGAGCCTTAGACATATTCAAAGGCTAACGGCATAGCTGAGTGGGAACAGGCTATGGAAGTTGAACATCAATCTTCTGAAGAATAACACTTGGGTTCTCTCCGATCTTCCACTTGGGAAGAAGCCCATTGGCTGCAAATGGGTGTATAAAGTTAAGTATAAGGCTGACGGAACTCTTAATAAGTATAACACTCAATTAGTAGCCAAAGGGTTCTCACAGATAGAGGACATTGATTATGAGGAGACTTTTGCTCCCACAACCAAAATGAGTACTGTTGTGACCTAATCACACATCGCCCCATTGCAAATGGGGACCCCCTTTTTTTGAGTTCTTGTGCGTTGCATTAAGTTTTGATGATGTCTTTAGTTTATTGCATGATGAAGTCAGTGTTGTTTGAGTCCTATAGTTCCCTGAAGACTTGATCCTGATGTTTGAGACCCTGAAAATGATGTTTGAGACCCTAAAAATGACTAAGTCTGGTAGCTTGAAATCCTGAAATTCTGAAAAAATGACTAAGTCTGAAATCTAGTGGATCCTCCAAATTCTATATTCTGCATGTTAAATCCAGTGGATCTGAGACCTATCTCAAACATCCTGAAAGGTATATTGAAAAATATTTAAAGTATAAGAAATTATACTTAAAGATATTTTTCAATATACCTTATGCTCTGGGACTTCCACTTCAAGGCGTGAATTCACTCCAGGAAGCTAGGCGCATTTTCCTACCTCTGTCAAACTACATCAGCGCCTAAGATTAATACCTCAAAGTGCGCCTAGAGAAGAAATCAAACCTTTGATCATCCCAAGTTATGGCGCCTTGAATGGAATTGATACAAATGACCTTAAGCATTGAAACTTTGACAAGGATAACACATTAAGATTTAGGCGCCTTTCATGTTTCATATCACCAATTCTGGCGTTTTCGCAACATAGTAGATGAATAATACCTCAAAATGAGCGCCTAAGGGAGATGTCATTATACAAGGGTGCAAACAAGTGTTCAAAGCCTTAAAATATCAAGGAATAATCCAAATTCAAGTAAGGCACCATTTCTTGCTTCTACAATCATCTTTGAGCGCCTTGGAAACTAAGTCCTTATAATAATCATCTTAAGTGCCTAGAGGTGAATATGTTGGAACGTTGAGCATTAAAGGTTGAGTTTAAGCGTTATGACTTTGGGCGCCTAGATATAAAGAGATATTGAATGTTTTTGAAAAGGGTAAGTGGAGATGTTAGCTAGCATGATCAAGAGCTTAGGCGCTCTTCTTGTGCAAGTTCATCATTTTGGGCGCCTTAGAAGTTAGAAATTATGATCTTGAGCACCTAAAGTAGAAAGACACATAGTGATTTAAAGTTTGAAAAGGGAAGATTTAGGCGCCCATTTACATCTCTAGCACATTATTGGCGCCTAGGCAAGCAGAGTGTTATAAATCATCAAATTGAGGATGTTTGAAATGATAAAATACCAATCTAAGCTCCACATCTTCTAGGTGCATTTCATAGTCTATGTCACCCCACATTGGCGCCTAGGAAGAATTCACATAAAACAACATCTTTGGGTGGACCCCTTGATGAATATAACATTTTAAAGACCTCTCCCCTTGCTAGAACTCATTGGAGTATCAAAACTTAAGTCAAATTGACCTTAGGCGCCATTTTGCACCCAAGCTCTCATCAAGGAAACTAGGCGCCATTTCCTACTCAGAGCGTCACACATGAGCGCCTAGACATGAGGAAGCCTAAAACCATGTAATTTGATGTTGTATTGATCCAAATCTTGAAGAAATCAACTATCTGAGTCAAGCCGCCATTTCCTACCTATTCAAACCTCAGATTGCGCCTAAGAGGAAAACTATGTTTGAATCTATCCACATTGAAAGTATTGAGTTTGACAAGATCACAAGGGTATATATAAATCATGAGTTCATAAAATGAAAGGTTACATCCAAGCTAAGCGCAATTTTCAACTTCCTAAAACCTCCAAAGGGCGCTCAACTTGGAGAGAGCGTTCACTTAGAGCTAGGCGAACTTTCCATGTCATATAATCATCAATTGGTGCCTCAAGCATGATAGGCGCAATATCATACCTCTACTATCATTGAAGGCGCCTAAGATAGAAATCAAGTTGGAATGATTAAACATGGGATGTATTGGAGTTGAACAATTTCATAGGAGTTTAGAACGTTTGAAGATCATGGGATTAGGAAGAAAACACTACATTAAACCTTAGGCGCCATTTCCTATGGTTCCAATCATCATAGGCGCCTAACGATGAAAATGCTTGAGTTCATAACTTTTAAGGCAATTGAGGCTTCCTTTGCATCATTACAATGATTTAGAGTCATAAAACTTTGAAATGAACACCTAAAAGAACCTAGGCGCACTTTCCTACTAGCACAAACCAAAATTAGCGCCCAAATTGAAGAAGACAAATGCTTATATCAAGGCGCTAATTCATGTCCAAGTGATCCTCAAAGGGCGCCTAGTGATTGTAAGGCTCCAAATATCTCAAATTGTGCTTTAAAGTGTCATGAAGCAACATTAAGACCTTAGGTGCCATTTTACACCCAGATCATCATCAAGATGCGCCTTGTGAGAAGAGAGTTTGAGGACATGAGATTGGATATCATTTAAGTGTTTGAAGTCATTAGAAGTGCATTAAGACCTTAGGCGCCATCTTTTGTAGTTTTAGTCATTTTTAGCGCCTAAGGAAAACCACTCAAAACCATGTCCAGAAGTGAGCGCCCTGAGGGTAGAAATCATTTTAAGCTATCACAATTGTTTGAAATCCTTTAAAGTGATGAAGATATGTATGCTAGGCGCACTTTACCCCTCCATAACATTATATAAGCGCCTAGATAGAGAAAGGTTGTTCATATGTTTAAGGTTATTTCTTTGTGTTATGAGGTGATTGATGTTGTTTCCTTGTTTGTTGTGCAGGAACGTAGAGTGTTGGTGGAGGAGTCATCATGTAGCTATTTCAAAGGAGTCATTCACATTCATTCACGCCAGAGAATTAAGATGGGAAGTAATCACTACCAAAGAGACACCACTTCAAGAGGTAGCTGCTCCAAGAAGTCACAACAGGATATATCTCAAGTTCGACATATTTCATCAAGTTGCATCATGTTCGGAGATCTTCAATCACTTCAAGTTCCATTCATCTTCAAGTATCAATTAGCTTCTTCATCAATCATTGCTTCAAGGTCAACATGCCAAGTGCACTACTTCATCTTCATCATATCATCAAGCAAGGCACTTCATCCATCATACTTCAAGTTCTCCCAATCTTCAAGTCTTTGAGAAGAGTCTTCTACTACATGTCATCAATGAAGTTTCATCATCTACTCTGAGTCATGAAGGAGCATCATTATCCTCATCTACTCTACATGAAAGAGCATCAAGGAAGGTCATCAACCTACTTGTAAGAAGGAACATCACAGTGTTAAACAAATGAGCTACAAGCATCATACACATCTAGTCTACAAAACATGAACAAGGCAAGATCAACAAGATACATCTCAAGTGTTCATCATCAAAGCAATCACATTGAAGACATCATACAAAGATGATACAATTTGGGAATATGCCCACAGAACAAATTGAATTAACAGTAGAAATCCACAAGTATGTTGAGGTGGCACTTATGGAGCATGTACCTACCATCATTCAATCATAATCAGCCACATCATTTCAACTGCATTCAATGTATCTACAACAAGAAAGAAGCCAAAGGGACGCCTATGTGGAAGATGCTCTAAAAGATTCTATCTTATCTTATTTTCTTGGAAAGCGTGCCTTCATTGCCTCTCATATGTACTAAAAATAACAAGTTGTTGTAACTACCTATTGAGGTGGCATGATCTAAGCCCTTGGCTACATGAATTGATCCTAGCCATTCATTATATTTCTGGACCTCTATATAAAGGCCTTGTTGCCTCATTTGTAATTTATTAGAGATTAGAGAGTAGTTCAGTTTGTAGAAGTAGGAGTAGAATAGAAGAGACTCTCGAAATTCTCTGAGAGGATTTGAAGTTGTAAATATTTTCAAGATTAATGCAAAGGACATTGGAGTTCGCTTGGTGTTTTAGTGTTATCTTGTGAAATAACATGGTTTCTTGTATCTTGATCGAATGGAGAGATGTTTCAAAGTAGATTAGAAGTTCATTGATGTAATGTATGTTGTATTGAATATTTGATCAACTCCTAGCTCATGCTTTTAACATTCATTGCCGGTGAACTATTGTGTAAATCTAGTCTGAGCCTCATCATGTACTTAAGTTCGATTGTGGATGCTTGTTTGAGTTGCGCCATTCGAAGGGTGCTTGTATAAGCTTTCATGATTTGAAAACCATTTGCGTAGCCTTAGGAGATTGCACCAACTTCATGTAGTTGTAGGCATCCTTGGCGAAGTGGAGTTAGGTTCATTCAGAAGTTTGTCTATTCATACATCATCGTTGCTTTATTGACCTTAGATAGTTTCTTTAAACCTTAGCTTTTGCCTTTTCTTTATCATTGAGACCTTGTATATAAATCATCCACGTTGAAGGAGGAATAAGCTAAGTGAAGTATGAAGAAGTCTAATGTAAGTCCCTTTGTGATTATCAGCAAGATCACATGCAATCATTGAGTTAACTCATCATGAATCATAAATAAGGAACCTTGGAGTTACTTCACTGCATCACATAGTTTAGCCTTTGAAGAGCTTTATTCAAGAGAGAGTGGGATACTCTAGTGTTTTACTCTATTGTTGTGTAGTCTAAAAACAATCATCAACAAGTACCATTCGGCTTGTCCTCGCTATTACAACCCAATTTGGATGGAAAGTCCATCAAATGGACGTCAAGAGTGCATTCCTTAATGGGGAATTACAGGAAGAAGTCTATATGACGCAACCACCTGGTTTCAAGGTTGCTGGTAAAGAACACCAGCTATGTAGACTGGTGAAAACACTCTATGGCCTTAAACAGGCTCCTCGGGCATGGTACATGAAAATTGATAAGTACCTAGTTGATCATGGTTTTCAGAAGAGTCCTAATTCTAATCTGTATGTCAAACAGTCTGATGATGATATTCTTTTTCTTGTTGTCTATGTTGATGACCTGATCATTACTGGCAGCTCAGAACATTTGATTGAGGAGATCAAACATAATCTTAGTCGATCATTTGACATGATAGATTTGGGACTTCTGCATTATTGTCTAAGTGTAGAGGTTTGGCAAACAGATGGTAGCATCTTTATTTCTCAGTCCAAGTATGCCTGAAGTCTGCTTGATAAGTTCTGGATGAATGATTGCAAACCTGCATCTACACCTATGGAGAAAGGGCTGAAGCTATCAACCAACTCAGATTCACCTGTGGAGAATGAATCAACATTTAGGCAACTAGTGGGCAGCCTCATTTATCTCATTGCCACTAGACCTAACCTCATTTATTTCTTGCTTCATGACAGCCCCTAAAGCTGAACATTGGGTTGCAACGAAGCGTGTGTTGAGATATGTGAAAGGCACTTCCGACTTTGGTATTCTGTATGGTAGGTGCAAAGATCCTAAGCTGATTGGCTTTACAGACTTAGATTGGGCAGGTTCTGTTGATGACAGGAAATCTACTTTTGGGTATGTTTTCAATTTGGATACAGGTGCAGTTACATGGACCAACAAGAAGCAGTAGGCAGTGGCTCTTTCCTCGACTAAAGGTGAATATCGGGGAACTGTTAAAGTAGCTTGTGAGGCAGTTTGGCTTGGAAGGATGTTTTCTGACATGCAAATGTCTCAAGCAGGGCCTTCACCCTTGTATTGTGACAATCAAGGGGTGCTGAAACTTGCCAAAAATCTAGTCTTCCATGAACGGACCAAGCATGTTGAACTTCATTGTCATTTCATCCGCTAGCTTGTTGAAGATGGATCAGTCATGTTGCAGTATGTTCCAACTGAGGACCAAACTTCAAATATTCTCACCAAGTCTCTGAGCCTGGATAAGTTTGTCAAATTTAGGGGGCACCTTGGTGTAGTGGATAGATTGACCATTAAGGGAGGGTATTAAAATAATATTTACATAGTTTATTTAATGGTCAATATTGTAATCTTATTAGGGGGCACCTTGGTGTAGTGGATAGATTGACCATTAAGGGAGGGTATTAAAATAATATTTATATAGTTTATTTAATGGTCAATATTGTAATCTTATTAGTTTAGATTGTTTCTATTTTTGTTGCTTTATTAGCTTTAGTTTCTTTTAGAAACATTTGTATTGTAATTCTTTATATAGAGCCTTTGTTTTATTGTTAATACATCAAGATTTTACCATAACAACAATACAATAGATTAATATAATGTCATAATCAGACTTAAGAGATTTTAAGTTTTCTAAACTCATCTGAGTTGGTTCTAGGGTTTAAATTCCTCTAACCCAATACGTTGTAATGTCAAAACTAATATTCCCCAAAATAATAAGTTATAAAAATATCCACTGGTCTATTGTTGACCTCTTGAACAATATTATATTCACATTTCATGTATCATGAAAAGACATCTCACTCAAGGTTTATCCTCTTCATAAAAATACTATTAGTTTCGTAACTAAACTCTAAGCTTATTCAATCTTTCTCTTTGATAGGTTTAAGTTTGCTATTATTATTGACCTCATGGTCTTCTCGAATCCTCTGACTCGTAATAAGGAATAGATTTGTTCTCACAAATAACTTTCTTTAGAGAAAAATGATAATACTTATCATAGCTATAAAAACTAATGAGAAACTATAACAATAACCTTATATGATTCCAAAGATGTCGTTATCTTATAATTATCTTTGAATAAGAGAGTAACCTATCGCAAAATATTCTGATTGTAAACAATATAACTATACATATAAGTCTTCAAGAGATATAAATATCTATCTCTGTCAACTTACTCATCTTGAATTCGATCTTTGAAAATAGGGAACTCTAATGATCCAATTTCTAATTTCATGGATATAAATATACATAGCATTTGGTTGAGTTGGTTACATGATGGCTATCCCATCATACTACAGCCATACCTTGGATTTATCTCGGCCTTATAACAGAGACACGAGTATAAACAAGGATTTGGGCCTAAACAGAGTTAGACATACCATTGACCTGATAGAATCATTAAACTACTCTTGGTGTATTTCTCACTAGTTGACTTGGCCTTTAGGCCTATATATCTTCTATACAACAGACACTTCTTTATTTGGATCTTATTGACCTTCGGCTTGCATAGTTTGCCTATGTTACAGATACATACAGTGTTCTTTGGCTGCAAAAGGTGTAATCAGAAATAAAGATTCATAGAGGAGTAAAAGCTACTCGGCCTTGAGGTCATTTAATACTTATTCAAAATTTGATGGCTGTATAAAAAAAGAACACTGAAATATTTCAAGCTTACTGGTTTTGAACACGCATAGGTATATTAAGTTTATCAACTTAAACTCACTGGAATATACTGATTTCATCGATCGTGTAAACCTAAGGACAATCTAAGACTGTCGGCCATAGAACTCACAGTCTAAACTCTTAGTAAGTCGGCCTTAGCTAAACACAGGAAGACTCTAAGCATGATGGCTTTAAGTTTTACTCAGAAACATTCTAAACATATCGGCTAAAGATATATACCGTGGTATTCTTTAGCTTATCACAAACACAGTGATAATCCTAGATATATATATTTTTTCTAAATAAAACACAATGGTATTCTAAGTTCATTGGCTTCAGAGTTACATAACAACAACGCCGAATGTATATAAAAGATTTTCAAATTAAATAACGTTTTCATAAACAAGAAAGAACCTGAGAGATCGAAGTAGTAAGCAGGGCTTTCTCTGTTCCTTCTACCACCTCTTTCCTTCTTTCACGACGAGCTCCACGCCTCTTTTTTTGTTGTCGTTCTCACCACAAAAGCTTTAAACAAAGCTCCTTTAGTGTCTCTCTCCGTGTATGTATTGAGAGAATCTCCCGTGATAAATAGAACTTCCTTCTATTATCGCATTCTCCAGTCCTATAATGATGCCTATAAGATTTCCACGAAGGCATGCTAATAAATGGAAATAATGGTCATAAAGGACCACTCCCATAATTAGTCATAAAGCACCTCCACTTCTCTAAAACAGTTAGAGAATAAAAGGGGATTGAACAACCACATTATTAAAAGTAACTTGCATAACATGGAATCTTTTCCCACTTTCATAGAGAAGTTTGTCGACCACCTCACTAGGTCTTTCTTCTTAAACTATATATATATATATATATAAACACACACACACACACACACACACACACATATATATAAACATGTGTATATATATATATATATATAACATAACCACAAAGTAAAGTAAAAAACACCCACTTCTTACTTACGTTGTTACTAACATCCCTAAGGATACAAGAATGGGGTCGAGATTTTCTCCCCTATCTATCTCTCAAAAACATTAGAGAATGGTTAAGTTACCATAATGAAATACAATCAGAAATCACCGACAATAAAATAATTAACCTCTAATTTAAATCGTTATAATAACGTAAACTATAATCATAGCGTATAAGGAAAACAACAACTATCGACCATATCTTGTCGATGGTCATTTTTATCCTGACTTGGTTTTTGACAAAACCAACGCTAATGGATCTTGACGTCAAATCGACGATTGTCGAGTCAAAACCCATACTCTGACCAAAAAGGACAGTTACAACTTACCAAATCTCAACAATCACTAAACAATATAAGCACAAGACTTAGATGGCAACAACCTGTTCCTTTCCATATGTCTATTCACTTCTCTCCGATGATGCTTTCCCTCTCTTTCTCAGAGGGCGGAAACCTGTTTCCTGGTTACAACTTGCATTCACCAAACTAGGATTAGTGCATCTTTAGTCAATTCGTAACCTTATAAATAAATAATCTTGACATCATATGATCATATGTCTAAATTCTTGTGCATATTAACTCAAACTCATAAAATCATTGATTCGTCCTAACATTTTCACTAAACGTCAAATCATTAATTCATGCTAAATTATCTACTAATTACATACAAGTAAAAATTAAAACATAGTCAAAATTTGGGGTGTGACATTATCCTCTACTAAACCATGCTGCCTCAATCGTGTCAACTCCCCGAAGTGCATCTCTGGATCCTTTTTGTCAAATCTGTCTATGAGCATCTATGTGAAATCAACATATGTCACAATATGATGATGCCCTTGTGTGATTAACCCATGAATCCACCACTCATGTGATGGACCCTCCAAGTGAAGAATATCAAACTTGATAGCTTCATCTGCTGTCGTAGGGCTGAGTGAGAGATAGGTATCCAATTTTTGTACCCAAGCTCATGCAGTGACCTTCCCTGAACTATCAAAAGTGGGGAGAGTCAACTTACTCACCCTCTGTTGTAGATCTCTATTGAATTTCTGCATAGGTTGTCCTCTTTTCCCTCTTGATCCATTCTTTGATCTTGCATTATGGAATTGTATAAATGGGATCTGACTTTTTACATTCGGATCAAGTCTTGAGTATTCATCTATGCAGGCATTGAAGTCATTTGCTGCTGGGTTTGGCTCCTCTTCTTGTGGTGATTCAACTCTAGGTAAAAATGTGGGTTGTGTGGGTTTGGGTGTTGATCCAATTGTAGTCTTGCTGCTATTTGTTTGATTTTCAAATCCATTCTGATTTGAATTACTTCCTTCTCCCCTGTGATTAGGTACAGGTCTGGTGGAATTTAGAGTATTATTCAAGTTTTGCATCATTTGAAAGAGCATTTGTGTCATTTGTTCGTCTCTGCATGTAGGCCTTCCACTCATCCTTCTGATCAACCATCTTCTTCTTACCTTTGCCTCCAATTCCAATGTTACCCTCTTGTGTTGCTGCCTCTAACCTTCTTCTTTCTCTTGCCAAAGCCCTCGGATCCCTTTGACTTAGCTGCATAATTTGACGTTTAGTGAAAATGTCAGGACGAATCAATGATTTTATGAGTTTAGTTAATATGCTGATGACCTTATCTTGATTGCAAGGTCCCCCCAGGGGTTGCAAGAGCACTTGTTTGCTCTTGAGCACTTTTGTAGAGTTGTTGGTATGCAAGTCAATACTAGCAAGACCAAGATCATGGTTTTCTCCAACAAAAAGAAAAAGGCCCATCACACTTTTTTCTTTGAGGGAAGCATTCTTGAAGAGGTAAAGGAGTGCAAATATCTTGGGATCGACTTTAACAATAGGCTTAGCTGGGATACTTGTAGAAAGAAAAGAATTTTGGTAGGTTGGAAAGCATGTTATGCCCTACAAAACAGATGCAGAGCAGCTGAACTTTGGGACTGGAAAACTACTATGACTCTATTTGGGCTATTGGTAAGTCCGGTGGTTCTTTATGGGTGTGAGATCTGGGCAAGCAGCATGTCAGAGTCCAAGTGGAAGCAGGTTGAGAGAATCCAAAAGCACATGATCATTAGCAAGTTCAGGATGAAAACTTCAACTCCGTATGAGATTCTACTAGCTGAAACAGGGGCTGTTCCAATGGAAGCTACTGCTATGGCGCGTCTCTTAAGGTACCTCAACAGAATTGAGCAAATGGATACAAGCAGGTGGGCTAATGTTGTCTTTAACGAGGTGATAAGGGAAAGAAAGAAATCATGGATGAAACAAAATAGTAAATGGATGAAAAAATGGAATATATATTTCAATGCATGCCCTACGGATGTAAAAGAAATTAAAACTTATGTCATGGAGAAATTCCATAAATCTATGTGGGATGGTTCTCTAGGGAGAAAGAAGAGCTATTATCTTGAGGTGTTTAATCCCGCTCGTGATCTCTCAGGAAAAGCGTACATTGGGGCAGATATCTCTTGGAGAGCTAAAATTTTGATTGGTCAGCTTAGGACTAACTCTCATCAGCTCCGTTGCGAGATGGGTAGGTGAAAGAGACCTAAAGAAACTTGGGGAGAAAGAGTTTGCACGAACCTCGGGGGCTGTGGAATCAGAAAAACACTTTATTTTAGAATGTGACGCTTACACCAACATCAGAGCAAAGTATGCTGATATCCTGACAGCGGTTTCTTGGCATGATCTTTTTGTTGAGAGTGCTTTGGTGAAGATGGGGGAGCTCATAATATCCTTACACAAAAGCAGAATGGCAAGACAAAAGCAAATTTGTTGGGGTTAGCTGTCCCTTAGGCTATTTTTAGCTTCGTGGACGTTAAAAACTATTCTATTCTATTCTAAACTACTCAAACCCTCAGGCTGGCAGGACAGCTTGCTCTGCTACCACTGTAAGATTCTGGTATATGAATATACTTCTGTATTAATTGTAAGATTCCTGAATGTGAATATACTGTTGTCTTTTATTTTTATTTTTTCTTTTTTCTTTCAGCAGTAGTTATCACTCATTCATTGCAATTAGGAATGAAAAGAGCAGTTAAAAGGTCAAGGAACAACACTAGTCTAAGCATGACCAGAAATATTGTCAATTATATGAATTCTACTAGGAATTCAGTTTACGTTACAAATTCAGATCAAAGCGTTACGTACTGACCAATGGTCTTGACAATAAGCGATACAATGAAATCGGATCAATTGCCTTCCCTTCGAGTCTGCTAGAATTCCTTTTGAATGTATATGATCTGGCTTATTGGAATAATCCAATTCCTAGATGACTTTGCCTGCAAGAAGGGTCATTGAAGTATATAACGATGTTGATGAAGGACTTATACTGGTGTCGGAGACACAGGATTGACCACCAAATGATCTGTGCTAGGCACGATCTTACTAAGGCTAATAATCACTCCCCACTCCCTTATGGCGCTGGTCAGGTAGTGTATTTACAAGCTTCATCTAGTGGTTGGTTTCTTATGACTGTTGCCTCAATCCTTTGTTGCCAATGAAGTGATCTTGCAATAATCCTCTTCCATGCCTGTAAATGGGATATGTTAGATGTTGCTAGATAGACACTCTTGCTAGATAGACACTCTTGAGGCAAGAGCCCACACTAAACAACTACTCCTGTAATATCAACTCCTCTTGAATCTGATTGAACTGTTGGTGCCTCTCAAATGGTTCGTTGTGTCACATACACAAGTAATGCCTTCCCTATTGCAAATCGCTCCTCGCTTCTTTCAATGGTAATGACGTGCTAAATTGCAGAGCACTGGACTGGACTGGTGCGCTGGCCTGGAAATGGCGATTTCAAGATTTAGTAATATCCTTCCTAGGCGAATCACCCTTGCGCAGACCTGTAGGATACAATTTAGAGTTAAGCTCAATACAAACTCCAGAAATCGGAATTTGCTCTCGAGATTCAGGTAGGGGTTGTGTCCTACCTTGAATTTAGCTTTGGGGTTTTCGTCCCAAAACTGAACTTGAAATTTCAGAATTCAATAGCAATCAAAATGTAATCGGGATGATCCAAATGATGTTTTGGATGTTTCTTTTATACCCATCTTGGAATCGAACCCAAGGGCCCATTGAGGCGACGACTTGCTCTTAAAATTTTTATTTAAAATACTTATCTTTTTGTTAAATTAAAATATATGTATTTTATGTTTATATTGTTGAAAAACACTTTTGTTTATTAAAATAATACTATTACTTACTTGTGGTGAAGGGGACATGACAAACTTTTTCCTCCATTATTTTGATTGTTCCAATTTTTTTGTTTTCTGGTGAAGGATCCGGATCCACATGATGCACAAACTAATGAGTTCCATTCTCACCAATTTTGTGTCATCACAAGTCTTTATGTGTGTAGGAAAATGGGTACCTTGCTGAAGATCCTAGTTTGTTGGTACTTTGTTGAAGACCTTGGTTTGGTCAATTGGTTAAAAACCCTAAAGAGGGTTTGTGTGTGATTAAAAGGCTGGAGAGGGAGAGGTTGATATGAATTAACTTGGAGGAAAGCACTAATGTGAACCCTGAGAAGGTTTGCCCTTAGTTTGCATTAGGAGACTAGTTTGTATGAAGAACACTTATGCTTCTGCAATATTCTTAGTTTCCATGTAAGAGAATAATTTGCATAGGAGAATAATTATGCTGTTCTTGAAATATTTTTTGCCCTTAATTGGCATGTAGGAGAATTATTTATGCTGTTGTAATATCTTAAATGCAATTAGGAGAATAATCATACTACTGTAATATCTTGAGTTTGCATGCAGGAAACAATTATACTGCATAACATGATATTTCCACAGTCCAAAGCATAGAAGCAAATATCTTCCTCAGGAATTTCTCAGCATACCAAAAGATAAAATATTTTCAATTTCTCATGATATTATTGGGAAAAATCCGAGAACCCAAAAAATGCAGTAAAATTAAAAAAAAAAACAAGAGAGAAATAACTGATGTTTTTTACATTTAAAGCCATCCTAATTGCATACAAACTGAAAGAGTGAAGGTAAACGAGAGCGTACACCATGAATTTTGAAATATGCATTTTTCTCATTAATTTTGAGATCACTGATTAGTGATCGCAGATAATTGTAATATAAATTTCTTTAACAACAAACTGGGAACCCTCAAATGTGATCGGATGCAAACGGAGATCTCTCATGTTCTTAGCTGACTCTTTATACCCTCTAATGCGATGGCCAGCCTCCTAACAAGGCTGCTCCAACTCTACTCTAGACTTGTGAGGGCTCCAAGAACATTCTCTCTCATCACAATGGGTAGCCTCCTCCTGAGAGTGCTGAGAACTAGCTGCATGAGTACCATCTTTCCTCGGAGGAAACCTACAACAGCTGGTTCAAAATGCTAACTAATTGCGGTTCATAGCCACCGACATTATCTAGGGGAATTAGTCTTATGGGAGACCTTGCACTTTGAATCTAAAGAGATTCCTCCCTACCAATGTCATCAAGTCTTTAGATGATACGATTTAGGCAGCTTTCTCCTTCACAAACAAGGAGCAAAGGTTAGCACACACGATAGGTGAACATAACATACAAACACCTAGAGCTCCTGGTGTTGCAACATAGGGCTTTGATAACTATGGTTTAAAGTTCTTGAAATCAGGCTTTTCTCTAGGACCTTCAAGGTGGAAGTGTTCTTCAACTCAATTGTTCTTTTACCATGTTGAACAAGGTAACTTTCAAATAGTCTGTTGGGCATACCACTTGCAACTTGTGGTAACCTATTATGTCTTAGGTAAAAGAAGATAGCATAAGATTAGGTCACGCAGAATGCAATTAGTTGCCAATATCCCTCATTTTTAACAGCTGCTGCTTATAAAAGAGATGCCAATTTAAAATGAAGATTTGCCTCAACAAGGGAATGCCTCTGTAATATAGAGAATCACAATCTTTATCCTAAACCTCATGTAAAAGTAAAAGTTAGTTGCATACATTTCATATATATATTTATGAAGTTCCTATTATTTGACATCTCAAAGACAAAAATTTGCCTTGCTCTAAGTCACTTTTCTATTTAGAGGTTTCCATGATTCTTACCTATTTTGTCATTTGAAAATGTAGTTTGAAGCATACTCATCTTACAGTTGCTGGATATCATAATGCCCATTTTCAAAATCTTTTTACTTGCTGTATTTTTTGCTTCTTGCCGCTTACTTCACTCTTTTTTTCAATTTATTTTTCATCTCCTTGTTTGGTAGATTTGGATGTGATCAGCAATGTTTTTATAGACATCAGGATGTTAGTTCGTAATATTTTTCATTCAATTTATGTAAGCCTAATGTCATGAACTTAGATCTGCTTATGCATCTGTGAAGCAGAACTCTGTACCTGGTGTAGACAGAGAACCTGGAGATGTGGTAACGATAGATCAAGGCATTTCGAGTGGTTCTGGGTGGGAGTCAAGGGATCAGCAATGTGTTCAGGCACATGAGGTAGGCTTGAATTCCTTATTCAATTTCATGAATAATGTTTTCTTCACTCTGTCCTTATTCTCTTGTTGTGGCACATGAGGCAATGTTCAATGCCTTGTTAGTTGTTCCAATTTCAATAATAACTTTTTCCCTTTTTTGCTGTTATTTTTGGTAAGATTCAATGTCTTGGGTCCAATTTCAGCAGCGACAATATTGTTTTTCTTTTTCATTTTTCTGTTTTTTCTAGGCATATAAGGTAGGGTTCAATGTCTTGCATGCCAACCGGCAATCCTATGTAGAAGTCCTTCCCACAGATTCATCAGATGCCCAGAAAGGTCAGATGGTGTTGGAACTCATGACTGGGAAAATAACATTGTAGTTCCAACCAAGTGTAAATTGAATGACCAATACATGCCAAACATTCCAATAAATACATATGCCGTATTCTGAAATGAAGATGCACCCAAAATTGAAGACATCCCTGAACTGCAAGACAGCAGCTGGTGAGTGACTGATGTTGCTGAGTGGTATTGAAGATTTGATTGACAAAACTCCACCATGTGGGATTTGATTCTGTATCAGACATGCTTATCTTCATATCATTGTCAGCTTTCTTCCTCTCACAGTTCAATGCAAAATGTAATTAACAGGGTATTTTGATCTCCTCTCGATCAAAGAGTAACCTTTATTCATGCATATTTTTTTCTCATTTTGCCAAGGATGATTGAAAATTTGGAGGGAAAATGAATTCCAATGGGACACAGTCTATTGTGTTGAATAAAGGGCCTGGTATTAATTCATACTGATGGCAACTGTGTTTTTTTAACCCCTGTTAAACTGCTGTGGTGGTAAGTGGACAAATATTGCACTGCATGTGAGAAGCCAGAGGGATGAGCAAATTCTTATCATTTTCCCATACATTTCATTTGCCCAGGTGAGTGACAGATGTTGCTAAGTAGTATTGAAGATTGACCTACTTTTAAGTCAACAAAGCTTCATGTAGGATTTGATCATGTATCAGATATGCTTATCTTCATACCATTATCAGCTTTCTCCTTGTCACAGCCCAATGCAACCTGCAATTAACAGAGTATTCCGATTTCTGCTGTCGAAGAATAACCTTTATTGAATGCATAATTTTTGTTCATTTTGTCAAGGATGATTAAAAATCAGGAGGGCAAAATGAATTCTGAGGGGACACAGTCTGTCGTGTCAAATAAAAGGTCTTGACTCTCATGTTAATTCCTAATTACGGTACCTGTGATTTCTATTAAAATAATATTTAGAATGTTTATTAATGGTCACTATTGTATTTTATTAGATTGTTTCTAATTGCTTTAAGTTTGCTCTAGTTTCTTATTAGAAACATCTGTTTTGTAATATTAGAAACAACTTTGTAACTTTGTATATAGAGCTTTGCTCTCTTATTAATTTATGCATTCAGTATTTTACCAAAATATGGTATCAGACCCAGAAGACGGGAAACCTGTTTTTTTTTTTTTGTTTTTGTTTTTTTTTTCATTTTTCTTGTGCTTTGTCCGTACTCCGTACATGTCGTACGACCCACGGATCTGAAGAAAATCGCGTCTGTTCATTTCTGAGCGGATCCTCATCCCGTCTTTTTCAAAATCACAATCTTGTTTGGTCGCGCCTTGTTCCTAAGGGTCGCGATTTTTGGCGTGGTTGTTTTCATTTTGCGTCGTTCCTCATTTTTTTGCTCGCAATTTGAAGACTCTTTAGGATCGCGTTTCTTCTTTGAAGGTTCGTTTTGGCTCGGAGGATTCACGGATCATTATTGATCGCTCTCTGTATTTGGTCGCGACCTAGTTTTTTGGTGATGTTTGTGGTTGGCGGGTCTAGCGATTCCTTGTGGTCGCGGATCTTTTTCAATGGGCATTTTTCTAGAGTTTGTTTCTGGGTGGACATTCCTTTTAGTTGCGGACAGTCTTTCTGGCAACGTTTTTCAACACTTACGACAGTTGCGATTTATGGTGTTGGCTTTTGTTCGGTGTTCGCTGTATTTGGAGATCTGTTTGAAGTTGCCATTAATGTCTTCCTCAGTGGTCGCGTTTTCCTTTTGTCCTATTGGCGTCGACTTCCTTGGACGATTTCTAGGCGGGTTGAGCTTGTCTTTGGGTTTATCTCTGTTTGGTTGCTGGTTGAAGTTTGCTTATTCAACGGCAATTTGTGGGTCCCTTTGGTAGTTTCCAGCACTAAGTGCTAAGCGCTTAGACAAGCGGTAGGCCCCAACAGTGCCTTTCCGCATTCTTTGGTCATTTTTGACAACCAGCGCCTAGCCCTTTTTTGTTTCTCGAGATTTGTGGAGACCATGCTAGGGTTTGAGAGTTGCAGATCTGCGGATTTTGTCAGTCTCGGAGTTTGTGCCGTCACATCTGCCTAAGCCAACCTTGTTTTTCGTGCTTTGGAAAGCGTGAAGATGGCTTCGTTGTCCAATATCATGTTGGAAGGCAGTCAGAAGTTCAACAATCGCAATTACAACACCTGGAAGCAACACATGATGACAATTTTTGAGTATCAGTGCCTTGACTAGATTGTTTTGGGCCAAACTACATGCCCTCCAACGGTGGGTAAAGATCAGGATAAATTTGATGAGCAAAATCGAGAAGCTGTCATGCTCATTAAATTGTCGGTCACTGATGATCAGTTGCCTCAGGTTTCGTCAGGCAAGACTTCCAAAGAAATCTGGGATCATCTGAAGGACTTGCATGAAACGTCCGACAAGAGCCGCGTTTTTTTTTTCTTCTAAAGAACATGCTTTTTTCGATCATGATGGATGACAAGATGTTTTTGCAGGAGCATCTCACAAAAATCAAGGGCATCCGTGATCAGTTGGAGGCGATTGGTCGGAAGATGGAGGAGGAAGATATGGTAGTCATTACTCTGAAAGGTCTACCAAAATCTTATGAGCACTTTATTGAAACTCTCAACATTACCTCAACTAATGTTGATTTGAAGTTTCTAGAACTTTGCAACAAACTACTGCAGTAGGATCGTTGGAAACAACAGTTCGGTAGCAGTACTCTTGCATCCTCCACAGAACAGGCATTTGTTGCCAAGTCCTTTCATAAATATAAGGGCAAAAATCAGCCCTCTCAGCAACCCAGTCAGGGTCAATCCTAGCACCCTTCCAAAAAGAAGAACATTCAGTGTAACTATTGCCATAAGTTTGGCCACATGAAAAAAGATTGTCGGAAACGCTTGGCTTCTGAACAGTGCAAGCAAGGAGAGTCCAAACCAAAAGCCCATGTTGCGGAGCACACTGAGCAGGAGTGCTTTCTATGCCTTTATGGCCAAGAGACTAGCAGATCATGTCAAATCCTCTGCCTGGTACATTGATTCAGGTGCATCTCGGCATTTCACACATCGTTGGGATTGGTTCACTTAGTACACGCCATTTAGAGATATTGTTATCTTTGGAGGAGGTGAAGAGGATACTATTGTCGGAAAGGGCAACATGCAGATTCAGTCTGGTGGGATAAATCTAATATTTCTCAATGTATACTTTGTACCTGGCATGGAGCTGAACCTTCTCTCAGTCAGTCAGATTATGCGACACTCTCCTCATCTAGATAATGTTTTCAACATGCACACTTGCATCATTGTTGATAGAGAGACATGCACCGCAGTTGTTTAGGGACTTGAGGATCATCGTCTGTATAGACTTGGTGATTCTGGTGATTCTCAAGAGCACGCTATGGCAGCCAGGAGTACTTCCATCAACAAACTCTAGCATCAGCGTTATGGGCATCTAAACATGCACTATCTCTCTCAGTTATCTAGAGATGATCTGGATGGTGGCCTTCCTAAGATTCAGACTCAGCATCATGGAGTATGCGAAGCATGTCAAGCTAGAAAGCAGCATCGAACTCCTTTTTTGGATGGTGATTCTTGGAGAGCATCCAAGGTATTGTAGTTGGTTCACGCTGATGTATGTGGACCAATGAACACTCCTGTTACCGGGTGCAGGGATTTTTTGTTATTTGTTGATGATTTTAGCAGAAAAATGTGGGTGTTTTTTTTTAAAAACAAATCAGATGTGTTTGGTATATTTCAGCAGTATAAGGCCTTAGTTGAGAAAGAGTCAGGCTGTCCTATAGTCACTCTTAGGTCTGATAATGGGGGGGAGTTTTGTTCTTCTAACTTCTCTAGTTTCTGTGCTGCACATGGCATTAAGCGCCAACTTACCACACCTTACACCCCTCAGCAGAATAGTGTCGTTGAACGTTTGAATCACACCATTACTGAAATGGCTTGTTCTATGTTGGAGCATAGAAGTGTTCCTAAGAAATTCTGCGTTGAAGCAGTCTACACTGCAGTTTATCTTCTGAACTGGTCTCCTACTTATGTCGTCAAGAAGATGACTCCTGAAGAAGCCTGGTCTAGATGTAAGCCTAGGGTCAGCCACTTGAATGTTTTTGGCTCTATTGCTCATGTGTGGATTCCAGATGCCAAGCGCACCAAGCTAGATTCCAAAAGCTAGAAACTCATGTTCACTGGTTACAGTGAGAATCATAAGGCATACAGGCTGATTGATGTAGACACAGATCGTCTCTTATTCAGTCGTGATGTTGTGGTTGATGAAGCTACTAGGCCATTCCATCTGTCTACTCCTTCTGTGAGCCTTGAGGATCAACCTCTAAAGGCTTCTGAATCTGCAGTTGTAGAAGCACCTCAACCTCCTGTTCCACCACTTGCCCCTCCTCAGGATGATCTGGATCGTTATCCAGATGATTTGATTCCAGCTGCCCCAATTGATGTTGTTCCTCTTGATTCAGATGTTGGTACTTCTACTCTCCGGCCTAAATGGTGGGCTAAAACCATAGGTGATCTTCATTATGATGAATTACTTGAGGGTAGATCTGCTCGGAAAAAGAGCAAGCAGAATACAGTTAATTTTGCTCTTATGGCCAACCTTCACAGCATCTTAGAGCCTTAGATAGGCTATGGAAGTTGAACATCATAGCCTTCTGAAGAATAACACTTGGGTCCTGTTTGATCTTCCACCTGGGAAGAAGCCCATTGGCTGCAAATGGGTGTATAAAGTTAAGTATAAGGCTGACGGAACCGTGGATAAGTATAAGGCTCAGTTGGTAGCCAAAGGGTTCTCACAGAAAGAGGGCATTGACTATGAGGAGACTTTTGTTCCCACAACCAAGATGAGTACCATTCGGCTTGTCCTCTCTATTGCAACCCAGTTTGGATGGAAAGTCCATCAAATGGATGTCAAGAGTGCATTCCTCGATGGGGAATTACAGGAAGAAGTCTACATGACGCAACCTCCTGGCTTCAAGGTTGTTGGTAAAGAACACCAGGTATGCAGACTGGTGAAAGCACTCTATGGCCTTAAGCAGGCTTCACGGGCATGGTACATGAAAATTGATAAGTACCTTGTGGGTCATGGTTTTTAGTGGAGTCCTTTTGATTCCAATTTGTATGTCAAACAGTATGCTGATGATAGTCTTTTTATAGTTGTCTATGTTGATGATCTGATCATTACTGGCAGCTCGGAGTAGTTGATTGGTGAGATCAAACATGATTTCAGTCAATCATTTGACATGACAGATTTGGGACTTCTGCATTATTGCCTAGGTGTTGAGGTTTGGCAGATAGCTAAGAGCATCTTCATCTCTCAGTCCAAGTATGCTAGAAGTTTGCTGGACAAGTTCCGGATGACAGATTGCAAACCTGCATCCACACCTATGGAGAAAGGGCTGAAACTTTCAGCCAACTTTGATTCACCTATGGAGAACAAATCAGCATTCAGGCAACTAGTGGGCAGCCTCATTTATTTCACTGCCACTAGACCTGATCTTAGTTTGTAGTGAGCTACATCTCTCGCTTCATGACAACCCCTAAAATTAATCATTGGGTTGCAGCGAAGTGTGTGCTGAGATATGTGAAAGGCACTTCCGACTTTGGCATTCTGTATGGAAGGTGCAAAGATCCTAAGCGGATCGGTTTTACAGACTCAGATTGGGCAGGCTCTGTTGATGACAGGAAGTCTACTTCTCGGTATGTTTTTAGTTTGGGCACAGGTGCAGTCACATGGACCAGCAAGAAGCAACATGCAGTGGCTCTCTCCTCGATTGAAGCTGAATATCGGGGAGTTGTTAAAACAACATGTGAGGCAGTTTGGCTTCGAAGGATGCTTTCAGACATGCAAATGTCTCCAGCAGGGCCTTCACCCTTGTATTGTGACAATCAAGGGGTGCTGAAACTTGCCAAAAATCTAGTCTTCCATGAAAGGACAAAGCATGTTGAACTTCATTGTCATTTCATCGGCCAACTTGTTGAAGACGGATCAGTGTTGTTGCAGTATGTTCCAACTGACGACTAGACTGCAGATATTCTCACCAAGTCTCTGAGCCCGGATAAGTGTGTCAAATTTAGGGGGCACCTTGGTGTAATTGATAGATTGACCATTAAGGGAGGGTATTAAAATAATATTTAGAGTGTTTATTAATGGTCACTATTGTATTTTATTAGATTGTTTCTAATTGCTTTAAGTTTGCTCTAGTTTCTTATTAGAAACATCTGTTTTGTAATATTAGAAACATCTTTGTAACTTTGTATATAGAGCTTTGCTCTCTTATTAGTTTATGCATTTAGTATTTTACCAAAATAATTTCTTTTTCTGTTAACAAACTTTATTGGTGGTAAGCTAATGTACAATGTGATGCATGTAAGAAGGAATTTGGATAAATCAACTCGTCATTTTCCCATCAAAATATAATTTCATGGAGGATAAATATGAGAATAAAGTGTTTTACAGAATGTGTGCATATTTCCATGAAATAGTGCTTTTTTTTGGGTCAATACCTAATTTGCCGAATCAGCTATATGCCCTGGCGATTCCGGGTACGGTACGTCCTTGAATCGGGTACCTCCCAGAATCCCTGTGGAATCTTGAGGGTTCTGCAATCTTTGACATGAACATATTCTACCAGACGTGGCGTTTTTAAAAAGATTTTAGACGTTTTCTTGGGAATTCTGACTCGTTTTTTAGATTTTTTTATTTAAAAATATGTAGGGTTTTTACAATCCGCTCGGGATTTTTTTTAACCTAATGGTTAAAACCTAAAACTAAAAGTAAAACCTAAAACTAACGCGCCACCGCTGAGAGAGGATTTCACTTTCAGACGTGCCGCCGCTACCCGCAAAAAAAATTCATGCCGAAAATTTTTCTAAACTCGTCGGTTGTTCCTATAATCTCACGCTGTAAAAATATTCATGCCAGAAAATTTTCTAAACTCGTCGGTTGTTCCTATCGGCTTATTCCTTGAACCTCCGATGCGTGCACGTGCTAGTAATACATTAATATAGACTATAGAGATATTTAAATATTTTGAAGTTTAAATTTTTTAATTTAAAGTTTAAACATTTATTTTTTTATTATAATTTATTTAATATTTATATAGTATATGGTAATATTATATATACATTCAATCTTAGTTTTTAGTCTTATTTATTATTTATTATTAATATTATAAAATATTAAAATTTAAAAATTATATAAGTATAATTTCTAGTTTAATTTTTTAAACTATTTTAAAATATATCTATTATTATTACTATTATTAAATATAAAATATTAATTATAGATTACAGAATCTAGAATGTATTTAAAATATTAATATTTATAATTTATTATTAAGTTATTTGTTATTATTATAATTTATAATTTTGTAATTTATTATATCATCAATTTATTAGTTAATATTTAATATTGTTTTAAATTTTTAAGTATTTAATAATTTTAATCATACATATCATAATCAGATATATATATTTTTAGGCTGTAAACACATGTATTAATATATATTTATGATTCTTTTTTTTTTTTAAGTATCCAAACGTACCCAAACCCCCCAAAAATAATTGCCGTACCATCGTACCGTACCCACGTACCCGTACTCGTACCGGTACCCGATTCGGCAACTTAGGTCAATACATATATCTTCTCATGAAAAGTTTTTGTTGATGTGATATGATTTTATGTCAGGACGTGGATTCTATAGGATTATGTGTATAGAGGTCTCCAGTCACCTAAATAGTTTATTTTGTTGATGTAATGTGATGTGGGTTTTTCTCTCTACATTTGGTGGTAAATGAACATGTATGGTTTATATAACATGTCTTTGTTGTTATAATTGATGTGTTGTGATTTGTATCTCAGTAAAATTTGAGGTGTATTCCTATCTTTCTCTCTCTCTTTTTGTTTTTCTTCCCAACATTTTACAAAACCCTCTGCAGTTCCTTTAAAATGGATCCATTGCCTGTCCACTTCAAAAATATTAAAGGCGTTTTTTGGTCATGGTGGCTAATGTTATGAATGTGAGAAATCTAGAATGCTATCTTCATCAATATTGCCCTTCTTTATAACTAAAGGGGTTGTGGTGTAATGGGCACCGAGTATATTCATAAAAATGGATCCATTGCCTGTCCACTTCAAAAATATTAAAGGTGTTTTTTTGGTCATGCAAGCTATTGTTATGAATTGTGAGAAATCTAGAGTACTATCTTGATTAATATTGCCCTTCTTTATAAGTATAACTAAGGGGTTGCGGTGTAATGGGCATTGAGCATATTCATAAACAAAGTGACTGAGTTAAGTTCCCTTTAGGTAAACCCCTGGGGAGTGGTCAGGCAGTATTTTCTTTATCTGTTTGCAAATGTGTTACCGAAACCCATAGTTACCCATTTTGTTAATGTTAAAAACCACATTGCCACTATGGTAATGCCTGCAATACAAGGATGAAGAATTTGTTCTTATAATAATATGAATATGTGAACATTGAATTTTGTCTTTTACATTTATTTTTACGCTTGTATAGTAAATACAATGTGCGTTTTGCAAGGTGTGCGCCCTTGGTCTCCTTGTGCTGTGCAACGCATCGCTTGGGTTCGTGACAAGGTTTAACCACCTCCTGTGGATTCATTACGTTTGGCGGTTGTATCGGGCATTAATAGGTCGATCTTTTGGTGCAACGACAATCGTCTTTCCAACAATTGGTATCAGAGCTTGGGTCATGGGTTTGAACCCCTCGTTTGCGTTGGGGGGGATTGTTGCAAGGTGTGCGCCCTTGGTCTCCTTGTGCTGTGCAACGCAACGCTTGGGTTCGTGACAAGGCTTAACCACCTCCCGTGGATTCAGTAAGTCTGGCGGTTGTAACGGGCATTTTTAGGTTGATCTTTTGGTGCAACGGCAACCGTCTTTCCAATAGTGCGCACCAGTAAATATATTTCAATTTAGACTAGGGGGAAGGCTGTAAAATATCTTTAGAGACACATTTTATTTTCAAAGAATTAACAATTGTAATTTCAACACTAGGGAAGCAAAAACGACTTACTTGAGAAATGCTTGTATACATTGGTATGAGTTGAGTAAATTATACAATGTTTAGAAGACTTAGAAAAATGCCAATTATGAGAGGACATCTAAAATGTACTAATTCTTTTTGGTGAGATGACGTCAACAAATTTTAACATAAAATGTTTACCACTTTTTGATCACCAAGATCCCGTGAGGGCGAGGTGAGAGTATATGGCGAGTAAATATTATAATTCACCACTTTCTAATCACCAAGATCCTGTGACGATGAGGTGGGAGCATACGGTGGATGAATAATGATTTCTAGGTATTTTATTTTATCAAATAACAATATCTAAAAGATATAGCAATAGATTGCATGAACAATAGAAATCTTCACAAATATGTTGGAGCTGAATATTAATATTCAAATATGCCAGAATATCTTAAATAGACAACATGTAAATATGAATAAAATCTGCCATCACAATATGTTGTTGCTCCAAATATAAATACTTGATGGTAAACAAAACAAAAACTTCCAGCACAAATTCAACCTCTGGATGAGATTGCCCTTAGGAGACCAAAGGGTTTTGTTCTTTGATCTCCGAATCCAAGGTTTTTTGTCCTTGAATTGATAGTTGAACACAAGGCTCAAGCTATTACAAAAATTATATGAAAAATGACAATTGTCCCAAAGGCCAAGCAAGCACTTATTTTATAGCAGTAGAAGGGCACAAATTTCAACACCTCATTTCCTCTTCAAAAATAGCAATTAAAATATTAATGAGATTCCCTCCCAAAAATAGCCTCACTTTGTCTTGTAACTCCCCATTAATTTCTTGTCATAGAATTTGTCATGATGAAGTTACCAAGTGTCTCAGGGCTTACAACAACCTTTTATGATAACCTACTCCCCCTTGTGTTGAAACTAAATATTTTTTAATTTTTGCTACTAATTTTTCCAATGTTATGTGGAGATGCGTCCACCCGTTTTTCCCTCGCTCCCGTTAGCCATAACGCTTTGGGGACGTGGGATGGGGACATAATGCCCCCTGTCGTCCCTCTTAAAGCTTCTGTTTTGGGGACGTCCCAGGGATACCCCTCAACAAGGTGATCACCCCCCTGGGAACATCCTGTCGTTTGGGGATGAAATGGCGTCCTAGGGACACCCTACAATCCCCCAAAATCGCATAAAAAAATATAGACTTTTGTTTAAAACGTCAAGTCACAGAATAAAACCCTACGTCGCTGGTGGAAACCATACGCCATTCGAACCAGGAACCAGGAAGTAGGTCGCGATTTGGCTTGTGCATATATATTTTCAAATTAGGTATGCGTCTATTTCGAGTTTAAGTTTAAGTTCAATTGTTTATATTTAATATTTATAATTGTAAAATTAAAATACTAATAATAATGAAATTAAAATACTAATAATAATGAAATTAAAAGTTCATACTAATAATATTAGGTATGCGTGTATACTAATAATATTTATATTTAAGTTCAACTGTGACAATATTAATATTTATATTTATAATATTATAGTATATTATAATTGTTAATATTATAATATTAAATATTTTATAATATTATAATATATTATAAATATTAATATATTTATTATTATTTATATTAATATACTATAACACCAAATATTATATATAATATTAATATTTATATTTATAATATTATAAATATTAATATATTTATTATTATTTATATTAATATTAAATATTATAACACCAAATTAATAAATTATATACATATTACATATATATTAATTTATATTATAAATATTTTAATTTATATTTATAATATATAAATTAATATTAATATATATAGCCGTCCCCTTGCCGTCCCCTAGAGAAACACTGAATTTTTCTCAACTCATGGCTCTTTTATTAAAAATATTTTTGTATCCTTATCAAAAAATAAGGATTGGGCCTCTACATGAGCTGCATTAATTAAAAGGGGGCATTACATTGGTGATTTTAGGTATTTAAATAATTAATTATTTGTTAATTTATTAGAAATCAACATCATTGGAGGTGTTTGATAGAAATAATGCCAACTATTATAATGACATTAATATTCTTAAAAACAGGATATCATCTAAATTTTATATTATATGTTTGACAACTCAAAATATCAGAAGATGCAGGGATCGAAAAAGAAACGAAGTTACGGAATCGGATGTGGGTACGGGGTTATGGTATGCTAGTACAACCAAAAAAATAGGGGGTGGGGGTGTGGGTATGTTTGTACAAAAAACATATAAAAATTATGAATCAAAAGATGCAGGCATTGGAAAAAAACTAAGTTACCGAATCCGAATCAGGTATGGGTATGGGGGTATGGTATGCTAGTACCACGAAAAAAATTGTGGGGGGCTGGGTATGTTTTGGGTACGTCTGTACAGAAAACATATAAAAATTATAAATATATAATAATATAAACAAATAATATTAATAGTTTAAAATGTTATTAAGTTAATATAATGCCCTTTGTATTTAGAACATCAACTAAAATTACGGAGTTTTCAATACATATATTATGTGCAAGATCAAAAGGCCTAGATTTTCTGTTCTAATTAGGGAAAAAAATACAAAATTGGCTTGTTTAACCTATACGTTTTATTAGTTGGTAGATATCAGATACACAAAAAACCTTACCGATGATTTGTGAAACCAGAAAACCAGAGTAGTGCATTATGCCTCCACCTTGTCATTGGAGCTATTTGAGATGAGGGTACTGAGCCAGGCGATGCCTTCTGTTACCATGAGCCCCATCGCCTATTTCAGGAATTTCGAACCCTGTGATGCCTTCCGTTGCCTTTGTGTTTCATTTTGAGGGAGAGCAGTTGTGATTAAAGGTTGCCATTGTCCACTCACCACTTCATTGTTAACCAGTCGTGTCCTGTCGAGTGGTGGCATTCTTGAACCAAATACTGCCACCAAAATTGTGTCATCCAACCCCCAAGAAACTGGCTTTTTATCAAAATGTCTGCCATCTTTTGGATCATTTCCTTTGCTTCTCCTAGGTCCAATAAAACAACTACAAACATTAACGAAATATTAGAGTTAACACAATAGTGATGGTCGAAAATCATAAACTCTTAGCCTAAAACCCAATTTACAACGTATAATAGCAACCCACTCCTTGTTTTGAAGACCCTTTTTAATTGCTTCTCGGTGATTCTGCCAAGAAATGCAATCTCTCATTGGCTGTTGATCAACCTCACAGATGTAACCATGGCGTTGTTTGGTAATACCAAGGGTTTGAGCTTATTTAACAAAAAATTAAAATGCCTCTAATTTTTTGGAGAGATCCATCGTGTTGGATAATTATTTCACCTGCCATTTGGTTTAGGCCTCAATCTAGGTTTGTGTTGTTCCCTGACTTAGCATGGGAGTTAAGATCTTTGTTTCATGTGATGCTAAATCACCACCTTCAACAATAATGAAGCACTCCCTATAATGATTATCCTTTTTTAATTAAGGGATGTTCGATCGATTGATCAAAGCCTTTGTCATTTGGCATTTGGTTGGGTTTTCACTTTTCGGCAATATTGTATGGCTATCCATCTTGCTCTTGAGTTTTGGCCATGTATCCGCCCTATTGTTAATTAAACAGTCTTGCTCCATCTCAATTGCATAATTTGCCAAGATGTTGGCCTCTTCGTTTATTTCTCCGTAGATATGTTTAATCTTCCAATTGATTGTTTTTTTGTTTTTGATTGCATTGATTATCAATTTATCACCATTGAATCTCCCTCTATCTCAACTTTGTTGCTGCCATATAGGATACATATTTGTAAACCTAGGACAAACGCTTGGGTTTTAGCCTTGTTGGTTGTTATCTCCTTGAGTTTTTTGATGCTGCTCTGATCAAATTTCTCTTCTCATCTCTTATTAGCATCTCACACCTGAATTCTAGGGTTTCCTTTTGAAGCTCCGCCAAAGTTCAGTTTTGACCAGCCTTGAAGGGGGGGGGGGATTTCGTTGTAAACCTTCTCTATGGCTCGGGGAGTGAACTAGCCCAACCCCATCAATAGGGGAATCGTAATATTAATATAACTGAATTTAAATTAAGCCTCGTGTCGTATTGCCCCTCATAGCCAGTTTGAATTGATAAATAGTGGAAGATTATTTAAGATAGGTTGAGATTTGAGAGATGTTCCAATGTTGAACACCTAAACTTTCTATAGGGAAAGTGATTGTTGGTGCAGCGCTGAAGATTCCCATCTCAACTGTGAAGGGGTGGAATTGGCTATAGGATATGGCATCATTGTAGACCAAAGGTGAATCAAAGCTTAGAGAAGGTGGTATATATAATATTATGTATTCTAAGTCGTTTGTGTTTGGTGTCTTCCCTATGATTGTTGGTCGTTGCTATTGAAGAAATCCGTTGCATTTTCCATTGTTGTTGTTTGTCGCTGTTCTTTCTTTTTGCAGCACATGAAACCCACGAGATAGCAAACAATGCTGTCGTTTAGGATTTTACCAGGGTCAAAGACTAAAAAAATCAAACAGAAAAAGCTTCAAAATCGTTGCCAAAGTTTGGAATCGCGTCTAAATTGCATAGCATGCCCTAGAATCGTCCAGGTTTGTTGGGTGACGATTCCAAATGTTTGGAAGGTGAAAAATACAAACCCTATTCAAATTTGCAGACGATTTGAACCCGATTATGATTCCGAGACGAATCGTACCTTGAATCAACCTGAAAACCTGCTGATTCCATAACCTAGATAAAAAATGACATGCAGGTGAAGTATCGAGGCTGTAATCATTTCTGCGTCAATGCCTAGACTTGAATATTTACTTGTTCAGCAGTGCTTTCATCATTCCTACACATACTCCAAATCTAACTAGCTGATGAAGTGATAGTGATTTGATTACATGGTAGCTCAGGGTGATAACTTACAATGTGATAATAAATCTCCAATTTATCTGAAGCTTCCTACCAATTTGTAGGATGAAATAGGAGTTGAAATTGCAAATTATAAGGCCAAATTAAAAAGCCGAAACATTCAAAACAAAACTGTGACGTATTTCATGTGCTGATTACATTCTACATTATTTTTTATCTACTCAAGGACCATTTTATTTTTTATTTTTTTGGGTTCTGAATTGCGGCTTTTCTTTGCACCAAAGTTGTGCTGAAAATCTTTCCATCTTACATCTTTCAACTGCTTTTCAAGAATGAAAGACAATGCTTACACCACTGTCATGGAGAACTAAGAATTTGCTTGCAACCGCTTTCATTGTAACAAACTTCAATACTAAATATCTCTTACCTTGAATGAAGAAAATTGCCAATGTTTCTCCGAGTTTCAGGGACAGGGAATGCGATTCTTGGGATGGCAAGTTTTTTTCTGGATTTTGGGGACAGTAGGGATGGCTATATATAACAATTAAAATTTAATATCTAAATTTTTAAAATACAAATAAATGAAAAAGCAAAAATTAACTTGTTTAAACACACATCAAACACAGAATTACACCAAACATCCACATGTGAGATGCATCAAATACCCATTACTGACAATTATCATTACCCTCATTTAAAATATTAATTGAATCCCAACACAGAAGACACACTATATACAAACTATCAAGCAAACAATAAGTGACAGCCAAAAAGAAAAAATGCAGTACAGATGCAAGAACAATACTGCTAAAATCTCTGCTATATTAAACTAGATCTTAAACCAGCTAGTTCTTAAACCAGAGATAGCAGAGATTTTAGCTCTATTGCTATCTTAAATCTCTACCTATATTAAACTAGATCTTAAACCAGCTAAAATCTCTGCTATATTAAACTAAATCTCTGCTAAAGAAGTTGTGGCATAAGGCTTATTAAAAGCGCAGTTATTACTACATTTTTGTTGGGGCCATAAGAGTATACAAGAATTAATTAAATAGCTCATGCTGCTTCTTCGAGAATTGGACTCTAAATATTCATGGCCTCAATGAATATAAAGAATATCAAATAGAAAGACAGCACTTACACTTTAAGGACTGACACACTCAATATGAAAGGCATTTAAATATTTCAGCCCCAAATGAATTGCAAAGTGAAGCTAGGATTCAAAGCAAGTAACATTTTGATCTTGATTTTTCTGTATACTCCACATTATTGAGTGTTTTATATTTTCGTAAAATTCCCACCTAGAGTACTTGTGGAAGACAAATGGTTCTCTCTCTCCAGCAATCGCTAAGGTAAACCCATTATAACAATTACAGGATAATATAACCATTTCTATTCATGGAATAGTTAAGGTTTTTGTTAAAAGGCTGCTGGTAAGAGGATGGGTGTACATTTGTAAATTAGGTGTAGTGGGGGGACTTTGGACTTGTACGGTATTTCTTAGCTAAACTATTTTGGAGAAGGCTTAGGAAAGTATCCGAAGTCTTGATATGTTAAGGGAGGATTTTGAGTTCTGGGATTACTGGTTGCCTTATGTTTGTAGCTAGATTCTATGATACCTGACCTGTAGTAAACACTTAAGGCCAACAAAATTTGATCTAGAGACATCTTAGCATATAGTTACCTGGTTTGAAAATTTCGATTTGTTCGGGAGGTCAATTTTTTTCCGGAAATCCAGAATTTTCAAAAAATTCAGTAAAATTTCTAAAGGAATTGAAAATTCTGGACCAAATTGGTCAAATATGACCAGTTCAAAAAATCTGGATCTGGATGGATCTGAATCAAATCCATTTGGATTTGCTAATTATGTTTCTGAGTGCCTCACCAAGTGACTTCATGCTTACTTGGTGTAGAGTTTCAACTTTCTGTAGTTACCTTGGTAGTCATGCTATAACAGTGTAATGACTTCCAGGAGTAGCTGCTTGGTATTCACCTGCTTCTGAATAGATGTTTGAATCCTCATTACAATTTTAGAATTTGGCAAATTTCTCTTTAATAATAATCGATCATTGGTGGCCAGACTATTTTTAAATTTTTAATGCTAGAACTGGAGTTCAAAGTGTGGACCTTTTCCAACCTACAGAAGCAGCGTCCAATTGAGAGATACCAGGACAGACATCCCTTTTTTGCTTTTTAAGAAGCAACAATGGTATTGAGAATATGACAATCACACTTACTGCTATAATTTTTCTGGAGGTTTAGTCTATACTGTTAGGAATTAAAATAGATAGAAACTACATAGAAAATAATATCATTGAACTCTTAGAAATTATATTATGATGGATTGAATTATTACATTCTTTTACATTAGCTTATATAAGGCACTTCCCATGAGAAACTACCTAAACCACCCTACGGCAAAGCAACTCTTGATAAAACTCAAACTACTAACATAATGATTAAACTAACAAAATAAAACCTAAGGAAGTGGGTGTCTCTCAAGTGAGATGCATGCCCCATACAAAATAATATTTATTTCAAACTATATAAAAACTAAATCTATTTGTATCACAAGATCCAACAAACCCCCCTTGATCCAAAGGGGTCTAGAAGATGATCTGGAGCATATGACTGCGTAAGTTGCTGCCGCACTTGCAAATCGGCACAGTCTACATCCTGGTACTGATCAACGAATCTTGCTTCACACAGAAGCCTGCTACCCTGTTAGTTGTGACATGAATGATGAACATTTTGCTGGCATGGTCATCCCCTCTGACCATTCTGTACCCATATTGCAGTATAAGCACAATCATGGTTTTCTCAACTACATTCACACAGAAGCCTGTCAATGACTATTTAGTATTGTGTATGCGCATCTACCCTGATGCCCAACAACGTTGGCCTCACTTTGCTCAACACTACTAGTGCTAGCAACCCCTGTCAACTTGTACAATCATCAATGACTGATTAAAGGCCAATACAGTCTCTTCCCCCCCATTAGGTGAGAGGTGAGAAGTTCTTGCAGCAAAAAAGGAATTCAAACTACTTTGTCTACTCCTCATCAAAGCTAAAAAAAGGAAAACCAAAATTGAACAAATTGCAACTATCAAACTAAAAGGAAATACAACTACTATTACCAAAATTGTCTTACAAGGGTGTGCCCATTCTCCAAGTGAGAAGCTAACTGGAGAAAGGAATTGTCCTCCAACTGCCTGGTGGGTTATACAACTTCCATTTGGACCCTTGGACTATTAATCAAATTGATCTGAAGGGACCTATGAACCACAAAATGCTTCCTGTTTGTTTCTGAAAGCTCTGTAAAGGTTATCATGTACATTTGTATAACCCATGGGAACATATGATGTCAAGTTCAACCAAGAATACATCTGCTACAAAAAATATTTTTCCAAATACTCCAATAAAGAAGCTCCAAAATAAAAAGCCAACACCACAAATAGATCCAGGAAGTGTCAAAACCCATAAAACAAGTAGTTACACCACTAAGGTCAAACAGAAAACCAAATAAAGGATGAAAATAGTGTCAATACACCTTTTAAAATGTGATTTTGGGTAAAAATTATTTTGGCTAAAAAAGAGGAAACTGATTTTTTTAAAAGAGGATGGAAACTAAAAAAATGTGATGTAGATGTATACACTTGGGAGGTTTTGAACTTCTGACATCATATATATTCAAATTTCTTACCAAGGCTGACTTACCAACTCATCCATGCACCGATTTATTTATTAAAATGCTCAAAATTTCTTGTAAAGATACTTATCCCAATATATCAAAATACTTATCCCATTTATCAAATATGTTCTGATAGACTTGTACGCCACCTTTGTTGTTTCACAGCTTGATGATGCTACTGTTGTCTATGGCCCATAGTCAAACAAAATATTTAGTTTTCATGCCCCCATTTTTCCCCTGCAAGCTTGGTGTTCTCCAACTACACCATGCTCCACTTTCATTCATATAAGACTGAAACTTTATGTAAACCAAACATTTGCAATCTTGCCAAAATAAAATGAATTTGTTTGCACCATTGATTCACTCGCACTATGTCCACAATCGAAAAATAAAATTAAGAAGGAACTATTTAAAGCAATATCTCATACATTGCAGAGGAGAATATGCATCTAGTGTGGCATTTTATGGCAGCAGTTTCACCCATCAAATAGAAATCTTAATGCATCTCAAACTTCTTTCCATTAACCACTTTGGATTTTTCAACAATTTTTAATTTTTTTTTGAAAAAGTTTTCTGGATTATTTAAACTCTGAATGCAGCATTTTGCCAGTTCAATTTCCCTATCTTGAATGCACAACCTCCTTACCTATATTCCATGATCTCTCGCTTTTTATACACTGTTGACTGCTCTCTGCAAGTACATGGGATCTATGAACCACAATTTTGAAACTAAATAGAAAAACACCTAGATAAGAAGAATATTTCACACGGTTTTTGTCCAGATCTGTTCATATCCTCCACTTCAATTCATGCTGCTCTTCCAGGAATTAATAATTTTTTTTTCATCCTCCATTCATCTTCCTCTGCATTAATACCACTGTTGGGAATTAAAATGAACAGAAAAAACTACATTGCAAAGACATCAATGAACAAAGAAAATATATCATGCGAGAATGGTTTTTTACATTCTTTTACATTTGCTTATATAAGCCACCTTCCATGAGAAGCTACCTAAGCCATCCTATGGGAAAGCAACTCCTGATAAAACTCAAATTACTAATGTAAAGATTAAGCTAACAAAATAAAACCTGAAGAAGGGGGTGTCTGACAAGTGAGATGCACGCCTCTTACAAAATAATATTCATACATCCTGATGCGAAATGTTGATGCTAACAAATTCATATACAGTTAAATCCAGAAACGTGATTGAACAAGTTACAATATTATGGACTGTGGAAATTTGATGTCTTTAAAATAATATTTATTTCAATCTATCTAAAAACTAAACCTATTTGAATCACAAGACCCACCATATACAAGGAAATTAAAACTAAATTGCCTTGCTACTTCAGCAAATCTCAAGCGGTAAACCCAAATGTCCTCTATATAGACCAAGAATATGAAATTAAAAGACAGATGCTGGTCTTCAGAAAAACTACCGGCTCAAATCTGATCCAAAAATGGATCAGTTAACTTAGTGAAATCAGATAACTTAGTCACTTAAAGTTCTTATGAAGACTCATCCTTGTACTAAACACTCTTAATGAGTCTGTGGATTGGACTTGCGGGCCTTGCAAGTCCAAGCTCGGAATTGTGAATCCTGAAGGTCACCAGTCAGTAAAAAAACACTAAATAAAACACACAAACACTAAAAGAAGCACTTTAAAAAACACATCCTTCTCAACCCTAAAAAGGCATCAACACTTTAAATTTTAAAACTCACCCGTTTTGGACATATTCTCACTTGACCATTTGCTTTCTATCTATTTTCACCAGAGTTTCATGGAAATGGATACGGTATTGGATACAGATATGACAAATTTTTAAGATTTCTTGACACAGATACAACAAGATTCGGAAATAATAAAAATATACATATATTCAATTACTATAATTTTATACACTTAAGGTATAGGACAAATTTAAAATTATTTATTTTTACATATATTCTGGTTTTTATTATTTTAGTTAAGGTCCTTGTGGCCTAAAAGGCTTTAATTTGAGCTTGGAACACACTTGGGGCATTGCCGCTGGACTCAGAGAGGGTCTCTGTCCATTGACCTTGCTGGGGGCTGCCACCTCCAGACTCCTGCTTTAGTTAAAAAAACAAAAAATAAATTTGTTTTGTGCTGCGCCAAATGGATAAGCAACATTGTTTTCCTGAGTAATTTAATTCCATTTATGCTTTTGGTTTGCTGAGTAAATCTCGATTCCAAGTGATGCTCCTAAGATATTTTAAGTTATTTTCAAATTTTGATATAAGATGCAATATAATAAGTTTTCTCCTTAATATTTGCTATTTTTCAATGATTTTTAATATTTTCGGTGTTTTGCCAAGTCTTTGCTGAGTTTTGGCACTGAGTCCAAGTCTGAGTAAAAAATTGGCCTGTGAGCTTTCGTCAAGTCTGAGTCTCAATACCATAGTTTCGACATTGCTGATCTTGGGCAAGAGAAGTGCATGAAAACCTCTAGAAGGCGTTAAATCATTGTAACTGCTTGTGAGATAGTGGCTTGAGGAGGAGGTCCCTCACTCTTTTAGAGTTTTTTCCCACATTGGATTTCTCCAATTCTATTGCTGTTGTCTTCTTCACTTTCATGTGTGTTCTATGCTCTCTTCTTGTTGACACACACTTCCTTTCATTGATAATTACACTTATTAACACTAGACTTACACATAGGGACTGATTTTTGATAATTCTGCACATGGAATGGCAACTTCATCAATCAACGTATGTTAAGGTTGAATAGGAGTTGTGTTAGTGAATTATGTAGTGGACAATCCACACTAATTACAGATCAATATCAAGGATATTTTGCCTTTCAGTGAATGGAAACATTAAACTAGCATTGGAAACAATATTCTTATCTTGATGTTTCTGTCCACTCCACCTGTTAGTGGTTCTACAAGTCTCATTTTTGTTAGTAGGGACTTCCAGGTCTAAGCTGGAAACATGTGATTCACCACTTTTTAGGAGTTCGAATTCATTGTGACTCACCACATCACTCTCATATTAATACCATGTCTTTTTAAAGACTAGAGCTTCTAGAAGGCCATATTGTATTTTGTATTAGATTATTCAGTTTGTTTATAAAAATGGTTTTACAACCCATGTTTCATTAATAGGATCATTGTACGAGGTCAATCTAATTGCACATAATGCCTTTATCTCCATTAGATTTGACAAGACATTGTATTTGTTGTTGTTTAAATTCCCTTTTCCTTTTTGGCTTAGACTTGGATCCTTTCACATGACAGATTTTATGGTCATTGTCAAAAGCTGCAACTTCCTTCCCTTGTAAGCAAACTATACTTCACCCTAAGTTGGATTGACACAAACACAAGCACTGATATGGATACTGCAACCGTTACAGATACAGAAACACTTAAGAAAGCCATTGATACAGTACCACTCGATATGCAGCTTGTAACAATACATAAAATATACATGCCAAAAATAATATAAATTTCTAAACCAGAAACCCTTGAAACACAAGTACAAAAATAATTGGTATGCGTGAGAAGTAGGGTGCGCTCCATTTTTTCAGTCCGTGTAATGGGTAAAGGTTTGTTTTATATATGTTTTTCAGTTTTTTCCCCTTTTCTTTATCAAGTTTTTTCCTGAGATGTGAGTCTGATTTTGTGTTGATGATATATGGTATGTCTCCAAGTTTACTCAATACGGATACATAGGGTGCGTACAGGGAATATTGTATCCATGCTGCATACAGGGATATTCATATATGGGAACACTGGTTTCACTATTGGAGTAGGGTGTCAGCATTTATGATTCTAATTTTTATCTGTGTTACCAATTAAAAGCTAGGTTATCAGATCATTATTCCCAACAAGTTGGTTGGAAGGCTGTAATTATTTGGTGTTACATATCTTGTACATGGTAATAGAATTATTGCCATTACCTTAATGTACTCACTTATGAGTATGCATTCTGTGGTGCTAATATTTGTATTTGCTCCTATGTGTAAGGAGGTCTTGGCCATTGGATTATGGAAATTTTAGCCTTTTTAGCTAGTGTTTTTGTCTATGCAAGCCTTATTTGGAGTAAACAAGGAACTATATGGAGAAGTTTCTTTCCTTTTAGAATGTTTGAAGGTGGCTCAGTTACTTGACGTGGTCTTCTTTTGAAGCTAGCAATTGCAATTTAGTGCATTTTGTTGGGGCAGACCTTTACTCAAGGTTCTGTTGTGGTGTTACAATGAAGTATCATAAATTGATTTTTTTTTCTGAAGATGATTTGTTAGAGGAAATATTTTATCTTATCTTTTGTCTTATTGCTTGTCATGCATATACAAGTACCGTGAGATAGATTTATGCCTTAAATGGACTCTTCTACACGGGCTTCAATTCCTCCTTCGATATCTTGTAAATGGCTTCATTTCTCAACGACTTTAGTTCGGTCGATAGAACTTGTAAGGGTTTTGTCATGTCACTTGTATAGGAGCTTTAAGTTTCTTAAGTTTTTTGTAGAGAACTAGATCCACGAAAAAAAAACTGCTAAATTTCCTTGACATATTCATGGCCCAAAGGGGTTGGGTCATTCACATCTCAAATTTAAAGAAGGAACATCATGTTGTGGTTTTAAATTTTAATTAATTTTCCACCTATATATTTCTTAGTGCCACCATCTTGATATCAAAGATCTAAACTTACACGCTACAGGATTCCACAATCTCTCAAACAAGATACCCATCCCAATGCAATATGATATTGTTATTTGTTAGTGTTCATTGTTCTCAGATCCAAGATCCTAACTTACAGTACAGAGGACTCCACAATTTCTGAAACAAGATAGCTAGCCCAAGCGCAAATATCTGAATTGGTAAAGTATGCAACAAGATCAACACAAGTTTTAGTGCTCTGGTAGTTACTTTGTGAGACATGTCTGAAATGTAAACCTTTGCTCATTTTTTTCACCACTGTTATAGGCTGTAGCTCCACTGGCATTTCTAAATGAGCTTGAATGCTATGAGGTATTAGTTGGGAGGCTGCTCAAATGAATAGTAATGGGATAATGGTAAAATTGGGCCTGTGTGAGAATAAATTTAGGCAATGAAAAAAAATCATGGAAATATTGAATACAATTCCTTTTCTTCAGTATCATGATAGACATAATCCAGAACCATTTTACATGATATCAAACTGATTAGTCTTTAAGCTTTCTAGTAGTCAAACATTTATTGAGCAGTTATCATGTATTGAACCGTATTTTTGCAATCTTCAGTAGGTTCTTATCATTACACAATTGAAATGTTTCATGGTTGAGGTTTATTTTATTTTATATTTTCTTAAAATTGAAACAATTTTTTATCCCAAGGGCTTTTAAAAGTAAATGCAATTTCCATGTTTGTAGACTGATGTAGTTCTTAAACAGTCCTAGTTATGCATACTATCTGACCTGTAATAAGCTATTATTTATCAGGTAAAAGATATAACATAAGATTAGGTCACAGGTGGGACACCTTTGAAGTAGGGGGATTCTGTCAAAGCATCATATGTTTGAACGTTGTCAGTTGTCTTTAAGAGCTAAATTGCTGATTTGCTTCTGGGTTGATGTAAGAAGTGACCGGTGCATTTCTAACATTCCAATATTGCCATAAGAAGTGATTCCGGTTTTTTGTTTCGTATCAAGCCCAAGAGATTTTAATCTTCTTTTTACAGTAGTGGCATTCAATTCTTTTTGATGTGAACCCGCCTTGTCTGTTGCAGTTTGGAACATGTAGTCTACAATTTTTTTTTCCATTTGTGTTGTGATTGTAATTAGAAAAAGCATAAGTTGCTAAGGGCTAATATTCTCATTTTTACCTGCTGCCAATTTAAAGTGAAGATTTGCCAAATGTTGATCTTTACCACAAATTGCATATAAAAACTAAAAATTATTTGCATACATTTTATGTTCATGAAGTTTCTATTATTGTTATTATGCTAATTCAATGATAAATAACTGCCTTTCTATGTGCCACTTTTCTATTTAGCATTTAGGCAGTTTTATGATTCTCACCTTGTTTCTTTGCTTAGGAAGCAAGATTTTATGCCATCTTATTTTACAGATGCTGAATATTACAATTCTCAGATTTTGTATATTACTTATTTCTTTTTATATTCTTGGTGCTTGTTTTGTTCTGCATTCAAATTTGTTTCTCAACTCCTTGTTGGATAGCTTTTTATGTGATCTTCAATGTTTTGGTGGTTTCAGGATGCTTCCCATATTTTTTTTTAAAGAAAATCTGTTGAGCATCATTATCATGCACACTTCTAGTGACACAGTTTTTTATTTCCAATGGAAATGGGGTAGATTTTCCAGTCATCGAATCTTGCTCCTAATGTTCTAAAGATGAGCTTAACATATTGTACTCTTATGCAGGCTATGGAAAACGACAATGGAGAAATTTCAAGGTCAGATAGACAATAGAATATCACATTTTAGTTAAAGGTGATTTTAATGGAATCCAAATACCTGAACATTATCCATTTTTTCCTTCAGAAATTTGCAGGGGGATGGTCCTTCGGAAAACACTCTAGAAGAAATGAACCACACTCAAACAATGATAGATTTCCAAGAGTCACAGAAGCATGAGGTTGAGGTCAAGAAGGCTTCAAATGTAATGAATTTGAGAACCCTGAAAACCTTGGCAAGAGGTCCTATAGTCTCGCAAGAGCAAGATGGTGATACTAAAGAAAGGAGAGGAAGGAGAAAATCTGCTCGTCTTACAGTTAAAGGTTTAATTCTATTCTAGATCTGCTATCTTCTGAATTTTATGTGCTTGTTGCTTAATTGAGGAAAGCTGCCTATAAAAGTAGGCTCAAATAAAGATAATATTACTTGTTCAAATGCTCATTCTTGTTTCCATTTTTCAGATGACGTATGAGAAAATTTGCAACTTAATTGACAAGATATATTTGTTCATCAAAAAAAATGAAGAAGAAGGGACCTAAGGTCTGATAAAATGAATTGCAAGTGAATACTCTCATACACTTCAGCAGATTTAAATACAACCGATGTAAGAAGCTGAGGATTGCAGTTTTCAACCCACCGCAATTCCTGGTAAGAATTGCTGTTACAGTTGGAGTCTTATTGGTACTAAAAACAGCTCTAATTGTATATACATTTTTGGCCTGGTAGGAATAAATAAGAAGCTGTGGTAGTTGCTACAACAGGATACTGACACAAAAGAGTATTCGGGGAGGACCGCTATATTCTTTAGTTGTTAATTCCAGTATAGGCAGGTGAGGCTATGTTGGTCTCTTTTGTATAGTTGCAGGCCAATAATGTTGTAGAAGTCCACTTGGGTATTTGTAAAGATGGCTGATCTGCATTAAAGTTTTGCTCTTTAAGTCACATTTGGGACAATTGATGTATTTCCTTACATAAAAAAGGACTCCCTTGAAACAATTGATGTATTTCCTACTTACAGAAAAAAAAGAATGATATTGGGGTTACATTTAAAACAAATTGTTACAAGTGAGTTGAGATCTGGTTGTCATATGTAGCATAGAACTAGTCCTGTGTGTGCTTAATTTTGGGAATAATATATAAGTTTTGAACACCACCAAGGTTAGTAACAATTTAAAGCTTATACATGCCATCCTCTCCGTGTAAAAAATGGTCATGATAATGAAAGTCCATGTGGACAAGGAAGGGTACAAATCCCTAGTAAATGTTACGAAATAAAAATCCTTGTGCATGGCTACTAAGTCAAATGAATTTAAGCTTGATAGTGCATTCTTGCTGTTATTGATAAGAGAACAGATGTGGGTTGTTTGTTTACTAATTTATACATGGAACATATCTTTAGACAAATTTAGCTGGAAGGAAAACATCAGCTTTTTTGCTTTTTACCCAGGTTATGTTTTCAACATAAAGTAAAGATTGATTTAATGGGTATCCTAATTATACCTTTAATCCACACTATATTTCTTCCATGCTAGATATTTGTGACAATTGCAGATGAAAGTCTCTTTGTGTGATGCTTTCCTTTGGTCATAGAGGCCTTGTTTTGGCTAATAGGGATGATGGTTTGAGATTGTGAATCAGAGGGGTCATAAGTTTAGGGTCAAGTTGGAAGAAACTTGATCTTGTATTAGGGATTGAGAGTGAGGTATGGAATAGTGCCCTGACAACCTAGAGTAGTTAGTGATGGATGCTGAAAACGTTTTTTTTGGGGGGGTTGGATTAATGTGTTTTTTTTTTTTTAAATTTTAATTTTAAACTTTCGACATTGGGAACTCAAATGGAGGCCATGTTGATAAAAATAATTTAGGTTAAATTATCAAATTCTATTGTAATTCGCTTTATGATCATTAAGGATACTCAAACAAGACTCAAAATATTTACTCCTCAAAAGACAAAGGCCAAAGAGTGAAGCATGGGGAAAGAATGATGTAAGCATGGATCAGAGTTGGAGGGAGTGGATGGAGAGCTTGAGAAATGGTGATATAAGGCATATTTGCTAATTGTGAGTGTGTAAACCAATTCAGCAACCGATGAATGTGAAGCAAATTTTAAAATTGATAAAGCTGAAATAATCGAATTTTGTTGATGGTTTATATGGATCTTTATAGACACTTAAACAAGACCGACTTACACTCACCCATAAATAGCGAAGGCCACAGATTGAAACACGAGGAAAAGAATCATGCAAAGCAACAAAATAGAATTGAAGTTGATGGAGCTTCTGATGATGGTTTTCATATTTCGAAACCCCTCTGAACTTGGACTTATGAAATTAATAACACTAGGCACATCCAGTAGTTGACGAATGTGTCGAGTAGATTCAATGATCGTTGAATGTGAAGTAAAAGCTACACTTGCTGAATATGTCAAGCATATAGTCAGTTCTTAATGTGCCCAGAAGGGAAGTTATATTGTTACACATCTCGACTGCATAGATCAAATGGCAGTTAGAGTCTTTTATAAAATATGTCGCTTTATTCTCCAATCTATTAAATAATGCCCGCTACACTATTGCAGTCGTTTTCTATCTTAATACAGACTTGTACATGGAATTTGTTGAAATTAAACAAATTAAACATAATTTTCACTCGGATCTGCTTTTGCCCAAACATGTAACCTACCATAATTAAAAAAAAACACAGATTCAACAGAAAATTAACAGAGGAACACATGACAATTAATTTCTATTAATGGATGACTTGAATTATTAGACAAATCCAACCTCTCTTTATAATAATGAGGAGAGGTGGACAAAATTCTGTTAGTTAACATTGAAGAAAGCAAGTAGGTGATATCCATGTGAAATGAGTACATTCATGCCAAAAAGATAACTAGGGGTAATAACTAGATGATTCTAGTCAAATAAAGGTTGTGGATGGACGTTGAATAGAAAGGTACTAGAAACCATCAATATGCCATCATAATTGTTGGATGCATTCTATGTGATTGTAGATGTTTTAAGGAAGTTGAACATCAAAGCGTGCAAAAAAAACATTCTAGAGTTGGTTATAATCTTAATGTTCTTGATGGCTAGAATTGCAGAGATTGTTATAATCGAAAGGAAAGTATGATAAATTCTTATTTAGTTTAAATAAAACAAAATAAATAAGTTAGATAGAACAATAATTTTAGCGAAGTAAACAGATACTGTAGAATGTACGAAGGTAAGAAAACGGAAAACACAACACAAAATACAAACTATATCTTGGGAAAACTCTTGTAAAGGAAAAACTTAGCTTTCAAAGTACACACTTAATATAGTAGTTCTCAAAACGGTTACAATACATTGGCAGAGCCAATGCTCACATAACCACTTACAATCTTCATCTCCAGCCTTCAATATATAAGCCAAGGAGACTCAAGAAACCATCAATGGGCTATCAAAACCATTGGCTCAAACCATGACCTAATATCAATGGTAAAGAGAAATATTCTCTCCAAGTTTCTTTATTAAGATCTCTATAGTATACACAAATTCACCAACCATTCTTCTCTTGGACTATAACTAATGGATAAACCCATTGGCTATCTAAAATTAGATAAATGAATCCTACTTGTAGCAATTTTTCAAATTCAAATTTTACTATATCCCAAAATGCAAGGTTTAACTTCGTTGGGGTTATCTTATAGACCTTATATCTTTTGTATAAATATGATGGGTGCATATGTTAGGGTGAATCCCCTTCATATCATTGTATTCCCAATAAAATGCTTTTGAAAGTGTATCTAAAACATCAAACAAATTTGGCTCTTGTTCATCCAATAACCAATTGCTTATATTCAAAGGTTTACCTAGTTGGATAATATTTTGTTTGGTGTTAAGATAGATTGAGGGAAGCATCTTTAATTCACTCATTAATGTATTTAAAGGATATGGATGAGGTTTCATCATGTGAAAATTTGCAATTTCCTTATAAAAGGTCTCACTTGTGGGAATAACATTTGCCAAAAGATAATGAAATTGTGAGGCCCAACCTTGCTCATGACTCTTGGAACACTTCTAGTCAGCAATTGACTATAATGTTGTCAACTAGTTGGAGCTTTGTGGACCATATTGCCTATGCTATATCATATCATTATCAATTTCAAATTAGCATGAACTCTATGAACAACCCTTTTGAATTGGAAAATTATCCATTATGTGTAGTTATCATTATTTAAGGTTTGAGTAATTGCCCGCTTCACCCTTTCTATGTGAAACCACTCCATCCTACCCATCCAATTGATTTCATCACACCACATTCAAGTACCAGGACCTTGTTATGATATTTCATAATAGTTGATGGATAAAGGTGTTATAGATGAATTATGAGTCCCATGTGGCAGGCGATAATGTCATGTTATCGTGATAATCCTTGCAAAGTCATGGATATACTTATGTAAACAATTGCGTTGGTTGCATTGTATCAAGCATAATGATGCTAACCCTAATTGGAAGTGTTATGGGACTTTTTCCTTGAGAAAATAGTTAAATAAATAAAGTTTATAAAACATTATTAAAGAATATAAAAAGAAAGGAAAAGAAAAACAAATTATTTAATAAAAGAAGATGTGTAAAACAAAAGGATGGAAAGAAAGTTACTTTCAAGTTAAAAAGAAGTTAAAAGGTTAAAAGAACCTTATAAAAATATGATACTCCTATTTAAATGATTCTCACGAGAAGAGTGCAAATAAAATAATACTTATATTCCTTATTTTGTAATGGTTGCGTGTGATGGTTGGAAGCCACTTGTTGGGTTATTATTTAAACCTGTGAAATGGATGTAGGAAGATACAGGATTCAGGAATCAGAGGGCACAAAGGAGTGAGTATTAGGGTCATTGACTGGGCATTGAGCATTTGGAGAAGGGGCACACAGAGTGTGTCCAACTTGGGGTACAATGTACACCCAAGAGTGTCCTAGCCAGGGATGTGTTTGTTTTATGCTGAGGCATGGTTGGTTTTGTGTAAGAACCGGGTTCTCTGGGCGTGCTTCTTTGTCGGGAACAACCGAAACTTGTGAATATTCCTTCGAGTGTCGTATAACATCTCAATGCTTCATATATATATATATTTGCAGGAAATGTTACAAATGTTGCATTGATTAAATTATTGTTGCAAATTGATGTTATTAAAGTTTATTGATGAAATATATGGAAAATAGATTAATTTATTTCTATTTCAAATAATTTACCTTAAAGTGCATTAAATATTATATAAGGACTTTATAGATGTTAAGAAAATAATAACTTTCCGGTAAATGAATGTTACTTGGGTGAAAAGGAGATTACATTTGGTATCAGAGCTTGTCTTTCTAATAGTCAAAATTTTAAGTCTATTCCAAATTTTTATTTAGTTTTATTTTAGAAGTGGTGTTACTATACTTGATAACAAAAAACAAAAAAAGCCAAAAAAAAACCAAAACCAAAACTTGATACTTAGAATGGTTTAACATAAGTTACATTGTGGGCCCCTAATAGTCAAAATTTAAAATCTATTCCAAATTTTCGTTTAGTTTTATTTTAGAAGTGGTGTTACTATACTTGTTGATAACAAAAAACAAAAAACAAAAAACAAAAACAAAACACAAACAAAAACTTGATACTTAGACTGGTTTAACATAAGTTACATTATTTTTTTTTCTTTTTTTACAAAAGCAATTTCATGAAAGCTTGAACATTGTCCAAACCAACATTTGAGGATGAAATACTAATTAGGGCGTGATGGAAGCTGGGCCTGGCATTGGGCGCGTGGGTTCTGATTGCAGGCTGTCGGGCGAGGATTTTGTGGATGCTCATGGTCCTTCAGTGCCTGTGATCAACTTGCAGCATGGGAGTGATGGGGATTCCCCGGGTCGTGGGGTGTCTTCTCCCGCTGGGCAGGAAGTTCCCCCATTGACAAATTCAAATGGAACATCTTTGCCTCAGACTTCTGTGTTGGCTGCAGGTCCGACTGATGGAAAGTTAGGGTATGGCGTTGCTAAGGTCATTTCAGGATGCCCTTTGAGGTCTTTTTTTGAAGTTGTCCTCAACCCTAGAGTTCAAAATCACTCATCATAGGCTAGGGTTAGGCCTATGCTTTGTAATCGTTCCTCTCCTATGGTGGTACGTGGCCCTGAGGCCTCCAAAAATGAGGGTTATTATATGAGGTGTGGAGTAATCTGCAAATTTAATGGGTTGTGGTCCTCTCTCCCCAATCTACACAACTGGGTTATGGAATCCTGGAAGCCTCTGGTTGCTGGATAAATCAAGCTTTACCCCAGTGCAAGGGGGTTCTTCATAGCGACTTTTGATTCCTCTGAGGAGAGAGCTTTAGTACTGGACAGAGGTTGGATGTGGGGGGATCATTCATTGTCCATCAAACCTTGGGCTTGCTCCTTCAATCCCCTTACTGAGTCGCTTAATACCAGATCAATATGGGTACGACTACCGAATCTTCCTCTCTAGTTTTGGGAGGATTCTTGCTATGAAACCATCAGTAACACGTTAGGGCATTTTTTGAAGGTTGACGCTACTACTTTGGAAATAGGGCATTCTACGGTTGCTTGTATATTAGTGGATATTGACATCTTCAAACCCCTCCATGGAGATGTTTTGATGGTGGAGGATAGGCCATGAACGCAACTGTTGGACTATGAGGGTCTCCCTTTTCAGTGCAAGCGCTATTTCTCTATTGGTCATTTAGCCTTTGGATGCCCCCATTCTTGTCGCAAGGGTGCAACAACTTGGTGGAAGGATGCTCTTCTGGATCATTTGACTGTTTATGTTTCCCTAATGGATGATTCTCCTCAGGAGGGTGAGCCTTCCCAGGAGAGAGACTCTCCTCAGGAGCATGTTCTCCCCCAACCCATTGAAGTGCACATGGTGACCATGTTCGCTGTTGCTGCTGTTATTCCTTTCGGACCTATTTTGGCTGCCTCTAATGGACTGTCGGTTCCATTATTGGATGCTTCTACTGCGAGTTAGTCTACTTCTTTGTCAGTACCTGATTCTTCAACTGCACTGCCACTTTTAGCGCGTGACTTCTCTTTGGCCGTTGTATCAGCTAAGGGGCCCCTCCTTTCACCTCGCTTTGAGGATTTTGACTCAGAGTTTTCTTGGACTGATGTCCAAAGAAAGTAGAAGGGACTCCCTAAGTCTATCACTACTTCACAATAGAGGGTCAAGGGAGTTAGATTTATGCCGTAGGGATCAGGTGTTGTTTAGATCCCTTGGTTCCGGTTGCCGCTTGGCTATTGTTCCTCTGCTATTTCTATTCTATTTTTCTGCCCTTGGGGCCTTGTTTGTATAGGGTGCAACCCCTTTTTTAGTTGCTTGTTTTTCTTTGCCCTTGGAGCCGTTTTGTATAGGGATCTGAGCCCTCTTTTCCAGCCGACTTAATAAAAAACATAAGTTACATTGTGGGTCCATAACTCACAGGTCACAAGATCATTTCCACATCTTAAACTTAAAAAAAAACATGTTAAGTGGAATGAAACAATCTTTTATAAGACATGAAACCAAACATATATCTTAGCATCTACTATGGGACCATGTCAAATTTTATAAGGGGGAGAGACAACCTTTAATTTTTCTTTTGATATAGAAACTCAATGAGAATTATATTAGTATAAACTGTTGGAGTACAAGACCACTGAGAGGGGGGGTGAATCAGTGGTCTATAAACCTTAACAACTTTTTGCACCTTTTAACATACTGGATAGAAAATGAGATAGACATCAAAGAATCATGCAAGAATAATGATGAGAGAATGTACACGACCTTAATCAATCATAAACCATTAGGACACACAAACACAAGAGACAATCATGAACCATAACATAGTATTTTCATGAGTGGAAAACCCTCATAGGGATGAAAAACCACTCAAAAAATGCCTCACTGGCTTAATCAAAACTCACTGATTACATTGGCTACTTTGTTTAGAAGCACCTACTTCAAGGAGCACCAACCCCTAATACATTTAGCAGCACCAACTCCAAGGGCACCAACCCTAGAACATTTAGGAGCAACAACTCCAAGGGCACCAACCCAAATACAACAGGAATATGAAAATATACAGAAGAAAACTCTATTTCTCTACATAGCAAAACCTTATATCTCCCTTTTCATCATCTTCTCACACAACATTATAAAACATCATCACAATAAACTTTGAAACAAAAACTATGTCATGAGACAATATGAAACAGTCATTGATTCCAACACTTCATGAACAAACCTCAAGAACCTATTATATCAACATCCACTCTCAACATCTATAAACAACATTGCATGGATATCTAATCATGAGCATACACTAATCACAAGAGGAGTATTCAATATCTGTAACTGTAAGGCAACACCACCACCTACAACATCACCACCTTTCATCATCTGCAACTATCACAAGTAACATCTCCACCTTTCTTCTGTGCCATTGCAGAAAGCCATAACACTCTGTCTACACTAGAAAACATCCTTTAGCTTTAAGCTATTCAAAAACATCATTTTCCTTCACCAATCTTCACATTCTGCATATTAGCATGTAGATATGTCTTCATGCATCAATCTAACCAAGTCTCACACCTCTATAATTACACAGAGTGAGAAATCAAAATTTCTGGCCTTCACAGTTCGGTTCCATAACTGTTTGTTGGGTCGATACAACTTCTGTCCGTCAAAGTTATCTTTGTTGAATTGCCATTGGTTTTAAAAACAAATTTAAAACAAGGTTGTCGATCTACTCCTTCCCGCCTTCGAACCTTTAAAGGGAAGCCATTGATTTTATTTTGCCGCTCGAGCTTTGAAAGGATGAATGGAAGAGGCGGTAATACAAAGAGAGGGCCAGTCATTAGGATGTTATAATGACCCTTCAGCCGGTTGCTTAAGTTATGTTGACTTGTGATAAAAAGTCACTTAACAAATATAACAAAAGGTGCAAAGAGATTAGATGGTTAGGAATTATGTTCATGTAACATGTTTTAGGGTTTATGCAAACTAGGTCTTTTAGGAAAACACTAAACCCTAAAACCAACAAGAGATCAAACCCTCATGACATGAAGTCATATAAGCTGGCCCTGATAATTCCATCTCCTGAACACCATGACATCCTAATGAAGTCCTGATCATAAACATCAACCTACACTGTTGATATTGAGTGTGAATCAAGAAATGAACAAACTGCTCCCAACAACCTGCAATATGTGCAAAGTGTGATCAAACAATCTTGTGCCCCTTCAGATTATGACCTGATTTCAATCATAATAAACCTCAACTCAACCAACAAAGAAAGACCAATCTCCAACATGAACTCTTGAACAAAGATCATCAAGTCATGGACACTATAATCATATCAACTCAAACTAAACATCAGTACTACAACTTTGATCATTTTGTGCCTCTGAAGTCATCAAGTTAATACCAATGTAACTGACATGAATCAAACCAACATCAACTCATGAACAACTATCTCCTAACATAGGATGAAGCATAAACACCTTCTGAATCATAAAAAATGCAAGACTAACAAATGAGATGAGCATCAAACTCCAACACAACATGAAGCAACTCCTAAATCACAAGGTGAGTGATAAAACCATGAAACATGACAAATATCCTCGAGAACATCATCAACTAAGAACAATGATGAAGCACTACCCATGATATGGAACATCCTGATCAACATCCTTAGAGCATTATGAAGCATCATGAACATGGAACATGAACCAAGACATCCTGAACAAGACACCCTGAGTATCATTGTCCAACCAATCACATCCTGATCAAACAAGTTGACATCAATGCCAACACACAATATGCCAATCATGCCAACAAACTCCCCCTTTGGCATTAATGGAAAAACCAAACTACTTCATTTGCTCTTTCTCCCCCTTTGACATCAACTAACAAAGGAATGACATCTTTTGCACACGATAAGCTCCTCCTGTGAAAAATATACTGTCATCCTATAAAAGCAAATCACTCTTGCAAACCAAAAACACTTCATGACCATGTCAGAGATGAATGAGAATCATTGCACTGAATAATATTGAAAAAGCCCAAAATGGCATACTACTCATGTGGTCAATACTATCAAGTATAATATGGTCCCTCAATACCAAGACAACCTGAAATCATCCTGAACATCCTGAAGTATGATAAAGTATCAATCAATATCAAGTATAAATAAGCATGTGAGAAATACAGGTGTTGGCATGTTTCTCTTCATTTGGACACAGAGATTTGATTACCCTATCATCAACATCACACTAGATTGTCATCAAGGTGTCAACAAACAACTATATGAGTAAGTACACTATGTATATGCAAAATGAGATTGCACAAACAAGAAGACTCAACAAACCGTCCATAACCAAAAACACACTATTCATTGTTAATACTGCATATTATCTACTAAGCACTGTCAAGTAATGATGACTTCTATTTGGATCTGCTCCAATGTACTGTGTTGATATGGAACTTCACAACATACTTCAATTTACTATTTCATTGTCCTAGTAAAAACACTGCCCATACATGAAATGCACTGTCACTGTACTGACATCCTAGAATCATAGCAAATCATGTCAAACCAAGATCACTTGTTTGAATGTACTCACATATATATAGATCATTGTAGCCTATCAGTGCAAACATCTGCATACCATAAAGAAGTTCCATCACTGTCTATATGAAGATTGCTACCAAACACCTAGACACTACAACTGACAAAAGAGATATCACAAGACCAATAGGGTCATATGTCATGCTTCCAAATATGGGAATGACAACAGAGATTATTGCCACACAAAGATTATACATTGTTCTGTCATGTAATGAAAGCCTTAGATTGTGATGAACATATTGTCCAGTCATCACTAGGACATAAGCACACTGTGAATACACTATCAAATACTTGCAATAAGCTGTATGCCATACTCAACTTCAACCACAAATCATTTACCATGAAAGTCAATACAAGGGGACTCATATCATACAAGTACTGTCATTGTAAAGGACTTGTCATTGCAATATTAAAGGCCTTTACACTTTGTCAACTGCATCAGAGCAGCAAAGCACAAACACAAGTATATGGAAACCACTATTACCACAAAGATCAAAAACAACACCACACCTATCACTGTTGCAATGACTTGAGCAACATAATGGCTATCTTTGCATCAATGATCACAACATTCATGAAAACATGAAACAATAGAAATTATTATCTAGAAACTTGACATGTTCCCCTGATCTGCAACTTTTCAAGTTTGCAATCCTGTTGTCTTAATAATTCCAAATGTATCATTGTTAAAACAAAGTTCCATTATCACATTATCACTGTTAACATCATTAATACCAAACACTGTTCACTGTGGATTTGAAAAACATTGTCACTGCTCATACTTAGGTATTTTCATACAAATCTCCAAACTTTGCAACTGGCACACATGCCTCTAAACTATGTCATTGTCATATAGACCTAAACACATTTGTTGACTGTTAGACTAGCCCCATACTTACATAGGAAGGAACCCATAGGATAGAAACAAATGATGCAAGTGGAACACAATGACAACTGAAATCTGAGTAACAAACATAATTGAGACACTGATGAATCATTAAGACACAATACAGTCAGTCAGTAATACTTGTATTCAAATGGACTGAAAGAAGATTGAATCACTAAACCATGAATACAATGCATGGATACGCCCAAGTATAATTATTATCACTGATAATTAAGTCATACTTGCAATGCATACTTCTTGAAAAAAAATACACCTTGATCACTGTCATAAACTGCCCTGTAGACTCTCATTTGCCTTATTTCATTGTGTACACAATGCACTGTTCTCTCATCTCTAAACACTGCATAATTGCTTTCTTGTACACTCACTATCTTGAGTCTTTGTACCTCTTTTCACATACTTATACATTGTCACTGTACATTGAGATTGCACCATTCTTGTTACAAATCCAACTCTACAACATTTTCAAAGTTACAATATGATCCAATCTACTTTGATCATCCATGCTAAATAGTGACATTACTTTTTTGCTTCAGTGACTGTCCTATGAACTGAAAGAACTCCATATAAATTTCATTGAAAAGACTCAATGCTCTATCCCTGTCTCTTAACATGCAATGATACTCAAACATAGCAAGAACATCAGATCATAAACCATCCATTCCTAACCACAATTCCATCTACCACATTAACTCCATAAGCATGAAATATGATCAGAGATCCTATTAGACATAAAATTTTTTGTCTCTATCCAAATCATTGCATTAACTCAGGAAAAAAAATACTGCAAGTCGAAAGAGGGAATCACCGCACTTATCATCTGCAACACATAATTGACTTTTCACTGTCATCACATTGAACTTTATTTTAGGACGATTAATACCAGGTTCTCAAAGATAATCAAAATCATAAAGATTGTACTAGGCTGCTTATGAAATGATTCTTCTAACTCCTTGGGGCAAAAGATAAGACATTTGACAACTCCCCCTGTCCTCATGCTCCTCTTTATGCACTCATGGATGTTTCTTGTGTAGCATGCACAAGATTAGGCTCAACCTTTTCTTTCACTTGTTTTCTTCTCCAAAGCATCTTAACACCTATCATCTTATGGTGATCAACTGATTTCATTGGATCACTCTTACAAAATATAGCAATATGTCCAAACCTATGACATTTAAAACACATGATTTTGTTTCTTCTATTTAACCATTCAAAGGAGTTCTTATTATATCCCATTTTCCTTGCATGCACCCAACAATCCCTTTCTATGTGATCAACTTTATTGCAATTATAACAAACATTGTTATAGTCCCGATTTGTCAAATTATAAGAACTCTTATCCTTATTCAATCCAAGACCATTTCTTGAGTGAGTTCTACAATCTCTAGCTCTATGACCATAAACATGACAAGAATAACAATAACCATGAAACTGAGAGTAGTTGTACCTTACTAAATGGTATTGCCTGATAGGTGGATGACCTGAGGTCCTGTTTGTCCTTTCTCTTTCAACATCAACAACTTTATCTTTTGATTTCTTCTTATCTTCCTTAGGAGCAGCAAAATGTTTATTTAGATCTATCTTTTGCCTAGGAGCATTTTTGACTTTGGAACACTCTCCTTCTTCATAACCTAGGCTAGTAGTGTCCTTATGATGCTTTTGTTTGCCCAACATTTCATGCAAATTGTTTGTGCTTTCTTCTAACTCCTGATATTTCTTGGACAAAACCTTGAGACCTTCACAATCTTTTCTCAGATTGACAATTTTAGCTTCTAATTTGAGACACTTAATTCTTTTCACCTCAAGGTCAGATTTTGTAACATCTATTATTCTTTTGGCTTCCTCAATTTCAGTCTTTAGACTGATAATCAATTTGTTAGATTCATCAACATGACTCTTTAAGTCTACAATCTGATTTCTTGCCTCTTCAAGCTCTAAAGAAACTTTTGCATGTCATAGATGCTGTAAGAGGGTGTAAGAGAATCTATGACAACTGTAAGTTGTCATAAGAATCTATGACACGAATAATAGCATATGACGCATCATAAGATGCTGTAAGTGGCTATTTTTGGCTCCAAGATGTTCAAGCTTGCATGGGCACATTTTTCAAGTGTAGGATGCATGTATGACAACATTTATAACATCATAAGAGCCTATTCTTGGCCATGGACACCCAAGGTTGTATTGTTGACTCTTGACAAGTGTTATGAGTTTATAAGAAGTCGTTTAATGTCTTGAGGTTGTGTAAATTCTATAAAAACCATAGCATAGTAGATGAAAGATATATAACAGTTTACAGGTACCCAGGTTCTGCCGAAGTGAAGGTTGAAGGACAGAGGAAGTGAATGTATTTGTAATCTCCTTTTGTGAAGATAATACAACTTGGCCACTTTTCTTGGTGGAGTTTTTTACCCGAAAGGGTTTTATCTATGTTAAACACTTGTGTTATGTACTTCATTCTGCTTTCGGTATATTTCTGTATTGTGGGTTTATGTTTTGATTACAATCTCTATTAATAACACAAAGTTAAAGTTTACTAAAATTTATTCAAATCAGATTTCCATTGAAGTAGTGTTGCTTTCATTTTTAACATTTAGTATCAGAGCTTGGCCAACTTTGACTCTTGGGTGGTAGTGTGGAAGTTGTAGCTGCAGTGGGAGATTTGGTTGCATTTGTTTTGTAGATCTTGTGTTGTTATTATGGCTGCACCCATTGTTGCATCAACCTCTCGAATGGACATTGAGAAGTTCAACGAAATGGGGTATGAGTTGTGGAAGCTAAAAATGGAAGATTTGTTGGAAGAAAGAAACCAATGGTTGGCTATCCAAAAAGAGAAAAAACTTGATGATGTCTCTCAAGATGAGTGGGATAGACTGGATAAGAAGGCATGGGGAACCATCCGGTTGTGTCTTTCAGACTCTGTCCTGTTGAATGTCACAAAGGAAGAGATTGCATACAAGTTGTGGAAACGGTTGGGTGAGATCTATCAAGCCAAGAGTATGGTAAATAAACTTTATTTAAAAAGAAAATAATTTTCCATGAAAATGAGAGAAGGTGAATCGGTTGTAGAGCATTTAAATTCATTTAATTTGTTAGTGAGTCAGCTTGATTCAGTAGATGTTGAGGTTAGTGAGGAAGATAAATGTATCTTACTTCTTGGTTCTTTACTTGAGTCTTGGGAGAATGTTATCCTTGCTATCACTGCTAACCTCGTGGATCCGAAGTCAGATGCTCTTGTTTCAGTGCTACTGTCACAGGAATTGAGGAAGAAGAGTTCAGATGGTTCAGGGAATGCTCTCAGTGTCAGGGGAAGGTCTAAGGAAAGAGGACCTAAAGGAGATTAGAAAGGGGCTAAGGACAAGTCCAAGGGTCGGACTAAGACTCCTAGTAAAAAGAACAGAGTTAATTGTTGGAACTGCGGTAAAAGGGGACATGTGAAGAAGGAGTGCAGAAACCCCAAGAAATAGTGGGAGAGTGCTTCAGATAAGTCCTCGAATGTAGGTGAAGAAGTTTTACTTTCTGCATGTAATCTTGTTTCTAATGATCACTGGTTGGTTGACTTAGGATGCTCATTTCATATGACCCCGCATAAGGAATGGTTCTCCACATATGAAGAATATGACGAGGTAATATCTACCTTGGTGACAACTCTACATATCCGATTGTCGGGAAAGGAAAGGTATTGTTGTGTTTCAATGATAGGAGGATTAAAACCCTCCTTGGTGTTTTGCATGTTCCTGGATTAGCTAGAAATTTGATTTCAGTTTCGAAGTTGAATGATTTGGGAATGCATGTGACATTTGACAAGCATGGCTGTAGATTGGTGAGAGGGAAGTTGGTGGTAGCGAAAGGGAAGAGATTCGGGAAATTGTTTAAGCTTGAAGCCACTACAGTTTGTAATGTCTCCTATGTATCTGAGGCCACTACTGAAAATACATGTATGTTGTGGCATCGTAGATTGGGCCACATAAGCAATAATGTATTGAAAACTATTAAGAATAAAAATTTGTTGGATGATTTCTCTTATTCTGATGAGCACTTTGATTTTTGTGAGCATTGTGTGTTTGGTAAACAAAACAGAAAATCATTTCCTTCAGGAAGCAATAGAGCAAAAGAGAAGTTATAAATTATTCATACGGATGTGTTTGGACCTGTGGATAATGAATCTATTGGAAAATCTCGTTATTTTGTAACCTTCATTGATGATGTATCCATATTTACATGGATTTATTTTATGAAGCATAAATCTGAAGTTTTCACTAAGTTTAAGGAATTCAAAGTCTTAGTAGAGAACCAATCAGGTTTAAAGATAAAAATATTAAGATCTGACAATGGAGGGGAATATTGCTCTAAGGAATTTGATGAGTTTTGCAAGCATGCAGGTATAATCAGACAAAAGACAACTTTGTATACACCACAACAGAATGGTGTTGCAGAAAGGATGAACCGAACAATTATGGAAAGGGCCAGAAGTATGCTTAGTGATGCACAGTTGGACAAATGCTTTTGGGCAGAGGCTGTGTGTACTTCTTGCTACTTGATAAATAGATCTTGTACGGCTCTAGATTCAACACCTTATGAAGTGTGGACAGGTAAGAAACCTTCTGTTTCACATTTAAGGGTTTTTGGTTGTGAGGCTTTTGTTCATGTGCCTAAGTAAAAATGATCTAAGTTGGATTGAAAGGCTAAAAAGTGTACATTCATTGGATATGGTGATAATGTGAAAGGTTATAAGCTTTGGAATCCACTAACCTGCAATATTATCTTTTCTAGAGATGTAATTTTCAGGGAACTTAGAGCTATGTTTGAACCTAAGCAGCCAAAAGAAAAAGATGAAAAGGTAAAGAGAGTGCACTTTGAGTTAGAGAAGCAAGATGCACCTCAAGAAGAATAGAATGATGGATTAGGGGGTGAAGAAGAAGAAGATTCAAGTAGTTCTGATGAAGATGAATCTGTTGTGACAAAATAAGTTGGTGCAGATGATCATGCAAAAGAACAAGTAGAGTCTCTTACTCCACCCTTGAGGAGATCCACAAGACAACAAAATCTAGTTGACAGGTATAGCCCACTAGATTTCCATTGTGTATATGTTTTATTGAGTACTAACGATGAACTTAGATCCTACAGGGAAGCTATTTCTGCAGATGATAGTGAGTCTTGGCAGCTAGCCATGCAGGATGAGATGATGGCTTTGGACTCTAATAACACCTGGGATCTTGTTCATCTACCCAAAGGAAGAAAGGCCATAGGATGTAAGTGGGTCTTCAAGAAGAAGTTTGGAGCAGACGGGTCATTGGAGAAGTACAAGGCTAGACTGGTAGCCAAGGGCTACTCCCAGAGAGAGGGAGTTGATTTGTGTGAGATATTCTCTCCTATTGCTAAATTGACTTCTATTAGATTTCTCTTATCCATTGCTGCAACTTATGATTGGGAGATTGAGCAAATGGATGTTAAGACTGCATTCTTGCATGGAGATCTTGAAGAAGAAATTTATATGCAACAACCTACAGGTTTTGAGGTAAAAGGAAAAGAACATTGGGTTTGCAGGTTAAAGAGGTCTCTCTATGGTTTAAAATAGTCCCCCAAAATGTGGTATCAAAAGTTTGATTCATTTTTTTTGAAATTGGGTTTTGTTTGTAGCGAGGAGGATCATTGTGTTGATGATTCTATACTGGTTATTGCTTTATATGTTGATGATATGTTTTCAAGCAATACGAAAGGTATGGTCAGTGAGCTTAAAGCCCAACTTTCAAGTGCATTTGAGATGAAGGATCTTGGTGCTGCAAGGTATATTTTGGGAATGGAGATCAGGAGGGACAGAGTTAACATAAAGCTTTGGTTGTCACAAAGTATGTGAATACTATTTTGCAGAGGTTTAGTTTGCAGGACTGTAATCCAGTTAGAGTTCCTTTACCCATTGGTACTAAGCTTTCATTAGATATGTGTCCAAAGACTGAGGATGATCTTGAGGATATGTCTAATGTCCCATATGCTAGTGCTGTAGGGAGTTTGATGTATGCAATGGTTTGCACTAGATTAGATATTGCCCAAGCAGTGGGAGTCTTGAGCAGATTTATGTCTAACCCTGGTAGACAGCATTGGAACTATGCGAAGAGGGTGTTTAAATATCTTGCAGGTACTGATCATTGTTTGGTTTATTCTGGTACTGATAGTGCTGATAAATCTTTGGACATACAGGGTTTTGTTGATGCAGATTGCGTAGGTGACTTGGATAGTCGAAGGTCCACTAGTGGCTATGTGTTTACTCTGTTTGGAGGTGCAGTGAGTTGGATGAGTAAGAGACAACCCACAGTTGCTTTGTCCACCATAGAAGCAGAGTATATGGCTGCAAATCATGTCTCTAAGGAGGTAATTTGGTTGAGGAAACTATGTACAGGTATTGGTTTTGATTGCAGGAATATTCAAATTGGTTGTGATAGCCAGAGTGCTATTTTATTTGGCTAAGAATCCCATGTATCATGCTTGAACTAAGCATGTTGATGTTCAGTATCACTTTGTTCAAGAGTTGGTCGCAAATGGAGAGATTGAGTTGAAGAAGATAGACACTCCAGAGAATGTTGCAGATTCATTGACCAAGCCTGTGAGCACAGAGAAGTTCGTGTGGTGCAGAGAGGCCATGTGCCTTGTTTCTAGTGCCTGATTATTTTTCATTTGATTTCCTATGGGTTGATTTACAATGTATAATGTCAAGTGGAAGAATGTTGGGATAAGGTGCCATTAACCTTGTAAATCCCAATATTGTATTTATTCCATTTATTATTTGTAATTTGTAATTACCCATAAGGGATGTACAAGTTTCACCGGTAGTGGTAAAAATTATTTACTGTCCACGGTAATTACGGAGTTACTGCACGGTAAGTCCCAGAGTTACCGGTAGTAGTTACGGGATGACATTTACTATGGTAAATGGTAATTGGTCATAGTGGGGTGCACATGTGGAAGAATAATCTATTTTTAGTGTTATGATGCACGCCATAGATGCTGTAAGAGGGTGTAAGAGATTCTATAACAACTGTAAGTTGTCATAAGAATCTATGACACTAATAATAGCATATGATGCGTCATAAGATGCTGTAAGTAGCTATTTTTAGCCCTAAGGCGTTCAAGCTTGCATGGACACATTTTTCAAGTGTAGGATGCATGTATGACAACATTTATAACACCGTAAGAGCCTATTTTTGGCCATGGAAGCCCAAGGTTGTATTGTTGACTCTTGACAAGTGTTATGGGCTTGTAAGCAGTCATTTAATGTCTTGAGGTTGTGTAAATTCTATAAAAACCATAGCATAGTAGATGAAAGATATATAACAGTTTACAGGTACCCAGGTTCTGCCAGAGTGAAGGTTGAAGGACAGAGGAAGTTAATGTATTTGTAATCTCCTTTTGTGAAGATAATACAACGTGGCCTCTTTTCTTGGAGTTTTTTACTCAAAAGGGTTTTCTCCACGTTAAACACTTGTGTTATGTACTTCATTATGCTTCCGGTATATTTCTGTATTGTGGGTTTATGTTTTGATTACAATCTCCATTAATAACACACAGTTAAAGTTTACTAAAATTTATTCGATTCAGATTTCCATTGAAGTAGTGTTGCTTTCATTTCTAATAGTAACATCTATTATTCTTTTGGCTTCCTCAATTTTAGTCTTTAGACTGATAATCAATTTGTTAGATTCATCAACATGACTCTTTAAGTCTACAATCTGATTTCTTACCTCTTCAAGCTCTAAAGAAACTTTTGCAAAATTTAAACATACCTTATCTTCAGAATCTTTTTCTTGTTGAAGCTTGTCTTCTAATCTCTGAATCTCCTTTCTAAGTTGCTTGATCACATCTAGAGCACATAAGAGTTATCCTTCTATATCAACTTCACAATCATCTTCATCAAACTCCTGTCTATCTTCATCCACAAAGAGGTTTTCTTTTGTGTTATCAATCTCAACAACAAAATCATTTTCTTTATCACACTTAGTATCAACATTCAGGGGAGACTCATGTAACAACTCATCACATGACTTGACTGGGGTTTGCTGTACAACCTTTTACTTGGCATCTTTCTTTTCTCTATTTCTTTTACACTTTCCCATGGTACTCCACTATCAGGACCTACCCAAGCCCATTAGACTTCTATAGGGAACTTATGCTCTGATACCACTTGTTGGAGTACAGGACCACTGAGAGGGGGGGGTGAATTAGTGGTCTAGAAACGTTAACAACTTTTTGCACCTTTTAACATATTGAATAGAAAATGAGATAGACATCAAAGAATCATGCAAGAATAATGATGAGAGAATGTACAAGACCTTAATCAATCATAAACCATTAGGGCACACAAACACAAGAGACAATCATGAACCATAACACAGTATTTTCATGAGTGGAAAACCCTCATAGGGATGAAAAACCACTTAGAAAATGCCTCACTGGCTTAATCAAAATTCACTGATTACACTAGCTACTTTGTTTAGAAGCACCTACTTCAAGGAGCACCAACCCCTAATACATTTAGGAGTACCAACTCCAAGGACACCAACCCTAGGACATTTAGGAGCAACAACTCCAAGGGCACCAACCCAAATACAATAGGAATATGAAAATATATAGAGGAAAACTCTGTTTCTCTACATAACAAAACCTTATATCTCCCTTTTCATCATCTTCTGACACAGCATTATAAAAGATCATCACAATAAACTTTGAAACAAAAACTATGTCATGAGACAATATGAAACAATCATTGATTCCAACACTTCATGAGCAAACCTCAAGAACGTATTATATCAACATCCACTCTCAACATCTATAAACAACGTTGCATGGATATCCAATCATAAGCATACACTAATCACAAGAGGAGTATTCAATATCTATAACTGTAAGGCAATGTCACCACTTGCAACATCACCACCTTTCATCATCTGCAACTATCACAAGCAACATCTCCACCTTTCTTCTGTGCCATTGCAGAAAGCCATAACACTCTGTATAAACTAGAAAACATCCTTCAACTTTAACCTATTAAAAATCATCATTTTTCTTCACCAATCTTCACATTCTACATATTAGCATGTAGATATGTCTCTGTGGCATCAATCTGAGCAAGTCTCACACCTCTATATATCACATAGAGCGAGAAATCAAAATTTCTAGTCTTAACAGTTTGGTTCCATAACTGTTTGTTGGGTCGATACAACTTCTGCCCGTCAAACTTATCTTTGTTGAATGACCATTGGTTTTCAAAACAAATTTAAAACAAGTCCATTGATCTACTCCTTCCTGCCTTCAAACCTTTAAAGGGAAGCCATTGATTTTATTTTGCTGCTCAAACTTTGAAAGGATGATTGGAAGAGGCGGTAATACAAAGAGAGGGCCAGTCATTAGGATGATATAATGACCCTTCGGTTGGTTTCTTAAGTTATGTTGACTTGTGATAACATGTCACTTAACAAATATAACAAAAGGTGCAAAGAGATTAGATGGCTAGGAATTATGTTCATGTAACATGTTTTAGGGTTTATGGAAACTAGGTCTTTTAGGAAAACACTAAACCCTAAAACCAACAAGAGATCAAACCCTCATTACATGAAGTCATATAAGCTAGACTTGATAATTCCATCTCCTGAACACCATGACATCCTAATGAAGTCCTGATCATAAACATCAACCTACACTATTGATCTTGAGTGTGAATCAAGAAATGAACAAACTGCTCCTAACAACCTGCAATGTGTGCAAAGTGTGATCAAACAATCTTGTACCCCTTCAGATTATATCCTGATTTCAATCATAATAAACCTCAACTCAACCAACAAAGAAAGAACATTCTCCAACATGAACTCTTGAACAAAGATCATCAAGTCATGGACACTATAATCATATCAACTCAAACTAAACATCAGTACTGCAACTTTGATCATTTTGTGCCGCTAAAGTCATCAAGTTAGTACCAATGTAAATGACATGAATCGAACCAACATCAACTTATGAACACCTTCTGAATCATCAAAAATGGCAAGACTAACAAATGAGATGAGCATCAAACCTCCAACACAACATGAAGCAACTCCCGAATCACAAGGTGAGTGATAAAACCATGAAACATGACAAACATCATCAACTAAGAACAATGATGAAGCATTACCCATGATATGGAATATCCTGATCAACATCCTTAGAGCATCATGAAGCATCATGAACATGGAACATGAACCAAGACATCCTGAGTATCATTGTCCAACCAATTGCATCCTAATCAAACAAGTTGACATCAATGCCAACACACACAATATGCCAATCATGCCAGCATAAACCTATTATATACAATTTTTTGTTTTGTTACAATAGCTAGTAATAGTTTGTTTGTTGTTCTATTTTTTCTTCAGATGCTTTATTTGAATTGTTTGTACCATCCTTATTCTATTATAAGTACTTTGTTATTAGACTTGATCAATCCAATAACCTTGTATATGTAGAACTGAGATCCAGGTTAGCTATTGTAAACATTCTGTTGAAAATAACAAACTGATTTACATTTGAATCCTTGTTAAATTTAGATTTGTCCTAAAACTTTATTTGAGTGACTAGGAAATTATATAAACTGATGTATTTGATTCTATTTAATTATATTTGGTATTTGAAAAGATGATATTCATGTAATCCAGAATGCATGACTATCATCTTTGAATGTATTTTGAGTATATGGTACTCAATGATGAGTGACTACATAGTATGGGATATACATGTCATTCACTAGGTAAGTACTATGTGATCACATGATAATACTTTTGTATATTTTGTTAGACACACAAGAATACTGAGAGGGAGGGGGGTTGAGTCAGTATCCAAACAATTTTCAATTTCAGCAACTTCAATTTATCTGGAATAGATTAAACCTTTAAGCATCACAATATTAACATGAAAAGATTAACACAATGCACATCAACAAATGACACCAGATATACGTGGAAAACCCTAGAAGGGAAAAACCATGGTGAGGATTAACTCACAATATATAAAGCTCAAATAATAACTTTGTTTTAGGGCTACAACCCAAGGAAGTTGCTACTCCCTAAGTAACTTTGATTTAGGGTCACTCCCAAGGAAGATTCTACTCCCTAAAGACTTTGTTTTAGGGTCACTCCCAAGGAAGCTACTACTCCCTGAAATGAGAACACACTTACAAAAGATTACAACATGACATCCTTTCTACTGTTTGAAAACTGACATTGAAACTCACACTTTTGATTATTGCACTTTTGCCTCTTCACACTTTATTTTGAAGATATGATCAGTTAGGCACACTCTATACTTGATCACTATCACAAATATGTCTTCAAGATGAATTCAAATAGTAGCAACATCCTCTGCTCTTTCTCCTTCAGTCGCACATCAACAATGTATTTATTTTGTTTTTTATCTTCTTGCAAATTTTTCAATCACATTGCAATCACACTTCACCTCACTCACTTTGATTCACTATTTATACATGATATTAGATTGATTACATTGCTTATTGGCCAGATACAACATAAAAAATACATTTACAAGTCGGCCAAACAACATGCAATATGAAATGTGTAGCGGATAGGTCCTATGTAAGTCACACATTACACCAATAGAAGATCCAAGCCTTGCGGACCCCAACACTTGCTTAACCAGGTCCAAAACATCCTTCATAGCTTCAAACACCAAGCAATTACATCCGCACACTCTACTCATTTGAAAAAAGGATAGCTTTAAGGAAAACACATGAAGACTTGAAGTATAATGACCACATCAATTGGAAAACCTTGTACATTACTGAAAATAAGAAAGATCTTCATAAAACTTTTCCAGATGAGTACACATGACTCATAAAACATCACCAAAAAATCCTTTGTCACCGTACATCAAAGAATTGTGCTGCATAGCTTCAATCATTAACCTTAAGAACAATTTGTCATCCAGAACACACTGCAACATTCTGTCATTTGAAAAATTGAGTTGTGAACCACCAAGAACCTTGAAACTGTAAGGAAACATGTAATATACATCCATAAACATGTCCTCTAAACCACAAGGGTAATCATTCATTTATGGAGGAATACAGAGCATTCCAATAGGCCTTCAACACTAGCATACTCTGGCAGAATACATGCCGGTACTCTATTGTGCATAACTTTCATGGTAGAAGGATAAATGACCTAAAAAATTGGAATTATCACCTTCACTTTCTCCTGAACACAATTCCAAACCGCATAGCCATATCTACAAATGCGGATGAATGCAGAGCATTCCATTGTCATGTATAGCACATCTTCACAGAGGTGACATTGTCTTCAAACAATCAACATCAAAACACTCTTTTGGTAATGCAATCATCATGAAACTTGGATCATACATACTACAGGCCATCAATAGCATCAACAACACATTTGATCATCTTTTTGCTTCTAATTCCCATCTTAATATGAAATATATCTTCTCTCTTTTCTTGTTAGATGGACTGCATCTTCTTTTCTTGCTAGATGGATTGCATGTTCTTTTCTTGCTCTCCTCCTCATTGTATCTTCTTCTCTTTCTCTTCTTCTCTTGCTGGATGGGCATGACATCCAACCGTGAACATCATCACACCACCATGATAGTGTTGACATCAATGACAACCTAGTGACAATGTTGACATCAATGACAACCCTAAGAACCATATGTGTAACATGTTTTATGTTGAGGTGGCACTTGAAAAGATAGAAATATTTGTATTAAAGATAGGGTTACACTTGAATGACCAAATTTAAAAGGAGATTTAGTGTATATACTTGTATTAGCTTCTCAAGTATAAATTCATGATCTACTTCATGTGAAAATGTACTTATAGTTCTAATCATGATATTGATTAACAAAGTAGTTCTATGGGACCTGATTTTGGTTTTAGTTAAAGTAGAAGAGTTATTAAAAAGTTCTAAAATTTGAAAAATATAATTATAGATGAAGTTAAAATGAAATAGATACTGATAGTGTTACATCCACACTTGACTAATTATTTTTATGGTGAATTATGTTGTAGATTCAACTTCAGTTACTGAGGACATCAACTAATTTACAGGGGGAGAATTGTTATGGGAATTTTTTCCCCAAGAAAATAATTAAATAAATAAAGTTTATAAAACATTATTAAAGAATAAAACAAGAAAGGAAAAGAAAAACAAATTATTTAATAGTAAAGAAGATGTGTAAAAAAAAGGATGAAAAGAAAGTTACTTTCAAGTTAAAAATAAGTTAAAAGGTTAAAAGAACCTTATAAAAATATGATACTCCTATTTAAGTGATTCTTACCAGAAGAGTACAAATAAAATAATAATTATATTCCTTATTTTGTAATGGTTGGAAGCCACCCTTTGGGTTATTATTTAAACTCGTGAAACGAATGTAGGAGGATACAAGAAAGTATACAAGAATCAGAGGGTACAAAGGAGTGAGGATTAGGGTCATTGGCTGGGCACTAAGCATTTGGAGAAGGGTAACATAGAGTGTGTCTAACTCGGGGTACAATATACATCTGAGAGTGTCCTAGCTAGGGTTGTATTTGTTTTATGCCATGAGGCATGGTTGGTTCTGTGTAAGAATCGGTTCCTCCAAGGGTGCTTCTTTGTCGGGAACAACTGCGACCTATGATTATTCCTTCGAGTGTCATATAACATCTCAATGCTTCATAGATAAGTGATATACATATAGTAAAATTTTTGGAGAGGGCTTAAGGGTGGCTCAAGAGTTTTGATTGCAATCCTCTGTGAGCTTCCTAGTTGAGTTCCTCTCCCCATGTTGGAATTCTTCCTTGTTCTTCAGTTGATTTGAGGGTTTTTGTTTAAAGTGAATAAATAGGTGGTTGTGTATTGTTTATAGTCTCTTTGTTCTATAGTAGTGTACTAGCAGGTCGTGTAATGATTGTTATTTTTTGAATTTTTTAAAAAAGTCAACATATTCCCCTCGTTTTCCCTCCTCTGCACATTGGTGTCACCCTGGTGTGACCCGGGTGTGTTTTACTGCGGATGCCAACTGAGGCTTTACTGGATGGGTATTGGCATTTAATGCACAAAAGATAATATGTGATGAACATTACAGAGGAAGGAGAAAGAAGTAATCAAAGTGAAACTACTAGGTCTTACAAAGAAGCCCTAAATGTAGATGATGCCGAGGCTCCACTAGAAAATGTGAGCTTTGCGATCAGGAGAACACTTGGAGTCGACAGTCAAATCCCCGAAGAAGGGCATGAAGGAAGCAAGAATGGAGAAGAAAGATAAGGTGAGTCACCCTCCTTGCCAAGGAAAGTATCCTTGAGCCCCAATGAAGACACGCTTAAGGCACTAAAAAATAAAGAGAATAGGTTAAAGAATATTGCTGTGTTTTTTACAGGTATTAATATTGAAAAATGCCATCAAGGAAAGTTTTCGATAACTGGTTAATAGTAGTATGGGGAAAAAAAATAGAGATTCACTACTCATTTTGCTGAATGATTCAAAGCAGTATTTTTGTTATTTTTATGAGAAACCATAAAATGTAGAAGCAGGTTGTTGAGAAAAATTTCTAGAATATTGGGCTTGCCCTTTTTAAAGCCTTTCCATGGGCACCAAATACCTCACATAAAGAAATTCAATTTTGCTCCATACTGAGATGGGTTTTAATTAAAAATGTTCCTGTGCAGTTTTAGTGTTTTGTTCCTCAATTGATAAAACCATTCGGTAAAATAACTAAAATTGATGAAACTCAAACTACATTGCCACATTTAGATGCAAGAATGCTTGTAGCCTTCAATACTGGAATTCAGATACCCAAAATAGTTGAAATAAATTGGGATAATAAATCAGTGCAATGTGAACTAATAGGGTTGGGGGGATTAAACTCATGTTTTCTTTGTAAATTGGATGGGCACCAAAGGAGAGACTGCCCAATGTTAAACAAGAAAAATAAAGAGGAGGGTTTAAAATTTTAAACTAAGGGGAAAGATGGTAATGACCTCCAAGGGAATTTTGCCTCTGGTGGGTCAGGGAGTGAGTCTTTGGTTGGTTCTCATGTCTTCAACAAGATTGACAATTCTTACACACTAGGAGACAATGTTAATAAGGGAGGATTGGACCCCTTGGTAGCATACAAAGGAGTTGTGAACTCTGTAAATTTTACAGAAGAAAGTAGAACTCCTTCTAAAGTTTTGGTTAATGACCCTATGGTTGACAGTGACTCTGATGATACCTAGGATGGCTGTCTGAGTCTTTTTTCTCTTGATGATAATATAAGTGAGAACAAGTTATAGGAAGTCCCTTACATTGAATCTGAAGTAGAGGAAACACCTCATTCTGACTTGAATATAAAAATAATGTAGGAGGGAGTGAACTGGCCTTTGGTAATAATGCTCATCATGCTTTGACATCTGATGTCGGCATGCAGGGTAGTGGCTCTATTGATGGCTTTATTACTGTTAGGAAAAAGAACAATGCCCAATAGTTGGCATTAGACAAGATTAGGGAGATAGCAGATCAAAGGAAAAAATTAGATACGTTGAAGGAGGAACTCCTTTAAAAAAGAGATTCAAATCCTTAGGGGATGGCTTTGGATTTCCTGATCAAGCTAGGTAACATGAAAGCAAAGTCTACACCAGATGGAGATAACAAAGTTTTAGTAATTGAAACAGAGGGTAACAAGGAAATTTTTGGAATGGATAAAATTGACGAGGAAGGCAAAAAGAGGAAAACCATGAGCAGGAGAAACAATTTTGTAAAACTTGGTAAAAAAGGCAAGGATGAGTAGGTCCCTAAATACTTTGATAGATTTGACAATGGAGACAAACCTAAATCCAACTAAGATCAGGAATATATGAAAGAAATCCATTGTTACAGTTGGAATGCCAGAGGGTTAGAATCTAATGACAGAAAGTATATTGTGAGGGATTTCTGTAATAAAAACAAGGACATGGACATTTTATTCTTACAAGAGATTAAAGCTATTAGATTTATGATGGATAACATCTTGAGATTTGTTTGGAGGGATGCAATTGCCTTTTCTACTAAACATGACAAAGAAAAGGGTGGCAATGCCATTCTACTAAACAGGAAATGGGAAAAGCAGCTCAAGGAGACTGGTATGTCCCCTTGTAACAGGTGTTTATATATTACTTTGGATGCTAGGGGTTTTGATATTGGGCTCTGTTCTGTTTATGCCCCTAATTAATATTCTAATAGGGATGAGTTATGGAACTGGATGGCCAATGAGCTTCCTAAAGTACCTTGGGTGGTAGGTGGAGACTTCAACATGATTGAATAGATAGAGGACAAACAGGGAGGTAACCCACGGGAGTGGAGAGGGAATGAATTTTTTTTGGGAGAGGATGAAAAAGACTTTGAAACTGGTAGACCCATTAGAAGGTGGTAAAAAGAATAGTAAAGGAATTTGGTATTCTTGGTGTAACATTCAAAAAGATAATAGAAGAATCTACAATAAACTAGATAGATTCTACGTGGAGAAAGAGACAATTCTGGTCGAGAATATGAAGGATAAAAAAGGTACAAGTCATTCTAAATGCATTATCAGATCACCACCCTATAAGAATAGTAATTGTAGTTAAAAAACAAGAAGAAACATGTAAAAAGAAAATAAATAGTAGTTTTAAATTTAACTGTGAACTCCTAAGGGATGAAGACTGCTTAAATGGGATTAGATCATTAAGGAATATTTGTAGAGCTCTCTATAAGGATAAAGGGGCATCTCTATACTAGAGCAAGTTGATGGCCTCATGCAAATCTATTTTTCAAGTGGTAGGAAAGAAGTAGTCTTTAGATAGGAAGAGAGAAGAGTTGATGCTTCATGAAGATTTCCTTAAAGCTGAAGAGAAGATTCAGGATAATCCAAATGATGAAAGTTTGATAGAAAGATTGGGGGATGTAAAGCATAGGTTGAGGAAATTTCAGACTAGGAGAGCTCATGGGGCTAAAATTAGAGCAAGGCTATACTGGCTAGAGGATGGAGATAAAGGTACTAAATACTTTTTTAATCTTTTGAAATAAAAAAGCATAAAAGAAAAAATTGATGTTGTGGTGGAAAATGGGGTGTGTTTGGAGAAAAAAGAGGATATTTTGGAAGCCTTCAGGGGATTTTATGAATTTTTTTTAAGGCCGATGACAAGAAAGCAGAGTGCAGAGAGGCTCAAGACCTTTGCTTCAAGATTTGTAAGGAAATGGTAGATGAGGAAATGAAGAATAAACTCAATAAAGAAATTACAAGAGATGAAATAGAGGCAGCTATCAAATCTATGAACAATGGGAAGTCTCCAGGTACTAATGGTCTTCCAGTAGAGTTCTATAAGGCCAACCTTTCATGGATTGTGGATGACTTATTTGACATGTATACATAAGCAATATAAAAGGGTACTCTGGGAAAGGAAATAAATAGAGGAATCATCAAGCTCTTACCCAAGGATGGTGACAAAACTAACATTAGGAATTGGAGACCCATAACCTTGCTAAATGTTTCATATAAAATCATAGCTAAAGTTCTAGCTTTAAGGGTAAGAGATATTCTGCCTAAGATAATTAGTAGTACCCAAACAAGTTTCGTAAAAGGAAGATTTATTCTATAAAATTTAATCACAAGTTCGGAAGCACTGCAGTGTGATAAGGAAACTAAGCAAAGTGCTGGCATTCTACTCTTAGACTTTGAAAAAGCCTATGATAGCGTAGAGTGGTCATTTATTATGAAAATGCTTAGAGCTATAGGATATCCTGAACATTTTTTGCAAATTGGTTAAATTTTTATTTAGTGATGCTTCTACTCAAGTGGAACTCCTCCTTTTGTGGTGGAGAGATCAATTAGTCAAGGTTGCCCTCTCGCCCCCTCCCTATTTGATATAGCTTCATAAGCTCTCCATTATGTTTTAAAGACAAAACTAATTGAAGAACAACTGGATGGTCTTTCCTTGCCTAATGGTGAAAAATTGCTTAATGTTCAGTTTACTAATGATACAATGCTTTTTCCTAGAAATAATAAGCAGGAGTTTGACATATTAGAAGCAAGATTGGAAGTTTTTTGTCTTGCATCAGGTGCTGAGATTTCTACATCTAAATCTACTCTTCTAACTTGGGATGAGACTGTTCTAGATTGGCTTAATGCTGGCAGATGGCAATGGGGGGGACCATTGAAACAAGTCAGGTTCCTTGGTATCCCCTTTGCCATTTGCCCCTCCTTGAAATTGATGTGGGATTGGTTGTTTACAAAAGTTGAAAGGAAGTTAAAAAATTGGAATAGACTTCATCTCTCCTTGGCTGGTAGGGTTTAGGTTTGTCAAAAGATTCTTTCTGCTTATTCCATCTTTTACTCCTCTATGTGGTTTTTTGCTAATTATTAGTTTGAGATTATCCATAAGATTATTAGGAACTTCCTATGGTCCGATGGCAAAGGAAAGAACAAAAAGCATTTGGTGAAGTGGGAGTGGCGTTGTATTAGTAAAGAGTTGGGGGGGCTGGGGCTAAAGGATTTGAGGATTCAGGGTGTTGCTCTTGGAACAAAGTGGATAATCAGATCCTTATTAGGGGGGAGCCTTGGAAAGTACTGGTAAGATATATGAAAATCCTCAGTAAGACGAGATTTTACAACAAGTTGAAGGGACTGAGTTATTAGAAGATGTAATTAAGATAATTCAGGAGGAATTTATTGAGGCAAAAAGAGACCCATCTCTGCCTCCTACACAATAGATGAAGCTTCTATTAGAATCTTTCAAAGCACACTCTTCTTATTTAGAGAAGCAAGCAGAGCAAAAGATTACTAAGCAGATAAATAATAAAATATTAGCTGATGTCTCTGGGAGATGTGCTAATTCACATAATAAAATGTAGGAAAATGTAAAAATCATTCAAAAATGTCTGAAGGATGTTAAAGTATTGTATCAATTTTGTTTGAATTGGCTAACAACAACAAAGATCATAAAGGATAAAATTGACTCTATTGAGTTACAAATCACTCAAGTGGCCAAAGCGTATGATCCGGTAAAAGACAAAGATGGTGCTACAAGAGTACAAATAGAAAATCTCCATTCCCAACTGAAGAAACTTTTGAATCAAAGGGAGAAAATAAAAAGTTAAATTGGACAGCTAAGGGAAGTTGTCAATTTGAGGTTAGCTTCTTTAACGGGTATCTTGATAGAAGCAGAAAATGTGGCTCAAAAGGTAAAAGTACCATCCACTTTGGAGGAAGCAGAAGAATTGTATATTCAACTTGAAAGCAAGATGCACATTCTGTCTTCTGCAAAGAAGAACTAGGATACAACACTTGCCCGGTTAAAGGTAATATATAAGAATGTTCTACCTTCTAAGTAAATTGAAGACATGTTGAAGGTACGGCAAATTTTGATGATTGTATAGATATGCGAAGAAAAATATAGGAATAGTTAGTGCTATTTTGATATGAACAAGACACTCTGTATATATTATCCATGAATATCATAAGGAAGTTAAAGAACAAGTGTTTTGGTACATCAGTGTTGAAGTAATAGAGGCTACTCCTCAGGGGGAGCTGACTGATAAAAGATGATTGTTTAGATAGGGGGAGCCTATATGTTTTTTCTAGCATAGAGGAAGACCACTAGCCCTTTGCCCTTGATGTCAAAGGGGGAGAAATTTCATATTAGGTTGTGTTGCCATCAATGACAAAGGAGGAGATTGTTGCATATGTTGTCATTGATGTAAACATGTTGTGTACGGAAGACATAATGTTGCATGTGATATCAAAGGAGTAGATCAAAGGAGAGATGATGATCAATATCATCTGTACATAGTTGCAACAATAGAGAAGAGGAGCAGTGATGATGTGAGAAAAGAGATTAGTATCATCTATACACAGTCATACCTTATCTTCTAAAGTTCATGTTCATACTATTTGGCACTGGATGAAGAAAGTTGCAGAAAGTTAGAAAATTTGTCTAAGTGTTTGTTCAAGTCAGGAAAGGTGTCATAAGCTCAGAAGAATGTACCACATATCTCTACATTTGAACATTTAGCCTTGTGGTTTGGAAGATAGGAAGAGACATGTGTGAAGAATGTATATTCCAAATTCTAGAGCATGAAAGTTACTGCAAAGTGTTTTAGAGTTAGCAGAGTGAAGGCTGTGTTGAAATAGAGTAGTTCTAGTTATAAAGGTTCAGGAGATTGCTCCGCACTTCTCCGCAGATGAAGATATGACACTATAGTTTCGAGGATAGCTAGATATGAGTAAAAGGTATGCATGTTTTAAATTTCAAGTGATAATAGGTACATCAGAACCTTTTCCAGAGTCAGCTGTGTGAAGACAAGTCTTTTTGTTGGTTAAGGTAAGTAGAGGGAGATAGTTGAAGACACCACACTTCATCGCACATTAGTATTTGGCTTAGCTGATGGAAATAGAATCTCACTTGGTCAATGAGATTTCTCATTTTAAGTTTCATATGTCTTTGTTTACTACAAGTATGATCTTCAATGTTTTACTTCAAGTCTGTGTAATCAAAGTATGTTAAGGATATTGACATCAGAGTTCAAGTGTTTGCACCAGCATGAAATAGATTGAAATGATAAAATGAGTGTATAGGGATGACTTCCAAGTCATATAAATCTTATTGTGTGGTCTTCATGATGTATTCTTGTCTCCCTTGGTACTGCTTTAGGTCTGGAGCTAATTGCAAGGAAGGAATAGTGTTTGCTAAGTTGACTTGGTGTATGCTGATGATTATGCCGTGTGTTTGGGAGTGTGCGCCATCATAGAAAAATGTGCTAAGGTAAAATAGGTCTTGACTATCTCTTGGATTGAATTGTATTGAATTTCTACTTACTGCAAATGTTTAGGAGTCGTCTAGTTGTGGTCATTGCACGTTTCATGTTACACATTTCATCTTGGATGACAAAGGAGAAAGTTTTTGAAGCTTGTGGAGGATATAAGTGTAAGATAAAAGTTGTTGAAGGTTGTGAGTGATGTATTTTGTGTGATAGTGTTGATTATATGCGAGTAAAATAACCGCAAAAGTAGTTTTGATGATGACATGTGGAAGGGATCAGTTTATGTAAAGTGATATAGCTGCGGAGATAATTGAGAGAGTTGTGATGACAAAGAAGAGTATCTAAAGGTAATTTGATATTGCAGAGTTTGGTATTATGATTGTGTAGAGATGAGATAGTTGTACAAAGTTTGGAAAGGTTAACAGAAGGTTGAAGTAGTTTGTTTCTATGAAAGAAACATCTGAGTGAGATAAGTATTTTTGTTGCAGAGGTTGAAGCCTCATTTTGTAAAAGTTGTAAGTGTTGTAGCACTTCAAGGAGTTGCAACTTCCTTTAGGTTGTAGCCCATAAATGTTAATGTGATCTTATTTTTATTTGTGAGGTTGGATTTGGACAGTAGATCCAAGTGGCTTGCTCACCATGGTTTTTCCCTTCTAGGATTTTCCACATAAATCTGGTGTTATGGTTGTGTGCTTATGTGTTCTTCTGTTTCTCATGGTGTAAAAACTTACATTGGATTAATTGCTGTTGGAAGTAAAGAATTTTATTAAGTACTGATTCACCCCCTATGAGTATTTCTATGTGTTCAACACACATAACACTAGATGTATATGGAGAAACCTTTTCAGGAAAAAACTCCACCATCAATGAGAGACTCAAGTATGTGTTAATCTTGTGAAATAATATTACATAATCAACACACTTCTCTCTTCAATCTGATAGCACTTCAACAACACTTGTGTACCTATAATAACTTGATCAAATTATTATCTCATTCCTCCAATATATAGAACAAGGAGAGAGAAAAAATCACAAATGGTTTCCCAAAATAGTGTGGTAAGTACATGGAAATGGGGTACAAATTAGTGGTTAGCCTTGAGATTTAAAAAAAAATGCAATCATGTTATGAAAAACATAATGTGTACATGGTTTAACATGTACACATTTTTAATGCCTTAAATTTAAATTTTGTATGATCCCCCCCATTTAGGCTTGGATTTCCAAGCCTCAAGGTTGAACATCTCTTGCGGCTCATGAATTCCAAGCCTCAAGGTTGAACATCTCTTGCGGCTCCTAAATTCATGTTTTTAACATAAAACTTCTTGAATTCAAGCTTCAACCTCATCAGGTTTATAGGTTTTGAAATAAAATTTTACAAAACCACAACCAAAATAAAGAGCTACTTCTTACCTTTCTAGCCATAAATATTTTTTAATATTTTGAATAAGTGAAGGTATTTATTTCTATTTTCTTTGAAGAGTGTCTTGATATTCCTCCAATACACATGTATTGATTTTTTTAATAAATTTTGACTTGCTTATTCAAATTTGAAAAATAATATATAGGATTTTTATACACTTCATTCTATAGACATTAAAAAAAAATAATATATTTTCAATTAACTTTGTGCATGTTATGTGATGCGCACGTTCAATGATACAACTTTCAGGATGCATCCACTTCAAAAAATCACAAAAACAATTATTTAATAAAAAATATAAAAAATAGATAACTTGTAGTACTCACTCTTGGCTATATTTCCACCAACTAGTTTTTTGATAATACCTAATGTAGCAAAAAAAATAGGGGGCGTACGCTAGACACTATGTTATATTTTAGTCATAAAAATAGTAACACTTTTGTGTGTGGTTAGCATTTCACCCCTTTAACATTAACCATTTTAAAAAATCTTTAGTAGTTTAGAAACTAGATTCAGAGTTCTACAATTATTATTCTTATCATATCTTCAAATTTTGAGTGTACACATCTTGAATTACTCATCTAGATTTCGCTTTAGCTAATTTAAAAAAAAAGTGGCCACTGTTTTGACCCCCCTTTTGTCCCCCATTTCCATGCACTTACCCAGTGGGTTAAAAAAACCATGCCCCACTTGAAGAGTATATTTCGCGAAGAGTAAATCACAATAAATGACTTCACATGGGCATAATTGAAATGTATCCATGAATAGAAAACATAACTCCAAAGACATATTTAACCAATAACTCTCTAATGGATCACATCTCCAAGTATAGCACTCCATTATGGAGAACACAACTCATGTGGGGCTCATCTGTCATAACAAAGATCTTTCACTCTCTTTTCTAGTGCCTAGGATTGGGAAAGTGCAATAAGTGAGTTCAAATCAATTTTTAACCACCACCATAATGCTCCACCTTCTTCATCAATGCCACCACAACTAATATTCCAAGTCAACAAGGAGAATTACAAGTAAATAATAATATCTCTCAACAACATGGGCATCCATGTACACATTCGAAGATTGTACTAGTACATTAGGATTACAATTAAATATTACACTCTCCTAACATTCTCCCACTTGATATTGTACATTGCAATGACATCCATGGGAACCATAAAATAAATCAAGTACAGGATCCAAGGCCCATGGCCTTCCTGCACCAAGATAACTTATCTATACTCACTAGCTTCCTGAGGGAATCTACAACAATGTCCTAAGAGTCAACCTTTTACAACATGACCTTAACATTTTCTACCATCTCATGAAATAATATTCTTCAATTTTTGATGTAGTCTAGATATGGGGGTCTTGTTAGATGACCAAATCTAGTAGCCAACAACACCAATTTTCACACAACAACAAAATTTAATCTAAGTTTTATTCATATAATTTGTTTACATTCATTGCAACATCATTTAGGAGTACAATTAAGACAATTATAGTCAGTCCACTCTCCTTCTGAAATAATACTTTTTCTCCAAAACAAGCAGAGGGCAGAAAAAAAGACCCCTTACAAAATACAACTTCCTTTTATACTTCAGTTGGAGGAAGTTGAACCGATTACAAGCATCAACAGTTACAAAAATGAATTGTCATATGTCAAAACTATGACTTTACTATGACTTTTGGTAGTTTAGTGGTCTTTCAAACTTTTGAACCTCCCAAAAAGTGCCTTTTAAAAAATTTGGTTATTCGGTGAACCTTGCAACTCTCAAACGTTTCCTTCACAATGCATTTCAACGAATCAACACTTTTAGGAACTTGTGAACTTCTTCTTCAGCATCATTTCGGTGAATCAACACTTTATGAACTCATGAACTCTTCTTTGGTGTATCAACTCTTTTACAAACCTTTAAACTCCTTCATAATTGAATCAATATTTTGGTGAACCTACAAACTCCTTCGTTAGTGAATCATTACTTTGGTGAACTTTTGAACTGCATCAGTATTTCTCCTAGTTCATGAACTTGGAAAGTTGCCGAAACACTTTATAAACCAATTGCTTTAAGTTCTCCCAAACACCTTTTGGCACACGGAAAAATTCACGAACTTGGAATATTTCCAAAACAAAGGATTGTCAAGCTCTTTCAGTGAAAAGAGGAGTTCACAAACCTGAGATTTTACCAAAAGCGCTTAAGTAAATGTGTTTTTGGCAAATTGGTGGGTTCTTGAACTTTTGAACCTACCAAAAACTTAACCAAATCTGCTCCAAACTTCACCAAATTGAAACTACAAATACCCATTTAGCTCTTCTACAAGGTAGTGTCCTTGACTAAATTTTTTCCTGAACGCTACTAGAAAACAACACAATTAGAAATAAAACACAACAAAAATTGAACTGAAACTTGAAATGTTTTTGGTTGATTTGGGATTACTTGTGGACCTGAATGTTCCTACATCAGACACACTGGGTAAGAAGTTTTTGAGCATGGATCACAAAATGGATTGTAGTGGTTGAATCACCTTTCAAAATAGTAAACTATCTACAACATACTCCAATGCTGTCATAGGTACCATTAAAATTTATTTCTTCTCCTTTTCCAACATTTAATTGGAACTCTTCCTATTTTACTCTACCAAATCTTCTCACCGATCTTTCTTTCATTTGTGGACTTTTGTCCACCATAGATCGACCTCTTCCAAAGGTACTTTTCTCCATTCTCTTTTCTAGTGGGGTTTAACCCACCACAATTTGACCACCTCCACCAAAATTCTTCTTCTCACTCCATCTTATCTTTACACAAGTTGATATGATCAAATTTATCAAAATTAAAGATTTCCATCTTCTCTTCTACTCTCACCATCTCATCAATGCTTTGTTGCACCTCAACTCTTAGCCTTTTAATATTTTTTTCTACACTTATTTTCTCCTCACTCACTCCATATCTATACATAAATCAACATCACTAATTTTAAGGAGATTTAGATTTTTCAACATTACCTCTTCTTCTCTTTCTTCTATATTAACCACTTTGTCATCCTCATCTTCTTCCCTATCCTCCTCCTTTACACTTAGCTACATCATTTTCTTCAATATCATTATATCCTTCAAAAGAAAAATCACTGCTATAATCTCACTCTTCCTTGTTTGTGCAACCTCTCCTTCTTCACTAATCTCTACTGCAATATATTCTCCTCTTATATCCTCATTCTCTATCACCAACTGTTTCATGCCTTCCAAATGTCACATTCCTATTGCAACCTTCCATTTTTCTTTTTCATCCTCTTGTATGAGGATATCTCCTTCAGTGTCATATACACAATACTCTGCTGCATCTTCCTTCATACCTGCACACAAAATATCACAACTAAAATTGTAGAAATCAAGTGTTTCCACAAGCTCCTCCTCATTGTCATTTTCTTTTTGTGTAATAATCTGCATCTCCTCCATCAACTCCTCAGGGTCATCTAACAATTATCCTTCCAATAAGCTATTTGTTTTTCTCATCTCCTCTCTTAATAGGAGATTATCCTCAACTTCACCAAATTTATTATCAAACAAGGTCTTCAACATTACCCTTCTTCTTTTCCTCCTCTTTTGCTACCTTCTCATTTACAATTTCTACAACTCTCCCTCCACCTGCAATTTTCTCAATTTCAATAACTGATTTAAAAATTTGTCTACCTCTTTCTTCTTTTATTCTTTCATTTTCTTGACATAATTCAATTCATTCTTTCTCTACTGCTACAACCTGTGATATGAAATCACCTTCCTTACATTCTTCTTCTTTACATTTTTTAACAAAATCTATAAACTCCTTTTTCTTAGTTTCTTCAAAAATAATTTTATCAAATCTATGGTCTACAGTGACCACTCTCTCTTCCTTTTCCTCTTCTTTTCTTCTCTTTTTTATTTTCTCATCTTTTGTTACTCCATTTATACTTGTGTGGGCTATTCCCACACGGTCCTCTACTTTCCATGAAACTTCTATCAAATGGTTGGAACAATTCTCTTCATCATTTCTCCTTTCACTATCCTCTTCCAAGAGGATTTCCTTTTCACTAGTCTCTCCCATTTCAACACATTCACTCAAATATTCTCCTTCTTCTGGATAGCAATATTCTACCTCTCTTTCATCTTGCTCAACATTTTCCTCATCCTTCACCATGCAATTTACATCACATTTTTAAACACATATACTTTTATCTACTTCAACTTCTTTATATTGCTCAATCTCTAATGCAACCAATCTAACCTAGACTCTTCTAAACTCTTCATAAACACTTTCTGCATACCTTATTTCTCACTGTTCAATGAATACAATTCTTACCAGTCTCTTTATGACCTTTCTCATCCTCCTTTTCGAAGATATTCTCCTTGACTTCTGTAGTCTTTTGCAAATTCTCCAGAGACTCACACATCCCCTTGCAGTCACAAGATTTCACTTGCAACAATCTCTCCAACCTCTAGGGTATTAACCCTCTGTAGTTACACTTGACTCTACCTGCAACAAATCTTTCACAATTCTTAATTAAATTTTTGAAAAAAAATACCTTTTCAGTTTCGCGTGCCTCCTTCTCTACCCTCTATAGTTACATGCTCCTTCTCATACCTGCAACAAATTATTTAGAGCATCCAACTCTCTTCAATAATAGAACTTCCTCTTCTGCAACAATTCTCCTAGGGATTTTGAAGACACCTTCCTTCTTTCAAGGTTGTACCATCATCTCTCTAAAAATCTATGCAACTTCTTTTCAACTTCATCTTTCATCCAATAGATAATTCATACAACTCATTTCTAATCTTTTCTGGTGAGCTTTTCCTTACACTCTAATCCAACTTCTTTACTTTTCCACCTTCTCTCTTCTTCTCGCAACTTCTTCTTTTTGTTTTTAATGATCATTTTCTCTCTCTAGATTTGATACCACTTGATGCAATCTAAAAATGGGGGTCTTATTAGATGGCTAAACCTAGTAGCCAATAACACCAACTCTCACATAACAACAAAATTCAATCTAAGTTTTATTCATATCATTTGTTTACATTCATTACAACAAAATTTAGGAGTACAATCAAAGAATTACAGTCAGTCCACTCTCCTTCTGAAACAATACTTTTCTGCAAAACAACTAGAGGGTAGCCAAAAATAGACCCCTTATAGAATAAAACAACTTCCTTTTATACTTTGGTTGGAGGAAGTTGAACTGTTTACAAGCATCAAAAGTTATAGAACTGAATCGTCACGGGTCAAAACTATGACTTCACCATGCATTTTGGTAGTTTAGTGGTCTTTCGAACTTTCAAAGCTCCCCAAAAGTGCCTTTTTAGAAATTTGGCAATTCAGTGAACCTTGTAACTCTAAAAAATTTTCTTCATAATGCATTTTGATGAATCAACACTTTTAGGAACCTATGAACTTCTTCTTTGGTGTCATTCGGCAAATCGACACTTTTATGAACTTGTGAAGTCTTCTTCAGTGTATCAGCTCTTTTACGAACCTTTGAAACTCCTTCGTCAACAAATTGGTATTTTGGTGAATCTATGAATTCCTTCATTGGTGAATCAATATTTTGGTGAACTTTTGAATTGTGTCGACATTTCTCCTAGTTCATGAACTTGGAAAGTCATTGAAACACTTTATAAAAAAATGTTTTAAGTTCTCCCAAAACACCTTTCGACACAAGGCAAAGTTCATGAACTAGGAATATTTCTGAAACAAAGGCTTGTCAAGCTCTTTTGGTGAAAAGAGAAGTTCATGAACTTGATATTTTACTAAAAGTGTTTAAGTAAATGTGTTTTTGGGTAAATTGATAGGTTCTTGAACTTTTAAACCTATCAAAAATTAACCAATCTGCTCCAAACCTCACCAAATTGAAACTACAAATACCCATTTATCTCTTCTACAAGGTGATGTCCTTGATTGACTTGAATAAGAAAATTCTCTTGAAGACTACTAGAAAACAACACAATTGGAAACAAAACACAACAAAAATTAAACTGACATGAAATGTTTTTAGTTGATGCGGTATTTCCTTTGGACCCAGATGCTCCTGCATCAATTTTCTACCAACTAGCACTAATTACAAGATGACCATCTCATGAACAACCTCAATAAATCTATTACCTTTGTTAGATATGGCTAGACTATGTTTTTTGTTGGGCATGTTTGGATGTATACCTGGTTTTTGTTTAAATGCCCCAGTTTTTGTATATGGTCTTCATCTTTTTGGGGCCTGTTGTTTGTAAAAACTTTAATATAATTTATTAATATATATTTTAGGTGCTATGCACCTTTTACTAAAAAAACCATAAGTCTAATGCTCCTTACCAGGGTTAGACATAAACTTGCTCACAATTCCCACTACTTGGGTAATATCCAATCTAGTGCAAACCATTGCATACATCAAGATACCAATAGCACTAGCATAAGGCATGTTAAATAGATACTCAAAATCATCATGTAATTTGGGATACATATCTAATAAAATCTTAGTGCCAACAAGAAAAGAGATACTCATAGGTTTGCAATAATGCATACCGAACCACTACAAAATTGTTTCAACATACTCACCCTAACTTAACCCAAGCTTTATATGTACTTGATCCCTACTGATCTCCATACCAGGAATGTATTTTGTATCCCCCAAATCCTTCATATAAAATGTGCCAAAAATCTAAGTTTAAGCTCCCTAATCATCACTTTATTGTTACCAATTATTGATAAACAACATGTCATCCACATACACGACCATGATTAGAACTTGATCATCAATAATTTTAACATAAACACAATGAACTTCCTCACTCCTAACAAAACCTAATTTTAGTGCAAACACATCAAAAATTTGTTACCAAATGTGAGGTGAATACTTCAAACCATATAATAACCATTTCAACCTACAAACCAAATGTTCCTTCCCCTTCACAATAAAATCATTAGATTGTCACATATATATCTCCTCCTCAAGATCCCCTTGCAAGAAAGTAGTTTTAACATCCATTTGTTCTATTTCAAAATCACATGTTGAAGAAATGGATAATGGGAATCTAATAGAAGATAACTTAGTAACAAGAGAGAATATTTCACTAAAATCAACTCCCTCTTTTTGGGAGTAGCTCTTGGCCACTAGTCTAGCCTTCTACTACTCTAACTATCCATCTACTCTAATTTTATTTTTATACTCCCACTTGCCACCAATGGGATTTCTTCCCTCAACCAAGCTAACAAGATCCCAAGTGTCACATCTATACAAGGCCATCATCTCCTCTTGCATGGATTACATCCAAGACTCACTATCCTCTAAAGAGAGAGCCTCCATGAAAGGTCTTGGTTTATTATTAGTACATAACAAAGAAAATACACAATGGAAATCTTGTGGGATTTACCAGTCAATTGGGTTCCATATGGATAATCTCAAGGTAGAAATAAAGGGCTCTACTTGTTCTTTTGCATGCTCAACCTACTCATTCTGCTTAGAACTCTCATATGAACCTGTTGATCATGATGTTAGTCATAAACAAACATAGAATAAAAGTACACATTAACCTTTATTCATCTTGAAAGATACGATGAATTCAGAGAATTCATGATCCCAAGTCTCCGGTGATTAGGTCTTAATCTTTTGACGTTACTCAGAGGTTGATGTGTGTTGCTGTTTCTATTTTGGGGCCTTACGTAAGTCTCATCTGTAAGATAGTGTTTCTTGTAATGATGTTGCACAGATAGTTATTCTACACAAGATATGCTTCAAATAGCGTGTCTATCTTTAAATCTTTGCATGATATTTATCATTTTGACATGCTTTAACCTCAAATATGTTGAATATGTTAAGTTATCTACGGGATGTTTGCATATTTGTATTATTTGCTTAAGATTGTCAATTATTTGCAATTATGATGATGAAATGCTCTGAGATTGAAAGAAAATGAAAGAAATACTTCAAATTTATGTTGAACCTTTAGTTATTGAGCCACATACACATCAGATATAGTCATGAAGAGAAGAAATCAAACCATATGTTCACCAGGACATTCCACAGCTAGATACAGTTGATGCTAACTTCAAAGGAAAGGTATGAAAACAACACATGTAAGTCGATATGCACTCCAAGGGACGCAACAAATCACAACATGTATCAGGAATTCATACACTGATTACTCAAGATTTATGATGTATTGTAATCAAAACAATCTTCTCATTCATTAAGTATGCAAGAACATATATATGTATATATATACAACTTTGAAATAAGCCCTAAATATTTCAGCAAACAAATTTCAATTAAGTTTCGAATGATTCAAAAAAGGCATCCCTGCACCTTTTATAGAACAAGGTGAGGGAGCGGTTACAATTCATCTATGATCAAGATTTATCTATTAAGATCTACTGTTCATACTTCATTGACCAAGTCAACTCCTTCAATGTGGCATAGGTTGCCAGCTGGCAACCATCTAGGTAACTCATATTTTCCTAAGTACCTGATGCATGTGTTCCCTTTGTGGTGCATCTTCATCTATTCTTCAAGTTCTTCATCATCATTTTTATTGTCATGATCATCACTTTCAGCGCTTTCGCTATCCTCATCACCCTGATGATTATCTCCTTGAATATGGACTTGCATAGATGTCCTAATACTTTCATATGCTTGCACTATCTTTTCCAATTCTCCGCCATCTTGAGTTCTTGTTTTGGCGATGGCATGTTTATGCACCTGATATTTGCTCCGAAGGGCTTCTAATTTATTCCTCCTGCTACTAAGTGTTTCATTATAACTCTCCACCCTGACCTTTATTCTCATTACTTTATCCATTACTTCTTCTGTCAGGTGGTTGAGAGGGACTTCAGCTACTAGCTGGAAATTATTATGTAGAGCTTTAATGGCAAACTCCTCATCCTGATTTTCTATCTTTCCCTCTACTTTTCCTTCTAAGGTTTCCAAGACCTCTGCTTCATATGACATCATATCATGCAACTTCATACTGATATTTCTTAATTTATTGTTGCATCTCTTCAGTACATCACACTCAAACCTGATGTCTTTGTTCCAAATATCAATCAATACGGCTGTATCATCATTTAGTACCTGATTCTTTATTAAAATCAGAGGATCAATCCTTTTTATTTCATCTAAAGTGCTCAAGGGTTTCTCCAATTGAAATGACCTCCTCTCGATCTCCATCTGCAGTTTATCTACCTTCTTCCTGGAGGTACCTAAAGAATTCCACCTCTTCAAAGAGGCATTTACCACTTCCTCAGCTCCATCAAGCATAGATGACATCCATTTTAACATTATTACCGATTCATGTCTCATAAGGTTCAACCTGTTGACTTCCTGTTGAGAAATTGCAGTCAATGGGACTGCTCGATCACTTGATGTATCATCAGGGTTAATTAAACCCTTTATATAGGCATGCAGTTGAGCAATATGCTCTTTATGCTGCTTATTTTTCTCCTCTCTCTTTATCTTCTGGGTAAAAGAATCAATAATGTCTTTCCCCTCTTGATCTTCTTGGTCTTCATTGGCAAATCCTAGATCTACTGTGTTAATCTGGAATTCTTCCAGAGTAATCTTGCCTCTTTCCTTCTCGACTGTGGGGAGTGCTATTTGGGTAGTTCTTCTGCCTGTATCAGGATCTCTTCTAATGTCAGAAGTTAATCTTGCCTTCCTCTTAGGCTTTATTAGGGTTTCTGAAATCAATGTAGATATATCAAATTCTTGAATTTCAAAACTGGATTCTATACTTATCTCTTTTTCTAGCCAGGGAGGAACTTGGTTACTGGATCCTGGATGTCCACCATCATCATCACGTACACCTTGATCTCTAGTATCTGTTATCATCCTTTGTGGTGAAAGTGACTTTCTTATTTCCTCATGACGCTCTTCATGAGGGTGATCCTGTGGTGCTTCCTCTTGTTGAGGAATCTCTTCTTTCGGAGGGTGATCCTGTCGATCATCTGCATGTTTATCATGATCCTGATCTTTTACTTCCTCCAGGGGTGTCTCATCCACTTTAGTATTTTCCTCATCCTGAGGTACATTGGTATTCGTGGATATTATTTTATCTGACTTAGATGCCTCCACTTGATCTTGCATTGCATCTTGCTCTGCACCTGATGTATCTACCTCTTGAGCCTTTAGGTCATCATGACCTGACATTTCTTTATCTCCTGAGGTTTCTCCGTCCTTTGGCCAGACTTCAACTATTTTAGGTTCAGCTGATATTTCTTGCTGTTGCTGACCCATATCTGGAGCTTTATCCTCCACTTCCATCTGTTTAACTTCTTCAACATTTTCTATTCTATCAGATGTACCTACTATATCTTTAGGATTTACATCCTCTACATATGTCAAGTCTATTGTTGTAGGACTTGTCACCTGATCAACTAATGCATCCAACCCTATTTGTTGTGTAATTTTTTCTGGGCTCTTTTCTTTTTCTTGCTCCACTTGCTTTAACTCTTCTAATACTGCCACCTAGACTGATGGGGTTCCTTGTGGAGTCATGCAGGTGTTAGCAGCAAGGGTTTCCATTTTCTGAGAGGTGACATCTTTTACTAGCTCATCATCCGATAGGTCTATAGTCTCCTCCAGTGAGACAGGACCGCTTTGTACTGCTCTTGAGGTTTCCTTCCTTTGTTCCTCAGCCTTCTCAGTCTTGAACTTGACTATGGTAGGAAGGGGTACCTCATGCTGCAACTCTTTTCTGAACACTTCACTACCTGCCCCTCTTAGCATTATGGGGTCTTATTTTATTTCACCTCTCATTGAAGTTCTCTATTTCTTAGGTGTGGATACCATCACCTGATGTGCTTTTCTATTTCTGGTGAGGGGTGTAGGGTCTTCTTCTTCCTCAGGCTCTTCATCTAGAGGAATATCCTGTTCTATGGTCTTTTGTTGAGATGCCTAACCCTCCTCATATGTGTTAGTATGTTGTGCAGCTGGCCTTTGGATTCTTTTAGCTTTTTGTTTATCCATAGGAGGCGGTGCGGATGATGCTGATGCTTGTCCTGATCCTGATGCACCTTCAACTGGCACCTCTATTCTTTCAATTACTACCCCTTTAGGTTCATTATCAGTTTTCTTACCTCTAGGGGGTCTCTTGCTTTGTTCTGGAGACTTCATTCTCTCTCTTTTGGATTTCCTCTTTTCAACCAGGAAATCATCATACTCGTCATCAGGAATTTCTTGTCTCTTCTTCTTATTATCGACTGTAAGGGCTACACCCTTTTTCTTCAATGTATTTATTTGTTCATTCACCCAAGCTTGGGTTAACTATAGGGTCCTGCCTATAAACTGATCCAATGAGATGTCTTCAAGTTGTGTAAGGTCAGGTGTTAAGATTGTGTCATTATAGATCTTCTGTTCTTCATATTCATCTGCTATTAAGTTGCCATCATCTTTCTTCAATTGCGCTGGCACTAGGATGCAATCAAAGGTCCTGATCTAGTTGAGGGTTAGCCTTTGGTATTTTCTCCTTCTGGCTTCAGCTTCATCCTCACAATCTACCTAGAAATCTTCAAGATTCCTCTAATGGATGGGTTTCCCCATGATCTTCTGCATCCTGCCATATGGATCATATGACCTTGCTAGTGGGAATGGCTGTAATCTCATCATACTCAAGCCAACTATAGCTTTCTTAATGTTCTCAGAATTTGGGCACATATACTAGCCCATTGTAACTGGGAGCAATACTGGTGGAAGCTTGTTACTTGCTTTGTAAGCATCCAGTATTGTAGCCACTTGTCTCATGAACTCCATCAAAACTACTGCATCAGTGGGGTATCTTGGGAGCATGAGGGGTTGACATTCAAAGCCCTCAATTCTTATATAAGAGAATGTTGCATACTGAATAAACCAGGCTCCATGCCTGTATATGACCTCCTGAGCTTCCATGCTCAATCTTTTAGTTCTGTCCTCCATTGTTCTGACTAGATGCATTGAAAATGCATCATTTACTAATTTGTAGTCCTGGAGGTAATTCTGCCTTTGCAGCTAGGGATAATGATCCCAGATGTGAGCATCATTGGTGCTGCCACCAATCTTTCCTACAGCAGTCAACGCATCAAATGTACCCTTGTAGGCACACGAATAAACTATGTAGGAAGTCATATAAAAAGAACATTCTGAACCTCCCAGGTTCATGAGTTGATCATTCAGGGCATCACTTATCATCTTGGCCCACAATGGCCTGTTGTCTATGTAAAGGGAGATCAGGATGACGCCATACATCTAGTCCTTGAAAATTCCAGCGTTTGGTTGACCCGTTACTCGACTGAGTAGGGCGATCATATATTGGTATTCATCATCGAAATCAAACTTATACAGATGCACTGGCAATTTGGTAGCTGCAGGATAAGGACTATTTCTCACCCTCCATTGGTACATTCTCTTCTGGGCAGCCTTCTTATTATTCTCATTTTCTACTTCCAATTTCTTAAAATCCATGCTAACAACCTTCTTTTCCAGTGGAAGATTGAAGGTGGTGGAAAGGCCCTTGATAGACAGATCTGCATATACTCTGCCATGCTTCTCCACCCTTCTTGTGTGTGGATTATAATTTCTAGCACATTCAATAACTAACTCAGGAGTGTCCATGGAATATGGGAAACTAGCTGTATTCCACATTCCAGATACAAACACAGAGTCCAACAAGGTATCTTCCTTGTCACTGTGCATTTTAAGTGCCCATGCTGCCAAATCTGTACTTCCTTGATGTGTATCCCCTATAACTCCATATTTAAATTACACACCCTTAGGCTGAGAAAACATCAGTTTAATGAATTTAGATTCTGACTTGTTCAACCTCTTGTCCACCATGATTTCTTGCAATTGACAAGACTTGTCTTACAATTGGTACTTCACGTGCATGCATATATATTACATTCTACGGCATGATGCATGTTACATTCATTCAAGATTTAGTTCAACATGATATGCATAATTCACAACTTCAAACCATTAAACATTATACTACCTGAATATGCAGAAAATGACAACAGGATGGTTTCAATTACTTACCTGGTGCGCTTATCTTTTTATTTATACTGATGATTATCTGAAAGTGATCTTGATACTGATGATAATCACGTGCTTTGTTCTACTATAAGCCGTAGGTGTATGTAGGTACTTGTATGAGGGTTTGGAAGCTCGGCTCTGTAAATTCTCTCTTTTTCACAAGGTAAGTGTAAAAATGACTATAAATTCACTTTATCCCTCTTATTAAGGTAATTTTAGGGCAACACAAGGTTTATTCAATCCTAACCATCGATCTCCTGTCATTAATTCATGGATGCTGCAAAGTGTCTAGATCGGGTTTGCAATCGGCGAGAACCACCTACTGCATTAATGAGCATTCAATGCTGCACAGAATGGAGAGGAGGATGATCTTTTAAAAGTAGGATGATATTGAGAAGATCGGGTGATATTCAAACCATCGAGCTATGTTTTTTAAATTCAGGGTATATTCTAAATGTCAGGTGATGTTTGGAATATGATGACCCCCTAAACTAAGATGACCTCTCTCTCAGAATATCAGGGTGACGTCATCTTGATAATGACTCCTTATATCGTTATAGCACCATGACGTCATCGTCATGTTTGTTAGATGGGGTGATTTTCAGAAATATACCTCTGCGAGGTAAAGAGCAGGATGATGTCATCATCAGGATAATTGACTCTAGGGTGATATTTTGCAGCAGGGTGATATTTTGCAGCATGGTGATATTCAAAAGATAAGGTGATATTTGAAATATCAGGTGATATTCAAAATATGACCCCCACAAAATATATGACGTTGTTCGAGGGGTAAGTATCACTACCACTTAAAATTGACGTCTGCACATCGCGAACCGCATGATCCATTGGGTGATAAAATTGGATTAGGGTGATCTTTTATAAGATGACTGATGTTAAGAAATATGACCTCCCTCTCGGAATATCAGGTTTGACCAGGACTTTAACCGTTCATAACTTTCACACCCTAAGGAAAATCAGGGTGATCCAAAAGGCAAACCTGCGTGGAATTTTGTGCTCTTTCCCAATATGAGGTTAATGAAATGAACTATCAACTTTGACAAATTTATCTCATCATGATGACTTACCCAACCCCCTTTATGTAGGATCATCTGCATTACTTTCTTTTACCAGACCACCAGCAAGCAGAAAACACAAGCCAAGCCAAACAAAAGTTGGGTCCCTATTTTGTCAAGTCAAAATGGGGCGTGTTGTGTAACCACACAACAGAACCCTATTCTTCTTCTCCATCCTTGAATCAATCATCTTGTTCTTCCAACATGTGCATCTTCCTACTTTTCGACCTTGGTCTCAAAATGCATTGTTTTGCTTCCTTCTTTTTCCTTTGGGTGTATAGGATTTGAAAAAGCTCTAAACTCCCTAAAAGTCACATCTCTAGAAAAGATCATTTTCTAGCTTAGTGGATTCCAAAGCTTATGACCTTTTACATTCTCACTATAACCAACAAAGATGTATTTTTGTGATTTTGGATCTAGTTTAGATTATTTTCCTTAGGCACATGAACATAAGTCTCACAACTAAATACCCTTAAATGTAAAACAAAAGGCTTCTTTCCTATTCACACTTCATAAGGGGTTTTATCAACAAGAGCCAAACAAGGAGATCTATTAATTAAATAATAATTAGCACTTATAGCCTCTACCCAAAAGAACTGACCTAGCTACATACCACTTAGCATACTTCCTCTTTCTAACAAGGTTTAGTTTATTCTCTTTGCCACCCCATTCTATTGAGGTGTGTATGGTGTAGTCCTCTACTAAAAAAAACCTACATACTTACAAACTCAGCAAATTCCTTAGAACAATATTCAACCCCATTGTTAGTTCTCAACACCCTTATTTTATAATCTATTTTCTTTTCAACCAATTCTTTAAACTCCTTAAACTTCATGAAAACTTTAAATTTAGAATGAATAAAATAAATCTAAGTGTATCTAGAGGCATCATTAATGAATGTAATAAAATAATGAGATTTTCCCATAGATTTAACACCCACTAGGCCAAACACATTTGAATGAATAATCTCTAACAATCTCTTAGATTTGTAACTACCTAAAGGAAAATATGTTCTATTATGTTTTCTAAACACAAAATATTCATAGAAATCAAAATGCTCATCAAAATAAGAAAAACCATCAACCATCTTTTTTATTAATTCATAAAATGCTACAAGGGGAACCTCCCATGAAAATTTGAGTAAAGACCTTGATCTGGGGATGGCTTAGGTTCCATATAGACCCTTTCTCACAAAGGTGTACAAATCAAACTGGTAGTGTGCCCTAAAATGGAGAGCTGCAACCCTCGATTTCTTCTACTAGCTGTGTGCAGCCAACATTTGCCAGTGCATCAGCTACAATGTTAGCCTCTTTGTATTAGTGATTGATTTTATAGCTATCCATTGTGCTCAAGATCTCCCAAATGGCCTCCGTGATGTTTTGAAGCCTCTAATTTGGTGAGTTGTGCTGAGCTATGGTGTTAATACAAATGAGCGAATCCCCTTCGATTTCAAGATGATTCAAATTTTTTGTTTTACACATTCTCAGGCCTTCTAGTAGTGCCTAGAATTCTGCTTCATTATTGGTTCTGGGGGGATTCTCTTTGATAGTGCCCACACTATCTGACCTTCTTCATTCCTCACTATGCAGCCAACACCTGCAATTCTGGGATTTCCTTTTACTGTGCCATCAAAGTTTAGTTTGAGTTTGCCTTGAGGAGGTGGATTCCATTTGACAGTGGCCCTCTTTATTTTCTTTCTTTTATATAGTCCCCTTGCACTATATGAGTTTGACGGCTTCAAGGAAATCCATTTCTGCATAATACTTTGGTCCCATGATGTGAATGACTTTGGGAGAGAGGTGCTAGTTTTTTGCTTGGTCATGATAGTTTTGCAGATGTTCTGTTCTATCTTCTTGATTACTGTCTTTGCCAAATCCCCTCACCCTTGAAGATTCTGCTATTACACTCTTTCTAGATATTCTACAATATCAGGGAAGGGCCAGTAATCCAAATGCATCCGTACAATGATTTATGGTACTTGGGCCAGCTGTAGAAGAGGTCCAAGATGTCATAGGGAAGAGTACTCCTCCAATCCAAGAAATTGATGAACCATTCCCAACATTGTCGTGAGAAATCATAGTTTAGGAGGAGATGATTGGCATCTTCTTTGCTCTTCTTGCATAAGACACAGCGGGAGGGTCTTGAGATGCCTAACATTATAAGTCTATCTCTAGTGAGAATCCTCATGTGAAGAGTCATCCAAGCAAAAGATCCCACCTTTCGAAGGAACCATTGGCTCCAACACAGTTCTGAAGGCCAATCCCCTTTGTTTCTTTCAGCCAGTTGTAACTTGTATCCCAATTTTACTAAGTAAAGCCTAGATTTTGCACCTATCCAAACTATTTTGTCCTCTTTGCTGTTAATGAAGACGCGTCAAGTGGCCATGACTTGTGTCAAGATTTCTCTTTGTTTTCCTGTTAGTAGGCTCGTACTTGGGAAATTCCATCTCCACTGTACTTTGTCTTCGAGGGAATACGGTGTAATGTAATCAACCACTTTTGGGCCCCAGGTGTTGGAGAGAATGTCCATACAAGTTTGTAGATTTGCATCATTACTAAGGGGCAGGTACCCATTACAAGAGTCTTTCCAAAAGGATGCTGATTTACCATTGTTGATTGCCCATGACACATGCTCTATGATGAGAGGCCTGCAGTCTATCATGAAATTCCAAATGTGCAACCTAGAGGGGGGGGGGTTGGGGGTCATGATAATTCTAGTGGGTTCTTGTAAATCTGAGTATTTCTTATCCAAAAGTTGGTACCAGCACGCTGTGGAATTATCAAGCATCATACAAATTAGTTTTTCTCCAAGAGCTTTGTTTTGCAATTTTGTCTTCCTTAGTCTGAGGCCTCCATCCGCCTTTTCCTTGCACGTTGTGTTCCAGCTGATAAGCAAAATTCTATGTGAGTCTTCTACACCTTCCCATAGGAATTTCTTGAGGATGCCTTCGATGATCCTGTTTGCTTTTCCAGTAATTTGAGTGCTTGATAGCAGGTAAATAGGAATGGTAGAGATAACAGCCCTAATCATTGTTATTTTCCCAGCCATTGTGAGCCACTTCCCTCTCCAGGAAGAGACTTTAAGTCTACATTTGTTTATTGTTTCCTCCCACAAGTTTTTTCTCATAATCCCCTTGAAGAGAGGTACTCTGAGGTATTTGCTCGAAAGTGTGTCAGTGTTGAATTCTAATAGAGTTACAATTTTGCACCTAATTGCGTTCTTAGTATTAAAAAGAAAATGAAAGATTTGTTTTTGTTAAGGAGATGACATGAGGCAATTGTATATCTCTCGAGTGTGTCTTTGATGGTTTGGACTTAGCAGATGGTGGATTGCCCATACAAGATAGTGTTGTCTACAAATTGTTGGTGCATGGTAGGTGGAAACTTATCTACTAGGTGAACTCCTTTCCACAATCCTCATGAAGTCTTGAAGTTGATGGCATGACCTAGTGCTTTGGCCATAATGACGAACACGAAAGGTGATAGGGGATCTCCTTGTTGAAGTCCTCTAGTGGGCTTAAAGAGACCAACTAGGCTTCTGTTTACTAGGATCGAGTATCTGAATGTTAAAATGCAACTATATATCCAATTTAGCTAGGAAGGAATGAATCCAAATCATTGTAAGATGGTGAGAAGAAACCACCAATTAACTCTATCATATGCTGTGATTACATCCAATTTGATTACCATTGTTGACTGGTTAAAGGAGGTGATTGAGTGGATTACTGTGTGTACTATTATGATTCCCTCCGTGATCACCTTGCCTGGGGTAAAGCCACTCTATTCTTCTGAGATAATCTTGGGCAGCACCAATTTTAGCCTATTCTCCATTGCTTTTCCTATGATTTTGTAGGTTTTTGTTGTAGAGTGATATGTGTCTAAAGTTTGTTAGAGAATCTGCCTCATTCTTCTTCAAGATCAGAGCTATGAGGGTAGAGTTTATGTCCTTAAGGATCTGCCCAGCCATCCTTGATTATTCCACCATCTCTATGATCTCCTTCCCAATGATACTCCAGAGATGTTGATAGAAGCAGTTAGAAAGCCATCCGACCTCGAAGCTTTATTCGGGTGCATTTGAAATACTGTTGTTTTTACTTCCTCCATGGAAAATGGTGCTTCCAACATCCAAATAACTACTTCATTCAGGACTAAGGGGATAAGGTCTAGGAATGGTTGTTGGCACTTGAAATTGGACACCTTCAAGTTGTCCAAAAGTTCTTGGTAGAAATTGAGGATTTTAGTTTGGATATATTTGGGGTTGGTAGTGGGTGATCTATCTCCTCCTTTGAGGGATGATATTTTGTTTTGAGCCTGGTAGACCTTCATTGAGTTTTAGAAAAAATTGGTATTGAGATCACCTTCTTTTAGCCACAATTCCCTTGATTTAGATCTCTAGTATATTTCTTCCCTGGCTAACAAAGTTCTCATGGTAATTGGTTAATAGCTCTTTTTCCTTGCCAAAACTAGCCTATGTCATCCCTTTATCCATAACTATTAGATTTAGATCCTCCAACTCCTCTATTCTTTATTTTTCAATGAAGATGTTCTTGAACGATCCTTTGTTCCATTATTTGAGGAAATTCTTAATGGCAATGATTTTTTTTTCCATCATAAACATCTTTGATCCTGTTTGAATTGGAGTTATTTCCCACCATTCCTTTATCGACTTTTCTAGGCCTTCATTTCAGCCAAATTTTTTGGAACTTGAACAAATATTTAGCTGGGGTCTTGATCATTTCAGATTGAAAGGATTATTGGAAAGTGATCAGAAGTGGAGACAAGAGCTATGGAAGGTTCTAATAGAACTGGGAGGTTTAGCCATTTGGGGCTGTGAAAAAATCAGTCCAATCACTCCGCTATATTGGTGAACCCCTACCTGTAATTTATCCAAGTATAGTGACCATTTTTTAGTTCCAGATATAGAAGCCCGAGGTGCTCAACAAACTCCTAGAAATCCTTCTGAGACCTATTACCTTGTGAGAAACCTCTTTTTTTTATTATTAGATAGGATCAAGTTGAAGTCTCTGCCTGCAATGAACCGTTCTGGGTTGGTTATTGTAATAAAGTTTGTCACCTTCGACCAGACCTTGGCTTTCTCCTCACACTTCGTGGGACTATAGACATTGAATATGTAGAAAGATAAATTGGAGGACAAACATTGGCCTTTGGACACCATCCAATTATTAATTTCATGAGATATGACAACTTTTATCCTTGATGGCTTCTACAACACTCCTATTCCCTCTGAGGCACAATCTTCTCAAACAAAGCATCCATCCCAATTTGTATAATGGCCGAGGAAAGTTTTGGACTCCTCTTCTTTTAGTTTTGTTTCTTGAAATAGAATCAAGTTTGGGGCTATATTATGAATTTGGCGCTTTATCAAGCGCCGTCTGTAAGGGTTGTTGAAGCCCATAACATTCCATGAAAGGATCTTCATGGTGTTGAAAGGGAGCCACTTCCTCCCTTGGAGTTCAGAAGAAATTTGTTGATCAAGGTTTGGCTTGTGGCACCGGCATCTCATTTCCTTCTATCCTTATTAGTTTTCCTTCCTCTTCTTTTCTTTGGATGGACATTTGATTTGGATATTTTGAAGGTCCATTGGTCTAGCATTCTAGACTTAATGATGCTGATTTCATCTTCCTCTATTGAATCCTCCTCTGACCATTCAGAATCATCTGAAGTCTCTTCCTTGTTTGAATTTGGGATGTTGGTGATTTCCTCCAAAGCTAGCTTCACATCTCTAAGCTTCATGGGGGTTGCCACATATGAGGTAACATCATCTATCGGTGACTCTAGTATTCTATTTTCTATTAGAGGGTTCGCATTTGAACCATATTTTCTTTCGAGCCTTCTAACTCGGGGGACGGTTTGGGAATGATTGTGTGGTACTTGTTAGATGAATGATTTCTCTGACAATAGTTTGCGCAAAAGGACCTGTTTTCTTTGATCTTGATTTGTTGGATCTAGTAGCCTGTCATGGAATCTAGAGATATTGCTTTGGGGATGTCATTAATGAATGTCACTCTTACTCTTGCGTACAAGTAAGAATTCCCTTCTAAGAGCCCCATATCTACCTCTGCTATCATGCCTAGTGCATTTCCAACTTTTGCGATGCTGTCCTCCATCTAGAATTCAGAGGGGAGATTATACAAATGGATCCATAATGCTGAAGGTGCAGGGTTTGACACCACAGGGTTGAAATTGGGACTCCATTTCTTCATAAATATTCTACATCATTTTCTGAGTTCCACGATGCCTAGGAAAGGATAAGGTATTGATCTACCTAAATCCTGAAGATGGCCATAAAGAAACCTTTCGGCAAGAATTTTAGGGCAAGTTGATGTTCCAATTGTTCTGTGTCTAAGTCTCATTTTTTGTGCTAGATCATCTTCTTCCTATGAATCTAGCATGAATGCTTATATCCTTTAGCAATTGTGTTTCTAGGAGGGCTTCGCCAGTGAGGTCAATGGAAATGATCCCCTCCTCCTATTTATTCTCCTCACGTGCCTCAGTATCTGGTGGTTTCCCAGAACAAAACTCCCTATTCCCACGAATATTGTGAAAATTGTGAGGTGCCATAATATATCAACCAACTTTTTATTAATCAAGGTCCTAAGCTCTTTTTCACTAATGTGGTAGAATCGTTGGTGCCACAACATACATGTATTTTTGGTGCTAGTTACATTAGCAAAGTTACAAAAGGTAGAAGCATTTAGCCTAAATAAAGTCCCTCTCACCAACTTGCAACTAAAGTTATCAAATGCCACATACATCCCTGAATCATTTAACTTGGAAATAGAAATAAATTTTTTAGCAAGTCTAGAAATATGTAAAACACCAGTAAGGGTTTTCACCCTCCCATCACAAAAACACAACTTTACCTTCCCACGATTGACAATCTGATGTGAATTATTATCAACCAAATATACTTTCCTCCATTTTATGCATGGTAGGAAGATAACCACTCCTTGTGAGGAGTCATATGATATGAACAACCTAATTCAATCAATCATGATTTATTAGAAATAGTATTAGAAAATATAAACAAGGCTTCATCACCTTCATCAAGGGATTTTCTATGGAGGAGTCATAGGTCTAAGTAGATTCTTATTTCTACACTCCTTCACATGCTTCCATTTATGGTGTAGTCACGGTCGAAGGGTTCACATAATGAACTATCCAAACCGTGTAGCTAGAGTAAACACAATGGAAACAACACAAATATGGAATACAAGGAAAGATTCATATATTCAGAATATCAAAGAATTACAATGCTCAAATGTTGGCAATATGCAGGCTATAATCAAAGGGCTCACAGGCTTGGTTTTTGATTACAACAGACATGCAAGATATGGCATTGAAGTACCTTTCGAAAAGAAAATTTAACTCTAAATCATATTCTATGTGAGGCCTACTTTTACCTCACCTGTTATATTTTTCTTATGGTACTCATTTGATGGATTTGTGATGGACATGTGGATATTGGGGACTGTTGATCCCATACTTAGACCTTCTTTACTATAGCTTATGTTTGATTAGATAGATGGTTTATGCTTTGTGGATGATTAGATCTTATGTTAGATTTCATTGATATGATGTTTAGATGTTATTGTTATGTGTATTGATGGTGAAATTGATGATTTATCTTACATTACGAGATCTTGATTATACTTGTCAATGGTGAATGATTTGAGTAACATATATATGTTGGCATGTGGTTATTGTTAATGTTATAGGTGATTATGCAATCATGTGTGTGTTATATGTAGTTCACTTCACTTCGGCTATTTTAACCATGTGCTATTAATGGGTTTGTGGAAGTGTGCAGGTAACTTTCCATGCCCATGGAAAATTAGAGGTTGGACAATAACCATATGTTATATCCCTGTTAAGCTGACCTTGTCCTAAGTTGGACTAAGGTCATTTGTGTTTGAGAATGTTGATTATGTTGTATTTGATTTATGATATTTGGTAAGGTTTACCCCTTTTAATTTATCTCTTGATATATTCTAAAAATTGTAATGTTGGGTTTGCATAATTTTTAGTGCTAAATGTTTGGAGCCTTTTCAAGTGAATTTATGTGTTTCCTAGTGTTATTAATGGTCAAATATTGACCCTAGGTCATACCCCTAGGGTCTAGGACCATTCTTAACATGTTTAAACTTATTTTAAACCATGTATGGTCACCCAAACTTGGCCCTTGAGTCAAGTGACGAGTTTGGAGAGATGCGAGAGGTGGTTGACATGTCACCATCTCACCTAACCTAACCTCACCCACTTGGGTAAGGTTACCCTTGCCTCAAGTGCTTTAGAAGCTTCTCATATGTGTGAGACCTCTTCTCTATGCTCTCACACATGTGTGAGAGCACTTGTGGGGAAGAGTGTAGCTTAGTTGAATGAGAAGCTTCCCTTGTGTACTCACATCTCCCTATGCTCTCACACATGTGTGAGAGTATTTCTGGGAGAGTGTGTAGCTTACAAGTGGAATGGGGAGATGACAAGTGTCACCTCCTCATTCTTGTGGGGTGTTCAGGAGGGTTATGTGGATGGAGGAGAGAGTGACAAATGCCACCCTCTCATCCATTAGGGTTTGAGTCTTGCCTATTTATCTCTCTCCTTAAGATGAGATGAAGGTTCTTTATTTTGGGATTTTTATGCTTGTGTTGGGGAGGAGAGAAGGGCTTGTAGAACTTGGAAGGATTTTGAGAAGGACTTGTGGAAAGCTCTTCATCAACATCCTCCATCCTTGAAGCTTGAGAGGCATTCCTTAAGGCTTCAAGCCTATTGTTTTACTTTCTTTTGCTTATGCATTATGTATGTATATGATTGTTATGATTATGTTCTTTTTAGTTTTGTGTATGTGGGTTTTAAAAGGGTTGTTGCGGTGAGCTCTCCATGTGAGAGAGCTCACCTTTGTCTTGGGTGAGAGAGGTGTGAACCTCCTCGGTTTCCCCTCTTGGTTTTGGTATAGTTTTTATGGCAATGGGGCCTTGTGTTGCAACTTTGAGAAGTATGGTTTTATGGCAATAGTGCCTTGGGATGGAAGTATGAGAAGTTTATGGCAAGAGGCCAAGGTTTTATGAGTAATTGAGTTTTTGGGTCTCCTTGAGTTGAGAGTAGTCCACTCTCTCACCCTTCAAACTCATTTCAAAATGGGTTAGTTTTGTGTTTTGACTTGGGTGGGTGTTATTGTGTTTGGTGTGTGTGTTTTGTAACCCTTGTGGTATGGACCTTGGTTTTTGGAAGGCTTCCTAGCTCGGGGGTAGCCTAACCTTAGGCCTAGGTTAGGAGGAGAGCTTCCCAAGGGCATGGTGAACTATTTTGTGTGTTTTGTAGGTTCATTTGGTGGCTATGGAGGAGTTTGGCTTTGGGAAGGAAACATGGAGTTTAATGTTTTTGTAGTTTTGTAAAATGAGAGCATTGGGATGCCTCATCCCTATTTTTGGGTTGTATTAAGTGTTTTTCAAGCTTGAGAGTTGATCTCTCATAAGGGTTGTATTCATTTACCCTCTTTGTAAATATTGTAATATATTAAATATAAAAGCAATAGTTTTATCTCCATTTCAATGGTGAAATAATATCACATCTCTCTCTCTCTCTCTCTCTATGCTATTTAGTTGCAATGGAAAATGGATTGTGTAAATAAAATAGTGGTTATACTATTTTAGAATATGAGATAATGTCCTTTTATGTTTAATAGAAAACAAATATATATATGTATATATATATATATATATATATATATATATATATAGACATTTTCATCTAAGTATAAATTCATTCTATTATTAGTGAATGATGGATTTGCCCTTATGTTAATAGATAAATTTATTTGAATCTACTTATTCTCTTTTGTTTGCTAGTATTTATTAAAAAAAATGGATGGAGATCATATATATATTTATATATATAGGGTGTATATATATAAATATATATATATATGTAGCTATATTAAATTTTAGAGTTGTTGTTTTGTTTAAGTTCACTATTATATGACAGTGATAAAAGACTGTACCTATGAGTATATATATGTTTTTACTCATATATTTTAAATTACACTAAAGGGCATTCATAATTGTTAAATGCTTTAAGTTAAAGTTTGTTTGCTAAGCGAACGAATTAGGGTTCACCGCTTTTGAAAAGGGGCAAACTTTTGGTGGGTCGCAGGGGCCAACAGACCCCTGCGCCTGCGACCTCTATATTTTTTTAATTGATTGTGGGTGGGTTTGTGGAGCTTATCCCCCCCTCCACCAAGCCTTAGGGCTCTATGGAGGGGGGCGGTGGAGCCCCCGCCCCTCCCCCTTTTCATTTCCTTACCCCATAGGGTTTGCAAAGAGTGCGGTGGCACTTAAACATAAATCCTGCCCTAAAACGCAGTTCAGCTCTGCCTATCGTTAGATGCTTTAATTTGTAAACGTTTATATATATATAGCTGTGGGCAATACATGCATTTTTTCTCTCTGTGTTTCTTTAGAAATATATATATATATATATATATATATATAATATATATATATATATATATATATATATATATATATATATATATATATATATATATATATATATATATATATATATATATATATATATATATACCAGAGCCCAAACATGGGAAAACTTAGAATATCCTTTATAACTATTTTAGAAAAACTGAAACAACTAGAAAACTTATAAATTTTATTAGTAAACATAAACCTCATTATTTCTATATAAACAATTATTTCCTTCAACCTGTGCATTTAACAATATTGGAGAAATAGAAAATAGACTAGGAACGAAACAAATTAGAGAAGAGAGAATATTAAAACATGTAGAAAACTAATTTGTTAGAAAAACATTAGATTAGAATATCTTCTTTTGGGAAGATACCTTCCACTTGGGAAGGTGGCTTCCCACTTGCTCCTTTTTGAAAACCTGCATCCAACGAGAAATAAAACATGTTGTGAGTGAGAACAAATGAGAATGTTTGGAGATTATATAATACATGTCTAGGGTTTTGTGCCCTAAGTTTTAAATGATGATTAACTTAATTAAACATGGTTTAGTGTGTGCAACCCCACTTAGTGAGTGGAAGCCTTTTTTTGTCTTATGTGAGTGTGGGAGCATTTTAATTTCTTTTTATTTATTTGATGGTTTTATTTTATGTGTGTGTATTTATAATTGTGAATATGATTAAATTATCCTTTATGAATGAATGTAATAAAACAAATACTCTTAGATTTACATTAATTTTTATCATGTTGAAAATGAAACTATTGTGTGGTTATAGTTATTTAATTTAAATTTAGTTAAAAACTTTGGGAAGGGATTTAGATTTTATTATGCATTTAATTATTTAATTTTGAAGGGGGTAGAGTTTAGATTTTATTTTAATTTATTTTTGTAAACCTCCTATAGTTGATGAGATGGAGTTATGCTGTCGAAATCACTATAGGATTTATTCCATTTTGACTCGTTATGCTGCCAAAATTTTTCTAGACTTAATTAAGATAATTGTTTAATATTGTTCAGTTAATTTATCCCTTTCTGCATTAAATGTTGGATTATTGTTTAAGACAAATTTATTTATAGTATTAGTTTAATGATTTGACCCTTAGGTCTATAGTGGACCTAAGGTTAGATTTTGATCTATATCGAAATTGACTCACTTCATTTTAGTAACCCTAGGATTGTAATCCAAAACATAATCTAACCCTCTTAGTGTCGCTCCTTGCTATATACACCCCTTAGTGGCTTACATTTCGTAGGGATGGTGAAGAGAGTGTCACATCATCCCATTGTGATTGATGTTACCCACCTTTGGGAGATGCACCTGACATTAGTTGTAGAGACAACTACATTATGTGCGTGTGTCACCGAGCGCACATGTTGTGCGCGAGGGGGTTTGTAGAGTCGGTGGGAAAATTTTTGGTAATTCGTGTCATGACCACATGACAGGGGTCAAAGGGCAGCGCCCCTTGCAGGGGTTTGGGGGCAGCGCCCCTAAGACGGGGTCAAGGGGTAGCGCCCCTTGCGGTATTGAGTTGTAGGGATTACTGATTGTAATCAGTTTGATTTAGTGGATAATAATATTGGACTCTCTGTTTGGTGGATGTAGCCCGAGTTTGGGTGAACCACGTTAAAACTTGTCTCTCGCTGTTATTAATTCTATGTATTTCTGTTCCTCTGTTTGATCTTTATTTGCATTTAATTAATATATTCTGTCAGCTAACCCTAACACATTTGGTATCAGAGCCCAAGTTTAAACACTGGGAATTGAGGGCATATTATTTATTTCACAATTTTGTTTTAATTTTAGGCACCTTGTTCATGTAGGATGCCACCTAGATTAAGGAGAGGACGCTCACGTGCCATTGAGTCTAGAGGAACTAATGTACGAGATACTACACCTTTTGAGGACCAATGCCAATGACACCTGACATTGGACCCTAGATTCTTTAGGCCTTGCAGGCAGTGTTAGCGAGATTGCCTCCAATCGTGAATGGGCCGCATGTGGAGATTCCAGTCACTACCACCAAGGATGGTGCATCACCTTATCAGGAGCACAACAGGAGCCCTCTGCGTCATGAGGATCGCAAGGAGGAGGTAGTAGTGGAGCTGATTCATCATGATCCTTATGGATATGGACAACGAGATGAGGTTGATGCACTCGTTCAAGGACACCGAGACCACGAAGAGCTCGTCAGGGATTTGCTTAGGTTGAACCCACCTACATTTGTGAGAACTTCAGAGGGAGTTGAGGCTGAGGCTTGGCTTATCAATCTTGAGTGGTGCTTTGCATTACATCCCTATGGGAGCAACACAAAAGTACATGTAGCAGTTCATCTTCTACGTGACACGACAACGACATGGTGGCACACAGAGGAGCACAAACATCGCCTATCTTTGGACACACTTTTGTGGAACACTTTTCTAGAGCGCTATAATGCGCGCTATCTCTCGGAGCACTACAGGCTGCGCCATATAGATGAGTTCCATGCTTTGCAGCAGTGAGGCTCCACAGTTGCACAATATGAGTGCAAGTTTGTGGAATTGTCACGTTATGCAGAGTATCTTCAGGATGAGAAGCTTCTTGTGAGTCATTTCATCAGAGGCTTGAATCCTAGCATAGCAGGACCTATTCGCATGGCGGACCCATGGACTATGAGCGAGGCTACTGAGAAGGCGCTCATTGCAGAGGAGGTTCATGGGCGGGGCCACGAGTTCACGTCCACACTTTTAGGACCGCAATCATTAATAGGACCAGGGTTTTTGTAGGCCCTTGCCACCTCATAGGGGTGGTTTTAGATCTACATCTTTACCTCCTAGACCTCCACAACAACAACATTAGTATCAATAGAGGTTGCAGCCACAACAGAGGGCACTGGGTGGTCTGAATCGAGGATGACAGTCACAGGGTCCGCGGAGAGACCAGCGTTAGCAGGCACCAACTGTAGGACTTGCTAGGTCACAATAGTCCTTTAGAGGGTCTTAGGGTAGTACAGGATGACCTAGAGCACAACAGTCCAGTCGGGCTCAGTTAGTGCATGTCTAGACTCAAGGACCTTGTTATGTATGCGGTGGTGCAGGGTACTTGGCCAGAGAGTGCCCTCAGGGATTTACAACTGGAGGACATTGTGCTAGTGGTTCTAAGCAGACAGTTGGTGATGTGGGTTAATCTCATTGAGTATTTGTAGTGGTTGATAACTGCCAGGCTGACTTTCAAGCCTTCATGATAGAGACTTCAGGTACTATTAGGGATGTTCCCATTACTATTCTATTTGACTTAGGAGCTATAGACTCCTTTATTTCTCCATCGTTAGTGGAGCGTTGCAAGTTGGTGGCCTCTAGGTAGGACGTTAGGTGGGAGGTCGAGTTAGCTACAGGGGCCAAGATGGCTGTTGATTTAGTGGTCATAGATTGTGAGATAGCACTTGGTACCTTCATGACAGTTGTGGACCTTAGGGTCATACGGTGTGGTGTTAGGCATGGATTGGCTTGCGGCTCATAAGGCCAAGCTAGATTGTTTCTAAAAGGTGATAGGTTATCTTGATGATCACGGAACAACAACAGAGATAGTGGGCATTCAAAAGCCCATCGTAGTTCACATGATATCTGCTAAACAACTTAAGTGCTGTATGCAGAAGGGTTGTTAGTTGTTTGTGATCACAGTTAGTGCCATATTAGAGGATGAGCCAGAGGCTTCGCTTGATGACCATCCCATCCTTAGGGAGTTCGCAGATGTCTTTCCACCTGAGCTTCCAAGGATGCCACCTAGCAGAGAGGTAGATTTTCATATAGACCTTGTACCAGGTGCCGAGCCAGTGTCTCGTGCACCTTACAGGATGACCACACATGAGCTCATGGAGCTCAAGCTTCAGTTAGAGGAGTTGCTACCGAAGGGGCACATTTGACCTAGTGTCTCACCTTGGGGCGCACCAGTCATCTTCATGAAGAAGAAGGATGGGTCTCTTTGGATTTGTATGGATTATAGGTAGCTAAATAAGGTGACGGTGAAGAACCATTCTCTTTTGCCTAGGATCAACAACTTGTTTGATCAGATGTAGGGAGCCAGAGTGTTCTCTAAGATTGACCTAAAGTTTGGATACCATCAGTTACGCATTACAGAGGTGGATATCCATAAGACTGCATTTTAGACTCGTTATGGTCACTATGAGTTCACCGTGGTGCCCTTCAGTTTGATGAACGCCCCTGCAGTATTCATAAGTCTCATGAATGGGGTGTTTCACACATTCCTCGATCGGTTCATGATCATATTCCTTGATGACATTTTGATTTATTCATGGATTGAGGAGGAGCATGAGGAGCACTTACACCAGGTTCTACAGTGTTTGAGAGAGCAGCAACTTTATGGCAAATTGGCAAAGTGTGCCTTCTTTCGATCAGAAGTGCAGTATTTGGGTCACATTCTATCTAGCAATGGTATCTCAGTAGATCCATTAAAGATTAGAGCTATCAGGGATTGGTCAACACCTACCAGTGTCATAGAGGTTAAGAGATTCATGGACCTAGCAAGGTATTATCGTAGATTTGTTGAGGGCTTTTCCAAGATAACACACCCTATCACTTCCCTTCAGCGGAAAGGGAAGAGTTTCTTATGGACAAAGCAGTGTAAGAGGGCCTTTGGGGTCCTCAAGGAGAATCTCACTAGTGCTCCTATCTTAGTAGTACCTAATCCAGCAACAGACTTCATGGTATGCACAGATACATCTTTAGAGGGATTAAGTGCAATCCTTATGCAGGATGGTCAAGCGATCACGTATGGGTCACAAAATCTCAAGACCCACAAGCTAAACTACCCTACACATGATTTGGAGCTTGCAGTGGTTGTTCACGCTCTTGTTTGATGGAGACACTTCCTCTTAGGATGTCATTTCAAGTTACACTCTAACCATCATAGTCTTCAGTATATCTTCACACAGTTGAATCTTAACGTCTTCCAACGACATTGGATGGAGTTCCTATGTGAGTACAACTTTGATGTGCATTACATCAAAGGGAAGGAGAATGTGGTTGCTGATGCCTTGAGTTGGAGGCACCACGAGATCTTAACCTTGACTTTGAGTGTGGACTTGAGAGGGCGTATCTTTCAGCATCTATCAGAGGACAAGTGGTTTTTTGAGGTTCAGCAGGAGATTCAGTCACAGAGGGCCCTTAAGGGCAAGTTTGCAAGATATTATCTAAAGGCATATGGTCTCCTATGACATTGACATCGCATCGATGTACCCCTTGTAGGAGATCTTCAATCATTGGTTTTGTTTGCGGCTCATAGAGCACCACATGCAGCACATATTGGGGTGAAGAAGATGCATGCCGATTTGAGATAGTTGTATCATTGGGTAGGGTTTAGACGCGATATTTTAGAGTTTGTTGCTTGTTGCCTTGAGTTCCAGAGGGTGAAGGCTGAGCATCAACATCCAGTAGGACTACTTTACCCTCACGAGCTACTAGAGTGGAAATGGGATACCATTTCCATGGACTTCATTATTGGTCTACCATTGTCATCTCGTCGCCATGATGCCATCATGGTGACAGTTGACAAGTTGACCAAGGTAGCACACTTCTCAGTGATACGCACGACGTACAATGCACCAGCAGTGGTGAGGGTATTCTTGAACCACATTGTGAGACTTCATGGAGTTCCTCGATGCATCATTTCAAACAAAGATTTGGTGTTCACATCAGCTTTTTAGAGAGCATTGCAGCAGGCATTGGGCACTCAGCTCAACTTTAGTTCAGCATATCACCTTGAGACAGATGGACAGACTGAGAGGGTGAATAAGGTTTTAGAGGACATGCTTCACATGTATGTAATGGATCACCAGTCTTGATGGGAGGACTACTTGTATCTAGTTGAGTTTGCCTACAATAATGGGCATCACAGCTCGTTAGGTATGCCTCCCTATCAGGCCTTGTATGGTAGGCCTTGTAGGACTCCTTTAAGTTGGGATCATATTGAGGACAGAGTGGCTATTGGACCTGATTTGGTACAGGATATGGAGAAGTAGGTCACCTTGATTAGGCAGAGATTGCAGGAGGCATAGGGTTGTCAGAAGAAGTATGCCGATGCCAAGAGATTGGATCGGAGCTTCTCAATTGGCGAAAATGAGTTCTTGTGTGTGCGACCGTATAAGAGTCCAATCTATTATGGAAAGGGCTCTAATATTGCACCTTGTTTTGTTGGACCTTTTGAGATCTTGGAGAGGATAGGACTCGTAGCTTACCATCTTGCCTTGCCACCTAGTCTGTCGCGCATCCACGATGTGTTTCATATTTCTGTGCTGAGACGTTTTATTTCTGATATGGCTCATGTTTTGGACTAGGATGCCTTAGATGTAGATTAGGATGGGCAATTGGCTTTGGAGCCAATTCACATCTTGTCTCGTCATATGCTAGGCCTTTGAGGCCAAGAGCTGGACTAGGTCAGAGTTTAGTGGGACCATTATGATGAGGTCTTGGCTACATGGGAGGATGTTGCTAGTTTGAGGACACTCTGTCCTCACCTCTTTGCTGACTTCTAGAAGGAAGTATAGTCTTAGGGGGGGAGGATGTGAGGCCTACTTTTACCTCACCTATTATATTTTGCTTATGGTACTCATTTGATGGATTTGTGATGGACATGTGGATATTGGGGACTGTTGATCCCGTACTTAGACCTTCTTTACTATATCTTATGTTTGATTAGATAGATGGTTTATGCTTTGTGGATGATTAGATCTTATATTAGATTTCATTGATGATATGATGTAACTTAGATGTTATGATTTCATTTGATGTTATTGGTATGTGTATTGATGGTGAAATTGATGATTTATCTTACATTACGAGATCCTAACTATACTTGTGAATGGTGAATGATTTGAGTAACATATATATACTGGCATGTGGTTATTATTAATGTTATCAGTGATTATGCGATCATGTGTGTTATATGTAGTTCACTTTGCTTCGTCTATTTTTACCATGTGCTATTAATGGGTTTGTGGAAGTGTGCAGGTAACTTTCCATGCCCATGGAAAATTGGAGGTCGGACAATAACCATATGTTATATCCCTGTTAAGCCGACCTAGTCCTAAGTTGGACTAAGGTAATTTGTGTTTGAGAATGTTGATTATGTTGTATTTGATTTATGATATTTGGTAAGGTTTACCGCTTTTTAATTTATCTCTTGACTTGTAAAAATTGTAATGTTTGATTTGCATAATTTTTAGTGCTAAATGTTTGGAGCCTTTTCAAGTGAATTTATGTGTTTCCTAGTGTTATTAATGGTCAAATATTTACCTGGGTCATACCCCTAGGATCTAGGACCATTCTTAACATGTTTAAACTTGTTTTAAACCATGTATGGTCACCCAAACTTGGCCCTTGAGTCAAGTAACGAGTTTGGAGAGATGTGAGAGGTGGTTGGCATGTCACTATCTCACCTAACCTAACCTCACCCACTTGGGTAAGGTTACCCTTGCCTCAAGTGCTTTAGAAGCTTCTCACATGTGTGAGACCTCTTCCCTATGCTCTCACACATGTGTGAGAGCACTTGTGGGGAAGAGTGTAGCTTAGTGGAATGAAGAGGGTGACAAGTGTCACCTCCTCATTCATGAGAATCTTCCCTTGTGTGCTCACATCTCCCTTGCTCTCACACATGTGAGAACATTTGTGGGAAAGTGTGTAGCCTTGTGGAATGGGGAGATCACAAGTGTCACCTCCTCATTCTTATGGGGTTGTGAGGAGGATTATGTGGATGGAGGAGAGAGTGACAAGTGTCACCCTCTCATCCACTAGAGTTTGAGAGCCTTGCCTATTTATCTCTCTGCTTCATATGAGATGAGGGTTTCTTATTTTGGGATTTTTATGCTTGTGTTGGGGAGGAGAGAAGGGCTTGTAGAACTTGGAAGGATTTTTAGAAGGACTTGTAGAGAGCTCTTCAACAACATCCTCCATCCTTGAAGCTTGAGAGGTATTCCTCAAGGCTTCAAGCCTATTGTTTTACTTGCTTTTGCTTATGCATTATGTATGTATATGATTGTTATGCTTATGTTCTTTTTAGTTTTGTGTATGTGGGTTTTAAAAGGGTTTTTGGGGTGAACTCTCCATGTGAGAGAGCTCACATTTGTCTTAGGTGAGAGAGGTGTGAACCTCCTCGGTTTCCCCTCTTGGTTTTGGTATAGTTTTTATGGCCATAGGGCCTTGTGTTGCAACTTTGAGAAGTATGGTTTTATGGCAAGAGTGCCTTGGGATGGAAGTATGAGAAGTTTATGGAAAGAGACCAAGGTTTTATGAGTATTTGAGTTTTTGGATCTCTTTGAGTTGAGAGTAGTCCACTCTCTCACCCTTTAAACTCATTTCAAAATGGGTTAGTTTTGTGTTTGACTTGGGTGGGTGTTATTGTGTTTGGTGTGTGTGTTTTGTAACCCTTGTGGTATGGACCTTAGTTTTTGGAAGGCCTCCTAGCTCGGGGGTGGCCTACTTGTAGGCCTAGGTTAGGAGGAGAGCTTCCCAAGGGCATGGTGAACTATTTTGTGTGTTTTGTAGGTTCATTTGGTGGCTATGGAGGAGTTTGGCTTTGGGAAGGAAACATGGAGTTTAATATTTTTTTAGTTTTATAAAATGAGAGCATTGGGATGCCTCATCTCTATTTTTGGGTTGTATTAAGTTTTGTTCAAGCTTGAGAGTTGAGCTCTCATAAGCGTTGTAGTCATTTACCCTCTTTGTAAATATTTCAATATATTAAATATAGAAGCAATAGTTTTATCTCCATTTCAATGTTGAAATAATATTACATCTCTCTCTCTCTCTCTTTATTCTATTTAGTTGCAATGGAAAATGGATTGTGTAAAGAAAATAGTGGTTATAATGTTTTAGAATATGAGATAATGTTCTTTTATGTTTAATAGAAAACACACACACACACACACATATATTCATCTAAGTATAAATTCATTCTATTATTAGTGAATGATGGATTTGCCGTTATGTTAATAGATAAATTTATTTGACTCTACTTATTCTCTTTTGTTTGCTAGTATTTATAAAAAAAATGGATGGAGATCATATATATATATATAGTTATATTAAATTTTAGAGTTGTTGTTTTGTTTAAGTTCATTGTTTTATGACAGTGATAAAATATTGTACCTGTGAGTATATATATGTTTCTACTCATATATTTTAAATTACACTAAAGGGCATTCATAATTGTTAAATGTTTTAAGTTAAAGTTTGTTTGCTAAGCGAACGAATTAGGGTTCGTCACTGTTGAAAAGGGGCAAACTTTTGGTGGGTTGCAGGGGCCGACAGACCCCTGTGCCCACGACCTCTCTATTTTTTTTATTGACTGTGGGGGGATTTGGGGACCTCGTCCCCCCCTCCACTGAGCCTTAAGGCTCTATGGAGGGGGGCGGCGGATCCCCTGCCCCTCCCCCTTTTCGTTTCCTTACCCCATAGGGTCTGCAAATAGCATAGTGGTGCTTAAACATAAAGCTTGCCTTAAAACGTAGTTCGGCTCTGCCTATCATTAGATGCTTTAATTTGTAAACACACACACACACACACATATATATATATATATATATATATATATATATATCCTGTATTTTTTTAATACTGTGTATTTTTGCTACTCTGTGTTTTTTTTTATATTGTGTAATTTTACTACTCTCTATTTTTAACAACTTCTATATATATATATAGTTGTGGGCAATGCATGCCTTTTTTTCCCTCTTTGTGTTTCTTTAGAAAAAAAGAATACATACATACATATATATATATATATATATATATATATATATATATATATATATATATATATATATATATATATATATATATATATATATATATATATATATATATATATATATATATATATATATATAACCAGAGAGCAAACATGGGAAAACTTAGAATATCCTTTATAACTATTTTAGAAAAATTGAAATAGCAACTAGAAAACTTATAAATTTTATTAGTAAACATAGACCTCATTATTTCTATATAAACAATTATTTCCTTCAACTTGTGCATTTAACAATATTGGAGAAATAGAAAATAGATTAGAAACCAAACAAATTAGAGAAAAGAGAATATTAAAACAACTTGTAGAAAACTAATTTGTTAGAAAAACATTATATTAGAATATCTTCTTTTGGGAAGATACCTTCCACTTGGGAAGGTACCTTCCCACTTGCTCCTTTTTGAAAACTTGCATCCAACCAGAAATAAAATAAGTTGTGAGTGAGAACAAATGAGAATGTTTAGAGATTATATAATACATGTCTAGGGTTTGGTGCCCTAAGTTTTAAATGATGGTTAACTTAATTAAACATGGTTTAGTGTGTGCAACCCCACTTAGTGAGTGGAAGCCTTTTTTTGTCTTATGTGAGTGTGGGAGCAATTTAATTTATTTTTATTTGTCATGCCCACATTTCCCATGCGGTCATGACATGCAACACACGTATCATGTCCACATTTGTCATGTGGTCATGACACGAAATATCAAAAATTTTCCATGCATCCCTAGAAACCCCCTCGCATGCGTTAGCGTGCTTGGTGGTAATACACTTAAGGCGTAAACATGTCAGTTGAATGCGGGGGTAATGCGATCACATGCGCATTCCCCTTTGCGATGAAGGCCAGCTTGGGGGTCGATGCAACGTGAATAACGTCGCTAATAGGGTTAGGATCAAGGATCAAAACCGTAGGTTTACCTAAGTGGATGATGGGATTTTGACACTAGCCAAAATCAAAAGCCTAATTCTAAAGCATAAGAATACATTAAAGGTTTGATTAAAAGTCATCATGTTGTGGAAATGATCATTCTAACACACCGTAAGGTTTAAAATTGCTAAATTAACTAAACCCTAGATTATGAGAAAATCCGGCAGCATAACGCCTCATAGGTGTGCATAGGATTTATTCTAATTAAATAAATAAAATAATCAAAGGTTCCCTAACACACCAATGGGATAAAATGACTTATTTAATTAATTATTTATTTCTCACTAGATTGATTAAATTTAAGCACTAAACTAAATAAAATAATTCTAACCTCTTGATTAATACCTCTTGCAATTAATAAAATAAAATAAAATAAAATAAGTTTAGTTTGTTTTTAGTTTTCTGTTGCTGTTTGAACTGAGGGTGGATAGGGTAGATAAGAGTCGGATAATACAATTGAGATTCTCAAAATGCTAAGGCCGATAGGCCATTCAACATTTTATGACTAAGTCGGTCTCTAGGAGGGATCCGACCTAGCTACCAAAATCAACACTCCCTCTTAGCTAGGGAGGATTCCTTCATAAGGATCAAGTCACATAGTGACTACCACCATGGCTACTCCCATAGATGAAAACATAAGTGCTTATTGCCATCTCCACATGATGTTTACCATAGATACTTCCAGAGGGTGAACAAGCAAATCATGGAATTTCTCCCATGATATCCACCATACCTACTTGTAGAGGGTGGATCCACCATACCTACTTGCAGAGGGTGGAAGAGGGCTTTCACCTCAAACTTCTCCCAGAGAAGAGTGCATTACCACCATGCCTACTCGCAGAGTGTGGATCCACCATGCCTACTTGCAGAGGGTGGAAAATATAGTATAATGTATCACTGATGCTGAGACTCCCTCTTAGCTAGGGCTTCATTCTCCACAACTCCAAGCTTGTCTCAAAAATATGCAAGATTTACTCAAGCAAGAGGTTTGGTGAGAACATCCACTATTTGCTCATTAGTGCTGATGTACTTCAGCTGAATAGCATTCCTTTGCACCATATCCCGGATATAGTGATACTGAGTTTTCACATGCTTTGATCTGTCATGAAACATAGGATTGGAAGAGAGCTTCACACAACTCTGGTTATCACTATGAATAACTGTAGGCTCCTAAGGTTGTCCAAACAATCTTGTAAGGAGTTTTCGAAGCCACACTGCTTCTCGAGATGCCACACAAGATGCAATATATTCTGCTTCAGCAGTATTCAATGCTACTGAAGACTATTTTCTACTGCACCATGATATCATGGCGGATCCCAAGCTGAAGCAAAATCTAGAAGTGCTCTTTCTATGAGTGACACTTCCTGCCCAATCAGAATTAGAATAGCCTTCCAAGGTAATGACTGTATTGGAAGAGTACTTCAATCCATATCCAACTGTACCATGCAAATATCTCAAGATATGCTTGGCTGCAACAAGATGAATCTGCCTTGGTTCACACATGAACTGGCTGAGGGCATTCACTGCATAGCAAATGTTAGGTCTAGTGTTAACTAGATACATCAGGGATCCAATCAGCTGCCTGTATTCAGTAGGATCCACAAGATCAGACCTAGCTGTAGATTCACTCAACTTCTTTAAGTTAGTTTCCATAGGAGTAGGCATAGGTTTACAATCTAACATTCCAAATCTCTTCAAAATATCAATGGTATATTTTCCTTGACTTAGAATAATTTCATTGGGTCTTTTCCATACTTCTAACCCTAGAAAGAAATGCATGAGACCTAGATCTTTCATTTCAAATTCTGAAGTCAATTCTTCCTTACATCTAAGAATGAGACTATCTTCTCCAGTTAGGAATAAGTCATCAACATATAAAACCAAAATCAACATTTCACCATTGAATACTTTGAAGTAAAGGTTAGGATCAACATCATTCTTACAGAAACCTCAGCTTACCAAGTACCTGTCAATTCTTTCATACCAAGAACGGGGGGCTTGCTTAAGGCCATATAATGCTTTCTTCTATCTGCATACATGAGATTCTTTCTTATGGATCACAAAGCCTTCAGGTTGCTCAATGTAGACTTCTTCTTCAATAACACCATTGAGGAAGGTTGTCTTTACATCCATCTGATGCAACTTCCATCCCTTAGCTGTAGCAATAGAAATGATAGTCCTGATAGAGGTATATCGAGCAACAGGGGCAAAGGTTTCCTCATAATCTATGCCTTCTTTCTGAGAGAAGCCATGAGCCACAAATCTAGCTTTGTATTTCTCAATACTTCCATTAGCAACATGTTTAATTTTAAACAACCATTTGGAAGATATGATAGACTTACCTTTGGGTCTAGGCACAATATCCCAAACATCATTCTTGATGATAGACTGATATTCTTCATCCATAGAATTCTTCCATGCTTGTTGTTTCATGGCCTCTTTAATGCTGGAAGGTTCAGTCTCAATGAGGTTGGACATCAATGCAACATAGTTGGAGAATTTCTGAGGTCTCCTACTTTTCCTGAATGTGCCACTTGGAGCTGCAAACTTTTCTACCTCTTGAATCTAGAGAGGTCTCTTTTTACTCATGGTAATGTCCCTAGGCCCATCGGTAGGATCCAAAGGTTCACTTGGATCATTATGATTTTCAGATTTTGTAGACTCTCTCTGAATCTTAGAATCATGCTCAATATCCATGTCTTGAGGGTTATCATGAACTTCATTGTCAATCTCTATACTTGAGCCTTTAGATCTTTTGAGTGCAATATTTTCTTCAAAAGTGACATCTCTACTAACCTCAATAAACTTCTGACCTGGAATGTAAATTTTGAATGCTTTGAATGTTTCGCTGTAGCCCACAAGAATGTCTCTTTTGCCAGAAGGTTCCAACTTGGTTCTCTTCTCTTTGGGTACATGGACATATACTGGACTCTCAAAGATCCTCAAGTAACTGATATCAGGTTTGATCCCTGAAAATGCTTCTTCTAGAGTCATATCTTTCAATACACGGTGTGGGTATCTATTCTGAATGTAGACAACGGTCCTAGATGCTTCGGTCCATAGGAAAGTCTGCAGATCCTGATCATGAATCATAGCTTTTGCTGCCTCAACTATGGATCTGTTCTTTCTTTCTGCAACCCCATTTTGCTGAGGGTTGTAGGTAACACAAAACTCCCTCTTGATCCCTGCCTCAACACAAAAATCATGAAAACTACCCAAGGTGTATTCACCTCCATTGTCAGACCGTAAAACGTTAATTCTTTTCCTAGATAGATTTTAGGCTCAAGCTTTAAATTATTTGAATCTACTTAGGACTTCATCAGATTCTTTTGATTTGAGAAAGTAAATCCAAGTTTTCCTAGAGTAGTCATCTATAAAGATTACATAATACAAGAATCCACTTGGGGAAGCAACAGACATAGGTCCACATAAATCAAAATGCACAAGAGCTAATTTCTCTTTAGACCTACTTTCACTTTGATGAAATGGACTCTTAGTGTTTTTACCCATAGCACAACCTTTGCATGTATCATCATGAATATGACTAAGTTTAGGCATACCTTTAACTATCTTCTCAAGTGTAGGGAGGGCTCAAACATGGAGATGTCCAAGTCTTCTATGCCATAGCTCACTTGACTCAGGTGCTTCATGAATGAGAGCTTGAACTGGACATGCTGAAAGCTTATATAGGCTCTCATACCTATTCCCAATGACACGAGCTGATTTGATGTTGGACTTCTTAGGCCATGCAAGCACTCTTCCCTCAGAAAATGCAATCTGATAACCCTTATCTTCTAGTGCTGATATGGAGATAGGGTTTCTTTTAATTCCTAGCACAAATAAAATATCACTGAGATGAAGAGAAATTCCAGAATCTAAATTAAGGGAAGTAGTACCAAAACATCTCACAGAATAGCAAGCATCATCACCAATGACCACATGAAGATTAGACTCTTTCTCCACTAAATCTGAGAGGTGCTCTCGATAGCCGGTGATGTGTCTAGATGCACCGCTATCAATCAGCCAAGTATCACTGTCTGTGGGTACATTGCTTGACAGAGCAAAAATAAAAAGGAAGTCTTCAATATTAGACTGATTTGAGACTTCATTTAAGTTTGCTCCTTGTTGCTTAGGCTGGGATAAACAGTCCCTTGCATAGTGACTGAATTTGTCACACCTGAAGCACTTGATGTGAGACATGTCCTTTATCTTTTTCTTTGAATCATGAGGTGGATTAGACCTTTGATATCTATCTGTCTTGAAATTGTTCTTCTTCCAATAGCCTCCTTTCTTCTTGAAAGACTGGGCAGCAAGGACATGATTGTCTTCATGACTGTTTTTGATAACTCCTTGTTATCTCCTAGATTTGCACCCCTGCATGCAGTTGTGAAACCTCAGCAATCTAGAGTAACACGGGAATGATCTCTTAGTGTGGGACTTTTCTAAATGAGATTAGACCTTTGGAGAAGGCCGGCTTCCTTAATTGGTTATCACCTAAAACTACTAAATCTTAAGAGGAAAAGGGAGAAGGAATGCTTTAAAATGAAGAATGAAACAAAAAAGGTTGAAAACAAAGGGTGATTCACCAAGTTTAATAAAATAACCCTCACAGTACTGAGAAAATGCATAGCATAACCAAATATAGAAAGCAAACATACACAGATTCAACTGATCCTAGCAGAGGTGAGAAACAAGATGATTGAAAGGAACAATATGTTCACAGACAAACATATGCAGATTCACACTAAACTAAAACTCAGTCCAAGAGGCAAAATAACTTGCATATATTTAATGGGAAGGCAAAGTTTACAGTAGTAGAAAGCTCTATTTGGAAATAGAAAAAGCCTCAATGCTCAAAAAATTTCCAACCTTATTTACAACTTACGAATGCATATATATAGCATTTCAAAAAATGCCCTAAGTTAGTTGTAAAATTCACTCTCTGAGTTGTAGCAGGAAAATATCTCCCTAAAGGGATGCCCACCTGCATCAGTTATGGCGTCAAATATCTGGAATGGGCAGATAGAAGATATTTTTGAGTCTTTAATGCAAGCTACTGCATCATAGATCCTCTCTGAGACGGTGGAAAATATTTTAGCATTGAAAGGGAGTAGCTTCCATGTCTATCTTCAACCATGAATATATGAAGCATTTGAAACAAGGTGGTGGAGAGATATTTTCTGATCATTGAATGCGAGCAGCCTCCTCTACCTGCAACAATGAATGCAACAAATATCTGCATCCTTCACAAAAAAAGATTGCTGAAATGTCCTGCAGACAAAATATGCAAAATCTAGATCCAAAACTGAAAGTGAGAAACTATCCCTGAAATCCCTGCCAAATGAGAGAGGAGGCAAAAATAAGCACTTTTGCCTATTGCAACATGTCAAAATTTGCCAGAATGGAGGAGATATGGGCAGTCAAAGTTTGGGTTAACTATCTGTATATATTGCTTTGCATCTGTGTATATATCGCTATCTGAATCAGCCTCTGAAATGTCTTTGTATGTGCAAAGTGCTTTGTATACACCAACATGCAAGCGCGGGCTTTGTCTTTTGAAAAGGTCTTTGTATATATGCTTTTATCTTCAAATGTATGTCACCTTGTATATACAATACAATGGCCACATACAAGGGCTTCTCTATCACCTTTTGCATGTATGTCCCCTGCCACATGTCATCACCTAATTCGTTGCTGAGCTGGTCTAAGAAGCAACGCTGAAAAACTACATCTTTTTCCTTGCATCTGATCTTTGCATATCGCATTGTATATACAAACATACAATCACAAAATACAAACTATATGGAACTCAAAAGATTATGAAGCAAATATGAATTTGACATCTGGTCCAGCCTTTGTATCATTTCTTTTGCATATTGGCACATACAAACAAAACTTACATACAAGTCACGGACCCCAACGTTGAATTCGTCAAATTTGACTTCCCATTCGGGTCCACCTTGCATATCGGCGATGTATCTTTCTTTTGTATATCGCAATATACAATGCTGTATGCATGCAAGCTGCAGACCTGAAACCATCATTAACTGCATTGCAATCGCCATCGGGTCCGAGCCATGCATGTTCCTCTTGTATATTTCCAATGTATGTCGCATATACAATGCGAACATACAAGCAAAATATACATACAAAATGCGGAATTTTGCCCTTTATCAACTGGAATGTATGCCCCTTTCAGATCCAGTTTGTATATTAGGAATGCATATTTGATTGTTTGTGCAAACATACAATCGTAAATATACAAGTGGTGGGCCCCAACTTTGAATCACTTTCCCTTGTACGTTGACTTTGCATGCGCCCGATGTGCATTCTACTTTGTATGTCCATGGGCCCCACCAAATGTATGTCAGCCCTTTGTATCTCGCATATACAAACTGATTTGTATATGACCTTGTATGTTGTCGATATACAAAGGCTTTTGTATGCATGTCTTTGTATGTGCCTGATGCATGTTTTGCTTGTATATTTAACCCCTTGTATGTCGGCTTTGTATATGCAAACATACAAAGCGAAATATGCAAGCCATTGTTACAACTACCTTACTATATCACACATGCATATCTCCTTATATCTTTGGTGAAAGTCCTTTGTATAATCTGCCGATGTACATTGCAAAATGTACATTCATCCTTGTATGTTTTACTTGTATGTTCTTCCTTTGTACATCGCTGCAGATGTACATTCAACTATTGCATATGCATTTGCCCCTTTGTATATTTTCTTTGTATGTTGGCCTTGTATCTTTGACTTGTATGTGCGAACATACAATCGCAAATATACAAGCCACTATTCTGATATACATTGGTCTTTGAATGTTCTGCCCTTTGTATGTGGCAAATGTATATTTCACTTGCATATCGCACATAAAAACCCCTTTCACTGTAGCAAATGCATGTCGGCCTCTTTGTATATACACCTTGTACATTCCCAATGTATGTCAGACATACATTCGCCTTTGTATCTTTGCGGCATACATTGTCCCCTGCATATTTCACTTGTATGCCGCCAATGCATTTTTTCCTTTGCATGTTTGTCCCCTTTTGTATGTAGCCGTTGCATGTCTAAACATACAACACAAATATACATGCAAACCATCTCATACAAGAAGGGAATATTCTTAGAATTTGCGATAGATTCCTTAATGCATATGCAAACTCGATATGCATTGCGAAAAGCATACAACCAATTTTTTACTATTTTTGAAGGCCGACTGAGATTTTTTGACCCGCTAATGTACATTTGAACCTGCATGTACATACAAATGGCCTTGTATATACAAAGACACTTGTATGCAACTATTTTTTGTATTTTTGAACTGCGAAGGCCAAATGACTTAGAAATTTTGGGTTTGGAAAGAGAATGCTTGCAGATGAATAATTGAAACCCAAAACCTAGGTGGGCACCACCACATACATTGGCGAATGTACATTTGAACATACATTGAAAAATGTATGTACAAATACTAAGTATAAAATTGAGATTTGTCTGCGATGGGAAGCTCTTGAAGACAAAGGGTTTCTGGGTTTTTTTGGGTTTTCTGCAAGGATTCTTCAGGCAAGATTTTTGGGATTTTTGGAAAGGCATAGCATAAATATTTGAAGGATTTAAGCCTTGTATGGGTCATTTCTAAAGGAGTTTCAAGGAAAATACAAGGTGAACTATTTAACTCTGCATAGAGGAAAATGGGTCAACAATTTGGTGACCTCTATGGGATGTTTGCCTGCTAAACAATAGATCAGTGGCCTTAAGCATCCATTGGGCATGGAGTCATACAGAGGCTGAGAAAATAACTTGACAAACAATTCTGACTTTAGTAACTGGGCATATTAGCTGTGAAGAATATGGAAAGACCAAAACAGAACTAAAGGCCTAAAAGCAATCCTCTAACTGTACTAAACAATACTTAGGGAAAATAAAAGGGATCTAAACTATTGTACAACAACACTTATTGAAAACAAGAAACCTAATCTACTAATTTACAAGGCACTCATACCTCAAAACACCTCTTTAGGTGTATCCCATTAACTGGGATAGGCAAATTTTATCCATCCATGCTTGATAACTGAAATGCATTGTGGTCCTTGCATTCAGTAATGACAAATGGACCACTCCACATGTTGTCAAACTTGGAGTGCTTTCCTGGTTTACTTTTCAACTCATCCCATTTGAGCACCATATCACCCTCCCTAAAGATTCTGGGAGTGGCCTTCTGATCAAAATTTCTTTTGGTCTAAAGTTGATGATACTCCATAGTTTTCATAGCCCTATCTCTGATTTCTTCAAGCTCCATAAGCTGAGCATATCTGACAGCCATGGGATCCTCTTCTTCAAACATCTCTAGTTGATTCATGATATCAAGTGCTGGTAGCTCCATAGATATAGGCAATCTTGCCTCTTTCCCATAAACTAACATATATGGGGAATTCCCAATAGACATCTTGGGAGTTATTCTATCTGCCCATAAGGCATACTTCAGATTAGTGTGCTAGGTCTTCTAGTTGTCCTCCATTGATCTTTTAATAATCCTTATGAGATTTTTATTTGTAGATTCAGCCAAACCATTCCCTGTGGGTAATAATTTGATGAAGTATTCAAATAGATCCCATTATTAATAGCCCAGTCAGTTATCTTTAGGCCAACAAAGGCTAAAGCATTGTCAGAGATGATTGACTCAGGCACTCCAAATCTAGACATCAAACCCTGATAACAATTCAACGTAGCATTCTCATTAGATTCCTTTAGAGCCACTGCTTCAGTCCACCTTGTGAAATAGTCTGTAGCTGTAAGTATCCACCTATGGCCTGCACTTGATGGTGGGTTAATGGGACCTACAAAATCAATGCCCCATCTCATGAAGGGCTGCTCTACTTGAATTGTCTGTAGAGGTAAAGTTGGCAGCCTTTCTTTGCCTGCAAAAATGGCACATTTTACGTATTTTCTAGCCCATGCATGGGCATCCTTGAATAAGCTGGGCCAGTAATATCCAGCTCTCATTATTTTCCAAGCAGTAGTCTTTGGAGCAAAATGACCCCATGCTGTTCCATCATGAAACTCATGCAGCACCTTGTCAGTCTGATCATTATCAATGCATCTTAACAATACACCATTAAAATCTTTTCTAAAAAGGATGCCATTTATTAAAACATATGGAATGGATTGTAGTCTAAAGTACCTCCTCTTGGTTCTATCTAAACCTGCTGGACATTTACCAGTTTGCAAAAATTGAGTCATGTTATTAAACCAACTTGTGCCCACTGCTGGCATCTTCAATGGTCAGAAGCACCTCTTCTTCTTTTTCTATTTCATTCTCAGAACTAGTAGCAAGCTGCTCATTGAGTCCTCTGCCTCTGACAAGCTTGGTTATCTTGATATCCACATCATATTCCATGACTTTGGTGATCCAACCAGCCCTTTTCTCATTAACATCTTTACTTAGTAGGAACTCTTTCACGCTAGGGTGAGCAACCATCAAATGTATCTTATTATTAGAAATAAGATGCTTGAACCTTTTTAGACTCCTTACCACTTCGAGGACATGTTTTTCAATGAAGCTATACCTTTGCTCATACTCCTCTAGCCCCTGATTAAAGAAAGTGATTGGCTGTTCAAAGCCGTCACTCTGCTGCTGTACCAGAATCATAGAGATTGTATCTAGATCGCCGTAAGCATATAAAATAAAATCTTTGGAGAAGTCAGGATTTACTAGAGTTGGCACAGTTAACAATGCTTCTTTTATGGACTCAAAGCTGAGTTTGGCCTCTGTTGTCCAATCGAAAATTGTGCTCTTCTTCAACATAGACGTCAGAGGCTTCAATAGATTTGTAATATTGGGAATAAATCTTCGCAAAAAATTAATTCTGCCAATAAAACTTTGAAGTCCCTTCTTGTGACTGGGTAAAGGCAGCTCCAGAATAGCTCTTACCCTTTTAGCGTCAATGGTAATGCCTTCCTTTGACACAACGTGCCCTAGCAGCTTGCTCTCATGCACAGTGAAAATGCATTTCTTGGGATTGAGCGATATCCCAAACTCTTTGCATCTCTCAAATACCTGCCTTAAGTGGGATAAATGCTCAGCTACATTTTTGGAAAAAACTGTAATGTCGTCTAAGTACACAAGCACCAATTTATACAACAAACCCTTAAAAGCCATGTTCATAGCTCTCTGAAAAGTAGAGCCAGCATTTGATAGACCAAAAGGCATTCTCTTGTAGGCCATGGTGCTCCATTTAGTGGTGAAAGTGGTTTTAAACTAATCTTCCTCCTTGACTAACCCCTGATTATAACCAGAAAATCCATCAAGCAAGGAGAATCTTTCAGAACCAGCCACTACTTGCAGAATTTGCTCCATTGAGGGCAGCGGGTAGTGGTCTTTTAGGGAGGCTCTATTAAGGTCTCTAAAGTCGACACACAACCTAATCTCCCCATTCTTTTTTCTCACAGGGACAAGGTTGGAGACCCAAGAAGTATGCTTGATCGGGAAAATGATCTTTCCCTCGATTAGCTTAGTCAATTCTTTAATCATCAGGGGCTCCAACTTCGGGTTTAGAGGTCTTTGTTTCTACCTCATAGGTTTTGTACATGGTTCTAATTCTATGGTATGCTGGGCAATAAGAGGGTCAAACCCCTTTAGGTCTAAATAATCCCAAGCAAACAAATCTTCAAACTCTTGACACAGAGCAATGAAGGCTTTCCTATCTTCAGGGGAACAGATTTTACCTATTTTGACAAGCCTACCCTTGAAAATTTCCAACTTCTCATAATGTTAAACTTTTATCTGCATGCTGATTTTGCTCTTCTTCAGCTGATCATCAGTACCAAAAATAGATTCCAAGGTTACCAATCCCTTGGGCAGCTTGTTTGTTCTCAACTAAACAATTTGGTCATTGCCATATTGTTGTTTGAGTTTATCCTGATTCATCATGGAAAACTCATCCTCCTCTAACAGGAAACGCAGGATTTGTTCATCACTCTCAAAATCCTGCCAATGAATATTATTGTCAGGGATAGAGGGTCTATCAACTATTTTTACATGAGGCTGCACCTTTTCTCTTTGAATATCACTGGGGATGTCAAACTGAGCCCCAATTGCAGCTAACCTATCAGCATGGGAGTTATGATTTCTTGGAATAGAGATCAGATTGAAAGCATCAACTCTTCAATCATGTCCCATACCCTATGCGTGTGGCATTTCAAAACATCATTTTTTGTAACATGTAGCCCTCTCACCTGATTTACAATGAGTTCACTGTCACCAGACCTGTAAACAACTAATTTTCTTCTTTCTTGCCCACTGTAAACCTTGGATCAATCCTTCATACTTAGTAGTGTTATTTGTGCATGAAAAAGCAAAATAGAAAGTAGAATAATATTTTTCACCTTGTGGAGACACAAGCATTGCACCACCACCAGATCCATTCCTATTCCTAGAGCCATCAAAGTACATTTTCCATACTTTTTCTTGCTGCTCTATCTGTTGTTCAGCATTCTTTACCAGATTTGGAATTGCTATTTCAGGCTCATGCAGTATGTAAACCCCCATACTAGTTTCTTGGATGTGTCCCTCAGGATCATCAACAACATTTTTTGAGGCCCACTCCTTTAGAAGCACCTCTGGTATACTTTCAGCTTGTAGCTCTTGAGCAGCAACCAGCTCAGGGTTATCAGAAATAATGCAATTTGCATTAACAACACTTGGAACATAGGGCTCTATGTAATGATTTGAAAGCAATTCAGATTTTAGGGTTACTTTTGTGCCATATCTAGTCTTGAAAAACATGTGGGACCAGTTCGAGGATAAATATCCTCCTATCTTGGCTGTGAACTCTCTTGACAAGCACATGGCAAAATAAGGAGGCAAATCTATGATGAACACCTCCTGGGAAATGGAAACATTTGGGCAAGTGTGCAGAGTGAGACCTAGGTCTTTGATAACACCCATAGTATTAACAGCTGTGCCATCTAACTGAAGTACACCCTTCTCAAGGGGCTGGTATCTCAACCCTAGTTGGTCTGTAATTTGTTTTGGCATCACAGAACTACTTGCACCACTATCCACCATATAGTTATGTACCAACTTGTCTCCACTTATCAAAGACACGTAAAATGGGAGTGGTTTAGCACTTTTGTTTGGCTATTTGCTGTTGTCCTGGGGTGATTTGGTAAGGACAACCCTAGTTGGGTCAACAGTTGCATCATTGGGCACTTTTAAATCAGACAAGGCAGATTGCAACATCCTCTTTTGGCCTGGGATGGCTAGAGAGTCCTACACAGACATTGTCACATTCATCTTCTTCATATTTTCAATAATATTGAAAGGTGGAGTGACAACTACCTTTTGTTGTGACTTTGTAGCAACAGTATCAGCCTGTAAATGAGGTATTTCCCGTGCTGTTGCTGAAGTGTTTGTTTGTAAAATATGGGGAACATGGGATGTAGAAGCATCAACATGTCCTTTTCCTTTATTTTCTACTTGTTCTACCTCATAACCCCTCTTCTTGGCTCTTGTGATGGCTGCAACCGAAGTATTATCGCTGTTTACACCACAGAATTCACCTTCTTGCCAATTTATGAAGGCAAAATCATTTTGAGGCTGGTCCTGCTGTTGCATAGCCCCACATGAGGTGTATTTGGATGAGTGACTACAACATTCTATACCATTAGAGCCTAATTTATAACCCCATTCGAGTAGGTTGCCTGATTGTGTGGCTGATTGCATGGAAAACACCATTCATATTCAGCTGCAAGGTTATTCTAAACAGGAACAAGGTCCTTGACAGCATTAATGGGGACCGGATTGTAAGACTGAAAAGGCCTCTGGTTCACATTCTGCCTAGTACCCTGGTAATTACTTTGATAAGGTGGCCTGTTAGCTTGATATGGTTGGTTTTGCCCCTGATAAGGCTGATTGGGTTGCTGATAGGGTTGTCTGCTTTGGGACTGCTGCTTTTTGATGTTTACTAACTCATTCCCAAAGGTTTGCAGGATGTTCTCTATTTTCTATTGGCTATTTTTAATATCTTAACTCTTGTGATGAGATGGAAGCAGCAGTTTCAGAATTGGCAATACTTGGCAATGCTGCAGTAGCAGGTAAAGGGGCAAAATATGGGATTGACAATGGCATTGAAGCTTGAATCTCAGGGAAGATGGGTACTGGTGGTCGAGGAGCTATTTTACCAGCCTAAATTAGGCTATTTTATTCTCTAATAGCTATTTCATATGCATCAGGTAGGCTTGTACCTCCCAATGATTGGATCGTTACTGAAATATCACTATTTAAATCTTTCAAAAAATACAAGAATGCATATTCTAATGGAAGTCTTACCATGGCAGCAATTCTATCCCATGTCTTCTAAAATCTGAAGTTGAAATCCATCATTTGCTCCTGGGGAGCTCTCTTTATTGTAGTCATCTGTTCAACCAATGCCAAGTTGTCTAATTTATCTTGAAGTTGCTTATTTAACTTATCACCTAAATCATCCCAGGTTGTAATGGTTTGTACCGATAAACTCCTAAACCATTGTAATGCTTTTCCCTTGAAAGAGGCAGCCAACAGCCTGATGGCTACATTTTCTTGGGTTATATGATGAACATCGCATAGAGAAGCTACGTCTCTAATGTACTCAATAGGGGTAGTTTGATTCTCCCCTGTGAAATAAGGTAGACTCTTCAAAGCTGCCATGGGAATAATGTCATGTACTCAAGTTCAATGGACTGCCCCCATCAAAAGCCACAAATGGTTGATTCCTTGCCATTTGAACGACTAGAGGTAGGATTGCTTGAGTTGATACAGGGACTACGGGTGCAACCGGCCTGAAACTTAGAGGAGTTGATTGTACTCTTTTGGAAACCGGGGTCCTTGCTATAGCTCTCCCCTGTCTTCTAGGTGGTGATAGCTGCAAATAGTCAAATGAGCTTGAACTTCGAGTTTGAATCTCTCTCATATAATGTAATAGTAGAACTGATTTGCTTATCTTTCCTCAGTATGAGTCGCCAGATATGCAAGTTTTAACCTCTCACAGGTCTGAAAATTACTGGTTGCACATCAAAACCAACAATAAGAGATAATATTTTGATTATTTTCTAACTCTCAGTCCCACCGGGCGTGCCAAAGTTGTTATCTCCCAGATTTGCACCGTTGCATGTAGTTGTGAAACCTCAGCAATCTGGAGTAACATGGGAATGATCTCTAAGTGTGGGACTTTGCTAAATGAGATCAGACCTCTAGAGAAGGCTGGCTTCCTTAATTGGTTATCACCTAAAACTACTAAATCTTAAGAGGAAAAGGGAGAAGGAATGCTTTAAAATGAAGGATGGAACAAAAAAGATTGAAAACAAAGGGTGATTCACCAAGTTTAATAAAAGAACCCTCACAGTACTGAAAAAATGCACAGCATAACCAAATATAGCAAGCAGACATACACAGATTCAATTGATCCTAGCAGAGGTGAGAAACAAGATGATTGAAAGGAACAGTATGTTCACAGACAAACATATGCAGATTCACACTAAACTAAAACTCAGTCCAAGAGGCAGAATAACTTGCATATATTTAATGGGAAGACAAAGTTTATAGTAGCAAAAAGCTCTGTTTGGAAACAGAAAAAAGCCTCAATGCTCAAAAACTTTCCAACCTTATTTACAACTTACGAATGCATATATATAGCATTTCAAAAAATGCCCTAAGTCGGTTACAAAATTTGCTCTATGAGCTACAGCAGGAAAATATCTCCCTGAAGGGACGCCCATCTGCATCAGTTATGGCATCAAATATCTAGAACTAGGCAAATAGAAGATATTTTTGAGTCTTTAATGCAAGCTGCTGCATCATAGATCCTCTCTGAGACGGTGGAAGATATTTTGGCATTGAAAGGGAGTAGCTTCCGTGTCTATCTTCAACCATGAATATATGAAGCATCTGAAATAAGGTGATGGAGAGATATTTTATGATCATTGAATGTGAGTAGCCTCCTCTACCTGCAGTAATGAATGCAACAAATATCTGCATCCTTCACAAAAAAAGATTGCTGAAACGTTCCGCAGTCAAAACATGCAAAATCTAGATCCAAAACTAAAAGTGAGAATTTGTCCCTGAAATCCCTGCCAAATGAGAGAGGAGGCAAAAATAAGCACTTTTGCCTCTTGCAGAATGTTGAAATTCGCCAGAATGGAGGAGATATCAGCAGTCAAAGTTTCGGTCAACTACCTATATATATCGTTTTGCATCTGTGTATGTATCACTATCTAAATCGGCCTCTGAAATGTCTTTGTATGTACAAAGCGCTTTGTATACACCAACATGCAAGCGTGGGCTTTGTCTTTTGAAAAGGCCTTTGTATATATGCTTGTATCTTCAAATGTATGTCACCTTATATATACAATACAATGGCCACATACAAGGGCGGGCCCTTTTACTTCTCTATCACCTTTTGCATGTATGTCCCCTGCCATGTGTCATCACCTAATTTGTCGCTGAGCTGGTCTGAGAAGCAACGCTAAAAAACTACATCTTTTTCCTTGCATCTGATCTTTGCATATCGCATTGTATATACAAACATACAATTGCAAAATACAAACTATATGAAACTCAAAAGATTATGAAGCAAATCTGAATTTGACATTGGGTCCAGCCTTTGTATCCTTTCTTTTGCATATCGGCACATACAAGCAAAACATACATACAAGTCGCGGACCCCAATGCTGAATTCGTTAAATTTGACTTCCCATTCGGGTCCACCTTGCATATCGGTGATGTATCTTTCTTTTGTATATCACAATATACAATGCTGTATGCATGCAAGCTGCGGACCTGAAACCATCATTAACTACATTGCAATCACCATTCGGTCTGAGCCATGCATGTTCCTCTTGTATATTTCCAATGTATGTCGCATATACAATGCGAACATACAAGCAAAATATACATACAAAATGTAGAATTCTGCCCTTTATCAACTGGAATGTATGCCCCTTTCAGATCCGGTTTGTATATTAGGAATGCATATTTGATTGTATGTGCAAACATACAATCGCAACTATACAAGCGGTGGGCCCCAACTTTGAATCACTTTCCCTTGTACATTGACTTTGCATGTGCCTGATGTGCACTCTGCTTTGTATGTCCATGGGCCCCACCAAATGTATGTCGGCCCTTTGTATCTCGCATATACAAACTGATTTGTATATGACCTTATATGTTGTCGATATACAAAGGCTTTTGTATGCATTTCTTTGTATGTGCCCGATGAATGTTTTTCTTGTATGTTTAACCCCTTGTATGTCGGCGTTGTATCTGCATACATACAAAGCGAAATATACAAGCCACTATTACAACTACCTTACTATATCGCACATGCATATCTCCTTATATCTTTGGCGAAAGTCCTTTGTTTAATCTACTGATGTAGATTGCAAAATGTACATTCATCCTTGTATGTTTGACTTGTATGTTCATCCTTTATACATCGCTGCAGATGTACATTCAACTGTTGCATATGCATTTGCCCCTTTGTATGTTTTCTTTGTATGTTGGCCTTGTATCTTTGACTTGTATGTGCGAACATACAATCACAAATATACAAGCCACTATTTCGATATACATTGGTCTTTGAATGTTTCGCCCTTTGTATGTGGCGAATGTGCCTTGTACATTCCCAATGTATGTCAGACATACATTCACCTTTGTATCTTTGCGGCATACATTGTCCTCTGCATATTTCTCTTGTATGCCGCCAATGCATATTTTCCTTTGCATGTTTGTCCCCTTTTGTATGTAGCCATTGCATGTCTAAACATACAACACAAATATACATGCAAACCATCTCATACAAGTAGGGAATATTCTCAAAATCTGTGATAGATTCCTTAATGCATATACAAACTCGATATGCATTTCGAAAATCATACAACTAATTTTTTACTATTTTTGAAGTCCGACTGAGATTTTTTGACCCGCTAATGTACATTTGAACCTGCATGTACATACAAATGGCCTTGTATATACAAAGACACTTGTATGCAACTATTTTTTGCATTTTTGAACTGCGAAGGCCAAATGACTTAGAAATTTTGGGTTTGGAAAGAGAATGCTTGCAGATGAATAATTGAAACCCAAAACCTACGTGGGCACCACCACATACATTGGCAAATGTACATTTGAACATACATTGAAAAATGTATGTACAAATACTAAGTATAAAATTGAGATTTGTTTGTGATGGGAAGCTCTTGAAGACAAAGGGTTTTTGGGTTTTTTTGAGTTTTCTGCAAAGATTCTTCAAGCAAGATTTTTTGGATTTTTGGCAAGGCATAGCATAAATATTTGAAGGATTTAAGCCTTGTATGGGTCATTTCTAAAGGATTTTCAAGGAAAATACAAGGTGAACTATTTAACTCTACATAGAGGAAAATGGGTCAACACTCCTCTAGCAGCGAGTCGAGACTCTTCTTGAATACAGTCAGCCCTTAATCTGTCAAACTTTGGCAGATCAATGCTTGCACTAATTCCTTGAATGTAGGATTCCCAAGATGCTGGAAGACCATTGAGGGCTAGCATAGTTAAATCATTTTCATCAACAATCTTTCCAATAGATGAGAGCTGATCTCTCAATTCAGAAATCCTCATGAAGTAAGCCATGACGGATTCACCTTTAGCCATCTTGATGTGATGAAGCTATTGCTTCAAAGTTAGAACACGACTAGTGTTGTTGATTTCATACATCTCCTCCAAGGTTCTGAACATTTTGCTTGCTATCTTCAACTTGGAGATGATGAGAACAATGTGGTCCTTTACTGAATCAATTAAGATCTTTTGAGCTTGAAGATCTTTCTTCCTCCATTGGGTCTTTTCTCCTTCTTCCTCAGGCTCGGAAGATTCTTTGGTCACAAAGTTTGCAAGGTCATTTTCATTCAACACAAGCATGATGCAAACTCTCCATAATGTGAAATTGGAAGCCCCATCCAATCTATCTTCCACCCTGAGATTGAGAACCATCTTGAAGAAGTGATAAGGGTTAGAAGTAGATAATTTGTTACTGCAAATCCGATTATACTAATTCAAACTTGGCTCTGATACCATGTTAATTTTACCAATCAGATTAATAGTAAGGAACAAGAAAACACAAATGCACACATAACACAAAGATACCCTAGGAAAAACTCTCTCTTAGAGGTGAAAAACTCAGCAAGAAAATCTCAGATCCAATTAGATTAATGGCAGGGGCAAATTACAACTTTGCTCAGCTAGGGCATAGAATCATAGACACCAAGAATACAACTTGTCTAAACTTTAGTTCTGAACTGAACTTTAGTTCTGAACTAAACTGATTATAATATTTAGAATGAAGTTCTCTTGCACATGAGGTGATTGCACAGTAAGCACAAAGGTTCAGCAGCCCTAGATAATCCTGAAACAAACTTCACCCAAGCAAGATCAGATTCACTTCACCAAGTAGCAGATTCGCTGTTGATTGCAGATGAGGGCAGGATGAACAAATCAATTATCGAACCACTGAACTAGTTGAACCATTCAACTCCTTGAACCTTCGAACCCTTTGAACCGTTGAACTTGTTGAACCATTCAACCTATTGAACGGTTGAGCCTATTGAACCATTGAACCTATCGAACAATTGAACCTGTTGAACCTATCAGCAAGGAAACTTACTAATTGCAGATGAATATTGCCAGACTTGAAGTAGATGGCTGATGGATAGTTTTCTCAGAGCATAGTTCAGTGTGTGTTGCTATGGATTGTGACTACAAGTCACTTTACATTTATAGGAGAACGCACAAACAATAACCTTGGTCGGCCTTATACAGTTTGGTGCCAAGTTATAATAATTCAAATAATTACATACAAGTTACATTGAAATAGGTCCTAACCTATTTGCAATTACAAGAAAAACATAATGAATTCGCCCAAATAGGGCCTGCCTTAAATCGGATAATACAACTGAGATTCTCAAAATGCTAAGGCCGATAGGCCATTCAACATTTTATGACTAGGTCGGTCTCTAGGAGGGATCCGACCTAGCTACAAAAATCAACACTCTGGTGGTCCATGACATACATACTGAGCATATCCTCAAGAACCTGATTAACCCTCTCTATCTGACCATCTATCTCAGGATGATAAGCGGAACTAAAGTTGAGCTATGTGCCCAACGCCTGCTGCAAAGCCCTCCAAAAGGCTGATGTGAACACTGAATCCCTGTTAGAAATGATATAGTGAGGTACCCCATGTAGTCTAACAATTTGATCCAACAATACTCTCACCACTGATGGTGCATTGTACGTCGTGCGTATAGGTGAGAAATGCGCCACCTTGGTCAACTTGTCAACCGTCACCATGATGGAATCATGGCAGCGAGATGACATAGGAAGACCAATAATGAAATCCATGGAAATGGTGTCCCATTTCCACTCAGGTATCTCGTGAGGGTATAAAAGACCCACTAGATGCTGATGCTTGACCTTGACCCTCTGGCACTCAAGGAACCGAGCAACATACTCAGCAATATCCCGTCTCATACCCACCCAATGGTATAACTGTCACAAGTTGGCATGCATTTTATTCACCCTTGGGTGTGCTGCATATGGTGCTCTATGAGCCTCTGAAAGAACTACTGCACGAAGGTCACCTGCACGGGGTACATAGATGTGCTGTCGATGTCTAAGTAACCCATTTGACTCTAGGTAATATCCTGTAAATTTGCCCTTAAGGGCCCTCTGTGACTGGATCTCCTACTGTACCTTAAGAAACCACTCATCCTCAGGAAGATTCTGAATGATGCACTCTCTCAAGTCCACACTCAAGGTCAAGGTGAAGATCTCGTGGTGCCTTCGACTCAAAGCATCAGCGACCACGTTCTCCTTCCCTTTGATGTAGTGGACATCAAAGTCATACTCGCATAGAAACTCCATCCAACGCCTCTGACAGGCGTTCAAATTCGGCTGTGTAAAAATCTACTGCAAACTGTGGTGATCCGAATGAAGCTCAAAGCGACAACCCAAAAGAAAGTGTCTCCAATGAACAAGAGCATGTACCACAGCGGTGAGCTCTAAATCATGAGTAGAGTAGTTTAGCTCATGTGTCTTAAGCTTATGTGACTCATATGCAATCACTCTACCACCCTGCATAAGCACAGCTCCCAAACCCTCTAGTGAAGCATCTATACAAACCATAAAATCCTCTACAGGATCAGGAATTGCTAAGATGGGAGCGCTGATAAGATGCTCCTTGAGGACCCCAAAGGCCCTCTCGCACTGCTCGGTCCAAGTGAAACTCTTCCCTTTCCCTTGAAGGGAAGTAATGGGGTGCGCTATACTGGAAAAGCCCTCTACAAATTTGTGGTAGTAACCGGCTAATCCCATGAAACTCCTGACCTCTGTCACACTGGTGGGTGCTGGCCAATCTTTGATAGCTCTGATCTTCGATGGATCTACAGAGATGCCATCGCTAGATAGGATGTGCTCTAAGTACTGTACCTCTATCCTGAAAAAAGGCACACTTCGCCAAGTTGCCATAAAGCTACTGCTCTCTCAAGCATTGCAAAACCTGATGTAGGTGCTCCTCATGCTCCTCCTTAGTCTGTGAATAGATCAATATGTCATCAAGAAAATAATCACAAAATGATCCAACTAGGTACGGAACACCTCGTTCATGAGACTCATGAACACTGCAGGGGCGTTCATCAAATCGAAGGGAACCACACTGAACTCATAGTGGTTGTATCTAGTATGGAAAGCGATCTTATGAATATCAGCCTCTATGATATGCAACTGATGGTAACCCAACTTCAGATCAATCTTAGAGAACACCCTGGCTCCCTGCATCTGGTCGAAGAGATCATCAATCCTAGGCAGAGGGTAACGGTTCTTCACCATCACCTTATTCAACTGCCTATAATCCATGCATAACCGAAGTGACCCATCCTTGTTCATGAAGATGACCAGAGTGCCCCAAGGTGAAACGCTCAGTCAGATGTGCCCCTTCTCGAGCAAGTCCTCAAGCTGCAACTTGAGCTCTATGACTTCATGAGTGGTCATCCTCTAGGGTGCACGAGACACTGGCTCAGCACCTGGCACTAAATCAATATGAAAGTCTACCTCACGACGGGGTGGCATCCCTGGTAACTCTGCTGGAAGCACATCGACAAACTCTCTCAAGATGGGATGATCATCTAATGATGCCTTGGGCTCATTCTCTGATCTGTCACTAACTATAATAGTGAACATTTGGCATCCCTTCCACATGTAGTGCGTAAGTTGCTGAGCAAATATCATACGAATTGCTATGGGCTTCTGAATGCCCACTATCTCAACTGATGTACTATGATCGTCTAAGCAACTAATCACCTTTCGACGACAATCTAGCTTGGCTCTATGAGCCACAAGCCAGTCCATACCCAAAACCACAACGTAGGATCCTAATGGCATAACTCTAAGGTCACAAGATGTAGTGAAGGACCCCAAAGAGATCTCACAATTCTAGACCAAGGCATCTATTGACATTCTGGCTCCAGTGGCCAACTCAACCTCCCACCTAATGTCCCGCCTAGAAGCCACCAGCCTACAACGCTCCACTAACGATGTAGATAGAAAGGAATCAGTAGCTCCAAAGTTAAAAAGAATAGAAATGGGGGCACCCCCGATCATACCTGATGTCTTAATCAATGATGCCTAAAAATTAGCTTGACGGTTATCAACCGCTGCGAACATGCGGTGGGACCTACCCACATCTCCAACCATCTGTTCTGATCCTCCTGCGCGGGGCTGTCCCCTTGCTATAAAGCCCCATGGGCACTCTCTGGCTAGATGTCCCGCTCCACCACACACATAGCATGGGTCCTGAGCCTGTACCTGTCAAGTCTGAGTCCTACCCGACTGCTGCTGTCCAGATCTACCTGTGGACTCCTGTGAACCCCTGTATGACTGTTGTGACCTCGCGGGTCCTGACGGGTTGTCGCTGTACCTCATCATTTAATCTATTTTCAGATGTCAAAGAACTAGGGCTGTGTCCATGGCTATCTGCAACTAGGGATTCTAAGTGACCAATTTATAGCTAATCCTAAAGCTTAAAAGAATGACTAATCTATCTGCTTGTTGAATAAATGTAATGAATGCTGTAAAACAGAATAAAACAGGAAATGTACTCAAAGCAAAGAACAATAACATGCATTTATCTACTAAAATAGGAAATACTTTTATAAAAGAAAACTTGAAACAATAAAACAGAGATACTAGCCTCCTGCTTGATTGGTGAGAGTGGGCCCTTGCTCCACACCTTTGAGGCTGAAGGCTATTGCAGGAAATCAACACTAAAGATGATCTAACTAAATTCAGTCCAATTCATTCATTTTTATATTCATGAGAAATGTATGGCTATAACATAACTGAAATCTCTGAAAATCAGAATAATCTTATCATTGTTGTTTTATTACTATTTCTAAAAGTATATATAAAAAGAGTGATGATATATCACTGAACTTATCTATCAGTCTTTCTAGGAGATGACACCATCTCTTATTTGTACTTAACTGTCTAACTTATGAAAGATCACCATGCAAAAGGGTAGACTTGAGTGGAACAGAAGTCCACTCAGAGGTCTAAGTTTAGATCTTAATACACTTGGGCATCAAAGCCCTGAAAATAAGAATATTGGATTAGTTCAATTCATAACTTATGCAAAATCTTTGGAAATATAAAACTTTAGTAGTTTAACTGATAGTTGACCCTTCATCACTCAGGTGATGATTTGAGTGAAGTAAGGGGGGTGTTAGGATTGCTGCTGAAGTGTCTGATTGGTGGCTCTAACTGGAACATGCCCTGTTCTCAGGAGGTTCCGAAGATAGCTGTTCCTGTCTGCAGCTCTAGAGATATTCTAGGCACTCGCAGAGCTCCGGAGATATTCCAGACACTCGTAGAGCTCCAAAGATATTCCAGACATTCGCCAAGCTCTGGAGAGTCATTTCCCCAAATCTTCAAAACCCAGGTGTCACTGTTCTTTGTTATAGTCTCCGGAGATCATTGAAGGCGATCTCTGGAGATGCACAAAACTGTTGTTTCTTATATGTACACCTGCTGATTTAAAAAGAAAGAGAAATTCTGTATTTTTCCATTAATCCCACGCACATTAGCCACTTAATCAGAAATTCTAATCTCAAGTAATCAATCTTAATTAATCACAAATTAGAACAATCTTGCTTAACTAATTTGAGTGCAGACACAAGGAAGATGAACTGAATAGGGGAAAAGAGAGGCAAAAAGGGTGTATTTTATGAGTGCAATTTGACACTCATCATCCCCCCCATACCTAAGGCTTGGCAGGTCCTCCTATTTTTCACATTCTGGATTTGTTTTGACGAAGCAATCTCTCAGTCAGACTATACTCCTAGAGATAGGTTGTCTAAGTAGTTTTATTGGTGTTACCATTCCCTCTGTACTTGTCAACTTGCTTCATCCAATCTTGCAATTTCTCATCTTCCAGCTGCTCTGTCCATATAGGGAGTGGTTCAATTATCAGAGGAGGTCTGAACTGTCCTCCTATCCATTCCTGTTTATGTTTATCCATCAATTTGGATATCATCTTTGCCTTCCTCATGAATAGTCTCAGGTTTGCAGGGGTGACCACCTCTCTAAGTTTTTGCTCTGGTGTTAAAATACTCCATCTCCTCTTTGCTACAGCAAGGACAGGATTTGCTGAATTAATCATAAAAAGACCAAAGTCAATGGAGCACTCCTGCAAATTTTTCAAGTATAATGGCAATATGTTGGTTGCACTTGCAGGATGATAGATGATGGACCTGAATTGGGTCTGAAAGGCAAAAGGATTGGGACATTCTTTTCTGAGGAGGAGATCTGTTTTTGAATCCTTTTGAAGATGATCTTCCATCCTCTCGTCCCAAATCTGGTGGTTTCTCATGAGGGACATGAATGCCTTAAGCTGGCATTCTCCCACAAAGTGATTAATCATGAAGGCTATATCATTAATGCAGAACCCATGTAAGTACAATTCACATAGGAAGTTTTTGTCTTCATCATTGCTTCTGGTGTAAGCTGTCATGAAACCTTCTGCTGTTTCTGTATCCTCATTCATGTCAGATAAGACTAAGGAAAGCATCCTTTGTAGTATCCTTTCTTGTAGGAACATTGAATAGCCGGCACTTGGAGGTCTGCACGATAGAATTTCTGAGAGGGAGGCCATTTGAATGATTTTGCTCTCCAAAGCTGCTATCCTTTCTACTCTGGCAGTGACTACCCTTTGTAGTTGCAACATTGGCTTGGAGGCTTCAAATTCTCTACACCTTTCCTCCCAATGAAATAGGGCTTTAGGAATGTCAATGGGGATTGGACCCACATAAGCATCTATTTGAATCTCTTGTTCATTCGTTGCCCTTGGGCCAGACAGTTCTTGAATATATTCTTCTTGGTCATCCAGTCTGTTGTTGGCCCAAGTTAATTATTTATCCTGGCTCTGTACTTTCTCAATCAGTGCTGCCATTACTGTGAGGCCATTGTCTCTGGCCATAGTGAGCTCAGAAACCTTTTGTGCTGCTTCTTTTTCTTTTTCTTCCACCACTTTTGCTGCCTCACCTTTCTGTGTTTCCAACTCTGCCTCCTTCTTCTGGATGATTTTGTCCTTGTTTTGGAGGTCTGTTTGGATTTCTGCAATAGTTTGCTTCAGTTCCATCTCCATTTCTACCCTGACCTTCTTGAGGTCAGTAATAATTAAATTCTTTCCCCAGAGCATCCTTTTTAAATTCTTAATTTCTTCCATTAATTGTTGCTCTGTTGAGATCTCTATATCTTCTTGGTTAGAGGGATGTGATAGAGCTTTTACCTCTATTTCTGTGGCTGGTGGCTGATTATCAAGATTATCCATGGCCACCTGCCCTGCTTCTCCCAATGTATCTGTGTGCCCTGTTTCTTCTTTTGCAATGCCCTTGTCCTGAGGATCCTCTGTTGCTGCTGGCACAACTGAAGGTCCTGCCTTGTCCTCATATGTGCTCAATTCTAGGAGTACCTCAGTGAGAAAGGCAGTATCCTTCTCAGCCTGTGAGAGCTGCCTCTTCCTTTTGCTTCTTCGGAGCATAGGTGGAACTAGTGCCTCCGGAGCAGGATTTCCTTCCTCAGAATCTGAGGAGATAGTAACAGTTGGTAAGCTTCCTGTCTCCGGAGCACATTGTGGTGTTGAGACTGGACTTGACTCCAACTGAACAGAAGGTGCTGGAGAATTTTCACTTTGTTTCCTCTTTCAGACCAGAGGTACCTCATCGGAGTCATGGGATGGTTCTTCAACCCACCATCTCCCTTCAATTCCCTGCCCTGCTTTTTCCTCTGTTAATTCCCTAGGCCTAGATCCCTCAGGTGAAGTCATTTGTCACCTGACTGACCGAGTCATAAATAGAGGCCGTGTAGGAGCAGGCTCTGCAATTTGTTTGCCTTTTCTTTTCTTGTTAGGAATAGGGGCTGCAGATGATGTAGCCTCCTGTGAGGGTGATGTTCTTTTGTGAGAAGCTGTGGAGGAGGCTGTAGGCTTGGTTTCTTCACCATGGTGAGAGGGAGAACTCTCATCCTCTATTTGTGTTATCTCTGGTGCTCTGACCTGAGGGTTATGCTCAAGAAAGTTTTGTAATAGTTCGTCCCCATTGGCCTGAGATAAGAAATGGTGCTTGACTATCAGGAAGATGAGGCCACGATGTTTCATGGGTCCCTTACCCTGCTGGTATTTTTCTGCAGTTGCCCTGATGGCAGAATAGAGGAAATTGGGGATATTTATGTTATATTCGGGGTGCCTATTTCCATGTCTGAGAAAAATGAGCATTTTCATTATGGGCCCTAAGACTATGGAGAATTGGCCATCACAGGTAAAATGTTTCATTAACCAGGTAGCAACAGTTGCCCAAGGGTTTGGGATAGTGGATCTCAAAATTCCTTTGACCTCATTTTTATTCATATGCAATTGAATGGCAGGCTCACCATGAACAAAATTTTTTTTAATTAACTCTGTATACAAAGTTTTCAGGTGGTGGAACCTCTCACCTTGTTCGGGGAGTCCGGAGATGTGGCTGATAATTGTGGAGGAGAGACTGATTTGGTTCCCTCTCACAGTGGTCTGGTCGTCTCTTAAATTCCTAAGGAATTTGTCCACAATGTCCTCCTGAAACCCCTCGAACTTGTCTAGGAAATCAAACCATCCAGCAGTCCTTAAAATATTTGCTGCAGCTGCATCCTTTAGAAGACCCGCAGTACTTTCTGGCTCAGACTTTTTCTTGACCCCCATTGCTGAATTGATGGCAGTTTCTGTTTCTTATTCTTTTCTTCTGCGATCTGCAGTCTATCTGTCCCTCTGTTCTCTATGGGCTCCGGAGTGCTATTCAAATTACTCTGTAGGCTCCGGAGAGTTGTTTAATTTATCTTATGCTTCAGTCTATTCCAGAGGTTTGAATGAGGGATGCTATTGTTTTCAGGATGGGTTTATGCAGATGGGTTAAGGGACCAAAGCAGCCATAATTGTAACGGACTGACAGGCACTTCGGAGGTAAGGTGGCATTAAGGCACAGATGGCGGCATGCTTGGATGTGAAAAAGGAAATGACGACGGAGGGACGTGTCATCACAGCAGCACCCAAAATAGAAAGACAAGACAATTACTAATTAATGATTAATGAAAAATAGATTTACCTGGATCAGTTTTAATGATGAGGCAACATACGCGGGAGAAATGCTGCGCCATTTTGGAAACTGCACGCGTCGTGGCATTTAAACGGTAGCCGAAATGACATCCGCTTCCTACTTGCACACGACCTGCAATCATTGCACTGAGTGGCACTAAGATCCACGCCCACGGGTGATGTCAGCGTCGGCTTGTGGTCACTCCTGCAATTATTAGTATCTTAATTTTATTTATGCTGTGCGATAAAGTAGAAGATGAGTCATGATGACCTCATCATATGAGTTGTCTACTTTACCACCTGGCGAGGTGGGTCTCGCCTTTATTATGGACACTGTCGGCATTATTAACAGAGTGCCAGAGGTGCTCCTTATTGGAAAGCGCCGGAGGTGCTCCTTAATGGAAAGCGCCAGAGATGCATTGGGCCAATTTTTGGCAACTGATCATATCCGGAGCTCAATTATTACAACTGTCCTGGAGAAGGGAACCGCCATTTTACTGGTTTTCAACTCCCTTGGTCGAGAAGACAGCCATTTGCTGGTTTTCCATCTTTCTCTAAATTTATTTATTTTTTATTTTTTAATTTTTATTTATTTATTTATTTTTAGAAGGCAGCCATTGCTGGTTTTCAACCTTTTTTTTTTTTTCAGAAGGCAGCCATTGCTGGTTTTCAACCTTTTTTTTTTATTATTATTCCAACATCGTGATAGAGGTGGTATCCCCTGTATCAAAACTCAGATTATCAAGAAACTCTTCTTTAGTAGACGGTCTTTTGTAGAGCTTTATCCGGTGACCATTTACTAGAAATGTGTTTGTGCTCCCATCAATTGGTTGCAATAATATAGTTCCATTTTCAAACACTTCCTTTATTTGATAAGGACCCAGCCAGTGAGTCTGTAATTTCCCTTTGAATTCTTTGAATTTAGAATCATAGAGAAGAACCCAATCTCCTTGTTGAAATGTCCTCCTCTTGATATGTTGGTCATGCCATTGTTTCCTTTGGTACTGAACCAGTTCTGTTTGCTGAATGGCTTCTATCCGAATCTCATCCAACTCGTTGAGCTAAAGAATTTTGTTCTGCTGAATTGTAGACAACGGCAGCCCAACATCCAATACAGTTTTAAGTGTCTGGAGTTCAAATTCTATAGATAGTATAGGCTTTTTCCCAAAAACTAGTTTATATGGTGAAAACTTTGTTATGGACTTCCAAGTTGTGTTGTAAGCCTAAATTGCTTTAGGTAGTCTATTAGCCCAATCCTTTCTGTTCATTGCCACTATCCTTGTTAGGATATTCTCAAGTTCTCTGTTGGTTACTTCTACCTGCCCATTTGCTTGAGGATGGTAAGGTGAAGCTTTTCTGTGCTTGACTTGGTATAAATCTATGAATGCCTTGATTACCTATGAAGTAAATTGAGGTCCTCTGTCTGAAACTATTGATTTTGGGGCTCCAAACCTCAAGAAAATTCTATTGTAAAGCAAATCAGTAACTTTTTCTTCTCTTGCAAACTGTAATGCTTGAACCTTAGCCCACTTAGTAACATAGTCTGTGCATACTAGAATATACTCCTTGCCTGATGATGGCGGTGAGATTGGTCCTACAAAGTCTAGACCCCATTGCTCAAAGGGTTCCATCATGACTTGAGGATGTAGCAGCATTTCCTGGGTAAAGGTGGGCTACCCCATCCTTTGGCACTGGTCACAGTGCTGCACATACTTCTTTGTGTCTTTATGAAGAGAAGGCCAGTAGTAACCAGCTCCAAGGATCTTGTGGACTGTCCTGTGAAAAGAGTAGTGGCTACCAGATGGCTCATCATGACATGCTCTCAACACATCAAAAGTCTCATCAGCCTTCAAGCACCTGCGTAGAATGAAATCAGGACCACATTTAAATAGTAAACCATTCAACCATTTGTAGGATAAGCTTTCTTTAAGCAAACATTTTCTTTGTTTTGAAGTAAAATGGGATGGATACAAGCCTGTAGCTAACAAATTAGCTATGTCAGCAAACCAAGGTGCAGTAGTGGATATGGAAAAAAGATGTTCATCTAAAAATTTGTCCTCCACTGGTTGATCTTCTCCTCCTGTATGCAATCTTGACAGAAAATCAGCAACTAAATTAAACTTTCCTGGATTATCAACTATGGTAATATCAAATTCTTGCAAGAGCAATAACCACCTGATGATCCTTGCACCTACTACTGGTTTATTCATTAGGTACTTGATGGCTGCATGATCAGTGTGCACAAATATTTTATATCCGGTAATATAATGTCTGAATTTGTTTATAGCATAGATAACTGCCAAGAATTCCTTCTCAGTTGTATAATTTCTTTCTGCAGAGGTAAGGTTCTTGCTGATGTAATAAATGACATGCATACTCTCTCCTTCCTCTTTTTGTCCTAAAACAGCCCCAATGGATTCATTTGAAGCATCAGTTTGTATGTGGAATGGTAAAGTCCAATTAGGTCCCCTTAAAACTGGTGTCACAGTAAGATTCTCCTTCAAAGTTTCAAATGCTGATTGACAGTCTGCTGTCCAGAGAAATTCTATTTCCTTGTTAAGCAGGGTAAACAGGGGGGCAGCTATTCTGCTAAAATTTTCTATGAACCTCCTATAGTAGCCTGCATGACCTAGAAAACTTCTGACATCAGTCTAATTTTTGGGTGAAGGCAACTGTGTGATTACTTCTATCTTGTTCTGATCCACTCTAATCCCTTTTTCTGAAATATGGTGTCCCAAAACAATTCCTTCCTCCACCATCATAAAACATTTCTCATGGCTAAGGGACAATTAATTTTTATTACAACATTTTAGTACTTTTCCAAGGTTTGTGAAAGCTTCCTCGAAGTTATTCCCATTCACAGTAAAGTCATCCATGTAGACTTCCATGCATTCATTAGCCAGTTCAGCAAAAATAGCTAGAACTAGTCTCTGAAATGTAGCTGGGGCATTGCATAGCCCAAAAGGAAGAACTTTGTAAGCAAAGGTTCCCCAAGAGCATGTGAAGGTTGTTTTGTCTTGGTCCTCAGGTGCTACTTGAATTTGATTATACCCACTGAATCCATCTAAAAAAGAAAAATACTTTCTCCCAGCAAGGTTGTCCAAAACTTGGTCAATAAATGGTATGGGAAAGTAGTCCTTTTTTGTGGCCTTGTTGAGTTCTCTATAATCAATACACACCCTCCATTTCCCATTCTTTTTAGGCACAATGACAAGGGGTGAGACCCATTGACTGTCTGAGATTGGATATATGAACCCTACCTGGAGTAATTTTTCTATTTCAGTTTTGACAATGTCCTTTAAGGCAGGATTCAATCTTCTTTGTGGTTGTCTGACAGGTTTAATATCCTCAGTGTAGATATGATGGGTACAGATTTCAGGAGGTATGCCTTTCATATCTTGGTATTCCCAGGCAAAAGATGCTGAGTGGGAAACCAAAAGCTGAATAAATTTTTCTTCCTGACTTGCTGTTAACTAAGTATTTATATTAAGTGTTTTCCCTGGCAGAATCATGACTTGTTTTGTAATTTGATCCATAGATGTGGTGGGTCCATACATTGGTGTCATGGCATTGAGAGGACAAGAATGTGGGAGTAACATGTGGAAGGTGGCTAAGTCCCTGTAAAAGGTTTCCCCACAAGGCATAATGTTGGCAAGGGTACAATGAGAAGAAACGAGAAGTTTTCTTTGAGGGTCTTGGGCGAGTTTCATCACATCTTTGTTGATTAGGATGTGAGTGAAGTCTTCCATTGTATCATAGTATACTTCTTCTCCTAATTCTCCCAGATGTTCCCTAATGGTTACCATAGCTAATGAGGCACTGTTGTTCATGTTATCCGGTTCATCCACCCATACTCTTCCTATGTAATGCACCGATGGTTTAGCTGGAGGATACATAGATATTTTCTTTAAATCTATCCCATTAGAAATGACCATATCTCCAGTTCGACAATCAATAGATGCTGCTGCAGTAGCCAGCCATGGCCTTCCTAAAATCAGCGGATAAGCATTTCTTTGGTTTCTAGGTTCCAATATTAAGAAATCCATTGGAAATTCTCATGAATCTATTACAACAGGTACATCAGTGATCACTCCCTTTGGAACAGCTACTGACTGATCAGCAAGTTGAAGAATTGTAGTTGTGGATTGGATACTTGACAGAGCTAACTTGTCCATTGTATGAACTGTCATCACATTAATTGCTACTCCTAAGTCAACCAGAACATTTGAAATTTCTACCCCCGAGATGAAAACAGTTATGACAGGGTTCCCAGGGTCTCCATATTTTGAGAGGAGAATTTCTCCCATCAATAGATCCATTACCTTTCCTTCCACCTGTATTGTGGAGGGAAAACTTTTCTTTCTGCCCTGTATTTTGATGCAATACTGTTTGATGAATTGATTTAGTTCTGGTACATCTCTGATGGCCTGGAGGAGAGGAATTTCAATGTTTAGCTGCTTGAGTTCTTGTAAAAGTTCTGATTCCTGATTGGGTTGGATTTGTTTTTGTAAAACCTTTCTCTGGGGAGCATTTTGTTTAAGTTGTTCTGGGTAGGGTGCTAGTTTTTCCATCGCCGGAGCATCTCCGGAGCTCTTATCAGAATTGTGTTCTAGACTGTTCTTCAGAGCTGGCCTTTTAGGAGTAACTCCGGAGTTGTCTGTGGTTGATTTTTCTAGCACCTTTTCGTTAGTAATCTCCTCTGGGGGTTGATTGGATGGATTTTCAGGTTCCTCATCATTGGTTATTTCAACTATAGTTGGAGGAGAAGGTCTTGGGAGTGCTTTCCCAGAATGTAGCTAGAGATTATTTGAATATATAGCATTAATTCCAGCCAGATTTTCTTGCTCTGTCATATAGACAGCTGCTCCCTGTTTATTCTGTGGGTTTGGTATAGGCTGAGCTGGTAAAGGTGGTTGACTAACTGGTTCATTCTGCGTTTGACCCTGTGTGTTGGAGGATCCAGTTAGTAAAGCTTGCTGTTGAGGTTGGAAATGTCTAGGTTGTCCTTGGTATTGTTGATGATATCCCTGTTGAGGACCCCATTATGGTTGCATGCCTTGTGACCCAAACTGTGGTGGCCATTGTTGATTTCCCCAAGGCTGATTTTGCCAGTTTTGGTTTTGCCAATTTTGGTTTTGCCAATCCTGCTATCCCCAAGGAGGATTATTTTGAGGGCCATACCAAGCTGGATTCCACTGATTATTTCCCCAATTAGTAGGACCCCTGTAAGAAGACTGGCTGGGGTACTGATTATAAGGGAAATTTCTGGCTTGTTTCTGTCCCACATAGTTCAACTCCTCCTCTATCACAACATTCTTTTTACTCAATCTTTTCAAGGCTGGAAGCTGACTACACTGACTGGTAGGATGCTCCCTATCACAGATTTGACAGATCTCTGATTTGTCCAAGGGACATTCTCTCAACAGGTGTTTGTTTCTACACCTAGGACAATAAATGGAAAGCGGTTCAGTTGCTCTGTTTTGATCAGTTGTCCTGGTTTTTGCTTGGATCCCATCCAATGTGGTATTTAGTTGGACTAGAATATCTGTTTTTAGATTTGTAATTTCCTCCATCAACTGTCCTATCTCATTCTTCCCCTTAAAAGTTTTGGATGACCTTACTCCATCTTGAGTTCTGGAATAATTCCTGCAGAGTTCCTCTATGTCAGGTATCTCCATTTTGTTAATGTTCCCTTTTCCCATTAGGTCTAGTGCCTGTTTTGATTCTTTATCCAATCCTTTTATAAACAGGGTTCTAGCCAAGGAGTGATTTACCGGATTGCTATACCTTCTCAAGGAAAAATTAAACCTATCCACATAGTCTTCTAAGGATTCTTCCTCCCCCTGCCTAATTTTAAACAGTTCTTCATTTTTATTACTGGATCTGCAATAATCTTGGTATTTTTCCAAAAACTCTGTTTCCATTTGATCCCAAGAACGGATAGAACCCTGGGGTAAACCCATAAACCATCTCATCGCAGAATCTTTCAGGGTGGAAGGGAACAGTTTGAGTTTCTAGTTATCTGATCCATAATCATAAGTTTGGCAGACTCCTTTGAATTCAAACAAGAACTAATCTGGATCCTCAAAGGAAAGTCCTCTGAAATTTGGCAGATGTGCTGGTGAGATATTCTTCATGGGAGCATTGTCTCCAGCAGCCAAAACAATAGGATATGAGAAGGTTCTTGGGGCCTGATTTTCCTCTTCCCCATGATTATCATTTTCCATGTTTAATACTAGTTCTTCTTCCTGAGGTTCTAAGAAATTAGGTTCTACCAAAGGATCTGCCTCAACTTTTTGTTGTAATTCCTGGATATAATTGGCAAGTGGAATATTTGTAGGACCTAAGGGATTGTTGTTTTGAAGTGCAGGTTCCAAATTAAGATCTAGGTTTCCTTCTTCAACAAGATTTTGTACCAGATTTTGTACCACCTCACTGCTTTCCCCTATGGTGTGTTGTTGGGGTGTCTGCTTAATATATCTTCCTTTAAGATCTCTAGCTCTAACCATACAGATCTATTCTAAAAACTGTTTTTAACTCAGTGTCCCTAATTAACACAACTAAGTCCCTGGCAACGGTGCCAAAAATGATGGGTTGTCGCTGTACCTCATCATTTAATCTATTTTCAGATGTCAAAGAACTAGGGCTGTGTCCATGGCTATCTGCAACTAGGGATTCTAAGTGACTAGTTTATAGCTAATCCTAAAGCTTAAAAGAATGACTAATCTATCTGCTTGTTGAATAAATGTAATGAATGCTGTAAAATAGAATAAAACAGGAAATGTACTCAAAGCAAAGAACGATAACATGCATTTATCTACTAAAATAGGAAATACTTTTATAAAAGAAAACTTGAAATAATAAAACAGAGATACAAGCCTCCTGCCTGATTGGTGAGAGTGGGCCCTTGCTCCGCACCTTTGAGGCTGAAGGCTATTGCAAGAAATCAGCACTAAAGATGATCTAACTAAATTCAGTCCAATTCATTCATTTTTATATTCATGAGAAATGTATGGCTATAATAGAACTAAAATCTCTGAAAATCAGAATAATCTTATCATTGTTGTTTCATTACTATTTCTGAAAGTATATATAAAAAGAGTGATGATATATCACTGAACTTATCTATCAGTCTTTCTAGGAGATGACACCATCTCTTATTTGTACTTAACTATCTAACTTATGAAAGATCACCATGCAAAAGGGTAGACTTGAGTGGAATAGAAGTCCACTCAGAGGTCTAAGTTTAGATCTTAATACACTTGGGCATCAAAGCCCTGAAAATAAGAATATTGGATTAGTTCAATTCGTAACTTATGCAAAATCTTTGGAAAGATAAAACTTCAGTAGTTTAACTGATAGTTGACCCTTCATCACTCAGGTGATGATTTGAGTGAAGTAAGGGGGGTGTTAGGATTACTGCTGAAGTGTCTGATTGGCAGCTCTGACTGGAACATGCCCTGTTCTCAGGAGGTTCCGAAGATAGCTGTTCCTGTCTGCAGCTTCAGAGATATTCCAGGAACTCGCAGAGCTCCAGAGATATTCCAGACACTCGCAGAGCTCCGGAGATATTCCAGACATTCACCGAGCTCCAGAGAGTCATTTCCCCAAATCTTCAAAACCCAGGTGTCACTGTTCTTTGTCATAGTCTCCGGAGATCATTGAAGGCGATCTCCAAAGATGCACAAAACAATTGTTTCTAATATGTACACCTGCTGATTCAAAAAGAAAGAGAAATTCTATATTTTTCCATTAATCCCACGCACATTAGCCACTTAATCAGAAATTCTAATCTTAAGTAATCTATCTTAATTAATCACAAATTAGAACAATCTTGCTTAACTAATTTGAGTGCAGACACAAGGAAGATGAACTGAATAGGGGAAAAGAGAGGCAAAAAGGGTGTATTTTATAAGTGCAATTTGACACTCATCAGGTCCCGCAAGTGGTCCCTATTGCCTCTGATCTCTATGCGGGCCTTGTTGCTGCTAGCCTTAATTCTGCCCTCCCTGTGCCCTCTGCTGGGGTCTAGACCTCTGCTGATTCTGCTGCTGTTGCTGCTGTGGAGGTCTAGGAGGTAATGTTGGAGAACTAAATCCTCCTCTCTATGGTGGTAGTGGTGGTCTGCAATGACTCTGTTGATGCTGCTGCTGCCCACAATCTTGAAACTGGGGGCATGAACCCTGCCCTCATCCTTGTATCTCCTCAGCTATGTATGCCTTCTCGGCAGCATCACTCAATGTCTAGGGGCCTGCCATGCATACATGCCCTGCTATGCTATGGTTCAATCCTCTGATCAACTTATGAACTAGGAGTTTCTCATCATGGAGATACTCCACATATCGAGACAACTCGGTAAATTTTCCCTCATACTGAGCAACAGTAAGCCCTCTCTACTGAAAGTCGTGAAACTTGTCTATGCGACACTATTTGTAGTGATCTGATAAATACCGCGCATTGAAGTGCTCAATGAAAGTCTCCCAAGTGAGTGTGTCCAATGATAGATGGTGCTTGCACTCTTCAGTGCGCTACCAAGTAGCTGCTACATCTTGCAATAGGTGGACTACCACATGTGCCTTCATGTTGCCCTCGTAAGGACGCAATGCGAAGCATCTATCTAGACTGATGAGCCAAGCCTCAGCTTCGGTTCCCTTTGTAGTCCTGGTGAATGTAGGAGGATTCAGCCTCAACAAATCCCTGATGGGGTCTCCTCAGTCTCTGTGCCCTCTGATAGGCTCATCCGCATAATAATCATATGACCCATGAAAAATTTGCTCCACATGCACTGTCTCCTCATGCCTAGCATGATGTGGAGGGCTCCTACTATGGGCCCTGTAGGCCGACCCAACCTCCTCTGCCATCGTATCTGGTATCTCAACATACGACTCCACACATGGTGCCTCTCGCGGATCAACATGGGGCTCCACTCGTGGTTCCACACGTGACTCTGCTCGTGGCTCCATGCGTGGCTCCTCTCACAGATTAACGTGGGGCTCAGCACGTGGCTCTATGCACGGTGCAACTGAGGCCGGTGGTAGCCTATCTAACACTACCTGTAGTGCCTGAAGTATCTGTGGTCCAATATCTGGTATAGGTAGGACCTGTGGTGCCAGTGGTGCCTGACCCTCAGCTGAAGAATCACTGTGCACCTCGACGGATGTAGTGTGGCGTGAACGCGCTTGCCGAACTCATCGGGGAGGCATCCTACAAAAACAAGGTAGCCACTAATTAATCAAAATTGCAGGAAAAGTAACATGCCCAGACAAGCCCAGTGTTTAAACTTAGGCTCTGATACCAAATGTCATGCCCACATTTCCCATGCGGTCACGACACGCAACTCATGTGTCATGTCCACATTTGTCATGTTGTCATGGCACGAAATATCAAAAAATTTCCACGTATCCCTAGAAACCTCCTCGCACGCGTTAGGGTACTCGATGGTAATACACTTAAGGCGTAAACATGTCAGTCGAATGCGGGGGTAATGTGATCACATGCGTATTCCCCTTCGCGATGAAGGCCAGCTAGGGGGTCGATGTGATGTGAATAACGTCACTAATAGGGTTAGGATTAAGGATCAAAACCCTAGGTTTACCTAAGTGGATGATGGGATTTTGACACTAGCTAAAATCAAAAGACTAATTCTAAAGCATAAGAATACATTAAAGGTTTGATTAAAAGTCACCATGTTGTGGAAATGATCATTCTAACACACGACAAGGTTTAAAATTGCTAAATTAACTAAACCCTAGATTCCAGGAAAAATTGGCAGTATAACGCCTCACGGGCGTGCATAGGGTTTATTCTAATTAAATAAATAAAATAATCAAAGGTTCCCTAACACACCATTGGGATAAAACAACTTATTTAATTAATTATTTATTTCTCACTAGATTGATTAAATTTAAGCATTAAACTAATTAAAATAATTCTAACCTCTAGATTAATACCTCTTGCGATTAATTAAATAAAATAAGAATTACATATGATTTTAAAATAATATTAAATGCAAATGGAGTAAATAACCTCCTCACCAAAATAATTAAATAATAAAATTCCCTAGCGCAAATAATATACCAAAATGGTTCCAATCAACTAAACTTTAAAAATTTAATTCATATTCCCTACAATTTGAAATAACATCTAACAATAATTAAATTCACTAATAAAACAAAAATGAAGCACTCCCATTGATAAAATTTTCCCAAACTCCCCAAATAAATAAATAATACAAAAGAGTTTAAGTTAAAAGAGGGGGAATAATAAAATCAAATTTAAAATTCCTAATTGCCCTAAAAACTCAACCCAATAAAAAATAATATCATTATCGAATGTAAATAAACCCTAGCCTCCATTTGGTTTCCTCATTCTCTTCTTTCTCCATTTTCCTCTCATCTCTCTCTTTTCTCCATTTTTGTGTTGCAGGTTTTGGGGATGGCTTCCATGGGTTCCTCCCACGGAGGTATACCCATTTTATATACACGTTTATTCTTTGTTGATGTGTGTTTATATATATATTTCCTAGTTTTTAACCAGAGTTATATATATTCATAAAATAGAAAGGGGAGTATACGCAGGATATATATATATATATATATATATATATATAATGAATATAATGAAAAAGTATCAAGAGAAATCTGTAGGGTTTCCAATGGCTGAAAGGTCGAATAGAGGACTGTGGACTGTGCGTTAATGGCACTGCCGCCGCACATAGTGCACATTGCATTCATTTCATTTAAGTTATTTTGTTTTAAGGAAGAAAAAGGGGGCTGTGGGGAGGGGCCCGAACCCCCACCCACACTCCACTACGGTGGAGTGTGGGAGGGCGTTCGACCCCCTCCCCACACCCCACAGTCCACAACACTGCCCACGCCGTGGGCTTCGGCACTACTAAAACTTTGGTGGGGGTTCGAACCCCCCCAAATCTCTAAACCAAAACAAAAGTAACACAAAAGAATACGCCGCTGTTAAATAATTTCTGCGCATTCTTTAAAGTCTGGTAACTTTTATTTGCAATAAGCAATACAGTTTCAAAAAATAAATAAAAAGTTCAATTATATATATATACAAAAATGGTAATCACAGTTTCCTCTATAACAAAACTTTTCCAGTTTATATAATATAATGACTATATATATAATACCTAGTTTACTCTATTTTATCAGAGTTTCCAGCAAGTAAAAAAATAATGTAGAAAGAATATTTGTAAAATAAATAAATAAATAAATATATATATATATATATATATATATATATATATATATATATATATTAAAACATATTCTTCAAAGCAATTTTCTCACAACAACATGTTTATATATATATTTTTATATAAAGATAATGGTAAACCAAATAGGTAATTCTTTTTTTGAGATGATGGCAAATACATTATAATTTTTTTTTTGAAATCAAACAACAATAACTAATTTTCTTTTCTAAGAGCAATGTCATTTTCATCTTGTCTCTCAAATACAAAAGAGTAAAAATCTATTTCCATTTTGTTTTGAATAAAACTTATACATACCAATGAAATAGAACAACCATTTTTACTTATATTCACATTTTTCTCATACACATAACATATAAAAATCAGCATATATATACTTTCATTTCCAAATACATAGAAGTTAAATACAACTCAAGAGAGCACATTCACTCTATACTCAATAACACATCTACAAAGAGGCCAACTTTGGCCATACTCTCTCACAAGAGCTCAAACTAACAACTCAAGAAGGGAAATATTGTTTTCTTCAACATCTCATAGCTCCAAGGAGAAATCTTGCAATAACACAAGGGAAAGAAGCTACAATGAATTGCTCTCCTCCCTACCATTGACTCACTCATGAGTCACCCCCGAGTTAGGAGGTCATCCTCACACAAGGGAAACTCACACCACACCACAATAATGCATACAAACACCAAAACAAAATACTCCCATGGCTTTCACATAACAAACTCACCCAAGGTGAGTTTAATGGGGTAGGAGAGTGGACATCTCTCAACTCAAGAGTGTCACTCCAAAATGCTTCCCAAAAAAATTTCTTCTCAAGGCCTCAAGCCAACACTTTAAACATAATTTTCACAAATTTTCCTCTTAGCTCTCAAGCCATTTCAAAATAGTCATATACACATGTTGCCCTCAAGGTTAAAATCTCACAAAAAAAATAAGGATGTGACCCCCAGGAGGTTCATTCCTCCCCCACCCCACACATGTTGAGCATTCTCTCCAAATGGAGAGGCTCTCACAACTCCCGTAACCAATTTTCCCACAACAACAAAGCAAAAATACAAATAGAACTCACACAAACATCATACAAGTAAAGAAAAATGCATAAGGAAAGGCATTTGCCTTGAGTCCAAACTTTTAAAGCCCAAATGGAAGATAGTTGAGAAGAGCTCCTATATCTCCTTCTCCAAGTTTAGCCTCCAACCTTTTCTTCTAACTCTCTCCCCAAAAGCAACTAAAATTTCAAAAATTTAAAAAGATTCAACAACCCTCTCCCTCTCTTCAAGATGGATTAAAATAGGCTCTTCTCATGAGCCTTGAGAAAATGGGGAGGTGTCACCTCCTCACTCCACACAACTACTTGCAAGACTCTTGGAATGGGGTGGTGACACTTATTATCCACCCATTCCACCAAGTCTCTCTCCCATCCACTTGCTCTCTCTTACATATGTGGGAGAGAAAGGTGGAGCCAAAGAAGGAGTGGGTACCACATGTGCCCCAATCATCTCCTCCTAAGAAAGTCCACTCAACCCCAAGGTACCCTCACCAATTGTGGGAGAGTCTTGGAATTGAGTCCTCCACAATTAAGGGGTCTTGAAGACTCCCCCAACCTAGGAAAGAGGAAAGGAAGAGGTTGAGTGTTTGACCCACTCATCCTCTCCCTCCCAACTTCCATTTTCGTCACTTTACTTCAGGGTGAAGTTAAAGTGACCAAATGAGAGTTTACCTAAGGTTAAACAAGCTCAAATGGTCCCTAGACCCTAGGTTTACAACCCAGGGTCAATTTTAACCCATTTTGAGCACCAAAGGTTGAGTAAAAACACATAAAAAAGAGTCTCAAAAATTAAAACTCAAAATAAAATTCAAATGACATTACAACTTAACAACACCAATCAAAAATCAAATAAAAGAAGGGGTAGACCTAACCCAACTAACATCACACAACAACATTACAAAAATTCATCATACATCACATAGTTGATCTTGCTTCCTCTTGGAACTAGATCGGATTTACACGGGAAATAACACAGTGTGTGGGATGATCTTCGAATATCTGTGGCTTCGTTAGAAACACCTGCGCACTCAAATGAAATGTTAATCGCACATGTATATAATAGCCGAAGAAAAGTTAAACATACACTCACATCATCACATGATCATATAAACATCAAAGAATCACATCATAATTAAATTCTTAATTTTGCATTTCAAAATCCATCACAAGATAAGATCACATAATAAATCTCTAACTTAAATCACATGAATAGTATCCCAATAACATCATACTATAAATCATATGTCTAACATCATTAGTGAATCAATATCAAGGTCTAATCTCATCGTTAACATGCTAAACATAATAAATCCACATAATCATAAAGTCTAATAATCCTGCAAATCGGGCTCAACAGTCCCATAAGTCTAATATGTGTCTCCAACAGTAAAATAAAGTAATCAAATATAAGGGAATGAAATGGTAGGTCTCACATTATTTATTTGATGATTTTATTTTCCTTATGTGTATTTATAATTGTGAATATGATTAAATTATCCTTTATGAATGAATGTAATAAAACAAATGCTCTTAGATTTACATTAATTTTTATCATGTTGAAAAGGAAACTATTGTGTGGTTATAGTTATTTAATTTAAATTTATTTAAAAACTTTGGGAAGGGATTTAGATTTTATTATGCATTTAATTATTTAATTTTGAAAGGGGTAGGGTATAGATTTTATTTTAATTTATTTTTACAAATCTCCTATAGTTGATGAGATGACGTTATGTTGTCGAAATCACTATAGGATTTATTCCATTTTGACTCGTTATCCTGCCAAAATTTATCTAGACTTAATTAAGATAATTGTTTAATATTGTTCAGTTAATTTATCCCTTTCTGCATTAGATGTTGGATTATTGTTTAAGACAGATTTATTTATAGTATTAGTTTAATGATTAGACCCTTTGGTCTATAGTGGACTTAAGGTTAGATTTTGATCTGTATCAAAATCGACTCACTTCATTTTAGTAACCCTAGGGTTGGAATCCAGAACGAAATCTAACCCTCTTATTGTTGCTCATTGTGACATACACCCCCTTAGTGGCTTACGTTTCACAGGGATGGTGAAGAGAGTGTCACATCAGCTCGTTGTGATTGACCTTCCCTACCTTTAGGCGATGCACCTCACATTAGTTGTAGAGACAACTACATTATGTGCGTGTGTCACCTTGTGCACATGTTGCACGCAAGGGGGTTTGTAGAGTCGGGTGGGAAATTTTTTGGTAATTCATGTCATGACCACATGGCGAATGTGGACATGACATGTGGTTATTGTGTCATAACCACATGCAAAATGTGGGCATGACATTCTTAAAATACTAACTTCAGAACTGCTTCTTAATGCCTTTGAGAGATCTCTATATATCATCTCCAAGCTCAATAAATCCTCCGTGTCAGCCACAAGAGGTTACAAACTCCAATGAAGGATGTAACAAGTAGAAACAAGTAGGTAAGCCTTAAACATCTAGTAATGCTCTGCAAATGGATGAAACTTGGTACAAACCTCAAGAAGGTCTATATGATCCATATGTGCCGTGTATGATGCTTCATTTGGCTCTGCAAGTCATGGAAGTGCTTTGCAAACCTTCTCCTTCAACTGACTGTCTGAATGATAGTATCTGTGAAATTAGGTGATCTTCTGATAGCAATAAATTCCAGGAAACAAATCCAAATAACCTTAAATTTGAGTATGATGTAGATGACATAATGAAGATGGCAAGTCCCGCTCTACATGCTCTGATATGAAGATGTTGTGAAATGTGGTACAAAATGTTGAAACTAAAACTGGCTGAACTGAACTGAAAATGAAAGTAAAGAAGGAATGCAAATGTTTTTGGTTGATGCAAGATTGCTTTGCAACATGGGATACTCCTGCATTAGACACCTAGGGTTGTTGAAAAAATGAGTCCCTCACTTTTCTAGGGCTAGAGGAAAACCAAGGTGGTCTACCTCAGCCTGAGAAATCCAAGATGAATCCTCTTCTAGTCTGCCTTTCCACTTGACTAGGTATTCTTTGTTTTGCTTCCCTCTGGTACTGCGTCCAACTCTGCTATCTAAGATGTCCTCTAACTGCTCCAATTGTTGCTGTGGTAACTGATTCTTCAAACCTTCTTCAATGCTGTCACTAGATTCTCCTTCATGATATTGATATACGTCTGCAATGTTGAATATAGGTGATATACTAAATGTCTCTGACAGCTCCAATTCATATGGATTTTCTGAATTAGACTTCCTGAGTATCCTAGATGGTCCAAACTTCTTCATCCTTAGCTTGTTGTATGTTCCCATTGGAAATCTCTCCTTTCTCAAATATACAATAACTTCATCACTGACTGAAAATTCTTTGTGTCTCCTCTTCTTATACTTTCTATTCATCTCCTCCAAATATTTTCTAACCTAATTATGTAGTGTCTCCATGTATCCTCCAAATTCTTCTGCTTCTGCACTTCGCTTGTTTTCCATACTGATATCCCTCAACTCTGCTACTCCTCTAGGTTGTACTCCGGTCATAATCTCAAATGGTGTCTTCCCTGTACTCCTATTCACTAAATTATTGTATGCAAACTTTTCTTGTGGTAGAATTAGATCCCAATTTCTTTCTTTATCTCCTACTAAACATCTCAACAAGTTACCCAAACTCGTATTTACCACTTTTGTTTGTCCACCTGTCTATGGATGAAATGATGAACTGAACTTTAGTTCTGTCTTAATCTTCTTCCACAATGTCCTCCAAAAGTATCCAATAAATTTGGTGTCTCTGTCTGAAATTATACTCTTAGGTAATCCATGCAATCTCACAATCTCCTTGAAAAATAAGTTAGCAACATGCACTACATCATTTATCTTTTTACAAGGAATGAAATGTGACATCTTTGAAAATCTATCCACCACTACAAATATAGAATCATGTCCCCTCTGTATTCTTGGTAATCCTAATATGAAATCCATGCTTATGTCTGTTGACCTATTTTTCCTCTGGTCAGAGTTAAATATTTCACCTTGTGTTTTCTTGAAAATCCTTGTGAAAGTAGCATCAGTCAGTGTGCATATCCCAAATAAAAGCTATATTTGTGATCTTGAAGTCTAAGACCAAATCTTAGGGTCTGAAGCTTACCATGTGAAAGAGCTTGAAAAAATAGGCAAGTTTGCTTTTTACATCACCCTAAAATTTGCTAAAATAAGGAAGTTATGTATGGTCAATGTTCTGGTCAAACCTCATTTTCCAGGAGGGGTGATATTCCGAACAAGGGGTGATATTTTGAACATTGGGTGATATTTGTAATATCACCCCGATCTCCAAAATATCACCCAATATTCTCCATATCACCCTTCGTCCAAAATATCACCCGATATTCTCCATATCACCCTTTGTCCAAAATATCACCTGATATTCTCCATATCACCCTTCATCCAAAACATCACCCAATATTCTCCATATCACCCTTCGTCCAAAATATCACTCAATATTCTCCATATCACCCTTCGTCGAAAATATCACGTAATATTTTCAATATCACCTTGTCGTAAAATGTCCCCCTGTTTTCATGTGGCATGACCATGACATCATCCTTTCATGTTCAATAAGACTCATCTATGGTGGTGACATCACCATCATATCCCTCATAAGGAAAGGATGCAAGGCCGAGGAAGATGCAGTTTTTCAGCAATGCTTTTCAGGATCAGCCCACCGACCGATCAGGTGATACTCCAAGCAGAGGTGCATGCATGGTGCTTTGCACATACAAAGACATTTCAGGGGCTGATCCGGATAGCGATATATACACAGATGCAACACGATATATACAGGTGGTTGACCGAAGCTTTGACCACTTGTATCTCCTCCATCCTAGCGAATTTTGACATGATGCAAGAGGCAAAAATGCATGTTTTCGCCTCCTCTTTCATTTGGCAGGCTTTTTAGGGGGATTTTCTCACTTTTCAATTCGAATCTGGATTTGCATATTTAGATCTCCGAAGGGACGTTTTAGTGACCATTTTTGGGCAGTTGCAGATATTTCTTGCATTTATTGCTGCACAGAAAGGAAGCAGCTCGCATTGACCGCTTGTTTCAGATATTTTCATATATGCGTTGCTGAGGATCGATGAGTAAGCTACTTGCATTAAAGACTCTAAATATCTCCCCAAGTGCCCCTATTCCAGATCTTTTGCGCCATTACTCTCGGTAGCTGGGACGTCCTTTCAGAGATATTTTTGGTGGCAGCTCTCTGAGTGATTTTTTTAACCGACTTAGGTTAGATTGAAATGCTATATAAGCTGAGGCTTATGATGTAAATAAGGTTGGAAATTTTTTGGCATTCTGGTCTTTCTATTTCCAAACAGAGTTTTCATATAATGTAACCTTGCCTTTCATTGGATATATGCAAGTTATTTTACCTCCTTTCCTGATTTTCTAGTTCTGTGTGAATCTGCATGAAGTTGTCTGTGAACATTCTGTTCCTCTCAACCCTATTGCTCCTTACCTCTACTAGAATCATCTAATCTGTGTATGTTTACTTGTTGTATCTGATTATATTGTGCATTTTCTCAGTGTTGTGGAAGTTTCTTTAAATATGTCTAGTGCATCACCTTCACTTTCAGTTTTCCTATTTTCTTTTTTCATTAAAAGCATTCCTTCTCCCTTTTCCCCTGAAGTTTTAGTAGTTTTAGGTGATATCCAGTCAAGGAAGCCGGCCTTCTCCGGAGGTCTGATCTCATTTAGCAAAGTCCCACACTTAGAGATCATTCCCATGTTATTCCAGATTGCTGAAGTTTCACAACTACAAGCAAGGGTGCAAATCTGGGTGATAACAACTTTGGCATGCCTGGTGGGACCAAGATTTAGAGCAACAATCAAATAGATAATCATTATTGCTGGTTTTGATGTGCAGCCAGTGATTTTCAGACCTGTAATAGGTTAAAACTTGCATATCTGGCGACTCATACTGAGGGGAGACAAGCAGATCAGTGCTGCTGTGACATTTTATGAGAAAGATTCAAACTAGGAGTTCAAGTACATTTGATTACTTGCAGCTATCACCACCTAGAAGACAGGGGAGAGTTGTAGTAAGGACCCCAGTTGCCAAAAGGATACAGTCAACTCCACCAAATTTTAGACCAGTTGCCCCTGTAGTTCCTATAGCAACTCAAGCAAATCCACCTCCAGCTGTTTAGATGGCAAGAAATCAGCCATTCGTGAATTTTGATGGGGGCAGCCCTTTAAACCTAATAGTACATGATGTTATACCCATGGTAGTTTGAAGAGTCTGCCCTATTTTACAGGGGAAAATCAAACTACCCCTATTGAACACATTAGAGACAGAACATCTCTGTGTGGTGTACATCATGTCACTCAGGAGAATGTTGCCATCAGGCTGCTGGCTGCCTCATTCAAAGGGAAAGCCTTGCAATGGTTCAGGAGCCTACTAGTGCAGACTATAGGAACCTGGGATGATCTAGGAGAGAAATTGAACAAACAGTTCTAAGATAAATCAGATAATCTATCATTGGTTGAACAGATGACCACAATGAAGAGATCTCCTCAGGAGCAAATGATGGATTTCAACTTCAGATTTTAGAAGACATGGGACATAATTCCTGCCATGATAAGACCTCCAGCTGAATATGCTTTTCTATATTTTTTGAAAGCCCTAAATAGTGATATTTCAGTGATGATACAATCATTAGGAGGTACTAGTTTACCTAATGCTTATGAAATAGCTATTAGGGCAGAGAATAGCTTGATTCAGGTTGGAAAAATAGCACCTAGACCACCAGTGCCTATCTTTCCTGAGATTCAGGCTTCAATGTCATTGCCAATCCCATATTTTGCCCCTGTACCTACAGTAGCAGCATTACCAAGCACTGCCAATTCTGAACCAACTGCCTCTAGTTCATCTCAAGAGCTGAAAGAGATCAAAACTAGCCAACAAAAAATAGAGAATATCCTGCAAACTTTTGGGAATGAGCTGGTAAACATCAAAAAGTAGCAGTCCCAGAATAGGCAGGCTTATCAGCAATCTAGTCAAGGGCAGAATCAAACATATCAAGGGCAAAATCATCCTTACGAAGCTAATAGGCCACGTTATCAAAGCAACTACCAAGGTGCCAGGCAAAATGTGAATCAAAGGCCTTTTTAGCCTTATATTCCGGCACCTATTAATGTAGTAAGGGACCTTGTCCCTACTTAGAACAATCTTGCAGTTGATTATGAATGGTGTTTTCCATGCAATCTGCCACACAATCAGGCAGCCTACTCGAATGGGGTGATAGATTAGGCTCTGATGGTACAGAATGTTGCAGCCACACAACCAAATACACCTCATGATGGGGCTGTGCAACAATATGAGCAACGTCAGAGTGATTCTGCTTTCATGAACTGGTAGGAAGGTGAATTCTGTGGCATAAACAACAATAACACCTCAGTTGCAGCAAATACAAGAGCCAAGAAGAGGGGTTATGAGATAGACTAGGAAACAAATAAAGGAAAAGGACTTGCTGATGTCTCTACTTCCCATGTCCCCCACATTTTACAAAGAAACACTTTAGCAACAACAAGGGAAATGCCTCATTTGCAGGCTGATACTGTTGCTACAAAATCAAATCAGAAGGTAAGTGCCATTCCACCCTTCAATATTATTGAAAATATGAAGAAGATGAATGTGACAATGTCCATGTGGGATTCCCTAGCTATCCCTGGTTGGAAGAAGATGTTGCAGTCTATCTTATCTGATTTGAAAGTATCCAATGATGCAACTATAGACCCAGATAGGACTGTCCTTACCAATTCACCCTAGGATAACAACAAACAGCCAACAAAAATGCCAAACCACTCCCATTTTATGTATCATTGGTAATTGGAGACAAATTAGTACATAATTGCATGGTGGATAGTGGAACAAGCAGCTCTGTGATGCCTAAGTAGATTGCAGACCAATTAGGGCTCAAGTACTAGCCCCTTAAGAAGGGTGTACTCCAATTAGATGGCACAATTGTTAATACTATGGGTGTAATAAAAGACTTAGGTCTCACTCTGCATACCTGTCCCAATGTTTCCATTTCACAGGAGGTGTTCATCATAGATTTGCCTCCCTATTTTGCCATGTGCTTATCAAGAGAATTTACAGTCAAGATAGGAGGATATTTGTCCTCAGATTGGTCCCACATGTTTTTTAGGACCAGATATGGCACCAAAGTAACTTTAAAATCTGAGTTGCTTTCAAATCATCACATAGAGCCTTACACACCAAGTGTTGTTAATGCAAATTGCATTATTTTTGATGACCCCGAACTAGTTGCTGCTCAAGAACTACAAGCTGAAAGCATACCAGAGGTACTCTTAAGGGAGTGGGCCTTAGAAAATAGTGGAGATGATCTTGAAGGACACACCCAAGAAACTGGTATGGGGGTTTACATACTACATGAGCATGAAACAACAATACCAAATCTTGTGAAGGATGTAGGACATTAGATAGAGCAGCATAATGGGGTGTGGAAAATGTATTTTGATGGCTCTAGGAACAAGAATGGATCTGGTGGTGGTGCAATGTTGATGTCACCACAGGGTGAAAAATATTATTCTTCTTTCCGTTTTGCCTTTGCATGTACAAATAACACTGCTGAATATGAAGGATTAATCCAAGGTTTGCAGTGGGCAAGAAAGAGGAAAATAAGATGTTTGCAGGTATATGGTGACAGTGAACTCATTGTGAATCAGGTAAGAGGATTGCATCTTACAAAAAAATGATGTTCTGAAATGTTACAAACACAGGGTGTGGGACATGATTGAAGAATTTGATGCTTTCAATCTGATCTCTATTCCAAGGAATTAGAACTAGCATGCTGATAGGTTGGCTGCAATTGGGGCTCAGTTTGACATCCCCGTGATATTCAAAGGGAGAAGGTACAACCTGATGTAAAAATAGTTGATAGGCCCTCTATCCCTAATAATAACATTCATTGGCAAGTTTTTGAAAGTGATGAGCAGATCCTACGTTTCTTGTTAGAAGAAGATAAATTTTCTATGATGAATCAGGATAAGCTCAAACAACAATATGGCAATGATCAATTTGTTCAGTTGAGAACAAACAAGCTGCCCAAGGGATTGGTAACCTTGGAATCTATTTTTAGCATATATGATTAGCTTAAGAAAAGCAAGACTAGCATGTAGGTTAAAGAAGAGCATTATGAGGAGCTAGAAATTTTTAAAGGTAATCTTCTCAAAATCGGTAAAATTTTCTCAGCTGAGGACATAAGAGCTTTTATTGCTCTCTGTCAAGAGTTTGAAGATGTGTTTGCTTGGGATTATTTAGACCTCAAGGGATTTGACCCTCAGATTGCCCAACACACTATAGAGTTAGAACCAGGTATTAAACCTGTGAGGCAGGAACAAAGACCTCTAAACCCAAAGCTAGAGCCCCTGATGATTAAAGAGCTGACCAAACTAATTGAGGGGAAGATCATTTTTCCAATCAAACATACTTCTTAGGTCTCCAACCTTATCCCTATGAGAAAAAAGAATGGAGAGATTAGGCTATGTGTCAATTTTAGAGACCTTAATAGGGCCTCACTAAAAGATCACTACCCATGGCCTTCAATGAAGCAAATTCTGCAGGTTGTGGCTGGCTCAGGAAGGTTTTCTTTGCTTGATGGATTTTCTGGTTACAATCAGGTGTTAGTCAAGGAGGAGGATTAGTTCAAGACTGCTTTCACCACCAAATGGGGTACTATGGCCTACAAAAGGATGCCCTTTGGTCTATCCAACACTGGCTCTACTTTTTAGAGAGCCATGGACATGGCTTTTAAGGGTTTGCTATATAAACTGGTGCTTGTGTACCTAGATGACATAATAGTCTTTTCCAAGAATACATATGAGCATTTATCCCACTTGAGGCAAGTTTTTGAGAGATGCAAAGAATTTGGGATATCCCTTAATCCAAGCAAATGCATTTTTGCTGTGCATGAAGGCAAACTGTTAGGGCACGTCGTGTCAAAGGAAGGCATTACCATTGATACTGAAAGGGTAAGAGCTATTCTAGAGCTACCCTTACCCAGTCACAAGAATGGACTACAAAGCTTCATTGGTAGAATTAATTTTCTACGAAGATTCATATCTGATGTTGCAAATCTTTTGAAGCCTTTAACATCTATGTTGAAGAAAAATATAACCTTCAGTTGGACGAAGGAGGCCAGACTCAACTTCGAGTCCATAAATGAAGCATTAGCAGCTACACCAACGCTAGTAAATCATGTTTTCTCCAAAGACTTTATCTTGTATGCTTATGGCAGTCTAGATACAATCTCTGCGATTTTGGTACAACAACAGAGTGAGGGTTTTGAACAGCCAATCACTTTCTTCAGTCAAGGGCTGGAGGATTATGAGCAGAGGTATAGCTTCGTTGAAAGACACATCCTTGTAGTGGTAAGGAGCCTCAAGAAATTTCAGCATCTTGTTTCTAATAACAAGATACATTTGATGGTCACTCATCTTAGCATGAAGGAGTTCCTGTTGAGTAAAGATCTTAATGAGAAAAGAGCTGGTTGGATCACCAAAGTCATGGAATATGATGTAGAGATCAAGATAACCAAGCTTGTTAGAGGCAGAGGACTCAGTGAGCAACTTGCTACTAGTTCTGAGAATGAGGTAGAAAAGGAACAGGAGGTGCTTCTGATTATTGAGGAGGAGCATCATAATGATACAGCAGCAGTAGGCACCAGTTGGGTTAATGACATGAATCAATTTTTGTAAAATGGTGAATGTCCAGTAGGTCTAGATAGAACTAAAAGAAGATATTTTAGACTACAATCCATTCCATATGCTTTAATAAATGGCATCCTTTTCAGAAAGGACTTTAATGGTGTATTGTTAAGGTGCATTGATAAAGGTCAGACTAACAAGGTGCTACATGAATTTCATGATGGAACAGCAGGGGGTCATTTTGCCCCAAAGACTACTACTTGGAAAGTAATGAGAGCTGGCTATTACTGGCCCAACTTATTTAAGGATGCCCATGCATGGGCTAGAAAATGTGTAAAATGTGCCATTTTTGTAGGGAAAGAAAGGCTGCCAGCCTTACCTCTTCGGCCAATTCAAGTAGAGCAGCCCTTCATGAGATGGGGTATTGACTTCATAGGTCCCATTAATCCACCATCAAGTGTAGGCCACAGGTGGATACTCACAGCTACAGATTATTTCACAAGGTGGACTGAAGCAGTGGCTCTGAAGGAATCAAATGAGAATACTGTTTTAAATTTTTATCAAGATTTGATTTCCAGATTTGGAGTGCTTGAGTCAATCATCTCTAATAATGCTTTAGCCTTTGTTGGCCTAAGGATAACTGACTAGGCTATGAGGAATGGGATCTATTTGAATACTTCATCAAATTATTATCCATAGGGTAATGGTTTGACTGAATCTACAAATAAAAATCTCATAAGGATTATTAAAAGATCAATGGAGGATAACCAAAAGACATGGCACACCAATCTGAAATTTACTCTATGGACAGATAGAATAACTCCTAAAAGGTCTATTGGGAACTCCCCATATCTGCTGGTGTATGCAAAAGAGGCAAGGTTGCCTATGTCTATGGGATTGTCGGCACTAGACATCATGAATCAGCTGGAAATGTTTGAAGCAGAGGGCCCCATGGCTATTAGATATGCTCAGCTTATGGAGCTTGAAGAGAGCAGAGACAAGGCTATGAAAGCTATGGAGTATCATCAGCTTCAAACAAAAAGAAATTTTGACAAGAAGGCCACCCCCAGAAATTTTAGAATGGGTGATATGGTGCTCAAATGGGATGAATTGAAAAGCAGACCAGGAAAACACTCCAAGTTTGACAACATGTGGAGTGGCCCATTTCTCATCACTGAATGCAAGGAGCACAATGCATTTTAGTTATCAAATATGGATGGACAAAATTTGCCTATCCTAGTTAATGGGATACACCTGAAGAGGTGTTTTGAGGTATGAGTGCTTTGTAAATCAGTAGATTAGGTTTCTATGTTTTTAATAAGTGCTATTGCACCTTAGTTTAGATTCCTTTTGCTTTCCCTAAGTGCTGTCTAGTACAGTTGAGGGGGTTGCTTTCAACATTTTGGTCTTGGGTTGGTCTTCCAATGTTCTTCACTGCTGTGCTGAGTTGCTAAAGTCAAAAGTATCTGTATATTTTTAGTCTATGTATGATTCCATGCCCAATGGATGCTCAAGGCCACTGATCTAATTATTTAGCAGGCAAACATCCCATAGAAGTCACCAAATTGTTAACCTATTTTTCCTTTGGTTAGAGTTAAATATTTCACCTTGTGTTTTCTTGAAAATCCTTGTGAAAGCAACATCAGTCAGTGTGCATATCCCTAATGAAAGCTATATTTGTGATCTTGAAGTCTGAGACCAAATCTTAGGGTTTGAAGCTTACCATGTGAAAGAGCTTGAAAAAATAGGCAAGTTTGCTTTTTACACCACCCTGAAATTCGCTAAAATACGGTAGTTATGTATGGTCAATGTTCTGGTCAAACCTCATTTTCCAGGAGGGGTGATAGTCCAAACAAGGGGTGATATTCTAAACATCAGGTGATATTTGTAATATCACCCCGATCTCCAAAATATCACCCTTTGTCCAAAATATCACCCGATATTCTCCATATCACCCTTCGTCGAAAATATCACCCAATATTTTCAATATCACCTTGTCGCAAAATGTCCCCCTGTTCTCATGCGGCATGACCATGACATCATCCTTTCACATTCAATAAGACCCGTCTATGGTGGTGATGTCACCATCATATCCCTCATAAGGAAAGGATGCAGGGCCAAGGAAGATGCAGTTTTTTAGTAATGCTTTTCAGGATCAGCCCACCGACCGATCAGGTGATACTCCAAGTAGAGGTGCATGCATGGTGCTTTGCACATACAAAGACATTTCAGGGGCTGATCCGGATAGCGATATATACATAGATGCGACACTATATATATAGGCAGTTGACTGAAGCTTTGATTGCCTGTATCTCCTCCGTCCTGGCGAATTTCGACATGATGCAAGAGGCAAAAATGCATGTTTTTGCCTCCTCTTTCATTTAGCAGGATTTTCAGGGGGATTTTCTCGCTTTTCAATTTCAGATCCAGATTTGCATATTTAGATCTTTGAAGGGACATTTTATCGACCATTTTTGGGGCAGTTGCAGATATTTCTTGCATTTATTGTTGTACAGAGAGGAAACAACTCGCATTGATGATCATAAATATCTTTCCATCACCTATTTCAAATATTTTCATATATGCGTTGCTGAGGATCGATGATTAAGCTGCTTGCATTAAAGACTCTAAATATCTCCCCACCTACCCCTGTTCCAAATCTTTTGCGCCATTACTCCTAGCAGCGGGGACGTCCTTTCAGAGATATTTTTGGTGGCAGCTCTCTGAATGATTTTTGTAACCGACTTAGGTTAGATTGAAATGCTATATATAAGCTGAGGCTTATGATGTAAATAAGGTTGGAAATTTTTTGGCATTCTAGTCTTTCTGTTTCCAAATAGAGTTTTCATATACTGTAACCTTGCCTTTCATTGGATATATGCAAGTTATTTTACCTCCTTTCCTAATTTTCTAGTTCTATGTGAATCTGCATGAAGTTGTCTGTGAACATTCTGTTCCTCTCAACCCTATTGCTCCTTACCTCTGCTAGAATCATCTAATCTATGTATGTTTACTTGACGTATCTGATTATATTGTGCATTTTCTCAGTGTTGTGGAAGTTTCTTTAAATCTGTCTGGTGCATCACCTTCACTTTTAGTTTTCCTATTTTCTTTTTTCATTAAAAGCATTCCTTCTCCCTTTTCCCTTGAAGTTTTAGTAGTTTTAGGTGATATCCAGTCAAGGAAGCCAGCCTTCTCTGGAGGTCTGATCTCATTTAGCAAAGTCCCACAGTTAGAGATCATTCCCATGTTATTCCAGATTGCTAAAGTTTCACAACTGCAAGCAAGGGTGCAAATCTAGGTGATAACAATGTCTTCCCAAGGTCTCTTCGGTACTGTCAAAGATTTGTATAACCCATTATTCTGACTACTCCCTTTTTCAATTTGACATATTCTGCAACTCTGCACAAACCTCCTTACATCCTTATATATCTAAGGCCAAAAATAGTGTTCACTTACCAAAGCTACTATTTATCAATTCCAAAATTTCTTGCTAATCCACCACTATGTTTTTCCTTTATCAAATTATCTCTCATTGAACTCCGAGGTATACACAACTGATTTCCTTTGAACAACATATCCTCGTAAATGAAATAATACATCAAATTACATCTATCTGTCACAACAGGTTCCTTACATGCTTTCCATGGTTCTATTAAATCAAGATCCTCTTCATACATGTGCTTTAATTCCTCAAATCCCAATACTTCCACTCTCATCTTTGTCAACAAGTTCCTTCTTCTACTCAATGCATCCACAACTTTGTTTGACTTCCCTCTCCTATGCTTCAGTATAAATGTGTAACTCTACATGAACTCTACCCATCTCATATGTCTCTAGTTCAACTTTCCTTGACTGGTCAAATATTGTAAATCTTGGTGATCAATGTACAACACAAATTACTTAGGCAACAAATAATGTCTCTAGTTTTTCAAGGCTTGAATTATGGCATAGAACTCCTGATCATAAACTGAATATCTTCTCCTTGTATCATTCAACTTCTCACTAAAATAAGCTACTGGTCTCCCTTCCTGACTTAACACTGCTCCTATTGCATTCCCACTTGCATCACAATCTACTTGAAATACTTTGTTAAAATTTGGTAATGCTAACACTAGTTGCTCTGTCACTTTTTGCTTCAATAATTCAAAACTTTTATTTGCTCTTGATGTCCACTTGAAATCCTTTCTATCACCTCTCATTGTCTCTGTCATTAGCGTGCATACTAAACTAAAATTTCTGATGAACTTTTGGTAAAAGCTTGCTAATCCATGAAATGATCTTACCTCTCCAATGCTCTCTAGTGTTGGCCACTCAACAATTGCTCTAACTTTCTTAGGGTCCATCTTCAATCCTTCTGCAGAAATCACAAATCCCAAGTATACCAATTCTTCCTTCATAAAAATACATTTCTTGATGTTTATCAGAAACTTCTCTTCTCTCAGTCTCTGTAATACTTGTCTAATATGCCACAAATGTTCTTCTTTTATTTTACTAAAAATCAGAATATCATCCAAATATACAATAACAAACTTACCAAAGAATTTATTTAGAAGTTCATTCATCAATCTCATGAAAGTACTTGGTGCATTAGTCAATCCAAAAGGCATTACTAACCATTCATACAATCCCTCATTTGTCTTAAATGCAGTCTTCCACTCATCTCCTTCTCTAATCCTAATCTGATGGTATCCACTCTTCAAGTCTATCTTTGTAAAATACTTTGCTCCACTCAAACAATCCATGATGTCATCCATCCTTGGCAATAGAAATCTATACTTAACAATGATCTTATTGATTGCTCTAGAGTCTGTAGACATTTTCCATTCTTCATCTTTCTTTGGTGCCAGTACTACAGGTACCGCACTTGGGCTTAAATTTTCTCTGATCAATCCTTTCCTCAACAGCTCCTGTATCTGTCTATTTATCTCCACATTCTTTGTTGGTGTCATCCAGTGTGTTTCTTTGTTAGGCAAACTAGCTCTAGGTATAAGATCCATATGATGACTAATACTCCGGATTGGTGGCAATCCTTTAGGTACCTAATTTGATATGATGTCTTCATACTTTGTCAACAATGCAGTTATCTCCTCTGACAATTCTTCTTATTTTTTGGTAATAGTCTCTACACTTAGGGTTCCACATTTCATTGGAATCAAAGAAAAACACATATTCTCATGTCTCAATCCATCCATAAATTTCCTTCCATCTACCAAACAGATTCTAGCATTCCCACATACTTCAGTTTTAGGCTCATCTTGCACAGGTATCAAGATATGCTTCTTCCCATTTGATGTTATAGTATAAGTATTTTTTCTCCCATCATGTATAGCTTTTCTATCATACTGCCATGGTTTAGCCAACAATATATGATGTACATCCATTGGCATAATATCACACAATACTTCATTATTATAAGATTCTATATGAAATTTCACCAAACATTGTTCACTCACCAGTACCTTGTGTTCATCTTGAATCCATGCGATCTTGTAGGGCTTAGGATGTTTCAATCTTTCTAGGTTCAACTTTGTCACCATCTTCTCTAAAACCAAATTATCATTACTGCCACTATCAATGATTACTTTACAACATTTACCTCCTGATTTGCATCTGGTCTGAAACAAAATTTTCCAGTGTGGTGGTTCCTCAGTTGTCTCTGCTTGAAATAGTGCTATCCTCATGACTAATGATTCTCCTTTCTCTGGTTTTCCAATAGAACTAGGTGATCCAATAGGTTCTTCCTCCGCATAAGCTACTCTTGCACTATTCTTTGTCTTCTTGCTTGTACTTCCCTGATGACATTCAAATGCTCGGTGTCCTTCACCTCCACACTTAAAACAAGTTCCTCTGAATGTTATCTTATCCAACCTTGTTTCATCTCTCCTATACCTTCATTATGGTAAGAATTATGATTCCCTTTGCGGTAATTTTTTTTGTCATCTCTCCTGTATGAATTGCTATCTATATCTTCCTTATTGTATGGACTACTTTCTTTATTTTGCTTCTCATATGATCTTTCTCCTCCAGAATATGTTCTACCTCTCTGAAATTTGCCTCCTCTACCTCTTTTTATTTGCTCATGCTTCTTATTCAACTTGTCTTCAACTTTTAATGCAAACTGATAAGCTTCTTCTATTATTGTCATCCTTACCAAACTTAGTTCTTCTTGAATGTTCAATCTCAGTCCATTTATGTATCTTGCCACTTTTTCCTTGATTGCTTCACTATGTCAAGTCCTTATTACCATCTTATGAAATTCTTCAGTATACTCCTTCACAAATTTCTCCTTTTTCCTTAAGTTCTGCAATCTCTTCAACAATTCCAACTCATAGTTAGCAGGTATGAACTGATTCTTCAATTTTGTCACCATCCTATCCCATTTTATGATCTTCTCTTTTCCTCTCCTATTCCTATTCAATTGAACTTCTTTCCACCAAATAGAAGCATGTCCTCTCAACTTAGTTTTTGCAAATCTTACTTTCTTTGGATCTTCAATTTCTTCATATTCAAAGTATTCCTCCAAGTCATTTATATAGTCAATCAATTCCTCCAGATTCAAATTTCTAGTATAGTTCAATACTTCCACTCTAGGTCTTTTTACAATCCTAGAAATAACTTTCAACATCTTCACCTGATCTAATTCTTCTTCTTCTTCTAGGGCTTCTTCATTTTGTTCAGCAGATTGAAATTCTTCATCATCACTTTCAACATGATGTCTAGGGTTGGTGCAGGAGCACCTGATGGACTTTATGCCTCCATGAGGCCACTTTGTAAATATTAGCTTTATGTTATGTTTGAGTCATGTCATAAGGTCTTGAAGACCATTTCTAAGGTGTATAAGGTGTTTGGAGTCATGGTTAGGTTTCTAGGTGATAATTGGTACAAGTTGTCATTTGTACAAAATAAATATAAAAGTGGGTTCTAAGGGGGGTATAATCTATTTTTGTTTGTAATAAGGCCTTTATGGGACATGTTAAATGTTTTAAAATTGGTTTGGGTTGCTAGGAAGTAGTTTTGTTGAATATTGTAAATGATTGTCAAAATTTGTCAAATTGCAAGAATGCAAAAATTGGGAATATGAAAGGTCATCATTTGAAAAGTCATGTGGAAGTTGGTTGGACAGTTACCAATGGTTGGGAATGAGTTTAAATATGTTCAAAAACTTCATCTAAGGTCATGTGGAGAAGAGTAGAAGTGGAATGTAAAGTTTTGAGAAATTGAATAAAACACTTTGAATTTCTTGCATTTTCCAGCGTTCTGCTCTGTTCCAGGCCATTGTACGTCCATGTACAGACATATGGTGACCTAACACTTGTTGGATTTGATAGGGTATTGAATTTTCTAAATTTTTTTTTTTGTAGCATCGAATTTCATCGTGTTTTGTGAAAGTTATGGTTAAATTAGTGATTGACATTTCTAGATTTTAGGCCTATTTAGCAGAAGGACAATCCATTTTTGAAGGATTTCGTACAACATAACCCACCCTTATTTTGATATATGTTAAATAATGTCCAAATGGGTACTTGAATCAAGTTTTATTTCTTGGATATTAGTTCAGGTTTGAAAGTTATGGCCGAAAAACCCTATTTGCTGCACCTACCTTAAGCCTAGTCAAGAGTAGTAACAACCCATTTTTGAAGCATACTTTCTAAAGTAACCATATTTGATTTCCACATGTGTTGAAGTATGCCAAAATGGGTATTTGAAATGCCATTTGTTTTCTGGGTTTGAGAAGTATTCTGCAAGATATACTCCATTTTCACTGTTTGAAGTGCTACTAGCCAAATTGAAGAAATTGTGAGTAAGTGTTTGTAATATGTTTGTTGAGTGAACCCTCCATCCTCTGCATCAAGGGTTTAGTCCTCTTCTTCTATCTTCTTCTACAACATCTAGTCTAACTTTCATTATTCTCATCATCTCAATCATTTCTTCCATTCTTCTAGCAACATTGGCCATAGCAGGCATCCTCCTTGGCAGCATCTCTTCCTAGGATCCGATGCAACTGGCTTAATTTGACAATCTGACTACCAAGTAGCAACTGCCTCACAATTGGTGTTCTATTGGCAAATACAAGTAGACTACCTCAGGTCGGTGATCGATTCACCACAAGATCTTTCAAAATTGCCTTCACTTCCCAAAGGATTCAAAACTTCACTCTGATACCACTTGGTGTAGTCACAGTCAAAGGGTTCACATAATGAACTATCCAAACCATGCAGCTAGAGTAAACACAATGGAAACAACACAAATATGGAATGTAAGGGAAGATTCATATATTCAGAATATCAAAGAATTACAATGCTCAAATGCCAACAATATGTGCAGGCTACAATCAAAGGGAAAGAAAATTGAACTCTAAATCATATTCTAAAACTACTAACTTCAGAACTGCTTCCTAATGCCTTTAATATATCTCTATATAGCATCTCCAAGCTCAAGAAATCCTATGCGTCAGCCACAAGAGGTTACAAACTCCAATGAAGTATGTAACGTGTCGAAACAAGTAGGTCAATCTTAAACATCTGGTAATGCTCCGTAAATGGATGAAACTTGGTGTAGACCTCAAGAAGGCCTATCTAATCCATATGTGCCATGTATGATGCTTCATTTGGCTCCACAAGTCACGGAAGTGCTCCACAAACCTTCTCCTTGAAATGACTATCTGAATGCTATGTTCTATGAAATTAGGTGATCTTCTAATAGCGATAACTTCCAGGAAACAAATCCAAATGACCTAAATTTTGAGTATGATGTAGATGACACAATAACGATGCTAAGTCCTGCTCCGCACACTTTGATATGAAGATGCAGTGAAATGCGGTACAAAATGTTGAAACTGCAACTAGCTGAACTGAATTGAAAATGAAATAAAAGAAACAATGCAAATATTTTTGGTTGATGCAAGATTTCTCTGCAACTTGGGATGATCCTGCATCAATTTACCATAGTTCCATCACTTCACTCTATGTTTCTTGGGGTCTTAGAATGACCTCAAGACTTAGATCTCTTTGTAGACTTTTTACAATCCCCTTTTGGCCCTCCTTTATCCTTGGGCCTTTTTCAAACATGTAATACATCCTTTGAGCTCTCTTCCATGGATTTTTACCTTATTTGCTTTCCAAGAAAAGTAGCAACAAGGGTATCCAACTTTGAATTTATCATCTAACCACTCAAAAAAAGGATTAGACTTTCCCATGATTCATGCAAAGAGCAAAGTAGCAATATAAACATATCCTCCTCATCTATCTTGACATCAGTGGATCCTAATTGACTCAAAATCAAATTAAATGCATTGAAATGTTTTCCACAGAGTTCCCATCTTTCACTTTTAAGGAATATAATTTTCTTTTCAAATATAATTTATTTATCACTCTTTATTTGGTAGATCTCACCAATCCATTTCTAAAAAAGATATGCAGTGGCCTCCTCATAAATATTGAGTAGGACAAAATCTACAAGATGCAACCAAATGTTTTCTCATGCCTTTTTATCCAAATTCTTCTAATCATCATCTGACATATCATTTGGTTTCTTTTAATTTGAAATAACTCTCCATTGATCTCTCTTCAAGGAGATCCTCCATTTTTAGCTTCCACAACTCATAACCGATTTCATTGAATTTCTCAATCTCCAATTGAGATAAAATTTCCATGGTTTCCAATACACCCAAAGTTCTGCAAACAAACAAAGAAAGATGCTCCCAATGCAATATAAAATAAATCACAACACTTCTAGAAATGTTTCCCGCCTCTAATCAGAACCAAGGCTCTAATACCAAATGTTGAAAAATAGAGTGAACTATTGCAGTAATAACATCAAACTTAATGCACATATTTTAGTGTTCATGTATAAACCAATATGTAAATGAAATGAAGAGCACATAAAATTAGCAAACCATAATAAATCAATACATATCATTGGAGGTACGTGGAGAAACCCTTTTAGGAATAAATCCATCATCAAAGATAGGCTCAATTATGTATTAATCTTGTAAAACCATATTACCTAATCAACACACTTCTCTCTTCAATCTAACAACACTCTAGAAACACCTATGTACCTATAATAACATTTTCAAACTACTATCTCATGCCTCCAATAAATAGGACAATGAGAGAGGAAAACCATAAATGGTTTCCAAAAACAATGGATTACCAAAACCATGGTATCATGCAAAAACCCATGCCCCATTTGAAGAGCATATTCTAATAATAGTAAATTATAATGAATGACTTCACATGGGCATAATCAATGTATCCATGAATAGAAAACATAACTCTAGAAGCAAGGCCTAACTTTGAGGGTCGACCCTAATTTTTTTGTGATTGTCATTTATTTGAAGTTGCCTTTTAAATATTTAATCCTACCTATTTTAGGATATATATAAGAATAACTACATAATTTTTTTGAAAGTTTACTTGAAATCTTACCTTTCAAGTGATACAGTCTTCTTAAAATTTTAATTGTATTTTATGGCTAAAATGACTAAATATGGTCATATGACCATCAAATTTAGGCCTTGTCTAGAAGCATCTTTGACAATAACTCTCCAACGTCTCACATCTCCAAGCATACCACTCCATTAAATGGAGACCACAACTCATGTGGGGCCCATTCATCATAACAAAGATCATCCACTCTATTTTGTCGTGCCTAGAATTGGGAAAGTATAATAAGTGAGTTCAAATCAATTTGTAATTGCCACCATAATGCTCCACTTCCTTCATGAATTCCACTACAACTAATATTCCAATTCAACAAGGAGGATTAATAATAAAATAATAATACCTCTCAACAACATGGGTGTCTAGGTACCCATTCCAAGATTGTTGGAGATGCAACATTAGTGCATTAAGATTACAATTAACTATCACTTTCCTAACAAAAGGCAAAGTGTTGTGGTGTTGTAATGGAAACTTTGAAGCTACAAAATGAATATGGAAAGACCCTTGAAGTTGTATAGAGCATGGAAACTACAAGAAAAGCTTGGATTTTGGCTTGGAGACCTCAAAATCAACCTTCTAATTTGTTCGAACAACTATGTAACAAGAGAGGTATCAAAATCAAAATTTCTCTAGAAGGCTACCAATGAACAACAAAAGACCATTTGTAATCTAATTGGGGGGGTATATATAGGCTTGAAATCTCAATTAAATTCACAATTAGGGGGAACCCAGGAGTTGATAGAAGTAGGTACAATTAGAACTAAGTTAGGCTTGAGATCAAGGCCACAAATCGTGACAAAACAACCAGAAATAAAAGTTTCACATGTCAATCAAAACATTGAGGTTACCCCTTCTACTAGTAGGGGTCCTCCCTTTTCTAAGGCAGGTCACCCTTTTTCTAGGGTAGGCCGCTTGGGTGACCTTGAAGATGCTAGGGAGACCCCACCATTTGAAAGGTAAAAATGTAATTCAGAAGAGTGGGAAGGTGCACAAGCAAGATGGAAGGTTAGGGATGACAAGACAAAAGTAAGTGAGGGTCCTAAACATTGAGAATACATTTCCAACAAGGTCAAAAAAGGTAACAGGGAGTCTTATTCACGCGACATGGGTCATGAGCTAAACTATCAAATCGTCATCAAACTACCATGTCTACCTATGTAATTTTGGGTACTTATAATTACAAGCCACAAAATTGAGATGAAGATGAACAATTGGAAGATAATCCTTCAATTATTATTAGTTTATATTGGGAGTTCTCATGCTCTACATGCTTATCTATATATACATTACATTATTTAGATAGTGACTCCCACTTGGGGCACATCCTTTATGGCATTGACCACTGTTGGCTACAAATGGTGGCAAAACAATCAGAACTGAAAGTTTCACATGTCAATCAAAAACTTTGAGGTTGCCCCTTTTACTAGCAGGGGTCATCCCTTTTCTAAGGTAGGTCACCCTTTTTCCTAGGTAGGTCACCTTGGCGACTCTGAAGATGCTAGGGAGACCCCACCATTTGAAAGGTAAAAATGCAATTCAAAAGAGTGGGAAGGTGCACAAGCAAGATGGAAGGTTAGAGAGGACAAGAAAAGAGTAAGGGAGGGTCCTAGACATTGCGTAGACATTTTCAACAAGGTCAAAAAAGTTGAAAGGGAGTCTTATTCACACCACATGGGTCATGAGCTAAATTGTCAAATCATCATCAAACTACCATGTATGCCTATGCAATTTTGGGTACTTATAGTTACAAGCCACACAATTGGGATGAAGATAATCAATTGGATGATAATCATTCAAATATTGTTAGTTTATATTGGGAGTTCGTATGCTCTACATGATTATCTATATATATGTTACATTATTTAGATGGTGACTCTCACTTGGGGGCACATCATTTATGGCATTGAACGCTATTCTACTACATTTATAATATATTCCATATGATTCAAATGATTTTGATAAATACCATTCTTGACCATACACTTTTCTAGCACGATCTTCTTCTATGATGAAATCTGACTTTGTCTTCCATGACAACTAAGCTCACACCTTATGATTCTATGATATGCTAGCAATTTTTAAATCTTATGTTACCATGTTCTATGATGATTATACTTTTTATAACAAGTTTATCATGATGATATCTAACACTCCTTTGTGGTTACAAGGTCTTTTATCTAGCATTCATGGCTATTTACTTCATTGATCTATTTGGGGGCAACATTGGTGGCATACTATTGGCCATCATTATATGTGCTTTCATGAGCATATCGTTACTATATTTTTTAGGATGTCACATGATGCTATCTTTACATTGTTATATGATTAAATTGAGATTTTCATATCTTTATCTACTCTCCTCCAGCTTAATTGCATTCTTTGCATGTAACTAATTGGAGGGAGCATATAAGGTCACTAACATTCCTTTTTGAGTATGGTTGCAATGATTATCACACAATCAAAGGCCATTTCAGATGGTATCATATTATTGGTTTTCTACCCCCTTGTTCCACCACAAGCGGAATGTTGATGCTACTCATTGAATTATTTTTTCTTTTTTGCACGTTTCCAAGGCAAGACATTCATTTCCAAGGTAGCATGTTTTAAGAAGCAACATCCATACCCATATCTTTATTCTTTTTATGAGTGTTTGAATAAGTTTACTTTCATGTTGGCAGCCTAATTTTACTTTGATATGCATTCTCATAATAATTTGCATGCAAGTCAAACTGGAGGTAATATGTAATGGTGAAAAGACCTATCTTGGCTAGGTTATCTCTTATGCAATGATAAATATACAAATGGTGTGTTTTTTATTGATGGTTGGCACATAACCTGAGCCTTACCTATCTCAATCAACACTCATTCTTAGGGACCAAGTTTGATCCTCAATTTCATCTATTTCCCACCTTGGGTTAGATTCATGGTTAAGTAAATGACCTAGTTCAAATACACAGTTGTAGAAATGACCCCCAAACCTTTAGAATTCAAATTCAAATTTAGGGGTGACCTAACCCTTCCCACTTGATTATTTTTTGTCGACTTCATGCACGAAACATTTCATTTATGACTTTGAAGTTATATTTAAATGAGTAATCCTAGGTCACTTAGTGGTATCTAGATCTCAGTGTGCATTCTTAGTTACACAATTATTAAGGAGCATTTATCAAAGTACCTAGATCACATTATTATCTAGGGCATCCACTACATGTTTGTTTGTTGTCTTCATTCATTTTTTAAGACATTGACTCAATATCCTTATAGGATTTGACACAAGGGAATAATTATCTTTGTCATGAGCAAACTCCCGATAACACAACCAAGTATTTATGTGGAGATTGACATAAAAAAATGCAATGGACTGAAAGTGAACATTCAAGGGTTTATAGAGATCAGATCTGCGAATTTAAATTAGATCTACACTTGCATAGGTTGGATTTGCTAGTGTGCAATAAATCATGTAGTTGCAAAAGTGGTCTACAAAGATAGACAATAATTGAATAGGTTCCAAAGTTTTAATTTAAGTATCATTAGATTTCCTAAACCTTGACAAATCATTCATAAACATATCTCTCAACATATCTACATCAAATTTCTAACTAGATATCATTATTTAATTTTTCCAAAAACATTTAATTCAATATATTCATGATTCTTACCTCCTTAATCTAAAATAGCTTCTAAATACGTATTTATTTATTTAACCAATGTTTATGTAAAAAGGATTTTATTGTCCTTTTCAGATATATATAAAAAAACAGGTGGTGTAGCCCTTGAGTTCCTCGTCCAATTCAACATACGTAATAAAAAAATAGAAAACAGGACTATCCCGAGGTAGTTGTCAACTAAATGCTTGCATGCTTGTAGCTATAATTGCAGCTAATATTACAATGCCAGAACATTAAATTAGTATATAAACCTGTCCTTTTCCACTTTTTTTTTGTGGTCTGTAAGTTGTAACTAACATCCAAAAAGCCTGAGTTTCCCAATTTTTCCAATACAACATTTGAAAAAAAAATCCAAACCACAAAGTCATAGAACAAGGTAGGTTTGAATGGTAGTTTACGAAGATTGTCAGCTGTGTTTGAAAGGAAGTTTAGTTAGATTCCGTTCCTTCAACAGTCAGCTCTACATACACCATATGAGTCATGAATTTGGAAAAAAAAAATCCTGCACTTCTTTGCAAAAATGTAGAGTGGCCACATTAATATGCACAGTATCGTTCCCCAACAATCAATTGGAAATAAAATTAAACAGAAACCTCAAATTCAAAGGCTGGAAACATCAGCAGAGTATGGAACTTGATCATACTCCATTCTTGTCTCTGATTGTTTCACATCATGGTTGGTATTCATACATACTTTTTTTTTTCTAGTTTGTTTGGAATATGACTATTTTTATGTTGGGTTCTTTTAGAATTTGTTTTGATGAATAAATAATGGGCTTTTTTCTTTTTGGCAGTCTCTGTTTCCGTTTCTGCTGAGGTCTCTTTGCAGATTGTTGGGTGCCTTTATTCAGAGGCCTACTGTGGCCATGACTACACTGCTACATGAGAGCAATTTGCTGCCAAGAAATCTTAATATGGAGCGTTTTATTGCACAGGATCTGTTGGATGAAGATAATTATTTGTTTCATTTTGTCATACACATGTTGAGGTGCCTTTGGTAATGAGGATGTCTGCAATGCAAGTTTGTTTGATCCCGCTGGACTTTCTAGCATCAAGTAGTTATTGGGTCCATGGAAAAATGGTCTTCTTGGACTTACAGACTAAAAGTGAGGACTGTCCACAATGCAAGCTTGCAAGTTGACTTTTTGCTGATAACTTTTTGACTGAATTCTTGTATGTTTTGGGAGTTGAATAAAGTATTGGATCAATATATTTGGAGGTGAACAGGCTGGATCAAAACTAACATTATTTTGTGTTTGTTGAGTTTCTTAGGCTCTATGAGTGATTAGTCTCTATATTTAGAGATTTTTTTTTATATACAAAGTGTAAACTTGGTCCAGTTGCAACTGATTCTGGAGAGATGTGTATAAGCTGAGGCCTTGAATACTGAGTTATTTTTGGCATCTTTCGCCTGGAATCTCAATTATATGAGACCATGGATTGTTTACAAGGCAGTGTATTAACTACCAGGTTACATGGGTATTCTCGAATCATGTTTGAATAATGTATTGATCATATGCAACTTTGATACCTTGAATCTTTATTAATCTTTGGAGTGTGGCTCTTGCACAATCTGCAGTGTTTATCATCAGTGTACATTTGATGTATTATTGTAGTAATTAGATGTAACTTTGATATCTTTATAATTCAATCTTGCAGTGTGTGGCCAATATATAATTACTGATTACGTACTTGGATTAGGTCCCTTCCATAGGAGTAGCCCTCGTTGGGTAGATTGGACCCCCTGTTTTTAGCATTAGGTCAGTTTGAATCGACTAAATATCCTTCATTCCAAGTGAACACTCTTCCTTCCCTCGCGTTAAATTTTAATACCTTAATCTTTATTAATCTTGTAGTTTGTGACCCTCCTAATGCATGGTGATTATTGGTAATGTACTAAGAACCATATATCTCCACCGTTCTTAAATTATGTTAATCTTTGTATTCTATCACTCACAATAGGAGGGGTTTGTAATTTTTAGCAATATATTGCTTTGATGCATTGAATTTACATTGTTTTCTTATTATTGTAATGGTCAAAATTGTATATTTTGGTTAAAGGGATTTTGGCTTGCTGTTGAAGTTGAATGATTTTGAAAGAGCTCTTAGTCAAAGAGGTATCAGGTATCAACTTAGGCTTATGCTCTCGAATCAGGGTGCAAAACAATATGGGTTTGACACACACACACACATGCAAAATGATATATATATATATGCAAAACAATATGGGTTTGACATAAAACCCTCCACACACACACACACAAATATTGTGTGTGTGTGGAGGGTTTTATGTCAAACCCATATTGTTTTGCAACCTAATTCGAGAGCATGAGCCTAAGTTGAATATATATATGGGTAAGTGCAAGAAGATGGGGGGCCAAAAAGGGGTCTTAAGTGGCCACTTTTTTTCTGAAATCAAGAAATACTGGCCTTGGATGAGAAATTGAGCATAGTTACACTCAAAATTTGGAGATGCAACCAAAACAATGTTCGTAGTGCTCCGAGTCTACTTTCTAAACTACTATTTTGTTTTGAAAATGGCATAGATTAAGGGGTTCAAAAGAGGGAGCCACATAAATTGGTGTTGTTTCTGTCAAAAAAACATAACATAGCATGTTTTGTGGCTCCCTCAAAAGGTCAACTTTTTTTTGATATTTTTAAAATCGCTTCGGTGAGAAATTAGCTAATAGCATGTAGTTTATGCCCGATTTTTCTAATAATTTTTTGATGAATATTTGATTTTTTACTAATTTTTAAAGTGGACACATCCTAAAAAACATAATTTTGGCCGTGCTACCCCTATAAATTTTGAAAACTAATTGAAAATCATTTTTTTATTTTTTTAATATTTGTAGAATGGAGTCTAGTTTTTAAATATGTAATTTTTTTAAAATTTGAATGAATAGTTATTTTACAATGAAAAAAAGACCAAACAGTGGTTTTTGCCTAAAAACGGACACACAAACAAAAGAAATTAAAGATGAAAGGCTTAACATTGTTAAAATGTGAAAAAAATTACATCGTCAAATAGCTAAGAGAAAGCCTAACATTACCCATGTGTTCGATTTGTTCAACCTTGAAACACGTGCAAATCTGAGGGTTAACACGAACGAAATTATGTGAAATTTTGAAGAATATAGAAAAACACGTCTGTGACTGTTCATAAGGCACTCCAAGCCTTTGGGTTGGAAATCCAAAGCAAATCCCAAGCCCAAGGCTTGGGATTCCCAAAGCAAGAAATAACGCGAGCGCGTTATAACGCGCTCGCGTTATGTTTTGCCTTGCATTTTTCTTTCCCGCAAGTCTGTCTTTTGTCATGTTTGACATAACGCGAGCGCGTTATAACGCGCTCGCGTTATGTCCCACTCAATTTTTTTTACGTTCAAGGTTATTAATCATGAGGGTTAAGGCATAAGGGATAGAGTTGGAGGGTTTACAGATAAGGGATTAGTGTTTAAGGTATAGTATCGAGCTTGTTGAGGGTCTAGGAATAGGGATAGCGTTTAAGGTTTAGGGATGAGGGATGACAGATTACGGTTGAGGGTCGAGAGATCAAAGTTAAGGGTTGAGGGATTAGGGTTTGACATTAAGGGTTGAGGGTTGAGGTTCAAGGGTCAAGGGTTTAGGGATAGGGTTTAGGGTCGAGGGATTAGGGTTAAAGTAGAGTGTGGAGGGTGTAAGGATTAGGGATAGGGTTGGAGGGTTTATGGATAAGGGATTAGGGTTTAAGGTATAGTATCGAGTCTGTTGAGAGTTTAGGAATAGGGATAGCATTTAGGGATTAGGGATGAGGGATTATAGTTGAGGGATGATGGATTAGGGTTGAGGGTTGAGGGATTAGGGTTTAGGGATAAGGTTTAGGGTTGAGGGTTGAGGGATTAGGGTTTAAGGTATAGTGTTGAGGGTTGAGGGTTGAGGGTTTAGGATTAGGGTTTAGGGTTGACGGATTAGCATTTAATGTCGAGGTTAGGGTTAGAGTGTCGAAGGTAGAGGGATTAGGGATAGGGTTTAGGGTTGAAGGTTTAAGGATTGAAGGTTGAGGCTTTAGGGATGAGGGTTTAAGGCTTAAGATATAGTGTCAAGTGTTGAGGGTGTAGGGATAGGGTTTAAGTTTTAAGGGTTAAGGGTTGAGGGATATGGATTAGGGTTTAAGGTATAGTGTTGAGGGTCGAGGGATGAGAGTTAAGGGTTGAGGGATTAGGGTTTGACGTTGAGGGTTGAGAGTTGAGGTTCGAGGGTCAAGGGTTTAGGGATAGGGTTGAGGGTCGAGGAATTAGGGTTAAAGTAGAGTGTGGAGGGTATAAGGATTAGGGATAGGGTTGGTGGGTTTAGGGATAAGGGATTAGGGTTTAAGGTATAATATCGATTATGTTGAGGGTGTAGGAATAGGGATAGCATTTAGGGTTTAGGGATGAAGGATTAGAGTTGAGGGATGACAGATTAGGGTTGAGGGTTGAGGGATAGGGTTTAGGGATAAGGTTTAGGGTTGAGGGCTGAGGGATTAGGGTTTAAGGTATGGTGTTGAGGGTTTAGGGATAGGGTTTAGGGTTGAGGGATTAGGATTTGACGTTGAGGGTTGAGGGTTTAGGGTTTAGGGTTAGGGTTGAGAGATGAGGGATCAGAGTTAAGGGTTGAGGGAATAGGGTTTGACGTCGAGGGTTGAGGGTTGAGGTTCGAGGGTCAAGGGTTTAGGGATAGGGTTGAGGTTGAATGGATTAGGGTTAAAGTAGAGTGTGGAGGGTGTAAGGATTAGGGATAGGGTTGGAGGGTTTAGGGATAAGGGATTAGAGTTTAAGGTATAGTATCGAGTCTGTTGAGGGTTTAGGAATAGGGATAGCATTTAGGGTTTAGGGATGAGGGATTAGAGTTGAGGGATGAGGGATTAGGGTTGAGGGTTGAGGGATCAGGGTTTAGGGATAAGGTTTAGGGTTGAGGGTTGAGGGATTAGGGTTTAAGGTATAGTGTTGAGGGTTGATGGTTTAGGGATAGGGTTTAGGTTTGAGGGATTAGGGTTTAGGGTTGATGAATTAGGGTTTAATGTTGAGAGTTGAGGGTTGAGGGTTGAGGTTGAGGGATAGGGTTAATGGTCAAGGGATTAGGGTTAAATAAGAGTGTCGATGGTAGAGGGATTAGGGTTTAAGGTATAGTATCGAGCCTGTTGAGGGTCTAGGAATAGGGATAGCGTTTAGGGTTTAGGAATGAGGGATTAGAGTTGAGGGATGACAGATGACAGATTAGGGTTGAGGGTTGAGGGATTAGGGTTTAGGGACAAGGTTTAGGGTTAGGGTTTAAGGTATAGTGTTGAGGGTTTAGGGTTGAGGGATTAGAGTGAAGGGTTGAGGGATTAGAATTTGGCGTTGAGGGTTTAGGGTTTAGGATCAGGGTTGAAGGTCGAGGGATCAGAGTTAAGGGTTGAGGGATTAGGGTTTGATGTTGAGGGTTGAGGGTTGAGGTTCGAGGGTCAAAGGTTTAGGGATAGGGTTGAGGGTCGAGGAATTAGGGTTAAAGTAGAGTGTGGAGGGTATAAGGATTAGGGATAGGGTTGGAGGGTTTAGGGATAAGGGATTAGAGTTTAAGGTATAGTATCGAGTCTGTTGAGGGTTTAGGAATAGGGATAGCATTTAGGGTTTAGGGATGAGGGATTAGAGTTGAGGGATGAGGGATTAGGGTTGAGGGTTGAGGGATTAGGGTTTAGGGATAAGGTTTAGGGTTGAGGGTTGAGGGATTAGGGTTTAAGGTATAGTGTTGAGGGTTGATGGTTTAGGGATAGGGTTTAGGTTTGAGGGATTAGGGTTTAGGGTTGATGAATTAGGGTTTAATGTTGAGAGTTGAGGGTTGAGGGTTGAGGGTTGAGGTTGAGGGATAAGGTTAATGGTCAAGGGATTAGGGTTAAATAAGATTGTCGATGGTAGAGGGATTAGGGTTTAAGGTATAGTATCGACCCTGTTGAGGGTCTTGGAATAGGGATAGCGTTTAGGGTTTAGGAATGAGGGATTAGAGTTGAGGGATGATGGATGACAGATTAGGGTTGAGGGTTGAGGGATTAGGGTTTGATGTTGAGGGTTGAGGGTTTAGGGTTAGGGTTGAGAGATGAGGGATCAGAGTTAAGGGTTGAGGGATTAGGGTTTGACATCGAGGGCTGAGGTTTGAGGGTCAAGGGTTTAGGGATAGGGTTGAGGTTGAAGGGATTAGGGTTTAAGGTATAGTGTTGAGGGTTGATGGATCAGAGTTAAGGGTTGAGGGATTAGGGTTGAGGGTTGTAAGGTTAGGGATAGGGTTGGAGGGTTGACGGATTAGGGTTGAGAGATTAGGATTTGACGTTGAGGGTTGAGGGTTTAGGGATAGGGTTGAGGGATTAGGATTTGACGTTGAGGGTTGAGGGTTTAGGGATAGGGTTGAGGGATTAGGATTTGACGTTGAGGGTTGAGGGTTTAGGGATAGGGTTGAGCGTTGAGGGATTAGGATTTGACATTGAGGGTTGAGGGTCAAGGGATCAGAGTTGAGGGTTTAGGGATTAGGGATCTATAGCAGGACAAAACGCGAGTGCGTTATAACGCGCTCGCGTTTTGTATTTCTACTGAAACGGTAAAAAAGTGGTTACCTCCATGATCCAGGCCCACATGCTCTATTTTCTTACTGATTCTGCGCGTGCTCTGACAAAAAAGAAGTGCTTTCATGCTATTGGGAAGTTCACATGCACATTTGACACATTGTACCACCTTTGCATGATCTTTCCACCACCTTTTCTGCTTTGCCAACTTGAGAAGGAGGAAATAACATAGTTTTCAAACCAAGTTTGATATATATCTATTCAAGTTTCAATTTTTGTAGTATTGCAATGTTAATTGTGATTCAATTTTAAGAATTTAACATTGAAAAGGAAGCAAGTGGTGAAAAACTCAAATTGTTGAGGAGTTTGATGCAAGAAGATAAAAACACTACATAATTGGGTACTCTCTCCATTCAAATCTTCATTTTTTAGGTATGTCAAGTCTTTATATGCATGTTCTTTACATTTTCCTTATTTCGGATTGAATTACTTTATCATGCTTTATCATACATGTTTAAAATAGACACATTCCCAATCAAGAAAGCAACCTACAATCTCACATGATGCCATGTATATTTTCTACACTTGGGCTCTTTAATAATTATGTGTAATAAACAAACCTTAGTTCATACCATGATGTCAAACTATACAAGAATAAATCCTTACAACATAAAAAAAATACAATCCCACTATTATCATGTATTCATTTCTTAGGAACTAATATTGGTCTCTTTATCATGCTACAGACAAATTCTCTATCATGCCGAGGAAACGATCAAGAATTAAACCAACACAGGAAGAGATAGAAGCTAAGAATGCAAAGAAAGCAATAGCTATGAGGGAACTTCGTGAGAAGAGGAAATTGGACACGATAAATGAAGACATACCAATTGAAGAGGAACCACAACCATCACAAAGAGATATGGTATTGGCGGCACAAAGAGAACGAATGCAAAAACTTCATGGTACGAGAGATTTGAATACCATAGTTGGAGACACATCCTTTACCGCAAGTCAACATGTAGGGACACCATCTACCACATCTCAAGTTGAGAGTACATCATCACTCACATGTGATGAAGGAGGTACGCCATCGTTCCCACCTCAACCTCAAGGTATGTCATCTATTCCATCTTCGATCGAAGGTATGCCATCTAACCCATCTCATTTAAATATTGATGAAATTCCTAATGTTGAGATGAATTTACCTAACTTGACACCACCTAGAATTTTGTATAGAAAGCCAAAGTATTTGATTGATATTGATGAGAATATTTTGCAGCCAATGGAAGGTAAGATTCCAAAATGCACTTGTAGAAGATATGCTAATAAGATTTGGAGATTGTTCTTTGAAAAGTTAAATGAGACTGCAAGATGTCAACTATTCGTTGAAATGATGCGAAGTATAAAGTATAGGTCTATCATGAAGATTCTTGGGTTGAGAACATCAGAGGCTTCAAGTGAAAAATCTATTGTCAAGAATCTAATGAGTGCGTATGAGAGTGTGGGTAACACCTCACGCACAAAAGATAGTAATGCAACACGGCATGTGATTACATCGACTATAGTAAGTAGTCAAACGAGGAAAACTCATCTCATTAGAAAGACAAGTCAAGAATTGAGAATTAATAGGAAAACTTTATCAAGAGCCGTTGGAAGACGCCAAAGAATTGAGGACACTAATGCCAATGAATTATGGGCGTTCTTGGGGAGACTACCACGAAAAGATAAACCAATTGTTGAAGCATTGAGATCACTAATTGAAGACTTTTGGAAGAATTACACAAGGGTATCTCCGAATCAAGGGGATGTGGTAAGAAGGAGAATTGGTAGTCAGAACCGTGAGCCACATCCAAAGCATTTTTTGGATGAGACTCAAACACAGTTTTATGGTAAATTTCTAGAGAAGTATCCTCAAATTAAAATTTGTCAAAGATATTTTGAAATGCTAAAACCTTTCTATTTTAAGATAAATCACACACGCACTACTTGTTGTTGTAGATTACATATTGAATTTTCTAACCATTTTGATGCTTATAGGTCTATATGTTTAGATATGCATACTAACAATGATTTGCAGGGTTGTGCCATATGTGCCCCACCAACATCTTCAAGAGACTTCATATCAAGAATTTTATGTGAAAGAGAGGAAGGTCAAATATTCTACAATAAATTATGCTTGGATGGCACATGTCATCATTGCAGTGGCTTGCAACATTTGCCAATATGTGAACATATGGAAATAACACATGCGGTTGGAAATGAACTAGTAGAGTTTGGCAAGTATAAAATAGTGGCATACAATACAAAAGATGGTAAAGAAGCAAAGAGGTGTGAATTAGTTATTGAAAAGATTCCAGTGTATCAGTTTATGCCTATATTTCGTGATAGCATAGTGTATGAGTATGCAAGACATGCCCATAGAGCTCGATGGTTGGACTTGCAATTCAAGTTATGCAAGGACACATTTCCGGTTGGTAGCATTGTTTCAGTCCTCAACTTTGTAGAGAACTACAGTCTACAGCCACAGCGTGAGGTGTAATCACAATATTACAACTCCACACATGTTTCTATATTTGTGCACATCGCATTCATTCATGCGAATGATAGTACAGAGGATGACAGAAAGATCATAAGGGAGTATAATTTCTATATTAGTGATGATCGCACGTATTCTACGGAGTTCGTGCAAGGTTGCTTTCAGGTGTTCTACAATGATTTGGCTAGAAGGGGTATATCGTTCAGTCAGCATATCATATGGTCGGATAATTGTGCATCACAATTCAAGAACTCGCAGAATTTCTATTAGCTGAGTAGGAGGCATAATTTTATAGGTATTCAACATATGTGGAACTTTTGTGAGGCCGGGCATGGAAAGGGGGAGCATGATGGTGCAGGAGCATGTATCAAAAGAGCCATAGCATGAGAAGAGTTAAAGTATAAAGACAATGCAAAGTTGACAGATGCAAAATCAATTGTCGAGTGGTGTAATGCTTCTATGGGTCCAGGTAATGAAGGTAAGTCTTTAGTTCATAGATTTTTTTGGTTGATAGATGATACTAACATTGCACCATATGAGGATTGTTGTACACTGACAGGATCAAATGAGATGCACTCTTTCAGAAGCTCAATTGTAGGTTCATGGAGTATCCATACATGAAAGATGTCATGCTTTTGTTCTTCCTGTACAATTCAAGTTTGGGATGAGTGCGAGTCAAAGGAGTGGGTTGACGAATGGCAGTTAAGTTATCTTAGCCCACTTGACACGTATCGACCCCCGACGGCACTGGAACTAACACAGATGGAATCGTCGGTTGACTTTGACCACATATCAAATTTAGTTCAACCAGGTAATATAGGGCACGTATATGCATCTAATTTCATCTAGTTCAACCAGGTAATGTCATCTTACTTTGTAGTGTTTTTGTAATGTTGACTAATTTCATCTAATTTGCTACACATATCAATGTAGGACACGTATATGCAGTTATTGCAGATGAAGATAATGAAGAGGGAACAGATTATTACTTATGTCGTTGTGTTGAGGCCAAAAAGAAATTGGAGGCCCCTGTTACAGATGGAGAAAACATTGAATACCCTACAGGATCAGTGGTTATTACTGGAACATGGCTTAGAAGGTACCCACATAAGAGTGTTAATATTTGGCTATTTCAGGACTTTGACATGCATCGAAAGATTCTTCATTACTTGAACCTTGTCGTGGCATCCAATGTTCATTTGATAAAGTATCGGGGTAGACCTTTGAACAAAATATTGTGGAAGGTGCGTGAGTCTGACCATGAAGCAATACTTGACACAATACAGAGTAGAGCAGATCCGGATGGTTCATTGGATTAATTTGTAAGTATTCACATTGATTTTGTAAAGTTATGTTACATTAAGTTGTAAGTATGCACATTAATTTGTAAGGTTTGTCTTTTTTTATTTCCTCCTGCATTTTTACACATATGTACACATTTTTACATCATCATGTTATGCATTTTTGGTGTCCTGCTCCTGATGCGACCAAACTCATAACTCACCCTACTAGACACCATTTGATGATCTCTCCAACACTCTGGATCCAGGGCGCCCAATCATGATGATGACCTAAATACCATTCTCCCAAGGCGCTCATAATGAATGAAAAGAAGACCAAGGGCGCCCAAGCTTAATAGACTTATTTCTTTCAATTTTGATGATCCAAACTCTTTCAATATGACATCCACTTTCATGCCTTTAGATCTTCCTTCACATATAGGGCGCTAAATCAATGCATTAAAGTCTCTTGATATTAGGCGCTCATGATGATGAAACTTAGAGCTTTTTCCTTTCCTATGCGCTCATCTAAGATGTTTGAATGATAAGGAGCGCCTCGACCTCTATAATGTATATTGGGCACCAAATCAAGGTGATTTTAAGTCACTTTGAATCATTTGGGGTTAGTTTGAGTCTTTGAGTCATGTTGCAAAAAAATGTCAATGTTGTCAAGTTGCACAAAGCAACTTTTACATTTTTGGTGTCCTGCTCGTGATGTGACCAAACTGACTATTCCAACACATCTGGATGGGTACATTTACGCTAGGCATGGTCCTGTTTTTCACCCAAACATGTCGAAACAGTCTGAGCTACATTGTACCAACGATATCCCTGAAGAGTCCAAAGTGCGAAAAGGCTGCAATCTTTGACGAGATGTTACTCAAAAATCATGTCACTTAGAAACATTCCATATGAGGCAACGCTATCATGTAGAGTGCCTCTACAATAACCTCTCTCAGTTTTTTATAGCTCTGAGGCATTTACCCGTGGTGAAAGGTTTTCTGCTGCCCCAAAAATCGTCAGAAAGAGGCAGTGTAAAGTTGCAAAGGGGTGTAACTTTTGTCTTGCTCCTGATGCGACCAAACTGACTATTCCAACGCATCTGAATGGGTACATTTATGCTAGGCATGGTCCTATTTTTCACCCAAACATGTCGAAACAGTCGGAGCTACATTGTACCGACGATAGCCCTGAAGAGTCCAAAGTGCAAAAAGGCAGCAATCTTTGACGAGATGTTACTCAAAAATTGTGTCACTTAAAAATATTCCATCTGAGGCAACGTGATCACATAGAGTGCCTCTACAATAACCTCTCTCGGTTTTTTATAGCTCTGAGGCATTTCCCCGTGGTGAAAGGTTTTCTACTGCCCCAAAAATCATCAGAAGGAGGCAGTGTAAAGTTGCAAAGGGGTGTAACTTTTGTCCTGCTCCTGATGCGACCAAACTAACTGTTCCAACGCATCTGAATGGGTACAATTATGCTAGGCATGGTCTTATTTTTCACCCAAACATGTCGAAACAGTCGGAGCTACATTGTACCGACGATATCGCTGAAGAGTCCAAAGTGCAAAAAGGTAGCAATCTTTGACGAGATGTTACTCAAAAATTGTGTCACTTAAAAATATTCTGTCTAAGGCAACGTGATCATGTAGAGTGCCTCTACAATAACCTCTCTCGGTTTTTTATAGCTCTGAGGCATTTGCCCGTGGTGAAAGGTTTTCTGCTGCCCCAAAAATTGTCAGAAGGAGGCAGTGTAAAGTTGCAAAGGGCTGTAGCTTTCATCCTACTCCTGATGTGACCAAACTGACTGTTCCAACGCATCCGAATGGGTACATTTACGCTAGACATGGTCCTATTTTTCACCCAAACATGTTGAAACAGTCGGAGTTACATTGTACCGACGATATCCCTGAAGAGTCCAAAGTGCAAAAAGATAGCAATCTTTGACGAGATGTTACTTGAAAACTGTGTCACTTAGAAACATTCCGTCTGAGGCAACGCGATCACGTAGAGTGCCTCTACAATAACCTCTCTCAGTTTTTTATAGCTCTGAGGCATTTGCCCGTGGTGAAAGGTTTTCTGCTGCCCTAAAAATCGTCAGAAGGAGGCAGTGTAAAGTTGCAAAGGGGTGTAACTTTCGTCCTGCTCCTAATGCGACCAAATTGACTGTTCCAACGCCTCTGAATGGGTACATTTATGCTAGGCATGGTCCTATTTCTCACCCAAACATGTCGAAACAGTCAGAGCTACATTGTATCGACGATATCCCTGAAGAGTCTAAAGTGCAAAAAGGTAGCAATCTTTGATGAGATGTTACTTGAAACCTATGTCACTTAGAAACATTCTATCTGAGGCAACAGGATCACGTAGAGTGTCTCTACAATAACCTCTCTCGATTTTTTATAGCTCTGAGGCATTTGCCCGTGGTGAAAGGTTTTCTGCTGCCCCAAAAATCGTCAGAAGGAGGCAGTGTAAAGTTGCAAAGGGGTCTAACTTTCGTCATGCTCTTGATGCGACCAAACTGACTTTTCCAATGCATCTGAATGGGTACATTTACGCTAGGCATGGTCCTATTTTTCACCCAAACATGTCGAAACAGTCGGAGCTACATTGTACCGACGATATCCCTGAAGAGTCCAAAGTGCAAAAAGGCAGCAATCTTTGACGAGATGTTACTCAAAAACCGTGTCACTTAGAAACATTCTGTCTGAGGCAACGGGATCACGTAGAGTGCCTCTACAATAACCTCTCTCAATTTTTTATAGTTCTGAGGCATTTTCCCATGGTGAAAGGTTTTCTGCTGCCCCAAAAATCATCAGAAGGAGGCAGTGTATTAAGTCAGGATGAAAGCCTATTCACTCTAGGTGCCTATTTTTGACCAAATCACACATGCGTCTTGAACAACTCTATCTTCAAGGCGCTTTTCTCTAATCTCTGTAACTCTCCAAATCCACTAAGGCGCAAATTTTACCTCTTGGGCTCAAGATATAGGTTCTTCATCCAAGGCGCCAGAATGGTCCAAAGGCGCATTTCACCTCTAACCTCACCTCTGACCTTACTTTGAGGCGCTAAACCTTTTGACATTTCAAGTAACTTCAAGAGAACTATTTTTCCTTAAGGTGGTTCATTCCTTGCAATTGGGTGTATGGTACTTGTAACTCATTTGATTGACTTTGTAATGTTTCTTCTTCTTGCAGAGTAGATAAGGATGATATAAGCTTACTTCATGAATCGGAGTAGAAATCTCTCTTGGACTTGCTAGGTGAAAGGACTTGAACTTGAAGGACTTGAAGTTGATGAAGTGATCCTTCATGATGGCCTTTGACATTACCTTCTCGGAGTGTAGATGATAACACCTTCCTTGGATAAAGTGGATAACCTCTGACGTAAACTTTGAAGCTTGATGAATCTTGAAGATTGGGTTTCCTCCTACTCCCCTTCTGGGCTCCACTCCATCAAAGGCGTATTTAGTTGTCCAAGGTGCCAACATTCACTCAGGGGCGCCCAAAGAGAGTTTACAACTCTAAGGCGCTAAACTCTTATGCAAAAATGGTCATCATCAAAGGCGCAAAAATGGGTCTCTGGGTGCCAATCTCTACAAGACATTCCATCTCATTGCTCTCCTCCATTACAAGCGCTCACTTACCTCAATCTTGGGCGCATACCAACATCCCAACATCCAAATCACCTAGGCACTCAAAACCTTCAAGACTCAAGGCGTATTTTATGATCAAACAAGGTATCTCCTGAACAAGGCGCTCATAGTCTCATCAGGGCATTAATCATCATCATGAGTGCTCATATTGTTCTAGGCACACAGTTATCTCTGGAATGCTCAAGGCGCTCAAGGCGCACATACCCTTCTCTAGGCTAGTTTACACTTATTCAAGGCGCTCATTCCAAACTTACATGAACTCCTCATTACAAGACGCACAAACTAGATGATCCTAGGGCATAAGGGCGCTCAAACTAGATCTTTGCAAAAACTCCCCAAGCATTCAAACTTTTAAGGCGCCAAAAGTGGTCTTTTCTACAACTTCTCTAGCCATATGCCTTGGGTGCTCAAACCTTCCTTGAACTCCAATTATTCAATCCAGGGCGCTCAACTACCTCCTCAAGGCGCTCTATCTCAAGTATCATTACTCTTCTTAAAGACCTAGGCGCACATTGTGGGGTATTCTACTCAACAAGACCTAGGCGCTCATTATGAAGACTCCAATTATCAAGGTTCACTTCAACTTTCAAAGGCGCATTTTGGACTCCAAAGGCATTAGGTTAAAGCCACTAGGGCGCTAGATACCAAAGGGGGCAAGGTGTCAGAACCTCCTTTAAGATGTAAGAAAATCTCCTCAAGGCACAGCTAAAGGCGCTCCAAACCATACGAAGGCGCTAATATCCACTCTAGGTAGTGTATTAAGTCAGGATGAAAGCCTATTCACTCTAGGCGCCTATTTTTGACCAAATCACACATGTGCCTTGAACAAGTGATGCTACAAGTGGTGAACAAAATGGGCACCTTGAAGAATTGAGCCCTCCAAGACATCTTGCAATTGCCTAAAAGTCCAAAATTTACATAAGTGAGTTAAGGCGCCATTTTCCATCTCTAGAGCCTCCTTTGAGCGCTTTAACATGGAGTGAATGTTTTAGTCTATGAAAGATTGCACCTAAAGAATATAACAACCCCTTCAGTCACTAGGATGAACTAAGTTAACAAAAGGAACTTCATTGAGGGAGGTGCACTTGTGCATCTAGACAACTCCAGTTTAGCGCCTGAGAAAAAACATGTTTAGAGACACCCCTCGAATGAACCCTCTAGAACCAATAAGAATCTTCTCTAGGTCCATAAATAACTCACGCCCATATCCAAGTGAAAGTCTCCTTGGTCTTCCTACTAAAACCTCTAAAGGGTAACTGTTGTGACCAAATCACACATCATCCCATCAGACTGGGGACCCCCTCTTTTCTTGCTCAGGTGCTTTGCACAGGAGTTGTTATGTGTCATTTTGGCCAAGGTTTTCTGGAGCAGTGAAGACATTAGGAAGGGGATGATCATTTGGATAGTTTTGAATGCTTTATTTCTCCTTGTTTAAACTAGGCGCTCACTGAGGATTGGAGTTGCCTTTGCACCCTCACATCACGTTAATTGGCGTTTCAGAGGCAATCATAGTATAGGAAGATTTGCACCTTGAAGAAGAGAGTTATCTGGTGAGTGCTTAGGAGTTCTGGCGCCTAGGGGAAAGGTCTAGGTAGAGCGCCTTCAGACTTTGACAGTGAAGTGCCTTAAGGAGTTGGATGATGTTTTTGCCTAGAGTGGAGATGATGTTTTTAGCGCCTTAAGGATGATGATGGAGCGCCTTGGAGTCAGGTTAGTCTGGAGCACCTTAAGAAGGTAAAGCACTTCAAATGTAAACACAAGTGTTTGGAGCACCCTAATGAGAAGTTGTCTTGGCACCATAAGTTGTTCAAACCAAGATATGTGCCTTGGATAGTTGCAAAGACCTAATTTAGCGCCCAAGGTTGGAAGACTCTTTGTGAGCGCCCAGTGTTTGAAAGCTCTTTGTGTTTGGTGCATTAAAATGAATTTGGCACCTAAGTAGTATTGAAGCACTCAACTGAGCACCTAAAGCCCATGAGAGAAGTGATATGCACCTTGATAGGAATATCATGGAAGATGAGTTTACTGAATGGCACCTTGAATGACTTGGTTGATTAAGTGTTTTAGCGCCTAGATATGGGATGAATCATTGAGCGCCTTTGGTTGAGATGATGTCAGGACCTTTGAGATTATAACACCTTGGAGTCAAGTTTGAAGGAGCACCTTGAGAAAGTAAAACACTTCAAATATTTTCAAGGAATTGGAGAAGTCACTTAGTGCCTAGAAGGAATTCCAGAGCAAGAGGGTTGGAGCACCTTGAGCTTCAAGTCAGATATGCGCCTAGACCTCTACCCTTTAGCAAGTTGAAGCCCTCTGAGCCTTGACAAAGTGAGAATGCCTTATAGTGAATATGCACCTTGGGCAAGGTTGAATACAAAGTTGAGGAGTATATCATAATGAGTAAGTGCACTGTAGGGTTAGATGATAAAGACTAGCACCTTGAGTGTCTTGGTCAAAATTTTGACGTGAGAAGTCTTGCAAGATCAAACCCTAGAGTGTGCCTTGGAGAGAACCTATTGATCCTTTTCTTTGACAAGATTTGGGTGCCAGAATGATCCTTAATAAATGGAATGTATCTACACCAATTTTGCACCTTTAGGGAAGTGATGGTGTCCAGATGAGTTTTGAGTCCCTTTGAGTGTTGAGATTGTTAGAGATAGGTGCCTTGATGAATGAAATGCGCCTTGAAGACGATGTGCGCCTAGAGAAGATAAGTGCCTAGTTGAGATAAAGAGGTGTTTCTGGCGCCTAGGGAAGAAGAGAGGTAAGTTCAGGGAGATAAGTGCGCCTAAGAGTTTTAGCGCCCTCAATCAAATTGCACCTTTTTGCCTTGGAGAATATAAGGTGAGGATTTGAGTTGAAAGTTTGAGAAAGTAGATTGAGCGCCCTGTGTTGGAGGAATCAAGTTGGATAAGCACTTGAAGAACTTGCATTAAGTGTTTTAGCGCCTTGGTATGGTTTGGAGCACCTTGTTGAGGAGATACCCTGATTTAATCCAAGATAGAGCGCCCTAGAATTGAATATGCGCCTTGTTGGAGGAATATATGCGCCTTGTTGGAGAAAGATATGCGCCTTGAATGAGAGTTTGTGTGCCTTAACCAAGAATGATGATTGAAGTCACAATCTCATGTTTGTGCGCCTAGGTCTAGAAGCAAGATTTGCGTGCCTTAGGATAGGGTTTTTTGCACCTTTTCTTGGAGAGTGAATTTGCACCTTGGATGATGTTGAAGCGCCTTGGGATGAAATGTGCCCAAACTTACAGAGGGCCTTCAATGAGGGAGTTGAAGAGAGTGCTTAGAGGAAGGATAGCCTTAAGATCAAACTAAGTACTTAGAAACCTAAGATTAGTGCCTTATTTGAAGTTATACACCTATTCTGGCGCCAGAGAGTGAGTTTGAGTGTGAAGAAGTGAATGTCTATGTCTTGAAGGGGATACAAAGGGAAGATGATGCACCTTGATGGGTTGATGATGGAAATTTGCACTTTGGAGCTAAATGTGCGCCTTGAATCTAAATGATATTTGAGTGCTTAGAGGTAAATAGGGGTGCCTTTGAGAATTCTTTGTGCTTTAAGGAATGGATTGTGGCGCTTTGGACTAAGGTAAGTCCTAAGCACTTCCAATGTTTTTAAGGAGCGCCTTGAAGGAGATAGTACCTAGAGAAGAAAAGATGTCAAGTTTTAACACCTTGGAAGAAATTCCAGATAGTGGCGCCTTCACAGGGTTTTCCAAGTTGGCGCCTTGGTTTGGGACGATCATGCTAAGAAAGAAAATGCGCCTTCAGCAAGGTCACATCAAGTCCAACATGTCAATACTCTTCATCACTAACGTCATGTTGAAATTTCAAGGCATCTATCCATTCAAGTTCTCTGAGGAATATCTTGCAAGTGTACTTCATCAATGATAGACATTCATCCATCCGAGTTTCAAGATCTCTCAATATTCAAAGTTTCAAAGTCCACAACTCCAAGAGGGTCACTCCAAGGGTCGTCATGAAGGATCACTTCATCTTCATCTTATCATCAAGCAAGGCTTCATCCAGTCCTAGAGAGATCTCTACTTCATGTCATCATCATCTACTCTTACATGAAGATAACAACATCACATCTCTCTTATTATTCAAAGTAGATTAGAAGGCGGAACATCATGGAGTTAGGCGCTTATAGGTATCCAAAATTCTCTTTTGGGCACCCTTAATATGAAGGACAATCCATTTTGGCACCCTCTTTGGAGAAGTCCATACACTTTGGCGTGGAAATAATTTCAAATCTGGCATCCAATTCTGGCATCTAGAAATCAAATCTAAGTAAGGCGCTCTTTCCATTTGCAACTATGACGTTCATCCATGCAACAAGCAAGGTGATGCTCCCTTGTGATATTGTGAGGTGTTGACATTCAGTTGACATCATTGAGTTTGATTGAGTTGATCAAGTGTAGACGCCATTGTAAACATCAAGGCTTCAAGGCCTTTCTTTTGTATCTCCATTGAATAAGTTGTAACTTCATGCTATTGAAAGCATTATCCATGTAATAAGACATTGCAAGTTGATTGAGTCAAATAACTAGACAAGTACCCAACTCTAAGGTTGATTCATTCAAATAGTTATCTTTGATGTATATCTTTGTGTTGTTGAAGTAGTTGATGAATTAATAGCAAGTAAAATTGTTTAAGTAAGGAAAATTTTTTGTAGAACTAGTTGGGTATCTTACACCATGCCTATCCATCAAACATCACAATGCAATCAAAATCCTAACAACATGCCCATGATCCAAGATCAAGTGCAATCATGCAAAGATATTATCAATCACAAGCCTATTAAGAATGAACTAGAGTCTTCTAGTACCATACTTTTCCATCAAACACCATCATGTAATCCATGGCCTATCAAGCCTATCAAAGAAAATACAAGCATCCTATGTAATACAATCAGACTTTAAATATTTGAAGTAGCCATCTACAAATATCCATTCAAAAGTGGATTTATAATGCAAGTATGGATGCCATCAATAAAAAAGATTTGTATTAACCAAATATCCATATAGGCATACATCAATATCTGTCGATATAAGTATAACATATTTACAAAATAGCCATATAGGCTTACAAGAATGCCATATAGGCATACAATGTCAACTATGTACAATACAAAATATATGTCCACAAATGCCATATAGGCATACAACAGAGGAACACAATAAAAAGTCATTCCCCTCTGGCTGGTGAAGAGAATAAATCATGAGCAGCCTTTGATCTTCTAGGGGATGGAGACATGCATGTGGGTGGTCTACTACGAACCCGAGGGCTACTCCTCCTATTTAGTTCTTTCTGCACCTTTACCTGTTACAAAAAAAAGTATAGACATTAATATATAGAAATTACATGTTATAAAAAAATGAAACATTTAACAAAATAATCACTTACCGCTAACATATAATCTGTCTCCTCGCTTGCTTCAGTAGCAGGAATAGGCCCTGGTGATGTCATGTCCTATAGAAACCATCCAGATAGAAATTAAATTTCAAATCAATAATCTTTGATTTTTCAAAAATAGACAACTATAACAATGAATGTAAATTAAAATTTACAAATCTGCCTTATACCCCTGTCAATGCCATAGAGCTATGAATCGCAGAGGCCACACCCTGCTCCATTGCCCTATGAACATGGGGAGGTGTATCCGCAGCCTGCATCATCTGGAAATAAAACAACATTATTCAATTACGAAAACTATAATAGTGATGCAAATCATGGCTCCTAACATACACACACGTTCATCTAAACATGGAAGTACACACAATAAAACACACAAATCACATACAAAAATTTAGTAAGTACAATTCATTCATTAAACTATTTATTTTATTACCTTCGTAAAGCTTTGAAGTCCACCACCGCTGGCAGGTGTTGCCATGAAATCTACAGTGTTAACCTATTCAACATCCAAAATCAGAAATTAGAATACCATTCATATAACGATGCTATTCACATGTAATATTTATAATTGTTTACTAGTTACATACCTCAACAGTAGATGATCTAGTGAAAAATGTAGGTGGAGAACCACTGAAAACTGCATCGACGCTATGACCCTGAAATTTCATTAAAATCATCAATTTAAATTAGTTAATCTTGTATTTCAAAAATGAAATTTAATAAATTAAATTCAATAAACTTGCTAATATTTACCTGAGTATCAAGGCCGAAAGTCTCACTCAGGAGGGTATCTGTCATCACCATCTGCTCAGCTGCAGATGTAGCCTGTGCACCTGCGTCCTAACTGTCCATGGGGTCATAACCACAAGCTAACCCGCAAGCCTGGCAAGTATGCGGTGGGACCCTACTCCTCGCACTATCTCCCAACCCACTCTGTGTTGCAGGATCAGCATGCTCTATGATGCTCTGGGTCAAGGCACTAATCGACCTCAGTGTATCAACCTCAACACTCTCCTTCACAATGGAAGGGATAGAAACATGCTCGTGGGCTGGTCTATTGATTACTCGTCTCACTACCCACTGTGGGTCAAGACGTGCCCCTAGTCTATCCTGTGCTAAGCCCCCACCTCTACCCTAGAAGTCCCGCATATCAAAATAGTTTGGCACTTTATTGAGGACAAACTCGCAGTAGAGTTTCCTCAAAAAGTATTGCGGGACCTCATTATTATTGCATGGAGGATGGTCAAAAACCATCCACCACCTCTGCCCGAAATTGTCCCTTATCGCTTGGTTGTTGCACCAATGGATAGGGAACCTCTTGCATGTAAGGGGTGGAGGTTGATTTGTTTGTGGGTTTGTGAAAATTGAACACAAGTCTAATTTTGTAATTTGTAATTTTTTGACATCTTGGTATGACAATTTATCTGCATAGTAATCTCTAAACTCTCTCTTTTTATCAGTCCAACTAGTTATTTGCTTGCTAATTGAATTTACATTTGATAACATAGACTCAAGAGATTTGGCAAGCGTGGACCTATGCAAGGTTGAAGTGGAAGGATCTTTCAACCTTGCAATTATATCTTCAATTTGTTTTTTGTTGTTTTCAATTTCCCCCATTATATTATCTTGTGTTCTAGGGGCATGTCGAGGAATGAATGGAGGAGGTTGTTGTTCTGCAGGTATTTCCTCCTCAGGATTTTGTGGATTTTGAGGAGGAAGAGGAGGAGGAGGAGGTGCATTAACATTTCCTACAATTAACGAAATATACATCAAAAATCAGCAAAAACCTACCTATTTAGGAAGAAATTCAAACAAAAAAACAAAGATAACTCACCCCTTTGGCATGCTCGACGTCGCGGTGGCATTTTGGCGATGAATTGACAAGCTTTTTGTGTTGATTGGCGTTTTGTAGAACGTGAGCGCGTTTTTGAGGGTTTTGAAGCCGTGAGCAGAGGAGAAAATAAGAAAGAGATGAAATGAAATGATGTTTTTTTTTTTATTTATAGTAGGTTATAACGCGAGCACGTTATAACGCGCTCGCGTTATGACTTAAATTTTTTTGAAAATTTTTTGGCCACTTTTTGGCCCCCCATCTTCTTGCACTTACCCATATATACAACTCAATTTTTTATAAAGGGTGAAAGTAGGGTTTTTGAAAGGGCCCTAACCCTTTAGTACAAAGCCAGAAAGATGAGACAATGAAGTCCAACCATAAGCCTGGAATAACAACAATCATGAAGAAAAAACTGTGAAACTACAATGAACCCGCGTCAACCCTGTCGAAGGGCCAAAAACAAGAGAAAAAGAGCTTACAACCCAAGAACCAAAGAAGGACAAACAATCAAGGTGGTTTAAAATCCAAGTGATTAATGGGGCCAAAAACTTCCCCATCCATAGGATCCAAACCATAATTATCTTTCATAGCATGACACTCAATGTTGGAAGTCACCATAGAAGAGCTAGGCATCGAAGTCTTCTTTCTAGCTTCACTTAGAGTGCTACGAGCCTGGTTCTCCCTAGGACTTGTATTTTCCACTATATCTCTTACACAACCAACCTCTTGGTGAGGCTCAAGAGAGTTTGTGCTATCCTTTTAAACAAGATGAAGAGGTTTCTTTCTCCAAACATGTTGAGAATGCTTTCCAAGGAAGCATCTAGTCGTGGAATGATCCACTTTGTAGTAGGTGTTACAAACCATAAAAAAATCCTCAAATATGATTCGTAATTTCATACACCCAATTTGGAGGAAAGGGAGATCTTTGAGGGCAGAGATTTGTCTACCTCCACAAAAACACAAAATCCAACAAATAACAACCTTTTTCGGGATTTGGTAACCAAGCCCACTCTCAATAATTGACCAGTCAAATTGGCAATTCCAGAGAGGACCTCCTCATCTAAATATTCTAAAGGCAAACTAGGGAGCTTGACCCAAACATGAAGCTTGCTGAAATTTCCTTCTTGAGGTCAAAACCAAGAACCCATTTCTTGAGTGAGAGATTAGCTCTACCAAGAAACCATGAACCAAGTAAAAGGGTCCTAACATAGTCATCAGGGTTTGAGAAATAAAACAAGATGAAGCCCTTAGGCAATGTAGTGATCTCCAAATCACCACAAGGGGACCATTTCCACTGAGCCCACTGCTTGATCACATGAAAACTCCATCCTAGACATAGCATGCTTCACAATGAAATCAAGAATGCATAGAGAGAAACTCTCACTAATCTTGCATGGGAAGGAGTCAAAAATAACATCCATCCGATATGCATTTTTATTCTCAACCACCTTGATGCCAAAACAATAGTGTACACCACACTAAACACACCAATCTTTGTCTCAAACTATGAATTAGGTGTCTCAACCTTTGCAAGTTCCTAATGTTGTATTTATTTATTCAACGCTATGTTGTAGGATCCCATAGTCGACACCTTGTGTACATGCAGTAAGATAAATTTTGGTGACTTTGTCAACTGCAGTTCCCTCCCAAAAGTAATTAACAGGGGAGTGCAAGGGGGGCATATCCCCTTTTACAGGTCTTGGGGGCTTACCCCCCAGCGGGGGCTCAGGGGCAGAGCCCACGGTAGGGGTCTGGGGGCAACGCCTCCAGCGGGGGTTGCTGGGGGTAGCGCCCCCAAAGCAAAAAATCCCCTATATTTAATAAAGGTGTTGACAATTATTTTGTTATTGGCCGACATGGATAAATCGACATTGGATAACCACCAAAGAGGCTTGATAAATAAGCAACTAGAGAATGTGAAAGAGCTTGCATTGCAAGTGTGTTGTAATCATCTTTTGATTTGATAATACATTGTGCAGGTTTGGAGTGTGGGATTTTTTACCTGAAAGGGTTTTCCCCATGTATATCTTGTGTTGTGAGTTTTTTATTTGCATTTGGATGTTGTTATTACCTTTCTATTAATGTGCATCTAATAACCTGTAACTGTAAAAGTTAAAATTTGCATAAATCTTTCCTCAGTAGATCAATGTAGGAAGTGTTTCTGTGTACCTTGCTTCCTCTCATTAGAACCATTTGAAGGAAAAACACTAACCATAGATGTGTTATCTAAGGTAGTAGTGAGCTGCAAGCAAGATTCCACCTCTGAACCCCCATCCTATGGAACAATTAGAGACCTTTGCTCTAAACGAATAGTCTCCACAAACCCTAAACTATGAGGAGAAGAACCCTCAATAAGGGAAGACTATGTCAACAATACCACATTCGAAGCAAAGCCAATGATAGTTGAGGGGGAAAGGAAACCTCGCCTTAGTGCTCAATAGAACCCATCATCCATAAAACTAGATGTAGAAGGAAAATGTTGCCTTGAAGATGTCTTCTGGACATGTAAAATAGAACGCTAAGCCTCCTGCCAAGGCTCTAGTAGAATTTCATCTATATCTTCATCGAAAGGGAGATGCCACTCCTCTGAATCATTTCCTTCATCCTCGTCATCCTCATCCTCACCTCCACCTAGGTCACTCCCACTCCTACCCTATGTAGGATTTGAAAACCCTTTCTTGCTCTTGCTTGCCATTAGGGTAACTCATTTAGGTTAGCTTTTATGTGATGATTAGTGTATAAGTTGTATATTTTTGCATAAAAGTTAGAAAATTACATGAGCCTTGACTAATTCCAAATTCTTATATCCCAAGAACCTTTATATTACTTACTTCCACCTTAGTTCAAAATTATGATGCAAAATTGAACATGGTTTGAATTTGTGATGCAAAATCGACCCTTATACTTTTAAAGTTCAAAATTCAATTTTTTTTTAATTTGAGCATGTTCTACACTCTTCCTACTAGTCATTACCTACTAACTTGAGTGCAAAATATTTCAAATTGTACTCTTGTGATGAAGGGGGGGGTAAATCATAAAACACACAACAATAGGAATTGCACACAGAAAATAGAGATGTTATTTTGTTAATTTGGACAACTCATTACATTACAGAAGCTCAAATACAATCAGAGAAATCAATCCTCCATAGGCTGCAACACATTACAGCTACCTATCACCAGGTTATGGAATCTTCTACCTTCTGTAACCCCAAATTAGCTAGGGTTTCTATTTTCCCCACCTTTTCTTGGCTCTACACTTTCCCCCTTGTCTCTACTACTGCCCAGGGTTCCTAAAAATAGTCATAAATAGCCCTTTTTGGTGGTCTCCAACTAAATTTTGAAATTTGCAACTCCTCCAAAAGTAGGTCAACTTCCGGGAAGCATAACTTTTGATCCAGATGTTCGATTGATGAACCATTTGAAGCACTGGAAAGCTTACGAAGTGAACTATCACACTGAAAATGTGTAAATGGATTTTTGTCAACTTTTCGGGGCGTTATGGGATGTTTTAGTGCCTCATATATTATTTCAAAACTTTTCAGGAGTTTTTCAGGAAACTGAAACTTTAATATCTTTCATCTCACAAATGATATTTTCCTGATTCCTTCGCCAAAGGTCTTATATTTAATTTATGAAGCTTCTTGTAAATTTTTACTTCCATCTGTGCCCAAATGCAAACTTTCCAAAAATAGCAGCAAACTTTCCAAAAATAGCAGTTTGCTATTTTTAGCAATTTGGAAAAACTGAAAGTCCTACATCATTATTCAAGCGATTATGGAACCAAAAATACTAATTATGGAAAGAAATGAAAACAACTTCAATGATTTTGAATCAACATCTTTTTGGGTGATGCAAGATTGCCCTTACACCACTGGATGCTCCTGCATCATCTTGGGTGTTGTATAAAAGGATAAACCTTATGATTCATTTTTACGCATTTGAAAAATAAAGATCCATCTAGAGCTCCCACTTAGTACTTGCTTCATCATTCAAGGAGCATATTTGAGCATTCATTGTCACGTCAACATCTACATAGTTAGAAATAGATAGGCATATTGCATGGTTTCTTTTTGTCTTTGATCTTTGTTCACAATTCTTGAATAGGTCTGCCTAGGAGCTTGATTAAGGAGAATATGACCCATACTTAGTAAGCTCCTCAAATATGCATGTAAATATTGCTAGTTACTTACCGTAATTCTACTAAGGGTAAGGCAAACCGATTTCTAAACCATGAGAGTTGTTAAATTGATTTCATGTAGAACAAGCCGATTCCATCATAAGGTTCCATTTCACATTGTGAAATTGAACCAAATTGATTTTGTGTTGCAATTTCACCCCAAATCAAAACAAACTTTAGTTTGTTGTCTGTTGGAACATCATAGAGCCAAATCTAATATCAAAGTATAATTTTAGATCATAGAATGACAATTTGTATTCTAACAACATCAGGCCACACTTAGAGCTAAGTAAGATTAATCCATCTTTGTCAATATTTCAAAAAGGGTGCTTGTCTCAATTCAATTTACTATCTCAACTCATAATTCTAGGCTATTAATTGGATTTAATTTTCCTATTTAATAATCTATGATATTTGTGAAGGTTGGTTAATTTCCTTCACATTTTTGGTGAACCCAACTTATCTTACATCCCCTAGGGTTTTGTCATTAAGGTTTATCCTTCTACATTAGGGGTTCAAATCTACCAATTCTTATCATATACCTTTTTGTTTCAAATTTGATTTGGGTTTGGATCCACCCCTTTATTTTCCCTTTATTGTTATATATTGATTAGGGTTTAGGTTTTTATTGTTTCATATTTATTTAATTTATATCGACCATGTCAAGCTGAAAATTGATGATGGATTGATTGATTGGATAGTGTTGTTGGCCATGCGAGTCAACACTAGGATTAATAGATAGATCTTTATACTTAAGTTAGCCATTCCTTAAGAAAGAGTTGATTGATTGTATTGATGATGATGATAATGATAAATTTTGATACTTAATATAGCCTTACATTCTTAAGAAAGAGTTGATTGGATTTGGATGGATCAGGTTTGCAAAAAGGCTAGGAATAAAACCATTGGATAATTTTGGATGATTGGCTAGATTGGCATGGATTAGGAGATGACTTGCACTTGGATTTATTGCTTAGAGTTTTTCTAGATATTTTGTTTTTTTTTTTGTTTTTGAGGTTATTGGTTATTGTGGGATGGGTTGCATTGGATTGCATGAGGATAGCCTAGGTGTTGGATACCAATGACAAGGAAAAACTAGGTCTGGAGGCAAGGATGAAAGAAGGATTAGATGGAAAGATAAAAGGATTGGTGACAATTGATGGGATGGATGAATGCATGGTGGATGGATTGAGGGGTTTAGGATGTGATCTCCAAGGATTATGCCACATAGGAATAACATGCCCCACTCTAGATAGTATGCTCAGGACTTTGTGTGATAATGCTTGGGATGATAATAGTATGATAGGATTGGTTGGAAAGGATTGGGTAAATCAAGAGATGTCCAAAGAATTTTTCAACATTTTTCCCCTATCCTTATCAAGATCAAAAGGAGGGGAGGATGGGAGAGTCAATGGGATAGGTATGGGGATATAATAGATTAGGATGGTAGGATATGATGTAATTGGTAGGATGGGATAGATGAGACAACTTGCTCCCAAGTGTATCGTACATATATATAATCAATCTACACATGACACCCATAAATGGATTTTCATCATGGTACTTATCCAAGGCACCATGAAATGGTTTTCACCATTGGACAAATAATTTCTCTTTACTATTTTGATTTTTTCTTTTTTTCTTTTGATTTTTTGCTAATTGGATAGGAATAGGTGGATTTGGATGGATAAATGGAGGTAGATGAGGACTTGAGCATCTATTTCCAAGAGGGGGTGATAATGACCCTTTATGGATGTTTGTCACACATGGATCATGTCGAGTGTCATTAGGTGCATGGATGTTGGTAGATGATTGCATGAGATGGAATGGAGGATAGTGGATTATGATGTGGATTATGGATGGACGAGGGATAGTGGATTATGGATGATGGATGAAAGGATTATGCAAAAGCATGGACCATAGGGATATGATGGGGGATATATATCGGATAGTGGATATAGGATGGGGAGATGGAGGTATGTGGGAATGTTGTTTTTTCGAGGGGAACCAAGACCAACATTTGCACACATGATTTTGGATTTTGAAGCTTTTGATTTTGATGTGGTGTGAGGAGTAATGGGGATTTTTTATTAGGGGATCGGGATGGGGATTTTGGGATTACTGATTTGGAGATTTAGGGACCCAAATGGACTTAGGATTTTTAGGATTGTTTGACGGGGTGCAAAATTTTTGGGATGTTTGGTTTATGGGATTTTTGATAGAGTTGGATTTGAATACTCCATTTGGATTAACTACTTTTTTCTTGGGTACCTGCACCATTTTTCTTTTTTATTTTGGAGGTGTGGGCTTTTGTAGCCTTTTTGATTCTTGATTGTTCTTAGATTTTGTGTATCGATGTGCTATGACATGATAATCTTGAGGCTTTTGTGGAGTTTTTGCTTTATGTAAGGAGGCATCCAATTTTTTATTTTGGAATCCCATGGTTTTTTGATAGCTTCATGTTTGGACAATGTATGCACTTGTTGATCTTGATTAGGGATTTTAGGGGATTTAAGGGAATGGGATGTGTGGATGAAGGGATTAGTGGACTTGTGGATGAAGGGATAAGGGGATTTGAGGATGGGGATATTAGGAGTTGGGAGGAGTGGAGGTAGAGTGGATGGAGGGAGATGTATGGTCACATACTTTTGAGAATGGTATAACGATGAAGGAGGGATGGTGGCATATGATTTGGAGGTGTGATGAGGTGCATCAAGTTTGGGATTGGAAGAAGTGGATTTAGGGGGTATGAAGGTGGTACCAACATGTGTGGATTGTTTTCCCTGAAATATATATCCAAGGCCATGTGACTTGGAATGGATTTTGACATAGGTGGGCTCCAATATTCCTTGTTTGTGAAAGCCTAAGCCTTTTCCTTGATATTTCATGTTTTGGAGCATGCGATGTGCAATGGGATGTTTGTTGTTTTGGAAACAAGATGTGAGTCCATTATTAGATGGGGGAGGCTAGGTGGTGGATAGAAGTTATTCCTCTCCTACGAGAGAACCACCACCGATAAAGGTAGCAAGACCAACGAGATATGATGATGGATTTTGGATGGGGTCACTAGGCAATGGTAAAGGGACGATGGGAGATGGATTTGAAATGGGATCAATAGGAGATGGTGTGGGATCAAGAAAGGGATGAGTTGGGATGCTTCCATATTGATTAATACTATGCTCATTAGGATGTGATGTGATATTATCCAAGTTATTTGTTGGATTGTCTATGTTTTCTTGGCGACCAAGTGTCTCATCATGGGAAGTGAATGTTGTTCGATGATGGATAGGATTAGCATGGGTTTCTTGCTCATGAGTGATTGTGGGATCATGGATGGGAGGAGGGTAAAAGCACAAAGCTGTGTCACACTTTTATAAAGGAAACGACCAATGCTGATCCAACTTTTAAACTTGAATCACTAAAAAGTGACATATATGTTTTGAATTTTGAAATGATGTAAACTAATAAAATATTTATTTTTTAGTATATTTTATGTTTATATTTTTTGAAAAAAATTAAAAAATTATTTGACTATAGTTTTTAATAAATTGACACTATAATTTAGTTGCTGATAAAATGCTGAAAAATGAAGTTACATGAGACGTCAATCTTTATATAGTAATTTTTTTTTCTTCAATTTTTTGTGTATTTATAACTTGAAACTTTAGTGCATGGATATATTTTTTTCCAATTTTGACAAATATATATTTTTAAATAAATAATAAATTGTGTGTGTATTAAAACGTAATTGTTTCCATTCGACGTCAACTTTCATATTAACTATTTATCTAAAATAGAAAAAAAATTATACCATCTTGATATAGATTCTTTTATCTAGTGCATCATATTTTTTTCAATTTTTTTTAATAAGTTTTACTATTTTTTCTTGACATGGTAATCAACCTAATGTTTTGTGCTGACAACCTACTTTTAGTAAAAATAGAAAGGAAAATATAAATAATAATTAAACTATTAAAATATATATATTTTTGAAAACTAAACTTATAGATCTACAAAAGGGCATTTTTATATTTTTTTAAAAATGTTATTTACACGAGTAGAAGTTGTTGAAATATCAAGTATTTCAAATAATTTTATTTTTTTGGTAAATTGGCCTCATAGTGGTGCTACATATGCATTTAGCCAACAATTTTAGTTGGAAAATTTGTGGACATATCTAACTTAACTAGAATGAATCTTAAAAGATTATATGTTTAACCAAAATTGATTTTTAGTTAGAAATATTTAAATTCACTTGTGCTGATAAGTTGGTTAAAAGTGTGACACAGCTTTGTGCTTTTACCTAGGAGTGCTAATCTTTTGATCATGGATAGGATCTTCATCATATATAATATCTTGATCATAGAGAGGATCAACATGGATAATGTGCTATTGATTATGGATAGGATAAATTAGGAGGCTTTGATCTTGATTAGGACGAGGAGTTGATGTTTCGACATGCTTTGGACTAGGCCCTTGACCTAGCTCTTGGGTTTGGATGGAAATGGAAGTTTCTTGGATGGGTTTGGTAGACACGGTATGGTTGACAACATGGCCACATGATAGATTTTGACTTGAATTTATGGTAGGAGATTCTTCAATAGGATTGATAAGCATTGGACTAGAGGATGGTAATGGAGGGATATGAATGGTTTTTGTAGGCTCTTGTTCATGATTGATGGGCTTGGGCATGCTTGTGCTAGAGGGGGATGACTTAGGATGAGTGGATTTGGATGGTATGCTTTTGTACATAGCTAGTAGTCATTGGAGAAGATCCTTTGTATCTTCATGGGTTGATGGATTAGTGCTTGGAAGGTTTGATGGTGGATTAGATGATGGATTGGATGGTGGATGGATGATTAGGATTGATGGATTGGGAGATGGGTGGATCAAAGGGTTAGGGTTAGGAGGATTGGAGGGATATGGTGATGGAGAGACTACAAGGATTGATGGATTGGGAGGTATGTAGGCTAATAGATTAAGGCTAATATGATTGAAGGGATATTGTGATAGAGGGATTGGTGAGGTATATGAATAGATGGAGGGTGGACAACTTGGAGGTATTGATAGGTTGGATAGATATGAAGACATGGTCATATAAGGGGATGAAGGTTGGTATGAGGTTGATGGGGATGACATATAGGATGGTGATGTTGATGTGATAGGATCTTGAGAATATCCAATGATGAGATGTACTAAGGGGATATCATTGATGAGATTTCTACATTTTTCCTTGGTGATAGGATCAAATCCATCATACTTACGTTTACTTTCTTGTATTTGTGCATAAGGATCCATGTTGTTATTGGTCTAGGATCTAGGATGTGGAGGGATGAGATGATGTAGGATGATGAATGATTGGAGATCAAATGTCAAGACCTTAAAATGATTGGATTTCATGAACAAGAGATGATTCTCTATACTTAAGATAGACTAGCGTTCTTAAGCAAGAGGGTTGACTAGATTAATTTCTACTTCAGATAGAAAACATTATTAAGCATGATTTCTATTAGATTTGATAACTATACTTAAGATAGCCTTACATTATTAAGTAAGTTTGGATTAAGGATAATGGATAAGGTCTTGATTTTTGATTTGACGATGGGATTTGAAATGGATGATTGTGGATAAGGGCTAGGAGCCTTGGGTGAGAGATCTTGATGTTGATTTGGATAGATTATGATTAGGACTTGGATGAAAGTGGATTGGGTTGAAGGAGGCCAAGTCCTTAACCAAAATTTGATTTTCAAAGGATGATTTTTGATTAAGGATGTTGAGGATTGGATGTTTGATAGAAATGGATAAATTGATAATGGATGATTGATTTTGGATGAGGGATAAATGGACTAGATTAGGATTTGGATTGAAATGAGATTAGGTCGATAAAGGGATTGGATTAAGATGATGATGGAGGATTGGATTAAGATTGATAATTGCATTAGGTTGATAATGGATGAGGTTGGATTAGGACAAAGATAAATGGTGATTAGGATGGATAATGGATGGGGTTGGATTAAGATAGTGATCATGATTAGGAAGTGGATTGTGATGTAGATAGAATGGATTAGGGTTAGGACCTTGATTAGATTTAGATATTTTGATTAGGATTAGGGTCATAGATGATGGATTAGGGATGGATTGGGGATAGATTGGGATGATGTGGATAGGTTGATTAGGATGATAGGATGATTAGGATTTTGGGATGAAGTGATTAGGATCTGATTAGGGATGATTAGGATAGGATTGAATGAGGTGATTAGGATGATTAGGAGATGATGTGGATTGGACTTGGATTAAGTTGGGATGAAGTGATTAGATGATTAGGATGATTGGTAGATGAGGATAAAATGGATTATTAGGAAAATTGGGATGAGGTGATTAGGATGAAAGGGATGAGATGATTTGGATGATGAGGTGAATTGGGAATGATGAGGTGGATTGGATTAGGATGATTGATTAAAATGAAAGTGATGAGATGATTTGGGATAAATGATTGATTAGGAGGATGTTTGATTGGATTGGATGAAGTGGACAAAAGGGATGATTATGATTGATTAGGGTGGAGGTGTAGGATTATTGGGATGAAGTGATTTGTTGATTAGGGATAATTGGGAAGAGATGGATTAGATTAGATTAGGGATATATTTGGATGATGTGGATAGGGTGATTAGGATGAAGTGGTTGATTAGGATTATGTTGGATTGGATTGGGATAATTAGGATGGGATTGGATGATTAGGTGGATAATTAGGATGATTATGGATGAGAGGGATGACGTGATTAAGATGATTAGGGATGAGGTGGATTGGATTAGGAATATTAGGATGAAGTTTGATTGGATTAGATGAGGTGGATAAGGTATGATTTGGATAAAATGGATGATTAGGAGATTTAGTATATGATAAGGATGATTAGGTGGATAATTAAGATGATATTGGATTGGATTGGGGATTTGGATTGAAATTATGTGGATAGGGGGATTAGGGTGATTAAGATACTTGGGATGAAGTTATTAGGACGAGGATTGGATGATTAGGTGGTGAAGTGGATTGGATTGGATTAGGTGGATTGGGATGAGGTTGGAATGGATTGGATTTGGATGAAAATGGATGAGTAGAAGGTGATTGGGAATGGTTTAAAGTTGACGTTAAATGATTTCAAACAAAAGATTTCACACAACATGTACAAGTTTACAAATGATTTGGATTGGATTGGGAGAGTGAAAATGAACACACACGCAAAGCACAACACCCTAGATTTTTCAAGTGGGTTTGACTCTTAGTATAGGCCCACACTCAATACCTCTCAATATTCGTACATAGCTAGGAATATTTTCCAAGAGAGAATAATTAGGGATCAAGTGGCCAGTGGCTCACCCTTTCCCTTTCCTTGGAGGCCTTGATGCCTTGCCAAAAGAAGACATCTATCTCAACTCAAGGAGGTGTTTCAAGTATGTGATAACTGGTATTGTCATTGATGTCAATATGTTTGTGTTGTCATTAGTACCAATTATATCTTCTGATATTACTATTTGTTGATTGATTAAAGAACACTGTCTGAGTATTTTACTTCGCATTTTCTCTATATTGAAGACTAGAGTATGAGATTTGGATATAATTTAGAGAAGTGTTTGAAGATGCTAAATCCATAATTTGGAGGTTTGGATTGCTGTGCAGAAAAAGTTCTATTCACCAATTTGAAGACTGATTTGTAGAGTGACAGGGAGATAGCATTTTGCTCCGTAGGTTGGAATTTGGTCTTGCAGTCCTGGACTTAAGCTTATAAGGTCCTTAGCTATCTTCATTCCAAAGGATTTGTTATTTGGTGCTCTAGAAAGCAAGTTACTGATCAACAGAGTTTGACAGTGTCTGTTGAGAAGCAGTCTGTGATATGTTTTCAAGTGATATCTGTTGTCTTCAAGTGAGATCTATTGCAGATGGATTTGTCCGCTCCCAAGTGATTCTATGTTGTTCATAGATGTCTCTAGAATGTATTGAAGGCATGTGCTTGATCCACAAGCTACAATGAAGAACTTGGAAGCATGTATCTAAATGTTCTTGATGTTGTGCACTTGTTTTGGTTGACCTGGTTAGTTACACTTGTTGCGAAGGTGATCCATGGATTGTAGAAGCATGTCCAAGTGTGTGAAGATGTATTTAGGTCTGAGCTAAGCCATGAAGTGTTCATCCTTCATTCTTTTGCTCTGCAATTTTGTTTAGATCTAGTCCTAATTTGATTTATGTATGTATGCCGACCTTGGAGATAGTTCCCCAATGGTTATAGAATGTAATGCCAACCTTGATGTACATTCCAAGGTTGATGATAGGTATAAATGTATGTAATGAATTCATGATTAAGGTGTGAATGCAAAGATGTGAAGATGAAGTGTGAGTTGTAAAAGTAGAGTAGAGCAAAGGAGATAAATTGCGCTTCAATGGAACTGAACTTTGGTATGGTCTAGATGCTACTATATCAGTTCATCCTGGTAGTGAGCCAACCCTCGGCAGTGAGCCACCCCTTTGGTAGTTGGCCTTTCATTTGGGTAGTGAGCCCTGGGCAGTGAGCCTCTTTGATATTTGGTATTGTTACTAAATTATATTGTGAGATAACACTCACCGTGGTTTTTACCTATTTAGGGTTTTCCACGTAAAAATTTGGTGTTCATGTGTGTATGGTGTTGATGTGTTCATGTTTTGATTCTGCTATTCATGCTTAATCTTTGTAACAGAATAAGGAGTTAAATTAAGTGAATGTGAAAGTGTTATTGTGTAAAGAAGTTAAAGTTTTTGATACAACTGATTCACCCCCCTCTTAGTTATCTTGTGCCTTTCAACAGGAGGTACATGGTGAGTGAATTTAGGGTCGATTGCTGACCCTTGTACCACACTAAAAGATCAGCTGAAAGGTCTTGAACTAGGATGAACAAGATTCTAAAGGTGCCCCCTATATACACAAGGTACGTGGGGTCCAAATCCATGAACACTAGTCTGTTAAAGACATGAAACTAGAGAAAGATCTTAGATGATTTCTACACCTTGTGTCTGAAATCACCCAGGGCCCCAAGGCTGTGCCAATGACAATGTGACTAGATTGGGGTAAACTTTTTTTCTCCCCCCTTTGATATACCCCACCGAAACATGTGGTTGAGGTCATCCCTTGGGGTGATGAAATCCCCAAGCAGAACTCCTAAAAGGGAAAGGTAAATGCTAGGTGCTTTTGATCTCCAAGGTCACATGAAGTGCAAGGAGAGAGCATACACACACTAACACACCTTGGGTGACAAAAGCATATCAAGAGGTGTTTTTGATCCTCAAGATCACCTAGCGGTGCGAGAGGAGAGCATACACACACTCTTGATTCACACAAGCAAATATTAATTGACCTTAATAAAATGATGTGTGTTGTGAAAATGAAAGTGACTAGAGGATGCTTTTGATTCCCAAGATCACACTAAGTACAAGGGAAGAGGATGATTTTGATATTTATATGGTAGAGTGGCATGATAAGTAATGATCATTATGGATTTTCATCTCAATTTTGTTTCATAAAATTCCTTCAAGGGAAGTAGTAGTTGATCAGTTAGCAAGAGTACCATGCAATGCTCATAAACCTATAGATACATCCTTTCCTAATGAGTACATTTACATTTCAGTACTTCTTGGTTAACCATGTTCTTTGGTGGTTATAGATGTATAATTGGTTCAAGAGATAGAGTGATTTTAATTCCACCTACAAGAAATTTGATTCCCATGTCCTTTCATATTAACTTTCCATGCACAAATAATATTTCTAAACTGATGAGGCTTTGATTGTTGGTTTGAGATTAGTGATTTCTTTAGGGGTTAAGCCTATTGATATTTATGGTTTCTCATAGCTAGTGGCATGTTAGATTACATGAGATTATTCTAGACTAAGTGTGCTAGATCGACATGCTACCATTAGTTGGCTATATACAACTATTATCTTATTCCACAAAAAGATAATATGCATATAGATGCCATGGAAATTGCTACATCACTTATGGGTATTAAGGGTGACAAGACTAGCTTTCCATTGCTTATTCAAAGATTGAGGCAACTCACTCTTTCAGTTACTGATATATAGGTATATGCTATATTTATGGGTGAGGAACGGTTCCATGCTACTTATGCTTATTTGGACTCATGGATTTTTCCTCCCAATTTCAGTAAAAACACCCACATCCATATTCATGAAGTAATAGCTAAGAATTAGATTATTTTAGGTGCTCTCTATAGGCATGGTTACAATGGTCTATTGTCAGATGCCTTAATGATAGTGAATGATATTTCCCATGGGTGAATATGTGGTGGTCATGTCATGAGTACTAAACTATTGGTTCAAAAAATATTGCCTACAAGATATTACTAGAGTAATATGGAAAAAGGTTCATATGATTTCAATCAAAATGTGTTGTTTATTAGAGGCATAGAATTTTAAAATATGCACCTACTCATGAAATTCATCCATTTACTTCTTGATACAATCATGGATAGAGGTTCCAATCAAGGACTATCCAACCATGTTTCCTAACATGATTCACATAGTAGAATTTAAATACTCACACTATAAATATGAAGATAAATACTTTAGTAATTCATAGTTTGAAAAAACATGAGTACACTTTGGTGTGAAGGCTTATAGTTGGAATTAGGCTTTAAACTTTAATTACAAACAAGTGTTAAACTTCTCAACACTAAGCTTATGAGCATCTCAACACTAATCTTATGATCATCTCAAAATTAAGCTTATGAGCAAATCTTCTATCTAGTGATCACTCTAATCTTGATTTGAATCAACTCTCTAAAACTAAGTTTCATAGCTAACTACATCTCTAATGAAAAATGTTGATCTTTTATAGTGAAGGATGATGTATATTCTTTTGCCAACCAAAATTATAGTAAATTATCCTATGCATAGGGGATAAGGATCTTGGCTCCAATATTAAATTATTTAACCTATGATTTTACCTTGGACCAAGATGCCTTGTTGTGAAATGTGTTTGAATGACCCTTAAAACATAAGTTCAATGAGATGTGAGCTTTGAAATTCAATTTCATCTTAATCATAAACCTCCTTGGGCCCAATGATTCCTTAAGTGATATTACCATTTGGTGCATTATTGAAACATATGGCATACAATTCAAATAAGCCTTCCTTAAGTAGGTGCAGCAAACCATAATCCATAATATTGCATTAAATACAAAAGTAAACACTTGGAAATGCTTAGGAAACCCTTTAGATGTTCTAGGAATGTTTTAAAGGAATCATGATAAACCGATTATATCACACAATAGAATTATTGTTGCTTGGTTTGTGAACTTAGTATGAAGACTATGGTAGGAATAAGCATTTGTAGAAAGAACAAATGACTGTAGCAATAAAACAACCTATAAAATAAAAATAAACATAAAACAAATATTTTTGGTTGGTGTACGATTTTTCTTACACCTAGAATGCTCCTACATCACTTTTCCTTGGCCATTTTCTATATGAGGGTTAGATTTAGTGGGCAAGATTGCCCTAGCTTCTTTAGATATACACACTTTTATTACCATCACTATAGATTATTTTACAAAGTGGGTTGAGGTCATCCCCATTAAGTCTATTATAACTTCTAATATATGTGTTGTTCTCATGGAAAATATCATTACTAGATTTACAGTCTTTCACTATTATTGTTGATAATAGTAACATCATTTAAAAATAGAGAAGTAAAGAAGTTTTTGGACAAGTTCCACATTCAAAAACACTTAGATCTTCTCCTCATTATCCATAATGTAATGGTTAAGTAAAAGATACAAATAAAGCCATTGAGAATATTTAAGAAAATAGTAGATAAACACGACACTAATTGGCACACAAGACTTGTACCTAATTTATGGGTTTATCACACTAGTGTTCACACTCCCATTGGGCCTACTCCCGATTTATTGGTAGATGGTATTGAGGTTATTGTTCCCTTCTAAGATATAGAAATTATATCTTTACAAATGTTTACCTATGGTATTATTGATGATATTGTATACATAAAACAAAAGTTACAAGAGCTTGAGACACTTGATGAGAATTGAGTACATGCATTAGATCACATCTAATTATATCAAAGATAGATAAAATGATAAGTATAATAAGAATAACAACCCAAAAAGATTTTCAAGTTGGTGATTTGGATCTCCATGCTAATTCTAAGAATCTAAATGCAAAAGAAGATTTAAGATGAAAGTCTTAGCCTGATTGGTTGGGGCCCTTTATTATTACTTCTAATTACATCGCACATGACCATTTGGTTTGAGTAATATCAATGGAAAACTATTGAAAGATCCAATTAATATTATGCATTTACATTATTACTCTTGATATTGTATTATTTTGGCATAGTTTAGTTCTTAAATTGTGCTAGTTGTCCAAGGGGTTGAGATAAATTGGTTAAAGCATTGAGTTCTCATTATGGAGATCTAAGTTCAAATCCCAAAGGACATTTCATATGGAATTCTAAGTTGTGACTCTTGGTCTTCCATAGGTAGTTTCTAGTGTGATTTCTTGAAAGGATCTTGTATTAGTCTCATGGTTGTGCTCACAATATTTTGTATTGGTCTCATGTTCATTCTCGTATGAGCATAATATTCAATATAAAAATGGTACTAGTATTAGTGCTAGAAACATTTAGTAGCTTGCAATTTTCAGTGGGATTTGGTCACATGGGTTGTTGGGTTTATAATCATTGAGGATAGATTTAGATGGTTTCCTTATTTACATGTCCCCTTATTATTTCCACCTCTATATTTCATATATGTACCATCATTACTTTATCCAAGTACCTTTAGGTTGTCTTACCCATGTGTCTTCATGCTTACATCTTATGGGTTATGATTTATTTCTAATACTTCCATTTTTACACTTTACACATGATACACACACATGCTTATATGCTTACACTATCCATGATATTACTTGGTATTTACATGGTATAGCTTGGTCAATTGCTTCTTTATCATCTTCCTTAAGGGAATATCCAATCCCTTGGATTCATGTGCTTATAAAACTATATATATATATATATATATATATATATATATATATATATATATATATATATATATATATATATATATATGTATAGATATATATCTACATATCTATGTATATATATATATATACATATGTATGTATATATACATATATACATATGTATGTATATATACATATATACATATGTATATCTATATGTATATATGTATGTATGTATATCTATATGTATATACCTATATACATACATACATACATACATACATACATATATATATATATATACATACATACATACATACATACATACATACATACATACATACATATACATATATATATACATATATACATATACATATATACATATATACATATATATATACATATATACATATATACATATATATATACATATATACATATATACATATATATACATATATACATATATACATATATATACATATATACATATATACATATATATACATATATACATATATATATATATATACATATATACATATATACATATATACATATATACATATATACATATATATATATATATATATATATATATATATATATATATATATATATATATATATATATATATATATATATATATATATATATATATATATATATATATGTATGACATCTATTTACAATTACTTGTTCTCCTTTGCAATTCCTTGTATCCTTTGTATGCAACCAATTAGAGGGGCACATTCTATTACTAATGATATTTAATGATTATGGTTACAATGGATCTTCATGGGTCCTATACTACATAGTCATGGTTAAATAGTGGCCCAATGGACATACTACACATATCTTGTTTGGTTATAATAACTTGTTGGAAGTCCTACACCATATTTTGATATTGTGGTTACAATGGTACATTGATAGATCTTACACATCCTTATTTATTGATTATAGTAACAAGCTTCATGCAATTCCATGGTTTCATGCCACCCTTTTCATTTACTTTGATATTGTGGACATTGTTAATTCATTTAACATAGTTAAAAATCAAATATCTATCTAGATCTCTCACTTATTGCTTGCATCATCATTCAAAAAGCATACATGAGCATTCATTGCCAAATTAATATTTGCATACTAGTGATAGATAAGCATATTGTATTGTTTCTTGTTGTCTTCAATATTTATCCACAAGTCATTTAATTAGTCTACTTAGAGGCTTGACTGAGAAGAACATGATCCTCACTTAGCAAGATCCTAAAAGGCATTTTTGTATGCCACTTGTTCCTTATTTTAACTCTAGATACTCAAAGGTGAGGTAGACTAGTTTCTAGATCACAAGAGTTGTAAAATATTTTTTTTCTTAGAATAGGTTGATTCCATGCACAAAGTTCTATTCCACACCATGAAATCAAAATAGATTGATTTATCATGATAATTTTTACCTTATACCATTTAACAAAGTTTAGTTTACTATCTATTAGAGTATCATAGAACCAAATTAATATTAGAGTATTATTTTAGATAATAGAAAGATAGTTTACAATCCAACAACACTAAGTTGCACATAGTGCTAAGTGACCCTAATCCATCTTTGTCATTTTGAAAAGTATGTTTTTCTCATTTCAATTTACAATCTTAGATAGAAATTTTATGCTATTGATTGTATTTAATTACCCTAGTTAATAACCTAGGACATTGGTGAAGGTTAATTATTTTATTTCATGATTTTGTTACTCTCTTAGACCCTATTAATTTCACTATAATGGGAGTTTTAACAATGTATTTAAAGAGGAAAAATAAACAACCTTTAAAATAAATATCTAGGCTCATATAATAAAGTAATCAATAAAACCCTTTGTTCAAGGGACAAGGGAGAAAAATACAAGTATAAGCAATAGGAGACAAAAAGAAAAGTTGAAAGAAAATACCGAGAGTTGGGTGTCTCCTATTGATCACTATCTTAAACTTAATTTTGATGGGGCCTCTAGAGGAAATCTAGGTGTAGTGGGAGAAAGATTTATAATAAGGGACTCTAAAGTTAACTTATTTTATGATGGTTCTCTTTTCTTTTGTATAAAGATGAATAATGAAGTTGAGTGGGAAGCATTGCTAGCTAGGTTGGGTGATTAGGAAATTCACTTCGTAAACTTATCCTATATCACTTGCAATCATAAAATATTAAATATTACCCTTTATTTCATTTCTACTCCTACATCTTGAATTTTCATATATCCCCTCCTAGAACATAATTCCTATTAAAATATCCCCTCTTTTTACCATATATCTTAGGTACCTATTTTTAATGACATTTTTATACCCATTTTTATTTATACCCCTCATACATACAACTAAACATTTCATTTCTACCACTATCACACCCAACTATAAATTAAAAGTCTTGAATGAATTTTCATAGGAGGTTATGAGAATAAAATACATTAAAAATATTTTTACACTATCATAATTTGGCATTGATTACTATAATGGAATTTATAGAGTTGAAAAAGTAACTACTTGATGTGAATACATTGTTATTTTAACTTCCTCTACATGTTTGGATCAATAAAATAAATTAATCCTTGTGCATAGGGTAAAGCATAAGAAAAAAGAAATATAATTGTTCACCCATCTCATATCTACCCAACAAAATTGAAAAAATCCTCTTTAGTGTTATCATGTTGCAATTGTTTAAATAAGGTATCTATTAGCCTCTACAAAAAATTAAAATGGTGAAAAAAGGCAAATATTATTTCTTATAACTACCAAGTGAGACACAAAGATTTATGAGGGCCTCAAGTGGTGGATATCCACAAGGAGAGTCATTTTCCATTTATCTTATTTATTATCCTTCAAAGTGTACATAGGTCAAATCTGTCTCCTTGAATCAAAATTGTATCTCTTGTATGGTGTACAAACACCTTCATCATTTTAGCCACATAGGACTAAACAAATCTATATGCAATCCCTACATAAATAGCATAACCAATTCCTCTTTTTGGCCTCATGAAATCTAGAAGTAAGGAGAATAAATTCATATTTATTTCCCAACTTCCTATACATTAGATCTAACCCCCAACCCATTCCATACCCTTACCCCCAATACCTAAGAAAAACAAATTAATATAATTACCCTCTCTACCCCTAATAACTAGAAATATATCTATCTATTTTATTCCCCAACATTAAATACCCCATTATGCAAGTTCACATGATATGATATTGCCTATCAATAAAAAAATTGAGGTTCCAAGATGTTGCTTTATCGCAAAATTAGAAACACTTAATAGTTGAAGATGAATCTCAGATGACCTTCTCAAATCCATTAACAAGGGTTGTAGCCTAAATTAGAGGCTAAGCATGTATTAGAATAAATATAAGGGTTAAAGGATAAATTTGAGTCAATAAATTTTCTACATTGTAAATGCCTTCTCAAATCTACAAAGGACTATCTTGTAAATATGGAAGTTGATCAAAAGTCAATAACAACTATATTTAGTCATTTCCAATCTTCATTGTCTGATCTAGAGTAGTGTTTACATTATAAACCTCCTTGAGATTGTAAGGGGAGTTTTATATGAAAGGCCTAAGTATGGACTTTATAATGATAAGTGCTAATTATATGCCACCATTGCACATTAAGCTATCCACTTAATGTTTGGATTAGGGATGAAGCATGCAAAAGGCTTAATTTGAGGTGGAATTTTTTTTTTCTTAGTGGCAATGGTCATGGTGAATTAGTAGGATTGTGGGTGATTTTGGTTTGGATAGAGTATATTGGTGGTAGTCATTAGTTGTTGCTCTCTCATGCATGTGGGAAGGTGGTATTAAGTTTATATGCATACAAGCTCGAGGAAGGTCAAGATTGACAAAGGTGGCTAAAGGGATTTCTCTAGTGTTGTTTGTGTACTAGAGATGGTTTTTTTGTTGTGTTCAAGATGGGGAGAAAGAGTAGCTCGAGTAAGGGGAAGGAGAAAAATATTTGAGGCATGATCTTTGATAGGATATTGGAGATTATTTTCTCCTATGAATCTAAAGAGGCATTGGATTTTATCAAAATTTGATTGGAGGTCAAGGGATTGGAAACTAGAAATAGGCCAATGGTGACTATTTGTGGTGATTTTATTGCTAATATAGCCTATTCACAAAAGATGCAAAGATTAAGCATTGGATATCAAAGTTATTCCCCTAGACTAGTTTGGGGATATGCTTTGGTTAAAGAGGAAGGTAATGTTGGGATGGATAAGGGAAGGAATGTGGTAAATACAAAGGTTACGATCTTAGTTTCCTCATCGGCTCCTAAGCATTGTAGGGAGGAGGATCTTAAAGTCCTTCATCATGAGGTTGGTGTTCTCCATTCTTTCTATAGTGATTTTGGAAAATTTTTAGTTGGTTTACATGTCCTGCATTCCCACAGTAGACTAGAGGTGGGTAGTGATAATACAATACTTGTGTTTTGTGCAGCTTTGATGCATAGAGCTTGTCAAAAGAGGGAATCATGCTATGAAATTTGGGCTCACCAAGGGAAAATAACTTCTAGGTGGTGAATTAGGTGGAAGAATTTGTTGATGTTGGTCATGGTGCAGATACTAGCCATGACCATTGGGGTGTTGTATAGGCTAGGGTAGGTGGTTATATGTCTATATGTATTTTATACTAGGTTTTTGATAGAGTTTTGATGTTAACATGTATGTAGGTTGGATGGGTCTATTTTTTGATTGTAGTAGTAGTATTAATGAGCTTTGTATGTTTTAGAGTAGTGCTCATGTTTGGTAGAATTCTTCCTAGTATGGTTAGTATTATCTCAATTATGTATGATCAATACTTTCACTGTGGGCCCCCTAATAGAATTCCCTCTAAGTTATCTAGAAAAAATAAAGCATTCAATAAATAAATTAACTTCGATAAAGGAGTTAAGTATGGAAAAACACTAAAATATATGATAAATTGACAAAGAAGGATTTATGTGCTTAGCTCTATGTGTGATGATGGAATATTTTACCATAGTACACACTTTGTGATTCATTAGGTGAATCTACTATCAAATCTATAAGAGTGGAGCTTTGACAAACTAGAAATTGATCTATACTTTGTTAGGGGTTAAAACCACATGGGCTACCTTGATATGGAAATTCACAGACTTAAACGTAGTTGTGGCCTTAGTCTTACAATGACAACTCAAAATTGTCTTTCTACCCTTCAAAAACATATTCCCTTGTGTTTGTCTATTGGGTGGTGCTTAAAAACACTAGTAGGACATATTATTAAGTGGAGGAGTTGACAACTAATATTGATTGTATGCAAACCTTATGTACCAATTCAACAATGCTTGAATAATAACAAAGTGTAAGATTTGGCTATAAAGCCACCCAGAATCAAATGAATGAAGGAAAGCAATAGCATAAATCTAGAATTGAAAAAATAAATTGTATTCTATTCAATCAAGAATCCAAAGCAATCTAGAATGTATGTTTACAAATGAACTATAGGTGAGTATATATAGAATATACCACCCAGGAGACTAAAAACACAACTAAAGTGGGATAATGTGTACAAATTCCCTAAGTAAACTTAACCTAGTGGGGAAAGGACCTAAGTGGAGAACTAGCTACGAAATGGACTAGTTAGAAAATATACCCTATTCCCACTAACACAAAGACATGCCAAACAAAATATAAATGTTTATGTATTTGTCCTTATGCATGTAGATGTTGATGTAGTCAATGTTCTAGATGATTTTGCAATGATAATGTGATGATCACATCGATGGATGATGGATGTCTAAATGACCTAGGGATTTGTCCTTTTATACAACACCCTAGCATTAGGTTAGGCCCATGATTAAATTTAATTTTGAAAAATAGGGGACAAGGTCACCCAAGCAATCTTGATCAAGGACTATGAACAAATAAATTAAGGGTCTAGAATACTAAGGGATGGGGACTTAGGTTTAGATCAAGTTTAGGATAAATGCCAACTCTAATATAGATATATACCATTTGAACACTAGACTATTGCGTTGGGGGAAAAGAGTTAACATGAGTTCAAAATGAATGAGGAAAAGTGTTAGGGATGCACTTTTCACCTCTACAATAACATAGATTTGAAAGGACTCTTATTTGGTGACTACATTTATAAATAATATATTATTGTCATACTCTAATCTTAATGGCATACACACACCTCAATGTCTCCAAATAATTATAGTTCCATTAAACAACTACAACATTAATTAGTTAAATGCTTTTATATTAAGGGTTACAATACCCCCATTCATGGGGTGGGTGGTTTATACTCTATTCAAAATTAAAAGAATGCTAAGTGATTTCCTACCAAACCATGATGGATGAAACTTAACTTTGATGGTATAACTAGATGAAATTCTAGAGGATTGGGGGTTGGTTGCATAGTGCACAATGAGTAGGGTATGTTAATTTGTGCAGTATCTAAAAAGTTAAAAAATTGGATCAAATAACAAGCCATAAGTATAGGCACTTCTATTAGATCTAGAAGTTTGCAGGATAAATGGGATAAGATTTATCCAAATCGAAGGGGCTTTGTAAATAACTATAAATGTTATTAGAAGATAAGGCTCACCAAATTGGAAACATTCTAACATCCTAAATTTGACTTGGCCTCTTCTAGAAATCTTTGAAGACTACACTATATAACAAGTTTATAGAGAGATAAGTAGTGAAGTGGATTTCTACCCAATTTGCAATTGACAATAAGGAGGATTGCATAATTAGTTCGAGGGTAGAAGTTTGGGATGGATTTAGGGAAAATTCAAGTTTAAGTAAATTTAAAAGGCATCCAACTGTTGATAACTGAGAGGGGGGGTGAATCAATTATCCTAATTATTTCTTCTTTCTAAACTTTCTTATTAATCAATGCAACATTAATTCAAATAAGCAAACATTACCATGAAAGGGAAAAACACATGACACAATATTTTTGACGTGGAAACCCTGTTAAGAGAGAAAACCATGGGGTGATTAACCCAAAGATTATTCTCTGCTAGAAGAATAAGGAAATACAAAATGGCACTTGCCAATTAGGGCTCACTGCCTGAGCACACTGCTCACAAAGGAGGCACACTGCCTACAAGGAGACACACTGTCTACAAAAGAATGTTATACAATACTTGAACTGATTGGAAGCATCAACATATACTGGAGTTCAGTTCTGGTTAGGCTCAGTACACTGATCTGCTGCACTTCATCTTTCCTCTTCTCTTATGCTTCTTTCCTTTCACATACCGGACCTTCCTTACTGCTTCTGCTCTGCTATGCTTTTATTCGCATACCACATATCACAACAACACTTCTCACAACTAAATCCATCCTTTATATATATCCGCACAAGTGATTTCATTATCTTTCTAGTCAGCACCTGGAACAATCAATCTTCTCACAAACTCTGTTCTGTCGGCTGAATCCTTACACATCAAGTAATGCGGATCAAGCATATACTTGTAGAAATCATTAATCATGTCGGCCAAACATGATTCATGCCTTCATAACCTTTAACACCATCAGTAACACATCCGGAAAGTAGTCTGATGTTCTGTCAGTCAGTTCTTCCTCTGTTCACACTGTCACTCAGGAACCCGGTACTCAAGTATTCATATCTTTTGCCTCATCTATCACCGGAGGCTAAAACCTTGGAATCTATCACTCAAGGTAGTGCTCTTTACTTCCCCAAATCTGCACTTTACCAAGATACTTCTTCTGAGAGATTCAGACCTGTCTGTCGGACCTTGCCATATGCTCTGTTCTTGTTTACCGGACCACAACATTCTTCACTCTGACTTCTGGTAGAGACACACCATGTCCTACAGATGTGTGGGATGAACTTTGTTGCCATCAATGACAACAATCATGAATCCATATAGTGTCTCTTGCAAACAATCTCCCCCTTTGGCATTGATGGCAACACTTAGTGAAAAATGACTAAGTGTTTACACTATGCTCCCCCTTGGCTGATGCTTTGTCTTTATATACATTTTCTGGAGCTCCCCCTTAGTTGGATTCCTCATTTTTCATTGCTCTTCACTCCCCCTTTGACATCAATGGCAAAGGGTAGGGTCTGCATACCAAAATTTTCAAAAATTTAACTATATTTAGCCGCATAAGTATATATATACAAGTTGTACTTACATATACTTAAGTATGTTTGCAAAAGTGTTCTTCAACTGTACAACTTCTGTCACCCAACTCTGCTTCATCCTGTCCAAAATTGAGATATGCCCACTCAACAGGAATGCAAACGCATCTGCCCTTTTTAGATCTGTCGGATCATTGGTCTGGGCTGTAATTTGGGCTTCTGTTATAGCCTCATGCATGACCTCTAGCTTAGGGACAATTAACCCCCTGAGCTCACTTAACCTGCTTATTCTGTTTTTCCTTTCCTTCTCCAATTTCTTGATTTCACTCAAGACTGCGATAGTCTGACATTCTTGATTTGTTATAGAGGATGAAAGAGGATCAAAACTTTGAGACAAGCTTAGTAGTTTGTCCTCTTGCTCTTTTATGTTCTTCTCAATCTCCACTGTTACCTTGGACCAGGAGATACAAAATTTATATATTTCACCGCCATCCTTAAGAGCATTTTCTAAGCTCTTTATCCCAATGTTCATGTTTCTCCTATCATTAATGATCAAACCCTGTACCTCAGAGAACCTTTTATCCAAAAACTCCTTCCGGACCTTTTCTTCAGCTGATTTTTCTAGAGAATCAAAATGTGTATTAACACTACTGACTAAGGTTTTGAGATTACCGGAAGAGGATGCTGTGGGATCTTTCTGAACAGATGGCATAATCTTTTCAAGCACTCCAGAAGCAGCTTCTATCAACTCACAGTCTTCCATATGAGACTTTAGGAGTTTTTCATTAGCCTTAGCATTTGCAAATGAAGCTATCTTCATTGTCTGTACCAGAGAAAGAGAATCAAAATTGAATGGACCTTGTAGAAGCTCCGGTTCATCAATCTCCATTGTTTCTTTGCTCAAAAATTCTTGGACAGTTTGTGCAGTGTCTCTTGCTGGAGACAGATGTTTCTTCTCTTCTGCAGTCTTGGAGCTATCCTTTGGAGTTTTCTCTCCTTCTACATTCCCACCACTAGCAGTTGTGGTTTTCTTTGCTGAAGTCTTCTGTCCCTCTACAACCTTTGCACTGTCACCTTCTTTTTCCTTCACCTCTGCTTCTTTCTCCTGTAATTTTTCTTCTTCTTTGGATCTGGAGATTGTAGGAGAAACCGGAGAAGAAATGTTAGTCTATTTAGGGCCCACCTCTTCTGTCATTTTCTCAAAAGTTTCTTCTACAACACTTGTAGTTGAAGGATCAGTACCCAAGTCCTCTACAATAGGAAGATTAAATCTTTTGAAGGCCTTCTGGAGGATCTCTTATGTATCCTTGGCTACCCTGTAAGTCTCACCTAGCATGAGCTGATTCATCCTTGCTTTGCTTCTGAACTCATCCTTGCAGTCTTTGAATACCATGTTCATTGTCTTGGGATCAATTGAAGGATATAGCTGAATAGCTATCTATTCTTGGAGTTCTAGATCTTTTGCTTGAACATTGTTCTTCCTTGTTTCAAGCCTTTTCTCTAAGCTTCTGGGAATTAGAGAGATAATTTCAATAAAAGCTTTGTTGTAAGTGTTCAAAAATTGAACTATGGCTTCCTCCAAAATCCTTTTATCTGCTTCATTACATTCATCATAATATTCTGTTAAGGGTTGCAGGTTCCCATCCACTGTGACTGCTTTCACTACAACATCTAAGGATAGAGTGAGTTTTTCAGTAGATTCCTCTTCCTTCTCTTCTTCTCCTTGATTGGTAGGGTGTTCACTGGATGATTTCTTCTTCTTCTTTTTTAGTTTCTTAATTTCCTCATCTGATTCGGTTTCCTCTTCATCTCTTTGACTTGTATAAGCCCTTGTGGCTTTTGTTTTAGACCTTTTCTCTCCTTTTCCGGATGATTGTACTTTTAGTTTTGAGCTTTTAGCAAGGACAGTTGCTGATCTCTTCGATGATCTGGTCCGGGTGGAAGTTTCTACCAGAGTACTTTCCTTACTTTTCTTTTCTACCTCTTTCTTCTCTTCCTCTGCCTTTTTCCTCTTTTCCCGGTTGGCATCAAGTGCTTCCTTTGAGATGCCAAGGCCTTGGGAAATATGTTCTACTTCTTTTCTCACCTTCCTTTTCGTCTCTGGTTCTCTGAGTTCCACATGAATCTTTACACTCAGCTCCTCAAACGTTCCAAACCTCTCTGCCTTTGGATCTTTAGGCTGACTTAGCATGTGTTGAACATGCAGCTCCACAATCTGTTCATCAACTTCATACCCCATGGGCATGATCCAAACTATCCTTGGTTCTACTACCTCCATTAGGCACTGATCAGTCTCTACCATAAAGCAGACTGTGTCCTTGTATTTCTCAACAAGAGACTGGGGAATCCTTTCTCTTGATTGCATCATGTTCTGAAAGTTTTTGAAGTATCCCCACATGGCTGTATTTTTTGCTTTAGCATCCCCAAGCCCATGCAAATAGTCTCTGATCTGAACTGCTACCAGTTTGTCATTCTACCATACCCATCCATTTGATCCGGGCAACTCATTCATGAAGTAGAAAAATAAACATACTATTAGTGCACCATATTTGAAAGAGTTTTTCTTGTCCTTTTTGATCTTTTGTATGTTTTCCATTAATTGGCTCAAAAGAAGTTCACAGAGATCATATTCTGCATTTTTTCTCAGCATCTCATAGGCAGTATATATTACAGTTCTGGATACTGAATTCTCCCTACTGGAATGATATATCTTGTATCCTATTATCATAGATGCATACTTGATATCTGGGTCAGTAATATCTTCAATGGTCATTGCCCTCTTATCAAATTTTGATCCGGTGGCCTCTGTGACAATGTTGTTTTTGACAGATTTGAGGACAGGAATTCCTCCGGAGGAATGTAAACCAGTTACTGCCCTAATTGCTTCCTTGGTGATCTTGCAAGGTCTATTCAGCCATAGGAAGTTATCATGCACCCTACTTAAAACATACTGGACCCATTCATCTTCTTCAAAGTAGGGGAAATGAATGAACTGATCAAAATGCTTTTCCTGGATGCCCTTATACTAAGGTTTGATCTCAAAGGAATCATCTATTAACTGCTTGTGGTATATATCTCTTAGTTTGAATTCCCCAAACTCTTCAATGTTTGCATGTATATAAACCCTAATATCTTCGATGTGCAAGACGCCATGCGGAACACTGGAAAATGCTCCTAGGGGATCTACCTCCAAGGATTTGTATGGATGTTTCTTAAAAGTGGGGCGAGGTCTATCAGATATCTTTACTATATTCGAAGTGGCCATCATCAAACAATCTTATTGAAGGATATCAAGAACGATAAATACCTTTTACGCAGGTTAGGGCACACGAAGAAATCCGTATAGAGCTGTATGAAGAGTTGCCTTGATCTTTTGGGAGAAGTTGTTTGCAGAGCCCCTTTTCTTTCTTCTTCGCATGTGAGTGTACAAGTGTGTAAATGATAGACAAATGAACTCTTTTATTCCAAGAAGCCCTAATTTTCACCCTGCAATAAATGCACAACCTAATTCATTCCAGTTTGCTTGGTTTTCCTTGTTCAAGGAGGAAGAAACTCATCTGGATCATTATGATTCCCTTGTGATCGATGTTAGTGATGAATCATCATATCCACTTGTCCTTCTGATCATCTTATGTATCCGTAGATCAAGCTGTATCAATTTGGATTCATACCGGGCCAATCTTGTGAGAAACCTGTTTTACCGGAAGACTTGCTTAACCGGACCAATTCTGAAGGAATTGAACCTTTTAAATTTTCTTGCGGATCTCTCAGATCTTTACCTGACCTTCTTTACATGTTTCTCTAGAAACCCTTTGATCCACAGCTTCTCATGTGCCAATTTCAGGCACCACTTAATTGGCTAGGGGAACAAGGTTTTCTTTGTGTCTCCCCCTGAGCCAGAGCTCACCTTTTAGTTTCCGGAAGGAATATCAGCACCAGAGTCTGGTGCGGATCCAACCTCTACATTCTTTGAACTTTTCTTCACCCAGATCTTGTTCATCTCATTCCTAACTTCATCTGCATTCACCTTTTGTTTACCCTTATCTTGATTCTGATTATGATATATCAGACCTCTTTTCTCTTGATTCTTGCTTCTACAGAATTTTGCATTATGACCAGACCTATTATAGATTTGGCAAACAACATTTCTTTGCATATTTGACTAATATCCTCTTGATCTGCATTGATTAGCCATATGACCTACTCTATTGCATGCAAAGCATCTACCATTGAATGATTTGTTCATTTGCATATTTCTGCATTCATGAGACTTGTGACCATACCTTTTGTAGTTAAAACATTGTCTGGAGAAGAATGAATTTGTCTGATTCATTCTCTTTCTGCACTAATTAGCTTTGTGACCAAAGTGATTGCAGATGTGGCAGTATCCATTGAAGGATGGATATCTTTGAGCATTGGGCTGTCTTACCAGAGGTCTTCTAGGCCTGTTCCTTGCATTTTTTGATCCAAAATTCTTCTGACCAGATCTGGAGCTTTCTCCTTTCTCATATCCCAAACCACACTTGTCATCTACCTTCTTTTGACTTTCAAGAAGAACTTCAAGTTGAGCAGAACTTATCTTGAATTTCTCTTTATATTCATTTGCTATTTGAAGATCCCTTTTGAGAGAGACAATTTGATTCTCAAGTTTTTCTTCATTATCTTTAGCATCTTCAAGATTAGATTCAAGATGTCTGATAATTCTATCCATCTGGTGGCAATCTTCTGATTTCTCTTTGAGAGATTGTCTTCAGTTTTTCTTTTCTCTTCAATCTCTTGAGTAAACTTAATAACCCCTGATTCCATTTCATGTCTTACCATAATGACTTCTTTTGATAACTTTTCACATAACTTGGTTTTCTCAGTCAGCTCTTCATTTGCATTATTTTCTTCACCTTGTCTTGCCAATTGCTGAAGCAGCTCCTTTCTCTTTTTCATAGAGAGACTTAATTTATCTTTTAGTTCTCTCATGAAATCATCAGCCTGTTTGAGTCTTTCCTTTAATTCATTGACTTCAGAGTTTGACTGTTCAAGATCATCAAGGGCAATCTTGAGTTGCTCTCTTAAACCATATGCATCCATTTGAACTCCCAAATCTTCCTCAAGCTGTTAGGCTCTGTTAGGAGGAACTTGGCTCTGATACCAATTGTTGATAACTGAGAGGGGGGATGAATCAGTTACCCTAATTATTTCTTCTTTCTGAACTTTCTTATTAATCAATGCAACATTAATTCAAATAAGCAAATATAACCATGAAAGGGAAAAACACATGACACAATATTTTTGACGTGGAAACCCTGTTAAGGGAGAAAACCACTGGGTGATTAACCCAAAGATTATTCTTTGTTAGAAGAATAAGGAAATACAAAATGACACTTGCCAATTAGGGCTCACTGCTCGAGCACACTGCTCATAAAGGAGGCACACTGCCTACAAGAAGACACATTGTCTACAAAAGAATGTTATACAATACTTGAATTGATTGGAAGCATCAACATATGCTGGAGTTCAGTTCTGGTTAGGCTCAGTACACTGATCTGCTGCACTTCATCTTTGCTCTTCTCTTATGTTTCTTTCCTTTCACATACCGGACCTTCCTTACTACTTCTGCTCTGCTCTACTTTTATTCGCATACCACATATCACAACAACACTTCTCACAACTAAATCCATCCTTTATATATATCCGCACAAGTGATTTCATTATCTTTCTAGTCGGCACCCGGAACAGTCAATCTTCTCACAAACTCTGTTCTGTCGGCTGAATCCTTACACATCAAGTAATGCGGATCAAGCATATACTTGTAGAAATCATTAATCATGTCGGCCAAACATGATTCATGCCTTCATAACCTTTAACACCATCAGTAACACATCCGGAAAGTAGTCTGATGTTCTGTCAGTCAGTTCTTCCTCTGTTCACACTGTCACTCAGGAACCCGGTACTTAAGTATTCATATCTTTTGCCTCATCTATCACCGGAGGCTAAAACCTTGGAATCTATCACTCAAGGTAGTACTCTTTACTTCCCCAAATCCGCACTTTACCAAGATACTTCTTCTGAGAGATCCAGACCTGTCTGTCGGACCTTGCCATATGCTCTGTTCTTGTTTACCAGACCACAACATTCTTCACTCTGACTTCCGGTAGAGACACACCATGTCCTTCGGATGTGTGGGATGAACTTTGTTGCCATCAATGACAACAATCATGAATCCATATAGTGTCTCTTGCCAACACCAACAAGCTAGGTGAAGTGTTGAGTAATCATGACAAATTTGATTGTCCACACAAGTAAGAAAGCAAAATCCTTGAGGTGGTGGCTCATTTCATAATTTGAATGACAATTCATAATGACACTAGTAGTTGAAGGACTATGTTTTAATGATTAAGTATTAAGGAAGAAGGGGAAGATTCTTGAAAAGATAGCCATTTTATCTACCTTTCAACATGCCCTCTTCCCATTCAATATAATAGTTGCTTGGGAAACAATGAATACCAGTGTTAGGCTTGTCTCTTCAACATCAAATGGCTTTTTTGGGTGGACTTTTAGAGGGCAAAATTAAAAATATTTTCAAAATGAAAGCAAGGATGGTTATCTGTGCAATCTAATGCATTTTGGGTGAAGAATATTTGATGGTAGACCATAGATACAGGTTGAAAACAAACGTAGCTTCTATGTACACTAGAGTTCTTCTAGATTTGGAAAAAAATAAAGAAACCATCAGGAAGCTTACCACCTATTTGATTAAGAAGCATTTACTAGGAGGTTTACAAGAATTTTTATAGGAGGTAGTTCACAATGTAGGCTTTCCACTAATCAATGACACCTTAGCAATACGTATGGAAAGGTTGTAGGACCATGTTGCCAATTTATTCTCATGGCTTATGCAAGGAAGGAGGCTTAGTGGAGGAAGAAGACATTGAAAGCACTCGAATTTCTAAAATAGGTCACTAGAATTGAGACGTTAGATGAGATCAACTTGGCTTTCACACTAGATAGTGAAGCTAAAGAGGATGAAGGAGAAATTTGAATAAATTTATAACTATTTTCTCTTAGAATCTTTAGGGCATTTTGACATAGTTAGCTCAGTAGAAGCTTATAGTGTTCGATTTAGTCAATTAAAGTTATATTAAGGCCGTTTTGTTATTATCACTACCTTTTGTAATTGACAAATTTTGTAATATTTTATATTTTAATAGAAAAGGAGTCCTCACGACTACAATTCATCAAACAAAAAAAAGTTACAATATCTTTATTTACCTTAAAAATTATAAATTATTAAAAAATTAATAAAATATAATAAACTGTAATTCAAAAATCAAATAAAAGTTAATATTTTGTTGAGTATAAAAAATTACCTTACAAAATATTAATAACAAACACTTCATCCATAGCACCCATAGGAGGTTCAAGGAATACGCCGATAAGACTTTATTAAAATGGCCTTTTACAAAGACTAAAATCTTTCTTATTAAATTTGTTCAACAAGATATTTTGTCCACGAATGGCTTTGTTGGCATTCCTTAGTTGCGAAATTTTAGAATTTTTTTTTAATTTAAATAACCAAAAACAATATATTACATTTACAACTGAATTTAAAATAATTAGATTGCCTAACACGGCGGCAACTATGATGATAGTGAATGTCTTTTAAAATACAAGGCAAAGACAACTCATACATATGTCCAACGAATTTATAGCCTTTTATATATTTTAAAAGGCATTGTAATTATCTAAACATCCAAATCATTCCCTCAAACTTTCTTGGATTAGAGGGACATTGCTCTATGCACACACAAAGTTAAGGTAGTTATCAACTAAAAATTGATGTTTTCTTATCAAAACTAAGGATTAACATCACAAAGCCAAAATCACTAAATTAATATATATATGGTGGTCTTACATTACAAAGTCAAAAAGATTAAATTAATGTAATTATGTATTTTCTTCTTGGTTCTATTTGTTAAGAACAAAAACTATATATGCTTATTGAAAAGGAAAATGATGGTTTGCTTTGGGTGGGTTAAGGAAAATGATGGTTTGCTTTGGATGGGTTAATTAAATAAGTGTAAGTAAACAAGTACAATCAGTTTATAAATAGAGTTGATGGTATTGAAATTTGTGTATTTAAATAATTGAATGTTAATTTAGAAAATTAAATGTAGAGGAGGGTAATATTTAGTTTGATAATTGAAAAATGATGTTAAATAGATAAGATTTTAAAATATCTTTGACATTAGACTTGGAAATAGTGTTTCCCTATAATTTAATTGTTTGGAAAAAATATTTTAAAATATCTTTGACATTAGACTTGGAAATAGTGTTTCCCTATAATTTAATTGTTTGGAAAGAAGATTTTAAAATATCTTTGACATTAGACTTGGAAATAGTGCTTCCCTATAGTTTAATTGTTTGGAAATAAGATTTTAAAATATCTTTGACGTTAGACTTGGAAATAGTGCTTCCCTATAGTTTAATTGCTTAGAAATAAGATTTTAAACTATCTTTGACGTTAGACTTGGAAATAGTGCTTCCTATAGTCTAATTGCTTGAAATTTTGTTCTAGGTTGCTGTCCTACTAGAAGACAAGTTTGTAAGCCTGATATAGATTCTTGGAAGCGATATGATAAAGATCTTCTGTGACATGGAATCTTGGATTGCTGACAAAAGAATTGAAATAACTTTTCTAAAAGTAAAAGTTATATACATAAGTAAAACAAGTGTATTACCTAAAATAAAATAATTCTTAAATAAATAAAAATTTATATGTCCATATATGTATGTAATAAAGAAAATAGTTGTGAAGTAAAACAAAATAACTTTTAAGTAAGTAAAATAGTTTTGTATCTTTTTCTCATTTATATAATTATCTATTTGTATATTATATTATAAATTTAGATAAATGTATTTAAGATATATATCTTAAAATTAAAAAAGAAAACTAAAATGAAAAATTGTATGGATATGCAAAATTCATAATTACACTTATAGTTTTAATAATTATCATTAAAATTAAAAGTAACTCTCTCAACAATTAATAATAATAAACTCCTTAGAAATAGGAGAAATAAATTAAAACATTAGAAAAATAAAATAAACAGTAGGTAGCTTACATAAATTTTCCATGATAAGGTCAACTTCTTATAAATAATTGACTGTAGAAAGCAGAAAGAAGTTAGGTTTGAATGGTAGCTTTGGAGGATTGGCAGGTTTGTTTGAAAGAAATTTTAGCTACATTCCATTTAATCATCTCTCCTTACTTTCCCATTTCATAACTTCAAAAACCAAATTATTCTGCACTTCCTGACTGCAATGCTGTAAGCTGCTCATATCTTTCTGCACATTATTAATAATCAGGAGGCACAAATTTCAAAGGCTTATGATAATAACAGAAGATTATGGAACCTGATGATACTCCATTTTTAGCTCTGTTTTATCAGTATCATGGTCCGTCTTCAAAACTATTTTTCCTTTTATTGTTTTGATCTATTGCTGCTGCACTTTTTATTAGGTTGGATTTTGTTAGTATAATTTGTGTTGGTTATTGAGTAATGTTTTTTTTGCAGTCTCTCTTTCCACTGTTGCTGAGGTCTCTATGCAGACTGTTGGCTGCCTTTATTCAGAGACCCACTGTAGTGATGGCTACACTCTTACATGAGAGTTTTTTGCTTCCTCGCAATCTTAATTTGGATCATTTTGTAGCACATGATCTGTTGGATGATGATAATTATCTCTTTCATTTTGTCATACACTTGCTAAGATGCATTTGGCAATGAAGTGGTCTACAATACAATTTTAGACCTTGTTATTATTTTTTAATAACCTTTTCCACTGATCTTTGTATTTTTTAAGATATGGGATTCAATAATTAAATTAATAGTAATGTAATGCCCCCAAAATGACACAATATTTAAATGTTATTATTTAATTAGTGATTTGATATATATATTTTGATTTAGTTTGATTCTATTAAATTTTTATTATGCTGTTATTCTTTCTTATGATGTTTTTATAGGTTCTTTCTTTTCCTTTAAATGTATGATGACTTCAGTTTTAAATTGTTTTGGTGGAAAAGTTAATTATAGTTAAAGATAAAACTTAAATTAAATAAAGATTCATATATAATTTTTACATAGATAATGGTATTGTATTCTAGTTAAGTATAGATATTTGTTATTGTATAGATTGACTATTTCCAATATGCAAACACACATGAGATGCATTTTAAGAGGAGGGATGGTCATGTCCCTCCCTTATTTGCACAAGCCATGACATCTATACATATTTTAGTATTCTACCTTACAAATACTCCTTCAAGGACTAAATCATGCCCTTCAAAAATCTTATAAATCTGCCTTGAAATGGAATTTTGGGTTGTTGACAATTTGAGAAGATTTCTTTCAGGTCACAGTTGTAAAAGGGGAGAAGTTTAGACGGCCAAGGAGTTAAAAAGGCATTCTAAGAGGAAGCAAGAGCATTTTCAGGTAAGCTTCCATTATAGGCTTACTAAGCTTCCATTATAGGCTTACAAATGATATGTTTTTTTAATTAGCCAAAACTTAATCCCATATGTATTAGGGAATAAAACTCTAGATAGTTAATAAGAAAAACATGTTTCATTTTAAAGTGTAAACAAAAGGGTGTGAGAGGCATGTGTCATAGTATGGCCTTCTAAGCCAAATACTAGTTTTATGCACATGTTATATTATTTCGGTAAATAAACTGAAACAGAGTTGGTGTTATCTTACATCATCCAAAATATTTCTTGCTTTATTAGATTTTTGTGTGTTTTGGTTTTGTGTGTTGGGAAGTTTTGGTCAACCAACATAGATCTTGCTTTGAAGGTAACACTTTATTTCCTTATGTAGACCTTGTTGGCCTTTGTGCAAGCCCTTTTTTAGAGTGTTTTCCATCTCATTCAATTGTATGCAACCATGTATAATTATTGCACATCTTTACAATCCTATACACACAATTTGGCATTCGAAGCATGTTTGTTGAACCAGATCTCTTCAAATGCATGACTTGTGTATGCTTTACACAACTCTTACGAACCTCACACAACCCCTACACACATTACCCACACCACACAAACTCAATGTAATGCCACCTTAGAAATTCAATGACTCTTAGAATGTTAGGGTTGAACTTCTAACAAAAGAAAGATATTTTTTTGTAGGGAAGTCATGACAAATGTGTTAGATCCAAGATGTTAGTAAGGTGTCAAATTTTAGAGTTAATGTGGAATGGCTTGAATTTAATGGTTGCACTCTTTATCCCTTGGTAGATTTCCTTTAGGGAACACATTAATGGCATTATGGCATGTATCAATCTTGGGATCTAGTGCACTCAAATTTCCTTGTGTGCCTAGATACCTATTTATATTAGACAATATGATTGGCTTAAGGTATGTGATTTTGGTTTTGGTTTTGAATAGGCATAAACAAGCTAGCATATGGTAGATTGTATGTGTACAAAGACTCTCTACAAATGTTTCTATATTTCTCATTAGTTCGAGTAGCATAGAGTGATGATTTTCATAGTTTAAGTGACCCATATTGTAGATCTATTCTGATTCAAATCCTAGGAGGTTTGGGGGACAAACCATTCATGTGAAGGATAGGGTTTATAGATTATACAAAAAAGGAGAACAAAACATAATAAAGCAATCACACAATTGAAGTAGAAGACTTTAGCAAATATGTGCTAAGTTTCTATTCACAAACAAAGATGAATGGGGTGAAATGGCTCTTTATAAAGACTGTAGCTAGGAATGAAGACTTATGTGAACTAGAAAGGGGAAGGCACATCTAAGTGGTTTTTCTTACAACCATATGATCTTTTCCAACAACCACCTTTTCAATGTGAGAGGTGTGTGGATATAATAGAATACAATACCATTACAAAACAAGAAAAGGTGTCCAAGAGACCTTGAGCTTAATTGGTTAAAGCATTGGGTTTTCATTGTAGAGACCCAAGTTCAAATCCCCATAGGGACATCTAATGTGGAATTCTAAGTGGTGACTCTTGGTCTTCCATAGTTGGCTTCTAATGTGGATGTGGTTTCTAAATAAAGTGGATTTCTAAGTATTTACTCTTGGTCTTCCATAGGTGATTTCTAGTATGTGTTCTCATAAGGATCTTGTATTAGTCTTTAATAAGTGCTCACAAGAGCTTGTATATTGGTCTCATATAGATTCTCATATGAGCAGAATATTTGTACAAGATATTCAAGAGAAAAAAAAAACAAGAAAAGGAAGTTGTAATGATTCATTTCGAACTATTCACCTCCAATTGTCTAATCAATTGCACTCTTTAATGATTAACATTTTGTTACATGGTTGGAATGCATCCATGTGTAGCACTATTGAAGTCACTAGTTATTCTGTGTTGGATTAAACTTAGTTGAATGCACATGAATGCATGATAAACAAAGCATAGTGTCATGGATGGTGGCATGTGATGTCAACAAGAGTTGAATGATCTAGGTGTAAAGGTTTTAAAGAAGAGCACCGAGGATTCTTCATGCATAATTGTTCCAATGTTTTTCTTAGTTGTGCCCTAATCATTTGCCCTTTCTTGAGGAGTGATGGTCCCCATCACATCTTCGATTAGTTGTGGAAACTAAACATGAAACAATTCAAGGTTGTATCGCTTTGCTTGATCTACACATTGCCATGCCTTAGCCACTCCAAACAAATGATATGAACCTTAGTGTGTCCATGTTGTATTAGTTTAAATGATATCGTCTTGTGTGATAGTGCGTAAGTGCTCAAGATCCAAGTCTAAGGGATGTTGAGTTGATGCTTGCTCAAGAAGGGGGGGAAAGTATGGCTTGAAGAGTTTTACATTGAACACTAGATGTAAGCCCAAATATTGTAGAAGATTGAGAATAAAAGCGTTCTCACCAATTACACACAGGATGGTGTATGGACCATAATGCATTGTGTCCTCAAATTTTGATCACGCTAATTTTAAATTTTGAGTCCTCCAAGTTGAAATGGGTCAATTGAAATGGTCTTCTTGAAGGTTGTGCAAGTTCTTTGAATCATATGCAAAAGTCTTTTGTTGTTTAAGCTTGATCGAGTCAAATTTCGAGTGCTTCAAAGAAAAATCATTAATTGTCAAATAGTCTTGGTTGTAGGTGATTTGGGAAAGTATTTAGTCGAATTGAGTCATCATGAAAGCTTTTTTAAGTCAAGTTGCAAAATCCAATAACAATTCAAAATGAGGAAATGGGGTTTGTTTGCACTTTTGCACTATATGCAAACATGAAAGTAAATCTTGTAGCCTTGTCAAAAGGCTCAAACAAGAAATTGGACCTTTTAGGCACTTTTACACTATGTGCAAATGTGAGACTAATTCCCATGCCTTGGCTTTGTCACTTGCAAGTTTTAAATTGTGGGAGAAATAAGACATTGGTTATTCATCCCAAGTTCCTTTTCTAGATATTCATGGGCTCATGGTAATGATTTCAAAAGGATATTTTTTCATTGGATACTAACTTGTGTTTGCAATGGTGAAATCCATAGCCTCTAAAGGCAATACTCCAATCTAGAATTCATGCTCACAGATTTCCAAGCACCTGTATTTGCACGTAAGCGGGTTTCTAATTTGTTTGTGAGGACCTCTTTCTAGCTACATGCACTATCACCTCAAAAGTCTACCAATCAGATCTTGGCATTACTCAAAAGAGATGAGAACTTCTAGAAAATCAGTACAATTAGTAAAAAGAAAGGACTAGTTCCATTGGAAAGATACTAAATTTCATGTCTAGCGTAGCAACAATTTCAATAGATAACTACATGATTTGGGCTGCTTTCTTAAATATCATCCAATTCAATGGTCAGAGATAAATTTTGACCAATAAGAGTAAGATGACTATTTACCACTTCTTAGTGGAAATGATGTGTAAAATTGCTATTACTATTTGATCATTGAAAAATATGATATTTAAATAGCATGACTTTATTGATGATAATTTTGATGATCCAACATTGATAGCTATGAAACTTTGCTTGATAATATCTATGGTTAGAAGGTTGGACGTATTGGAGTTACATGATTGTGGGGAAATGAATATCAATAATAATGCAATGCCCAGACAATTCCGTGTAAATTCCTACTTGAAAGGCGATTATACAGAGTGTTGGCATAGAGAACGTCGGCATCCCATACCAATGCAGCACAGCAGTGTCGTTTTATTGATATGTTAAGGTTTTTACTTGCTTGTGCAGTTGAAAAGTCCGTAGATATATAGTGGCAAGTAGCTACAGTGGCAGGGGATCTGTAAATTTTGGTTTTTTTGGTGGGATGAGGCATAAAATTGTTATTGATTGTTTGATTATTGAAGAATATGATATTTAAGAAGAGTGTAGGAGAAGGAGCTATTGATAAATTTAGCGTATTCTATTTTCTACCTCGTTAATTTTGGATGCCTTGACAGCCCTCTATAAGTTGAAGAAAACAATTCTTTGCAGCTATAAGTGAGTTGTAGATGTGGATGTATTGACAGCCTCTTTGAAGCTTGCTTGGAGCATATTCCTTGAGAAATTGGAGGCTATCTTCATAGCGGTTCTTTCTTGGTGCTCTATTTTTGGATGATCGAGATTAGTAAGCAAATATCAGATTATGCAGGTGGGAAACGGAATGCTAAACAGTCAGATCAGTATGATTTCATACAGTGCTTGTTATTTTTCAAGATGTCATTCAAAGATCATTAAACACAATTGACTTCGATCCTGCACCTACGGAGTTGTCTTGCATCTTCAATATTAGCAATTACTATGATGACTTAAGCATGCCAATTGAAAGAAAAGCTATTGAAGATTTTCAAAGACAATGGAATGACACTCACAAAATGGGTTTATTGAAAAGGTCTTGGAAACTTTTAAGTAAATGCAATTGGTATAGTTGCAAGTGCTCTGGAAGAAATATACACAAAATGTAGAAGCACACAAAAACCTGCAAATTGTTCAACAAAATGTCTCTACGAAGCGTGTTTTCATGTGATACAATGATTGCAATCAATGCCAGAAATAATTTTTGTAAGGATGTTCTGAAATTCTATTATGAAATGCAGCACTCTACTTAAATATCATCCATTTCAATTGTCAAACAGTCAATAGCAATTTTACACCTCATTCACAATAAATCACAATAAAAAGTAGTAAATATTTATCCTATTTTTATTATCTAAAATTGATTTTTGACTGTTGAAGTGGATGATATTTAAGAATAACCAAAATGCAGAGGGCAGGTTTTCAACTAAATGAATTTACATTCACCATTGTTCCACTTGTGTTTGTTGATTTGGGAGATCTCCAGCAAGGAAGTGGGATGGCATTCTGAACAAAATGTCTGCTGCAGGTAAAGATATTCAAGAATATGTCTCCTGTAGATAATATACATGATTGTGAGAGTGTGAAAGTAAGGAAAATTCATCCAAATGGGAAAATATAAATACAGCAGGACACACTGGTAGTACAAAAGATACAACACTACTAAAAACCCCAGAAGAGATCGTAAGTGTAAATTCACAGTGGTTTAAGTTTCTTTAGAGGTTCATATATCAATGAAATCAGTTAGGGACTTGGGAAACAAATAGAACCAAAATTGTGGTCTTGTTCATCAACATGAAAATGAAGTTCTTTTCTCTTGTGCATGGAATATGTGGAAATAGCATGTTGAAGGACTCTCAAACTATAACACTAATCCCTTATGGATTACTCTGTGAGCATTAAGAATTCAATTAAGAGCTTCTTTGCAGAAGATGATACTTGTGAATCCAAGGAAAGCGAGTCAAGATTGTAAGTGCAAACTGCCCTTACTCTTAGCAGTTCTCTGAAAAAGATTCAACAAATATAATTTGAAGTGCTGAGCTTGAGAAAGCTATACTAAGTTGGATGTAGTCAAAAGAGGTAAAAAGATTGTTGCAGTTGGTATGAGTTGCTTTCTACCAGAATTTGTTGAGGATGTTATTGAAATCATTTGAAAAGAAACAAATGAAGTAATACTGGTTTATCCAAGTAATAGAGAAAAACATGATGACCAGGCAAAGCATTGCATTGGCATGTGAACTGTTTGACAAAATGCCTCTAGGAAATGTAATGTCATGGTTGCAAAATAATTCATTTGTATGAAAGTTCAAGATTTATGATGTTGAGAAGAAGACAAGGTTCACGAGTTGTAAAGGAATGAACTTTCTGGAGCATTAAAAAAAAATACAATTTAAATGACTTAACTTCAATAAAGTATTTGTTTTAAATATTTTATTATGTTATAAAGTCATTTAAAGGACTTGGGTGAATTATGAAATAAAAAATCACTTTATTTATATTTTGTAAATATATTTAAAAAGCTCCAACTAACAAAAGTTAGTTATTTGGTCTATATAACAGGCTTCTTTGTAATGAATGACGACTTTTTGTTAATTTGTATAGTTTTTTCACATTGAATAGAAAGTGGAGACTTTGTGTCTATTTTTTAGAGAATAAGAAGAAATATTTGTAAAATGTTTGTACCTTCTTTGTTCTTTGTGGATTTCGTATTTTTCTTGAGTCTAATATGAAATCTTTTCTTCATTTATTCCTTTTGTGGAAAATGTAAATTGGTCAAAATATTTATTCACATGTTAATGGTGTAGGAATTGTGATTCTTCATTTTCTTTTTTTCCTAGTTTCTTGTTTGTTCTTGAGTAATCCAAATGGTTCTTTGTGTTTATTCCATCTTGGGTTTCTTCATTTTTTCTTTTCCATCCTTTTTCTCATTTTGTTTCCTTTTTGTACTTTTAGGTTAAAAGTACTCCAAAACCCCTATCATACAAGGGGGTTGACCCTCTCAAATTCAAAGGAAAATAGCTTATCCCATTGTGATTTCTACCACTATTGTAAGTTTGCGTTGCTACACATCAAGCAAGTCAAGGAAAAAACCTAAGAAACCATAGGGACCTATTTACTTACCAACAATGTAAAGGCTCATCTTTTGGTGTGGAACCTTGAAGCATTCCTTTTGAAGATGCATCTACACCTTATCACCAATCTTCAAGGAATGAAGCATGCAATGCATATTGTTTTACTCTTTGTATTTTTTGTTGCTAACAGGAGAGAATCTATTGAACCTATTAGTGAAGACTCTTAACATGTTGCAAAAAAATACACTTTAGATTTACTTCCTATTCCTATGTGCATGATTCCAAGTTTGGTGGGACACAGAAGGATACATTGAGTGGTGTTGTAGGCTAGAACCTAAGACATGTTTGGAAAGGACTATGCCTCATAGAACCGTTCAAAGCTTTGTTGTAGGCATGCTGGATGTAGAGAAAGTTGTCATCCCAAGTGCATAGGTGCACACACAATTGTAGATGCATAATAGGTACAAAAGTGTGAGATTCACAACATCTGTCTAACTCTTTTCTATAGGTGAAAGGTTGTGGACCAATTAACTAGGTGTCTAATCTCTCTCACAAGGATTGCCAAAATGCACTAACAAATCTTGGGTCAAGGTTAGACACAATGGATGAAGATAGCCCAAAATTTACCCAAACATTATTGAATAAAAGACATGTGGTCTCCTATGTTGTGATGCTTTTCTTGTAAGTAATCATGATGGCCATCTTGGAAAACCTATTCACTAGAATGAATACCAAATCATGACAATGCTTCATCATAGGGAGTCTACTCATGAAATCCATGTTGATAGATTCCTGGGGCCTTTGCAAAAATTCAAGAGGTGTGTAAAGCCCAAACTTCCTATTCATGGGCTTGGCAATGCAACACGGAATGCAGGACTTGATAGGGCACTCAATGCATTCATGCATATTAGGCCAATATAAATGTTGTTTAGCACTACTAGAGTCTTGGTACTACCAAAGTGTCTAGCTATCTCACTGGTATAGTACGCCTCCTAGACGAGCCATTAGTGAGGTGTGACTTATAGAACACACAAATGTCCAAGCTTGGAATGAAGCCTATTACTTAGATGAAATCCACTAACTTGTTTACCTTGCTTGAGCTCAACATAGGTCTATGTGAAATTCAAACCATTGAGTAGAGGTTCTCCTATTCATTGAAGTTGTGGTCATGCAAGTCCATCACCATGATGAGTGCATGAATTAGAAATCTATTGAGGCAATCTGCAGTCTTATTGTCTTTTCCCTTCTTGTGCTTGATCACCAAATGGAACTATTGTAAGTATATCATCCACTTCATGTGGCACATATATTCTCTAGCTTGCTATGTGTGTGTAGAAACTAAAGTGGCTTATGATTAGAATGAATGGTTATCTCCTTACCCAAAATGTAGTATTGCCACTACTTGACAATGTGTACAATGACATAAATTCTCTCATAGGTGGAGTAGTGTTGCACTATGTTATTGAATGTCTCTAAATATTAGGTGATTGGATGCCCCATGTTGAGTGAGTATTGCATGAAATGCATAATCAGATGCATCAGTTTATATCTCAAAGGGGTGTGAAGTGTCAGGCATTTCCAGAATGAGCATTATGTAGATTCATTGTTTGAGCTCCTCAAAAGCATGTTATTGTGTAGTTGTCCAAATGAATGTTGCCTTGGTGCATATAATTTGACTTAGCAACCAAGTGATATGTGAGAATATGAGAACAAACTTGTGGTAGAAGTTAGCAAGTTCAAGAGAGATGCATAATTTAGTGACATTTCATGAATTTGGACAATCCTAAAGCAACCTAATGTTCTCTTCATCTATGTTGATGCTTGTGTGAGCATTGATGTAGCCCAGATACTAGATTTGTAATGTACTAAAGGTACACTTCTTGAAGCTGGCTTGCAACTTGTGTTGGCACAAAGTCTCCAAGATGCATGAGTTGTGCTCCACATATTCCTCCTAGGTCTTGTTAAATATGAGGATGTCATCCAAGTAGATAGTGACAAAGGAGTTGGTGAACCTTGGGTAATAGGATGCCATTCATTAGGAACATGAACATCATTGACACATTGGTCAAGCCAAAAGGCATAAACATCCACTCGTACAATCCCTCCTTGGTTTTGAATGCAATTTTCCAAACATCTTCAGGATGAACTAGTTCCTAGTGATATCTTGATTTGAGGTTAATATTCATGAATAATTACACACCATGGAAGTACTCTAGAAGATCATTGATGTGTAGAAGATGATATTATTTCTTCAATGTGATCTTATTGAGCACACAATAGTCAATGCAAAGGGACCATGTGCCATTTTTATTTGGTGTAAGGACTATTAGACAGCTACATGGAGAAGATCCATACTTAATATTTCCTTGATCAATCATCTCCTATATTTGATGTCAAACTTCACCATTCTCTCAAACAAACCTATGATATAGAGGATTATTAGGAATAGGGGATCTAAGAATTAAATTGATCCTATGTTGCATTGCACAATGTGGCAGAAGATCTTTGCACTGTTTGAAGACATCTATGTACTCAAATAGTACCTTGTTGAGTTGTTGCTACTATGATGATGTTTGCACAACCTTATGTGTTGCTAATGCACACTTGCACCCTTGTGGGGGTGTCTCAAGATGGACCATGAGAAACAAAAACTTATGTGTGTGAGATATGGTCTTGTGACATTGCTTGGTAGATACTAAGGCTACTTTGGTCTTTATTAAAGTCTTGTGAAGATAGAAGTATCAATCATTGACATGGGCTTTCCACCTTTGTAGCTTCACCTAATACACACCATCCCTTTCATACAACTATGGCCTTCCAATTTGGATGTAACAAACTTTCAGTGGTGTGATGTCACAAGTGACAGTGTCCTACGTGGGTTTGACTGCATACTTAAAAGTACATTATCATTTTACCAAAATTTCCTTACCTTGCAATAACCATCCTCGAGAATGGTCTTAGGTGCACTTCAATGGAAAGACCTAGGTGATTGACAATATATCATGTGATAATGTTCTTTTGGCTACACTATTAATGATGGCATGAACTTGTTCTCCATTGACCCAACCCTTTGTATGGAAGAGATGCTTTCATTCCTCTAAAATATCAATTGTCATGGTGCTTATGTTGAGACATTGTGCCTCCTTATCAACATCCTTAGGCTATGTGGGATCTAATTTGGATTTCACAATAAGATATTATTGCACACACCATCATTGTGGAAACTCATGCTATGGCAATGGCACCATTTATCACTTTACTTCCTCTTGGTCTTGTCCTTACTTGACATGAATGATGTTGTGGCTTTAAAGTTATATGTTGATGATCTAAAATTTTGTTGGTACTTCCATGTAGGAGAATTATGCTTATGTGTTGAAAACTTGGAAGTGGTTTCTTGTGCAGGCTTGTTATTGCATGAAGAAAACTTCTCCTTGAGATTCACTTTGGCTTTAATCCTTGATGCATTATGGAAATCTTGCTCAGTGTCTCCAAGGTTAGAAACTCTATTTTTGTGTGAATGTAAGGTGGTAAACCACTTATGTCTACAAAGATCATAGACAAGAATGAAGATTATGTTAAACTAGAAAAGGGAAAACACATCTAACTAGTTTTGCTTATGATTGTACAATGTTCACCAACAACAACATTCTCAATGTGAGAGCTGTGTGAATAAAATATAATACAAAATTGTTAAAAACAAGAAAAGGAAGTTGTAATGATCTATTCTAAACTATTCACCTCTAGCTATCTTATCAATTGTTCTCCCTAATATTTACCATTTTGTTACATGATTGGAATATATCCAAGTGTAACACTTCTAAAGTCACTAGGTGCCATGTGTTAGATTATGCTTAGTCGTGCATAGGAATGTATGATGAACAAAGTGTAGTGTTATGCATAATGACGCATAATGAAAATAGCAGTTATGCATTGCGCATAAAGGATATAAAGAAGAGCCTAAATATTTTTTGATACACAATGGTTTCAATGTCTTGTGCTACTATGCTCTAATAATATTTATTCTAAAAAATAATGTGTTTTTGTTTCTTTCCTCCAATTCCTTCTTTGTCTCTTTGTGTATCTTCCTTTGTGTGTATGTTTACCATTTGTTCATTCAACCCACATTTGGCTAACATAATTTATCAATTGGTATTAGAAAAAGTATTCTGAGTCCTAGAGGCAAGCTTGCAAGAGTTCCATAATTGTAAGGGTTTCTGTAAATATTTGTCAAACAATAAGTAAAATAGAGAAGATATCTCATAAAGTGGAAGAGAAAGTATGAGTAATAACCAAGAAAATTGTGTCACATATCTAGTTGACATGATGAGAGCCATCTAAGCGAAGCTCAAAGTTATTGAGACTGCATAGTGATGAGGTGTGGTTGTGGTTAGAGATGTCTCTAAAGATGAAAGAGGTGATCATTATGCATGATATAATTAAATAGATCTAGATGTTGAGTGGGACATTACTATAGAAGAAAGGATTTGCATTTTCCTTAGTGAAGGTAGGGAGAAATTCAAGATATGATCTCTTGAGCTACTCAGGAAGAATAATTCAAGAAGAGGTGTTGGACTAGATCATTAAGCTAGAGAAATACTTTGAGTTTGAGGTAGTTAGTGACTTCAAGAGAGTCTAATATGCCACCATGAAGTTCAAAGGGCATTCCACCTTATGGTTGTCAGGGTAAACTTTCAGAACTGGCCCCTGCAAAATTCTATAGAAATCTTGGTGAATCCCCTATGTTGCGATATAATCAACTTGGCGATTTGTTCCAAAAATTGAACTAAAGTCATAGAGAGGGTGGCTATTTTATGTTAGAATATCATTTTAAAAATAAATTGTTAGCGATTTGAAACCCAAAATTCAATTTTATTTTTAATCATATTGGCGAATGAGGACCTAATTTTTTCATAAAATATTAATTTAGTTGGTGAAATAAGGCTAATTTTTTCGTAATTTTTTAATAGAGGTGGTGAATATAGGCCAGATTTATGATGATTTTTAATCGAGGTGGCGAATTAATCTTAAATTTCCAAAAAGAAATTAATCGAGGTGGCAAATTAACACCTAATGTAATATAAATTTTTAATCGTGGTGGCAAATTAAAACTTGATGTAATATAAATTTTTAATTATGGTTCTGTACCTTTTGTTTCTAATTAATACTGAATTAATATTGATTTGAAAGTTTTTTTAAGAAAAAGGTGCAGAGCACCTATACTATGTTTATTAATATCAAAAGTCATCTAAAATACATCGAAAGGTTCCACAAAGCTAGAAATGGCACTAGGGCCACCATGAAAACATACAAGGATAAGCTTTTACAATCAGATAATCAAAGCCAGAAAGGGCACTACGGCCACCATGAAAGCATACAGGGATAAGATTTTACAATCAGGTAATCAAAACAAAAAACATCATATGCTTAATGCCAACCGAAGGTAGTACTAAATCTGAGAGAACACATCCAAAAAACCATACCACCTTGAGACACTCACACCCTTACTCGGGGTCTTGAGAATCCACAGTGTCATCAATAGGAGGCAAACAAACATGAAGAAACAACATATTAGCATTCCTGGGTCGAGGAGTAGCATATGGCGCATGCATTCATAGGAAACGAATGGTATGAAATATCTCTTTTACGTGAACATTGAATCCTGGTGGTAATTGGAATTTGTACATTTCCAACACTGAATTCAGAGCATTCCCACAACCAAAATGAAGCCCCTTTTGGAGAGTGTTATAAATACATGCCAAAGCAGGTGAAATTTGAAGGAGTTGGATGGAAAATAAACCACCCAAAGGAGCCTCACCTTTATACATGTCATAGTTTTTCATCGCCGACTGGATTTTTTTGCAGTGACAAGATATTGATGAATATAAGAGAAGGCCATAGTTTCCACAAACTCTGCATCCTACACCAGATCCATCGTGTTGAAGAGAAAGATGGAAGCAAGCTCTAAGTAGGGAAGCACCCGCGGGAATTCCTACAACAAACCTTCCCCAACCACACAACGTATTGCAAATTCAACTAGAACACAATCAAAGTCAAAAATCTTCTACAATTTGGTGGAGTCATAGGCCCCCAATTCTATGGGTTCTCATTTTTGGGGCTGGATATAAATACGATAGTTCTTTATAACATTCTTCATGGTTATGTAGAGAGGGCAGGGCAAATATGAGGGTGGGGAATAAAGTAACAGGGGGAAGTTGCAATTGAAAACCCAATAGCCAGCAATATTTGAAGAGAATGTTGCCATTAATACACACATGTATTAGATCTCATGTGCTACCGACGAAAAGATATAAGATATCAAATATTGTAAACATAAATGTGAATTTACTCCCAAAACAATCGCGAGCAAATATGACGTTGTGTGTGTATATCTTGCATCACATAATCAATATTTCTAATTAATTCTGCACACACAAACTATATGTCCGAATGGTTTTTGAGGTGCGTACAAATAATATCTAGACATCTGTAATATTATGTCGAAGCTAGAAGGCCATCCTTTCACTCAAATTATTACACATATGGGATTACTGTATTCTTATTCACTTTCTTCAATTTAAATAAAATTTTCATTTAATTTAGCTTTAAATTACATAAATGAAGACATATCTAATCGCATGCTTGACCAACAATTATAATCTTCCTTTACTCTGTTCATTTTATTGAAATCTTATTGAGCTCTTCAAATCCTATCCTACGAGATCATGGAGCCTCTCTTCTTCTCGCCTTCTAATCGTAGAGAGATGAATTTTTGTGGACCAATGTCGCAATGCAGGTTAAATAATATCTTCAATTTGCCATCGAATGAGGTAAAGGCAACCATTAAAGAAGTCATTAGAATTAGCTAACTGGAACTTGATATCAAGAGTTGTGTCAATTCTAATGTAGCACCTTATTTCCTGTCAAATGTTATATGGGTTACACAATCCATGACATCAATGGTATTGGTGGTAGAAATGTTTGTCCTATCACAATTTAGAGTAGGGTTGCCTGCAGTGGAAACAATAGACTGAAACTTCCCGCAAGATACTTTACCAGTTGTTGGAGATGATTTCAGAGGCATCACTTCTATTGGAGCACTCTAAGAGCTAGAGAATAGAATGATGAGGCTTATGGATAATATTCAAACACTCTGAGAAGTCATACTCACCGGTAATTTAGGAATTACCACTATGAGTATTATGGGTATTTTGGATGAAATGAGAACTCCTTCCATTAGTTCTCATCCCATTGTAGACAGAGTTTGTTTCAAGTGCACCTGTCAAGCGACACTATTTCTTCTAGGTTTAGCCCACAATACCAACCACAACAGAGCTTAGAGGAAGGTTACTAAGATAGTTTTTAATAATTAGTACAGAATTTTGTAAATATTACAGTAAATACTATAGGTTTTTTGTAAACCGTTTAGTAGTTTTACTGTTCAAGTCTTGAACACTGGCATGTAATAATTTTTTGAAGCTCTAATATAATACAACTATACAAGTTATTTAATATAGTTATTTCTGTTTGCCCCTTTGAAAGAATGATTTAATTTGAATTATAGTTATTTTAATATAGTCCCACCAACTGACATGTCACCTTAGTTGGCCAATGGCGTTGCACAACTATGCCAACTTAGCATTGAATTTACTTTAAATAGATGTATGGTGAACAAGAGAAATTTGTTAAATTTTAACTCTTTTAAAACTTAAAGTGTAATTTCTCTATCAGCTTCCGCTCCTACAAATTTGATGGATGATGTGCCAGCTATACAATCTAGATATTGGACATGTCAACCTTTCGACCTATCGACCAGTGGTGTTGCAGTCGGCCCTGACCAACGTTCATTTTTACTTTGATGCATGTATGTCATTGATGTGGTTAATTGGTTTGGTCTAACGGGGTGGGATCAATACAATGTCTAAATGAGATGACATGGAAGATCTTATCAGAATAAGATCTAGTTGAAATAATTACCAAAAAATAATGTAAACACCTAAATAATGCATGCACGCTCTGAAAATTAGCCAATGGTGTTGTGAGCTGCGACATGCCGTGATGAGGTTAAACAATTTGAAAAGATGGGAATTAAATGGCATGCAATATCTTTGCACAATAATCTATAATGCATAATTACCCAAAAATAATATAATTCTGCATATAAACTTTAATGCATAGGACTACACAAAAGGACGACATTGTTGCAGGCCCTAAGAACTGAGCTATTGGCCAATCATGCAGTTGCCTACCCTCATCGATTTACATTTTTACTACCAGAAATGCATGATGTTGATGAGTTTAAATACTTTGATCCAATGGGGTGAGATGAATATAAGACGAGGATTAATTGAGATGTAAGATCTTCTTGTTAGAACACAAGGATATACTGAGAGGGGGGGTGAATCAATATATATTAAAACTTATCCCAATTTAACTTTGTTAACCAAAACTTCTAACTGCCTTAATTAGAAGATCAAAAAATTAAACCAATTAAAGCACAACACATAACCACACAACCACAATACTAGATTTACATGGAAAACCTAATAAGGGAAAAACTATGGTGAGAAAGCTGCTTGGATCTACTGTCCAAATGCAACCTCACAAGTAAAAACAAGATTACAATATTATTTATGGGCTACAACCCAAAGGAAGATGTAACTCCCTAAAATACAATACATCATCACTTACAGAATGAGGCTACAACCTTTGTACATCACACTTGACAAATTTCATTGATCAACTACCTCCGCAACATCAACAAACTTCACACAGAAACAAATCTTCAATTCCTCTACACAACAAGTTCTGCTTCCTTCAACACACTTCCACACACATGTTCACTTACTTTCATATTCGCATAAATATGCTCACACACACTTACACACTCTTACTTTCCTTAATAAACAAGATCTTTCATTTATATCTTCTGCAAATTTCAAAATCTTTCTCCCATGTCGGCCAAGATGAAATGTATAAACGTGCAAGGCCACACCAAGTCAACATCCAAAAGATGTAGAAAACCAATGCGGTTTAAGCCAAGTGATAACCAATACCTATTCTTCATTAACACATTCTTCCAGGCAGGCGCACACTTTAAATCATCTGGCGGGAACATCGAAACACATGAAGTCAACCCAATAAACACTTATTCTTCCACACAATAGCTCCAGACCTAAAGCGGTATTGGAGGGATCATTTAACATCATGCGAATCATCACACAAGAAACATAATACTTACACAAACCTTCTCAACCAATTAGGTTCCTTTGAAATATATGTTTTCTTTCTAGCGCAAATAATAAAAACTGAGCATGGTATCACAAATGAACATTGAACATAGTCTTGAGATAGAGCATTGAAAAACTAAATTGTGGTGCACTTCAACACCTGAAACTTGAACTGAACCATCAAACTGAATATCTAAACTCATCCTCCAAACATCAAAGCCAAAAAATGAACTGCGGTGAAATGCGGTGGTTTCTGCTTTCTCCTTTGGACAACCATAGTCAGCAACATGATGTGTCTTTGTTCTACTGACCCTAGAGAATCTCTCTGATACACCTTAGCAAATGAAACTTTAATAAAACTATCTTCTCATCTATAACTGATCATCCTTCAAACCACAAGACCTCATCTTCAAAAGCAAAGAAATGCAGAGCAGTTCTCTGACACATCCTGAACCTCTATCTTCACTCTGTGAGCTCTAGAATCTTCTGTTGTAATGTTCAAGCTCTAACATCAGGGTCATACCTTCTTTACACATGTCTCTGTCTAACTTCCAAACCGCAAGGCCATACCTTTAAATGTAGAGGAATGCAGAGCATTCTCCCAAGCTTCTTTGGTGCAACTTCTAGTGCCTTAGACTTCATGAATCTTCCTTTTAATATTTAAACAATACTTTTCATCAGGAAACAAAGAATACAACATTTATCATACCAGAGACATTATTCACAACAACATGCAACAATAATCACAACTTCTTTTCATCAAAACAAGAGTCTTCATGTTAGCACAACCTTTGTCAATGAACTTCAAAAGAAAGGGTACAACTATGTACAGATGATGTGATCCAATAAGTAAACATAGTACATGACTTCCATCATCTTACCCTTTACTTCACAACTTCTCTAATCATCACACCTTTGTCTTCTTCTCTGTTCATTACTGCATATACTCATCCTTTTGCTTCTATGAACATCACTAATCAACACACCATATTAGCACATTATACCATTGCTGTCATTACCTCTGTTAACTTCACTTTCAACCTTCTTCATCAAAGCATTGCTAACAACACTCCTGAACCTCACATTGTTGACATCAATGACAACACAAATGCAACACTTCTTGCAACAATAGAAGATTTTCTTAGAGTAATTACAGAAAAAGAATGTAATTCTTGAGAAAATGACGGTGAAGTAGGAGACCACTCCAACTTAGCATTGATGACATTAAATAGTTTCATCCGTTGGGGTAAAAGATGTGAATTAAATGACATCTAAGATATTCTAGAAATATAATCACAGATTCACATGTGAGTAATAAATGCATACAACGTATCAGAATTATAGATTTACTTTCAATTTACATTCTAATTAAAAATTACTCATGAGATATTAATTAAATAGCATTATAGGTAGACAAGTGACAATTTTTAATGAGCCCATATGTACTTCAACTTTCCTAATTTGAAACTCCAATGAGCCTCCAATAATACTCAACATAGATAAATGCATAAGCCCATTTAATTTTATGTTTATCTCATAGAAGCCTGTAAAACACGTTAATTTTACCATTACAGTTTATAGTCTGTAGCATTCCTATAAGAAGAGACATTAAAAACAAGTTTGAAAGATGAGGTATTCCTATGGCAGTCAGGACAGGAAATAGTTGTAAGGAGTAATGGTGTTTATCACAGAAGCTCTACGGAGAAGGTAATTCAACTTTTAGTTGTGTTTGAATTTTTTCATTAAATACTCAAGTTCAAAAGTTGTTTTTAACGATAATCCAAAATGCCTTTTTATTTATAATAATTTATTTGCACTACATTTCTGGGCTACGCAGAATGTTATCTATTTCTAGTGACGAGAATGAAGAATTGTAATCCTTTCTGCACAGTGATATAGTATGTTGAGAGTTAACGGTTTTGGCTTTGGCCAATGAGCCATACTAGTATGGCTAGTCAATTGAGTTCGACTGATTAGACCATAGATGAGACAGACCTAGAATTGAAATTAATGTGTGGATGTGGTGGTGTAACATGAGTGACAATGACAGTAAGAAAGAGTTGATAAATTTAATCCTCCTTTTTTGGCCTCATTATTACCCTCATCTGGTGTTGTCTTGTATATATACTTTAAAATTCAATGGGATGCTAATCATTGACATTGTGAGTGACAATGTTCTTCAATATGTCACAGAAAGGTTCCCCATCAACCAACTCATTTTGGATTACATTGAAGAATTTGTAAGACATCACAAAATTCATACTCATAGGCGAGAAAGATTTTGGAGGACAAGGGAAAGGATGAACTATTCTTGAAGTTCCAAGGATGTTTTCAAAATTTTCCTCTTGCTTGTTTTGAAGGCCAAGGATAAACCATTCTAGGTTTCAAAGCTACTTGTAAGTGTAGTAGTGTAGCTTGTAACTTGTTACTATTTTTTTGTGACAAATGTAAATAACAAGTTTAGGGTTTGCTAGCATTTATTCTCGAAAGCAATATGGTTTTGTGGCTTCAATTATTCAACAATGTTGAGAAAGTGAGACAAATGTAAATACTAAATGCCCATTTTGTTTTCAGTTATTATTTTGTTTGAAATCACAAATATATTTCAAGCTTTATAAATACTAAAATTAAATCTATTCCAAGATTTTCTTAAATATATGTGCAATATATATATGTGAAATATAAATACTACAATACAAAGATAACTGCTACAAATTTGAATTTAGTCTTAATAATAATAACCTTCTCAAAATGCCCTATTTAGAACAAAAACTCAGCTTTAAAACTTGGGCCTGATGACAAATTTAGTCAATCGATGAGGTAATGGATGACACTTTCCTTTAGGGTGGTGATAACCCCTGTCTTCTATGTATCCTGCCATGTTATGGATAATCTTCCCTATATCTACATTTGGTTGGGTTTCTTACTAGCCTAGCACAGGTGTCCAAATGATTGAAGGGTATCACTTCAAGAAAATCAACCAGATACCCTTCTCCTTTATACTCATTATGTATTGTCTTTCTCTAGTAATAGCTAGATGAAAATTTGGATAACCTAAGGGCTCTTTTCTTTTCAATCTAGGTGTGAGCTCATGCCATTGATCCTTACAATGGTATTTACTATTTGCGATATATAGTAACATTCCTTCAGCTACCTCAATCACGTCATCCTTGGCACCCTGCATCATGTCCATGGTTTCTTTATTAGTTGTAAATCTATATAGATTATGGAACACTTCCCTCACTAGAATATGTTCCCCTCTTATCATAATTCTTGCATCTCTCTCCATGTTGTCATAAAATAAAGTTATGCAAATACAACTCACATAGAAGATTCTTTTTTTTATTTCAGCCTCACTTCCTAAATAAGATTCACAAAATGCTACAGGTGTATCTAGGTTTTTTGATGATCCTTTAATCACCCTTTTTATCTGTAGCTTGTGAAATTGTTCCTATAGCCATAATGCATGAACTCTCACAGGGTGCCTACATTGTACCATTTTACTCACAATCATTGAAATTAATTGAATTTTGTCCCTCAAAACCCTATCTTCCTCATTCATCTTTTCATTTTCTATTTTTTCCTTTCTTAATTGCTGTAATTTCTCCTTTTGATTGGTATATATAATGAACCAATCATTTTTTAACTTCTCCAATTTTCTCTCATGTTCCTTTACAAGATGTGTTTCTTTATCTACTACTTGCATTACAATAACTTCTAATTCTCTAACTTTGTTTTTAAGTGCCCCTATCTCATCTTCTTGTTTCCTTATCAACTCATGGGCCTCCTCTAACTCCATCAGTCTTGTGGTAGACTCATTGAGACCTACTATAAGTCCATCCTATTCAATATATTCAGAAACAAGATCAAAAAGTTCTTCTCCCTGTTCTACCATAACTGCCTTTTCTACAGGTATCACTGATTCAGGTTCTCCTAGAGAAAAGCCTTCTGCTACAAGTATTACAGCTGCAGAATTATCCATCATAGAACATTTATCTACATGTGTTCTTCTCTTTCATTTAGTGCTCCATGATACTGTTTCCTCCAAAATCTCTACCTCTGAATTAGATTGATCTCATTTCTCCAATCCTGTAGATTTTTTACTGGCCATGGCTGCTAAATTTTTAAGTCTTGTAGATGACCTTATATTTAGTTTTGGAGTAGGGGTTTTGTGTGTTGTTCATCCCCATGTTCAGATTCTTCTATCCAAATATGTTGTCTCGTTCACTTTCTATTATTTCTTGTTGCAGCTGTAGAGGGCCCTATTTTATCTCCTGGAGTTGTGCCTATAGGAGGTATATTACTTGTTTCGATATGTGCATCATGGACATGGGCATGACCATCTTCCTCTACAACATCATCTCCTTGTACATCATGTGTTACAACAAAGACTTCCTAAGTTAATTAGGGTTGCCTTCATTTCAAGGCCTCTGTTACCACCAACTTAATTAACCCATGACACACCAGGTATTTGACTTTGCCATTTTCCACTTCTAGAGACATCTTTCTCAAGGATTTGAATAAAAATAGGGAACATTCATGATTCTTTGATGTTGTAAATACACCATTAAACAAAAATGAGAACTATAGATAAATGAGTACCTTCCCTCGCTAGTCAAATACTGAATGAGAGCATACACCACCTCTGACCATAGTTATGGTAGTGAGGTTTGCAAGATGTCTTGAACATGCACCATTTGAGTTCACTCTCCTAGCTTCAAAAAAATCCTTGCGAATGCTTTCTAAATCTAGCCTACCAATGGGAAAATACTGCTCTCCAATGTTAGGCAACCCTATAGCAGCTGCGACCAACTCCACATCAAAAGGAAAATCTATGCCCCTCATTATGATTTTATCCTCCTAGAATCCCATGCTGAAATCAAGGGCAACTTGGTCATCAAATCCATGCAATCATTTGAACAATTTAATCCAACCTACCGCCTTAAAAATGTAATAAATATTTGGCTTTTCCTTCAACTAGTCAACACCACGTGGCTCTCTTCGATTATGTCCACCACCCATTGTGTTCAAATCTCCAACCCTTGACACCTTTCCCTTTGCAACCCTACCTGCTCAATATGTTTCCACACCATGCTCATTGTTATTATTTGTTATCAGACAAGTCATAGATAAAAATAAGAAAAAGAAGCAGATGCAAGGTGTTAACATTGGGATTGGGCAACTCACAACTGTCAGACTAACTTAGTAACTTGATAGGACAGGTCATAAGTACATGGCACTTTCCCCAATTAGAAATGCTAAAGAGTTGCACAAGCATACACGTGTTGATTGTTGAAGATTAATTTTTCTTGTAACTTCTAATTTCACATCATACATGCGTGTTGATTGTTGAAGATTAATCTCTCTTCATAATTCTCCGCCGCCTTCTTCCTGATTTTTGAGAGGAGTTATGACAAGCCATCATCACGGCTGACATTTGTAGCGTAAGGTTCATTCATTGTGTGCATCTAAAGGTTTTAGAGCCTCATAAATGGACCTTCAACATTTCATTATGAGTTAAAATATTGAATATCTTATATTTTTGTTGGGTTTTCAGATATTAGGGATGTTCATTATAATATCTTTGTGTTTTTAAAGTTTGATACTTTGGCTATACTCCAGTTGGGAGATATTTCATTGTAATCTAATGATACCATTTATTTTTTTTACTTCAAGGACTTTTTAATATAATTATTAATTATCGATGTTTACACATGTTATCAAAAAGATAAAAAGAAAAAGATAAGAAGAAATGAAGACATCCATAAATATAAATTATAATAATGTTCATGCGAATTGATTATATTGACTATATTTTCCAAGGAAGACCGAGTTGGCAATTATAAAAAGCAAATACAAATTACAAATTTTGGAGAAATTGTTTGTAACGGAGTTTATTAATCAAGTTCATGAATTTGCCAAATATCTTGGTTGCTTGTGTTTGACATTGGTTGGGAACCATCTTCCTGTTCTTCATCCTATGGTTCAACTGGATCCTTTGAAACTCTATCTAAATTCTCTGGTTGGTCCCCTTTTGACTGAGACAAAATATTTGTCACACCTCTTCTTTCACAACTCAACTTCCAATTTACAATAGCTCTGTCAAACAGAAATGTTTGAAAATTGTACCTGGTCGTATAGAGCCTCAAATAATTCTCCAATTTTTTTCAAGTTTGTTTCACAACTTTGACTTCAAAAATGATAAGGTGCGGAAAACTCTTTCATCCTCCACTAAACCCAGAATCATTGTTTGGCACAAATCTGCAAGTTTGAAATAGAATATTGCTAAATTTTTCTCAAACCTAATTGTTTCCATAACTTGGTTGTTGATCCATGTTCCAAAGGATGGTCGAGCAATTTATATTGTTCAATCATTGTTGAGGTGAACTGAGTAGATTGTTCTACTAGATTTGTTGTATCTATTATTCCTTCTATTTGTACTCCATTTATTTCTACCATTCTACTAAAATGATCGGCCAAGTACCTCACCTTGCCCTGAAAATCCCATGGTGAACTAATAGAGGACACACTAATGACATTCCAATATTGAGGATAAACTATAGCCATTGCTTCCAAAATTTCATCCCGAGGAAAGCACTCTCTTATCTCTGAAGATAGACTTGTCGCAACTTCCTACAATGTATCCTTTACATAAGACATGAGATCTTTAAAATCCTCCCTTGTAACACTTTTTTTTCTAACCCGAGAGCTCCATCCAACATTAATGTAGTAGTGTAATTCTATCATATACCCACACATTGATACATGTAAATCACCTACATCATTGTACTCCAGAAAGTTATCTGGGTGTTCAATGTCCATTGTTATTTGCTAGCTTGCAAACTTTGGACCCGTAAATGCTTTAAATTTATTGATATATAGATTGTCCAGAGTAAGACATATCATTTTCTATAGCTTTGAATATTCTGCAATGTACATTGTTTTGTCTTTTGCCTTCTTTGATAGAACATTCATTTCTTCCAACAAGGGAAGAATCCTAGATAGAGTCAATGGTATCTCGACATTAGTGAATAGTGCCAACATATTTGCTTGATCTACATGATTTTCATAGAATAGGCCCATCAATGATCAGTCTCTTTGAACAATCTATTTGCTAGTCTGTGTAATGATATCCACCTAGTATCCACATCCTTAAGTACCTTGTTACTTGGAGTAATTCCTTCAGCAAATCTTTGATACTCCAAAAATCTTTTTGGACTTCTACAAAAATATGTATACACCTCATGTACAAGATCTTCAACTTTGGAAACAGATTAAAACTGGTTTACAATTTTAAAAGCCAAATTCATTCTATTGGCCATGCAGTATATGTCGATCATGTGCGGTGAACATGATGTCTGCAAATTAACAATAAGCCTATTTCTATGACCCTGCATGACTGATGCCCCATTCGCACCAATGCAGACCAACTTCCTTACGATTGCCAAATCATCCAAGCCTCCAATATCAATCAATCTATTTTTTACTATTTCCATAAGGTTAGAAGAGGTAGAATTTTCTTTCATTTTATGAACTACAAGTAGATGAGGCTGGTGAATATGATTTTCTATAATATAAACATTCACACACACCCAAGAAGTATTATCAATGGTCATCACCTCATCCAGAGACAAGGAAAAGAAAGTTTCCTAACTCAATTTCTCTTGTATATCTTGCCTCTCCACCATAGCCAGACACTGAACGCATTCCTAACCGATATTGATAGACCAATGGGAGAGTGGAAAGTTGGGAACTCCAACAAATTGCATTAAATTCCTATATTCCAAAAATCCTGTCAACGACCAACCTCTATTTAAAATATGGAATATAATTGTGAGTTGTACAATTTTGGATAAATGACTCACTTCCATCCCCTTTCCAAATAGAGCATATATGGAACCTCCAACAGTGACAAGTCGTGCATGTGATTGCATATATTCTTCATACTTGGCTGCATTCTGAGCATGAGCGTTGTTACATCCCCAACTTATGAATTAGCTTAATCTTACTTTGTGTGGTAATTAGGAGGATTAACCATAGTTTAAGGATTAGATGTTATGGAAATATCTGATTTAAGAATTAATTATGTGAATACTAACTAATGTTAGTTAGACATGAGATTACATGTTCATATGATTATTTAAGTTTTATAAATTGAGGATCAGATGATGATGTAGTGATCATGATTTTATGATGGTGAGTGTGAACAAGAAATGAATCTTCCTTCGAAGATGGAAGGAGAGTATCATCCGGGAGGAAGAGATATATATTAGGAAATGGGCCAAATTGCCATCTAAGTATCAGATTTTATGTCCTTATGAACCCTTGTAAGTTGACGTGAGTCACGTTTTTTCTTTGCTAGTCATTTCCTTTATGAGTCCTCATGTCGGTTGTGTTAACTTGACAATGTTTATGTCGACTCAACTAAATGATGTTCTTAGAACATCATCAAAAGTCGAGAGTTAGTCTCATCAAGTGATGGAGTACTTTCTTGTTCTTTATTTTTGAACCGGGATATTGAATTTACTATTCTTGGTTATATTACTACAGTTTATAGCTGTGAGAGGGGGAGTGTTACTCGACCTCAAAAACCTATTCTATTGGTGTGTCATCCTTTGTTTCCTTTATGATGTTAATCTTGGATAACATAGTGATTATTTAACCCTTATTATCTTGTTAAGGGAGATTAAATAAGTTATTAAGGTTTTAACCTTCTAAGAGGTCGACCACCTCAGCATCCTGAATATATGTATTTATTGTATTATATTATCCATATTATTGGTTACACTCGACACCCATCACTCATGATGAGTGGGGAGAGGGAATTTAGGCTAAGTAGTAGCCTTGTTGGAGCCTCCTTCGCGGACCAGCTCGTTAGTGGACTGTGTGGATGAAAAGATCCCGCGAGGTGGCATGCTAACAATGCATGCAAAGAACTTTGTTTTTGATTTTGGTATCGATGATGCCATTGAAAGGATGTATGAGGGATTATTTATTTTTTTGGTGGTTGTATAGTTCTCTTGGTGGAGCTCGGGAAAGAAAATAAAATAGAAGAACTCCAGTGAAGTCTAAAAAAAGGGACTGCTACAACGGTACAAGAAGAGAGAGGAGGCTCGAACCTGGTGCATAGGATAAAGCTTTTTGCAAGCAATATATATCACTATGTTGTAGTTACAGATATGACATTTTTTGAGAGATAATGGCTCATTTTCAATGGCATTTAATATAGTTAAATCCCTTTGATAATAAAGGACGTCGACTGTGTCGACTTGAGATAGATATTAACGTGTGTTCTTGGTATGAAAAGTCATATATATATATATATATATATATATATATATTTAATGAATTTCTCTGTGGAAATAGAGTGAATGCAAATTGTTGTCAAAGGCTCAAGAGGCTGCATGTAGTCTTTTATGATGTTATTTGAAGCTTTTAAATTTTGATGCCATTTGGCCAACTAGAGGCCGTATTATCTATGTTGGTTACACATGCAAGAGCATTGCATGGCGTTAACTAGTCTAAATTATTATCGAGCCTTGAATCTTTTCTATTAGTGTTTCCTTATAACTGTTCAACAGTTGATAAGGCATGAAGACATAGTATTTGATAATGAGCCTGATAGGGCGTTAATGTCTAATGAGTATAAGCCGAGGGTATTAGCATATGATATTGATACTACAGAACTGTGCTTGTAATAATAAGTATAACCGAACCATATGATAGCAATGACCACTCTATACTTAGTGGTAAACCTGAGTTTGGTGTCGTGTGCACTTAGTACTTTAACATATCAACTTGAGGTAAATTATGTCAACCTTTGACTATCTTATAATGGTATTCTTTGTGCATATAATGCATGCTGAAGTTATAATGACTTCTCATGGAAGTGGGAAGGTTAATATAGACATATTGTTGTCTTCTTGGTAGCCATGATTGCATGCCATTATCCCTATAGGAAAGTTAATCTTTTGATACATTCTTTTTACAAGAATAAACCATATGTTACTATTAACTTTGTTGTATATAAGAAAGTGAATGCCATCTTTGTGAATGGCAAATATTCTTATTAAGTATATGGTATTAAGAGGATCTCTTGAGATAGAACTTTTAAAAGAGATCGACTCTATGAGTCATTGTAAGTATTCCTTTGATGATATGAACTGAGTATAAACCTTGAAATTAGGTAAATAAAGTAAACACCAACCAGGTAAGGTTAAGTGTTGAAAACATGAATGAACTTATTTTTTATGAAAGTGCGGGACAGTGTGACATGGAGTCACAAGTTCCTTGTTGCCTAAGCAATGAGACCCTTGGGAATGGGTTTTCAAGACATGAGTCAAATGTCCAAGGAATGGACTAAGCTGTTTTAAACTTATCTATCTAAGACCAAGTAAGGTCAAATTATGTTTACTGTAGGACATGACAACTTATAAGTCAAGTCAAGGTGGTGGACATACGATGACGTTCATTGCGTAACGTATATGTACATAAATATTTGGCCAAAGTAATGCATCCATCTCTTCATGCATTGTCGGTCCACAGTGCTCCAGATGGCATAATGTCTCCAGTAGTGTCATGCATAGTTAGAGTGGATCTATAGTTGCATGACTGCGAGGCATTATGAAGGACACAACTCTAGATACTCAGATGGCAACCCTAACGGCTCCTTATATCTATACCTTCCGTGAAGGGTAGGGCCACTTCCAGGTAGGAAGTTGTGCGAGGGACTGTTGGTCTGTGGTTGGAGGAAAAGCACTCAGATGATGCTCTTCTTCCCAAGCAGAAGATAAGCTGAGGCTTATGAAGACATATGTCATATGTTCCAGATATAGTGTTTTTCTCTATATGACTTGATAGTCAGTGGCTGTGTATAATTTGATATAACCAACTTTTTATTGATAATGGTTTTTAAACCTTTTTCACTTATGTGGCCCAATCTACAATGCCACAACATACATGTATTTTTAGATTTTTTAGTTACATTGGTGGAATTACAATTAGTAGTGGCATCCATCCTAAACAGGTTCCCATTCTTGACCCTTTTGCTACCACCAAGTTTCTTCTCACCAACTTGCAACCAACCTTATCAAAAGTTACATGCATTCTCAAATCATTCAAATTTGATACAAAAAATAAATTTCTTGCTAATCTAGGATTATGTAAAATACCTAGGAGAGTTTTTATCCTCCCATCACTGCAACACAACTTTACCTTTCTCTGTCCAAAAATAGGATATGAACTAGTTGTCCATGTTAATGTTTTTTGTGTCTCATTGGACCCAAATGGTCACAAAGTGGTCTTTAGAGTTCTTACAAGGTATTTTCCACATAAAAGTCAAGTCTTGTGGTCATGTTTTTAGATGTATTAGAGCTTTGAGTTTTGACAAGGTTAAATTAAGGTTTTGTGATACATATATTTGATAAAATACTCTTTGCCTTGCAAAATGACATGTCTCTTGAGTCATAAAGGTCTAAAGTTATGTTTAAATTTGTTTTTAAACCTTAAATCTTCCAAAAAATTACCTTATTGTCTCCAAACTCCATGTACATGTTGATGGAGGGAAGACTTTTTTCAAATTCTGGTTGTGGTTGTATGAAGTTGAACCTCATAATCCTCAAGTTAGGTCATTTGGTCAAGTTTAGGGTTAGGTTTCCCTTATGTTGAGTCTTCCTCTCTAGAGTTTCACACCTCCTTTAGGGTTTTTGAAGTTTATTTGCATGTATCAGTCATGGTGTAGGCACCTCCGCTCTTTGAAAGACCATTCCAACATCAAGATTTTTGGTCAAGAAGTCTATGTCAGTCATGAGGAAAATATTGATCCCATACTGGAGAGATCTAGGATGTAGACAATTTAAAGATCTCAGACAGAGAATCCTATCAAATATGAACAGAGCAATGAAGATAAGTAAGGAATGTTTTTTCATCAATGATGCGGGGATATTGGGTTTTGTTGAAGATTTAGTCTTCAAAAGACCTATTCAAAGACCTTTAAGATATTGAGAAGGATCTAATTCAAGGATGTAAGACCTAGAGAGATCCACAAAGACTAAGTGATCCATAGAGACTGAGATATAGTGATAAGAATTTGAGTATGACTGTGTCAGCATGCTTGGTGGGAATACACATGTATGTAGGTCTAGAGATAAGGTCATGAGATCTAGATTGTGGACACAAGACAAAGTACATGGACTGTGTAAAGAGGGATAGAGCTATCACTTAGAGATCAACCATGATAAAGGTAGAGATAGGTCTATAACAAGGACCTACAAATACCATTAGAGATTCAAACCATCATAACATAGAGAGAGGATTGTGATATAGTGTTAGTAATAATAGAGGTAAGACAGAATGATTGAGTTACAAGAGGTGCAGTTGAGACTGTGAAAACCTTGCCATTTCTTGTACAAGCCTGTGAAATACCCTAAAGACAATATCAAGGTGTTTGAAGATTATATATATCCATGCAACATATAAACTATATAGTGACTAAAAAGGAAGGGTATGATCCTCATAAACCCTGTGAGACATTGTTAGTTCTTTCTAAATCCTAAGGTTTGTTAAATATTACAATAACAAGGTATATTACATTTCTACCAAGTCTATGTTTCCCTTTAAATTATATCACCTTTTGGAAGACTTTGTACAGTAGTTTACATGTCTGATAGCTTCATTAAGTGCTTTTAAACTGTTATGGTGAATCATAGGTTATGTGAATCATAACAAAGGTTCTCAACAATGATCTATGATCACTATAAGGATCTTCCAGACCATAGAAACCTCTACAAAAGGTTTCAACATAGAAAACCCTACACAAGGTATTGGTATACCAAACTATAAGAATTATAAGAGGTCCATCTGTGATAGTCTTGAAAGTCTGTCAGACTTGCACACTAGTAAGACAATAGATAGACACTAGGAAGAGAAATCAATCTCCATATTTAGGTGGGTCTAGTAATAAGAGGTGTTACTGGTTAGAATAGAGTTTTAGGATAGAGATGTGATTGGAGGAACACTGTGAGCCAAGAGAAGAGTAGAAGGATACATGCAAGGCCCACAAACATGGAGATCTATAAGGCAGTGAATTTGAGATAACAGTAAAAGAAAATGCCAAAAAAGGGTTACACAGTCATCACATAGATATAGGGTTTCGTTGGAAGAGAATCAAACACTATTTCACAGTGAGGAATCAAACAAGGTTCAAGAAGACTTTTGATGAATATTGATAGTGGATAGTACTGAGACAATCAACATACGATATAGAGCTCTAAGAATATGTGTATGCCCATAGGTTGCAAAGATAATATAATACAACGAGGTGCATGGCCTAAAAGAATGCAAGATATCTGAGATAGAAGATAAGATGCCTAAAGAATGAACCTGTTGTCTCCCAAAATAACTACAAACCAAAACCCTAAAACATTTTATAATCACCTAGGCCAGGGGCATCATTAGGGTGATTAAAAGAGGTTTATCAACAAGTTATGGCTGATTTTGGACAACCTATAGGAGTAGGTAGGCTCTTTTGTACTTTGAGCTCAGCTTAGACTCTAGAGGGATATTCCAAGGGGTATACCTAAGTAGGTATTGTTTTCAAAACTAGATAAACAACTAAAAATAAAAGGACAACCAAACCCAAATCATTTTCTACACCCCAAAGACTGTAACTAGACCCAGAACAATTGGTTATCACTAAGAACCCCTATATAGCTGATGAAGGGCACTCCCAATAACAATGGAAAGTGCAGGTATGCTTGTTTGGTCTACTAGAATTGATACTTTGAAGACTGTCTAATAGTATTTCCTTTTTTCAACATAGAACCACAACAATGCATGCAATCGTAACTATTTATTTCACACTTGATAAGTTGTTTTAATTTCTTAAAGAAGTGTGGGTGATCAAACATCTCAGACCGGTGCCTATTATGATGGTCTATAGAGTCCATGGTTCAATAGAAGGAAAGATGACACATAAATGAAACACACACTTTCTAGATACCCAGATGCAATAAAAATGATGATCAATGAAGAATATACTTAGTAATCCTTTGTCAAAATACAATCATTCATCTACAACCATAGAGGAGATCAGCACATAGCATGTAATGTTTTAAGAATCTATCATAGTCATCTGATCAATAGTTACAGCCATACCATGAAGTGCGGCAAGAGGAAATCCTAACTGAAACTTAGGATTTCCTTGAAAAATTACATAATAAGAAGGAGAAGTTCATACACTGATCACTGAAATAAAAATGAAAAACTATCATAACCTATGTCTTATCCGCTAAAGAACTAGAACTTTTTTGTTCTTTGAAACCCTAAAGAGTTCTGCACTTTGTCGCCTGAAAAATGCCAAAAGACAATCCCTAGAAAAGAGTTTAGATTTTACCTTTATAGCCTTCACACACAAGTCTGAGAATGAAATGGGTGGAAAACCCTCAACAACCCCACCTAATGCATCCAAAGCATTAATTTCAGCCACCTAATTCACATTAATGGTGTCCCTGGAAGTTGGCATGTTCCCAGGCAGTTGGAGGAGTATGGAAGGCCAGGAAGTTAACCTCTGACAAATCAGACTTCGAAGGTCGAGCCTTCCACTTTGCAGCATGCACTTTGAAAAAGGAAGCAGAAAGGACCACCTGGCTTTGATATATATAAAGAGATGAGGAAGTCATTGTGGGTCGGGCCTCCGACCTTCTTCCTTCTACCTTCCAAAATTAAGGAAGAAGGAAGAAAAGGAGAACTCCCGCATTTCAAAAAACATAGAAGCCTTTGAAAATTTGGTGGACTTCGAGCTTCGGGCATTCTGCTTTCTGCCTTCCAAAAGGAATAAGGAAGGAAAGAGAAACTCTTGCTTGTCAATACTTGCAACACTTAGAAGAATACTAGCCCCATCAGACTTCAAATCTCAGGCCTTCGCCATTTTGCCTGCTTGGAAGAAGAGAGAACATCATAACTCTGACCCCCGAAGTTCGCTTTATTTAGAAAAAATTTCAAACCTTGGGTGGACTTCGGATACCAGGCCTTCCTGTCGCCACTTGTTTTGAGGAAGAGGGAAGGCCATAGGTCTGACTTCCATCCTCTGGTACACTTAGTTGAATTTTGGAGCATGATTTCAAAGCCAATAGATAAGGCAAGATAGAAGACATGAACCCCGAACTCTGAAACTTCGACAAAGGTGAAAAATACAAGGAAACACTTAGAAAGATTTGGACTTAGTCATTTTTTTAGGCATTTTCCCTTGTACTTGAAAGGCAAATACATGAAAACCTATGTAAGATACCTCAGATCGGTTATAAACTATAGGTTTAATATTGAAGGCATAAAGTGCCATTTTCACTGAATATGGGGCAAAAAGGTGCAAGTTAGAAACTAGTTTTTCAGGTGTCAACACTAGCTCTGGTTGGGGACATGTGACAAGCAGTGCCACAGTGAGAATTCAAATCTTCAAAGTAGACCAAACCAAAAAGATGACACACAAGAACTGAAACAAAAAACCATCAAGACCAACAATGGTCAAGACTACACGAGGTCAAAATACTAAAGATGAAACTTGACTTCATCACTCAAAATTTGAAGTAAATCATTACTTGTGAGAAGTAATGTTTCAAATGTTGTCCATGAATAGGTAGCTCTAGTAGTTCCTCTTCCATGTTTCTGATATAAAAGGTGTCCTGGCCAACCTTCTCATCAATTTTATATGGGCCTAACCATAGTGGTTCAAACTAAACATGCTTGCCCTTGTCTTCTAATTTTGCATTCCAGAGAAGAACCAAATCACAAATTTGAAAACACCTTTTAACTACTCTCTTGTTGAATAGATGTTCCACCTCCTAATACCATAACAAGTTTTTGTCATGTGCCATCCTTCTCACTTCATCCAACTCTGTTTACTCATGCATTCTTAATGTCATAGCATCATCCCCATCTTCTCCTATTAGTTGCGCCAGTTGATACAAAGGCAGCTCTAACAAAATTGGCATTTTGGCCTCCCTCCCATATACTAGATGAAAAGGACTCTTGCCTATAGCATATTTGTAGGTGATCCTTGTTATCGACTAGGATTGCACCCGTGATGCAAAGCTGTGAAGCTTAGCAATCCTATGTAACATGGGATCAAACTCAGGTTGTGGGTGACCTATGGTGAGATTGAACCTCTAGATTATGGATTGGTTCCCTTATGATTTTCTAATGGGTTAATGACTTTGCGGGGAAAAGGAATAGAAAGAATGAAATGAATGGACAAAACTGAAAGTAAATGGGTGATGATGCACCTAAATGATAGAAACATGCAACTCTAACTCACAATATTTTTTAGAGTATCTATCCACACAAACCACTTTGGCAATACGACCACAAAAATGATTCTAAGGAAGGCTTGAATAACTTTCTTTTTGGAGGAAAACTGGGTTCTCACAGCATGCAAGAAAGGACTATTCCAATACACAACCTAAGACCTGTGATTTTTACTGCTTTTCAATGCATGCAAGTATAAATGAGATAATTATTTTAAAGGTTCTGATACTAAAACACAATAAAATCTTATCAAATCATTCATAAAACAGTACGAAAGAGAAGGTAGATACTTGATTCTACTGAAAATAAAGGAACACTTGCATAAAAATGGCAAAAACTATAACTTGTAACCTGTTGTAATGTATTAATCTGCAAAAATTGAGTTACAAACACTCTTTCTCTCTGCAATGCACAAGAGAGAAAAAAGAAAAGAACTAGAAAAACATAAGTTTTTCTCTAATATATAATCTGCTCACAAAAAGACCTAAGAAGGTCAATTGTAGTCAACTGCCTCTAAAAATAACATCTCCAAGACTGATCAACGAGCAAGCATAAAAATCCCTAAAAAATAGGGTCATAACTATAGGAAAAGGAGCAAAAATAGCTCCAAACTGCCCCTCACACTCAGTTTGACCAAGTGAAACTCCAAACTCCCACTAGTTTGACCAAAAATCATGCAAAAAGCTCCAAAATAGCTTAGTTAATTCCATCTCCTGATTTTGCATGATTTGGGCATGAGGAAACAATGTGAACAAGTAATAAAGTAATCAATAAAGACTTACTTTACTAGTTGTTATAAATTTGTTTTATTTCTGACTTTTTTACAACTTTGTGACAAATAATAAAGTAATTTATAATTGCATTACTTTACTATTTATTTACTTTGCTTTATCATCCTCTAAGTCATGCAAAGTGAGGGTAATATTTTCAAAAGGTTTTTGAAACAATAACCCTTTATAACTCCCCTTTGACTTGCATATCACCTCATGCATCCTATGATGATGCCAACAAAAATACTCCTTCATACATGAAAAAGTCAAAAAGTATCCTTTCATATGTGAGATATGATTAAATAGAAATCATGATTTAATCCCTTATATCTCCCATGCCATCATGCACCATATAGGACCTCATTCACACATAAGTCAAGAATATAGTCATCACATACATTGTTGCATCCTTATTATTCCCATGCCATATCCATGATCACATCTCCATGCCATATCCATATTATATCATTGCCTCCTTGACTTTAAAATTTCCATCCTTAAGAAAAATCAAGGCAAATAATGATAGCCTTGTATCATTAGGTTTTTGACTTTATCCACTTCAACATTAAGGAAATCAAATCAAACATCATAAGCTTCACGGGCCCCTTTTGCATCATTAGGTCTTCTTACTTCAAGTTTTGACCCTAATTTTATCATGGCAATAATGATACTTTGCAAAAACTAAGTTAAAAAATAAAAAGATTTAGCCCAATGGCTAGGGCATGAAATGACTTGAAAACACTTCCCGAACCCTAACTTTGCTTCATTACTCTTTTGGCATTCCTCTGTTCTTTTGGGTGCCATGGTCAAGGGTTTCTACTATTCCAAGGGTTTTCTGAGCCATTTGAGTGACTGGAACAGGCCACCATGCTACTTTTGTTTACATTTTCACTCACTGGTAAGATTATTCCTATCTTCATTCTGTATTTTGCTTTTATTCACTGGCATAAGAAGAAGAAAAAATACATTTTTTGCTTCTTTTTCCTTCTATATATTTGCTTTTGTTCATGACTGTATCATCACAAATGTCTTCATCCCGTGTATCCTCTAACTTGAGATCTACATCCTTGCTCATGCTGGAGGACAAAAGAGATGTAGAATTTGGAGTTACACTAATAATGTTCTTTGGTAACCCATGTCTTGTAATATCCTAATTTTGGTCATCTTGAAACTTCTAGTTGTTTGGTACAATAATGGTGCAGGAGCATTCACGGTCAATGGCAATCTTGCATCACCAAAATATTTTAATTTTTAGTTGTTTGGTTTTTTTCAATAATGTTGGAGCTTTCAAAAAATTATATTTTTATTTGCAACAAATGTAATTTCCCTTGGGTGAAATTGTAAATGTAATTTGGTGGGATTTGACTTATTTTGTCATAAGTGGGGCTGCCAAGAATATTGGAATTAATGGCATCTATTATTGTAACTGTCATAGTTGTAAGGAATCTGTAAGTTGTCACAACAACCCAAAATTGATTAGGAAAATGCTAGGTGTCCATGTGAAGGTGGATTGCACAAGATTTAATTTTTATTATTTTCAAATTGTAACTTCCAAGAAGGGTATGGATTTCCAAGAGGTGGGGCCAGAAGCTTTGCATGTTGTTGCATGTCTGGGTCGTTATTATGAAACCCAGTATCGGTAAAATAGACATAACTTTCTCATATCATATCAAAATGACAAAATTAAACATGTTCTGGAAAGATGCGAAGAAGATCCACGAAACCCAGAAACTGTTTTAGAAAATTCCAAACACTCAGGGTGCGGTGAAAGGAATAAGTGACGGATTTTTTTATTGGAGTTGGGAGAAGAAAATGGAAGAGAGACCCAGATGTTTGGAAATGAGTCTAGGATGCTGAAAATTTATTTGTGAAATCTTGTGCAATCCACCTTCACATGGACACCTTGTGAAATCTTGTGCAATCTACCTTCACATGGACACCTAGCATTTTCCCAATCAATTTTGGGTTGTTGTGACAACTTACAAATTCCTTACAACTATGACGGTTGCAATAATAGATGCCATTAATTCCAATATTCTTGGCAGCCCCACTTATGACAAAATAAGTCAAATCCCACCAAATTACATTTACAATTTCACCCAAGGGAAATTACATTTGTTGCAAATAAAAATATAATTTTTTGAAAGCTCCAATAGTATTGAAAAAAACCAAACAACTGAAAATTAAAATATTTTGGTGATGCAAGATTGCCATTGACCGTGAATGCTCCTGCACCAAATAACCATACCTAATATGCCATTTTGACATTCAAAGCATTTTCTTGCTCACAATGTCTCTCTTGAGGGCTTCTTGTATATTTCTATGTATTCTCACTATTTCCTTCACCATGTTTTGATTCTACTGGTACCATTTTCTCACCATTTAGCACATATCCTGCTTCATGGCTCTTACCTTCAAGTTCCTTAACCTTATGCAAAAACAACTCTGTTGTCTGTGATCTCTCTTCCCAAGCTTTTGCAGTAGCTTCGACAACATTTAGAGCTCTCTCAAGGGCTTTAAAGCTTCTAAGATATGCATTCTCCTTTATGCTTTATGCTTTCTTTGTAGCATCAACTATAGATATCATACTTGCCATTTCAACCTTATAATTTTCCATAATTGCCTCTTGCAGTCTCCTATGCAGAGGAAGCCCTATTAGATGACTCTTGAAATTCCAACAATGCTTTGTCTGATGCAACTACCCTAGCTTCTGCAGCTTCTACTCTTGCATTGGCTTCTTCCCATGTAGCTTTCATAGTCTCTATAATGCCATCTTTAGAACCACCCCCACTGGCTGATACAATAAATCCACAATTGTTTGAAAACTAGAAAAGTTCCATGGAGCTTCCTTTGTTTGGTAGAAATCCTCTTTTGGTGTATTGACAACAAAGGCACACACTTTCCAAGGTCATTTAACCTCACATTGTCACATCTCTGCAAGACATTCAACTGGGATAGTTTGGCATGATGCATAGAGCTTGTAACAAATCTATCAGGTTGTTGAATCAGAATAGCCATCTTTATGCATCATGGCATTCATTGTTTCTTGTAACTTCAATAGATATATGATTTATCTCTTCTCAAAACAATCTATAGTGTTCTATGCATGATATTAGTCCTTGACTTCTTCTCTTCTGACATATCCTTTGACAGAGTAATATGTGTGATCTTGTAAGCTCCTCTGTTGTCTATTGTCATGTATTGCATCATCCTTCATGATATCTTTGTCATCTGAGTGATGACATTCCTAACTCTGCCAACTAACTTGGAAGACTTGATAATTATTCCCTGTGAACTATTCTTCCTTAGGTGGCTATCCCTCTTACATGATGTTTGCTGGCCACATGGTTTTGATCACTCTTGACAATGCTTTCCAACATCCTCTCATAGTTGTCCCTTGAACATCTCTTCACAACCTCTATGATACTGTAGGCTGTTGTTGATAAGTTTCTGGTATTTGATTTTTTACAAGGTAAGAGGTGACTATTCCTTATTGTAATGACTGCAACTCCTTTTACTCAGTGATGACCAAATAATGATTCTCTGTAAATGGTAACTTGTCCTTTGGTTGTAGTATGGCATTCAATAGTAATCTTTCACTTCATTCACAACAAAAAGTGGTAAATATTTGTTCTATTGCTGTCCAAATCAACTTCTGACTGTTGGAATAGATGATACTTAAGAATAACCTTTGATACACTTATCTCCTTCATGCTCCTACTCATATTGTCCTCATGCTTTTTTGACTATCCCTGATGACTATACTTTTTACTTTTGAGACTGCTGTAGCATTTTATGACTGTTTCATGCTTCTGTAGTTGTTGTCCATGTTAGATTGGGTTGTTGCTCTGGCTAGTAGTAACTTTTATTACTGTCTACTTTGATGATGATATTATTGCAAGTATAAATGTATTTTGGATGCTTATGACCACTATCTTCCGTATGTACCTGATCTTTTGCATGTACAGTCCTTGATGAATGTATTCATGAGGCTAGTACAGTCATTAATGGCTGTACCTACATTGTATTTAGCTCTACATGGCATATGTATGCTGTCCTTGATGGTTTTGTGAGTGACTGCTCTTTTGTCACACATTTGGTTGTCTTTATACATAGTCTACTCATGATCTCTTTGACATACTAGACAACTAACATGGCACTTATATTGTATTGTATCATTTATGACATTAGCCTGATTGTCTTGTAGCTGATAATATACTTTTAATGACTAGGATAGTCATGATCATGACCTACTTTTGGTCCTTTATGGCTGTATAATGCCTTCAATAGCAATTTTACACTCCATTCACAACAAAAGATGGTAAATAGCTATTTTAATGCTAACCTGGACTGCTGCTTCACGATGCATTTTTGGCTGTGATACTCTCGATGGGACTATCCTTTAGCTGATATTGCTCTAATGTTTGATTGTCCTACCTTGGAGGCTTTCTTATGATTATCTGGTGTTGTCATTGACTCTCAATTAGAATATGCTTCTATTTATTGATTTGAAAGTCTCTTTGCTTATCTTATACCCCCTTAAGATCAAGGGGTAGCATGCTGGGCTCAACCCTTGTGGGAGCCCATTTTTTACCACATGTTGAAATATCTTGCATAATGACTGTACATGTACCTACACATTGCATAAACAAGTTAGATAAAATAATGAATATAATACTCATGTGATGATTTGATCTTTCTGACTCTCTTTACTTATTGATCTAATGCCTCATGATATGTGTTGTGTTTCTGTTGGTAGGGCATATAGGAGACTCATATCTGAAGCTCTAACCAATTGTTTACCATGATGTAGGTTCACTTGGAGATCAGGAGAGGAGGAGCAAGACAATGGAGATCTACCCAAAACCTATCACAGGCAATGATGGATATGCATCTTCCTTTATGCTTCTTTTCATTTCTTTTAACTTCAGATGCATAGCATATATTATGTTGCATTGGTTAGCTACTCCCATGGCTTGTGTGGGACCATGGATTACTTTTTTCTTTCCAATGAATACAAATACAATACTTGTGTAGTTATGTGTATACTTTATTGGCAAAATGAATGAAACATGACATGAATGAAAACATTTCTGCACTAAATGAAAGCAATGTCTTGAGTTCAATATGTACTTTTCTTTATGTCTCTTTACTCTGAACAATAAAATGAATTCAAACCTTTTCTTAAAGACTTAAAAATATGCCATGGTTTAAGCATAGAAAGAATGTGTTAGAATATTCTTCACATCAAATGTAATGAGCTGTTTCAGCTCTGCCAATTTGAGTTGTAGCTAAAAAATTGGTAACAATCCTATCAGCCTAAACTACATATTTTAGCTTGTCATTCCACCTTTACTTGTTCGTATCTAAAATCCTCTTTAGAATTTTCATGAGGCTCTTATTGTTGGACTCAGCTTGTCTATTACTCTGCAGATGATATGGTGATGAATGAATCAAACTTATCCCATACTTGGAACACATACCTACAATATCCTGAGACCTGAAGCACATAGTGTTGTCTACAACAATTCTAGATGGTACACCAAATCTGGTTATCAAATTGTTCAACAAGAACTCAATCACCTCCTTGGATGTGGTGTTACGAGTTGGAATAGCCTCAACCCACTTTGTAAAGTAGTTAGTTTCCACCAATATCCACCTATACCCATTGCTCGATCTCTCTTAGATCTCCCCTATGAAATCAATGCCCCATTGCTGAAATGGTGCTTCAATGGTAACATTCATAAGGGGAAGGGCACCTTCAAACTTCAACTTTTCTACAAATCTTTGACAGACATCACATTTTCTAATCTATTTTGCAACATCCTTGAAGAGGCTCAGCCACCAAAAACCTTCCCTAATGATTTTATGTGTTGTAGTTTTAGCATATAAGTTCCCGCCACATACTCCTTGGTGATATTCATCAATAAATTTTTTAGATTGTTGCTGGTCCAGACACTTTAACAATAGGCCTTCATGAATTCTCCACATTAACACACCTTGAATCAATACATACCTCTGAGACTGAAGATTAAGTGTCCTTTGCTGAGTAATATTCATGTGTCGGGTACAATGCATGTTGACAAGATAAAAGATAATACCCTTATACTATGGATCATTTGTCAACATACACACATAGGTAGATTGAAAAGCATTTACCTCATTTATCTCAGCTACCTCTAAGTTGGAATTAGCCATTAACTTATCTAAACCCTGGCATCTAACTAATTTGGTGACTTGCACCTCAATGTCATACTCTTGGATCTTGTTGATCCATCTGCACCTTCTCCTAGAAGCTTCCTACTATGTGAAAATATCTTTCATAGTTGAATGAGGCACATATGCAATTGTCTTTGCACCCATAAGCTATGACCTGAAGTTTTTTACTACCTTGACTAAATCATATGCATGCTTTTCCATAATTGAATAGTTTAACTCAACATCCTACAAAGACTTGCTAAGAACCCTATTGGCTGCTCAAATCCATCACTATTCTTTTGCAACAACACAACAACAACAGTATAATATGAGGCAAAAGAGAAAAGATGGAATGGCCTGGAATAATTTGGGCTTACTAGCACTGGTACATTCTTTAGAGCCTCTTTTATCTCAACAAAAGCTTCAGCTGGTTCCTTTTCCCATGTGATAGATTGCCTCTTCTTGAACATCTTGGAAATGGCTATGGTCTTCTCAGCAAAGTTGGGGACAAACTGCCTTACAAAGTTGATTTGTCCAAAGAAGGACTGGACACCCTTTATTGTTCTAGGCTAAAGGATAAGGTCAATGGCCTTGACTCTTTTAGGATCAATTCTAACCCCATCCTTATACACAATATGTCCCAACAACTTTCCTTCTTCAACTCTAAATTGACACTTTTTGAGATTCGAAGAGATCCCATATTCCAAACATCTATCAAAATCAATTGCAAATGCTTATAATGATCTTTCTTGTGTTTGAATAATGCAGTAAGATCATCCTGGTACACAACAATGATCTCATTAATGAGGCCTGCAAAGGCCATGTATCCATTGCCTTTTGAAACATTGATCCTGCATTTTTCAGCCCAAATGGCATTCTCAAATAAACATGTCCCCCAAGGAGTGGTGAATGTTGTTTTGTACTGTTTTGACTCTTTGACCAACACTTGATTGTATCCTGAGAACCCATCGATCATAGACATCAGCTTTGAACCAACAACCCTCTGCAAAAGATGATCCAATCTTGGAAGAGGATAATTATCCTTTAGGGATTTCATGTTTAGATTCTTGAAATCTACACACAGTATAATCTCCCCATTCTTCTTCCTCACTAGGACAAGATTAGACACCCACTTAGAATGTCTTTCATTTTTAACAATTCTTTCTACATCTTGGGAGCTATAGTGGGGTTTATAGGCCTTTATTTTTGCCTAAAGGGTTTTACATTAGGTTGGAGGGGAATAGTATGTTGAAACAAGTCCTCCCTATAAGCCTTGACCTCATCATAGGACCATACAAAACACGTCTTGAATTTCTTCAGCAGAGCAATCAACATCTGCTTTTCATGAGGCTTCAACTTCTTACCTATGTAATCCATTTTAGGTGCCTCCTTAGTTCCAAGGTTAACACCTTCAACACTATCCTCTTCAACAAGTTTACCTTCACTCTTCTAGTGGTTTGCATTGTCAAACATTCTCTCTAGCGCCACCAATCCCTTGGGAATGGTATTTTTCTTTAGCTTTACAACCTCACTGCCAAACAAAGTTTCCTTACCATTTTTTATCTCTATCATAGGTTTCCAGTCAATCACTTGACTATCAAACTCATCCAGGCAATTGAGGAAACTAAAAATCTGATTGATGTCATTGAAAACCTGCTAGCTGTAGATGTTATTAGGAATTGTTGGCCTTGTAAGCATTTTGACAACATAATGGCCATGAGGAAAATCTGATTGGGGATCAAATTTTGATGCAGCTATAGCCAGAGACTCTACCTCTTCATTTTTAGTCCTCTCAATCCATTTTATGCCAATGGTATCAAACAGCTTCATGGTGTCCCATACGACATTCCGATATGCCCTTAACTTGCTATCCTTGGCAACAAACATATTTATAATCTGTTGCATAATTAGTTTTGAATTGCCATGTACCTTCAGACTTGCGATTTCATTCTTATGAGTGACATTTAAGCCCAACAAGAGTGCTTCATACTCTGTTATGTTGTTGGTGCACTGAAAGTCAAGTTTGAAAGACTTTCCAAATTGTTCACCATCTGGTGATATTAACACAATACTAGCACTTGTGCCTTCTCTCGAGTATACACCATCAAAGTACAGGGTCCATAACTTAGATGTACCACCAATAGGAGTAATAGGATTGGAAGGTAAAACATCTAGGTCAGGATCATCATCACTGCAATATCCCATGAAATGGTCTATGTCGGTTTCAAAGAAATTGGTGTGATCTTCCTCTATTTTATATCTGTCTTGCCGATAAGGGCGTGGTTTTGTGGTTAAGTCACTCAGTTGTAGTGGCAGCCACCAGAGTTCAAACCCACGCTGGGCCAACGAGCTCACAGGCTTTACGCCTTCGTTGGGCCAACGAGCTCACGGGTTTGAAGTGTTCTTGCTAGGGGATGAGGTCCCTCGTGTTGTGGCCTCACCGATTCATTGCTCTGGGCAAAAGCATTTGCGTGGAGTCAGAGGGCGTGTCACAGCAACGTCACCCATCATGTTAAAAAGTTTACCAGGTGCATTTTAAATATATATATATGTCTTCTATGTTTTGGTCTTCTACCTTCTTTTCCCTATGAATCTTCACTTCCACTCCCTAGACTGGAATGGTGGCATATGACAAATCCATTTCTATACTTCCACCCATAGAAGTTTCCCATTTTCTTGACAACAACATACCCCATTTGGCAGGGTAATCTACAATAATTATGTCCATCAAGGACTTATTTGGGTATGTAGTGAGTTTGACCTCAACATCCTTAACTGGACCTATCACATTGACTTCCCTAGAATCCATGACAAAGAATTTGCCAAAAGACCTGGAGACTTTCAATCCCAATTCATTCATTATAGACAAGGGCATAACATTGCTAGATGCTCCTGAATCAAGCATACAATTGTGTAACAACCAACCATTTATGATCAATGTTGTGTAGAAAGAGTCTACTCTCATCTTGCTATTAACAATAGTTGATCCTAGATATACCTCTATGGTCTCATCATGTCCCTTCTCCTCATCATCATGATCAAGAACAACAAGTTTATTTTTTGCATCTACATCAGTGATAAATAACTCTGCCCTATCTGTATGTTTAGGGATTCCATGGAGTTCCACTATAGGCACTGAAATTTGGATTTGGCTAAAGACTTGAGCCATGTCAATAGGTTTGTAATTGGGAAAAGGAACATCACATGAGATAGTAACATCATTTGCATAAGGAATGTAAGGCATAACTTGATTGGATGAAATATCCATACCTTTTTCCTTTATCTTCTCCTCAATTTCTAGTTCTTTTTGTGTTTGAGGCTGATCATGCTTCTCACCACCTTTTGGATAATGAACCCCTAAAATGGGTGTAGTAATCAGTTGCATGGTTGGTGCTGGACTTTTTTGCACATATTTCTTCTTTTTTGCTGGTGGCTGCACTGGAACTTTCTTCTTTTCTAGCACATTCTTCTTGGGAGCTCAATACTATTTTTCTGCTCCATGTTCACCATACATTTTCCCTGGTTCTCATTCAATTCATGTTGTCTCAACTCTACTAGAGAATTGTGCATTGGCATTGACCTATTTCTTAACTGATAACCCCCTTGAACCTACAAAATGGTTGCATCAATCAAGGCTTTCATGTCCTCTTTAGAAGGTTTGGTTTGCTTGTATTTCTTTTGCATTAGGTCCCTCAGGTGCTCAAAATCATCAGTTTGAAACTGATATCTCTTTAGATCTTCATCATAATCAAATTTGAAAATATGATCATCTTATTCATAGTTGTCATAGTCGACATCCTATCCCATCTGCTCATAATCCTCTATGTCAAACTAATTTATTTCCTCTTCATAATACTCAGCTACGCCTTCTTCATTTGGAAATTCTTCATCTCTACTCATTGAATGAGTGACTGTGCAATTATTTGGATCATGGGGAAGGAAGCAAGCTTGGAACCATAAAAAATCATCTTGAAAATTGACTTGATCCTTTCTCAATGGATCAGGAGTGTCCCTTTTAGGCTGTTTGAAACTTACATGCCTAGGGGCAGCTTGTCTATCATTTTGTTGTGGTCTCTTAAACCAATCTGTATTATAGGGCCTATTATGCAATCTTTGACCTTCATTGAAATGTGTTGCAACACCCTAAAGTGGCAACCCTTTGTCATTTCTAGCAACTTTATAAGACAAATCTCTCGCAACCCCCATGAGTTTATCCAATTTGTCATCAGTAGTGAGAGGTTTGTTAGAATCTACTCTATCTGGCTGAGAGATATTCACATCATACCTCTTAACATGTTGGTTGGAGGCTCTCATGTTACTTTCAATATTAATAGCTACAACATATGCTTCCCTTGGTGTTTGAGGACTCTTATCCCTCAAGGAATAACCAATTTTAGAATCAAAAGCACCACAGTACAAAACTAAACACATGGATTCATTAGGTCTCATATGAGGAGGTACCTTTCTCATTGTCATGATGAATCTATTGTTGAAGTCAACAACAATCTCATTGATCCCTTTCTTGATTGTAGTGACTCATGGATGACAAACTTGGGGTCAATCCTGTCCCCATATTGCAGTTTGAAAAACTCTCATAAATTCTTCCCATGAGTCAATACAGTTATCAGGGAGTACCTTATACCATTCTTTAGCACTTTCTTCCAATGAGTGTATGAACAACTTCATCATGACATCTTCATCTTTAATCTCATTCTCATTTGTGACATTGATGAAATGTCTCAAGTGTTCCTCACCTGTGACTACATTGTTACCTTGAAACCTTGGAATATTTCCCCTTATCTCATTTGGAATAGGATTAGGGAAGTTTGGTATGCCAAAGAATTCAAGTTATTTGTACCTTTCAGCTCCCAAAGGTTGTCTAGGAGGCAGAAATCTCGGAGCTTGTCTTCATTGTGCATGCCTAACATTTTGAATGTTGCCATGATGTTTATTATCTTGATTTTGTGGTGGTTGATTGCTGACATTTTGATCATGGGCATGGTTTACGCCTTGCTATCCCATTTGTTGATGTTGTTGTTGTCTTTGATTATTCTGCTGGTTATAGTGCTGATTGTAGCCCTGTTGCTGTGCATTTTGGTTTTACTGGGCTTGCTGGTCAGCTGAGCTTGATGTTGATCAAGCAAGGCCTGTACCTTTCTTTGTCTATTTTTGAGGTGATCAAGCAGGTCGAGTTCATCCTGGATTCTTCTTTATCTTTCCTCATCATTAGGCTATTGCTGTTGGTTTTCCTCATTAGGAATGGTATCATGCCGACTTCCAAGTGATCTTGTGGGAGAAGAAGGGTACCTAGTGGTTTGATATGTTTCTTCATTCTTATTGGGCAATCCATATGCTCTCAAATTTGGACCACGAGATCTATCTCTACTTCCCCTACCAACCATATTCTCATTTCTTTTGACATCATACTCATTCCTATTCATCCTTTTGTTTGTTTTGAGTATGTTATCTGTAGATTCCTCAAATGTGTATTGATACTGATCTCTCAAATCATCAAATGCATCATTTCTACCAGAGGTACCAGTTTGGTCTTGGTTATTCAATAGAGGTACCACATTGGGGTTCCTTTCCCTCCATCTACTCCTCCTATTTCCTATACTACTAGAGGATTCATCATGCCCAGGGTGCTCCTAGTTTCTTCCTCTATTCATTGTGAAGCTCTTTTCTCTTTAAACTACAATTGTTTTTTGGGTTGTTAAAATAGATTTACCACTTCCCCTGTTGGGAAGAAAATTTGAACAAACACTGTATTTCAATATCTCAGGAACCAAAACTGAATTGATTTAGTGGGTCCCTAAAAATGACACCAAAAATGTTGTCTCCCAAAATAACTACAACCCAAAACCCTAAAACATTTTATAATCACCTAGGCCAGGGGCGTCGTCAGGGTGATTAAAAGAGGTTTATCAACAAGTTCTGGGCAATTTTGGACAATCTACAGGAGTGGGTAGGCCCCTCTGCACTTTGAGCTCAACTTAGACTCTGGAGGGATATTCCAAGGGGTATACCTAAGAAGGTATTGTTTTCAAAACCAGATAAACAACTAAAAATAAAAGGACAACCAAACCCAAATCATTTTCTATGCCCTAAAGACTGTCATTGGACCCAGAACAACTGGTTATCACTAAGAACCCCTATATATATGATGAAAGGTACTCCCAATAACAATGGAAAGTGTAGGTATGCTTGTTTGGTCTACTAGAATTGATACTTTGAAGACTGTCTAACAGTATTTACTTTTTTCAACACATAACCATAACAACGCATGCAATAGTAACTATTTATTCAACACTTGATAAGTTGTTTTAGTTTCTTAAAGAGGTGTAAGTGATCAAACATCTGTGACTGTTGCCTATTATGATGGGCTACAAAGTCCACAGTTCAACAGAAGGAAAGACAACACAGAAATGAAACACTTTCTGGATACCCAGATGCAAGAAAAACAACAATCAACGAAGAATATACTTAGTAATCCTTTGTCAAAATACAATCATTCATCTACAACCCTAGAAGAGATCATCACATAGCATGTAATGTTTTATGAATTTGTCATATTCATCTGATCAATGGTTACATTCATACCACGAAGTGTGGCAAGAGGAAACCCTAGCTGAAACTTAGGATTTCCTTGAAAAATTACATAAGAAGAAGGAGAAGTTCATATGTTGATCGCTGAAATCAAAATTAAAACCTATCATAACCTGTCTTATCCACTGAAGAACTGGAACTTTTTTGTTCTTTGAAACCCTAGAGAGCTTTGCACTTTGTCACCTAAAAAATTTCCAAAAGATCAACCCTAGAAAAGAGTTTAGATTTTGCCTTTATAACCTTCACACACAAGTCTGAGAATGAATTGGGTAGGAAAATCCTCAACAACCCCACTAACTGCATCCAAAGCATTAATTTTTGCCACTCAATTCACATTAATGGAGTTCCTGGAAGAGTTGGCGCGTTCCCAGGTGGTTGGAGGAGTATGGAAGGCCAGGAAGTCAACCTCTAATGAATCAGACTTTGAAGGTCGGGCCTTCCACCTTGCAGCATGCACTTTGGAAAAGGAAGAAGAAAGGACCGCTCGACTTTGATATATATAAAGAGATGAGGAAGTCGTTGGGGATTGGGCCTCGGGCCTTCTTCCTTCTTCCTTCCAAAAGGAAGAAGGAAGAAAAGGAGAACTTTCACATTCTGAAAAACATAGAAGCCTTTGAAAATTTGACGGACTTTGGCCTTTGGGCCTTCCACTTTCTGCCTTCCAAAAGGAAGAAGGAAGGAAAGGGAAACTCTTGCCTATCAATTCCCACAACACTTAGAAGAATACTGGCCCCGTCAGATTTCAGATCTCGGGCCTTCACCATTTCGCCTGCTTGGAAGAAGAGAGAACATCATAACTCTGACCCCTAAAGTCCACTTAGAAAAAAATTCAAACCTTGGGCGGACTTCAGCCACTGGGCCTTCCTGTTGCCACTTGTTCTAAGGAAGAGGGAAGGCTGCAAGCTTGTCTTCCATCCTCTAATACATTTAGATGAATTTTGGAGCCTAATTTTAGAGCCGATAGATAAGGCAAGACGGAAGATATGAACCCCAAACTTTGAAACTCCAACAAAGGTGAAAAATACAAGGAAACACTTAGAAACATTTGGACTTAGTTATTTTTTTGGGCCTTTTCCCTTGTACTTAAAAGGAAAACACATGAAAACCTATGGAAGATACCTCAGATCAGTTATAAACTATAGGTCCAATATTGAAGGCATAAAGTGGGTTTTTCACTGAATTTGAGGCAAAAAGGTATGTAAGTTAGGAACTAGTTTTTTAGGTTTCAACAGAACCCGTGAGGTCACCATCATCACTAGATAGGCAAGAGACCTATGAAAAGCTCTAGATTTTAGTTTTGTTAAAATATACACTATGTTTTCATCTTCTTGAGATTGGTAGGACAAAAATCACCTTCTCATCATTTCAAAGGTAGTTCTACCTATTTTGAAGCCCTGGATGCATTATGTGCACACACCTAAACACCTATAGGATTGAGAATGCAGAGGAACTAATTAAAAAACACATGAAAGATAACTTCAAGTAATGTTTAGAGTCCTAAAACAAGTAAAACTTCTCTCCCATGCCCTTAAGGAGACCTAATGCCTCTTAAAATCCTTAATCACATGTCATATTACCTTGCAGATGGGTTTAAAAGAGGTTATGGAGTTTGGAATGAGTTGGAGTAGTTGAGGGCATATAAGTAGAAATTTCAACTCCCTACAAATATCTAGGAGTAGATTCAAGAATATTTTTAGTTGGAGGAGTCAAAGAATAACAAGGACTTTCCCTTTTCCAAGACATAATGGAGTCTTTCAAGGAGCAAAACTAGGAAAGGAGTCTCCAAGCACCCAAGTGGAAGTCAAACAAGTAGATTAAGGCGAGAAAATGACATTTACTTTTCCAAAAACATGTCCTATATTATCTCATGTAGTCAGAATAGGAAAAATGGATGCCTAGGAAAAGAAGGTAGTCATTCTTGAAAAGTTGTCAAACATTGTAACTAAGAATTTTTTTAGAACAACGATGTAAGAATGTTTTTTTTTAGAAAAGAATATCATTTCAGACTTGTACCAGGTAGTGTAATACCTTGTTATCAATAAAAACAAGTTTTTTGCCTTCTCAAATCTTCATATTATGTGAATCTATGAGGTGATTGATGTGGTTTTGTGATAGCATGAGTAGTCCTTCATTTCATGTCTCATTTTAGAACACCTTTATGCAGAAATATATATGTAATGTAGGTCATAGTTTATGTTATTAGTTTATACAATCTTTAGTTGTGAAAAACATTGATTTCCTTCTACAAAACTGTTAAAATTCCAACTTTCCTATGAAACACTTATGCATAAATATGTCAAAACCTGAGTTATGCATGGTATAACTTGTTTGTTGAACAAACTGTGTATGTCAAAACCGAATACAAGTTATAAAAATATGGTCTATCACCCCCTTTCTGGTTTTTAAAAAACTTAGTTTACATTATTTTCTGCCCCTTTACTTGTGAACAATAGTGGGATAGTTTAGATTTTAGGTGTTACACTAGAGGAACCAACCTTATCTGGAGATTCACTCCAACATATAGGACACCCACAACTTAGGAGTGTTTCAATTATGTCATTTAGAAAGAGAACATTCTTCATACTCTCCCAAGGGTGCATCCAAGTTTGACAATAGTTTTTGGCACGACTGGTGGGACTATTTGAACTATTACAGTCCTTTATTCACTTCATTTTCTTACTAATTTTGGTATGCATATCAGTAATATCTTCTTTTGGAAGCATTTTTGACATACCTAGCGACTCTATCACACTAGTTTTGAGAAGATTCAATGCAACAAGCTTATGAGAAGAATATAGACAAGGGGAAGTTTGGAGCTGTTTCAATATTTGCAGCTATCCCCACCTAGAAGGAGAGGAAGATCAATCCAAAAATATCCAAGTGTTTCAGTGAGAACATATTCCACACTGCCATTTGGCAAGTCTTCTCCTTATACTCCACTAAATCAGTCACCCCTGATTCCTATGGTTTCTTGAATAGGAATCTAGTTTTTGTTTCATTTGATGGAGAAAGTCCATTAAACCTTTCTCAGCATGATGACATGCCAATAGAAAACCTTAAAAGCATCCATTTTTTCAATGGAGAAGAACAAACCACTCTCATTGAACACATCAAACATGTAGCAAACATGTGTGCAATCCATCATATAACTGAAGAAAATGTTACAATCAGGTTGTTGGCTACCTCATTTAGGGAAAAGCATTACAATGGTTTAAAATCTTGACAATCAACTCTCTTAGCACATGGGATCAGCTGGGAGAGGCCTTACATAGATAATTTGAAGACAAATTAGACCATTTGTCTTTAGTGGAGTAGTTGACCACAATCAAGAGAGTTCCACATGAGCATATGACTGATTTCAAATTCCATTTTCAAAAGACATGGGACAAAATCCAATAGCTGGTAAGACCTTCTCCTGAATATGCATTTTTGTATTATTTAAGAACTTTAAACAGTGACATTTTGGTCATGATACAATCCATGGGTGGAAGAACACTCGCAAATGCATATAATATTGCTATAAGGGCTGAGAATAGCCTTATACAGGCTAGTAATATTGTACCTAGGCCTCCTATGCCTATATTCCCAGAGATACAACCCTCAACAACTTCTCAAATACCTACATTTCACCCATAGCATCACCAATCAGTCAAGTACTAGTCCAAGACAAAGCTACTATAACCCAGTCAAATGATTTACAAGAGGTTAAAAGGCTTCTCTAAAGTTTTGGAAACAAATTGGTCAATATCAAGAGGTAGAAAGCCCAAAATTACAAACCTTACCAAGGTCCATAACATTCAAATCAGCCTCATAGGCTGCCATTCCAAGTGAATGCTCAAGGCCAAAATCAAGCTATCAATGTTAGGCCTTTCCAAGATTACAATCCAAATGCTACCAGCACTTCTAGAGCACTAGTTTATGAGTGGTTCTTTCCTTGCAATCAACCTCATAATCAAACCACTTGCTCAAATGAGGTTCTTAATCAAAATCTAATGGTGCAAAATGCTTCTGTTGTTCCTTAAAATGCTTCATTAAGAACACCATCACAACAAGAAACTCTTCTTGATCCTACACAGAATGAAACTACCCTTTTGAATTGGAAAGGAGAGGAATTTTGTAGAGTTAACCAGCTGCAAGGACAAAATCAGCCCTATACTACAGTGGCAACCAACACAAGATCTAATAAAAGAGTAGTAGAAATGGAACAACCAACTAATAAAGGGTCTTTTCTCACTTCTTCAATGATCCAAGGGGTTGTTGGTCCATCTTCCACTCCATATGTGCAAGTATTGCAAAGAACATAGGCTATAGCAAACAAGGAGCAACCTAAAGGCCATCCCCAACTAGCACAAGTGCAAGGAGACACTATTCCCTTTAACATACTTGAACATATGAATACAGCTAATGTTAATATATCTATGTGGGAGTCATTTTCCATTCCTGGGCAAAAAGATCTTTTGCAAGCTTCCCTATCAAACCTTAGTGTGTCAAGTAAGTTCTCAAGAGATCAACCAAAGGTTGTACTTACAAATACACCTCAATCCAAGAATGAACAACAAACCAAGGATGTTAAGCCACCTCCTTTTTATGTGTCCTTAATCATTGGTAAGCATTTAGTTCACAACTATATGATAGACTTAGGGGCAAGTAGTTTAGTTATGCCCAAACAAATAGTTGATAAACTTGGTCTTGAATATGAGCCTCTTGCCAAAGGAGTTGTACAACTACATGTAACAACTATAAACACTATAGGAGTCATCAAAGGGTTGAGTCTAACATTGCATACCTATCCAAACTTCTCAATTCCACTAGATGTCTTTGTCATAGACCTCCCACCTTACTTTGCCTTATGTTTATCTAGAGACGTCACTGCGAAGATTGGTGGTTACTTGTCCTCTAATTGGTCACATATGATATTCAAAGCTAGATATGGCACCAAAGTCACTATAAAATCAGATCTCAATTCCAAATATCACATTGAACCTTATGTTCCAAGTGCCATTAATGCAAACTACACTATTTTTTTACCAAGACGAGCATCTTGTTGTCCCAGAATCAAATACTCAGATTGATGGTATCCCTGACTTGTTACTTGATGAATGTGGGACTAAAAATCATGAGTTTGATCATTGTAAGAACATAGAAGAATCTTGTCTTGGCATTTATTATATGCATGAAGAGGATTCTTTTATGCCTAAAATTGTGAAGACTAATGAACAACAATAGGTTGATGTTTGCAAAAATGGGGTAGGTGGAGGTGCAATGTTTGTGTCTCCAACAAAGAAAAAGTACTATTCAACCTTTAGGTTTTAGTTTAGCTATACCAATAACACAACTGAGTATGAAGCTCTTATCCATGGTTTGCAATGGGCTAAAAGGAGGAAGATAAGTTGTCTACAAGTGCTTGGTGACAGTGAACTAGTTGTAAATCAGGTAAGGGGACTCAATGTAACAAAAAATGATTTGTTGAAATCCTACAAGAATAGAGCGTGAGATATTATTGAATACTTTTAAGCTTTTAATGTGTTGTCCATTCCTAGAGAAAAAAATAAGCATGCTGATAGGTTAGCTGCTATAGGAGCTCAATTTGACATTCCTAATGATATCAACAATGAAAAGGTACAACAACATATTAAGGTGGTAGTAAGGCCATCCATTTGTAATAAAAATATTCATTGGCAAGTCTTTGATAGTGACCAATAGATAATAAACTTTTTTCAAGAAGAAGATGAGTTCTTAGCTAAGAATTAGGATAAATTGTAGCAATAGTATGAAGAGCAAATCATATAGTTGAAGTCTATCAAACTACCAAGAGTTTTGGTTACTCTTGAATCCATTTTTAGATGACCAGGTTAGGAAGGAAAAAGTAAGCATGGTGATCAAGCAAGAACACTATGAAGAAGTTGTACTATCAGAAACTATATACCTCTTACAATTTCACACTAGGTTTAGCACCTGTTGTGGCTTATATGATCACCTTTGTTTACATTATGCAATTTCTAGTACTTTTCTGATAAACAAGGCATAATTCTCTGTCACTTGGCACTTGGATAGCCCAAATTACAGGGACTAGGGTGCCTAAGCACTATATACCTGGCAATTTGGCCCCAACAACTCATATCTTAATGTCGGCCTTATGACTTAAGTGATGCACCTTGTCGACTTCAATTCAATTGGGCCCTCGAAAAGTAATTGAGATGCATATATAAACAAGTCTCTCTCATGTATTTAATCATAATGATCTAATGACATTCTAGCTGATGACTCTCCTTATGATGATTCTCTCTAACAAGCTCTTATCTACAAGATCTTTATTTCTGTAGATTATTGTTGTGTACTAACCCTTGTTGCATATCTTCAAGGAAGCTCCGTCCTCCTTCATTCTCTCCTTGTGGTTATTTGATAGTGACATCATCCCATCAAGGGTTTCATGTTCATGGTAACACCATTCCTTCATGTTTGTTTATATTTATCTTTGATTTATTTAGATCTGCCTCTACCTACCTAGGGCACACACTCTTGATCTAATCCTTGTTGTTGATCAGTTTACATTATGCAATTTCTAGTACTTATGTGAGATGCAATGCTTAATCCTCTATCATCTGGCATTTGGATAGCCAAAATTACCAGGACTAGGGCGCTCAGGTGCTAAAGTCCTTGCAATTTAGCCCTCACATTTCATAGCTTAATGTCAGCCTTATGACTTATGTGATGCACCTTGTCAGCCTCAACTCAATTGGGCCCTCAGAAAGTAATTAGAATGCATATATAAACATGTCTCTCTCACTCATTTAATCCAAATGATCTAATGACACTCTAGCTAATGACTCTCTATGCAAATGCTTTTTAACAATCTCTCTTATCTACAAGATCTCTATTTCTATAGGTTATTGCTATATACTAACCCGTGTTGCAGATCTTCAAGGAAGCTCCTTCCTCCATTCTCTCCTTGTGGTGATTTGATAGTGACATTATCCCATCAAGGGTTTTGTGTTCATGGTAACATCTTTCCTTCATGTTTGTTTACATTTATCTTTGATTATTTAGATCTTCTACATACCTAGGGCACACACTCTTGATCTAATCCTTGTTGTTGTGGAAGTGGGAACACTTACACAAAGGTTTGATTGAGGCAAGCCTCTATACAATGCCACCATTTTTCATCTTTTATGTGTGCAGGTTGAAGACGGAAGATCCAACAGAAACAAGTGAAAGAAAGATGAAGTTACAGTTGTCTGAAGTGTCTTAGACTTCGACAGTCCCACCCTAGGACACTAGCACCTAGGCACCCTATTCCTCTAGATTTGGGCCATATTTTCTATAGTGGCCCCCGACAGTCCTACTTTGCTCAATTTAGGTCCCAATTTCTAGGTTTTCAGTCCCGACTGGTTAGTAAGTTCTATTTTATCATATTTCATCATAGAAACCTTATATCTAGCCTCATTAAATTTAATCTCATCTGTTACAACAAAAAAGAACCAAGCCCCAGATCATTTGGCTCTCCTTTGAGGACTGTAGCCAATTGTAGAAGTCTTGGTTGGCTTGTGTTCTAATGTTGTATAGGAAAGGTTGATCTAGTGAGTGTATGATTGACTAGGCTCTCTTTTCCTATGTAACAAAAGTTACCATTTTCAAGGACAAACTTCTCAAACTTGGCAAGGTATGCACACAAGAAGAAAAACATGCTTTTATTCAGCTTTGTCAAGAATATAGTGATGTTTTTGCTTGGGAATAAAGTGATCTTAAAGGGTTTAATCTTGAGTTAGTACAACATACCATTGATTTAGATCCAAGTACTAAACCTGTGAGACAAAAACAAAGGCCTTTGAATACAGAACTTGAACCCCTTATGAAGAAATAGTTGAACAAACTTATAGAGGGAAGCATCATATTTCCCATCAAACACATCCTCGGTCTCAAATTTAGTACCTGTGATGAAGAAAAATGGAGAGATAAGGTTGTGTGTTGAATTTAGAGACTTGAATATAGCCTATTTGAAAGACCATTACCCTTTTCCCTCTATGGAACAAATTATATAAGTTGTTTTAGGTTTAGAATGCTTCTCCCTCCTTGATGGTTATTCTGGTTATAATCAAATTTTGGTTAAGGAAGAGGATCAGTTTAAAACAACATTTACTACTAAATGGGGAACCATGGCTTATAGGAAAATGCCCTTTGGTTTGTCCAATGCAGGAGCAACATTTCAAAGAGCCATGGACATGGCATTCCAGGGACTAATGAATAAAATTGTGCTTGTTTACCTCGATGACATTACATTATTTTCCAAAGATGCTAAGGACCATTTTTCTCACCTTGAGCAAGTGTTTGACAGGTGTAGGCAATTTAGAGTTTCACTTAATCCTAAGAAGTGCATTTTTTTAGTCCATGAAGGTAAGCTCCTTGGCCTATTGTTTCAAAAAATGGGCTTGCTATTGATCCTGATAGAGTAAGTGCTATCTTAGCATTACCTTTGCCTAGCCATAAGAAAGGGTTGCAAAGTTTTCTAGGAAGGATTAACTTTCACTAGTATAGAAACAACAATACATGACTGAAAAAACTACTAAAAAATGCTTATAAATGACCAAACATGGTCACGTGACCATTAGTAGTTTATTGCCAGTCATTTATAATGCGACCAAATTGATGACTAAACCATTTTTAGTCATTTATTGGTTGTTTTGATTGATCGATTTGGTAGTATATTTAGTCATTGATTGTTGTAATAAGGTCACTTATTTAGTCATTTTTTATTCACTAATATATTTAGTCATTAATTTAGTCATTGATTGTTGTTAACTGGTCACTTATTTAGTCATTTTTATTCACCGATTTTTGTCCATTGGTAGTATATTTAGTCATTAATTTTAATCATCATTTTGATCAATTTGGTAGTATATTTAGTCATTTTTATTCACTGATTTAACACTGGTCATATATTTAGTCATATTTATTTATTTTCACTGATTTATGTCAATTGGTAGTATATTTAGTCATATTTATTCACTGTTCACTGATTTCTATCAATTGGTAGTATATTTAGTCATATTTATTCACTGTTCACTGATTTTTGTCAATTGGTAGTATATTTGGTCAATTTAATTATTAATTGACATCAATTAGTAGTATATTTAGTCATTTTAATTGACTGATATTTGAGGATTTAAACATTATAAAACACAGAAATACACATCAATCATCAATTGCACACAATATAAAGACAACCATTGAGAAGGAAAAATCGCTAAACTTTATTAAAAGAAAGGTGTTCTTATAGCTTGCAGAAGTCTGAAATATCTATCTTGCTTGAAAAATGCTTAGAAAAAGAGTATTACAATGTTTATTTTTAGTCACAAGACTGAAAATTTGAGTTACAATGCACATAAATGACAAGAAAGAAACTTCTCCAAGTTCACAATGCTTTGCCAAAAAGTGAACTGTCAGTAATTGATTCTCAACCAACCTAACTACTACCACAGCTCATCTAATCTGCCTCATTAGTCTAGCACTTGTCCTTCTTGACTGCAACCAAAGGAAATACATTGTCATATGTAGTCAAGTCTATGATAGGATATTCATAATGTGAAACATGGACTAGATTAGACTTCCTTAATGAAACATCATTGTATTCTTGTGTCTTGTACTATTATCAGCATTGCTTATAGGACATGTTTTTATTGAGTTTGAAGATATCAGGTCCTCTTAGGGCATGGAATTAGATTCTTCATTCATTAATGCATCTTCAAAAGCCTCTTTTTGAGTCTAAACCATTCACTTACTCTGCCTTTATTACATTGGACACTTGGTAGGCAGTCATCTTTGGTGTCCTTGGTCTTCACTCATTGTGGTGACTGAACTATGCATACTTGTTTTCTAGATGATTGCCCTGCAACTTTCATATACTTATTTTTTAATGCTAACATTGCAATCCTTTGTTCCTTTTCTCATGCCACTGAAACCATGCTTACTATGCCTGTATTCCTAGGAACCATTGACCATTTCCACTCACCATGAACATCTTACCTCTATGCACTCATTATCTCTCTGTTATAGAATAGTCACCCATAATTATACAGAATTTAGACTTTCATTTGTAGACTATCATAGGTTTATGAAACTGTCATATTCCTGCAACGATACTGCCATGTAGAATATATGCCTTGTAATAATAGCATTATTAGTGGCTGTCCTTTTTGCTATTTAAGACTTCTATAAACTTGTCTACGGGTTGCTTCCAAAGTCTTGATGAAATGCTAACATCATCACCTTATGACTGTAATATTCCTCATTGATCTTTGTGCATTGCCAACTGCCCTTCCTTTCTCAAAAACTAACACACCACCCTTTATCACAATAGCTTAAGACTCATCTCACTTTGTCTATGGCATGAACTGTGTACTTTATCTATTGCTCATTGTCATTTATGCTCCTTGAGTCTTCATGAATGTCTTCATGACATCTCATATATGAAGCTCTGTCATTTATGCTCCTTGAGTCTTCATCACTGAGTGTTGATTGTGTCCCATATATGAAGTTCTCTCCTTCAATGTAGCCAACAATAACCCTAGAATCTTTTCATAAAGGCATATAATGTAGTGATGTTGAATGTTTAGGGAGGAAAAGCAACATAAAATCAAGTCCAAAAAACCCATAATACTTAAATATGTGTCTTTGCTTTGAAAAATGTGTTACAAAGTGTGTTTCTCAGTGTTGTGACTGAGAAAATTGAGTTACAATGCCTTTTTTTGCTTCTACAACTCCAAAACAGACAAAAAACACTAAGATCCCTGAGCAACACATTCAAACTATTACATAAAGCAGTGGGCCAAGCTGTCTAATAGCTAGTACATGATAAACATCAACAATGTCATTTTTTTCAAATATTTTAGTGGCCACTGTGTGAAGGTCCCTTCTTTCTCTTTCAGATGGACAGCTCCCTCTATTTTGTCTTCATAAGCAAAGGGTATGTTACTTGTGACCTTTAAAATATTTACATTTACATCTCCTGTTCCTTTCAATTCAACTCCATGTACAATAGATAGTGAGTGAATCTGCCCAATGCCCACAGTAACACCATCAAATGGATCCAACACCCCAACTTTATCCCCTTCTTGGAGTTTATCAATATTAAATGTCTGCAAAAATAAAAAAACATACACATTATATTGAGATATAAAACACACATTATATTGTTTTTGATAGTTGTATGTAATGTCTTATGTCTTGGAACAAATCAATTTTTGTTTGTGCTTTTTTTATTCTGTTGAATAACAACGAAACAACTTTTTACTTTGAAAAAAAAACTAACCCATTGTGAGGTACAAACAAATGGAGGGCAAGACTACAATAGTGCTAGATTGTATGAGTACTCTAGAAAGAGACATGGATTGGCAATGAAGTCCCCCCAATTGAGGACCATGACATCCCCGAACACAATGCACTAATGCATTGTCAAAATCTATGTATGCACTCTATTACAACTAAGCTCTAAGCTTCCATATGTAAGTTATATGTTCTCCCTTATTTCCATAATCTATGTATACTAGTTAATTACACTTCACTACTATTCTAACCAGCTTCTATGAAATAGGTAATGGTTACCCTTTTTTACATAATAAAACAACCATTACTTACTTGAATAGTACTTACTTGCATGTGGTTTCATAGCACTCACCTTGAGTTCAACATGACTACTACTATGAATATCATGTGCATGCTCATCAAGTTCATCATCATAATTATCTCTATCAACATTGACACGAAGTTGTAAAGTTTTGTAGAGAGCTCTATTGACAGGGCCTTTTTATTTTCATTTTGCTTTCATATAATTGCTTTGCATGTGGTTTAATCATCATGCAAAAATTAATATAAGTCAAGTAAAGAATGCAAAAGCTATAAATTTTTGTCCAAAAGAACATTTTAAGCATGAAGAATTAATGACAAAACACTGGGATAGATTAACTTACAACTTAAAGAATGTAAAAGCTATAATTTTTTGTCCAAAAGAACATTTTAAGCATGAAGAATGACAAAACATTGGGACAAATAACTGATAACTATTATATTACCTCAACTTCAGCATATCTATGATGACTGTGCTGCACATTCTTGTCCAGTTCATCATGATCACTATCAATATCGGCAACTCTATTGACATCATGAAGGTGTTTTCATTTTCCTGCTTCTTTGATAAAATTGCTCTGCATGTGGTTTAACCATCATGCAAAAAAATATACAAAGCATTCAATAGTCAAGTAAAGAATGCAAGCTATAAATTTGTCCAAAAGAACATTTTCTGGATCACTCCAACAATAAAGAAACTGGGTTGGATTCTCTTACGTCCAAATTTCAATAATCTACATATTAAGAGGCATTTGTATACAGAATTGCCAAACAAGAAGAAATGAGATCAATAGAGCCTCTTACCTCATCTAAATCTGTGGATTTATTCTCATTCCATGCAGAAACTATAGGGTTAACAGAAGCAACCAACTATGAAACTTGTTGACTGAGACTGTATATGCAATTCACTACATGCTGGTACCCTTCATTTGAGTTGACATGATCTAGAGAGGCTGATCCTACTGGGCATGTAATAGATGGCTGTGAAATCTCTGTTGATGAACTAGATTTCCACTTCATCCTACTCTTAGATTTACTAGGATCTAGTGCTGCCATATAATTGACAATATCTTCTACACCTGCTTCTCTATTACTGTTTTCCACCTAAAATACAATGTCAATTTCAACATATAGTCAGTTCAATAAAAAAATTGAAATAAATAACACAATGTAAATTGAACCAAAAAGCCACACACTTACTCCAAATTTGTCCAATTTGGCCTGCAACCTGCCTCGACCAAATGTATATCCAGCCCTCACATTATCTCTTGCTCTCTTGCCTCTGTTACTCTTTTCCAAATATTCTTCAGGATACATACTTTCTTTCAATGCCTCCCACTGTATGGAAGATAGAGTGGAGTCTAACCTCTCTTTTCCCTCCATGATTATTTTTCTGCAATTGTATCTAAAATTGTTCATCAAAATTCTCATCTATTGCTTGTAATATTTTCTAGAGATTTGTCCACCAGTAGTCTCAAAAGCATTTTTCATTTTTTGTATAACATTTTCCATAGTTCATGGATCTTGCTCTGCAAAACTTGATTTGCAAATATCCAAATGGGCCCTACATCTTACACCCAAATCGGAGGCCCACGTTGTAGCATTTGGCCCAATGGGTTCACCATCTCTCGATACCTCAAGTAAGAATGGCTTCTTACCTTCTAATTTTCTTTCTTTTGCATTCCTCTCCGTAGATCTATACAAATCTTGACTCAATCTTTGTCTTTTGACAAAAGCATCCACATCTTCTATTAAACCACTACTAGTATTTCTAGTTGATCCACTAGTTCCATCAAAAGTTCTAGATGCAATAGGTGCACTCTGAGGCACAGTAGATGCAAGCAGTTTCTCTTCATGATTTCATTAACCAAAACTTCATGCTCCTTGTCCACATTAGGTGTGGCATGAGTAGGTAGATCATGAGTACCGGTCTCCGCATATTTCACTTCAAACACATCCTTTAATCTTGAATAAATCATCTGCAGACCTATTGTTCCTTTGCTCTAATGTTTTTCAATAATATCTCTTAGACTTTGTGCTAAGAGATCATCACAATGTTGCACATCACCGTGCTATATCAGGCTGCACATGATCACCATGTGCTATATTAGGCTACACATCAGCATATGCTATATCAGGCAGCACATGATCATCACTGCAACTATTGTTTTCATCAACTGCATTTGTTGAACCACAAAAGCGTAGGATTCTACGAGATGGTGGCAATGTATCTTTTCTTTGCCTTTGTTTTTTCTCCACATTTTCTTTGCACTCTTTTTGTTGCCTATAAAACAAAAAAAATATCATATTATGTCTTATATACATAAAGTTCTTGCCTATAAAATTTCATTAAACACTATTAAACAAATAATATACTACTTAGTGGATTTATGTGAGGACCGCCCTTTTTACTACTGTTGTCATGACTCTTTACAGTGCTGTTATTGTTACTTTCATATTTGTGGGATAGCAGTTCCCGAAATTTGTCAGACTATTTAACTTTATTATGTTTTCGGAAAAACTAATTGGGTGATGTTTGGATAAGTTACTTCTCAGAAAAATGAATTAGAGATGTTAGAGATGATGGAAAATTGTAATATGATTTTTAATTATGTTAGATTGTACTAAGGCATGAGAATGCATGTGTTATTTAAGTTGCTTCGGCTATGATGAATTTATGTGGTTACTGATCTTGTAATTGAGTGTGCAGGGACTACTAATCAAACCACAGATTTCGGAGATCATTCCACACCTTGTTAATTGTTATTCCCTGTTAAGCCGATCTGGTTCCACGATGAACCAAGATCTCTTTGTGTTTGATGTCATGATGTAATGTGGTCTTTCGTATGGTCGAGTGGGTTAGGTTACCCTCATGTAATATTATTTTTATAAGTAAGTGTTGTAAAGAGATTGAATTTGAAATTTCTATTTTTATTTAAATTATGAGGCCCTTTTTCTTGTGCTTTACCTTGACCTGGGGTGTCTTGTATGGGTTAAAAATTGACCCTGGGTTCTACCCCATGGGTCCAGGGGCCCATTTGGCATGGGTAACCCTTGAGTAACCTCCATCTAGTCAACTTAACCTTTCCCTGAAGTTAAGTGGCGAAAATTGGAGGTAGGAGGGGACATGATGGGTTGTACCAACACTCAACCCATCCCCTCTACTTTTCCCTAGATAAGAGATGCCATCCATTAGTAAAAGTTACCTCTTCTTTAGTAAGATTCCCCCATGTACTATGGGGACACCCATGTGAAGAAAGGAGAAAGAGGCATGGGTCACCTGTCTTGTTCCCATTTAACTCTTTTTTTTATTTCTCCTATGAGAAAGTGGAGTCACATGAAAGGAATAAGGAGTACCCTTGGGAATGGAGAGTGACATAAGCCACCTGGACAGAATAGTGATTTTTGGGAAGGGTGAGGAGGTGACAAGTGTCACTTCCCCATTTCTCAAAAATTAGAAAGAAAGAGAATTTTGGGTTATTTATTTTCAAATTTTGGGATGAGAGGGAGTTAGTTGAATTTTGGGAAAAAAACTTTCATTTTGGCCTTACCAAATATAGAGAAGTTAGTTTGGAAGATAGAGAAGGGAGAGGGAGTTGGTGGCTAAGCTTGGAAGTGAACTCTGTGGACTCTGCAACAACTTCATTCCAGGAGGGCTTTGCAAGGTTGGTCTGAATTTTACCTTTGTTTTGGTAGAACTGAAATGTGTATGAAATGTGTTTGGAATATGTGTTTAAATTTGTTTTCTGTGGGGTTCTTGTCGGGTGTTTGACAGAGCGTCTCCCACTTGGGAGAAATGCTCATCAAGTTTGGGGTAGGGGAGGAGCGATCCTCCTCGGGTGCATACCTGTTCCATCTTTTGGGATGTTGAAAGCCTTGAGGGCATGTATCTGTGACTGTATTTTGACTTGAGAGTCAAATACAGATTTCTTACAAATTGTGATCACACTTGGTTGAGACCAAGAGAAATTTATATGAGTTCATTTATCTGTCAGGGTGACACTCTGGAGTCGAGTGTATCCACTCTCCTGCCCCTTATGAAACTCACTGTAGTTGAGTTTCCGTAATGTGTAAAATGGCCACGGGTGTATGTGTGCTTTGGGATTGTTGTTGTTTCTGTTGTGAAGTGGAGTGTTTGAGTACCCAGGTGTGAGTATGGTCTCCCTAGCTCGGGGGTGACCCTCTTGCGGGTCTACGGTAGGGAGGAGAGCTAGACAAGTGGTATTTTCTTCTTTGTTTGTCTTTGATATGCAGGTTTTTCTCTTGGAGCTTTCTGGTTGGCTATTTATGAAGAAACAGATTATCTTCTTGTCATGAGAATTAGGCCTGGTTCATTTCATAGAGATGAAGAGAGAACACCTCTCTTGTTAATGTTGTAACTTACTAATATTCTGGGAGTGAAGAAAATCACCTCCCTGGTCTTGTTATTATTGGACTTTTATTGGTTGTCATAAGTTTTCAGTTGTATACTGTTTGGGTGGAGAAAGTTCATATCTGGGAAGTTGGTATACATGATTGAGAAACTGTAATTTGAATGTGCTTAAATTTTTAAGTTGATGTTTGCAACCTTTGTTCAATAGCAATTTTTGTGTTTCAAGTATTACTGAAAGGAATAAGTTCGTTTTTGCAACTTAATCTGAGTTGTTTACATTGAAAGTTTGGAATTGCTTCACTAGTTGAAATGCTGATTTTCTGTTCAATATTAAAATGGAAAAGACAGTTTTAAATATTTGTGTTATCCTCCCTATTTAATGGATTCTGTTAAATTAGAAGGATTAGAGGAAATCTAGCATGTAAATATAATCTGGTTGTAAATTTACAAGTCTTGTATGTTTATAAAAATGGAAATTTATACTTAAAATGAGGGGATAGCTAATTACTTTTTGGTGAAATTGGCAGATATATATATCTAATTGTTATGACAATTTCTTATAATAGGTTGATTTGGAGAAAATGCTTAGAGTAGTGAATTTTGAGAAAATTGTGGAAATTGGAATTATAAAAATCTATAAAGAGTATTTCTTTTTCTCTCAATAAATTTATAAATATATATATAGAGATATATATATATTTCTCATTTTGAGTAATTATCATTTTAAGAAAATAAAAGAGTAATTGAAAGTAATTATAACTGTTATATATCAATATAATAAAAAAAGGGGGATATATATATATATATATATATATATATATATATATGAACTATATATATATAGATAAATATAAATATATTATTGTTGAAATATAAATATATTATTGTTGAAATATATATATATATATATATTTATATATGAATATATAAAATATATATATATATATAATATATTATTATTATAATAACCAACGAATGGTGAAAGACTGTCAACATGTTAGCCGCGGATAAAAGAAACACAGTCGAAATTTTATTTGGGCGGTGGGGAGTAAACCCCACCGCGAGCTGTTATTACATATGGAGGTGTGGAGTGGGGCGGAGCCCCACCCACACCCCACGTCGTGGGAATGTGGGTGGGGCTCCGCCCCACTCCACATCTTCCCCCCCCTCCAAACCCTTATGCCTCCCGCGAAACCTTTCCGCCGCTCTGCGGCCACCGCGAAGTCTTGCCCGCCGCTCTGCGGCCACCACAAATCCCCATCCGCCGCTCTGCGGCCACCACAGATCCCCGTCCGCCGCTCTGCGGCCACCGCCGCCCATGGCCGCCATCTGCTGTGGGTTGAAAGCAATAAAAAAATGTAGGGCTTGGGCCCTAACATATGAATGGGTTATTTGGTAAATAAATTCAGTTTATTTTTATATAGCTCTATATATAGGCATATATATATATATATTATATATGTCTATGTATATAGCTATATATAATATAAGAATGATTATATACATCTGTATATATATATATATATATATATATATATATATATATATATATATATATATATATATATATATATATATATATATATATATATATATATATATATATAGGTTTATAAGTTGTGGGAAACCAATTTGTTCATTATTGAGATATTAAAATAAATATATTATATGTATATATATATATATATATATTTATTGGGCCCTCGTTTAAAATCGTTAATAACTATGTTTCATGGATATAGAGAAAAAAAAAAAAATATAAACATATATAACAATTATAATCTCACAGGAGATGTTATTAAGTGTTGAACACAACAACCAAAGAAGCTATATTACCATGAACAGAGTTTTATAAAGTGGTGAACCACCTACGTCTATTAACAACGTCATCCGAATTACAATCAGTGTATGAATCGTAATTAAGAGTAACAGTAACAACAGTAATTCTAAACAAGAGAAAATAAAATTAGATGTAAAGTGAGTTTAGGAATATTCAGTGATACTCTGGAAAGAGTTTCTCGGAAGTTTCATCTGTTAACGTACTTATAAACACCCGGAAAATGAAGAGGAAAATTACTCAACTCCTTGTGCAAAAGAACACTGGAAATAAACTTATGATGCCACCACTAACAATCCATGTGGCCATATTAATCTCAACTGTAGCAAACGATCTCATATGTAAACCTGTAAGAGGTTCCGAAGAAGGAAAAACTAACATTGGAAAACACAGAGGAGAAAATGCGCGACCTTTCTCACACAGGATAAGAGAACTATGTTGACGAACCCTTCTGTCAATTGTGCTTAGGAACAAGTTGACTAAGTATTTACGAAGAGGAGGAACCTAGATCGGGGAAGATTAGGAGACCGAGTCCAGCGAAATAGTAAACCAGCCTATGTGACCGAGATCATCCTGAAATTAGGTTTAATATCAACAATAGCTGCAGTAATAACCCTGATTGACGTAAATCACGAAGAAAGGACAGGATGCACATAAAGAAAGTATAGAAAATGAAAGAGAGAGAGAGACCGAAATATAAACACACTAAATGAACTAAGAGATAGGTAAGGTAAGGGCGATAAAGATATAATCCAACTTAAGAACTTGTGGATAGGGAAGAGAGGGCAACCAAACCGCCTTGTTGAAAATGCTAAGTCATAGGATGGGTATGTTTCAGGAAACAAGAGAGGAGACAGACAACCGTGCCTGGCTGAAAAATGACTAAATAGGGAGATCACTAGCCGGTTTAGTCGGAACAAGGCGTTGTGGGGAGTGGTTCCTCTACCAGCGAACCACGAGCGTAAATGAGTGCAGCGTAATTCCCACTAACACCGTAAGGCATTCTGCTACCGAACATTGCCGAGGATTCGATTTAAGAACTTTGGTAATCTCACTCTTGCAATGACGTTAGCAGCGTTGTATAGACCCTCTTGTTGATCTATATGCTTCTGGTTGCACGCCATTGTACTTGTATTCCGCCGATGAGTATAGTGTTTCGCCATGAGAGAACACCGTTGAGCATGCGTACGCATGCGAAAGGGGTTTTTAGGACAGTGTGAGAAAAGTTTTTCATATCTCGTGTCACAACCACATGACAGATGTGGTTATGACACGTGCGATGTGTGTTGTGACCACAAGGAAAATGTGGGCATGACAATTTACAACTTGCATGTTTGTCAAACCAAGACTTAATAAATATTCATTATTCTTGGCCACTTTTTCTCTACGAAGGCACTCATAATCTATCACTAAAGTTTCAACATTATGATCACTATAATCTAATTTGTACCTTACAACCCTTATCTTCATTTCCTGAAGTCCAAATAAACAATAATGTATAAATCAACAAGTTGAATCAGTAAAACTTTATTGAGTTCATAAGTTGATAACTGTTGACTTTCCAATCCGCTAATAACTATAAATGAAAACTTAAAATAGACTTCAGTTTATAGATTAAAAAGAATTTGCAGTCAAAAACCAAGAAGATGTTTACAATTACAGGTATCAGACAAATTTTCCTTAGGGATATATTCACAAGAAAAGAACTCATAAAAACATAACACAAGTAGGATGAAGGAAAAACATAGTCTAGTTCATCATGAGGTGTGTTAGAACCTTAAAATTTTTCCTAGTTCCATCATCACAACTAATCTTGAGCTCCATGACCTGAGCCTTGACCCTTATATTCCTTTTATTTTTGACTAGCCTCCCCACTATAAACAAACATGTAAATTTTTTAGGTCTCACTGACACTGAAAGACCTATACAAAGCCAAAAATTCATCATATATACTTAAGAAAAAACATGTCTAGCTATTTTACATCCATAAAAGTCCTTTACCGCAATCTTGCAGCAACAATTTGAACCTTTAGTGGGCTGGCAATATATAACAGACAACATAAAAGTATTCACCACAATACAACGGGGGTATTATAATAAAGGTGCGGTTGGGCAGTATAAAAGAGCTTAATTACATTATAACCGTAGTACTGCGGCAAGGAAAAGTGAACGGTGCGGTATAGCAGGGAACAACCCTCCACCCCACAAGGAAGGAGATAATAAAGAGTGGTAGTGCGGTAAGAACCGTAGTGTTGGTAATCATTTATGTTTAAGGTTTTAAGCTTGAACGTTTGTAGGTTTTCTCATTCAAACCCTGAATTTTCTGAGTCTTGGGATCTTGCATTGTTTTGTCTATTCTGATGTTGGCCTTCTGTGGTGGGTTCTTGGTTATTAAGTCTCATCCTCATGCTTTAGTGTTCGAAGGTTGACCAGCCCCCATGTAATGTTTCACTGCTTTTTGCTGTCGCACTTGAGAAAAATGCTGAATTTTGTATATGCAAGGGTGAATTGTATGTTGGCGGGCTTGTGAAATCTCAGTCGGCCTCCAAAAAATGATAAGGAATTGAGTTATATGCATTTTAGATGCATATCAGGTTGCATATACAAAGAGGGAATCTCTCGCAGATTCCTAGGAATATTCTACAATTGTATGCAAAGTTTAAATGCATATTGGGCTCAAAATGATGCATGTACATTGGGGGAATATGTTGAAGATTCCAAGAATATGCCGCCATTGTATACCAGGTTTGTTTGTTTATATTTTGTTGTATGTCCAAATATACAACAGCTACATGCATTAGAAAGATACAATGGAAATGTACAAGGATGGAATATACATCGCAGATCCCCAGAATATTCGCTGCTTGTATATCGGGTCTGCAAGTATATTTGGTTTGTATGTTTAGACATACAATGGTAAGATACAATGGCAACATGCAAGGAAAAGATACATTGCAGGCATATTCCAGGAAAGATTCCTTGTTTGTATGTGAAAGGGTGAATGTATGTTCAGACATACAAAGGTCATATGCAAGCAAAAGATACAAGGCAGCAGGATATACAATTGGTGGGGCCCACAGACATACAAAGGCGAATGCATGTGAAATAAACATTTGCAGGATGTAAAGAGGAGCATGCATTCCAAATATGCAAGGGCCGAACCCGAAAGGCTTTGCAGTTTAGTAAATTCAAAGTTTGAAGTCTGCAGCATGTATATTGGGCACTTGTATGTGCCGATATACATTGCGATATGCAAGGAAGGTGATATACAACCCGGACGTGATGGTGTTTTCAAGCTACTTCATAAATATTTGAGGTTCGTGGGTTGTATAAAGCGCTTGTATATGCCGATATACAAGCTAATGTGCAATGAAAGGATACAAGCCAGACTTCAAAAGGAGGTACATTCTGATGCATAATGATTTGAGGTCCGCGGCTTGTATGTATGTATGTGTTGTATATCACGGATATATAAAGGAGTGACGTGCAAGGCGGACCCGAGTAGTATTTCAATTCATTCTAAACTGGAATGGAGTCCGCTTTGTATATTAAGCTGTTGCATGTATATGCATTTTGCATATACAAGGGATTTTGAAAAGGAGAACAGTGGCGATTGTATATGCATTCGTTCTTGCATATACAAGGGCGAAATGGCAAAATGGAGAAGGCGAAAAGTTAGCGATGGGAACATGGAGTGCCTATGTGGCACGTAATCATTGGCTCTTGGCTTTTCTACATGTTTTTGGGGCTGTTAGATCTCAGCGATGGAGTCGTGATCAACGGTCGTGTTTTGAACCTTCTATGTGAAATTTTTCCTATGCGTGTTCAACAGTTTTTGAGCGGGAAAACTTTAGATGTGTTCACTGCTGCATCCCACGGGTTGGTGAGCCATTATTGGCTACTTGTAGAGGCACGATGGATTGAGTGATGGGCCAACTACCAGTTTTATGAGAAACGTCCCCAAATGGCAGCACGTGGCTCGATTCCAACTCCTCCTCGCCATTCCTTCTGCCTGCTGCATTAATGTTTTGAGCGCTATTTTTTGTGGTGCACGGTATCTTGCAGATTTTTGATTTTTGCCTTGTAATTAATACTAAGTACACTCTCTTGTTCTATAAGCAAACTGTGTTACTCATTTGTGGTTGTTGAAAATTGGACAAATTTTGGTGTTGTGATAAGATACAACTTCATTGGTGGCCCTGTTCTGGATGTCTTGTGAGTTTATGAGTCTCATGTTATATGTTTCATGCATAAATTTACTGGTCTCATGTTGATTTAAATGAATAATGCTATATTGCATGTGTTCTGTTATCTGTCTCCAAATTGAGTGTGTTCTTCTTCTGAATCTAAGCATCTAAGGGGTGTTCATGATTCTAGAATATATGTTCATTATATTGAATGCTTGATTTCTTACTTCTGCTCAAGGAGTAGATTAAATGTTTCAGATCAAGTGTTGGGAGGAATGTACTGCAGTAAGGATGTTTGTAAGCATAGATAATTGAATACTCAGTCTTAGGAAGTATCTGTGAGGCAGGTGCTAAACAAACCCCCTTGAAATCCAGTCTTTGGTATATGTTTATGCTGATCATTCACATGTGTATGTCTATTGACTTCAAGCCCTGGATAGGCACCAATCTGGTTTTGTGTTGAGGTTACAACCAAGGTCCTAATTTTGCTTCCAAACATAAATCAAACTCAAACTTCAAATACAAACCTTTTAGGACATTAGGAGTAGTTTAGGACTGAAATCCTCTGTCTCACAACTGAATATAGGCCCAAAGCTAGCTCCTTTGCACTTATCTCATAGTTTTGGTCTTCACAAAGGAGGATTTATCTACTTTGTGTCAACATCCTAGCTAATTTGTAGATGCATTTCATAGATGTTGAATAGGGAATACCCCCCTTGGTTCTGTAGAGCCTAAAGAAGAAGAGGAGATATTTATAGAGTCTATCTCCTGTACTGTTGGCCCTTGGCCGGGGAATCCTGTTGATCAATGATGGCTACTTTGTAGGGATAACTGGGAACAAGCATCCAGTTTGGGAAAATTACCAACACGTAGTATCGTAAAGAAGACTACTAAGACATGCCGTATAGCGGTAAGAGTCCCGTTGCCCCGCAATGAAGTATAAGGAAGCTTATGGTATAGCGGGGAACAAACTACCACCCCGTAAGGAAGGAGATAATAAAGAGCGGTAGTGCGATAAGAACCGCAGTACCGCGAAGAAGACTTCTAAGACATGTGGTATAGCGGTAAGAGTCCCGCTGCCCCACAATGAAGCATAAGGAAGCTTGCAGTATAGTGGTATACACCCCGCTATCCCACACCAGTTAAAGAAAGAGATAGCAGTGTTGTGGTACAGACTGTCATGGCATTATTACTAGTTGTGGTATTAAATGTATAACTCTTAACAACCCTCAGATCTTGTGAAAATCAATGGTGCACATTCAAACTTGAAATATGAGTGTAAGGTTGATATTAATGATCACTTGTGCACCAATAGTTATGGTTGAAGATGTTGGAGGCAGTCCTTTAACTTGCCTCACAAAATGTAAACCCTTATCGAGAATGATGGACACAAATCTGTATCTTGTTCTTGACCGTATGTGGAGGAGGGGGATTAGATGGAGGTGTGCCCTATTTTACCTCTACATTGTTTAGATGAGCCAAAGGCTAGTTTGAATATTTGGGAGGGGCAAAATTTAAATGGTTGAAGGAGCCGTTGGATTTCAAAATCCTCAGGGTGAATGTGATGGCGTCGACTAGCAAGGTCTAACTCAGTTGACGACTTCTTATTGGATTTTGCAGGGGTGGGGAGTCCCATGTGATTAAGGATGGATGATAGGCTAGCAAGCCTAAAATAATTATATTTTTATCCTCATTCTCCATGTTATTTACTCCTACAGGAGGTGGCGGGTGAAGGTCTTTTCTCAGGCGGTGGAACAGGGTGGCAAGGACCCTTCGCATCGGTTTTATGATGACAACAAATTTAATCTTAAGATTCATAGGTTGTGGATGAGATGGAAGTGCATGGGCAGTATTATTTATCTTCATGTGCCTTCTGGTTGGCCCCCCTCACATAAAAAAACCATTAACGATTGTTATCTGCTTCTGCTGCTACACTAGTTCCAGACGACCAACATGGGGGGTGATATCATGAAAATTGAGCCATCCTTGCTAGATGAATTCAAACATAATCCTATGGTGTGGCATATTATCCATGAGGGTGATGTGGCTTCTTTCTTGGAAGCTCTGATTGGCTATGACGAGAACCTCTCTAGGCAATTCACGGAATCCTGGAATAACATGCAGGTTCACATGGGGGACATTGGGTTTGCGGTGTCAGAGGAAGTTATTGGGAAGGCTACTGGTATGCCTACCAGAGGAAAGAAGCATTGTTGAAGGAGTAAAGTTCCGGACCCGAAGAACATGGGGTTGTTTTTAAAGGAAGGGGAAGCTGTGGTCAAGCTCCAGGGAGGATTCAAAAGGGAGAAGTTGCCCTCCCCGTAGGACCAAGTTTTTCCTAAGCAAATGAAATACTTCACCCTCGAGGGGTGCTTTAGGGTTTTCTACTAGTATCATTTTGCTTTGCTAAATCATTTTAGACATAGCTTGGAGTTAAGTCTCCCTTTCTTCCTGTTGTCATCCTTGGAAATCTCTATCCATTCTACCAAAGATATACAGTCTAAGAACCCTAACTACCCAGTTATTTCCCTACACCAGAGATTCATTCTCCAGCTCTACCACTTTCATTTAGCTTTGTGTCCTCCCAAACAATTTAAAGTTAGCCTTCTTGAAGATTCATCTCTAGTTCTGGCCACTATTGACCCCACGACTAAGGGAAAGGGTTAAAAATCCATCAGGGCCCCCAAAATCATGACCCTCTCCCCTAGTGGCCCCAATGACCGACCTAGAATCAAAGAAGTCTGTGAGTCCTCACCAGTGGGTACCCATGTTCCCAAGTCGGGCTCTAAGTCAAAAATCACACCCAAAAAATCTAGCAAAAAGAACAAATCCCCAGCCCAAGATGTCAAGAAGGATATTGTTATGGTGGGGAAGAGGGGACTAGATATAAAGGAGGAGGAAATTCAGCTCCATAAAGAGGCCAAAGTTGGGAAGGTGGAAGCCCTAAAGGAAGTAGTTGCTTTGAAGTTTATTGACATGGAGACTGGTACTAAATAGGGAGAAGGTGGTGATTTAGATGTTGCCAGTAACCCTGTGCAAGGTGTTAGAAGATCGAGCCAGATTGCTGGCATCCCCTCTACCAATCCACGGGGTGTGGAACTATTAGGGGATTCTAAATTTGTTGAAGATACTTTGGGTGGAGGTGAGGATGAGACTCCTATGGAGTCTTATCATGAGGAAGAGGGAACCGATCATTTCCCTGAGCTAAATTTACCATACTTTGATGATGAGGAGGAAGTCTAGGAACAGAAAGGTGACAAAGGAGGGTGCTCTCTATGTACCAAAATGGCCAAAGATGTTGTGGAGCTCAAATCCAAGATGGAGAAGCTTTAGAAGAAGTGACTGGTTATGTCAGAATTCGCTACTAAAGCTCTACACCGTGCGGCCTCTGTGTTCTTTGATGTCAAAGACTTTGATGATAAGGTTAAGGGATTTGGAGTCGATAGTCTGGGGGATTACAAGGACATGCTCAAGTTCCTATCCAAGTATGGGATCACTAAGAATCCCTAGCTGGTCTCTGGATATTTTTGTTGTTTTTGATTTTAGTTTGTTCATGTTTGGTGTTGTTTATTAGCTGTTAATGAACTGTTAATGTGTTATTTTTGGCTTGTGTAAGGCCTTGTTTTGCCCTTGGGGCTGTTTTGTATAGGGATCTGGACCCTCTTTTCCAGCTGACTTAATAAAAAACAATCACCTCAGATCTAGTATCAAAATTTGACTCAGTTGTGTTGAAATCAAGTTTTGTAAGAAGTGAGGAGGATCACCATATTTAAACTAGATGTATTGATGATCATATACTAATTATTGTCTTGTATGGGGATGACATGTTTTTCAGTAACATGAAGAGTATGATTAGTGAGTTGAAATCTCAATTTTCAGTTGCACTTGAGATGAAATATCTTGAGGCAACAAGATACATATTGGGTATGGAAATCAGGAGGGATCGTGAACACAAAAAGCTTTGGTTGTCATATAGTAAGTATGCGCATACTATTTTGCAAAGATTTAATATGCAAGACTGTAACCTAGTTAGAATTCCTTTACCAATTGCAACTAAGATTACTTTAGATATGTGTCCCAAATGTGAGGATGATTATGAGGATAGGTCTAATGTCCAATATACTAGTGCGGTTGGTATCTTGATGTATGCAATGGTCTACACTAGGCCAAATATTGCCCAAGTAATTGGAGTATTGAACAATTTTATATCTAACCCTGACAAAGAGCATTAGAATTATGTGAAGAGGGTATTTAGATATTTACATGGTACTTCTAAATATTGTTTGGTTTATTCTAGTACTGACAGTGTGAATAAGACATTGGACATATAAGGCTTTATTGATGCACATTGTGTTGGTGATTTGGATAATCAAAGTTCCACTAGTGGCTATGTTTTTAATTTATTAGGCAATGCAGTGAGTTGGATGAGTAAAAGGCAGCCCGTAGTTTCTTTATCCACCATTGAAGTAGAGTATATGGCTTCTACCTATGTCTCCAAGGAGGCAGTTTGGTTACAGAGATTGCATGTAGGTATTGGTTTTGATTGTGAGATAATTCATATTGGTTGTGATAGGTAGAGTGTAATCTGTTTGGCTAAGAATCCAATGTTTCATGTTTAGATAAAGCATGTGGATGTCCAATACCACTTTGTTTAGGAAATAATTACAAATGGACAAGTTATTTTGAGGAAGGTTGACACTCAAGAAAATGTTGCAGATTCTCATACCAAGCCTATGAGCACTAAAAAGTTATCTTGGTGCAAGAAGGCCATGGTCCTTGTTTCTTATGATTAATTTATTCCTATTGATGCATTTGCAATGTATAATGTCAAGTGGGAGAATTTTAGGATTAAGGTGCCATTTACCTTGCAAATCCTATGTATAATTTTTTATGTGTCTCCAACATTCTTGGAAAGTGTCCTTAGGCACCTAGGATGTTATTGGAATAATTAATTTGTAATTTTAGATTCCATAGATTCTTGGCATTAGTTTCCATATGCATTCATAAAGTGGATCACAATGGTGGCAGTTACTATTTTATGACTTTGGACTCATTTATGGAACTTTCCCAAGTGTTGGCACTAGGATTTAGGAATGGAAACTTTTTATGAAGCATGAGTTGCAACTCCATCTTGGAGTGCTATATTTGAGGATGTAGGAGTTACTTTTTCATAGATTCTATAATGGTTAAATTTATAATTGGGGACTCATTGATTGAGTTCATGAGAAGTCCATGTAAAGTTATTTTATTTACTATTCTCGGAAGATATTCTATGAGTTGGGCATGGGATTTTATGTAGCATACCATGATTTTGGCACCCATTGTTTTGATAAAACTATTTGTGGTTTTGGCCTCTTCCTTGCTTATATATTGAGAGTATGAGATAGTGGATTTATGATAGTCTATTTTCATAGGTACACAGGTGCTACCAAAATGCTGTCAAATTTTGTAGTGGTAGTTTCTTGATATTGTATTATGTACATTGAAGAATAATACATACTTTCCCTCATTTCTCTAGTGGAGTTTTTCATCAAAAGGGTTTCTCCATATTATATACTATTTTATGTGATGTTTTCATGGTGTTCCTGATTTTTTATGTTACTAGTTTAATTTTATAATCTCCTTTTGACATTCTACAATTAAGCAGTATTTGGATGAATGGGTTTTTATGAACATTAAGTATTAATTTCATATTTTAATTTGTGGTGGTTTTACCTTTTAGTCCTTACAGTGGTGTAATTTTGTATAGAAGAACCACATTTAGAGGAACAAGAATATCTCAAAGTGGGATCACATGGTCACCAAGCTTAGAGGGAAGTTTATGCTATCCAACTACATTTTGGATTTGTTTAAGAAACTCCAAAACATATACTAAAGGGAGACATCTATGAAGGAGTACATAGGAGTGTTGGTATGAATGGGGTACATTACCTAACTAGTTTCCCTCTTGGGTCCTTTTCACACCTAGTTAGTTAAGATTACTTAGGGTACACTTAGGATAGTTATCTTTTTATGTCTCATGTAGTATGATTATGACACTTGTCATAATCCTATATTGTCCTATGTCTCAACTTGACCTATATAACCAAGGGTTTCTCATTGTCATATTCATATGTACATATTCATGTATATTTGCATCCTTTGATAGAATGGAATTATTCATTCATGTTAGGTCTCTCTTGTGCATTCATTGAAGCTCCTAGATCTCAGATGGCTACCTCCATATCCAAATCTTGCATGATATAGAGCATTCAGTACCAACTTTTACATGGTATCAGAGCTTGTAGGATTGCTTTATATTAGTCTTTTGAGAGATCTAGGTTGAAAATACTGGTTGTCTTGAAAATTTGAGTATGCTCTTCTCTTGCATCAAATGATGACTTGGAGAATAAAAAAAATAGAAATACCAGATTTGGGAGGAGTTCTTCTTTGTGTCTATGTATTATAAATTCATTTTAGAGCATACTTGACCAAATCTAAGCTCACCATTGAGTTCAAGGTGTGTAAGAAAGTCAAAGTTTTCTTTTGATTTGTCTAAATTAGAAATTGGAGGCCAGGTCTACAAGGTTTTGAAGTTGGGAGATGGTTGTCAGATCTGGGAGGTAGCCACATTTTTGGAGCACTTTGGGTCAAATCTAACCCTACCATCATGTCCAGAAGACCCAAGAACCTATAAATTGATTGTCATTTCATTAAATTTGGAGCACTTTTCCTAGAGTCATTATAGAATATTTCCCTTTGTTTCCATACAGATTGTATGGAATATTCCTTGCACAGGCAAAATATTTCATAGCATCTACAAATCTGGCAGCAAGTGTCATTCATATGGAGGTATAAATAATCTTTTTCTAATTACTTTTTAGATTTAAAAATAATAATGTTGAAATATTTTTAAAATGTATGAAGTGCCCTATTTGCAGGGTACTATAGACATGTGCAGACTATTGGTAGGGTACTTGCAGCCTACACAGAGAGCACCATGTGGCATTGACTCAAGAAACCACCCCACCACATAAATCCACCAACAATTGGGTGACATCCCTAAATCTTCTAGTAGCAGAGATCCCTAATAGCACCACCCTTTTTTGGCCCCCATGGCAAATTAAAACTACCCAATTGCCATAAAATCATCATCAGCTTCTAATAAGAAGTTTCCCACATAAAGTTGGTAGTTTTAGCTTCCACACAATAGTTTTGGACTCTAATCAATGGTTTTTATAAAACAGTTGGTAGTTTTAATATTGGTAGAGAATATTTTGATGATGTCATATTTTCTTCCCTCCCAATTTGCCCCCTCATAGATTGCATTTTGATTTTGGTACCTGGCCTTTGGAGGCTCCATTCTTAGTAACATTGGCTCCTTTTTGTGAGCAATTATTTTGATTTGGGGTAAAATTTCATGAGCTTTGTAATGGTGTAGATGATTTTTTATTTTGGCATCTGGATTTTGAGAACTTTTAAGGCTCATATGGTAACATTTTTGGGTGCAATTTTTTGAAATTGCATAATTATTTGTGTACTTCTCATTGGTGCAGTCTAATCTATCCCATTATGTATCAAAATTATAATTTCAGCTTTGTACCATAATTTGGCATTTGTAATGTACTAAGATCAGGATTACTTTGCTAATTTGGAAAGTGGCAACTATAATCGCACTAAGTATAAAGTGCCAAAACCATATGTTGCTAGGGGGATCATTGATTGAATGAATTTGGGGGGGTGATCTTTTGATTCTACATTTTCTTTTGCTAGTTTCATGATTAAGTAATCTTGGGGGAGCTAATCATGTATCTCACTCTCTCTCCTTTCCATTTGAGTATTCTACAAAATCCTCCAAAATCATGGAAGGTAAAATGTGGTTACTATGGGAAGAAAAATCATATTGAAGATGAATGTTTACTAAAGGAACTTGATGAACTGAAGAAACTTCTTTAGGATAATCACATTAGTTTGCCTAATTATCCTAGGAAGAACCATCAGTGTTAATTTTGAAAAAAACCAATGGGGGGAGACCACTTACCAACCATATTCACCTTCCTAGAATCCTTTGAACTAGAGAAAGACTAGACTAAGGAAGCAAATAAGTATTATAGCTCCAATTATCTTGAGAGTTGAGAGTTAGAAGGAGATAGGCTCTCGTCAAAAGAACATTTGGTTGCAATAGTTTCTTTGACCAAATCTAAAATCTTCTACCAAACTTGCAAAATGAGAGTCTAGTGACCCTAGAAGCTCTAATGATTTTGCTCCAACCAAATTTTCCATAAAATAAAAATGGGACCAAGATCCCAAGAAACCAAAAGGAAAGAATGAGAGGTTGGCCCAAGCTTTCCAACAACTCAAATAAAGAAGTAGCATGAGTGAAAGACCAATTCCATTACTACCACCATTACCCCCAAATACCTAAGGAGAAGGAGCATTGAAAGAAATGGTGAGAAACACTTTCTTTTCTATTACCACACATGAAACATTTTGAAGTGCCTTGAAATACTCTCTTTTTGATATTATCCCAAGTGAGACATTTATTCTAACACAATAACCAGATAAAGAAATTACACTTAGGGCAATTGAATTTTTTTCAAATTTTATTCCACTGGGGAAAATATCTATCCATACCTTTCTTATGCTCCAAGCACTGATAACCAAGAGCCACTAAATAAGCCTCTTTAGTTTCATATCCCTATGCAAAAACATTAGCTTCCTTTGGGGAACCACTTGGTCGATCTACAAGAATGGAAGAAAGAGTAGCCCAAACATTAGGAGTTCCCCTCTAGGCCAACTACTAGGATCCTTCCAATGATATATCTAAGAATTTCCCAAACATATAGAGCTCTTAAAATGAGAAAATTTTGACCGCCCTTCCACTTAAATGACTTCACTCAAGGGATGAAGAAGGGGGGAAGAAGAGAGGATTTGAGAATGGAGGTCCCAAGAATCATTCCAAGAAAGAGCTCCATGACCATTTTTAACAATCTAGAAAAAACCTTCTTTGACTTTTGAAGCCTCCTTTTTAATAGTATTCCAAACCATAAAGCCTTTCCCAAGAAAATGCATTCGAGGAACATCCTCATCAGCGACTCCTCCCAAGTACTTAAAATTTTGAATTATATCCTAAGGTTGATATTAATGCTTTTACCATCTCCAATATAATATAGTAGCTAAGGCCTGACTATTGATCTCAAACTACCTAAGGCTAAGGCCACCATACTGCTTAGGTCTACAAAATTGATCCCAACTAATTAAACTCTATTTTTTGGAATCTAAATTCCCCACCTATAAGAATTTCCTAGAGAGAACTTGTCAAATTCCTTGAGAATTTTTTTAGGGGCCGATAGCACTGAGAACCTGTAAATAGGAAGAGCTTGCAAAACATATTTGAATAGCATCAACTGTCCAACAAAAGATAACCATTAGAAATTCCAATGACTAAATGGCATCATAAATCTATCCAGAATCCTCTTCCATTGATCTCTTTTGGGAAAACCAGTAGATAAGGGAATTCCCAAATAATCCAAAGGAAGATGCCATATTCTAAAGTGTAATATGAGTGTAATTCTTTGCTAGATAAGCATGGGATTATTAAAGAAAAATGTTGGAATTAGCCTAATTAATCTATTGACAAGAGGCAGCCAAATATATATCCAAATCTTTGCTAAAATTGGTTTCCTTATAGAGTTTTACAACCCCCATCAAAGAAGTTTCCTTCATAAACTGAAGGTGGGATTGTGGATCAAGTTCCAATGCCCAAGTCCAACCCTAGATGTAACCATTAACTCTCTAGTGCTTAAACATTCTTCCTAAACATTTTGCCATCAAGATGAAGAGGTAAGGACATAGAGAATTTCCTTGTCGAAGTCCCCTAGAAGTAGAGAAAAAAGGATAAGGGATACCATTAATTAGAATACAAAAGGAAGGGGAAGCCACACAACTCATAACCCAATCAATCAACCTCAAGAAAAATCCAAAAGATGATAAAACATTATTGAGGAATGGCCATCTGACCTTATCATAGGCCTTGAACTTGTCCATCTTTGATAAGCATAGATTTATCCTTGGAACTAGGCATGTTGAATGAATAGCCTCTAAGGCAATAATAATACCATCAAGGATCTAGTGTGTAACAAAACACACCAATAAAATAATAAATCAATCAATAATTAGAAATCTAATTTTAGAGGAATGCCATAATTATTAAATTTTGTTTTCAAACTAAATCAATAAACATATGGATTCTCATTTCATAATAAATATTCCAACAATTACATTATTCATGAATAATCATGATATAAATATGTAAATAAGATACAATCCAGATAAGGACTACTATCCTACCAATCCACTAAAGATACATCAATATACAAGTTATGACTTAATATTACAATAAGGAAGACCATCAGTCATAGGTCATCAACCTTAGTTATCTCATCCGAGTGCAAGAAATATGGTTGTCCAGTTATAGGAGTAAGAGCATCGACCAAACATTTTTACCTCCAGCCATAGACCAGGTGGTCCACCGCTCATCTTCCTACTAGAAATGGCCCTACCCTTTGATGAGAGTGATAGATAAGGATGTCTATAGTAGAACTAATCTAAGAACTAAGAGAAAATATATAAATATATGCACCTATCACATTCATCTTATCATGAACCCTAGATCCCCTCTAGCTAAATGATTCTAGACTAGCATGGACCTATGGTATAGTGAACTAACGATGTATACAACTGTAACATCACTTTGGCCAAAGCATTCAATTATTTAGTCACATTTAATGTGGGTCATCTATTCACAAGACTTCCATCTCTTGCTTAACTCCTACCTATGACAATAATAGGTACAATACCATTTATCCTTCAGTTATCAAACTCCCAACATACTTTTTTCTGAGTTGAACTTACTAGCTTCATTTATATTAGATAGTTAATACTATGAAAGGATTGATATTTTAACTATCGTGTTCCCAATCCTCTGGTATACCCTACCTGAGATGGTCTATCAACCTACATGAATAACTACTTCAGTTACTCATTCATAACTCTAATATTTAAAACCATGCAAGTGTACACACATAACACTTTGGTCTCTAATGTCTTTTCCAATATAATGCTAAATTACACATGCATGCAAGAGTTGATATTTCATTTGTCTTTTGACTCTATGCCTAAGTCAAATACTCAAATAATTCATCAGTATGCTATCACTATTGCCAATATAAATATACATAACCAAAGAAGAGCCCTTAACATTTTCTAGTCAACCATCTAGCTAGTATCTAACTGAGAGTTTTCCTGACATTACTTACCCCAAAATGTCCAATGCTTTAAGTCTAGATTTATCATTAATGCATCAATCCATTCAAGTAATAATTATATAATAAGGCTACTAGAGTTTTCCTCTTGTTCATCCTAAACCACACATATGAATAATTCCAATAGGGTTCAATAATAATACTATAATCAGTCATCAGCTAGATAAAGAATTCCCTTCCATGATCTATTGAGAAACTATATGGAATAAACAAATGATATACTGAAATAATGTTTATTTGATTATCCAATATTAGAATAATTTAGAGTTTATATATATGCTTTGAAATGATAAACAAAGGTGTCGATTGAAATACTATGGACTAAAGATTATCAATATGAATCAAACTGCTTCATCTAGCATATCAAAGGTTTTAATATATAAGCATTGTTAATATCATAGTGGTATGGCTAATTTAAAGAGATAAGATTCATGAATTGATCTACTATTTAGATATATATACAGCTAAGAGTATCATAACATAGGCTTGATATTCAAATATATATATATATAGTGTAATATGAATCGACTAGGTAAATGCTAGATGCACAATATACAATATTGAGATGCAATATATAATTAGTTTTATATTCAATAAATATACAATTGATTATAAAAGACAAGTGAAAAATACGTAAATATATATTTCATTATGATATTGTGGCTTATCTTTTTGAAGCGTAATATAGGCGCAATGACATTCATTTATATAAACTACAACTCATAAATGACTTGGCATAAATCATTTTGATAATCCATAAATACATAGCACAATATGGATCAGTTGACATACATATAGATATCTAAATATCAATGATAGGGGCACATTACAAACAAGTATACATATTATAAAGGGGAACAATATAATCAAATGGTACAAAGGCGTAATGACATTCAATATACACTGCTAAATATTAAAGATAGATATTCAAATATATTGAGGCACAATAAATAATGAATCAACTTGATTCATTGTATATAAATATTCTCAGAGGCATTGTATAGTTATGCATATACTCTACATCACAAATGTTGTATATTTCATTATGGTGAATCTAGCTAAAGCACTATAATGGTGTAGTGATAAACATATATGTATAAATTATATCTCATAAAAGATTCAACATAAATAAGAAGATATTCAAATATACTTATATTTCAAGTACCAAAATCACAATGACAGAGGTGCAATGTTTGACATAGTACTTAGGTATGCATATACAATGGTGATTATAACTCATTCGAATCATACAAAGAGAGGCACAATATGTAGGTTTGTATTGCAATGTGAATAAATGATAATAAGGTGTATCAAATATAAGTAATCCAAATGATACAAAGACACCATTTATATGATTAATCTCTGGTATGAAGGCAAAGGCGCTACAAATTTGATAACCAATGGTTTAATAAAAATGAATTGATAAGGTCCACACATGTACGACCAAGAATCCAGGAGAATCAATGTCACAAAAAAGATGATTTGATAAGAAGGTTGATATTTAAATCAATATATATAGGTTAATTGATTTTAACATAATATACAAAGAAATAGTTATGAGTCAATATGACTCTAGAGTCTCAAATCGATACCCAAAAGAATAAACATATTCAAGGGTAAACTATAATCATCAATTAATTTACATGGAATATAAATTGATTCCCAAATGAGGAAATATTATTAGGATTTTGTGCAATAAACTTACATTGACATGCAATTATAAATAAGGTTCTATGATCTGATCTATAACATGCGAAAGGAAATTTGAATATAAACACAATGGCTAGAGTAGCATCTACTATGTTGAAGGATCAATTATCTAGATAATATTTCTTATTCAAAAGATAAATTTTTGTAATCCAAATCATACCTGAAAGATTGAATTCTATGTGTTGAAGACTCCTCACTTCTGCTTTTTCTAGAAGTCACACCAATAGGCTCTCTCCCACCCCTCCTGTATGTGATTGTTCTTGTTTCCTCCACTCTCTTTCCCTTCCTTCTCCATAATCTCTCTTCCTTCTCTCTTTTCTCTTCACTACCTTGACTCCTCATGATAACCTCCAAAACTTCCCTCCATTTTGGGCAGCCATTCAACCCCAAAAATTCCTCCTTTGCTACTTGCATTGAGGTTGAGCTAATGCACCCCCTCTTCCACTTCTAAGTTCATTGGGAAGAAGTAATTATTTAGAGTAAAAAAGGGAAAAAGTGGTAGCCATTATGGCTAGCAAAGCTTTAGTTTACTCCCCACATATTAAAGTTCTCTCTCTCTCTCTCTCTCTCTCTCTCATTTATTTCTCATAATCTCAATAATTTCAAAAGAGGGATAAAGAATGGTTTAAAATATCTTTGGCTATTTTTAACCTCCATTACTATAGGGAGTGTGCCATAATAGCACCACTCACCCTTCCACTAGAAACAATTACTTAAAGAGGAGGTTTAAAATAGAATAAATGCACAAAGGAAATTATTGATTTTTGCAACAAAACCAAATTATAAAACTCATGTTAAATAATCGATCGACAAATAATACATGAATATTGCAAGTGAGTACTTGTAATAATCATTCCTTCTTGCGACTTTATCATGCTGATAGCAATAATATTAATCAATAGTAAATATAAAATTGAATAATAGAATAACTTATTGTGACAAACTTACGATGACTCCTATCACACTTCTAAGCGTTTATTAAGAATCATTCAAATAGATAAATTTCCAAGCCGTGATAGTGTGTGAGGTTCTCATTTATCATGGTTCAACTACCTTATTGTTGCCATGTATCATTATCCTGGATGATACTCTCCCTCAACTTGTCAAAGGAAAAATATTATCCTACATCCACCTCAAACCAGTACAATGGTAGTTAGTCTAATAATCAAAATCAATTGAGATAACAATAGATTCTAAAATATTTGTTTTCAAAATATTGTGCATCATTAAAAAATATCAGTTTTTCTCTCCCTGAATAGTTCATTTAATCATTTTAGATATTCTAAAATATGTGATTTAATGGGATGTGACATCCTTCCCCACTAAGAAAATTCATCATCTCGATGGCTTATTAACATCAACAAATTCCAAGATTCAATGTAGATAAATCTTAATTCATTTTCAATGAAATTTATCTTGATTACTTAAATAGTCACAAAGACTCACTGAATGTGATTAGGAAAATTTCTCCATCCTTATAGGAAGAAAAATATATATGTTCACTTGTCAAACATACCCGACTTGCATGTGACTCTAGAGCATGTGCAAATAGTTTCACTATTCATTACCAATCCTTATCCATATTAACTAGGTCATATTTCTTCAAGGTTCACTCCGTCTGTGATGACAAACAAGCATCCCATATTGCTTGTCATATTCACTGACCAAATGTTTATATCATATCAAACCATTAATCATTGGAAAACCATACTCATTTCAACTCAAAGTAGTTTTACTAATCAATATTCTACTTTTTAATTTGCAACAATAGCATATCATAAGCTCAGAATTTATCTATGCACTAGCTAGATATAAAAGTAAGATACCATATTTGATAACTCACGTTGTTAGTTTCTCAAATCTAGCATATTAGTCATAAGAATTCATTCTATTCCAATTCAATTCATATAATAATGATCATCATCATAAAATTCATTGTAAGAAAATTATTTAAACTCATTCATAACTTGATTTATCATACCTTTTATCACTTGGAAACCTTGATCATGATGACAATGGCTTCAAATGTACCCTTATGTCCTTAATTACATGGTCTCTGCTTCTAGACACAACATCATATTTCTTATTCTAAGGTTAGAACATTAGTATAAATAGAATTATGACCAAGACAATCATAATCAATACTCAAGATGTAATTCACTCAATCTTTTCAATCTCAAAGATTCATAATCTAAATTGGCTGAGCATTCTCTCAACATCATATCCCATTAATTTCTAGGGCTAAATGTAACTATATTGACATAACCTATCACATATTTTATAACTATACTCAAGTGCATTATTTGTGAAACTTAGAACATTGTTGTTTAGTCTCCTTTGTCCACAAACAAAGGTGATAGAATATAATTACTATTCGTATTCACTTTACTTAACAATTGTTTCCATTCAGAAAGAATCATGAATCTTAAATAGCTTAGTTCTCCATACATCAAGAACAAGTGAATTGTTCACAGTCTACTCCCTTATACAACCCATCAGAGGCCCATCCAGGACATGATAGAGGTGAACATTACATGACGCATAAGAAGAAATCAAAATATTCTAGCATAGCCACCACAATATTTAAAAACAACACCAAATTGAAAGAAATTTCATTTTCAACAATGTCATAAAAATGAGCTCAATTTCAAAGATAAATCAATCTTGACCAAAATGGTCACAAGATAAATATATTTCAAAACTTAGTGGCTAGACTATTCGTAAATAAGGAAATAAATCAATGATAATCATTGTAGATATTAAAGAATTTCACCAATAATCAATAGAAGTATCAAAATCCAAAGGCACTTTTTGTTGAACATACTGAGATGTTGAGAGTGGGGGTGAATCAACATATACAAAAATTTAACTACTTCATTTGCAGATCAAATCAAATTACTTAGAGAATATAAATTAAAGCATGCACCACATTAATTAAAACAATGACACCAGAATTTTTACGTGGAAAACCCAATGAGGGAAAAACCATGGTGAGGATTAACTCACAATACAATAAGCCCACTGCTATAAAAGATTACAACTTTGTTTTAGGGCTACAACCCAAGGAAGATACTACTCCCTACTAAATTTGTTTTAGGGCTACAACCCAAGGAAGTTACTACTCCCTATTGACTTGTAAACTAAGGCTACAACCTTAGAACAAGATACAAAGACCTGCTGAAGAGACTCGCTGTCTAATAGCAGGATACATGAAAATTACAATGTAAACAGGAACCTGAACTACTGTAAACAAGGCATGTCATATGCTAATATTGCAGTCTTCTTTTTCTACATAATTACTCCATCATACTAACTTCGTACACTTCATCCTTGATATTCATCTCTCACATCCACACCCTTCACAAATGACTTTGTTCTTCTATATATACCCTTCGCAACAACTCAAAACTTTGATTACGTTAGTACCAAAAAGACCTTTAGATGAAACGTGTAATACTGTATGTGTTGGATTAGAACAAATTCAATTTGAGTTGTGGATCACTTCACATGGCATAGCAGGGTCAGCCAAACCAATTGACCAAGATCAACCGCACATGAAAGATATCAAACTGTCGGCCCAAACAACACTAACACTTCTAACTGTCCATCTTTGCATCGCCGGGGAGACACCAAAAACATGATGCAGAACAAGATATGGGCAATGTACCTTATCAACACTATCCTCACACTATTCACCTTAAATATTTGATCATTATATGCATCCGCAAAAAAAGAAACATGTTGAACTAATGAAAACAAAGCATTCTGGACTAAATATAACACATCAAAGCATAGGATATTGCATTGCGGACCACCAAAACATATGAAACTCATATAGATACACTCATAAACTATTCTTAACATATCCCCAAAACCATATAGCCATGTCTATCACTGCAGAGGAATGCGGAGCATTTAACTCGATTGCATTGTAATCAATTGTCATATAACTCAAGCTATCTTGAACACTTATGTCATTTGAAGACTGAACTTGCAGACCATCAGAACACTTGGTACTGCAAGGAAGCATGTATTACACATATTTGATCATGTTCTCAAAACTACATGGGTACACCTTCTCTTCCAGAGGAATGCAGAGCATTCCAATAGGTCTCCATCATTGCTTTACTCTGTCTGAGCACTAACTGGAACTCTGTCATTGATAACTTTCTCTTTTGAAGGTGTAATGAGCTGAAATCTTGGATAAAATACCTTCATATGTAAATTAACTTATATTATGAACCGCAAGACTAAATGTTACTTTGCAGAGGAATGCAGACCAAAACATTGTGACTCTTCCTTACGGTATACACTATGAATTCCTTAGCCAAACTTCTACAACTTATCTCTAAGTGTGGTACACCATCCTGGTAGGATATTAATGTAGTCATATAGGAAACATGTTAGAATAGGTTTACACACCTCAGCATCACACTTAGATAGTTGGTTGATTGCCATTCTTCCTCATCCTGCAATGCTGATTGATATTAACGCATATTGACTATCTCTGGAATATATACAATGACAATCAATCTTACTTGCACATACTTTTGACACCAATGACAACTAATCTTATCAAGGTACCAACAATATCCCCCTTTTTCATTCATGGAAAAACCAAAATGATGTTCAAACACCCCCCCTTAGATGTACATACCTCTCTCTCCCCCTTTGACATCAAGGACAAAGAGATTAATATCTTATAACATCCCAAACAGTACAAACTCCCCCTTACTATATGATTTCTACAAACAATACTCCCCCTGAGATGGAAATGCCCAAAAACTGATGCTATGTACATAGTACTTCATAAAAAATGACACTACAATCCTCCATAATTCTATACAAAACTAAAATTGTTTTATCTTCAATACTCTTACAACTCATTTGGAAGGTAGGATGCTTTTGTAAATTACCTTGAGTTGAGCAAGAGTGGACACCTATTTTTCCTTTTTTGAGGAAAGAATGTGATTCTAACATTTAATCTACATACATAAATCCTCATCCTCATCTATGTTGTTTGTAGTCTTCCTCTTTTGATCAATTTTCTTAGCTTCTCCTAGCAACCCTGATAATGAAGCAAGTCTCAAGTTGTCTACTTCCCTCAGCTGACCAAAATGTTTCTTTATTTGTTCTCTTTGGTCTTGTAGCTATGACATCTGTGCATGAAGATTTTCAATTTGTGCCCTAGTTGATCCATCCTTGTCCTTTGACAAGTCATATATTTTAGCCATTTTTGTGATCTGTGACTCAATGGAGTCAATCTGAGTTTTGATGTTCTTGGTGGCATTTGGCCATTTCAAGAAAAAAAGATATAAGGCAGTGGCTTCATCAATGCATCCCTTAAACATCTTCAAATTTTCTTTTTAGTTTATTGTGTGCATTGGCACACTTATCAGATATCTCAGCCAACCTTTTATCATTTATCTTCCCTAATGCCTCTTGTTCTACTTTTTGTTCAACATGAGAAGAATGATCCTTAAAAGAATCCATCAATATCTTTAACTTTTGTTTTGGAGGCAAAGAGGAGTCAATGATTACCTATGGTAATCCTTCTTGAATCAACTTCACTACATCTTCAACTAAATTGGTCTTCTTCAAGTTTTCTTGCAAGAACTCCTTTCTTCCATAAGCATACAGGATGTCACCAAGTTGTAGCTTATGGAGGGGTGAAATATTTGACAAATCTACTTTCCCCTCATGAGTGGGAATCTGAGGTGTGATCATAGGTTGAAACTACATCTGTAAATTTAATAGGTCCTTGAATGAGTCTGATCCTACAAAACTCTAACCTATATCCATAGAAGTATCCTCAACATTCTCATCTTTCTTCTTCTCTGTTTCATCTTGAATCTTCTCATCTTGTTTCTCCTCAGTCTTCTCATCCTAAATTTTCTCATCTTGTTTATCCTGTTTGTTTTGTTTCATCTTGAGATTTATCAGGATTATCCTCTTTCTTTTGTTCATCTTTCCCTGCATTCTCCGAAGGAGGATTGTCATGTTCTACATTAGAATCAGTATTCACTTTAGCTTGATCTCCTGAACTATGTGCTTCTATTTTTTCTAGTGGAGGTGTACCCACATTACCTTGATCCTCTGCATTTTGTGTTTCAATGTTTTCTAGAGGACTAGTCTCCTTATTTTTCTTATCATCTTTCTTAGTCATATCATCACTTTTCACATTATCTTCAAAGGCTGATAGATCTATATCATCAGATATATCCTTAATAATTACCTCAACATTCTTCATCTCTTCAAGAATTTTGGCAGGTTTCTCTAATGTTTTTTTTTTCAATCTTTCTATTTCTTCCTTATCCTTTCCCGTCAGAATATTTGTTCTAAATTATTTTGCTTATTTTTGAGATACTTTAATCTTTTCTTCATCAGAGATGGATGGACCAACCTTTTCAACTACTCATTTCTTCATCTCATCCTCTTTTGCCATGGCTTCATTCCCCTTGTTGGTGAGAATGTCTAAAAGACTTGCAGGAAGTTGATCAATGATCTCAATTAGGGCCACATTAAAGGCCATCATATATCTACTTATGGCTTCCTCAATTGTTGTTTTATCATTGTCAGGCATTCCATCATAAGTCTCTGCAACTTCCTTCAGAGCACCATGTTGTGCAATGGCATTGACAGTGGCCTCAAGTTGTAGAGGCTTATATTCAGATTTTTGTTGAGGAGATATTTTTGTTTTCTTTGCTTTTCCTTTTCCCTTTCCTTTGGAAGTTTCTTCTTCTTCTTTGCTCTTTCACACACTTTCTTTCATTCAAATGAGATCAAATTTGATCAAGTAATAACTAAATAGGCTTCTCACCATCCCTGGTTGCTCTGCATTAATTGCAATCTTTTTTCTTGTCATAAGAAACTTTTTACTATACAGAGATATATGACCATTCAACAATCCTCCACAAAGAGTCCATTTGCTCTAGAAATTTGATCAAACTTCATCATATTATCAACCAAGCATATCCATATCACTTCTAGCCATTATGATGAAGATTTCATCATCTTATGCATTCAGGGGTTTTGAAAATATTTGTAGTTGCAACTCCCCCTGACTCAACACTTCCCTTTTGAGTTACTGGAAGATCCATCTGTACTAGGCAATGGTACAAATCCTTCCTTTACTTCACCTTCTTCCTTCTTCTTCTATATCTTGTTCACTTCCTTCTTTTGCCGACCAATGTTAATCTTCTTTTGAGGAGTAGGTCTTACATCCTTTCCCTTGCAGAACCTTGCAATTTGTCCTGTTTTACTGCACTTGTAGCAGGTGATACCGGTTTGCAGAGAAGAACCACCTCTTCTCACATTAGATCTCTAATTAGTAGCCTTATGACCAAACTTGTTGCATGTGTTGTAGTAACCATAGAAGAATTGAGAAGTTGTAGCATTGTTCTTGTTCATGAAACCATTCCTCATCATTTTACTTCTGTATTGATTAGTCTTATGATCAAATTTGTTGTAAACATGACACTGACCATGAGAGTTCACAACATTATACCTGGGAGGCCTAGATGAATTCTGATTTATCTTGCTTCTACATTCAATAGCCTTGTGACCAAACTTATTACAAGAATAGAAATTACCATTAAAAGCTTGAGGATACCTATTAGGAGTAGTTTGTTTAGGAGCATGCTTTCTGAAATTCTTCTTCTTATTCTTTCTTTGTCTTCGGACATGAATGAATTCATCTTCTTTTGCATCTTAGGAGGCATTCTTCTTAGGATCTTCAGTGCAAGATTTTTCTTCCTTTGTTTCAGACTTTCCTTCTACTTTGAAGTTATCATACAAGTTTACAAATGCACTGAAGATAGGATTTTTCCCTTTTTCACATCCAAGGCCAGATTTTTCTTTTGATGGCTTTTGAGAATTAATCAACTCATCAAGAATTTTAGAATCTCCTTTCAGTTTTAACCCCTTGTCAATTTGTTCTTTTACTTTTTCCATTTCTTTTCTTAGAGTGACAACTTCTTCCTCAAGTTTTTAACATTCAACAGCTTTCTCATTGAGCTTGACATTTAAGCACTCTTCAATCCTCTTGCCTTCTTCAACCATGACCTTCAAACTAGAGATCATATCTTCTACCTCTTTGAGTTTAATGTCACCTCCTTTATCTCCTTCTATTTGAGCTTTCAGTTTGCCAATTTCTTCTTTTGATTCTTTAGCTCATGTCTTCAATTTCACAATTGTCTCCTTTGATTTTTCAAGCATGGCCTCATATTCCTGGTTTAGTTCTCTTGATTCATCTAGATCTTGAAGGGCTGGCTGGAGTTCTCCTTCAAGGTCTACTTCATCTAAATTACGGTTCCAACGTTCAGGTTCCATTACTTCTAGATTTGGTTCTGGAGTAAACACATCAACCGACATAGCTTTGGATTCCATGTGTTCAAATGCAGGATCTACCTCAACTATTAATCTTCTCAAAGGTACTTGGCTTTGATACCAATTGTTAAACACACCAAGATGCTGAGAGGGGGGTGAATCAGTATATACAAAAATTTAACTACTTCATTTGTAGATCAAATCAAATTACTTAGAGAATAGAAAGTAAAGCATGCACCACATTAATCAACACAATGAAACCATGATTTTTACGTGGAAAATCCAATTAGGGAAAAACCACGGTGAGGATTAACTCACAATATAATAAGCTCACTACTATAAAAGATTACAACTTTGTTTAGGGCTACAACCCAAGGAAGCTACTACTCCCTGCTAACTTGTAAAGTAAGGCTACAACCTTAGAACAAGATACAAAGACGTGCTGAAGAGACTCACTGTCTAATAGTAGGATACATGAAAATTACAATGTAAATAGGAACCTGAACTGCTGTAAAGAAGGCATCTATCATATGTTGATATTGCAGTCCTCTTTTTCTGCACAATTACTCCATCATACTGACTTCTCACACTTCATCCTTGATATTCATCTCTCACATCCACACCCTTCACAAATGACTTTATTCTTTTATATATACCCTCTGCAACAACTCAAAACTTTGATTAAGTTAGTACCAAAAAGACCTTTAGATGAAACGTGTAATACTATATGGGTTGGATTAGAACAAATACTATTTGAGTTGCAGATCACTTCACATGACATAGTAGGGTCACCTAAACCAATTGATCAAGATCAACCGCACATGAAAGAAACCAGACTGTCGGCCTAAACAACACTAACACTTCTAACTGTCCATCTTTGCATCACCGAGGAGACACCAAAAACATGATGTAGACCAAGATATGAGTGATGTACCTTATCAACACTATTCTTACACCATTCACTTGAAAAATCTAATCATTATGTGCATCCGCAAAAGAAGAAACATATTGAACTGATGAAAACAGAGCATTCCAGACTAACTGTAACACATCAAAACATAGGATATTGCATTGTAGACCACTAAAACATCTAAAACTCATATGGATGCACTCATAAACTATTCTTAACATATCCCCAAAACCGTACAACCATATCTATCACTACAGTGGAATGTAGATCATTTAACTTAGGTGCACTGTAATCAGTAGTCATATAACTCAAGTTGTCTTGAACACTTCTGTCATTTGAAGACAACTTCTGGACCATTAGAACACTTGATACTGCAAGGAAGCATGTATTACACATCTTTGAACATGTTCTCAAAACTGCATGGGCACATCTTCTCTTCTAGAGGAATACGGAGCATTCCAACAGGTCTCCATCATTGCTTTATTTTGTCTTAGCACTAACCGGAACTCTGTCACTGATAACTTTCTCTATTGAAGGTGTAATAAGATGAAATATTGGATAAAATACCTTCATATCTGAATTAACTTATATTCTAAACCACAAGACTAAATCTTTCTTTGCAGAGGAATGCGGACCAAAACACTGTGACTCTGCCTTAGGGTATACACTGTGAATTCCTTAGCCAAACTTCTGCAACTTATCTCTAAGTGTGGTACACCATCCTGGTAGGATATCAATGTAGTCATATAGGAAACATGTTAGAACAGGTTTACACACCTCAGCATCAACTTATATAGTTGGTTGATTACCATTCTTCCTCATCTTGCAAAGCTAACTGATATTATTGTATATTGACTATCTTCAAAATATATACAATGACAACCAGTCTTACTTGCACATACTTTTGACATCAATTACAACTAGTCTTATCAAGGTTCCAACACTTTTAATATGCACATGACTAATTGAGTCACTAACAAGGGAGTAAAATGATACCTTACACCTAGATTTTTCCAAAATCCAAAATGAATTAGAGAGCATGCTTCAAAAATGCCAATCAAACAATTCCTTTAAGACTTCAGTCATACTCAAAATATTTACAATTGCAATTCACACATTTCACACATTAGAAATCTTTTATAATCCAAGATGATGCTAAAATAAAATTTGACTTACTAGCCAAGGTGACTTGACACATTCACTTATGCCTTTGGAGATTATTAGAATTTATCTTTAGATTAAAATCCATCAATCGAATGATATTACCATATAGCAACACAAAAATATAGAATTTTGGTTGGGACATATGGCTCTACCCAATATTCCACCTTACAAAGCTTCTATTCCCTACCTCATTGAACTGATTACCTATTCAAGGCTTAAAACTTCTTGACTAAATTCCTTGGTGATAATCATATTCCCTAATACAATTGTACTATCTAGCTCTACCTGTTGAAATACACAAGACAACTGAGAGGGGGGGTGAATTAGTTGTCACAAAAACTTAACTTTGTAAACCATCAACTACTTAATTACTAATAATTAGATTTAACCATGAAAGCATGAAACCATAGACTTAATCACAATCACACATTCAACATAGTAGACACTAGATTTTTACATGGAAAACCCTAAAAGGGAAAAACCACGGTGGGTGTTAGCCCACAGAAAATATATGAGTTATAACGATACCAAAAAATAAAGGCTCACTGCCCAAAATTCTCAATGTAAAGAACGACTCACTGCCAAAGGGTGGCTCACTGCCAAGGGGTGGCTCACTTCCAAAAATGGTGAACTGATTAAGTAACATCTACTCCACACCTGAGTTCAGTTCCATTGAAGCACAATATAACTTCTCTACTCTACTCTTTCACACCTTTGCACTTATCTCTTCATCTTCGCACATCCACACATTTTCACAATTACATTACAAGTCTTTATACAAGTCAACAATCTTGGAATGTACATCAAGGTCGACAATACATTCATCAACCGTTGGAAAAATCTCCAAGGTCGGCATTACAAAAACATACATAGAAATAGGTCTGGACCTAATACGTAAATTTGCTAAGGGAAAGATGTAAAGATGTATGTTGATCATGCCACGCCTTAGCTAGGACTCAAACATAATTCTTCATGCCACTATATGCTTCCACAATCTTCAAGGCAGCTTCGCAATTAGTGTAATCAACCAAGTCAGCCAAGACTAGTGAGAGCACTAGGTCTGCTAAGAACATTCTTCATCCATGATCCAAATTTCTCTTTGCAAACCAATCCAAAGGTAGGAACACGATTAGAAGACATCTACAAGAACATTGTAATCACCAGGAACAACCGCCCCTCCAACCACTCTGTCAAGAAGATTCTTCAAATCAGAGCACAAGAACAACACTGTCAGCCATTGTCACAAAGAAAGGATAGCTTGTGGACTGCCAAATCATGAACCATTGTAGTTGAAAGCACTTATCATCATTCTAGACTTAACTCTAGAACCACAAACCAAAATACTTCAATGAGGAGGAATGCAGAGCATAACACTTTTTCCTTGTCACCACCAAACATACAGGAAAAGTAGTTTTCACTCTGGTGAACATAACTCACTCAAATCTTCATATCAGAGGCTCAAACTTGGAATATAACATCTTCAGATAGACTTCTAAATAACTTCCAATCCACAGACAAAGATATTCATCCTACATGAAATGCAGAGAAATCTTCCAAACAATTTTTGTGTATGCAATACATTGTTTCCACTGCAACTCATTGTTTCTACCGGAGGAGCTAATTTTCTCAATATCCTCAACATCAAGATCACTTACATAAGTAAATACAAAGTATCTCACATATTACAAGAAAGAAACAAAATAGGAGCATAGTTGACACCAATGACAACACTGATTAGGCACATACTTGCAACAATCTCCCCCTTGTCATTGATGGCAACATATGATGTGAAAAACTAAAAAGACCATCAAGATAAGATTCTCCCCCTTTCTATTTACACATCTTCATTCTTTCTCCCTCTGATTTTTTCACATGATTTCTCTCCCCCTTTGACATCAATGGCAAAGGGCACATACTTACATTCTGCTGCTATGATCCAACTGGGTTGTTACACATCTAGCTACTCCCTTTGAGAGGTAGCTTTTATTGGCCTAGGTAAAGCAATGACCTCTTCAGTCACTTTTCCACTTTTATTCCACTTAATTCTAAAAATCTCCTTGGTTTTAAATACATTCTTATCCACAGACATAGGGATATGTTCCCAAGTCTGATTCTTCTCAGTGTGTTCTTCTGTAACCCTTGTTCTTATCAATCACCAATGATTTGATCTTCAGTACAAGTCCTTTGGGTCTTATAAATCCTTTCCAAAGCTTCTTCACCCTTCACTTTCTTTCCTTTTTCTTCATTGCTTCATGAAGACTCAAACAGTTCATATCCATTCTACTCAGAGTTCATTAGGTACTATCAATCATAATGAAAACTTGCTCTGAACTGGGAGCAATTTTGTTTTATCAACCCAAACATTTTTGCACAATTCTTCTTTTATCCTTCACAAATATAGTCTCAGTCCTAACTTAGACTTTTGCTGCTAATCCTTAACCTCGTCTCTTTATTCTGGGTCATTAGCATCAATCTTTTGGCTGGGGAGGAAAGATTTTCAATAAGACTCCTCCTTAACTAGAGCTCCTAATTTACTTCCCAGAGGAAATATCGACACCAGAAGTTGATGCAGATTCATCCTTGACTTCAATCACATCTTTCTTGGTCTAGATCTTGCCCATTTATTTCTTAGTTTCAACCAGATCAACTTTTTCCTTTCCCTTATCATTTCTTTGCTCTATTTTCCTTTCTTCAGCATAGTAGTTTCTTTTCACATTCTTGCTTCTACAAAATTTTGTCTTATGTCCAAGTTTGTTGCAATCATAGCATACAATACTTCCCTTTCCTTGATTCCTTCCTCTAAATGAATTCATCCTTGATCTGCATTGATTAGCCATGTGCCCAGATCTATTGCAAGCAAAGCACTTTCTATTGAATGATTGAGTATTCCTTGCATTGTAAAAGCCATTCCTTAGCAGACTTCTGCATTCATTTGATCTATGACCAATTTTCTTACAATTGAAGCATTGACCAGAGAATGATGGAGCATTCTGATTTATTCTACTCGTACACTGAGTAGCCTTATGACCAAGATTTTTTCAATTAAAACAATATCTATTGAAAGATGGGTACCTTTGCGCATTTGGTTGCTTGACTGGTGGTCTTCTTAATCTATTCCTTTGAGTTTGGGTTTGCTTGCATTTGTCCTTCTTGGCTTCAACATTTTCTTCTTGATTTTCTCTGGAACTTCCACTTATCTCAAACATCACATCCTCTTTTCCATGACTTGCCATAGCCATTTGCCTATTCCATCTGGTAGCACTCTCACTGAGTTTGTCTTGTTCATCCCATGAGTGTTTCAGATCAACAACTTCTTCAAGCTTTATGCAATCTATGGTTTTGTTTATCAGACATTCTTCAATTTTTGCTTTCTCTTCATTTGCTAACCTTAATTCTTCATTATTCTCTTTGAGTCTTTGCTTGAGCTCTTTGATTTTCTTACATAGCTCCTTGATGTATTCATTTGCTTCTGTTAAGTTTCCCTTCAAGTCCATACTTAAATCTTTAGATCTCTCAAGGTTTTCAAGAATATTATTAAACCCTTCACTTTTAGAGGATGAATATTTGTCTTTAGGAGTTTTCATTGTGTTGCAGGCTTCAGTTGGTGATTTGGCAATCAAGTACCAATTTGTTTGTATTTTAGTAGATTTGTGTCCATTCGTCTGCAATCCTTTTTGTTCAGTCTCTTCGTCTTCAACCTTAACATTTGTACTTTCAATGATCTTTTTCAATTTCTTGTTGTAACACTGATAGGCCTTACTCTTGGTAGAATATCCAAGAAAGATCCCTTCATCATATTTAGTATTGCTTTTGCCAACCACTTCTTCTCTTTTGATATAGCATTTGCTTCCAAAGACTTTAAAATACTTCACTGAAGGACTCTTACCATACCACAATTCATAAGGAGTTTTTGTATCATTTCCCTTGACTTGAATTCTATTTAGAGTGTAGACAGCAGTATGCATGGCTTCTTTCCAATAGTCTTCTTGTAGGTCAGCTTCCTTAATCATTGTCTTAGCAGCTTCTTGAACAGTTCTGCTCATTGCTTCCATCATTCTATTTTCTTTATATAACTGTCTTTTTGTTCCATTCATCTCATAGAACAAATTGAATTTGCCAAAGGTAAATTCTTCTCCTTTGTCAGTCTTCAAGCATTTGATTTTCATATTCAACTCATCTTCAACCATAGTTTTGAAAGTTTTAAATGCTTCTAAAGCTTCTGATTTTTCTTTGAGGAAACTTACCTAAATCATCTTAGAATAGTCATCAACAAACAACATAAAGTACCTGTCATCATGAAGACTTTTCACTTTTGTGGGACCACAGAGATTTGTATGAATCAGTTCCAGCAATTTATTTGAGGATTTTTCTTCAACCTATAAGCTTCTTTCAATATGCTTTTCAACTTGACACATCTTGCAGGTGAAGTTGCTAAAATGTATCCTTTCTCGCAGATCTTTCACAACTTGAGCTGAGCTTATCCTTATTAGGTCATTAGGATTAATGTGACACAATTTCCTATGCCAAAGCCAAATTTCATGATTCTGAGTTATAGAGTAGATAATGTCACCTTCTCTAAGATGATAAAGATTTTCTTCTGTCCTTTTTCCACTAGTTATTAAAACTCCAAATTTTTCTCTGATTTCAAAGGTGTCATTTTGAAATATGAATTTATATCCTTCTCTACACAATTGACCAATGCTCAAGAGATTTTGTCTTAGGCTTTCAACATAGAGAACATCTTTAGTATGTTGTTTTCCATCAAAACTAATTGAACCTTTTCCACATATTTTAGCAGTATGATCATCTCCAAATCTAACTAATCCTTCTTCATTCTCCACAAAATCAATAAACTTGCCTTTATCTCTAGTCATATGATTTGATCAGGTAGTATCAATAATCCAATAGTTCGTTATGCCAGTACTTGCCTTTGGATCAAAACTCTCATCATTTTTGCAATTGTCATCCTCTAAATTAAGACAATAGTCATCATCTTCATCTTCTTCAACATCATAAAATGTTTTCTTGGACTCTCTGTGTTTGCCTTCTTCATCATAAAGTTTTGAGTTTCTTTTTGGACATCTGGAAGCATAGTGACTAGCTTCACCACAATTGGAACAATTGAAAGATAATTCATCCTTACGTGACATCCCAAATCAACCTCAAGCTGTCAGGATTTTCTTCTGAGGAACCCGCTCTGATACCAATTGTTGAAATACACAGGACAACTGAGAGCGGGGGTGAATCAGTTGTCACAAAAACTTAACTTCATAAACCATCAATTACTTAATTACTGATAATCATAATTAACTATGAAAGCATGAAACCATAAACTTAATCACAATCACATATTCAAGACAGTAGACACCAGATTTTTATGTGGAAAACCCTAAAAGGGAAAAAAACACGGTGGGTGTTAGCCCACATAAAATATATGAGTTATAACAATATTGAAAAATAGAGGCTCACTACCCAAAATGCTCACTACAAAGAATGGCTCACTACCAAAGGGTGGCTCACTGCCAAGGGGTGGCTCACTACCAAAAATGGTGAATTGATTAAGTGGCATCTACTCCATGCCTAAGTTCAGTTCCATTGAAGCACAATATAACTTCTTTGCTTTGCTCTTTCACACCTTCACACTTATCTCTTCATCTTCACACATCCACACATTTTTGCAATTACATTGCAAGTCTTTATACAAGTCATCAACCTTGGAATGTACATCAAGGTCGACAATACATTCATCAACCATTGGAACAATCTCCAAGTTCGGCATTACAAAAACATACATAGAAATAGGTTTGGACCTAATACATAAATTTGCTAAGGGAAAGATGTAAATATGTATGTTGATCATGCCACACCTTAGCTGGGACTCAAACGCAATTCTTCATGCCATGACACACTTCCACAATCTTCAAGGCAGCTCTACAATTAGTGTAATCAACCAAGTCAGCCAAGACTGGTGAGAGCACTAGGTTTGCTAAGAACATTCTTCATGCACGATCCAATTTTCTCTTTGTAGACCAATCCAAAGGTAGGAACACGATCAAGAGACATCCACAAGCACATTGTAATCACCAGGAACAATCGCACAATCTCCAACCACTCTGTCAAGAAGATTCCTCAAACCTGAGCACAAGAACAACACTGTTAGTCACTGTCACAAAGAAAGGATAGCTTGTAGACTACCAAATCATGAACCATTGTAGTTGAAAGCACTTATCATCATTCCAGACTTAACTCTAGAACCACAAACCAAAATACTTCAATGCGGAGGAATGCGGAGCATAACACTTTCTCCCTGTCACCACCAAACATACAGGAAAAGCAGTTTTCATTCTGGTGAACATAACTCACTCAAATCTTCATACCAGAGGGTCAAACTTAGAATATAACATCTTCAGATAGACTTCTAAATAAGTTCCAATCCGCAGACAAAGATATTCATCCTACATGAAATGCAGAGCAATCTTCCAAACTATTTTTCTGTATGCAATACACTATTTCCACTGTAACTCACTGTTTCTACCGGAGGAGCTAATTTTCTCAATATCCTTAACATCAAGATCACTCACATAAGTAAATACAAAGCATCTCACATATTACAAGCAACAAACAAAATAGGAGCACAGTTGACACCAATGACAACACCGATTAGGCACACACTTGGAACAATACTAAGAGGAAATAAACATGATATTCAACTATTTGACCAAGTTGTCTCAAAGTTAAGTTAGGGAATAACTCTTATCTCAAAGAGACCAAATAGGTTCAAGCACTAGGTAAGACTAGATTACTACTTATCCCTTACTTCCTTTCCCAACACATTGACTCAATACATAAAATAAGTCTCTAGTTGGTTCATCTTGACATTTAGCATAAAATGATGTGGACTTCTCACTTAGGACCATGCACTACTTTTCTTAAAGGAAACTCACATGCACCCTACCTCACAAAGGGTTCACCATTCACATGCAAATACTTATAATCTATCATATGCATATTTTATCTTACACCATCAAGAATCACGATCTAATAGATTTAATCCATTTTCTATAAATTATTCCTAAAATATTTATTTCATAATAGTTATGAATCGACATGTGTACTACATGTAGATGACTTAACAAAATGCCTCAAGGAAAAGTACTCTTGAGATATGCTAAACTCAATCTTTAATCGATTAAAGATTGCATGAGAGGAATATTCATGTCCTATACAACACATGGGTATGTGCATGGAAATAGGGGACCAAAAGGGGGTCAAAAGTGGCCACTTTTTTTTTATGAAATTAGTAAAAACTTATCTTGGATGATAAATTGAAGATAGCCACACTCAAAACTAGAAGATGTTATAAGAACAAGACTTGTAGTTCTTAGAATCTAGTTTCTAAACTACTATTTTTTTTCTAAAAATGGTGGTGATTAAGAGGTTCAAATAGGGGGAGCACACAAAGTGCTCCTATTTTTGTCATAAAAATATAACATAGCATCTGCTGTGCTCCCCCTAAAATGTTGACTTTTTTAAGTATTTCACAAATCACTTCAGTGGAAAATTAGCTAACATCATTTAGTTTATGCCTGATTTTTCTATTAATTTTTTATTGAATATATGATTTTTTATGAATTTTCAAAGTGGACACATCTTGAAAAAAAAAATTTGAGCTTTCTCCCCCCTAATTTTTTTGAAAACTAATCAAAAATCAAAATTTTTCAATGTGTATAGAAAAGAGTCTAGAATCTAAAAATGTAATTTGTTTCAAATTTTGATGAATGTGTAAAAAATGACACCAAAAATACTACATGTCATGCCTAATTCTCTCTCCCTTTGTCCATCCCTCTATCTTCTATCTCCCTCTCCCTCTCCCTCACTCCATCTCTATCTCTCCCTCACTCTCCCCCCTCTATCTCTCTATTTCTCCCTCTCTCTATCTCTATATTTCCTTTTCCCTCTCCCCTCTCTATCTATCTATCTATTTATCTCTCCATCTTTCTGTCTATTTTTTTTCTTCTAGTATTGACTATAGTACTAGTGTATGTCTAACATCCTTAAATTCCCCACTTACTGTTTGATCATATTAATACCTTGAAACTCTTTCTTATTGGTTGCTCAATTGTATTTTTTCAAAAAAAATATATGTAGATTTTAAATAAAGGAGAGTAAATTTCCTCCTGGAGGGTGTAAATGCAATGTACACTTCACCAATATCCATGGAGAGAAAATTCAAGAAGTGCACCAAGATAGAGTAGGCTAAGAAAATACTATTACATTGTAAAATGTGTACACTAGCATTTTACACTTAGTTTAGCACCTGGGTGGACCTACAATGTTTACAGTTATTAATCATGACCTATTTTAACACCTTTTTGAACATTAAGCGTGTGATTCTTGATCCCGAGGCACAAAACCTAAAAAATAACTATAAGGCAAGGCTAAACACACTTAAAGTGCCTTATCCTAGGAGTTTTGGGGCTAAGGATCAGGGTGCCCAAGTGCCCTAGGCCCTCCTTTAGCCCTGACCTAAATTGGTGGGTTGTTGGCTTATGACATCTTAAATGATTCCTAATGTCAACCTCATTCGGTATAGTTCTCCAGAAATCAATGGGAATGCATATAAAAGTAAGTTAGTTTATTCATTTGAACATCTCTAAGTTATCTAAGCAATCTCTAGGCACTCTTATACTCTCTCTTCTTCTCTCTTGTGCTCTCTACTCTTCTCTAAAGCTCTATATTGTGGATTATTGATGTGGCACTAACTTATTGCAAGTCTTGTGAAGATCTTTCTACTTCTTTGGGCTACACCAACTTCTTGAGTCAAGTTGTGACATTGCATGAAGCATGCTAGGGTTTCCATGCTCATGGTGACTTCTTTCCTTCATGCTTTGTTCTAGCATTCCATTCTACTTCAGATTTGCCTCTGCCCTCCTAGGGCACATGTTCATTATCTATCATCTTTGCTATTATGGAGGTGGAAACACCATTCATGGAGATTGAATTAGGCAAGTTCCTAAATAACACCCAACCATTTTCCTTCTTGTGCATGTGCGGGTCAGATCCAAAGGAATTTGTAGAAATCAAGCTACAAGAGACAGGAGCACAGAAAGGCGAAGACACAGGAATTATCATAGTTTGTAAAACCCTAATCAGGTTCTAGTGTGTCCAAGCACCCTAGTCCTTTGGCATCTCAAGTAAGGATCTAGGTTCCTCTTGATCCCCTAATCTCTACTATCTATTTAGATTCTAGGTTTATGCTTTTGACTGTCTGTTATGCTCTAATCTTGCTCAATTAGGTTTCTTATTTTTCCCTAGTTTGATTGGTTAGATTTGGTTGATTCTCCTCTATACGACAAAGGGACAAAACCCCTATAGTTTTTCTCTCCTTCTTGGGTATAATCCAATCTCGGATTGTTTCCTAATGTTGGATAGAAGAGAGTTTTGACCTAGTTTGATCTATTGAGCTAGTCTCTCTTTTCTAACATTTTGGTGAACCCGATGTGAACTTGCACTTTTGAATCCTTCTTTCTTCAGATTTGAGTTCCTACCTTAGATCTGATTATATTACATTCATTCATCATTTTTCATAGTTACATAGCTTATTTCTTGCATTATTTCATTGTTAGGGTTTAAAAAAACCTTGCATTTCTAGGAAATCTAGGTAATCTTCAACCTAGGGTTTGTATAGTAGTGTGTTGTCTCAGGTCTTATTGCATTATTGGGTTGATTAAAGGGATTTAATTTTTTGTACCTTACCATCCTTTTTATTTTAGAACACTCTTGCATCCTTGCATTTGAAATTTGGAAAATAAGCATTTCATTTTAGATCTTGAAAAGAGCATATTTGTTACCCTGTTTGCCTTTCATAAAGTTAGATCATCATAGAATGAATTAAATTTCTGATTTTGCATCAGATCTAATTTATATTATTGTAGTTAATCATTTCATGGTGTTGCATCTTGCATTTAAAACTCTTATTTGCTAAGGTTTTGTCAAAAAAGTTGCATTTTTGGAAAACCTAGTTAAATTCAAAGCATAGGGTTTGTAGTTAATATATTGTTTCAGATTTTGATGATATCATTTACATTTAAAACCTGATCTTTCATTTCTATAGCATGTCATAAACATCATTTTGTGTTCAAAAAGAATTCTTGCATCAAAAAATTGTGGTTTAGGAAGTAAGCATTTAAAATTTAGGGTTTTGATAATAAACCCTAGCTAGTTTTGCATTTAGTGCATCTTCATCAAAGAAAAGTTCTCTAAATCTTTGTTGAATTTAAGTGGATAAATCATTTAGGAACTTCTTTTGCACATACTACACATCCTACATTTACAAGACTTAGTTGTTTTTTATTATATTGGTAAAACGGGTTTTGAAGGGGCCTCGAAACCCTTTACAAAAAGAAGCAGACTTAGAATAGTAAGCCAACCAACCACCAACTAGAAGATACATAAACAACTAAAGCATAGAAAAACATAGCAAAAAAGAACAACCCAGCCTAAGTCATTTTCTTTAAGGTTTCTGCTGCTTCAAGTTCGTGCTCATAGAAACTCTCATGCAGTTTGATGAAATTTATCATCTCTTTTTTCTCCTCTTTAAACTGTTTCTTTCTGCTTCCCCTTGTGTGAGTTAAAGGGCCACCTGTATCCTCCATAACCACCTGTTTACCTTTTTCTTTAGTACCAACCTCTTTGTCCTACACACCATAGTCATCCACATTCAGGATATCTTCAGCTCTGAAATCTTTGAACTGATCTTTGTTGAGTTCCTTGAGCTTCTCAGTTAGCATCTTCATACCTTTTAAACTATTATGAATGGTTAATTTATTAATCTGCATCATCTTTTCAAGATTATTATTGACATCAATTAATTTTTCCTCCAGATACTAGATTCTCGTGTCAAAGTCTTCCCTCATCCTCAACATTCCTGCTCAATTTCTTCCATTTTAGGGATGGCTTCCCAATTCTGAAATATTAATTTATCCTATTCCACCATCAACTGCAGTTTAATGTTAATTTTGTTGATTTCAACAAAGAACCATTTAGTCATTTTGTGTTGGAAGTTGACCGCATTTTTTACCAACCCAAACACCTCCTCCACTTCATCTCTGTTATTAGCCTTATCCATTAAATCATCAAAGTTCTCAATGAGATTCTGAGAAGGGTCTGGAATCTTAGGGAAATGAAGGCCTACAAGACCTAGTTGTTGTGGTTACCAAGAATATCACATTTTTGGAAGACCGTGCTTCTCTTGCACTTGTAGGTATTTGATTGCAATCTTATTTTGATATTGGTTGTACTTGATTAATTAATTGTACATTTCTGCTCCATATCATATTTTCATAGAGTAGACAAGGCATTTCATTATGGCCTCTTCTTGTTATTCCTCTTTGGAATCTTTGCATGCATATATCATAAATTTTGAATTTTTTTCTAAATTCATTAATATGCATCCTCACATTTTAGATAACATAGCATCCATGTATGATATTGATGTGTCTATATGTTCTATATATTATATCCTTTGTTATACATCTGATTTTGCTATTTTCATGACTCTCATGGGTATTTATCCTTCGATATTACAAGATCTCACTAAAATCATCTCCATGAATTGTCATGAGAAAGATGATGATGATAGATCCTCTTCTACTTCTACTATAATTCATGATGATACCATTGACATCATTTCTAAAGCATGCAATGGTGACTTATATTTTCCTACTTCACCCTATGGTTTGTATCTCTCTCCCAAAAATGAAGATATTTTGGTGCAAGAGGATGAGATCATTAATGCACTCCTTAGTCTCTCTTCTAGAGATGCGGCATTAGATGATGTTGAGCATACTACTTCTATTTCTACCATAGTACATGAGGTTTATATGGCTTATCCTATTGATCTTCCTCTTTTGGTTGAATGTTCAAGTACCATAGATATCACTAAGGATGTGAAGACCCTTGATCTTCCTCATTTGATTGAATGTTCAAGTACCTTGGATATCACTAAGGATGCAAAGACCCTTGATATTTCTCCTTTGGTTGCATGTTCAAACCCCTTGGACATCACTAAAGATACCATCATCAACAGTTTTCTTAACAACACTTTATCCCCCTTCATTCCAATGCTTTCCCTTCAAAAGATGAAGCGTTAGTGGATGAAGAGCAGTCTCTCACATTAAATCCCTTAGGGATGGATGTTGAGCTTACTCAAAAGGAAAATAATGTCAATTCAATTGTCATTAATAGACTTATTCCGCCCACTAAGGGGATAGTGAATAAGTGTATTAATGTTTCTAAAATCATTGTGCATGAGGAACCTAATCTACCTCCTTTCTCTAAACCTGTGATTACGGTTTGAGGTGTTCCAACACCACCTTGACCCCTAGGTTACTTTCTCAATATTGCAAAATAAATTACTCAAGGGAATCAAGGTGTTCAAAGTGTGTCACAAAAATCTCATTATGATGTGGTTTCTCGCACATACAACACCTGTAATAACAAGAAAAGTAAGCACACACCAAGTGTGCCCCTTTCTCTTCCACCTTCTCAACCTATCCTACCTAAAGCCCCTCACCTTCCTCCACATACTGGTAAAGAATATGATCTTGTTGAAATAACAGAATACATGCATCAAGCATTATTCATCTAAATCAACATGAAAAAGAAAACATATATGCAAACATACATTCAACATACAACTCATAAACTCACAGTAAAAGATAGAACAACCCAGCTGAAGTGTTTTTCATTACTTCTCCAAAATTTTCCCAAATCTTCAACCATAAAATGAGTAACACGGTTCCCTTTTATAACAAGAACGTGTACCTTCAACATTTAATACATTGTTTTTCAAAATTCACTGGATACAAAGAACCGCCAAAAAGGCATTGAGAACATTAATTGCATAAGCCAACTTCATTAATTTTCCCGCCCTAGCAACCCTGGATTTAAATTTTGAAAATACGCTCACCATTTCCCTCCAAATGCTCAAAAGAAATGTCTGCAACTAAAAAATTTCATCTTTTGAATGCATACTGTTGATTTTGATGAAGAGATGATGGGATCAATGCCTTGAAATACTCTGCCCCCATGTTGGTGCCATTGAAAAGTCCTCCAACAATGACATTGCGCCACGTTCACGTTCCTCTTTCTTTGCTGACTTTTCTCTCTTTTGTCCATTTATCCTTGCCACATGTCGCAATTTCGGGCCTGAGAGGCAAAGAGCAAGCCAATTCTCCTTTGGCTTCACGAAATCAAGCAGGAGCCTCCACGTGTCCCTCTATTTTCTTTGCACCCCCTCTGTCATTAGGCTTAGTTTCCCTTTATATAAGGAGAACACACAACACTATGACACTTGGCACTCTCTGCCTCTTTTTCTTACTGAAACATGGTAACACTTGAGAGCCTCAAAACTGAGACAGATGGCAAATTGGCATGCCCTCAAAAGCTTCTTTTGTTTCTCAACCTTCAATCACCTGTGGTAGCGACACCTGGCACACTCCGTTGCACTTAAAAACTTGATTTTAATATTTTGGGCCCAACACATCGTACTCCTGCGCCAAGCCTGCCACGCATCGCTCCATCGTAACTGCACGGTGAATATTCTCTTCTGACATATTCCTCTTGTGTGCTTGCACGGTGCCCTCCACGCATCCTCTGATGCTTCCCAAAACTTATTAAAGAATAGAGAGACACGTGGAAGACTCTGCATAGTGCAACAAGAGACACGTGGCACACTAGCGGGCATTCTAAATGCTTCTCAAAATAGTTTCTCCTTGAAGCCCCGCGGTAGCGACACTTGGCACTCTCCGCGGTAGTTATCTGATTTATCAATTTGGATCCTTGATTGAATGGTTGTAAGCCGCATTCAATCGACAGCTAGTGTCTTATCGCGGCTGCACAAGGGTATGGTGATGTCATTGATGACGTACTACGACACTACGATAAATGACCACTCTACACACCTGGGCCCTTCTTAAGACTTAGGTATTAAACTTTTGCGATAGGCCACAAGCGGTAACACTAGGGAGAAGAGGCCGATCACCTCACGACTTAAAGGGCTCAAAGTTGTAACTTAGGCAACTGAGAACCTAGGACAGGTGGTCAACAGAGGAATAGAAGATAAAGCAAGGGGCACACGACAAGATTAAAGATTAGGGCTTTAAGGGTTTAAGGGAATAAAAATAAAGGCTTGTAGACTTGACTTAAAACCCTAAACCTAGGTGGGTACCACCAGTGGCTCTTGCTCACGGATGTATGCCTCTTGCAGGCATGGCGAGAATCCAGCTATCTCTAGGATGTAGACCAGGTGCTACATCCATTGGGCCATAGAGTCAAATGCTCAACTCTGCACCACAATTCATTTCTTCAAATTTTACTTGGTGGCCCAGGGCCACCAAAAATGAAAATCCAGTACCTTCCTTTATCAAAGACCCTATTTTGATCTGACTGCCCCATATTACAACTGAAAACATGACTAAAATCTGCCCATAAATTAATCTTGTCATCAACGTGCTTGAACATATCATTGAGGCTGCCACTATCAATGCAACATCTATGATTCTATATTTTAAAATCAGGCATACATCCATACGTATCATCATATCCTTCAGCACCAGGAAATATGTGAATGTCATATTCACCAAACAATGCATTCTTATATAGCATACAACACTTATCACCATCTATGTTACCATTATGCATTATAAAGTGATCTCCTAGTTGAACTAAAAAATGAAAGCACTCATAGTCCACCATATAGCTAGGATCATCAGGTCTCATTTCATCATAAGTTTGCATATAGAAGAAACTGTCATATTCATTTCTGTGCACCTCATGCAAACAACCTTCAATGACATTAAATAGTAAAGGTTCACACTTTGGCTTCTCTCTGAGCTGGATATCATTATGCTGATAAGAGCCCACATCTAAGAATTTCAGCTCAACCTCGTCCTCATCATCATATGTATCATATGCTTGGAAAAGGGCTGGTCCAAGTGTCTCAAATTCATTACAGTATGTTATTGGTTCATGGATAGCTGAACATGCATCTCTATCGTCACATGCACCAATGAGTTCCTTGTGTGGAGGAGTATTAGCCTGTGTGTCAAAATTATAATTAACAGAAGAACAATTATACTCAGCACTACTGCTTGTTTCAATCTCTGATTGCTCTTCATCATCTCCCTGTGTTTGGATATAAAAAGGCAATGATTCAAATAGGGGACTGCTCTTTTGTTTTCTTATTTCTTCTCTATCCTACGCACAATACTCACAATCATCTCCACAAACCCATTCCAACAAATACTCATTGCTGCCCAGAACCTCATTATTGTTTCTAGAACCAAACACCTCAACCCTAGACTGGGAGTCATCATTGATCCTCTCATTGGCATCCATCATTGGTGAACAATCCAATTGAGTACGGTCATTAGCATTATGTTCAAACAAAGCATTCTCAACTTCTATCTCCCCATTTACACATTTCTCTTCAAATGATGCCACTATCACAGAATCATTTGCAACCACACAGCTACTACTTATACCAATGTCTGTGGACAGTGAACCCTGTATGTGCTCATCCCTCTTTTTTTCTGCATTTTCTAAAAACTTGTATGCCATTTGCATATCTTTTATCTTGAATTCTCTCACCAGTGCACTAGAGCGCTCCTCAAAGGCCTCAAAGTACATAATAATGTAGGTTGGAGTATCAGGTTTGAAGTCTTCAGGGATTTGTGAAAGGGCAACTGCAAATCTATGATTGAAATCAACACTGGACTCTTCATCCTGTCTCCTAATTTCTTTTAACCTTAGAACAAGATCAGCAGGTTCTTTTGTGAATTCTTTTTTAAAACTATCCACAAGGTCATCCCAGCAGGCAAAAGATTTCTCAAGAAAGCTCAAATACTAGTCTCTAGCTCTTGCACTAAGGGATCTAACAAAAAACCTCATCCACATATCCTCGTCTCCAAATGAATGTTTCTCCATGAAGCTGTGAAAGTTTTGGATATGTGCATTCCCCTCACACACACTATGTCCACTAAATTTGGGCATTTGATTATAAATTTGAGCTGGCATGCTTTCAACTTCATAGTCAACCCATGATAGGTCTAATTGGTCATACAAAGGATCAAAAGAGTTGACAAGAGGTTTAGCAATTTGGCTGGTAGACATAGCATGGTTATTGTTTAATTGAGCCTGTTGAGCTTCTAAGGATATTAACCTTTTCTTTATCTCTTCAATTTTTTTACATAACATTGCTTTCCTCTCTTGGCTGAGCACGGGTATATTGGCTGAGCATGGGTATATACATGTTTGGATTCATGTAATTTTTAGTTTTAGACATTTTATGTCCACCTAAATCCTCAAGCTTCATTTGGCATTCAACTTGTACAATAGAACAACAAATAGAAGTGGGAAGAAACTGTGTACCTTTTTCACATCCAGTTGCTATAACTTTGAACAGAATACTCTTAGATCACAATAGCATACACCATCCCTTCATGTGTATTGAAATTTTTAGCATAGTCGCCACCTCTCCAAAGAGGATGAAATCTTCAAACAACTAAAAGCTCTTCAAAGAACAAATAATTTTATGAGTTCATTCCGCCGACAGAGCACCATTATTCACACAAAGTATCTAGGTATACTGCAATAATGTCCACAGCAGAGTCGCCATTTTGTTGCGACTCGAATGGGCAAGACATTCACCAGAGATTCCAAGATAACACTTTTAACTTCAACTCCCTAGCAGAGTCACCATTTTGTTGTGACTCGGATGGGCAAGACATTCACCAGAGATTCCAAGATAACACTTTTAACTTTAACTCCCCGACAGAGTAACCATTTTGTTGCGACTCGGATGGGCAAGACATTCACCAGAGATTCCAAGATAACACTTTTAACTTCAACTCCCCATCAGAGTCACCATTTTGTTGGTTTCCAAATGAGCAAAGGGTTTTCCACTTCCTATGCTCAAGCAAATTCAGCCAACAAAGATGGGAGGTTGTGTGAACTGCCTCCCCTTCACTTTAGGTTCTACTGCACCAAGCGGGTATCCCTTGAACAAAAGATTTAACTTTGACTCACTCAGAACAAAAGATTTAGCTTTTCAATATCAGGCAGAATGCTCTCATGTATGGACCAAGATCTGTTGGATAAATCACAAGGCTGGCAATATTCTTGGACATATCACATTGGCTAAGTATGAGAGCATGCAAGATCCTAACCTATTCCTAAAACCTAACAAGTTTGATATTTTGAAATGATTTTTTTTTGTGTGTTTTGGATGCAAGACAGGGGTTTTGAATCATAACTTCAACACAAGAATAGACCGGTGCCTATCTCAAGGAAAGGAGTCAACTAGATGTATATATGTGAATGATTTGCACAAACTCAACTGACATTCAAGTTTCATGGGGATAAATTGGTATTTGCCTTACAAACACCACCCAAGATTGAGTATTCAGCTATCCATACTTACAAACATCCTCACCGCAATATATTCTTCCCAACACTTGACCCTAAACATTTAATCTGCTCCTTGAACAGAAGTAAAAGATCAGGCATTCAACATGGCAAACCCATGTCCCAGAATCTTGAACAACCCTTAGCTATTTAGATTCAGAAGAAGAATACATGCAATTTGGAGACAAATAACAAAATACATGCATCAAGCATTATTCATCTAAATCAACATGAAACTAAAAACATATATGTAAACATACATTCAACATACAACTCATAAACTCATAGCAAAAGATAGAACAACCCAGCTGAAGTGTTTTTCATTACTTCTCCAAAATTTTCCCAAATCTTCAACAACCATAAAATGAGTAACACAGTTCCCTTTTATAATAGGAACGTGTACCTTCAACATTTAATACATTGTTTTTCAAAATTCACTGGATACAAAGAACTGCCAAAAAGGCATTGAGAACATTAATTGCATAAGACAGCTTCATTAATTTTCCCACCCTAGCAACCCTAGATTTAAATTTTGAAAATACGCTCGCCATTTCCCTCCAAATGCTCAAAAGAAATGTCTGCAACTAAAAAATTTTGTCTTTTGAATGCAGACCGTTGATTTTGATGAAGAGATGACAAGATCGACGCCTTGAAATACTCTGCCCCCATGTTGGTGCCATTGAAAAATCCTCCACCAATGACATCGCGCCATGTTTGCGGTCCTCTTTCTTCATTGACTTTTCTCTCTTTTGTCCATTTATCCTTGCCACGTGTCGCAATTCCAGGCCTGAGAGGCAAAGAGCGAGCCAATTCTCCTTTGGCTCCGCAGAATCAAGCAGGAGCCTCCACGTGTCCCTCTTTGTTTTCTCTGCGCCCCCTCTATTGTCGGGCTTAGTTTCCCTTTTATATAAGGAGAACACACAACACTATGACACTTGGCACTTTCCACCTCTTTTTCTTATTAAAACATGGCAACACCTGAGAGACTCAAAACTGAGACAGATGGCAGACTGGTGCGCCCTCAAAAGCTTCTTTTGTTTCTCAACCTTTAATCAACCATGGTAGCGACACCTGGCACACTCTGCTGCACTTAGAAACTTGACTTCAATATTCCAGGCCCACCACATCGTACTCCTGTGCCAAGCCTGCCATGCGTCGCTCCATTGTAGCCGCTTGACGAATATTCTCTTTTGACAAATTCCTCCTGTGTGCCTGTGCAGTGCCCTCCATGTGTCCTCTGATGCTTCCCAAAACTTATTAAAGAATAGAGAGACACACGGCAGACTCTGTATAGTGCAACAAGAGAAACGTGGCATACTGGTGCGCATTCTAAATGCTTCTCAAAATAGTTTCTCCTTGAACCCCCGTGGTAGCGACACTTGGCACTCTTCGCGGTAGCTATATGATTTATCGATTTGGATCCTTGATTGAATGGTTGTAAGCCGCATTCAATCGACAGCTGGCATCTTATTGCGCTCGTGCAAGGGTATGGTGATGTCACTGATGATGTGCTACGACACTGTGATAAACGACCATGCTGCACACCTGGGCCCTTTTTAAGAGTTAGGTATTAAACTTTTGTGACAGGCCACAAGCGGTAACACTAGGGAGAAGGGGCCAGTCACCTCACGACTTAAAAGGCTCAAAGTTGTAACTTAGGCAACCGAGAACCTAGGATAGGTGGTCAACAGAGGAATAGAAGATAAAGAAAGGGGCGCACTTAAAGACTTAGGGCTTTAAGGGTTTAAGGAATAAAAATAAAGGCCTGTAGACCCGACTTAAAACCCTAAACCTAGGTGGGTACCACCACAATCTTCTTCTTGGTAGACCGTGGATTCATGCCATGGGGGTAGTTCTGTCTACACTTCATCATTTAATAAAGTTCATCTTTGAAAACAAATTACATACAATTAAAGTTGATCCGATTCCTAAAAGTTGCTTACAAATGGAAGCAAGATATCAAATTCCTCTACGAAATTTGATCCCTTCTTTGACAAAAACCAAACCACTATTCTCCCTTGCTAACAATACTATTGGTCAGGATAGTATTGGTCTTTCAAATGTGTTTTACAGTGATGACTGGGGTTCGTTGGATTTTACATCCTCCTTTGTGGGTGAATATAAAATCTCACCCTCACACCTAAATACCTCGAAGGTAAATGAAATTTCTTCAACATAATTTTCTACCCCTACAAAGTTTAAATTCAAGATTAATAACAATTGAATTTTTCATATTGATGAAGATCCACCTTCTTCTACAAAAATGGTGGCCATTTGTGATAAAGTATCATATAGTTCTAATACATGTCTTGGTAGTGAGGAGTTCTCTTTAGATTTCAACCTATTGAAATACATAGGACAACTGAGAGGGGTGGGGTGAATTAGTTGTCATAAAAACTCAACAATTTATGACTGTCAAACCATCAACTACTTAACTACTGATAATCAAATTCAATCATGAAAGCATGAAACCATAAGTTCAATTACAATCACACATTCCACACAGGAGACACCAAATTTTTTATGTGGAAAACCCTATAAAGGAAAAACCATGGTGGGTGTTAGCGCACAGAAATATATAAGTTATAATAATACTGAAAATCCAAGGTTCACTGCCTATGGGGCACACTGCCCAAAATGCTTACTGCAAAGATTGGCTCACTGCCAAGGGGTGGCTCACTACCAAGGGGTGGCTCATTGCCAGGGATTTGTGAACTGATTTGACAACATCTAATCTATGCTTGAGTTCAGTTCCATTAAAGTGCTTTACTTTTCCTCTGCTCTACTTTTCTTCTCACTTATCTTCACAACTTTCACAAGGACATCTTTTTCGCAACTACATTACAAGTCTTTATACAATTCATCACCCTTGGAATGTACATCAAGGTCTACATTACATTCATCAACCGTTGGAACAATCTCCAAGGTTGGCATTACAAAACATACATAGAAATAGGTCTAGACCTAATACAAAAATTAGCTAAGGAAAGATGTATAGATGTACGATGAACACGCCACGCCTTAGCTGGGACCCAAACGCAATCCTTCATGTCACCACATGCTTCTACAATCTTCAATGCATCTCCACATTTAGTGAAAGAAACCAAGTCGGCCAAGATTGGTGTTCACATTAAGACTTCCAAGAATAGTCTTCATCTACAATCCAAATTTTTCATTATAGACCAATCCAAAGGTAGGAACACGATCAAGAGTCATCCACAAGCATATTGAAATCATCAGGAACAACCACACAACCTCTAACCACTCTGTCAAGAAGATTCTTCAAATAGGAGCACATAAATAACACTTCCATCTATTGTCATAAGGAAAAGATCGCTTGCGGACCACCAAATTACTAACCATTTGAGTTGAAGGCACATAACATCATCTCAAACTTAACTCTAGAATCGCAGACGAAAATACTTCAATGCAGAGAAATGCAGAGCATAATATATTCTCCCTGTCACCACCAAACATTCAGATAAAACATTTTTCACTCTAGTGAACATAACTCACTCAAATCTTCATATCGGAGGCTCAAACTTGGAACATAGCATTTTCAGACATGTATCTAAATAACTTCCAATCCACAGACAAGGATATTCATTCTACAGGAAATGTGGAGCATTCTTCTGTACTGTTCTTCTATAGACAAAGATACTCTACAATATAATGTTTCCATCGGAAAAGCAATTTTTCTCAATATCCTCAATATTAGGGTCTCCAACACTTACATAGACAATACAAAGCATCTAACTTCTTACAAGCAAGCATCAACACAAAAGCATAGTTGACACCAATGATGACATTGATATGTTGACATCAATGAAAACACCGGTTAGGCACATACTTGCAACAATCTCCCCCTTTGTCATTGATGGCAACATATGATGTGAAAAATTGTAAAGACCATCAAGACAAGATTCTCCCCCTTTCTCTTTACACATCTACACTCTTTCTTTTGTAAGTTTTTCACATGATTTCTCTCCCCCTTTCACATCAATAGCAAAGGGCACATACTTGCACTCTTCTGCTCTAGTCAAATTGAACTTCTGCAATCAACTCTTTCTTTTATCATCATTCAGCTACTCCCCCTGAGAGGTACCTCTCAGAACATCAATCCAGATCAAAGAATGAGTCTTTGGGCACCACTGGAGTCATGCATTCCTTTGCATATTTCTTCAGAGCAAGAGGGGTAATAACCCCTAACTTTTCTCTGAGATGCTCAAAAGTATCCTTAGGTAGAGGCTTAGTGAAAATATCTGCAATATGATCCTTTGTGGACACATAATCCAACTTTACTTCATTTTATGTCACCTTTTCCCTTAGAAAGTAATACCTTATAGATATATGCTTTGTTCTTGAGTGCATCACTGGATTCTTTGAAATGTTTATAGCACTTGTATTATCACAGAAGATTACAACTGGATATTCATACACAACTCTTATGTCCTTCAATGCCTACTTCATCCATAGCACTTGAGTACAACAACATGATGCTGCAATTTACTCTGCTTTTGTAGTTGACAAAGAGATTGAATCTTGCTTCTTGCTCAACCATGAAACCAATCTATTTCCCAAGAAGAAATCACCTCCACTTGTACTTTTTATGTCATCAACATCTCTAGCCCAATCAGCATTAGTATAAGCACTGAGAGTGAAATCATTATCCTTTGGATACCATAGGCCATGATTCGGTGTGCCTTTTAAATACCTAAGATTCTCGTAACTGCCATCACATGTGGCTCTCTTGGATCTTCTTGAAATCTTTCCACAAGGCAAACTGCATGCATTATGTCAGGTTTGGTTTGAGTTAGATAAAGTAATCCACCAATCATAGATCTGTACCTTTTCTAATCAACCTTAGGTGATTCATTAGTTTTGCTCAACTTGCATCCAGTCACCATAGGAGTACCTACAAGTTTAAACTCTTCCATCCCAAATTTTTTTAATAACTCTTTCACATACTTAGATTGAGATATGAAGATTCCTTTATCTGATTGATTAATTTGTAGACCCAGAAAGAAATTCATTTCACCAAACATAGACATCTCAAACTCATTTTGCATTTCACCTACAAACTTCATACACATACCTTCATTTCCTCCAAAAATAATGTCATCAACAAAGACCACAACAATTAGGATCTGATTATCATTGATTTTGAAATACAAATTACTATTAGCAGTGCCTTTGTTGAACCTTAATTGCAACAAATATTTGTCTAACCATGCATACCAGGCTATGGGGCTTGTTTCAGTCCATACAATGCCTTCTTCAATCTGCACACCATATCACCTTGTTTTGATAGTTGAAATCCTTCTGGTTGCTCAATGTAGGCCTCTTCTTCCAATTCACCATTCAGGAATGCAAACTTAACATCCATTTGATACACTTTGAAATCTTTGAATGCTGCAAATGCCAGAAACATTCTAATTGCTTCAATTCTTGACACAGGAGCATAGGTTTCCTCAAAATCTATTCCTTCAACCTGAGATTATCCTTTGCATACCAATGTTTCTTTGTTCCTTACAACTTCTCCATTCTCATTCATCTTGTTTTTGAAAACCCATTTGGTGCCAATCACATTCTTGTCAGCAAGTCTGGGAACCAATTCCCAAGTTTGATTCTTTTCTAGTTGTGTCAGCTCCTCTTCCATAGCTTTTACCCAATTTTCATCATCACAAGCTTCATTCACAGTTTTAGGTTCAATTTTTGAAAGCAAACAGAGATTCACCTATTCTTCTACAGCTCTTTTTCTTGTTAATACCCCTTTTCTTTTGTCCCCTATAATTTGATCTTCAGAATGATTAATTCTTACATACCTAGGAGTCTTAGTAGTACTTTTCAGAGCCCTTTCTTCTTCATCTTGACTATCTACTTGTTCATCTTTTTCTTCACTTGTTATAACAGAAGGTTCATCTGATTCATAGCCACTTAGGTCTAATATTCTTCCCTTGTCTTCATCAACCTTCACATTAGCACTCTCAATAATCTTCTTCAATCTCTTATTGTAGCAGCGGTAGGCCTTACTCTTGGTAGAGTATCCAAGAAAGATTCCATCATCACACCTAGCATCAAACTTGCCTAGAACTTCTTCTCTTCTGATATAATATTTACTAGTAGACATGATGTTTCCATAGTCCATAATATAGTTTAAATAAATCTTTTGGAGAAAACTGTGTGCAGCTTATTTGGATCAATGTTTCGGATCACACTCCATGATCCATCATCAAGAAGAAAAGATGAGAATATGTGAGATACAATTGCAGATATGAGAGCTTAAAAAAAGAGAAAGAAGTGGGGAGCATGGAGAACCATAATCTAGTAGGTTCTATGAATAAAGAGAGTAATCAAATAATTAAAACATAAAAACATAAAAAGATGTAAAGGATTGTAATAAAAGAAAACAAGGAAAAACAAATGAATACAAAAAATAATAAATATATATATGATAGTATTTGTGTATGTTTATATATATATAGATAAAAACGTATTAATATGAATATACATACACACAAAGATACACATAAATAAGAGTATAGCTAAACATATAAATACAAGTCAATATAAATAAGGTGTATAAATACAACTTAATAAAAATACATGAAAGCCTAAGAAAGCCACAAATAAATATATATATCAATAAGAATAAATGTAAAAAGAATATATAATAATATTACTATATAAAGAAGCACTTAAACACTTATTAATATGAATATATAAAAACATATAAATACGTGTCAAAATAAATGTAAAAGCATAAAAAATCCATATAAATACCTATAAGTGGATGAAACTCAAACAATCTAAATGTATATATATTTATATATATTAAAGAATGCAAGTAAATAGAGAAAGAAATAAGCATGCAAGAAAACATGAATAAGTAAAGTAATATATATCTGACAATATGGATATAAATAAAAATGAGTTAATATGAATATATATAAGCCCAAAGATTTACATAAATATGAGTATATCTAAACATATAAATATATTTCAAAATAAATAAATTGTATAAATATAACTTAATATAAACATATAAAAACATAAGAAAGCCAAAAATAAATATATATCGATATGACTTAATATAAATACAAATAAACAAAAGAAAGCCAAATATAAATATATATCAATGTCAATATATGCAAAAAGAATACATAACAATATTAAAATATATAAAAAAACATAAAAATGAGTATATATAAACATATAAATACAAGACCAAATGAATGTAAATGCATAAATACTTATCAATATAAATATTTATAAGCATAAGAGAGCCCATCAATATAAATGTATATATATTTATATATATTAAAGAATGAAAGTAAATAGAGAGATGTTAGTATGTAAGAATACATGAAAGAAAAAATTTATACCTATATCCATAAATGTTTATATACAAATATATGTATACACAAAACAGAGACAATGTATAAACATGAAAGAGTATAAAAAGAAAGTGGGAATCAAAGAGCACAAAAAGCAAGGAGAGAGAAGAGGAAATGAGATAGCAAGGTCAAGAAAAGAGAGAGGAGGGATAGGGAGGATAAAGGGAGCAAGAGGGAGAGAGAAAAGCAAAAAGAGAATGGAGAACAAGATGAAGGGTAAGGGGACACGTGGGGGGGGGAAGAGAGAAGGAAAAGTCCATAGGATAGAGGTAAGGGAGGGTGGAAAAGGTAAAGTGAGAAGAGACGAGGAGGGTAGGAGGAGGGGAGAGATGAAGGAAAAGGGGTGAGAAAAAGAGGAGGGGAAGAACGGGGAGGAAGAGAAGGACTAAGGGACAAGAAGAGAAAATCAAAGAAGGAAGGAAGAGGCAAAGAGAGATCAGGGGTTAGGTTTAGAGGGAGTTTAAGATGGGATGCCAAGTATGGTTCAAGTTCCAACCTTCATCCCTGTTTAGGTTGGTGGGGTTGTTTCTGATGAAAATAGCCTCATTGAGTTTTCTTTTGAAGAAGTTATCTTCATTGGCTAGCACTTGGGTATCCTCAAGGTGAATGTGGTGTTTAGTGTTGGAGCAGTACTCTACCAAGGCTGATTTAGAGACTCTTTCATGTCTAATATCTGCACTATGTTATTTGATTCTCATGCAAATAGATCTACCGATCTCACCAATGTAAGGGGTGCCACAATTAGGAAGAAAAACTTGTTATCAACCTTTCTAACCTTGACGTGGAGCCCTTGGCCCTTAATTTTCTAAGGAGAGGCTTCGGCTTTGCCGTTACTCTGACCTCCATACCAAAAATTAATCTCCTCATTGAAATTGAAAATGCTATCCATTCTTTACCAGATGACGTGGCTAATGAAGTTAGGCAAGATTGCATTGTTGCTCTCAGACACGCCAAGCCCCCCAAGCGCAACGTTCCCAAACAAGAGCTCCTTGCTTTCAAGAAACTTACTCACAACCAAAATATTGTTATCATCAAAGTAGATAAGGGGAACGCCACTATTATCATGAACATGCTCGACTATAATGAGAAAATGTTGGATCATCTTAACAATAGTGGTAGCTATAAAATCCTTCCCCATAATCCAATTTCTAAAATCTTGAAGCAAGTAAGAACAACCATTTCTAATTCTTCCTTTGATGAGTACACCAAAAAACGTCTCATGCCCAACAAAGAAATCACACCATGCATCTATGGTGTGCCCAAAATTCACAAGACCAACATTCCTTTGAGACCGATTGTTGACACCACAAACTCACCCACTTATAAACTGCCAACCTACTTAGCCAAGTTAATTTCTCCTCTTATCGGTAAGTCCTCTTCCTTCATCAAAGACTTGACCCATTTTGTTGACTTCATCAAAGATAAGAAAGTTAATGATGAGGACATCTTAGTCAGTTTTGATGTCTCCCTCTTCACCAAAGTCCCTCTTCATGACTCCATCTTGCTAGTTAGGCAGAAAACCAATGCAGAAATCACCTTCCTAGTTGAATTGTGTTTAAAATCCATGTTCTTCACCTTCCAAGACATGGTTTATGAGCAGTCTGATGGAGTCACCATGGGTTCTCCTCTGTCACCAGTCATCACCAACCTCTACATGGAACACTTTGAAGAGCTAGCTCTTAACTCCTTCCCTCTCAAACCAACCTGGTGGAAGCGCTATGTAGATGACACCAACATATGCTAGCCACATGGTCCTGAACAACTTGAACTTTTCCATAACCATCTTAACAGCATTGCCCCATGCATCAAATTCACCAAGGAACTCAAAACTAATAACCAACTCCCCTTCCTAGATGTCCTTCTCATGAGGAAAAAGGATGGTTCCCTTGGCCATCGTGTCTTTAGAAAATCCACCCACACTGACCTCTATCTTCACACATCCTCCCACCACCACCCTTTCCACAAATCCAGTGTCCTTAAAATTTTAGCAACTAGGGCCTTTCGCATCTATGATAGTGAGCACCTAAACCAAGAGTTGTCCTACCTAACCAAAGTTTTCAAACTAAATGGTTACCATATCAAGAATATCAAGAGAGCTTTTAAACAAGCCCAATCCCTCCTCAATGCCAAACCTGTCAAAAAAGACTCTGAGAGTTTGTTTGGCACCACCCTTCCATTCATTGAAGGTATCTCTAACAAGATTTCCAAAATCCTTCGCAAGAAAGGGCTCAAATGTGAGTTCAAACCTCCTTCCACCATTAGAAACCTTATCTTATCAACCAAAGACTCCTTTAATATTCTCCTAAACCCAGGCGTCTATAAAATAGAGTGCTCCTATGGCACCCCTTACATTGGTGAGACCAGTAGATCTATCTACATGAGAATTAAAGAACACAGTGCATATATTAGACATGAAAGATTCTCTAAATCAGAGCACTGCTCTAACACTAAACACCACATTCGCCTTGAGGATACCCAAGTGCTAGCCAATGAAGATAACTTCTTCAAAAGAAAACTCAAGGAGGCTATTTTCATCAGAAACAACCCCACAAACCTAAACAAGGATGAAGGTTGGAACTTGAACCATACTTGGCATCCCATCTTAAACTCCCTCTAAACCTAACCCCTGATCTCTCTTTGCCTCTTCCTCCCTTCTTTGATTTTCTCTTCTTGTCCCTTAGTCCTTCTCTTCCTCCCCATTCTTCCCCTCCTCTTTTCCTCACCCCTTTTCCTTCATCTCTTCCCTCCTCCTACCCTTCTCATCTCTTCTCGCTTTACCTTTTCCACCCTCCCTTACCTCTATCCTGTGGACTTTTCCTTCTCTCTTCCCCCTCCCACGTGTCCCCTTACCCTTCATCATGTTCTCCATTCTCTTTGATTTTCTCTCTCCCTCTTGCTCCCTTTATCCTCCCTATCCCTCCTCTCTCTTTTCTTGACCTTGCTATCTCATTTCCTCTTCTCTCTCCTTGTTTTTTGTTCTCTTTTATTCCCACTTTATTTTTATACTCTTTCATGTTGATACATTGTCTCTGTTTTGTGCATACATATATTTGTATATAAACATATACAGATATAGGTATACATTTTTTCTTTCATGTATTCTTACATACTAACATCTCTATTTACTTTCATTCTTTAATATATATAAATATATATACATTTATATTGATGGGCTCTCTTATGCTTATAAGTATTTATATTGATAAGTATTTATGCATTTACATTCATTTGGTCTTGTATTTATATGTTTATATATAGTCATTTTTATGTTCTTTTATATATTTTAATATTGTTATGTATTATTTTCGCATATATTGACATTGATATATATTTATATTTGGCTTTCTTTTGTTTATTTGTATTTATATTAAGTCATCGATATATATTTATTTTTGGCTTTCTTATGTTTTTATATATTTATATTAAGTTATATTTATACAAGTTATTTATTTTGAAATATATTTATATGTTTAGATATACTCATATTTATGTAAATCTTTGGGCTTATATATATTCATATTAACTCATTTTTATTTATATCCATATTGTCAGGTATATATTACTTTACTTATTCATGTTTTCTTGCACGCTTATTTCTTTCTCTATTTACTTGCATTCTTTAATATATATAAATATATATACATTTAGATTGTTTGAGTTTCATCCACTTATAGGTATTTATATGGATTTTTTATGCTTTTACATTTATTTTGACACGTATTTATATGTTTTTATATATTCATATTAATAAGTGTTTAAGTGCTTCTTTATATAGTAATATTATTATATATTCTTTTTACATATATTGTTATTGATATATATATTTATTTGTGGCTTTCTTAGGCTTTCATGTATTTTTATTAAGTTGTATTTATACACCTTATTTATATTGACTTGTATTTATATGTTTAACTATACTCTTATTTATGTGTATCTTTGTGTGTATGTATATTCATATTAATACATTTTTATCTATCTATCTATATATATATATATATAAACATACACAAATACTATCATATATATATTTATTATTTTTTGTATTCATTTGTATTTCCTTGTTTTCTTTTATTACAATCCTTTATATCTTTTTATGTTTTTATGTTTTAATTATTTGATTACTCTCTTTATTCATAGAACCTACTAGATTATGGTTCTCTGTGCCCCCCCCCCACCTCTTTCTCTCTTTTTAAGCTCTCATCTCTGCAATTGTATGTCACATATTCTCATATTTTTATCCTAATGATGGATCATGGAGTGTGATCCAAAACATCGATCCAAATAAGCTGCACACAGTTTTCTCCAAAAGCTTTATTTAAACTATAATATTTACTACCAAAAACTTTGAAATATCTTATTGTAGGAACTCTTCCATACCACAATTCATAAGGAGTTTTGGCATTGTTACCTTTAACTTGAACCTTGTTTAGGATGTATACAACAGTATGTATGGCTTCTCTCCAATACACTTCCAGTAGGTTAGCTTCCTTCAACATAGTCTAGCAATGTCTTGAATAGTTCTGTTCTTTCTTTCAACAACTCCATTCTGCTGAGGAGTCCTAGGTGCAGACAATTGTCTCTTTATCCCTTGTTCTTCACAGAAAATATTGAATTCATTTGATGTGAACTCACCTCCTCTATCAGACCTTAAGCATTTGATTCTCAAATCCAACTCATTCTCAACCATTTCCTTGAAGGCTTTGAACTTATCTAGGGATTCTGATTTCTCCTTTAGAAAAGTGACCCAAATCATCCTAGAGTAATCGTCAATAAGCAACATAAAATACATGTCTCCTTGCAGACTTCTTGTTCTTGTGGGACCACACAGATCTGCATGCACTAGCTCTAGCAATCTGACAGAGAATTGTTCTTTGCTTTTAAAACTTGTCCTTGTTAATTTCCCAAATTGACACTCCTTGCAAATGATATTGGTAGGCTTCACAAGTTTGGGCAGATCTCTTACAACTTGTGTAGAACTTATCTTCACCAAATTGTCAAAATTGACATGACACATCCTTCTATGCCATAGCCAACTCTCATCAGTCTGAGCCAACAAACAATAATCTTTGGTTCCTTTCAAATGATAGAAATTACCTCTGGTCTTCTTACTAGTAGCAATTATTGTTTTGGAGCTTTCCATGATTTTACACCCATTGTCCTTGAATCTCAGATCATAACCTTTTTCACACATCTGACCAACACTCAAAAGATTATGCTTTAAACCCTTTACATAGAGAACATCATCAGTATTGTGCTTTCCATCAAAAGAAATAGATCCTCTTCCACAAATCTTACCAGTTGTATCATCTCCAAACCTAACTAGTCCACCATCATACTTTTCCAAGATTCCAAACTTACTTGTGTCTCCAGTCATGTGATGTGAGCATCCACTGTCAATAACCCATTCATCCTTATCTTTCTCAACCTGAACAACCAATGCACTTTCTTCCACTAGTTTTTCTTCCTTTACATAGCTAGCAGGATTAGTAGACATTGGTTCTTCTTTAATAGCAATGAACAAGCATTCATTTGCACTAGTACTAGCATCATCAGATTCATCATCTGTCACACCTTTATCATCAAGATCTCTAATGTAATAACATTTCTTTGGGATCCTAGGTCTGTTCTCAAATCTTTTTCCATTCCTTTTGATTCTTTCTGGACACTTAGAAGCATAATGACCAAATTTACCACATGAAAAATATTTGAAAGGTAATTTGCCTTTGAACTTACCAAAACCTCTTTGCAGTCTGTCAACAATGTTGGCTTCAATTTCATCACACTCATCATCAGGTTCCACCTTGTACTTTTATACTCTGGAGATCTTCTTTGAAGTACTGGCTTTGAAAGTAGTCTCTACTTTTGGCAGAGCATCACCAAACTCTCGCATTTCAAAGGTAGTAAGGTTTCTAAGCAACTGATCTTTATTAATCTTTTTCACAGTCATTATTTCTTCAATTGCAGCTACCTTGTGATAGTAGGATTTAGGTAATGACCTAATAATTTTCATCACAATTTTAGTTTCATCAAGAGTTCCTCCCATACCTTTGATTCCAGTAACAAGTTCATTAACCTTTTGCATGAAGGATGTTATGTTTTCATCTTCACCCATCTTTAGACCTTCATATTTAGCTTTCAGTCCCTACAATTTGGCACTCTTTAAAGATTCATCTCTTTCATACATATTTTTTAGCTTATCCCAGAATTCTTTAGCAGTTTCATAATTCATGACCTTTATCAAGTCAGAGTCAGTCAATGCACTCAACAGAGCATCTCTAACTTTTATGTTTAACTCATATTCTTTGATCTCATCTTCAGTTGTCGGGCCATTCTGAGGCATGGTATATTCAGTCTGTGTCACTTTCCATACTTGATAACCAATACAAAGTAGATGACTTTTCATGTGAATATTCCAAGTTGCATAATGCATCTCATCAAACTACGGAGCCTCCTTCTTGTAAGACATCCTAGATCTACCTCAAGCTGTTAGGCTTATCACTGAGGAACTTGGCTCTAATACCAATTGTTGAAATACACAGGACAACTGAGAGGGGGTTGAATCAGTTGTCACAAAAACTCAACAATTTATGACTGTCAAACCATCAACTACTTAACTACTGATAATTGGATTCAATCATGAAAGCATGAAACCATAAGTTCAATTACAATCACCAATTCCACACAGGAGACACCAGATTTTTTACATGGAAAACCCTATAAGAGAAAAACCACGGTGGGTGTTAGCCCACAGAAATATATAAGTTATAACAATACCGAAAATCAGAGGCTCACTGCCTAGGGGGCTCACTGCCCAAAATGCTCATTGCAAACATCGGCTCATTGCTAAGGGGTGGCTCACTGCTAGAGATTTGTGAACTGATTTGATAGCATCTAATCTATGCTTGAGTTCAGTTCCATTGAACCACATTAATTTTCCTCTACTCTTCTTTTCTTCTCACTTATCTTCACATCTTTCACAAGGACATCTTTTTTGCAACTACATTAAAAGTCTTTATAAAATTCATCACCCTTGGAATGTACATCAAGGTCGGCATTACATTCATCAACCATTGGAACAATCTCCAAGGTCAACATTACAAAACATACATAGAAATAGGTCTAGACCTAATAGAAAAATTAGCTAAGGAAAGATGTATAGATGTATGATGAACACGCCATGCTTTGCTGGGACCCAAATGCAATCCTTCACATCACCACATGCTTCTACAATCTTCAATGCATCTCCACATTTAGTGAAAGCAACCAAGTCAGCCAAGATTGGTGTTCACATTAAGACTTCCAAGAACAATCTTCATCTACGATCCAAATTTCTCTTTGCGGACCAATCCAAAGGTAGGAACATGATCAAGAGTCATCCACAAGCACATTGAAATCATCAAGAACAACCGCACAACCTCTAACCACTTTTTCAAGAAGATTCTTCAAACCGGAGCACATAAATAACACTGCCAGCTACTGTCATAAGGAAAAGATCGCTTGTGGACCACCAAATTATGAACCATTGGAGTTGAAGTCACATAACATCATCTCAAACTTAACTCTAGAACCGTAGACCAAAATACTTCAATGCGGAGAAATGCAGAGTATAATATATTCTCCCTGTCACCACCAAACATTCAGACAAAACAATTTTCACTCTGGTGAACATAACTCACTCAAATCTTCATATCGGAGGCTCAAACTTGGAACATAGCATTTTCACACATGTATCTGAATAACTTCCAATCCGTAGACAAGGATATTCATTCTACAGGAAATGCAGAGCATTCTTCTAGACTATTCTTTTGTAGACAAAGATAATCTACAACATACTGTTTCCACCGAAAGAGCAAATTTTCTCAATATCCTCAATATTAGGGTCTCCCACACTTACATAGACAAATACAAAGCATCTAACTTCTTATAGCAAGCATCAACATAAGAGCATAGTTGACACCAATGACAACACTGATATGTTGACATCAATGACAACACCGGTTAGGCACATACTTGCAACACAACCCCATGGGAGTGTTGAAACAAAGATTGACCCTCCCCACCATGATGAAAAGAATGATCCTTCTTCTTCAACACATTTTAACAAAGATAGTCATATGAACTCTCCTCTTCCTTTGGATTTGGAGATACATTATGGGCTTGGATTCAAAATTATTTCTAAACAAGGATACAATGGAAACGGGTTAGGATGTAAAGAACAAGGAATTAAGGAAACTATAGAACCAACACTGCACTTGTCTAAAGTAGGTTTAGGTTTTTAGCATTATCCTACATTCTCTCCATCAATTTTTTTTTGCTTCCTACTCCACCTATATCTTATCTTCTATCTCAACAAGAGTGTATGTTGCAGAGTCTACTCAAAGACCACTTAATCACTCTTCCTCCTCTAACACAAAAAGTTTCAACAAAAAAAGCATTCAACACCTCATTATTGTGCATATCATTGAGCATTTGGCCATTCCACTAAGGAATTCCAAGTCTTGGGTGACAAAATTCAACAACTTCGAACAAGGTTTGGCTCTAGCACCTCTCACCATGATTGATGTAGTCCCTACAGCACCTTGTCCTCCGTCCATTTTATAAATTGAGTTGGGGGAGGATAATTTGTTATAGGGCAACTCACAAGAGTGGTCCCTCCCTCTCATTTTTGTTATGTTTGTATGTAATGTTATCCCCATATTGTAATGTTTTGTTAGTTCCCCCTTGGCACCCTTGTTAGCACAAAGGTACAAGGAGTAAGAACGCATTGTGTCAATCCTCTATATGTATCTTCATTCTTCTATATGTCGTGATGTGCAATTTTGTTATTTTTTTCTTGGATGATTTAGCATCCTTTCATGTTGATTCAATTTATATGTACTATACTTTCATGTGATTTTTCTTCCGTCGTCCTCATATTTATGTGGAAACTTGTTGTAATGCCTGGCATCATACCATGACTACACAAGCCATTGTGTATCATGCCTATAAGCATCGCCATGGTTTTCTCATCCTAGGGGCAACCCCTTGTTGCGATGTAGATTTTGAGAACACATAGCATCTAGGCATGTGCTTTTTGAAAGCTCTCGTGCTTGTTTTATATTTCTTCCTCACTTTACCTTAAAGAGAATTGCTCCCTGATGGACTTAGCAATCACTTTAAGGTGGGGGCATAATTTGTGCTATGATCCTTACTCTAATCATTCTATCTAAACACGTGTTGATTATCTTTGTTACTACACTCTCTTGGACAGGATTATGCTAAGCTTGGAAACAAGATCTTGAGTCTATCTTGTTCTCCTGAGTCAAAGCTCCTTGCATGTTTGGGAGAAGGGTTGAACCACCAACTAGAGTTAGTAAGGTCACTTCACCTTCTTATTCTATAAAACTTCATGTAAATACTTTTGCGGAAGGTAGTTTGTGTATTCCCTTGAGTGGAAACACTTTTCTTAATGTGGACTATCTACATGATGTGTTTGTACTTCTCTTGTGCTTCTCATTTATAACTAACCCCTTAGCATTCTTCTTATTACATCTTGGGGAATTTGATGCATGGTGATTGAGACAACATTTAGATTGAGGTCCCCTTTGCCATACTGACTCAAGGTTTTCCATTATGTGTTCCTTGTGATTGATGTATGATGTGTGTATTCTCCTCATATATTCTTATTCTCTCTATATATGATCTTCATGCCTCGTGCGTGCCTCGGATTTATTCTCTCTATGTGTTCCTTATGTATGTCTTTTGAGTGCTTCATGTGTATTCCAAGTGTGTCTCATGTGTATTCTATGTATACTTTATGCCTTCTGTGTATACTTTGTGCCAAGCATGTATGTTGTGTGTATGGCTTGTATACTTTGTTTATTTCATGTATACTCTGTGTATGACATCTATGCTTTTGTGTGTTGCATGTATACATCGTGATTTCTCAATTGTATGCCTTGTGTATGTCTTGTCTTATCTCATGTTTTCTAATTGCTTCATGTATCAGTGAATTATGTCATGTGTCTTATGTGTATGCAAATCATCATAGACCCCTAGAATCCTAAACTTGGGGGCTTGATCACCTCTCAATTTTGGTGTCATTCTATGATTTATATGTGTGTTGTGTTTGAAATTTGTCTTCTCCATCCTTTAGTGTGGGTTTGAATATAAGTTCATACCTGGCATGCTAAAGTGGGGACTAAATGTTACGTCATAAAATGTGTACACTAGCATTTTACACTTAGTTTAGCACTTGGGTGGACCTAAAATGTTTACACTTGTTAATCAAGACCTATTTTAACAGTTTTTTGAACATTAAGCATGTAATTATTGATCCTGATATACAAAACCCATAAAATAACTATAAGGCGGGGCTAAGCACACTTAAAGTGCCTTATTCCAGGAGTTTTGGGGCTAAAGGACCAGGGTGCCCAAGCACCCTATGCCCTCCTTTAGCCCCAACCTAAATTGGTGGGTTGTCAGCTTAGGACATCTTAAATGATTCCTAATGTTGGCCTCATTTGGTTTAGTTCTCCCGAAATAAATGATAATGCATATAAAAGAAAGTTAGTTTGCTCATTTGAACATCTCTAAGTTATCTAAGCAATCTAGGCACTCTTGTACTCTATCTTCTCTCTCGTGCTCTCTACTCTTATCTAAAGCTTTCTATTGTGGATTATTGTTATGGCACTAACTTATTGTAGGTCTTTTGAAGATATTTCTTCTTCTTTGGGCTACACCAACTTCTTGAGTCAAGTTGTGATGTCGCATCATGCATTCTAGGGTTTTCATGCTCATAGTGACTTATTTCCTTCATTCTTTGTTCTAGCATTCCATTCTACTTCAGATTTTTCTCTAGCCTCCTAGGGCATGTGCTCTTTATCTATTATCTTTTCTATTCTGGAGGTGGAAACACCATTCATAGTGATTGACTTAGGCAAGCTCTTAAATAGCTACCAACCATTTTACTTCTTGTGCATGTGTAGGTCAGATACAGAGGAATTTGCAGAAATCAAGCTACAGGAGACAGGAGCATAGAAAGGCGAAGACACAGGAATTATCACAGTCTGCAAAACCCTAATTAGGGTCTAGGTGCCCAAGCGCCTTGTCCTTTGGCCTCTCAAGTCAAGATCTAGGCTCCTCTTGATCCCCTAATCTCTGCTATCTATTTAGATTCTAGGTTTCTGCTTCCAACAATCTGTTATGCTCCGATCTTGCTCAATTATAGTTTCTTGTTTTGCCCTAGTTTGATTGGTTAGATTTGGTTGATTCTCCTCTATATAACAAAGGGACAAAGCCCTTGTGTTTTGGCTCTCCTTATTGGGTAGAAGCCAAGCTCGACTTGTGTCCTAATGTTGGATAGAAGAGGGTTTTGACCTAGTTTGATCTATTGAGCTAGTCTCTCTTTTCCATTTAACAAATACTTAAAGCATTTGAAGTGAAAATAAAGGCATTAGAAGGGTAGGTCACCATAGTTGTAGAGAAATCCATTGAAGCTAAAGATACATAGGTAGAAGCAACTATAAAACAACACCTAGAGGTTAAAAAAATTGACTAGAGAAAGAATAGAGTTGGCAGTAGGGAAAAGATAGATGGTAACTAAGACAACCACCAAGAATGCATTATCAAAGAAAGTGGAAAAATTAGACGTATAATTGAGCCATTAAAATGCTAAAACTAGTGCCAAGGCTATTAAAATATGATCTCTAAAGAAAAAGGCCTCTAGACAAGATTATGAATTGGCGAAGCTAAATAATTAAGTGGACACCTAGGCCTAGACACTCAAGGGCCTAAGAGAAAAAGAGGCTAACCTAAAGAATATACTATTTAGAAGAATCAAAGGAGGGCGTCAAGATGTTAAAGGCCCAAATTAAAGAGCTCAAATAGTTAGTGGCTTCCCTTGAACACATCAAGTTCTTGTGAAGATCATATTGCAAGGCCAAAATGGAGGCCACATCATTTGCTTGCATTGTGAATATTACATTGAAAGGGAATAATAAAGGCCACATCATCTTTACTCTAGCCTATAGTTTATGGAGATGGTCTAGGTTCTAAGTGATATGGTGAAGAAAGAGATTGATAGGGTAGAAAAAGAGATTGATATGCTTTTTATTTCTATAAATAAATAACGTGGGCACATTATAACATGCTCATGTTATAACGTGAGCATGTTATGGTGTGTGTTGGCAATATGTGTTGTCATTGATGTCAACACTCAGAGTGATGTCAACACTTAGTTTGTTGTTGTCTGATGTGATTGATGTGACTTCCTGATGATGATTATACTATGTTTCTAATGTTCATAGTTGGTTGTTGATGTTCATGGTTGGATTTCATGCCTTGATCAGTGTCAAGTAAAGTTGTATTGAGCATGATTGTGGTCAGCAAAGATGATTTCATGAGGATATATTAAGACAAGAATTAGAAGCATTAAGATGAATGATGATATATTAAGATAGGTATTAGAAGCTATGTTGAGGATGAGAAGATATTGTTGATGACCTGTAGCATGTTGTATGATCCTTTCTGTTATTCCTAAGGATGCATGTGTTGATATAAGAAGATTCTGGCCTCCGGAAGTTGGTGAAGGTTTCTACTGCAGGGAGTTGCCTCAAAGATTGCCTAGTAAAATGCTCTGCATTCCTCCACATTTGAAGATATGGTCATGCGGTTCAAAAGTTAAGTTCAATATGTTGTAAAGGTGCTAAATCTAAAGTTTCATATCATTTGTTCCTTCGTAGTGAAAGTTATGAGTGACAGGGTTCCAGTATGTGCTCTAGCAGAGTGAGGTGATGATGAAGGTTGATTGGAATGCTCAGCATTCCTCCACAAGTGAAGGTTTTCTCATGTATTTTTTTGGACATGATTAGGGATGTTCAATGCACACTACATTGCAGTTTCAAATGTTTTGGAGGTCCGCAAGTTTAGTTTTCAAATGACAAAAGTGATACAGATGGTTCTGGATGCCTGACTATTCCCAGGTCACATGATTGAAAGTGTGTAGCACAAAGCCTTTGGTGTGTGGAGTTTAAGGAATGTTTGAAGATATTGTATGGGTCATGGTGACTCATCTAGAAGAATTTTATGATGATCTTTCATGTTTCCAATACCGCACAAAGTTTTCAAGTCAGTTTGTGAAGAGTTGTTGATGTTGAGTCTGATTGAGGAATTTTGATGATGTGCACCACAAAGTTGTTGATGTGGGGAGTTCAAGGAGTGTTTGGAGATGTTGTGTAGGTCCTGTTGACTCACTTGGAAGAAGAAAAAGTAATGTTTAATCTTTTATGAGTACCGCCAAGAGTGTGAAGACTAATGTGCTACAAACTTCATATCTTCTTGCTTAAGGGCAACCTATTTCAAATTTGTGAAGCGTGCGGATGTTATTCCTTGAAGGATGATGCTTTGAAGTATGTTTAGGACTAGACTAAGCATGTGTTGGGATCCACAAGGCATGTGTCTCTTTCTAAAGTAGCATGTAGTTCATGATACGACTTCCCCTCTACATGTTTCATGTTGTGTGATCTCTGGCTGACTTGTAAAATGTATTATTATTGTTGTATTGGCCAACTTGTAATGTAATAAATGTAATGTCATGTATATATTATAAACCTAGTTGATCTAGGTATGGTATGATTGCAAATATGAGTGTGTAAAGAGCAGAATATGAATATGATATGCATTATGATGTGTCACTGAAGGAGAAAGAGTCGAAGCAACAAGGTCTATTTGGATTCATATTGAAGAAATTTTTGTGACAGGAGGGAAGTAAAGAGTGTTCCTAATTGATCCAATCATTAGAAGCAGAGTGAAGGGGCAGAATTGTAATCATCAAAGGTGTGAGTTTCAATGTCAGTTTTCAGACAGTAGAAGGACTGTCATACTGTAATATTTTTTCTGAGCTTATCCTCAGATCAAGGAGTAGTAGCTTCCTTGGGAGTGACCCTAAAACAAAGTCTTCAAGGAATAGTAGCTTCCTTGGGTTGTAGCCCTGAAATAAAGTCTTTAGGGAGTAGTAGCTTCCTTGGGTTGTAGCCCTAAAACAAAGTTGTAATTTTGAGATTCATATATTGTGAGTTAATCCTCACCGTGTTTTTTCCCTTTTTGGTGTTTTTCACGTATATCTAGTGTTATGTGTTGATGTGCATTGTGTTGATCTTTCATGTTCATGTTAATGCTATTTTTAATCTGCTCCAGTGGATTTGAAGTTTGTTTGGATACTAATTCACCCCCTCTCAATATCTTGGTGTGTTCAAAAATTGGTATCAAAGCTAAGTTACTCAGAAGAAGATTAACTACTTGAGGAAGGTCTGAGATGGCTCATAATGGATCTCACAAGGCACGTTTGTTTGATGGAACAAATTATTCCTTCTGGAAGCTAAGGATGGAAAACTATTTATCTTCTCTAGGGTATGGTATTTGGCAATCTGTCAAGAAGGGCTACACTCTCCTACTAGTGATCCTATAGATGAAGATGAGATTAAGTTGTATGAGAATAATGCTAAGGCAAAGAGTGCTATCATGAGTGGGCTAGCTGATTCAAAACTTGTGAAGGTAATGGGTTGCAAATCTACCTAGGATGTCTAGAATAAACTTAGTGGCATTTATGAAGGAGATAGTAAAGTGAAACAGGCCAAGATGCAAATCTTCAAAAGCAAATTTGAGACCTTGAGGATGTCAGAAGAAGAAGACATTGCTAGTTATATTCTCTAGGTAGATGAAATAGTTAATGGCATCAGAGGACTTGGTGGAGAAGTGAAAGAAGATGAGATTGTGAAGAAGGTTCTAATATCTCTCCCTAAATCCTACAGTCATAAGGTATCTACTATTGAGGAGACTCAGGATTTGGACAAATATACAGTAGATCAATTGTTTGTCTCTCTCATAGCCTTTGAAATGAGAGAATTTGACAAAGGTGCTCCAAAGAAGGAAGCAACATTCAAAGAAAGTAAGAAGACATAAGATAAAGCAGTTGATCAAGATGATGGCCTTGATGAGGTAGAGGCAAAATTTGTAAGAAGATTGAATAAGGGCACTGGAAAATAAAAAGGTAAGTTACCTTTCAAATGTTTCAGTTGTGGGAAAATTCGTCATTTTGCTTCTAAATGTCATTTTAAAGAATCAAGGGGTAGTAACAAGAGAGACAAGTTCAAAAGAAGTATGTATTCTTTAGAGAACAGTTGTTCTTCAAAAGATAAGGATCATGATTATTCAAATGATGTAACACTTTTCATGGCCTTGAATGTTGGTGACAAAAAGGATGATTTTGGGAATTGTGAAAAGTCTTATACCTTGTAGAATGATCAAGATAATTGAAAATCAATGGTTGTATGTACTGCCTTTCATGCAAAAGAAGAAGCCAATACTTGGGTGATTGACAGTGGTTGCTCTAACCACATGACTGGTGACAAGGAGAAGTTTATCATCCTTGAGAAGTGGAATGGTGGAGCTATTAAGTTTGGTGGTGATGAGTTAGAACAAATATGTGGAAAGGGTGGTATAACTATTGATGGGAAGAATAAGACTGAGGATGTACTCCTCTATGTCAAAGAGCTAAAGAATAATCTTCTCAGTGTCAGTCAGATGTGCAGTAAAGGATAAAATCTTACTTTTCATGCCAAAGGATGTGAAATCAGGAAGGCAGGGTCTAAAAAACTAGTTGCAGAAGGTATCAAGACATATGGAGATATTTATCATCTAAAGGAGGTAAATGGAAGAACCTGTTTATTGGATCAATCTAGTGAGTGTTGGTTGTGGCACAAGAGAATGAGACACATCAACTTTGATAATATGGTGAAGATCAGCTCTATTCATGCGGTGAGAGATATGCCTAAGATAATTGTTGATGGTGGTTTTAACATACAACAACGCAGGTGAAATGTAGGTTATCTCACCTCTCTCAAAAGGAATCTTAGCATGGAAAAGACTTCCCCAAGGTTTATATAGCTAGGTCTTAGCTTGTAGGATAACTTAGTTGATAGGTGTTTCATTGTGCCAACCAAGGGGACTTACATGTATTGGATAGGGTTTGATGGAACTATGACAGCAAAGTGTCCAAAACCCTATGACATTCTCAGCAAATTTGTGAATGTGGATGTTGCTCTGAAACCTAAATCTAATAGATGTTTATAAAGAAAATGCAAAATGTAAAGGGTTAAAGAGAAATGCTGAAACTTAAGTGACAATTACAACTGGATAAAATATTGCAAATAGACAAATGCTTTTAGTAAACCACCTCCTATTTAACCAGGTTAAGAAACTACAATAGTGCATAAAATGATGCAATCTTCAATGGAGACTTATGATTTTCAAACCACATTCATTGATTAAACACCCAGAAAATGGAGCAGCTTAACTCATGAAATGCAATCGAACTAGATTCAATAACAAGGCCTAGGCTAACTATGCACAGTAACTTACAATCAGCAAGCCCTAATAGTATGGACCAAAGCATTCGTCAGATATCTTAGCATTTACCCATCATTGCAAAAGCACATCTAATTCAAATCCAAAAGAGATAACACAATATGCAAATTCGCAGCAACCTACAAAACTTGCTTTGTATTGATCACAATTTCGCAGAGTCTCAACAATTTAGTATCAAGTCTTAGTTACAATGAGAGAAAATGATGGCCCTCTTATAGACAAGGCACCATACCAAGTTTTTCATGGAACACCAACGGTCTAGATTACATGGAATTTAATTTGGTCGGTGGGTAGTTACAATCCCAGATTTGCTTTTGTCTTACAGGAAAAAGATGAAATTACAACTTTTTAGCTCATGAGAACAAGAAATAGCAACTTTTTGAGTTTTCTAATGGGACAAATGACTTTTACAATTATTTGACTTGTCAAGAGGAGTCTGTGGCATGTTTTTTATGAAGGCATATCCAACTGGATGCTTGCTAGATCAACATTGCATAATTGGATGATTGGGATAGCTATGAACATGTCCTGGACATTAGACTGGATCTACAGGAACAACAGTGATGTAGGCCTGATCTTCTATGTCTTCTAGCTCTTGGGACTCATATCCATCATCCTGGACATCATACTGACTTCTTTTTACAGGTGCATTCTGCATGTTCAGGTCAGTGCTGCATCTCTGTGTGTTCATCCTTCCAAGACAACTCCAACAAGCTCCTTTGTCCTCTTAGACCTCCAATTAACAATGAAAATCATCAATTTCATCATAAAAAGTCATCTTCCATCAATATAGATCAAGATATGTCCATTTGTAGCCATGGATCAATTAGGAACAACTTATTGTCAATGTTGCTTCCTTATGAACATCTTCACAAATCCAGTGGTTTTCATATGATTTTCTAAGTTTTTTCATCATTTTCAATTACCCATTTGGCCAATATAATGATATGGGAGGTTTTTGTGTCCATTTAGAGACTTTTATTTCACATTTTTAGCCCATTTTTTGCAAAAAAAAGTGGGATTTTTGGGGGTCACTAAATATTCATGTGTAGTGGCATTAATTGATGCAAAACATGCTCAAAATCCATATTAACTTGATAAAAGTGTTGATCATGATGTGATAAATGGATATGCAGATCAAATTTGTCAATAAGATCATGTTTGCACCCTTAAAAAATTAGTTTTTAAGCCCAAATTAGCAAAAAGTGGGGATTTGTGCCATGACAAGATATATCTTATGGAGGTCATTTTTAGTGCCAAGTTTCTCCAAAGGCCTTAGCGGGGATTTTGGCGCTCACATGATTAGCGGGGATTTTACTGTCAAGTGGATATATGTAGAGAAGCTCATAATCAGCGTTGGGTTTTTCTAATGCATCTAGTGGGGATTTTGATGTTCACCGGATGGCGGGACTTTTATCGTCAACTGGATAAATGCACTAGAGGCATGTTTTAGTGCAATATCCCTTTAGTAGTCATTTTAGTGTAGAATGCCTTCAACAAAGTTTTGAAGCGTAATGGGATCTGCGGAGGTTTTAATGTCAATTGGATATGTTCGGTGGGAATGCTTTTCAGCGCCGATCCAGTGATGAAGACTATTAGCGCTAGCCTATATAGGCTTGAATGTCTTAGTCTTGCTAGGCTTCGAGGGTCGATAGGATTAGCAGAGGTTTTAGCCCTCATAGGACATGTCCAGTGAAGGCAAATTTTAGCGTCAATCAGGTGATAGCAATTTTTAGCACTAAGTGGAGAAAGAGGGTCCAGCGCTGATATCTAGTGACACAGGATATCAGCGCAATATGTAGTTGGGGTGATTTTTTTTGCTAGATTTGGAAATGCACTGGCTGATAGTATATTTAAAAATATATTTAAGTATAGGAATTTCCTATACTCTAAATATTTTGAAATATATTGTCAGGATGTTTGAGATAGGTCCCGGATGCATGGGATTTAACATCCAGATTCTAGATTTTTGAGGATCCACCAAATTTCAGACTTAGTTTTTCAGGGTTTCAGAGACATGCGTCAGGATGAAGGTATATGGATCCCTTAGTGAAATGTTGTGGATTTTGACATGATTTTGCAATTCTAAGGCATGGAAACTAGGAATTCCAACATGACACCTCTTGCATTAGCAGTTTCAAGGACTATATCTGTAAGGAAAGCAGAGGTGCAGAAAATAGCTTCCCTAATGTTAATTCGAAGAGGATAATGCAGATAGGTAACTTGCAATTTTAAACACCACAGATGAATACACCAGATAAACAAAATGCACATTCAAGACAACACAGAATGACACAAGTTTTACGTGGGAAAACCCTTTCGGGTAAAAAACCCACCACCACAATAGAAGCTATCTTTATTACAATAATCTGAAAGATTACAATAAAGGTCCCAGCTCTTTTTGCTCAAATATCGATTCTTTTACAATTATACAAAGCTATTTATTTCATTTGCACATCTACAGAATAAACTGTATAATTCGAATCTCTTCATCATTCATCATCGATGTCAGTCGATAAGATTATATTATCAGTTTCCAAGAGCAAAAATCGTTACACTATTTTTGCCCTAACTTATAGTCTTAATTGATCCAACGTCACTGCCTTCCAACCGTCGCAACGGTTCACATTCCAGCGAGACCTTTAGTCTCACAGGCATCAGGTCGCAGACTTCTCTGCATTTTATATGGCCAACAACTCGATTATACTATCATCGGAAATTTCGTTGCCGACGATACCAAACCAAAGACCCATCGGCCTAACCCGCTCCATCGGTGATCAGATTGCTTCCTTCACCGATAACACATAGTCTCCATGATCCCCAAGTTCACCACCCTTCATCGGAGTGACCTCTGCCATCGGCCCAAACACTTTACACTGCACCGATGAAGGTTCTCACGCCAATGCCCAATGCTTCACCAACTTTCATCAGGGTGACCATTCACATCAGAGCAACTACCAAGATCTTGGCCGATGGCCAACCTTATGCCGATAGACATAAGTTATCGGTGAAACCATGCATATCGGCCACAGGCTTCTCACTCTCACCGATAGTGAAAGTCTGCCCGATAACTTGTTCCTTTATCAATGTGAACACAACTATCGGTGTAACATTACCAAGATCTGCTGATAGCTTCAGTGTGGCCGATGACCAAGGATAGAATAAGGTTCAAGCAATAATTTGAGACACACGTTCTCTTCAATCTCCCACTTGTCGAAGAGATTACTGCTACCTCTTAATCCTCACTCAGTTACTGAGAATTATGGGCCTGAAGACCCATTTCATCTGAACACCATTTGAACTTGGCCGTACTCACTGGTTTAGTTAAGGCATCAGCAACATTTTCCAAAGTGTCAACCTTTTCCAGCTTCACCTTCCTGTCTTCCACCATATCACGAACAAAGTGATATTGGACATCAATATGTTTTGTCCTAGCATGAAATGTAGGATTCTTCGCCAAACATGTAGCACTTTGACTATCACAGTGAATTTGTATTTGCCCTGCATTAGAACCAACATCAGAACACAACCTCTTCAACCAAATGGCTTCTTGGCATGCACGAGTAGCTACCATGTACTCTGCCTCTATTGTGGACAAAGCGACTATAGCCTGCCGCTTGCTCATCCAACTGATAGCACCACCATTTAACGTGAATACATATCCATTGGTGGACCTTCTACCGTCAATGTCCCCTGCCCAATCAGAATCAACATATCCCTGAATGCTGATAGATCTCTGAGATCCAACTAAGTTTCCATGATAACAAATAGCATAGTCAGAAGTTCCCTTCAAATACCTCATAACTCTTTTCACAGCATCCCAATGTGATCTGCCTGGATTCACCATAAAACGGCTCAAAACTCCCACTGCTTGGGCAATGTCTGGCCTAGTACAAACCATTGCATACATTAAACTGCCAACAGCACTTGCATAAGGTACTTTTTTCATATCGTCAATTTCATTCAAAGATTCTGGACAATCTTCAACAGATAATTTCATTCCCTGCAAAACTGGAATAACTAACTATTTAGAATCAGACATATGAAACTTATCAAGAACATTAGTAATATACTTTCTCTGGCTGAGCCAAATCTTTCTCTTAGATCTGTCCCTTTTGATTTCCATTCCCAGAATGTATTTCGCTGCCCCAAGATTCTTCATTTCAAATTTCAAGGACAACTGAGATTTTAATTCTGAGATCATTCCCTTACCATGCCAATGAACAACATGTCATCCACATACAGTGCAATTATAAGAATCCGATCACCTTCAGTTTTATAATAGACACAATGATCAGACTTAGATCTCACATACCCCAAGGATAAAACATACGTATCAAATTTTTTGATACCACATTCTGGGAGATTGCTTCAAACCATAAAGAGACTTTTTAAGTTTACATACCAGATGTTCTTTACCTTTTACCACAAAATGCTCTAGCTGGGACATATAAATTTCTTCTTCAAGATCCCCATGAAGAAATGCTGTTGTCACATCCATCTGCTCAATTTCAAAATCATATGCTGCTGCAAGTGACAACAGAAATCTAACGAATGTCAGCTTAGCTACAGGAGAAAAGATTTCTCCATAATCAATACCTTCTTTTGGGAATACCCCTTAGCAACCAGTCTTGCCTTGTATTTGTCAATACTACCATCTGGACCATATTTCTTTTTAAATACCCACTTATAGCCCATAGGTTTTCTACCTTCAGGAAAAGGCACTAGATCGTAGGTTCCATTTTTCTCCAATGATGACATTTCATTATCCATGGCTTCCAACCAAGAATCTGAATCGGATAAACTAATAGCTTCTCTCATAGTCCTAGGTTCATCAGTATCAGTAAGCAAAGCATAGGCACAACTTGAATCAAGTACTGAAAATCCATACCTATCTGGTTGTCTTCTTTCATGTGTAGACCTCCTCATAGGCTGAGGTGCAAGTTCAGGTTCTTGCTCTGGATCTGAATCTTCAGAGCTACTCGAACTCACATCTGAACCATCTACACTTGGTGCTTGTTGTTCCTCTTTTACAGGGGTCAGAGGAATAGTAACAATACTCTTTTCTTTCTTCTTTTTTGTCCTCTCCGGCTGAGGATCAATAACCAAAGTTTTCAGCTCTCTGAAAATGACATTCCTGCTGTAAATTACTTTTTCAGTTTTAGGATTCCAAAGCTTGTATCCTTTAACACTGACTCCATAGCTAATAAAGATACATTTGACTACTTTGTAATCCAGCTTAGACCTTTTTACCTCAGGAATATGAGCATATGCCTCACAGCCAAATACACGAAGATGTCTTAAAGAGGGTTTCTTTGTAGACCACACTTCCATAGGCGTCTTATCAACCAATGCTGAAGTAGGAGAATGATTCAGCAAGTAACAAGCTGTAGCAACTGCCTCAGCCCAGAACCTTTGTTCAAGACCAGCATAACTCAACATACTTCTTGCTTTCTCCATCAGTGATCGATTCAACCTTTCAGCAACTCCATTTTGTTGTGGAGTATAAGGTGCCATTTTATACCATGATCTACACAATACTTATCAAAATCTGCATTGTAATATTCACCACCGTTATCTGTTCTCAAGCATTTTATATTTTTACCAGTCTAATTTTCCACAAGAGTTTTAAATTCTTTAAACCGACTGAACACTTCTGATTTATTTTTCAAAAAATAAATAAATGCCCTCCTTGAATAATCATCAATGAATGATACATAGTATCTTGATTTAGATAAAGACGGAACATCAACTGGACCAAAAACATCAGAATGTATATAGTCCAGAATACCTGAATATTTATGAGAACTTGAGTAAAAAGAAACACGGTTCTGTTTTCCATATATACAATGTTTGGAGAAATCAAACTCTAGATTACAATCAATCAGTCCATCTACCGGGGTTTTGTTTTTCAAGGTTTTTAAACCTTTTTCACCTATGTGACCAAGCCTATGATGCCAGAGCATTGTTTTCTCTGCAGGAAGTTTAACTTCCATAGAGTTTGCATCATGTGTTACAATAGTAGCTTTTCTAGATTTTACAGAGACACTATTGCAACACACTGGTTTAGCATCTAACCTATACAGATTTGCAATGCATTCACCCTTTGCTAGTACAATAGAACCTCTAGTCATCTTATAGCCACCATTCACAAAAGTAACTTGCACTCCAACATCATTAAGCTTACTAACAGAAACTAAATTTTGAGCCAGACCTGGTATGTGTAAAACTCCATTCATTCCCTTTATTCTGCCATCCAGGAACTAGATTCTGACTCTTCCTCAGCCAACAATTTCCAGTGTCGAATCACTTGCCAGGAACACCTTTCCACCAGCATACGGTTCATACTTAGTGAACCATTCTTTGTGAGATGTCATATGAAAAGACGCTCTTGAATCCACCAACCATACATCTTCAGATGCAGGTGTTGCCAAGGCAGCAATGAAAGCATCAACATCACTCTGAGAAGAATCATTGTTAGAAGAGTTCTTCTTCTTCTTTTTCTCCTCTTTATAGTCTTTTCTGATGTGTCCTTTCTGCCCACAATTCCAGCACTTCACCTTGGACTTTGTGCCAGGAGATTTCGATCTCCCCTCTGATTTTGACTTAGACTTCTTGTCCTTCTTCTTGCCTTTTTCCTTTGATCTACCTCGAACAGACAGGGCCTCTTTGGCTGTCTCAGAAGATTTCCTCTACATCTCTTCAGATAACAATGAGGTAACAACCACTTTAGTTGTAAACATGGTTGTTGTACTTCCAATAGCCATCACAAGATGATCCCAAGAGTCGGGTAAGGAACACAATAGAAGCATATAGCGATCTTCCTCTTCTATTTTTACACCTACAGACGTCAACTGTGCAACAGTCAGATTAAATGTGTTTAGATGGTCTGCTACAGATTTACCTTCATCCATCTTCAAAGAATACAACTTCTTTCTGAGGAACAGTTTATTCACTAAGGACTTACCCTGGTAAATATCTCCCAACTTCTTCCACAAATCTTTGGCTGACTTCTCTTCATGGGCGTTCAATAGAACATAATTTGCAAGACTTAATCTTATCAATCCTCTGGCTTTCCTGTCAGCTAGGTCCCAATCTTCTTGCTTCATGCTTGCAGGTTTAACCCCAGACACAGCAATCCAAAGATCTCTGTCGACCAACAAATCTTCAGCCTTAATCTTCCACAACTCAAAGTTTGTGCCATTGAACTTTTCAATGTCTATTTTTCCTGATGTACTTGCCATCTTATTTAATAGAATAGACCTCTATAGAACTCCCACTCCCAGAATTAACACAAAAAACCCAACCTACCAACAAGGATAACACAACGGGCCAGGCTCTGATACCACTTGTAAGGAAAGTAGAGGTGCGGAAAATAGCTTCCCTAATGTTAATTCAAAGGGGATAATGCAGACAGGTAACTTGCAATTTTAAACACCATAGATGAATACACCAGATAAACAAAATGCACATTCAAGACAACATAGAATGACACAAGTTTTACGTGGGAAAACCCTTTCGGGTAAAAAACCCACCACCACAATAGAAGCTATCTTTATTACAGTAATTTGAAAGATTACAATAAAGGTCCCAGCTCTTTTTGCTCAGATATTGATTCTTTTACAATTATACAAATCTATTTATTTCATCTGCACATCTATAGAATAAACTGTATAATTCGAATCTCTTCATCATTCATCATCGATGTCAGTCGATAAGATTATATTATCAGTTTCCAAGAGCAAAAAACCATTACACTATTTTTTCCCTAACTTATCATCTCAATTGATCCAATGTCACTGCCTTCCAACCATCGCAACAGTTCACATTCCAGCAAGACCTTTAGTCCCACATGCATCAGGTCGCAGACTTCTCTGTAGTTTATATGGCCAACAACTTGATTATACTATCGTCGGCAATTTTGTTGCCGATGATACCAAACCAAAGACCCATCGGCCTAACCCGCTCCATCGATGATCAGATTGCTTCCTTCACCGATAACACATAGTCTCCACGATCCCCAAGTTCACTGCCCTTCATCAGAGTGACCTCTGCCATCGGCCCAAACACTTTACACTGCGCCGATGAAGGTTCTCACGCCAATGCCCAATGCTTTGCCAACTTCCATCAGGGTGACCATTCACATCGGAGCGACTACCAAGATCTTGGTCGATGGCCAACCTTATGCTGATAGACATAAGTTATCGGTGAAACCATGCATATCGGCCATAGGCTTCTCACTCTCATCGATAGTGAAAGTCTGCGTGATAGCTTGTTCCTTTATCGATGTGAACACAACTATCAGTGTAACATTACCAAGATCTACCGATAGCTTCAGTATGGCACAAACTGATGGCAAGTACATCAGGAAAAATAGACATTGAAAAGTTCAATGGCACAAACTTTGAGTTGTGGAAGATTAAGGCTGAAGATTTGTTGGTCGACAGAGATCTTTGGATTGCTGTGTCTGGGGTTAAACCTGCAAGCATGAAGCAAGAAGATTGGGACCTAGCTGACAGGAAAGCCAGAGGATTGATAAGATTAAGTCTTGCAAATTATGTTCTATTGAACGCCCATGAAGAGAAGTCAGCCAAAGATTTGTGGAAGAAGTTGGGAGATATTTACCAGGGTAAGTCCTTAGTGAATAAACTGTTCCTCAGAAAGAAGTTGTATTCTTTGAAGATGGATGAAGGTAAATCTGTAGCAGACCATCTAAACACATTTATTCTGATTCTTGCACAGTTGACGTCTGTAGGTGTAAAAATAGAAGAGGAAAGACACATTTATTCACATCAGAGCGACTACCAAGATCTTGGTCGATGGCCAACCTTATGCTGATAGACATAAGTTATCGGTGAAACCATGCATATCGGCCATAGGCTTCTCACTCTCATCGATAGTGAAAGTCTGCGTGATAGCTTGTTCCTTTATCGATGTGAACACAACTATCAGTGTAACATTACCAAGATCTACCGATAGCTTCAGTATGGCTAATGACCAAGGATAGAATAAGGTTCAAGCAGTAATTTGAGACACACGTTCTCTTCAATATCTAGTGATGCAAGAATTTAGAGCAAACTGCAGTGATACCCACTTTCAGCACAAAAGACAATAAATGTCTATTTCTTAAGCACAAACCCAATCAAGGCACCTCCAAATCAACCATGAAAGGCATAAAATGACTTCAAACATACCAGATACTCAAATCTGGAACAAATCCTGCATTCTAAGGATAATTTCACTTTTTCATCATCATAAAGAGGAAAGGTTGAGAATCCAAGCCAAAGAAAAAAAGAGGGGGTCTCCATTTGGCAAAATGGGGCGTGTGTGCAAGGCACAACAATAACCAAGCCTGTAAACACATTATGCAAGGAGTATCAAATGGGAAAGAAGACAAAGACAAATTTCAAGAGCAAGGAGTATTCTTCTACAATGCCTCTGGAGTTGATTCACACTAACTTATGTGGTCCTACAAGAATAAAGAGTCAACAAGGTGAAAGGTATTTCATGTTGCTTATTGATGATTATTCTAGAATGACTTGGGTTACTTTCTTAAGAGAAAAATTAGATGCCTTTGATAAGTTTAAGGTTTTCAAAGCAATGGTTGAGAATGAAATGGATGCTGAGATCAAATGTTTAAGATTTGATAGAGGAGGTGAGTTTACTTCAAATGAATTTGAAAAGTTATGTGAAGATCATGGCATTAGGAGACATCTGTCTGCTTCTAGGACCCCTCGATAGAATGGGGTAGTGGATAGGAAGAACATGATTGTGCAAGAGATGGCTAAGGCAATGTTGAAAGATGTAGATCTACCTGATATGTATTAGAAGGAAGTAGTTCACACTATTGTTTACCTACTCAACAGAGAACAGTTGAGGGTCAATAGCACTAAAACCCCTTATGAATTGTGGTATGGAAGACCTCCCACTATCAGATACTTTAGGATCTTTGGTAGCAAATGTGATATCAAAAGAGATGAAGACCTAGGAAAGTTTGATTCAAGAAGTGATGAAGGGATATTTCTTGGCTACTCAACCAGAAGCAAGGCCTATAGATGCTACAACAAGAGATTGGGAAAGAAGATTGAAAGCACAATTTATGTCAAGATTGATGAAGACTTGTATCAGATCTCACAAGAACTAGAGGATTGCAGATCTAATATATTTCCATGCATTAAAGAAGAAGAAGAAGAGAAAGAAGAGAAGGAACAAGAACTAGAGAAAATCCCTAAGACTCCAGCAAAGTATGTTCAGAAGAACCATTTAGGAGATCAAATCATTGGAGATAAAAATGAAGGAGTGCAGACCAGGAGAAGGTTTGCAAAGGCAAGTGAGCAAGTGAATTTGTGTTTATTATCAAAGGTAGAGCCCAAAACCTTTGTTGATGCTAGAAAATATGATGGATGGTTGAAGGAAATGGAAGAAGAATTGAATTAGATAGAGAAGAATCAAACATCAGAATTGGTTCCGAGACCATCCAATAAGAATGTTATAGGAACAAAGTGGGTGTTCAGGAACAAACTGAATGAAGATGGTGAAGTTGTGAGGAACAAAGCAAGATTGGTGTGTAAGGGCTATTCTCAAGTTGAAGGCATTAATTTTGAGGAGACTTTTGCTCTGGTAGAAAGATGGAGGCAATCAGGATGTTTCTTTCCCTTGCTGCTCACAAGAATTTCAAGGTTTATCATATGGATGTCAAGTCAGCATTTTTGAATGGTGATCTATAGGAAGAGGTCTACATTGAGCAACCAAAAGTGTTTCAGTTATCAAAAGATCCGAACATGGTGTGCAGACTCAAAAAAGATTTGTATGGACTCAAGCAAGCTCCTAGAGCTTGGTATGCTAGGTTGGATAAGTACTTACTTCAGCAAGGATTCAAGAAAGGTACCACAGATAGTAATATTTACATTAAGGAAGAAGGAGACATGATATTGATAGTTGTGGTAAATGTTGATGACATCATCTTTGGTGGAGATGATGATATGTGTAAAAGTTTTGCAGAGGAGATGCAGAAAGAGTTTGAGATGTCTATGATTGGTGAGATGTCTTTCTTACTTGGACATCAAATTTCTCAGCTAGATGATGGTATCTTTATTTCTTAGGATAAGTATGTTAGAGAGATGTTGAAGAAGTTTTGTAAGGAGGACTCCAAACCAGCAAGTACTCCTATGGTTATTGGTTGTCACTTGAGCAAGAATGATGAGTCTTTGGAGATTGATTAGACTCTTTACAGATCTATGATTGGAGGATTATTGTACTTAACTACTTCTAGACCTGATATTATGCATGTAGTTTGTGTCACTGCCAGATATCAAGCTAATCCTAAGCAAACTCATGAGAAGGTAGTGAAAAGAATATTCAGATACCTGAAGGGAACTCTAGATTATGGCTTATGGTATCCAAGAGGTAATGACTTTGATCTAAGTGCTTACACTGATGCTGGTTGGGCTGGTTGTGTTGATGATAGGAGCAGTACAAGTGGTGGTGATTTCTTTTTAGGAAGAAGATTGGTTTCATGGAAGAGTAAGAAACAAGATTTAGTATCATTATCAACTATAGAGGCAGAGTATATTGCAGCAACATCTTGCTACATACAAGTGTTGTGGATGAAGCAAACTTTGAAAGATATCAAGGTATTGTATGATGAGCCTATTCCTATCTTGTGTGACAATACTAGTGCTTTCAATATTTCCAAGAATCTAGTGATGCATTCTAGAACCAAGCATTTATCAATCAAGTATCACTTTTTTAGAGAGAAGGTTGCGGAGGAAGAAGTGAAGTTGGAATATGTTCCAAAAAAGGATCAGATTGCAAATATTTTCACAAAGGCTCTTACAAAGGATACTTTTGAGTATCTCTGATAGAAGTTAGGAGTAATTACCCCTCCTTATTATTGCTAGATGTATAGTTGGTGTATCTGTCCAGGGGGAATTCATGCTATATCTTTTTCCTGGAATAATGGTGGCTATCTCTTAGAGGGAGCAGGTAGTGGTTGTTGTTGACAAGGGAAGAAGGTTGAAAAGGAGAGCTTGTAATTTAAGGAGGAGAAGAAGTTGCCCTTTGTCCTTGATGTCAAAGGGGAGGAGAGAGAAATGTGCACCTAAGGGGGAGAATGAGTAGGTGTGTGTGTGTGTGTGTGTTGCCATCAATGACAAAGGGGGAGATTGTTGGCAATATGTGTTGTCATTGATGTCAACAAGTTCATAGTGATGTCAGCACTCCTTTTGTGCTTGTCTTAAGTGATTGATGTGAATGCCTAATGATGATATACTATGTTTCTGATGTTCATGGTTAGTTGTTTATGTTCATGGTTGGATGTCACGCCTTGATCAGTGTCAAGTAAAGTTGTATTGAACATGTATGTGGTCAACAAAGATGATTTCATGAGGATATATTAAGATGGGAATTAGAAGCATTAAGATGAATGATGATATATTAAGATGGGAATTAGAATCTATGCTGAGGATGAGAAGATGTTGCTAATGAATTGTAGCATGTTGTATGATCCTTTCTTTTGTTCCTAAGGATGTATGTGTTGATATAAGAAGATTCTGGCCTCCGGAAGTTGGTGAAGGTTTTTGTTGTAGGGAGTTGCCTAGAAGACTACCTGGTAAAATGCTCCACATTCCTCCACATTTGAAGATATGGTCATGCGGTTAAGAAGTTAAGTTCAGTATGTTGTAAAGGTGCTAAGTTTCAGATCATTTGCTCCTCTGCAGTGAAAGTTATGAGTGACAGGGTTCCAGTCTGTGCTTTGGCAGAGTAAGGTGATGATGAAGGCCGATTGGAATGCTCCGCATTCCTCCACAAGTGAAGGTTTGCTCATGCGGTTTTGTGCACATGATCAGGGATGTTCAATGCACACTACATTGTAGTTTCAGATGTTTTGGAGGTCCGCAAGTTCAATTTTCAAATGACAGAAGTGATACAAATGGTTCTGGATGCCTAATTGTTCCCAGGTCACATGATTGAAAGTGTGCGGCACAAAGTCTTTGGTGTGTGGAGTTTAAGGAATGTTTGAAGATGTTGTATGGGTCATGTTGACTCATCTAGAAGAATTTTATGAAGATTTTTCATGTTTCCAGTACCGCAAAAAGTTTTCAAGTTAGTTTGGGAAGAGTCATTGATGTTGAGGCCGACTAAGGAATGTTGATGATGTGTGCCACAAAGTTGTTGTGCAAAGTTCAAGGAGTGTTTGGAGATGTTGTGTAGGTCCTGTCGACTCATTTGTGAAGCATGTGTATGTTATTCCTTGAAGGATGATGCTGTGAAGAATGTTTAGGACTAGACTAAGAATGTGTTGGGATCTGCAAGGCATGTGTCTCTTTCTGAAGTAGCGTGTAGTTCATGATACAGCTTGCCCTCTACATGTTTCATGTTGTGTGATCTCTGGCCAACTTGTAAAATGTATTATTCTTGTTGTATTGGCTGACTTGTAATGTAATAAATGTAATGTCATGTATATATTGTAAACCTAGTTGATCTAGTTATGGTATGATTGCGAATATAAGTATGTAAAGAGAAAAATATGAATATGATGTGCAATATGATGTGTGATTGAAGGAGAAAGAGCATAAGCAATAAGGTCTGTCTGGATTCATCTTGAAGACATTTTTGTGATAGGAGGGAAGTAAAGAGTGTACTGAATTGATCCAATCATTAGAAGCAGAGTGAAGGGGCAGAATTGCAATCATCAAAGGTGTGAGCTTCAATGTCAGTTTTTAGGCAGTAGAAGGACTGTCATACCGTAATATTTTTTTGAGCTTGTTCTTAGACCAGGGAGTAGTAGCTTCCTTGGGAGTGACCCTAAAACAAATTCTTCAGGGAGTAGTAGCTTCCTTGGGTGACCCTAAAACAAATTCTTTAGGAAGTAGTAGCTTCCTTGGGTTGTAGCCCTAAAACAAAGTTATAATTTTGAGCTTCATATATTATGAGTTAATCCTCACCATGGTTTTTCCCCTTTCTGGGTTTTCCACGTATATATGGTGTTATGTGTTGATGTGCATTGTGTTGATCTTTCATGTTCATGTTAATGTTATAATGTTTAAGTTTTAATCTGCTCCAAAGGATTTGAAGTTTATTTGGATACTAATTCACCCCCCTCTTAGTATCCTGGTGTGTTCAATAGCCTGGTAGTGACTAAGCCATAAAATGAGCACGTTATAAGGTGCTTGTGTTATATCTTGTTTAGACCAAAAAGTGTTTTTGGCCACTTTTTGGTCCCCCATCTTTTTGCACATGCCCACATTGACATGTTTTTCAAAAGGCTTCACAATATACTAGGGAGCTCTAATCCACTTCTTCCTATGCACAACTCTTTTGTATATGCTAGTATGAATAATAAGGAAAATAAGGATTCACTAATGCCTCGATGGAAATATTCTACATTTTAACACCCTTTGGTATTCTCATGAACCCTAGGAAAGAACAAATTTCTAGGACCTGTGTTTCTTTTCTAAACAATCTAAGCCAACAAGTCATTACTTTTCTTTATGCAATCCTACTAGTGTGATTCAAAATAGGATAATGCAAGATGCACTTAATGCAAGCACTTCTATGAAAATAGAATAATAATTTGAAACACAAGAAAGTGGTCAATGAATATAAGCTACTCTTGCAGTATGACATACTAATACATGGGTTTACAATGCAGGGTCCAACTATGAAAAATGTGACCACATTTTCTTCCTTACCCAAAACTGGTACTTGAGCAAAACATTATCACTATGGCCTTATTCTCAAGAGAGTATGTGAGAGTCGAAAGTAGGTTTAGGTTTCTAGCCTTCTCCTATGTTCTCTCCACCATTTTCACAACAAAAAAGATTGCTTCCTACTCCACCTAAATCTTCTCTTCTATCTCAACAAGAGTGTATGTTGCCGAGTCTACTTAAAGACCACTTAATCACTCTTCATACTCCAAACCACAAAAAGAATCAAAAAAATAATTATTGAACACCTCATTATTGTTCATATTATTGAGCACTTGACCATTTCACGAAGGCATGTCAAGTCTTGGGTGACAAAATTCAACAACTTCGAACAAGGTTTTTCTCTAGCACTCCTCACCATGCTTGATGTAGTCCCTAGAGCACCTTGTCCTCCTTCCATCTTATAAATAAAGTTGGGGGAGGATAATTTGTTATAGGCCAACTCACAAGAGTGGTCCCTTCTTCTCATTTGCGTTATGTTTGTATCTATTTTTATCCCCGTATTGTGATTTTTTGTTCTCCCTTGACACGCTTGTTAACACAAAGGTACAAAGAGTAAGAATGCATTGTGTCATTCCTCTATATGTATCTTAATTCTTCTGTATGTTGTGATGTGCAATTTTGTTATTTTTCCTTGGATGATTTAGCATCCTTTCATGATTCAATTTATGTGTACTCTCATGTGATATTTCTTCCATCTATGTGGCATCTTGTTGCAATGCTCAACTTCATACCATGACTATACAAGCCAAATTATGTATCATTCCTATAAGCATCGCCTTGGTTTGGTCATTCTGGGGGAAATCCATTGTCGCGATGTAGCTTTTGAAAACACATCATTTGGGCATGTGCTTTTAGAAAGCTCTTGTGCCTATTTTATATTTCTTCCTCACTCTACCTTAAGTTAATTGCTCCCTGATGGAGTTAGAAATCACTTTAAGGTGGGGACATATATCGTGCTATGATCCTTCTCTCATCTTTCTATCTAAAAACTTGTTAATTATCTTTGTTACTATACTCTCTTGGAATGGATTATGGAAAGCTTGGAAACAAGATCTTGAGTCTATCTTATTCTCCTAGGTTGAATCTCCTTGCATGTTTACGAGAAGGGTTGCGCCACCAACTAGAGTTTGGTAGTAAGTGTATATGCCTAAAAATGACAAGACTCGGTCTAAATAAATATTCTTAATATTTATTCCATTTAATTCCTCTATCAATAAATAAATAAATAAATTTATTTATTTGATTCATATTCTTCCAACAATTAAATAAAATCCTTTATTTAATTAAATTCTTCCAAACAATAAAATAATTCTTAATTATTTAATTAAGTCAATTCATTCTCCCAAATTTAAATAAATCAATCAAATTTATTTAAATCCTCTCAAATCTCCAAAAATAGATTCATATTCTTCCAACAATTAAATAAAAACCTTTATTTAATTAAATTCTTCCAAACAATTAAATAATTCTTAATTATTTAATTAAATCAAATCATTCTTCCAAATTTAAATAAATCAATCAAATTTATTTAAATCCTCTCAATCTCTAAAAATAAAATATCTTCAAATATTTTATTTATTCTTCCAAATTCATTCTAAATTAAATTTATTCTTCTATGTAGACCATGGATTCATGCCATGAAAGCTATGCCTTCTACCTATCATCAATCTATAAAATTCCCTCACAATGACAAGCAAGTCACCATCTGAGGTGACCCTAACCCCTTTCAGCATTGCAACTCTGTCCTTTCAAAACCTGATTGCATCATACCAAAAAATAGAGCATCTACATCCCCTACCCCACAGCATGATCCTACCTCTGAAGCTTCCTCATTAAAGCCCAAAGAGTAGAAGATTACCATCAAAGAAACAAGAGTAGGAGAGTACTCCATCGAGCACATCCTCAATCTAGCCAAAATGCCTTTATCTCCTAGATCCTTTGGGTGACCCAAGCATTTCCAAAGCCATCTGCTCCTCCTACACCTCCCACATCTCCCTTTGTAAAATGGGGGACCTTATCAGATGAAACAGAGGAAAGAGATATCCTATAATGGCTTTACATAGAAGAAGAAGAGAACATACAACAAGAACCACCTAAGCTCCCAACGGAAATCTATGGGCGAGCTGAATCTATCCTACATAGAATGGGTTATGAAGGACAAGGCCCCGTTGGCCTAAGAAACGAAGGAATTATAGAACCCATTCAACCTTCTTCATCCTCATTGGCTAGAAATACAAAAGGCCTAGGATATAAAGATAAGGGCAAAGCTAAAGCAAATGCTTGTCTTGTGGAAATGATCCATACCCTTCAAGTGGACAGTGACACAGATTCCAATGAGTATGAGTGGGATGAGCTAACAGAGTATTCCTATGATGACAAAGAGGTTGACAACATTCAAACTTGTAGCCCCTACCGTGAGGGACAGACGCTACCGCATAGGCCAATAGAGTGTGATTTGCCTATCCTTGAGAATACAACTTTCGAAGAAGGTTCGAGTTCTATCGCAATAAACAATTGGGAAGAAAGTACCATCCCGAACACTCCCCCTACCAATACTCCTAACATATCCATTCAAACTATCAACAAATCAAATCTATCCTCCAACTCCCTCCCCCTTGTGCATCCTAAGCTAATTGACTGGGATCTACGAGGAACCCCCCAACTAGATATGTTCCAAAATGATGATGCCTATATTGACTACATGGAACTTAGGAACCACCTACCTAAAGGAGATCATAAAGCTGGCTTCACCATTGAACTTAATACCATGGCTTATTTTGAAGAGGGTTCCAAGCCTTCCAGTCACAAAAATATCAAAATAAAAACTAGATCTAATGGTGAAAACCGCTCTACGGTAGCGTCAGATCCCAAAACAGTAAAAAGAAAGGATGCATCCAAAGGTGAAAACCCAAATGTGGCACCTGACGATGGAAGGCTTGACACTCTCCCTACAACATGCACCAGGAGAAATCTTAGATTATTGTGGAACCCACAGAGCCTGTTAACATTGGAATAGAGGAACAGCCTAAGATCATTCACTTTGCTAAGTCTCTAACCCCACCCGAGAAGACTAAGTTTGTACCATTATTCAAGAGAAAGCAAGTCAATTTTTCTTGGTCATACGTAGATATGCTTGGTCATACATAGATATACTAGGGTTAGATCCAGATTTGATTCTACATCACCTTCCATTAGATCTAGGAGTAAAGCCAGTGAAATAGAAGCTTAGAAAGATGCATCCACACATAGCACTACTTGTAAAAAAAGAACTCAAGAAACTACTGGATGTAGGGTTCATCCGAGCTATAAACTATCTGGAATGGGTCTCCAACATAGTACCAGTGTCCAAACCTGATGGCCAAGTCAGACTATGCAATGATTTTAGAGGTCTAAACAAAGCTTGCCGCAAGGATGATTTTCCGTTGCCAAATATAGATATCATAGTCGACTTAACAGCAGGGCATACCATGTTATCTCTCATGGATGACTTCTCGGGATATAATTAGATCAGGATAGTACCAGAGGACTAGCATAAGACATCTTTTACTTGTCCATGGGGCACTTTCTACTGGAATGTTATGCCATTTGGGCTAAAGAATCCAGGAGCCACATATCAACGTGCTATGACCACTATATTTCATGATATGATGCATGTCACCATGGAAGATTATGTAGATGATATCCTAGCAAAATTACTTACAAGAGAATCACACCTAGATGTGTTAGAGAAAGTCTTTCAGAGATTAGAGCAATTCAAAGTCAGATTGAACCCAAAGAAATGTGTGTTTGGAGTCACCTCAGGCAAGCTCCTAGGTTTTATTGTATCAACAAATGGAATAGAGGTAGACCCCGCCAAAGTCAAGACTATTATGGACATGCCACCACCCAAGAATCTTACTTAACTAAGATCTCTACAAGGCAATCTACAAGCAATCCATAGATTCATATCACAACTGGTAGACAAGTGTCAACCATTCAGTCATCTCCTACATAAGAACATTCCATTTAGATGGGATGAGAAATGCAAAGAGGCATTCGACAAATTGAAAGAGTATCTTATGAACCCACCTATTCTTATGCCTCCTATCCAAGGGAAACCATTGTTACTATACATATCTGCTACACCAATAGCCCTTGGGGCTCTTCTAGTACAACAAGATTATGAAGGTAAAGAAAGAGCTGTCTATTACGTCAGTCACACATTGGTGGGGTATGAATTACAATACTCTCAGATAGAAAGATCATGTCTTGCGGTAGTTTTTGGTTCCCAAAATCTCTGACATTATATGCTAGCACATCTAGTCAAACTTATTGCAAAAATAGATCCACTGAAGTACCTACTAAGCAAAGCAGCTCTAACAGGTTGCCTAGCTAAATGGGTAATGCTCCTAAGTGAATACGACATTGAGTATGTAGATAGAAAGGCTATCAAGGGGCAAGTCATTGCTGATCAATTAGTGGATGCACCACTACATAACACCACACCAATGCAATTTGAGTTTCCAGATGAATCCTTATTCAATATATCAACACATTCTTGGACAATTTACTTTGATGGGTCCTACACACACCATGGATTGGGGGCAAGAATCTTGTTTGTAACTCCTCATTGTGACACCATACCGAAGTCTTACTGTCTGTTATTCCCATGCACCAACAACATAGCAGAATATGAAGCCTTAGTCATTGGTCTCAAAATGGTAATAGAATGGAAAATCAAAGAGCTACATGTCTATGGTGATTCTCAACTAGTGATCAATCAGGTCAATGACAATTACCAAACCAAAGATGAGAAGCTTGTCCCATACAAAAGGATGGTAGATGACTTTAAGGAATACTTTGTGATTATATCTTTTGAGTAGATACCTCACATTGAGAACAAAGCAGCAGATGCCATGGCAACCATTGCCTCTCTTCTCAAGATCCCAGAGAATGAGTCACAATACGAGTTCTTGGTGGAGATAATTTAGCAACCAACTTATGATCTTCCTAAAACCCATTCCATATGCCTATTAGTTGGATCTGATTCACCTTGGTACGGTAAAGTTTACACTTACCTCAAGGACAATACCCTCCCACCTGACTTATCTTCAAACCAACGACGAACCTTTATACGCCAAACCTCTCGTTATACCATTATTGCTGACACCCTATACCGACGTGGTCTAGATGGTACTTTACTCTGTTGTTTAGAACAAGAAGAATCCCAAACCGCCTTACAAGATGTACATGAAGGGATTTGCATAACACACTCTAGCAGTCCTTCCTTAGCTAAGAAACTCATGCATTTGGGTTATTACTGGCTGAACATGGAGACAGATTCATACCAATTTGTGAAGAAATGCAAGCAATGTCGAATACACAAGAACCTAATACATGCACCAGCTCAAGAGTTGAGACCTTTAATGACACCTTGGCCCTTTTGCGAATGGGGACTTGACCTTGTGGGTAAAATCCATCCACCCTCTTCCAACGACCATAAATTCATAATAACTGCCACTGAGTACTTCACCAAGTGGATTGAAGCCGTCCCCCTCACCACCGTCATAGGTAAACAAATCTCCTCATTCATCCTCAATTACCTCATTTGCAAATATGGAATTCCCTCATCCATTATCACGGATAATGGAAGACCCTTCAAAAACCAGGATGTCCAAGAAATCTGTGACCAATTCAAAATCCAACACCGTTTCTCCACACCCTATTACCCCCAAGGCAACGGCCAAGTTGAAGCATCCAACAAAACCATCTTGAAACTCCTCAATAAGATAGTCAACGATGCTGGCCGTGATTGGCACATCCAACTCAATCCCACTCTATGGGCCTATAGAACTAGTATATGCACTCCCACAGGTGCTACCCATTGCACCCTTGTCTATGGCTCAGAAGCTATCCTCCCCATAGAGGTCAAGTTACCATCCCTCAAGGTGTCGTTAAAAGGTCTCATAACAAATGAAGAGTACAGAGTTTCCAGATTGCAAGAACTAGAGTTGCTAGAGGAAAGGAGATAGAAAGCCTTTGATCATCTCAAAGCATATCAACAAATAATGTCATGAAGCTATAACCACAGAGTTCGCCCAAGAGTCTTCAAGGTTGGAGATCTAGAACTTAAAGAGAACCCCCGTAATCAACAGGATAGGAAAAAGAAAGGTAAGTTCGAACCCAACTGGCTTGGACCTTATGTGATTGTAGCAGCTTATGGATCAGGGGCATATCAGTTAGCAACATCAGAGGGTGAGCTATTCGATGATCCAATCAACAGCATGCATCTTCGTCGGTTCTACACCTAGGAGAACCTCAGTGTAAGGGGGGCATAAAAATACAAAAAAATTGAAAAAATTGAAAAAATACAAAAAAAAATTGTCCTTTGGTGAAAACCTAGCAAACAGGCACCTTGGATAGGTATCATGGTGAAAACTTGGCAAACAGGTGTCATGCATACTTTCTAGCTTTCGTGCAAATGAAAGCAAGTGGTGAAAACCTGGTAAACAAGAGTTACTTGTGATAAACCACTTCCTCCATCTTTGGGAAACCAATCACCTTGTGTCCGTTCTTCCTTCACTCATGTCCCATTCGGTCCATATCTATTCCATAATAAAATCCTAACGATAACCTATCATGGCTTGATACTCTATCTCTTTGTTGCTTTATCAACCAAGGTTTTATCCCATATCCTATCCATAGCATGAGCCTAACATAGTGTCCCTCGTCGGTATCCACATGGTCCAAGTCCATGAACTACGTTGCCTCTGCGTCGTCACGTAGGCAAGGCCATTTCTCAAATGTGTCCCCAAGGCTCCACCTTTCCATCCATCCCATTTCTTGTCATCTATCCTCTAGTCCATCCATGGTCCATTAGGGTTTACCCCGAACTACATTGCCTCTGCGTCGTCACGTAGGCAAGGCCATTTAGCAATGAGCCCCCGAGGCACTAGGTCAGTCCCTTAGGGTCCGTCTCACCAATAAGGATTGTGGAATCTTCTCACCAAGCAAGCAAGCACAAACAAAACCCGCTCTTTTCAAGCATAAATTTTGACGCAAGACATTAACCTATCCAAAGAAAAGCAAACAAGCACCCAAGGCATTCTAAATGATTTTACCTAAATTATGGCAAGAAACAAACACATATAAATGCAAAAAATGTTTTGTGGATTGGAATCATAGTTAAAGTACAGTCTTGATTTTTGCTATCATGCCTTTCTATGCTACTCAAGGATGCCAAAAGCTAGAGATGCTATGATGGGGGCATGATTATTTTCTTTGTTTTTCTATTTGCGGATTAAACTTTAGTAATGTGACGCCTTGTCTAAAGACATGATCGGCAAAAGATCATCGAGGACATCAAAGGTCTAACATGAATGGGGGCAATCCTTGTCTGTTGGTATGCAAGAAATGCTCAGGTCATCTCGGTTTAATTATACCTAGATGCTTGTATTAACTTGCTAAATCAAAACCCATGTAAGCAATACTCAGGTCATCTCGGTTCAATTATACCTAGATGCTTGTATTAACTTACAACATTCGAAAAAAGTACCCAAAAAAAATTGCCCAATGATGAAATAAGCACTTCAAAATACTTGCACCATCAAGATGTCAAAAGTAAAGCATCCATCATACATCCATTATACATCCATACATCAGTACCCCATGCAATAAATATCCAACAATGCAGAGTATCAATACGAATAAAGCTTGTGAGTCTTTCTATCAAGTCATTCTTTCAATCAATCTTCTATCTACCATTATGTTATTTCTGTGTCGATAGGGTACATTTGGACATCACAAAAACATAGCATATAGTTGGATATCATATCACATGAGATAGTCATTTACATGATTAAATCAATGGCATACATAGTAAGTGCATCAGGTCATCCATATACAATCATCACATAGTGTCAGACAGAAAAAAATCAAAAAAATAGATAAGTGCACCACATAAATTGCATAACCATATAGATACCATTCATATTTACACATTAGAGGCATATCAAGTAAAACATTTAAGTCTGCATTAGGTCATATAGCATCACATAGCATCATATAAAATTTGCATTAGATAACATCACATAGCATCAAGTAAACATCTAAAGTCTGCATTAGATAAACATATGCATCACATCATACAATATAAATGCATCATAACTCATAAATATAGAGAGCATCAAATAAGCTGCATCATCATATAAATATCATAAATGTGTCCAAATCTACAATATCAAAATGGTCCATCTTTGAGTCAAGGTCATATATAGTAAATACATCTCAAGGATGGTGATACATGCCTCAAAATACAAAAGTGGTACATAGGAGCCAAAATCCATCCAAGTGTCACCTAACCTTGCTGTTGTGAACCGCTGCTCCCAACAGTATCCTCTATCTCCCCTCCTCTACCAGACCCAGACTACTGTGGGCCCATCACAGAGGCTCCCGACCGTGATCCACCTACTCTCTGTGAGGCCATGGACAGGCTCTTGTAACTCAAAGCCCTCTGATCAATAGGAACAACACCATGGTATAGTCCCCAGTAGAACTATGTCTGAGCCTGCGCTCTGGCAAGCTCACCCTGTACCTGCGCTAACTACTACTGCACCTGTGCCAACTGTGCCAACTGTGCCTGAACCTGTGCCTGTTGTACCTGTCCAACCAGAAATGTGGTAGTGTCGTCTATACCAACGGTTGTTATGGCTATGTCTCTCTCTACTCAGATAGCCCATATCCTATCCTCAGTTGCATCTCTCTCTCAAGATCTCTGACACTTGACCTACATCTGTCTCCTGTCGAGCCTCAGCCATCCTAAGCTGTGCCCTCAACTACTTGACCTATCCTCTCAACATGGCAATAGCTCTCTCCTGGACATATGACTGTGCTGGATCCTGGGAAGCCTATGCATGTCCCTGCACTTGCCGCTGCGCCACCTATTGTGGCGGCGGCATCGGTCCCTGCTATGCAACCTGCGGCTACACTACCTGCTGAGCATGGGAGGATCCCTCCCCAGATCTCCTCCTCTACCGGGGTCTGCCTCCATCTCCCCCTCCTTCTCCATCCCCTCTGCCATCTCCTCCGCCTCCTCCTCCTCCTCCACCATCTCTCCATCCTCCTCCACCATTTCTCCATCCTCCTCTCCTCCTCCTCCTGCCAACCTTGCCCTCATCCTCTGAATCTACCTTGTATATGCAAGGAACCAGCTCTCCGGGCCTTGAGTACCTTGAAAAAGGGTGAGTAGGGAACCACTCCTCATAATCCAGAGTCATCCCTACATCTATAATCTCTCTCCTCATTAGCTAAGCAATGTAGGGTATCTGTCAAAACTCTGCCACTGCCTCCTCATACGACACCACTGGACCCCATCTAAATCTCTCTGCGTGAGTCTGCGTGAACTGAGCCTACCCCTGTGGCATGCCCTATCTCCTCCCAAACTGTCGCCTCACCCTGCTGACAATCTGTCTCTCTAGGATGAACCACATCCTTCTTATGAGCCATCGCGTCTGATAGCAGTAAGGTAGCTCGTCTGCCTCGTCATCCCAAGGCTTGCAGTCTAGATATGGTCTCTAGATGATTGCATTTACCCCATCCAGTGCATGCCTCCAATACTCTAGCTTCCCTAGCCTATGCTAGGAAATCACTCCTGCATATCCATAGCTGTAAGGCTCTCCCCTCTGTCTCTGAAAAACACAAATCGGTCTAGTGATTGCTATGTGCTCCCATAGCCAAAACTGTAATAGTGAGACCCCTGTTGATAGACTAGCACCCCTATGGTATACCACCTAATGCATATCGTGGTATAGGTGTGCCAAAACACAGACACCCCAAGCATAGCAGGTGCCCTCTGTGATCATCCTCTCCATGATCCGTCTCCATCCAATCGGGAACCCATGCGATCTCCTATCGGGGCATGCAACGCCTCCGATCCAACCTGTGACTATCCCAAGGAAGTAGTCATAGTAGTCATGTATATCCTACCAAGAGATAACCTGTCACTCCAGTTCAGAGTCGTCAAATACCCACCTGCACTCTGCAAGTCCTGCATCCCGCTGTGGATCATACTTCACGAGCTCTCCCTGAATCGGCAAGTGAAGTATCCTGTATACGTCCTCCAGAGTCACTGTCATCTCGCCAGTCGGGAAGTGAAAGGTCCCATCCTTGCTGTGAAACCTCTCCACTACTACAGTCAGTAAGCTGCGGTTCACTCGAACCTCAGGCATAAAGCACACATAGTCTAATCCCATCGTGTCAAGCGCCTCTCAATCTATCTCTGTCAGCATGTAGCACTGCAACATAGGCAAGGGAAACTGCTCCCTCGACATTAGTGTACCTCGTATGTCCTCTTACAAGCACGCAAAGCAAGGCGTCAACCTAAAGCTACAAGTACCATGCTCAACATATCTATAGAAACATATCAACTAACTTAACATATCAAATTGATCAAAACAGCACACTACATCTCTTGACTAGATTCCTGCAATCTCGAAGATAGCTTATCGATTGACGCATCAAACAGGATGCCAATCGAGTCAATTTTGTTAAGTAAAACTGACTATCTATATCATATGCACCAGAACATAAGGTAAATGTGCCATTTCTCAGCAAATGCGCCACTTCTGTCATATGCACCGCAACATTTCATAAATGCGTTGTCCCATACCGTATATGCGCTGACTCATACCTTGCATGCACCGCTAAATTACACATGTGCCGACCTTACTCATGCATGCACAGCTTTTATGCATGTGTCACTTTACCTCCTACATGTGCCGCAGTTTGACAGATGTGCAGTTCCACATGTCAGATGCACCGAATTGCAATCTAGCGCATTTGTCTAGCCTAATTTAACCTAGCATTTATTGCACTCAAAATTGACCCTAGGTGAAATTTTTTGAGATACATATTGGGAGTCCTGCCTCTACTGGCCGGTCGAATCGTCGGACTCTCTCAAAGCGGTGCTCCTCGTGCAGAATATCCATCCTAGTGTTGACTGCTCTATGCTCTGTACTTTCCTAAGCTCTCAAAAGCAAATCAAACAAAGCCAAGTGTGCAAATGAATTATCTTGTGGACCCAGCTCCTATATATAGCATGCAAACCCTAAACTAGCTATGTGGTGACTATGACTACTTATCGTACCCGTTTTCTTCCCGTTTCTCTAAAACGCATCCCGTTTTCTTCAAAACTAACCAAGTTTTCCCTTCATCTTCGTGAGATTGTCTGTCTCACGCCTTCTACCTTCTTCCCATCCAATCTCCTGAGGGGGCATCCTATTGTCGTAACCTGTACCAGGGGCAAACTGGGGCATGTATCATTATTCAACAATCGATTTCTTTGAAGCAATGCCGTAAACTGCATTGCATCAAAGAGGGGCAAAATGTATACACCTAAAAATGATACGACTTGGTCTAAATAAATATTCTTAATATTTATTCCCTTCTAATTCCTCTATCAATAAATAAATAAACAAATTTATTTATTCGATTCACATTCCTCTAAGTTAATTCAATATCAAAATTTATAATTATCTCTGCCAAAGTCAAAATTAAATAAAATCTTTTATTTAATTAAATTCTTCCAAACAATTAAATAATTCTTAATTATTTAATTAAATCAAATCATTCTTCCAAATTTGAATAAATCAAATCAAATTTATTTAAATCCTCTCAATCTCTAAAAATAAAATACAATCAAATATTTTAATATTCTTCTATCTTGCACACACAATAAATAAATTTATTTATTTTGCTTTCTTATCTTCTAATTCTCCCAAAATCATTCTAAATTAAATAATACCAATTATTTAATTGTTTCTTCCAATAATATCTTCTCTAAATTTAAATAAATCAATTATTTATTTAAGTTGTCTATTTCTTCTAAATTGAGTTATCTCTAAATATAATTCAATCCTTGTGCACATACAATTGAATATTCTAAATATTTAATTGAGCCAAAATATCTTCTCATCCTCATGCAATTTTTATTTCTCTAGTTCTATTCTCTTAACTGATTCATCTATTCTTTTAATTGATTTATCTCTTCAGTTAACTCATTCTTCTATTTTATTAATTCCTCTTATGCAAAATATAGCAAGACACTCGTCTTCTTCTTATTCGCGCACATTCCTCAACCGTTCTATACTGTTGATCTTCTCATTTCTTCTATACCATTGATCTTCTCTCTCGTGAATCTATAAATTGAACCATGTTCTTCCATTTCAATCATCCAAGCTTTTACTATCCTTACTCTGCAGGAATTACAGCGCGTCTTTGGCACCAATTCCTTCATTGCTTGTGATCACACTCATTACTACGCACTACTATCATTGTTGTGAAGTTCATCTTCATAGTGAAACTATCATTAGCCATTCTCCATTGACAATCTTGGAATCATAGAAAGGAAGTGCACTCTCTGAGGGCCTTATTCATACATGCAAGATCGATTGAGATAGGCAACCAACAAAAGTCTATGAAGCTTTGAGGTTTGCAAAGGTTTTTGAAGTTCTTTTGTTTGATTGATCTCTTTGTTTCTGTATTTCATTGAGTTTTGGGTATCATTGATATTGATTATTCATTTAGATCTAATTTTCCCTTAACAGTAAGGTCGCTTCACCTTCTTAGTCTGCAAGGCTTCATGTAAATCCTCTTGCGGGAGGTAGTTTGTGTATTACCTTGAGTGGAAACACTTTTCTTAATGTGGACTATGTGCATGATGTGATTGTGCTTCTCTTGTGCTTCTCATTTCTAACTAACCCCTTAGCATTCTTCTTTATTGCACCTTGGGGAATGATGCATGGTGATTGAGACAACATTTATATCAAGGTCTCCTTTGTCATGCTAACTTAGGGTATTTCGTTATGTACTTCTTGTGATTGATGTATGATGCATGTATTCTCCTCATATATTCTTATTCTTTATATCTTCTTCACGCCTCACTGCCTCACATATATTCTCTCTATGTGTTCCTTATGTATTCTCCTTGAATGCTTCGTGTGTATTCCATGTGTGTTTCATTTGTATTCTATGTATACTGTATGCCTTATGTGTATGCTTCGTGCCAAGCATGTATGCTATGTGTATGGTGTGTATACCTTGTCTATTGTGTGTATACTTTGTGTATGACATCTATGTGTTGTGTGTTACGTGTATGCATTGTGATTTCTCAAGTGTATGCCTTGTGTATGTCTTTTCCTATCTCATGTTTTCTAAGTGCTTCATTTATGAGTGAATTATGGCATGTGGCTTATGTGTATACCAATCATCATAGACTCCTAGAATCCTAAAATTGGGGGCTTGGTCACCCCTCATTTTTGGTGAAATTCTATGATTTCTATGTTGTGTTTGAAATATGTCTTCTCCATCCTTTAGTGTGAGTTCAAACGTAAGTTCATACCCACACTAAAGTAAGGGATAAATGTTACGTCATAAAATGTGTACACTAGCAATTTGCACCTAGTTTAGTGCCTAGGTGGACCTAAAATGCTTACACTTGTTAATCAGGACCTATTTTAACACCTTTTTGAACATTAAGCATGTAATTCTTGATCGCAATGCACAAAATCTAGAAAATAACTATGAGATGGGGCTAAGAACACTTAAAGTGCCTTATCCTAAGAGTTTTGGGGCTAAAGGACCAGGGTGCCCAAGCACCCTGGGCCCTCCTTTAGCCCTAACCGAAATTGGTGGGTTGTTGGCTTAGGACATCTTAAATTATTCCTAATGTCGGCCTCATTTGGTTTAATTCTCTGGAAATCAATGGGAATGCATATAAAATCAAGTTAGTTTATTCATTTGAACATCTCTAAGTTCTCTAAGCAATCTAGGCAATCTTGCACTCTCTCTTCTTCTCTCTCATGCTCTCTACTCTTCTCTAAAGCTCTCTATTATGGATTATTGTTGTGGCACTAACTTATTGCAGATCTTGTGAAGATCCTTCCACTTCTTTGGGCTACACTAACTTCTTGACAAGTTGTGATGCCACATCAAGCATGGTAGGGTTTCCATGCTCATGGTGACCTCTTTCCTTCATGCTTTGTTCTAGCATTCCATTCTACTTCAGATTTGCCTCTGCCCTCTTAGGGCACACACTCTTTATCTATCATATTTGCTACTGTGGAGGTGGGAACACCATTCACGGAGCTTGACTTAGGCAAGCTCCTAAATAGCCAACCATTTTCCTTCTTGTGTGTGTAGGGCAAATCTAGAGGAATTTGCAGAAGACAAGCTACAAGAGATAGGAACATAGAAAGGCAAAGACATAGAAATTATCACAGTCTGCAAAACCCTAATCAGGGTCTAGGGCACCCAAGTGCCCTGGTCCTTTGGCCTCTCAAATTAGGATCTAGGTTTTTCTTCATCCCCTGATCTCTGCTATCTATTTAGATTTTGGGTTTCTACTTCTGACAGTCTATTATGCTCTGATCTTGCTCAATTAGGGTTTCTTGTTTTGCCCTAGTTTGATTGGTTGGATTTGATTGATTTTTCTCTATACAACAAAGGGCCAAAGCCCCTATAGTTTGGCTCTCCTTCTTGGGTAGAAGCCAAGCTCAGTTTGTGTCCTAATGTTGGATAGAAGAGGGTTTGACCTAGTTTGATCCATTGAGCTAGTCTCTCTTTTCTATCTAACAATTATGATAAGCCATTCTTGAAAAATAACAAAAAAACTATTTGTAGTAAGTATAATCTCCATAACTCCCTCAAGTTGTCATGTTCAATGAGCCTAGGCTTTTAAAAAGGGCAAAGAGATTTTAATGCCCATAAACTTGCAAATCAAAGCATGTTCAAAGAGATTAAATGCTTCATATGCAATCAAATTAGAGTTTGTGATTGAGATGGGTTTATCCACATTCTTCTCCAAGAAACCATTTGATTTGGGTCATTTTTCCAATTTCTAATTAGATTTGATCTCATTCATTGCATGCACCAGAAAGCAAACAACATTATCATGACTAGATTAATAGGGCTCATTATCTCTTATGACATCCTTGAAAGAGAAAGGATGGGGTCCCCTAGACCTCTAGTCATAGTCATGCCCACAAAGAAAACCTCACGGTAGAAAAAGGTGAAAAACATAGAAAAAAGGACCAAAAAAGAGAGTTCAACAAACCCCACTCCATGCAAGTACCTCCCACACCCCAGCAGGGTCGAAACCTCCCACTGAGAAAAACCCCAAACACCTGCTTAGGTGTAGATCAAGCCCACAGCCACAGCCTAGAGTAGGTGAGAAGCAACAATGGTGTCATTCTCCACCAATTCTACTTCGCCCTTGATTTTACATAATTATTTATTTACTTTCTATTTTGTAGTGAACACAAGATTTTTACCTAACATAAAGGTCTTTGTTCAATGTATGTGGAAAATTAAAAATTGTAATTGCACTCCATATTGATGTCCTTGTTTGAACAAAAAATATCAATTAATTTAAATATATATAAAAAAATTATGCGTTATAGAATAGTATTACTCTAAATTAAAAAATTAATGATAAATAAAATATGCAATAAAAATTCATGAAAAATATGCATGTACTAAATATTGGTGTTAATCATCTATGTTTAAGAAATTTTGAATTTATGTTATTTTTATTTTTTATTTTTTTAGGGGTAAAAAATAAACTTTATTCCAAGAAAATTATTTACAAATCCACCAACTAGACTTCCAAATGACAACAACCATCAATACATACAATAAAAGAAGAATCCAGAGGGGCCACCTGCAAAACCATCCCAACTTACAAGCAGTCACACAATCACTGCAATCCAAACTACCAATCCTCCTATCCAACCAATCAATCCCCACTTCCTTGATCCTCATGAAGAAGCTGAGACAACTGGTGAGCTTTGTTTGATGCTAGATTTCCCCAGTCCACTACATGCCATTTACCCATTTCTTCATAGGCCCATTTTGCTAAGAGTCATCCACTCTGTTCCATTCCCTAGGAATATGAACAAAAGAAATAGAGTCAAAGTTTGTGGCTAGCTGAAAGATTTGCTTAGCAGACAAAGCCAATCTCCAAGAAGAATCCTACAAATTTCTCTTATTCAACAAAGAAACAAGTATCATAGAATATGTTTCATAGACAACCTTCCTCCACCCCAATTCACAAGCTCTCTCCAAAGCCTTCAGCATAGCCCAAGCCTCTATTTGATTATTAGAGTGCACACCCATATAATTTGAAAAGAAGAACTAAATAGATCCTCCACTATCTCTAGCAACTCCACTGATTCCAATCACACCTAGGTTACCCTAGGCAGACCCATTAGTATTAATCTTAAAAAAGTCTCTAGGAGGGGGACACCATGCACCAACCCTATTCACCTTGATAGCAAGTTGCCTTCTAGGCCCAGGTTGATCTTGTAAGGCAATGGACCATGATAGTTCCAAGATATTTGCCACCTGAACATCTGAAGTAGTAAGAGACTCCTTAGGATTGAACTTAGTCTCAATAGTCTCCTTGAGCATCCTCTTAATCTTATGCTAGACCTGCATGGCCACACTTTGACACTCCTAGAAGATATGATGATTTCACTCCAGCCAAATTTGCCAAATAACAAAGGATGCCCAAATTCCCAAGCAACCACAAGAAAGAGTGCAGAAGTCAAAGGTTTACCCATATGAGCCCAAAATTTAGCAGAGAGGTGGCATGAAAAAAGGGTGTCTCCATAACTTCCACCATAATCTCCATAGGTCCACAGAAAAAGGGCATCGAAAGAAAAGATGATTTGTACCTTCTTTGCTATTGCCACACAAAAAGAAAATGGAAGGTCCATAGAAGTCTCTTTTCCTAATGTTTTCCCAAGTTAGGAATTTGTTCTGACTTAAGAGCCACAAAAAAATATTACTTAGGCCAAGAAAAATTGTTCTAGATTCTCCTCCACCAAGGATAATCTCTATACTCCTTGCAAATAAATAAACTCCTTTAATATCATGGCCCTATGCAAGAATATCCCTATCCACTAGAGAACAACAAGGGTGCTCTGCTAGAATAGAAGCGAGAGTATCTCGCTCTACTAGGGTTCCACCTCTAGGCCAACTTTTAAGACCACACCACTGACAAACCAAGGATCTCCCAAGAGAGGTATTGGTTTTGAAGTTAGATACACTAGACCATCATGTCACCAGAAAAATATCACTTAAAGATCAAAGCAGGAGGAAAGAAACAAGAATAGGGCGATGATTGTCCCAAGAATTAGTCCAAAAGAGAGCATTATTTCCCTTTTGAACAATCCAAAAAAGACCATCCTTAATAAGAGAGGCCCCCTTTTTATTGTGTCCCAAATCATGGATCTCTTCCCAGACAAAACTATCCTAGGAATATCGTCATTTTAAACTCCTCCCAAATACTTATTGTTTATAATTCCTACCCATGGGTGGTTAGGATTTTTGCACCAATGCCAATACAGTTTAGTAGCTAAGGCCTGGCTATTGAGTTCTGATTGCCTGAGCCCAAGACCACCAATTTCTTTTGGTCTATAGACTTGGTCCCAACTTACCAAACTCCATTTCATATTTTCAAGATTGCCTGCCCATAGAAATTTCCTAGCAAGAGTATCAAACTCCTTGATAAAACTCTTAGGAGCAGAGAGAACTAGAAACTTGTAAATGGGCAGGGCCTGCAAGATAGACTTTAGAAGAGTTAACCTGCCCACCAAAGAAATCCACCTGAAATTCCAATGGTTTACCCTTGTATGAAATTTATCCAAAATATTCTTCCAATGAGTTATATTCAACTTACCTGAGGATAAGGGTATACACAGATACTCCATAGGTAGCCTTCCAATCTAAAAATGAAGAATATTAACAATCCTCTGTCGGATAGGTTCAGGTGTATTGAAAAAGAAGATGCTAGATTTGTCTTCATTAATTTGTTGACTAGAAGATAACAAATAATTATCAATAGCTTTCCTGAAACTGAGCACCTCACCAATTCTAGCTATATCCATCAGAGTTGTGTCATCCACAAACTAAAGGTGGGACAGAGAAACTAAATTCTGAGCCCAACACGAACCTTAGATCAAGCCTTTTTCTTTATGTTGCATAAGTAGGTGACCTAAACCTTCTGCCATTAGGATAAACAAGTACATAGATAAAGAATCTCCTTGTCTGAGCCCCTAAGAAGCAAAAAAGAGAGAGGAAAGAATTCCATTAATCAGGACAGAAAAGAAGAGGAAGTCACACAACTCATAACCCAGTTAACCCACTCAAAGAAGAACCCAAAAGAAAATAAGATAAGCCAGAGAAAAGACCACCTAACTCTATCATAGGCCTTAGACATATCCAACTTAATGAACATGGCCTTCTCTTTGGAAGCTGACATAGAATGGATAGGCTCCACTGCCACCACTATACCATAAAAAAATTGCCTTCTTTTCACAAAGCCCCCTTGTTCAAGAGAAATCAAAGGAGCCAAACATTTTTTCAAGCATTCGACAATGATCTTAGTAATAATCTTGTAAGTTACATTACACAAAGAAATACGACGAAAAAAATCCAAAGAGTTGGCACCTTCTTTTTTGGGAATAAGTGTAGGAAAGGTGGAGTTAATAGCTTTGAGCATTTTCTTATTAAGCTGTGATTGCCTAACTACCTTTACCTCCAACATATCTTCTTTGAGGATCTCCCAAAACACCTAATAGAACTCAATGGGAAAACCATCTGGTCCCAGAGCCTTGCCTTTTTCATCTAGAACACTATAGTCTTGAGCTCCTCCATAGAAACAGGCTCTACAAGAGATTTATTCATATCGTCTGAAACCAAAGTGGGGATGCAATCAAGGACAAGTTTCTCTTCTTCCCTAGCTTGGGAGTCATTCTCAGTGAGAAAAGTAGAATATAACCTAACACCTTCCTCTGAAATAGCTTGAAAGGAGTTTAAATGTTCTCCTTGAGAAGAGATAAGAGAAGCAATTACATTACCATTGCGGCACTCTTTCACCAAATTATGAAAAAAGGAAGTGTTCTTATCTCCTTCTTGGTGCCAATCTACATGGGATGTTTGTTTCCAAAAAATCTCCTCTCGTAGCTCCCATTCAGCTAGTTCCTTGGACTATCTAAGCTCTTCCCTTTGCAATCTTCTATCATTCCCTCTTCCTTGATTCTGAATGTGATTCTATGCAGCTTATTTTGCACATGGCTTTTAATTTAAAATAGATTTCCAAAAGAGGTTCTATTCTAATTCTTGAGTTTAAATTTGGCAAATTGAAGCTGCTTAATAAAAGAGAACATAGTCGTACCAAAAGTTGGCTTTCCTTCCAACCACCAAATCTCCATAAGATTGTGTAAATTGGGGTCTCGAAGCCACATAAGCTGGAATTTAAAAGGAGGCTTCTTGGGCAAAGAGAACAACGAGGAGGAAAGATTGATAGGCCAATGATTAGAGCCTTTCCATTCTAAGATCTCAAAGGAAGTAGTCCAATTGTTACCAATCCAGAACTCAAATACCAGAAACCTATCCAACCTTTCCAAGATAGAATAATTTTTGCATCTTCTATTATGCTAGGTGAAGGTACCATTTCTAGGTTTCACATCCACCAGATTAAGAAAGGCTACATTATCTCTCATCAAAGCTGAAGATGGTCCAAGACAACCCACTCCCCCTAATTTTTCATCTAGACTACAAATAGAATTAAAATCTCTTGTTAGAATCCAAGGGCAAAAGGGAACAATAGTCTTCAAAAATCTAATGTGAGACCAAAACAAAGCCTTACCTGGAAAGTCGGTGGGCACATAAGCATTGGTGAGTAGAAGAATCTCTCCTCAATCAAGACACCCACAACGAAAGAGAGTTTCAACTTCCCAGCCATCAAAGAGGTGTAAATCTATAGGGGTCCCATAAACAAGCAACACCACTAGCAGTGCCTTAGGAGCCGACACATTGACATTGGCGCCTACTCCAAATCTTGGAAGAGATGTTAGACATATCTTCCACTGAAAGTTTAGTCTCCTGAATAAAAATAATATCAGGTTTATGTTTGCAAATTAAGTCATGAGTAGCCTTTTATCGAGGGATGCTACCCAAACCCCTAGCATTCCAAGATATCACAATCATTTTGGGGGATGAGAAAAGTGAGTATCAAGTGTCTTGATGACCCCTGATTCCACCAATGATTCTGTTGGCAAGAGACACTGATCTAATGAAGGATTGCATGTTGTCATCGATGGCAACAAGGCAAAGTGTTTTCACTAGCATGACAAAGAGACATTACTCCAGAAGACCAACTTGGTTTGGCAACAAGGCACAAAAGTATTCTGGTTCGGAAGGCTAAAATGACTAAGTATGGATAGTATACAAAGTAAGTGACAGAGATTGGGTCAGTATGCCTCCGCAGTAGAAGATCATTATATGTAGTTCAGGTATGTTGTTTATAGCTATTTGATGATGATATGTTCCAGTGCTCAAGACTTGACTTCCTCTGGAAGTCATACTATGAAATATCTAAGTCCGGGTGAACAAAACTAAGACAGGAACAGTGCACAGTGCTAGAGAAAAAGGGTCTGCATTCCTCCGCAGTTACATAATTTGTCTTACAATTTTGAAGGTATGCTAAGAGGTCAAGAATGAATGTTGGTAATGAATCCTTGAGTCTCTTGTGGTTTGTAGTGAGAGTTTTGATGTGACAAATGAATTGGCCAAGCATGTTCTTAAGAGATAAGCTGACAGACATGTATAATCCATATGCGGAGAAGATATATTGTTTGAATAATAAATCTAAGTGGTTGTATGATTGGTGCCGACCTATATGAATATCATTATATGTTTGGTTTGGTCCGCATTACTGTTTGTACACATGATCAAGCTGACAAGGTAAAATACATTGTATACACGCTTCATGTCTAGGTTGCCGACCTGATTATTAAATGAATCTTGTTGCGAATATAAATACTTGATGGATTGCGATGTTAAGTGTGTGTGTGGTGTAAGGTGCAAATTTGACGTGTGAAGGATTATGAGCAAAGTGCAGAGTAGAGAAAGAAAAACAGAGTTCATGTAGTTGAGTTGAGAAGCAGGGCAGAATAAATGAAGACCTTTGAATCTGTATATTGAGCCTTCAATGGAACTATGATCCAGCATATGGTAGATGCATTTACAGCAGTTCATCTTCTGGTAGTGAGCCAATTCTTCTTCTATCTTATTTTCTCTTGGCACTGAGCCAATTCTTCTTCTATCTTCTTTTCTCTTGGTAGTGAGCCTTTGTGCAGTGAGCACTTCTTCATAGGGCAGTGAGCCTTCTTGTAATTCGGTATTGTGCTATCATAATATATTGTGAGCTAACACTCATCGTGGTTTTTCCCTTTTTGGGTTTTCCATGTAAAAATCATGGTGTCCATGTGTTATGTCTTTATGGTTGCTGTTCTTATGCTTATTCTTCTTTCATGTTATTGATTTTGGAAATTGGATTAATAAACTTGTTAAGAAGTGGTTTTGCGGAATACTGACTCACCCACCCTCTCAGTATTCCTTATATTCAACAGATTCCCCTATCAATTTCACTTTCTCTTGGTCCTTCTTCCTTCCTGCCTTTACTACCTTCTCAATGCCTCCTTTTTTTAGGCTTCTTTGTTGCAAACCTAATAGAGGTAGAGGAGCCCTCTTTTTTCCATCCTCTTTTGCCCCCAAAGAATGTACAAGAGCTGATAGAGCATGGCCATCAATCACTTCCATTTGTATTTATGGTACTAAATCAGTGACAACCCATTCTGAAGGTATCTTTGAAGCCTCCTGAGGTCTAGCCTCTAATCCCATAGAGCCACCCATTTCCTGTAAATCCATCGGCATCTCTAAAACTGGACCAAGGGTAGGAGCATTGGATATATCAGAATGAGAGAGAACTATGTCCTATCCATCCATATTGAAATCATGCTCCATTGAATCCAATTCCTCAAAACTTTCAAGAACATCAAACCTATTGCTAGAATTTTCTCTGGAAGTCACTTTATTTTGACAAATTGTGGTCTTCACCTTGGACCAAGATTTCACAAGAACGAATCCATTCAAATTAGGAACATCATTCTGGAGAGAGGCCTTGCCTTTTGCTTTAAGATTGGCCTCATGCATTGAAGGAGAAGGCTCAGGAGGCTTAGGGCCCAATTTCAGGTAATTTCTCTGAAGATGTCCATATTCATAACATGCGCGACAGTGAAAGGGCAGAGCTTCAAAATCAATTTGCTAGACCTAGTTCAAGCTGCCTAATCTGATTTCCACTGAATCCGAGAGTGGATTATTCAAATTGATTTCAATACAAAGTTGAGCAAAAGTGACAAACTTCCTATCGAGGGTTTGGCACTAAGGGCCTAGGGGCTTCCCAATGACCACCGCTATGGCATGAAGAATGTCATGTCACTAGAACTCTATTGGAAGCATGGGGAGACAAACCCAAATAGGTATTTTGAATGAGAGCTTCTCCATCAGATCAAACCCTACATGCCAGGGTTTGATGAATAACCCTACTTGGTTGTGAAAATAAGGGCCTCCTTCAAAAATCATATTGCAATTTGCCATCTAATAGAACACCACAAAGAAATATCCATTAACCACTAAGATGATCTCCATATCACCCTCAAGGTTCCAGTTTTTCTTGACCCATGATTCCAAAAAATCCATACTGATTAGGATACCCATGAATTTGCAAATTAATGCATGCTCTAATAAATATAGTACTTCATTGGCTATGGTCTCAGGATTGATCACCACAATCACGCGATCTTTGCATTTCTCCAAACAACCATTAGATCTCAGATGTAACCTCAACAGTTAAATGATTTGGACTCCTCCATTGCATGCAATAGAAAATCAATTGCATGAGCATGCCTAGATGAAGAAGGCTCATCTCTAGAGAGCACAACTTTAAATGAAAAGTTTGGGGGTCCCCCAGACCCCCAATGGTTGTCATGCAAGCAACCCCTTTCAACACACAGGATCACAAAGTGAAACAAAGTTTGATTTGCACATAAATGAGTGGGGAAATCTCACCCTCCTGCCAAGGAATCCCCCACCACACTTGGAATCCAAGGCACTTTGAAGGCACGACCGACAAGCACAAAATCCTATTTATTTGAGGGTTTTGCTAACAAAGAAAATCAAGCTTTAAATGATAATGCAATCAAATGCATGAAACCTAGCCAAATTGGAGTCGATGGAGCTACCTCAAAGAAACCATACCAGATTGAAGCGACCACGAAAGGCCAAATTTATGTTATTTTTATAAAAAATTATGTGTTATGTATTTTAATTAAAAAAGTTATGCATCGTGGAATAATATAAATGTTTTAAAAATGAAATAAATTATTTTTTTAATTTTTTACCAAGTACATAATAATAGTTGTGAACCTATTTCAAAGCAAACTTGTCTTGAGAGGTTAAGACTCCAACACAAAATTTTGGATGATTGCACTAATAGAGACATTATTTCTAAATTTAATATCAAAGATTTTTCAAAATCTCATCTATTTAGTATCATTCCTCAATTAATCCTCAACTAAAATCAATCTACCTAAACTAATCTATACTTATATACATGTATTACATTAGCCCAAATTATACATAAAAGAATCTTTATTTTCATTTTCATCTATAACTAAATATTTTAGATATTTTCTAACCAAAGTAAAACATTACTTGCTATTAATAATTAATTTTGGTATTAATAATTAGTATTGGGATTTGAAACAACCTTTCTTATATATTTAACCTAAACCTTCACCATAGGATTCTATAAAAAATAAATCAATAATTTATAATTCTAATTTGAATGAAAACCAAATTTAATAATAAAAGTAGATAATTTAAATAAGTGATGATATTGAAATGAGGTTTATGTAAAAATATAATTAACAATATGATTTTTTTCATGATTTGGTAAAAATTGTGTAGAGTTTTTTTATGATGGAGTGTGATCCAAAACTTATATAAAAATTCTATATAGTTCTCTACCAAACTTTTTGCCTCATCGTCATGATGGATCATAGAGTGTGACTTGAAACATTGTACAAAAACTCTACAATATTCTACCAAAAACATTCTAATTCAATATATATATATATATATATATATATATATGATAAAAAAACATAATATCTCAAACAAGTAGGAGCTCTACTTAAAGAACAATAGTTTGACCGTAAGACCAAATGTTTTCAAATAGAGGAATCTACCATTCCACCAATTACTTCATACATATCAGAAAGTGTTAAATGGTTGAATCATTTTCAAATGCAAGAAATTTACCTTTAACCACTGAATTGATTGTTCATTAAGAAAAGCCTCAACCAAACTCGATCAAATGAAACGGAAGTTCTTGTTTCAAAGATAAACTAGTTCCTATTTTCCAATTGATAAATTTTAAAAGATAAATCGATTCTTTGATAAATTTTAAAAGATAAATCAATTCTTAGGCATGAGTTTTCCACAATTCATAAGATGATTGTAAAGCTTTGGATTCAATTGTGTTTTTTTTTACATCAGCTTTTGAATCACACTCAATGATCCATCATCAAGATAAGGATAAAATAATGAATAAGATTATAAACATAATTATCGAAACATATTATAATTTTTTGCATAGGTTGAAAAGAAAAAAATAGAACACCAGATGAAAGGTATAGAAGGGAGCAAAGAAATAAACAACCACTAAATATTAGATACAAAAAAAAGGTTTATAATAATAGAAAAAAAAAACTCACAATAAAGAAACAAGAAAGAAATGGATTCTTATTTTTCAATTAATCAAGGGAGAAGTTTTGAATTAACAAGAAGAGAGGACATCGAAAGGAGGTTGACAATGTCTTAGTGTTGTGGCTCTTGGTCCCTTAGACTGCTTAGTCTCATGGACGTCATTAAAAATCATTCATTCATTCATATTACTTTCAAACAAAAAGCCGCTATTCCACTAATCACTTCATTCACATCCAAAAAATAAGAAATAACCACATTACTTTAAGAACAATCACCTTCAATTATTTTAACAATTAATCTTTCAACAAAGTCCTTATGTTCAAACCAAACATGAGAATTCCAATCTCTCAAAGATAGAAAGTTACACAACTAGCACATCTTTATTTATTTTAATCCACACAAAGCATAGCCTTACACTTCACTTAGTTTCACCTCTCCAACATAATATATTTTTGACTCTCTAATTAACTTACACCACACAAACTCCATACACTACACTCACAATATATATCTCCTGCTTTTCTACATTTTATTCACTCCACACACTGACAAATATATAATTTTTTTCTGTTTTGTTCTTTTCCACACTACCTACGCGCTGCCACAAATACTATATGTTTTTGATTTCTTCTTTTCCACACTACATGTTTATAATTTATTGCAAAGCATAAGTAAAGTGAAAAGCGTTTGAAATGTGAAAAATAGTAGTTAGTTATTATCTCCTGAAGCTAGCAGCTGGTCGGGGGCCATCGCCTTCAATGCGAACAAGAGTGTAGGAAAGAGCACCCACCAAGGCTCCCGTAATGGGTGCCGTCACATACACCCAAATGGCTTTAAAATTATTGGCTGCAATTGCCGGCCCTAGAGTTCTGACCAGGTTCATTGATCCTCCACTATTTGTCCTGCACACTCATCATCACACATACAACAAAATCAAAATCAAAATCAAATGATTCTTCCCTAAATAATTGTCCCAATATACCTACTAAATATTTTTTTCTTCTCCTGCTAAAATAGGTATCCTCTTACCCTGCAATTAGTATATTGAGTGTGACGGTTGCACCAACTGCAATGCCTGCCAGCTCACCTACCTGTATTATTATTACACCATGATTAGGTATTATTATTGCAATTGGAGGATGGTAGGGAAATAATAAAGATTAGGTATATAAAAGGATTTAACTGCACGTGTGTCAGTTGCGACGGCTGTGACAACGAACATGAGATTGAAGGAGATGAGGAACTCCAATGCAAAGGCCTGCGCATATGATCCCGACGGAACCGTCACGCCACCGTGCATAATCGGATGGAATATTGCCTTGAGGGCAAATGACGCACAGATTGAGCCCACCACTTGGGCCGTTATGTACACTGGCACCTGGGTGCAATCAAATTACTTTAAATATCTCAACACATTTAACTTGTAATAAATAGTCAAAGTTTAATATATATCAATTATAATTTATTTGAACTTTTTAAAATGTTATTTTTCATGACATGAAATTTTGAAAATTGTGATTGTCATTTAGAATTTTTAATACATTTCATATGGTAATAAAGTCCAAAAATACATCCAAAATAAAGCATCTTCACTTCTTTTGCCCCATATGCTTTATGATGATGATGATAATGATACCTCTTTTGTGGTCTATGACAGACTTAGCTTTTACTTTTGCCTTTTATGTAGGACTACGTCTGATATTCACCTTGCAATCCACTAGACTATTGTAATTAAATTATTTAATATTTGGTTAAATATGCCTAGAGCTTACAATCCACTAGACTATTGTAATTAAATTATTTAATACTTGGTTAAATATGCATACATCTCCAAGGATCATGGAGAGGGCCAACTTAGATGCTCACATGAGGTTGGGGTATTTATAATTAATTATTATTCACTGTGTGACTTGAAATATATACATGTTAGGGGGCATAATGTGGGAGGGAGCATTGTAAGGCATCATTAGACACTTGGCATGAAGTAGAAGTGAATTTATAACAATTTATGATGTTGTAAGATATGTAAAAAGTATCTATGACATTGTAAGAGGTGTAAGAAAGCATCTATGGTGATGTGTAAGAAGTTGGTTGTGGCATCATTAGACACTTAGCAAGAAGTTGAAGTGAATCTATAACAATTTATGAGACAAGATATGTAAGAAGTATCTATGACATTGTAAGAGGTGTAAGAAAACATCTATGGTGATGTGTAAGAAGTTGGTTGTGGCATCATTGGACACTTAGCATGAAGTGGAAGTGAATCTATAACAATTTATGACGTTGTAAGATATGTAAGAAGTATCTATGGCATTGTTAGAGGTGTAAGAAAGCATCTATGGTGATGTGTAAGAAGTTGGTTGCGGCATCATTGGACACTTAGGATGAAATGGAAGTGAATCTATAACAATTTATGACATAAGATATGTAAGAAGTATCTATGACATTGTAAGAGGTGTAAGAAGGCACCTATGATGATGTGCAAGAAGTTGGTTGTCTTTTTAGACTTGGTAGTTGCTATTTTACCCTCTAGTGGTTTTTATCCTCTAGTGAAGTTGGATGACCAAGTTCATGAGAAAAGTCTTAAAGCTTTTACAAGGGTGTTTGTAAGCCTCAAACACATGTCATAAGGTCTCTTTTGCATGTTGACTACATGGCTTGTGGTTTAAGTCTATTGTTTTGGAAATCATTTATGTTTCATGTATTATATTTGCTTATATATTGAAGGCATGGCATAGTAGTTTCATAGCTTGCAAATTGATCATTATTATGGTGCCAGAATGATATTGGATCAAAGGCAGAAGTGATATTGTATTATTGCATTCTATATTTGAAGATTAATACACGCTGGTACTCTCTTTGGTGGTGGGGTTTCTACCCAAAAGGATTTTCCCCAAATATATGTGTGTTCTTGTGGTTTGTTGATTTTTATTATTGCACATTCATTTCCATCTCCATTCAAGTTCTATCATCATTAAAAGAATTTGATCACTAAAGGTTTAATTGCTATTACTATATTTTCACCTAGTTAACAACAATCTACTCATTTGATACATCTAGGGATGATACTTTATGTGATGAGGTTACACCTTCCTTAGCTCTTCATGATGTTGTGTGGGGTTTTTTATGCCATTTCTTTTACATGTCATGAAAGAAGTATTTCTACGCTCTTAGATTCATGTTCTTATGATATTGCATCTTGTGAGAAGTCTAGGGACAGTGATGTATTTGAGCTACCTTCCTTTATACATGATGATGATATGATTTGTGAGGATAGTTCTTTTATATCTCATGTTTATTCTATGGTTATTCATGATGATATTTTACCTTAAGTAACACATTACATGATGATAGCATACATTATGATGATACTTCAGTAGCTTCTTATGTTTGTATTATTGATGATTCATTATCTCCTACTACATTGTATGTAATGACATTATTGCTCTTAGTGAGGAATTATTGCATGGTGACTTCAATGGTTCTGGTAATGCATATTTACATGTTAACTCATTCTTTCTTACTAATTATGAGCATTTAGATGATGATATCATATTGATGAGTGAGTTTAGACTTACTTTGAGTGATAGAGCATTGTCATGGTTTGTTTCATTTTGTATGTTCTATCATTCATTAATGACATTGGCACATAATTTTATTGCATATTTTCTAGCCATAGAATGTTGGAGGATATTTTCGACATAGTTGTATATTTTCATGTCATATTTTCTAATGCTAGTCCACTCTCCCCTTGATGTCCATATGGCTTCTATTTTACATACTCTTATGTGACATAGGGTTATTGTTCAGGGTAAATTAGATTCTCATCCACCTATGCCCAAACCTATTTTTCATGAGTCATCTACTTCGTAAAGGTACCATGCCATGGGTAATAATTATTAGCAAATGGTTATAATGTACATAATGTTAATATATCTAAGCCTATATTTCATGAGGCCCCTACTTCATAGAGTTATCATGTAGTTGGGAATACTTATCATAGGTTGTCTAGAGGTTAGCATGTGTTACATCTAAACTATTAATTTTGCAATATAATATTCCAACTCTTCCTCCTACACCTAAGATTACAACCAAGATACATAAATAATATGATATTATTGATCAACTTTGGAATGCACATGCTAAAATATTTGGGATTTAGTGTGTACACCACCTTTATATAAAGATATCATGTAGAAATATTTATAGAAGATCAAAGTAAATTTTGATACTTCACCATAGATAGTGAATTCTTTGATTTCTTCAATTGGACATAAAGAAAAGAAGCATATTTCATTTTCTGATGTTGATCTTCCACCTAAGTCAATTATTCCTAAGCATTTACCTTTGTATATTATGGGAAAATATGGGGATCAACAAGTTAAACTTGCCTTGGTTAATAATGGATCAAGTTTGAATATATGTAGTGAGGATTGTTTAAACAAGTTGAATTTGGATAAGTCAAATTGGAAAAATCAAATGCTACTAGCAAAGGCTTTGATAATATATTAGTCAACATTCTTTGATTACTATTACTCTTCCTATTACAATTGAACCATGCCTATTGAGTCACCTTTTCATATGATGCACTAGCGTATAACATGTTATTGGGTTGTCCATGGATTCATGATATGAGAGTTGTGACATCTATGCTTCACAAGGTTATTTAAAGTTTACTACTAATAATAAGAGATATCAAATCAATGCAGATCTACATCCATTAGTCATTGTCATATGATATACATTTAAGATTGTTATTACACATAATCAACCTACAAAAGAGATGCCAACTTAAGAGGAACAAAAGAACAAATGAAAACAAAAAGAGGAAACTAAAGACCAAAATCCCCTATAGAATGGTAATGCTTTACTTGGTGATGATTGGGGTACATTAGATTTCATACCTATCGGTGTCAGAGTAATTTTGATCCTAAAACTTATAACATGCCTTTACTTTATATGGATACATGGTCTATCTATGGTTGCACCATCTCCAAAGCAAAGTGATTAATTGGAAAAAATCAGCCTGTGCTTCAATGACATTTTCCATAATAGCATTTATTTCAATGATATATATATGGGACAATATACAATCATTTATGACACTTTCTCATAGGTATACACTTGGATAGTTTCAATGGGTTTACAGTGACAAAGGCTTACAATGTTATAGTTAAAGAAGATATATTCAAATGCTTTGAATGATTCTCTAGCCCATTATTCTTAGCTCATTTGTCTATCACCTATGTGTCATCATTGTTATATCATTGACTTTAGGACCTCTTATCCATGTGTCTGCATGCTTACATCTTGTGGATGATGCAATGATACCTTTAGTGGTGCATGTGTGACACAAGCAATATGACCAAAAACATAGCTTGTTTGTTTTATTTTTTTATTTGGCCTTTTTGTTTATGACATGTATGGTGTGTTTCTCGTTTATCATATCTTCTAATATCTTATGTTTCTTCTTGTCTTTTGGCCTTTTGATTATGCCATGTATGTTGTGTTCCTCCTTTGTCATGTCTTCCATTATCTTATATTTCCTTTTAACTCTTGGTCTTTTATTATGACATGTTTGTTGTGAGCCTTCTATTCATATGCCTTCCATTCTCATTTCACCTTCTATACTATATCTTGTGTATTATTTCATATTTCCTTAGATATTATGTTTCCCCACTTGGGAGCATCCTTATTATTTTAGTTGTTTTGTCCTACATTGATGGTGGAAAATTCATGATTATCCTACAACCATATGCTTATAATGTTCATCTTATGTTTACATATCCCAATGCCCATGAAGTTTACACATTTAATCGTTATTATCATGCTCACATCTTATGATAATGTGTTTATGTTTACATGCTTATCTTATGATTACAAGATTATATATTCCAATATTCATGCCTATCATGATTATATCTTGAATTTCATCGTGCCTTACATGATCTTAGCACCATGGATCTTATCACTTGTTACTTGCCTACATTGGGAGCAACATCAAGAGGCACAATGCTTCCTCTTTCACATGTGCTTTCAAGATGGCATCTTACTCTATTGTTGCATATTTATCACATGATGATATCTCTACAATTTATATTCTTAAAGGTTTTACATGATCATATCCTTTCTCTCTTCTCCTCCATTTTCTTGCATCCCTTATATGTAACCAATTGGAGGTGAGCATATAATGTCACTAATGTTCTTTTGATGAGTATGGTTGTAGTGACAAGCTCATGATCACTTCAATTTCTAGATAGAATCACATTATTTCTTCTACTTTATGCAAAATCTTATTTCTATACTAAGCGAAATCACTTTATCTTTTCCTTTAATTTTTTATTCATTGATAGTTTCAAGAAAGTTGCAATTTATGCCTATTTCAAATGAATATTAGATGCTATTTATTGAAAGTTTTTCTTTACAAATTTCAAGATGGAGCACTCAAAGCAAGGAGATTACATAGAGTTAATGGGTTTTTTTATAATCTTTTAGAAAAGGGAAAGACACTCTAAATAAGTCGAGCTTATGCTATGCAAAATAATAAGAAATTTGGAAGTAAAAATCAAGAGAGAAATGAGTATGTGAAGGGGATAGAAATACAAAATTCTTTCGTCAAGTAACAATTGCACTTGAAGAGATTTCAATAGAATTCAATAAATTCAAAATGTTGAAGGGGACTTGGTCTCATTCCCTATAGTTCTTAGACAAGAAGTACTTACGTATTTTAGTAGACTTTTATCAGAAGATAAGAATGTTCTTTTGGGAGAGGTGGAGATCTTTCTAAGTAATATTCATGTTCGAGCTAATGAGGAGTAGAATAAGAATCTCTTGGAACCTTTCTCTTTAGATGAAATAAAAGTGGTTGTGTTTAGCCTAAGGAAAGATAGGGCTCCAGGGCTTGATGGTTTCTAGGCTTGTTTTTTAAAGCTTTGCTCAGATCTTTTAGGAAAGGAGCTAGTGCAAGTAGTTAATGAATCAAGAAAGCCAGGAAAGGTGCTAAAAGAGATCAAATGTACTTATTTAGCATTGATTCCAAATAAGGTTAGTCCAATCTCTTTTAGTGAGTATAGACCTATTGCATTATGTAATACAATTCAAAAAACCATTTCTAAGGTGGTAGTAGCAAGGTTGAAATCTTTCTTAGTGGAGTTGATCAAGCTAAAGAGCAAAGTTGTTTTATTTTGGGAAGACAAATTTTGGGTAGAATAATTTTGGCTCATGAGACCTTATGTACTTTGAAATATCAAAATAAAAAAGGCATAGTGATTAACTTGGACATATCAAAGTCTTATGACAAAGATTGGTGGTCTTTTTCTAAATAAAGTGCTTCTTAAGTTTGGTTTTTCTAAGTTGTGGGTGGATTGTGTAATGGAGCCAATCTCTTGCTTATGGTTCACAGTGTTGGTTAATGGTTCTTTAACAATGTTTATTCAAAGGCTCCATACATTTTCATTTTAATGGAAAAAGCTCTAGGCAAAAGGATAAATCATTTGAAGGGACTAAGACAATTGAAGGTTTTATGTTGTGTAAGAGGTATGGCTCCTCTTTCCTATTTATAGTTTGTAGATGATGAATTGCTCTTTGGGGAAATAGATGTAGAAGAAATTAAGAGTTTCTAGAAGGGGTTAGTTGAGTATGAAGTAGTTTTAGGTTAGGGTATCAATGTTGATAAGTCAAAAGTTTTCTTTTTCAATATGGGGTCTCATTTCAAAGCATGAGTTGTTTCCATTTTGGGCTTTCAAGAGACATGCCTTCCTGGTGTTTATCTCGGTATATGATTGTTCACATGGAAGTCAAGAGTTATTCTATGGAAGGATCTAATGGCTAAAATGAGTAATAAATTAGCAACTTGGAGAGGTGATTGGTTCAGTCTAGGAGGTAGGGTAGTCTTAATTAAATCCATTTTACGTGCCATCCTAATTTACATGGTCTTAGTTATTAAATCTTGGGTTCAAGGAATAGATAAAATAAATAGAATTTGTAGATCTTTTTTTATGGTAAGGGATGGATGAGAGTAGTAGATAATTTTTGCTAGTAAAATGGTAGAAAGTGTGTCAGAATGAGAATAGAGGAGTTGGTATAAACAAATTACAGATGCATAATAAAGCTTTATCAGCTAAAATGGTATGGAAATTTTTAAATATCCAAGATTTTCCTTGGTGTGCATCTTTAAGAAAGAAATACCTATCTTTAGAAAATGCTTTCCTTCTTTGTAGTCTGCCAAATATTCTAAAGGGCTCTACATTTTGGAATTTTTGAGCTTAATCCAGAGATACAATAAGTAGTCATGTCTCTTGGAACCCAAGGGATGGAAAGTAGGTGTTAGTTTGGGGGACTCTAGTTAGGTCATCCTCCCTTTCTTCTTTCCATTATCCACTAACCATTTTACAACATTTAGGAGTAGAAGGAGATTTAGAGGTGGTAATAAGTGGTTGGGAAAAGGGTTCATCAATAGATTGGCAACTTAAGAATCTATTTGATGAGAAAAAAATATAGAAAGAAGATTCAAGTAGGTGAAGTACATGCATTGTTTGTGTGAGGGTAATTGTGTAGTTGACTGCCTAGCTAACAATGGAGTGAACCAATGTCCATTCTTGGTGAAGATAAGTGAAGACTATGATAAGTGGGTGATAGGATCCATGTTGAAGATGGATCAAATTTTAAATCTAAACCATTGTTTCCTCCAAACTTGTGCTCTCCATCATCTAATTAATAGTAATTATGTCTTTTAATGGTTAGAGTATTGGTGAATGAGTTTACATCAATTGGAGCATGGAAACTTTCTACAACTAGAGTTGTTCATGAGTAGTTAAGGGAGGCTACGGAGCTAGGTATGGTGGTGATAAAAATAGGTAGAGGGGTAGTTATAGCTCCTCTTTTAGAATGAGCATAAAAATCACTTTGTTTTTGTTTTTATTTATGTGTTATATATTTAAATGTAAAAACAATTATAGATATGCTTTAATATTTTCTTAAAGGGCACATGGCCTAATAAAAACCATATTAATCTATAAGAAAAACACTACATTGGTAGTTAATGTGTCTAAGCATATTGCATGACTGTTTGTTGTCTTCAATCATTGTTCCATACTATTGACTCGATAATAGGGGTTTGACCAAAGGAAAATATTTCTATTCTAGTAAGCTTCTAAATGTCATCTATCAACACCTTCTAGTTATCTATTATTGGTCTAAACATCCAATCAAAACTTTTTTTGTAATTTCTAGAAATTTGTAGACATCATATTCATTTTTGCAAAATAAATTCAGATTCATGAAAAAAGGTTCACTTTTGCACTTGTAAACTTAACCCAAGCCCAAATTTGAGAACAGCCTTGTTTAGACTTCTTTGTTATTTTTCCAACGCATCTAAAGATAAATAATTTTGAATTTTAATTCAAAATTAATGTTTAAAATAGTAGACACTAGTCTATCAACAACCAAAATCAACTTAAATATCACTTCTTTAATTTTTAGTTTTTTAAACTCTATCACAACTCTAAATTAAATTTATTAAATTATATTATATATTCTATTGACTAAATTATTTAGTAAAAAGAAACTTAATTTAATAAAAAGAAAGTATTTTATTTATTTTCAATAACCTACCTCCTTATCTATACAAAGAAATTTAAAGTAATGACACATAATTTACACCCTCCACCTTTTAAGAAGTATAAGTAGTCAACAAGTATTGGATGGTCACATCTAGGACACATTTAATTTACACCCTACACGGAAGAAATATTGAGTGGTCACATCCATGCACATAAGTAAGCCTTTGCTTAGGGAAATAGACCCTAACAAGTATGGGTGGTCACATCCATAGTACAGCATCTCCCTCTAGAATATTATACCTACAACGAAGTACCTTTGCCCCATATATTCTTCACTTTAAAACTTAATAACAAGCTTATTCTAATGCACTTTTATAAAGTATATAGATTTCAGACAAAATATGCAAAAATATGTGTTCGTAAAAAGAGACATCAAGAGGAATATAAAATTTACTTATACAAAGACTTTACAAAAGAATTAGTTTTTTAATTGAAATTTACTTATACAAAGACTTTTACAAAAGAATTGGTGTTTTTAATCGATATACATAGGTATAGTCCCCCACTTCTACCCGGCTAACCTCACTTAAAAGTACACATTCTTTCACCGGGATGCCCATTGGTTAAAGTGGATCCTTTTCCTAATGAGGAATCATTGAACATGATCTGATACGTCTTTTCTTTATGAAGAAAAAAGATACAGTTTTTTTTTAAGATTATAGGAATCGGTATAGTCCCTTATAACCTTCATGTTTTTAGATTGTAGGAATCGACATAGTTCCCTATAACCTTCATTTTTTAAGATTGTAGGAATCGACATAGTCCCCTATAACTTTTAGACTTTCAGTGCACTGGGTAAACTTTTCCTCTATAACCTTCAGTGTACTAGGTAAACTTTTTAACGTTACACGAAACGACATAGCCCCCTATAATCTTTAGTGTGCAACGTGATCGATGGCGTTGGTAACCTTCATTTTCTAAGACTGTAGGAATCGACATAGTCCCCTATAACTTTTAGACTTTTAGTGCACTCGGTAAACTTTTTCCCTGTTGCACAAAACGACATAGCCCCCTATAACCTTCAATGCGTTGGGGAAACTTTTTAACGTGACTGATGGCGTTGGTACGACACGCCCTCCGATACCACGTGGGTGGGGGATTGGACCTTGTGACCTCTTGTCTACAACAGGGTGCTTTAGCTAATCAAGCCAGGGTCCCACCCCAAAAAGAAATATACACAGTTGAATCTGGAAGCACTCTAACATTATTATCATGGATTGTGAAAAATTCATATCTACTATGATTAAAGTGGATCAAATTGCCTATCAGTTCGTTTGAATGCGACGGTGTACATACACTCCAAACTCTATGGAATGAATATGCACCTTATGTGCTTGGAAATTTGAACCACTTTGGTGAATAACTATTAAATTATATGTTGGACTCACCTTTTATGGGAGCAGCACGGTTAAATACCTATAAGACTAGGGATGCGGCTAATCATGTAAGTAAATAAAATAAAATAATTAAAAACAGACAAAACACTGACCGTCCTAAATTTGACGGCCGAACATTCCTGTCAAGCAAATATTATTATGTGACGGTTGTCCCATTCAAAGTTGTTGACTTATTCATTTTTTAAATGCATATCTATAGATATACCTACTTAAGGATGGTTTTTGACCGTCTGTCGAAATCCAGTCTTTCTTGTATTTTACTGTAAAAATGCATAAATACGACTATACGGCAAGCAAATTTAGCCCTATTATGGATCATTTGGCATTGAATTTGTGAAAACTAGAAAGATTCGATAACAAATTTAGCCTCGTTTTGGATCATTTGACACTGAATTTGTGAAAACTGGAAAGATTTAGCCTTTTTATGGATCATTTGGCACTGAATTTGTGAAAACTAGAAAGATTCTCATCAATATGGCCATTGAATCTGTGAAAACCAGAAAATATGGCCATTGAATCTGTGAAAACCAGAAAAGAAAGAAAGTATGAAAAATAGACTAGAGAGGAAAGCATTCACAGAAAAGAAAGAAAGACTGAAAAGTAGACAAAGAAAGGAAAGCATTCACAGAAAAGAAAGAAAGACAAGAGAGGGAAGGAGGAAATTATTATTGGTTGTGGTGGAACCTGAATCCATGGAAAATGGCGGAGAGCAGCAAAGGAAATGGTGAGAGAAGGATTGAGATGCGCTCCAGAAATGTGTCCAGTTGAGAGTATGACGATCATCACAGCCAGACCAGATGACAAAGCGAGGCCCAGTAGGGTTTCGTTTCCTCCATTCTTTTCGTTGATAATGGGCGCAGCTGTGGCAGCAAATATAAGCATGAAAGTCCCTATGAATTCTGCTCCCACCTTCATCACACCACAACAATGCAATTCAAGAACTGTTACAATTTACTTTTGCTCAATTTTCCAAAACGAAGTACAGAAATTTAGACAAAAAGATCTAAAATTGTGCCCATTTGGCATCGGATTTGTGGATTGTTAGTACAATTGAGAATGTTGTGGGCACATTATTCAATTTGTGTGATATAGACCCCAATAATCACCAATTTCCCTATAATGGCCCCTACTTTGCAAAGAAAAACTCTGTAAGATTTTTTTTTTCTAGATTAAGCAAGAATAAATAATGTACCTTTCGCCAGAGCGAAACAGAAACAGCAGGAAATGCATCTTTCCGCCATGCCTCCAAAGCAAAACATTCGCACGGATTAAGGCCAGATAATTTCCCATGGCGACCTTCTCCGTTCACCCGCAAGCTCAAGAAAGGAGTGGGAGTTCCAGGGGTTGGGGGTGCAGACTGAACTGGAGTACCAATCTCAGAGTCTGCCATTAAATTCTTCACAAGCAAAACAAATTTTTTTTGGGGGGTTTCTTTTTAAAAAAGAAAAAATAAAGATTGATAATCTCTTAAGGCTAATTCTACATGGTAGATTTTGGGTTTTCTGGTTTTTTTTTTTTTTTTCTTTTCTGAGAGGGACAAAACGCAGGAGGGCCGAATTTACATAATGAAAGGTTTTTCTTAAGGTTTTTCTAAGCAATAATGTCTACGAGATTCTCCAGTGTTTGCTACACTGAGACTGTTCTACTGAGCAAGATTTCTTTGCATGAACATGGATGAAATTCTGAACACAAGCCTGAGATCAGAAAATATAAATATATGTAATTGTAGCTCAAACTTTGAAGATTAGACAGAGATTTCTTCCACCTCAAAACATGCTTGTGAAAGCAAAGAGAGTCGATGATAACAACTCAGAGGAAATTGCAGAGGGATAAAACAGGTGAACAGAGTGATTACTCAAAGAAATTGTGGCTTATCACTTTTCCAAATGGTGAGAAACAAGGAACCATTTTATGCTTGTTAAACAAAGTCAATGCATTGGTTAGATGCTCTGCATATGCATATATAAAAAAGATTTCCTTTTGGAAGGTGCCAGCTGATCTTCTTGCAAAAACACATCATGCATGTACAATTGATGTTAAGCTTGCCCTTTAAATAATTTGGGCCTGTGGGGCCATGATTTTTAATGTCTTTAGTACCGACACTTTCAATACAAGTTATCGAATGCCAATTTAATCAGCATTTTTTTGGATGTAATTTAGGCAGGCTGATTTTGAGTTATGATTAAGTCAAATTGATTTTGACAGAATTTTTTTTGGAGGTGTAATGGAGTGAAGTTAATTCCCAGGTCCAGTTAAATGGATCTGCTATTTTTATTTTTAAATTGAATGAAAGCAGATTAATATATATATATATATATATATATATATATATATATATATATATATATATATATATATATATAGGAATTAGGAGCCAAAAGAATTGGAGATTGCAGATTATAATATATAGAAATAAGGAGCCAAAAGAGTTGGGAGATTGCAGATTATAATATATAGGAATAAGGAGTTAAAAGAGTTGGAGATTGCATTCTAGAAATAAAGACAGTAACAAAATTATAATAAAATAGTTTTTTTTTTTTTTATATTGAAAGAATGCAATAGTACAAAATAAAGACAATGCTCAGAAGAGTAGTAGAAAATAGAGAATCTAATACCATAGACATACGCCCCACATAACATAAAGAGCCTTTGCAATGGATACCTGATTAAAACAAAATAGTTGCTAATCAGAATAGGTACAACAATTATAAGATCAAACTACAGAATAGATCTCCCACCTATGTGGAGGAAAATTCTGATATTTGTATTATCATTAAGGTTTAAGTTTAACATGAGTTATAAAGACAACCTAGGTGATTAGATCAGGGTGATGTTGACGTAATGAATTTTCAAAAGAAAAGATATTTTTGGAGCTTTGATCAGATCAGATTGATTTTGAAGTAGTGAGTTTTCAACTTGTGAGAGCTTAGCCAGAGAAGATTTTTGGTATAAGTTTATTATTATTTTGGCTTAAATTTGATGTGATTGTATTTAAACATCAGATTTTCCTTGTAACAACTTATAGTTGGAAAGACTTTTGGTATAAGTGTATTATTATTTTAGCTTAGATTTAATATTTGAAAGGCACTTTCAAATAATTGACTGTCATGAAAAAGATAAGAACAATAAATTTCCATAATCTTTTATTAACAAATTGAAACACTTCTAGAAAAACACTGTGAACTATTTCTAAATCAAAAATAACTCTAGAAACATCTCAATTCATAAAAACAAACTTAACAAACAAAATCAACCATCAAATTAGAACTCTGAAGATGTTACATACTCAGTATACTACAATCTACTTAAAAGAAAAAAAATAAGAATATCGGTGCAAAGTGGTGGATTCCATTTTAAAAAAAAGGTCAATTTGCAAGTTTATTCCAAAGAGGAAAGATGGAATGAATATTAACAGGCATATTCTGTCCGGTAGAACAGGCTTTTGCATATGGGATCATATAACAATTGAACGTGCTAATAAATCGTTTATTTAACTTAGGTAGTCCCTGAAATCCATTTCTTGAGCATTTTTTAAAAGCCTGGAGATCCCTCTCATTATGATCTCAGCTTTAAAAAGATATTAGGTTGCTTAAGTTTTATTCAAACCCAACTCTAGTGACAAATAGAATGACATTATCATTATTTTATATAGCGCATTATCTTTTCAGTTTGGACAATTGCCTAGATTTAAAAAAAATGACATCTAAATCATTCTCCTCTGTTATTTTGTGTCATTGTGTGTCATGTAATGTCTCCCTTTTACAAGATTAGTTAGTAAAATTCCTATGACATCCCAGGTAGTCAAGTGAAGAATAAAGTACATTCACTGTAAGGAGATTGAAGATCCAATTAATGTGCTACAATTAAGGATACATATTTACTCCAGAATTATTCCAATATAAAAAATATACATATTTCATTGTTTTTACAAGCTTTCTTAAGTGGAATGTCTCTTCGAGCTTTTCATCCAATTAGCAATGATGATTGGTTTTATAAACACTTTTTATTATTGTTTCAGAGTTTTTAAACTAAATTGGTTACTATATTTTAATGAAAGTGCGCAGACAACATAATTACATGGCATTCGTTATTTTTTATGATAATTGACTTTATAAGGAATCTCAATATATTTATAGAGTGTTGCCTAAATGAGATTGTTCAAGAAAATACTAAATTTTAATTTTAATGACAGTGGTAGACAACATGCTTTAAAAAAAAATTGATAGTACAATTCGTGGAGGATGAATAGTTCAAAACTTTAATGTTGATTGTTTTTTATTAACAAATATTTAAAGGTGTTTGGTTTATGTGGGTTTCTTTATTTTATAATTATTGTTTTTTATTAATAAGCATTTAAAGGTTTTAAAAGTGATTTTTTTGGTTGTACAGTTTTTTTTTGTTAATATAATCCTGGTTACGGACCAGGGACTGGAGAAAAACCAGAGCTGAGTTCTACGAAACAAGTATCATGTATTCATATCTAAAACTGTATATACTAAGGCATTATCGCCCTTCTTCATAGTTTGTTTCTATACTATATCTATACTATATCTATCTAAAGAGTTTTAACGGAAAATAGAAAAACTACAGGGGAAAAGGCAAATTACACAGGTCCCTTCCCCTCAACATTAAGCTTACAATCTTTTTCAACCTCCTGACCTTCAAACATCACCACCACATCAGGTTCCTCGCCATCTGAATCCACTGTCGCTCTCGAACAACATTTTGAATCCGCAGGAAAGGAACCCACTGGAAGAGCCACCTATAACCCTTTCCCTAGAGCCTCCACTACATTCTGAAGGCTGGCCATTCTGTGCGTGATGCCATGCAAATGGTCTAGCAGACAATCGTGATACATATCCATGTGGTTATCCACCTCAAGCAAAACATCGTGCAAAAGGAAAGAGGTAGCCGTCATTGCCATGATCGTGGTATAGGCAAGCGATTGCGTACCATCAAAGGCACTCCATCGACCCCTGGTATATCTAGGGTCCAACAGAAAACCTGCCATAGCCTCCCTTAGTTTAGTCTCAGGTAAACCATCAACATCTTTTGCCACCCCCCACATTCGTACCATCCACCTACGCAAACAAGGATTTTCAATTTCTGTGTCCACAAAATGCATGAATTCATCCACTACCTCACCTCTCGTCACTCTATGCTTATGTTTCCGACTGCATTCCCCCTTGACTGACATTTACTTTCACCGAAGAGCACTATTCTGCCTCCTACATGTCACTTCCCTGGTGCCGAAATGATCACCACCAACCACCTCAACACACAACATCCAACATACAGAAGACAAATAACACCCATCTAATCACATTGGGTGACACAAGCAACGAATGTTGTCACCCAATGACACTTCTAACAATCATCACTATGTCCTTCTCCCTCGTCACCCTCCTTTGCCTATTTGACGTGAATCTTACCCCTTGTTGAGTGTGGTTTTACAATTATTAATATATAAAGAAAAATATTATTAATATAAAGATTATTTACGGAAATTGTTTTAAAATGTTAGAAAAATTAGATGTTAAATTTTATATATTTTTTAAAATATAATTTAAAATGTATAAGAAAGTTTTGGCTTATTTAACTTAAATACAAGATTAAGTTATAATTAAGTTATTTTGAGAGACTAAAAAATTATAGGTAAAATATGTTAGAATATTAGGTAACAATTTACCTTGCAAACTTTGTAAATATTTTAGTATTATAATGTTGTAATTTTTTGGTCTTGATGAAATAGGGTGCCACACTTAGAAGAATCCATAAGATTTTTTGGATGACATTGTGATAGGTAAAACTTGCAATATAAACATAAATGAAAAATAAACCAAATCAAATGCAATTCACCTTCCTTTGCATTCACAGATTTTACTTCACTGATCGAGCTTATTGAAGTTGCACCCAAACCTCAATCGATTGCTCTTTGCTCCTTTGATATGTGGATTGCTTAGTTTGTCAACATAACATTGTAATGTGAGGATGATAAGATCTAGACTGATTTCTATAGCGTAATGTTGTATTAAGATCAAAGAGGATTAGATGGTTTGGAGAATGTTTTATTTATAGACCCTTAGGGATGAAGATCAACAATTGTGGATGATCTGAGAGATCAATGGCTACGAATGGTTGAGAGGATGTGCACGAATGAGAGAGTGACAAGTGTCCTTGTCTTCTCGTGCATCATGAGAGTTAACAGATCTGATTAAGGAGTTGACTGAATTGATTGATCAGATGACTGAATTGATTGGGTAGTGAACTGAATTGATTGGAGAGTTGACTAGATTGACTAACATGTTAACTAATCTGATTGATTTAGTTAACTAATTTGATTGATTAGTTATGTAAACTGATTGTGAGTGAATTATGAAGGAGAGGGAATAATAGGAAATTAAATAAATAAATTATTTAATTTCATGCACATGGATAAACAAATAAAATATTTGAATTTTATTTATTTTGAAGAAAATGAAATATTAGTTTTAATTAAATAAATAATTTAAATTTATTTAATTAATTTGAGGAGGAAATTTGATTTAATTAAATAATCAAAATTATTTAATTAAATATGGAGGATAAATTAATTTAATTAAATAATTAGAATTATTTAATTAATATGGAGGATATATTGATGGTGATCGATAGATGAATTTAATCAAATAATTAAGAATTATTTAATTAATGAAGTATGGTAGATAAAAACCTGATCTAGAAATGGGTCAATTTTAGGTGTCTACATTTTGCCCCTCTTTAAGATGGTGTTGCGAAGTAACATCATTTCAAAAAAGTTTAAAACATAGTGCTGTGTTGGATAGAAGAAGATTTAGTTTAGAAGAACAATATGATTGGATTATAAATGATGATGCTCCAGTTGATAGGAGAAGTGCTTAGTAGATTAATTAATAGGTTGAATGATGCCCCCTTGAGAGGATAGACAAATTGGAAGAATACGGGTATGCTCTTGAAATGAATGGATATGAAGAAAAGAGGAAAATAGAAGATGGAGAACAAAATAGATAAAAATGAAGAAGATAAAAGGATGGATGATAGAATGATGAATTTATGAGTAGTTATGCTGACTTGAGTAGGGCAATCCTATAGTTTGATATAGCACTAGACATTATGCACCAAGTTATAAGGACCAAGGTGACGATGTGTATTGTGCACCCAGCGTAATACAACCTTGTTGAGACGTATGAGTGGTGCAGGAGCACCTACCTGACAGCTGGTCTTGATAAGGCAGTTAGTAGTTTTAGGTCTTGTTTATGTTTCCAAGAAGGTCTGTTAAGACCAAATGCATGTAATAAGGTCACGCTGATCATGATAAGATCATGCTGACCAGGCTTTTACTATTTTTGGTTAGGTTTGTTAGAACAGCTGTCATGCTGTAGGGTCCGGTTGGATCTCCCAGCCGCCTGGAGAGTTCCCAGCCGCTTGGAGTCGGGTCAGTAGTACTCGTAGGGAAATCTATTTAAGCAGGCGGATCGGTTGATTGTAGATCATCGTTCGGCAGTATAGTATTGCATTAAGCAGAGGAGTTCGAGTGTGCTGTGTGAGAAGCAGTATATTGTATTGCATCTTTGAAATCAATAAAGATCCTGTTTCGTTTTCTGTTTGATCTCCTTTGTGTAATCGATCTGCTGGTTTGGTTGGTTTCATGGATTCACTGATCCATTCCACCGGTTGACTCATCTGATCGGTGGAATGGCGATGTACAGTAGGGTAGGTTGTAGTTTGTTTTCTGTTTTCATGCAGGTGTGCAGGATCGCCGTCAAGAGGTGTTGAAGACCCTAGCATGGGCATGTGCTAGGTCGAGCTGATAAGATAGAGTGTCGAAGATCACCCTGAGAGTGGATCGGGTCATCCCTGGAGGATCGGCGAAGTGAAATTTTGCTAAGTGAAAAAGTTTGCTAAAACGGCATCATCAGGATATCTTGGTGAATATCCTGCAGACAGTTCGGATATCGTCATCCGGATAAGTGAAGGAGAGCATGATGCTTTCGAGTGCATGAAGTGCAAGTGCGTCGGGGTGATCATCATCAGGAGAGCCGAGGAGGAGCGTATCGGCATCAGGATCATCTTTCGGGAGAGCCCATCATCCGCGTATCGCTAGCAGATGCGGGAGTGAAAGTTCGTTTTTGACTAAGTATTGAAGAGGTCATCAGGATATTGGGTGACATCATCGTCATCAGGATATGACGTCATCGTCATCAGGATATGACGTCATCGTCATCAGGATATTGAGATATCCCTCTACGCGAGTTTATCCTGCTGTCGTTAAGTGCTTGGGTATCGGCAGAAGGTTGTATTAACATCATCAGGAGGTTTCGAGAGAACCGGATAAATCCGATCATGATGCTGTTGCTTGTGTCGTCGGTTAGCGGAGCATCGAAGGGAAGGTGCTGAAGTGGTCGTCATCAGGATATTTGGAGCAATCGGATATTTGATATCCTACTGACGAAGGGAGTGTTGGATATCATAAGGATGCCGATGGAGCTTGGCACCCGATGAACAGTGCAACAGGAGGATGTTTGCGCTAGTCGAACATCATGATGATGATGATAGGCGGAAGACGGAAGAAGTGAATAGTAGTCGGCAGGAGGACAATTGCGATCGTCCGAAATATGATGATGCTGTTGGTGGTTTTAGGAAACATGATGATGATGCTGACAGAGTAAAGCGAAATATGATGATGATGGTGATGATGGTGACGATGAGGATGGGCTGCAGACATCCATGCTATATGCGAAGGTTATAGTGTGGATGCCTCTGCATCATAGTGGTATCAGAGCTCAGCAAAACATCTGGGCTGTTGTGTGTTGATTCTGTCACCGAAAGGGCAGAGGTAGAGTTGAATTGTGTGTTGTGTCTTGATTAAGAGGTCGACAAAATGCCTCCGAAAGGTAGTGGTACTGCAAGGGAATTGCAGGAAATGAAGGAGAAACATGCTAGAGAGATGAGGAAGATGAAGGAGCTTGCTGAAGCACTTCAAGCCAGGCTGACAGCCCTGGAAAAGAACAAAAAGAGGGAAGTGGAAGACAGTGAGTCTGAAGAAGATGCAGATACTGTTGAAGAGTATGAAGAGGTAGCTGAAGATCTGGATGCTGAAGACCAGAAATTTGTAAAACTGTTAAAGGCAGTGCAGAATGATAAACCTAAGGTAAAGGTTGATGTTACCAAGTATACTGGAAGTTTGAATGAAGATGAGTTGTTAGATTGGATTGCTGCACTTGATAATCACTTTGAATGTGAAGATGTTGCTGAGGATCAGAAGGTAAAGATTGCAAAGACCAAGTTAGGAGGTCATGCTTTGGTATGGTGGGATTATGTACAATCCGAGAGAAGGAAACAAGGGAAGTCTAAGATCACTTCATGGGATAAGATGGTAGCAAGGATCAAGGGTAAATTCTTGCCAAGGGATTATGAAATCCAGATGTTTAAGAAGCTGCAATTTTTAAAGCAGAAAGACAGGGATGTGAAAGCATATACTGAGGAATTTTGTCTATTAAGTATGAGATCTGGTCATCATGAGAATGAGGTAGAAAAGGTGGCTAGGTACTTGGCTGGTTTGAGATTTAACATACAGGATGAGTTAGTTTTAGCTAACCCTAAGAATGTGGAGGATTGTTATCAAATGGCAATCAGGATTGAAGAAAAGATGAATAGAGGACATGATAAGTCCATGAGAGGCAGAGGAAACCATAGGGGAAGAGGAACAGCCCCTGCACAAAAGCAAACCAATGAGGGTCAAGAAGACACTGGTAAAGGACAGGGACAGTCTGATTTCAGAGGTGGATGGAAAGGTAATAGAGGAAGATTTGGAGGTGGTAGAGGTTCTACTACAGTTTCAGGAAAATGTTACACCTGTGGTGAGTTTGGTCATCCATCTTTCAAATGTCCAGAAAACAAAGGTTCATCATCCAGAAATGATAGAACTAGTGACAAGAGAGTACAACTTGTGCAAGAAGAGAAAGTAGAAGAAAGTGCACAGAGTTCAAACAGAGATCCTGATAATTGTGGATATCCAGAGAGTGGAGAATCACTGATGCTAAGGAGAATTAGTTTGCAGGCATCAAAGGATATGATGCAAAGAAGAGCTCTTTTCAAGACCACATGTAAGAGTAAAGGTAAGGTATGTAAAGTTGTCATTGATACTGGTTCAACAGACAACATGGTATCTCAGGAGATGGTGGATAAACTGCATTTGGAAAGGATTCCACATCCACACCCTTACAAGACATCTTGGGTGAGTGATAGTCAATCACTTTTTGTCTCTGAACAGGCATATGTGGATTTCCAGATTGGAGCATATCATGATAGAATTTTGTGTGATATTTTGCCTATGGAATGTTGTCATCTACTGTTGGGTAGACCATGGCAATTTGACAGAAGGGTACTGTATGATGGGTATGCTAATACCTACACCATCAAGAAGGATGGGAAGATTATTAAGTTGATGCCATTGCAGGCAAAAGCTGCAGTACAGAAGGCAGCCCAAATCATTTTAATGGGAAAGAAGGAATTTGTGCAGATGCCTAGAGGAGCAGGCATAAAGGCAGTTGAGGACACTGCAGGGAAAGGAGTTGTTACAGACAACAAGATGAAGAAAGTTTCAGTTGTGACTGACAGAGGTCAGCAGCAGGTGCAGAAACAGGTTTGCACACAGCAACCAGTTGAGAAGAATGACAAGGATGTTGTCATAGTTGGGACTATTGCTTGTCCTATAAGGATTGAAAGAAAGATACAGGTGAACACTACAGAAGCAGTTCAGACAGAGGTTCTGGTCAGACAACCTGCCAAACACAGGGTATGTGAGAAAAAGGCCTACACCAACAGGCATGAGGATTTACTTGCCAGAAAGCAAGTTACAGTTCAGAAGTCTTGGAGCAGCCAAGAGCCAGCAGCAGACAAAGCTGGAGCAGGTCAGACTATTGACAAAGCAAAGTGTGAAGGTGGAGGACTTCCACATACTAAACTCATGGGACATGAGTTCTTTTCTGTTGGGGAGTATGGTGCAGGAGCACCTACCTGACAGCTGGTCTTGATAAGGCAGTTAGTAGTTTTAGGTCTTGTTTATGTTTCCAAGAAGGTCTGTTAAGACCAAATGCATGTAATAAGGTCACGCTGATCATGATAAGATCATGTTGACCAGGCTTTTACTATTTTTGGTTAGGTTTGTTAGAACAGCTGTCATGCTGTAGGGTCCGGTTGGATCTCCCAGCCGCCTGGAGAGTTCCCAGCCGCTTGGAGTCGGGTCAGTAGTACTCGTAGGGAAATCTATTTAAGCAGGCAGATCGGTTGATTGTAGATCATCGTTCGGCAGTATAGTATTGCATTAAGCAGAGGAGTTCGAGTGTGCTGTGTGAGAAGCAGTATATTGTATTGCATCTTTGAAATCAATAAAGATCCTGTTTCGTTTTCTGTTTGATCTCCTTTGTGTAATCGATCTGCTGGTTTGGTTGGTTTCATGGATTCACTGATCCATTCCACCGGTTGACTCATCTGATCGGTGGAATGGCGATGTACAGTAGGGTAGGTTGTAGTTTGTTTTCTGTTTTCATGCAGGTGTGCAGGATCGCCGTCAAGAGGTGTTGAAGACCCTAGCATGGGCATGTGCTAGGTCAAGCTGATAAGATAGAGTGTCGAAGATAACCCTGAGAGTGGATCGGGTCATCCCTGGAGGATCGGCGAAGTGAAATTTCGCTAAGTGAAAAAGTTCGCTAAAACGGCATCATCAGGATATCTTGGTGAATATCCTGCAGACAGTTCGGATATCGTCATCCGGATAAGTGAAGGAGAGCATGATGCTTTCGAGTGCATGAAGTGCAAGTGCGTCAGGGTGATCATCATCAGGAGAGCCGAGGAGGAGCGTATCGGCATCAGGATCATCTTTCGGGAGAGCCCATCATCCGCGTATCGCTAGCAGATGCGGGAGTGAAAGTTCGTTTTTGACTAAGTATTGAAGAGGTCATCAGGATATTGGGTGACGTCATCGTCATCAGGATATGACGTCATCGTCATCAGGATATTGAGATATCCCTCTACGCGAGTTTATCCTGCCGTCGTTAAGTGCTTGGGTATCGGCAGAAGGTTGTATTAACATCATCAGGAGGTTTCGAGAGAACTGGATAAATCCGATCATGATGCTGTTGCTTGTGTCGTCGGTTAGCGGAGCATCGAAGGGAAGGTGCTGAAGTGGTCGTCATCAGGATATTTGGAGCAACCGGATATTTGATATCCTGCTGACGAAGGGAGTGTTGGATATCATAAGGATGCCGATGGAGCTTGGCACCCGATGAACAGTGCAACAGGAGGATGTTTGCGCTAGTCGAACATCATGATGATGATGATAGGCGGAAGACGGAAGAAGTGAATAGTAGTCGGCAGGAGGACAATTGCGATCGTCCGAAATATGATGATGCTGTTGGTGGTTTTAGGAAACATGATGATGATGCTGACAGAGTAAAGCGAAATATGATGATGATGGTGATGATGGTGACGATGAGGATGGGCTGCAGACATCCATGCTATATGCGAAGGTTATAGTGTGGATGCCTCTGCATCAATGAGGAAGGATACTTAGAGCATTAAAGTCCTAATGCACAAAAAGGTATGATATGACCTTAGATGCAAAGGATAATGCAAAAAGCTATTCCAACATATACAAGATATGAATATTAGCTAGAAAGATACGGATTTGATACAAATACAAGATAAAATGATAAGACACACAAGCAAAAAGCAAGCATGTGCAAATGATACAAAAATAAACAAGGTATTGCCCCTATCAAGCTATAAACCGATGATTGATTGATTGATTTGATGATGATGATAGTGTTGTCATTGTGGGGAATAGTATATCCCTAGATCAACACAACGATGTGGGAATAATATATTCCATTGATAATGGATTGATGATGATTAATTGATTTGGTTTACGACAAGATTAGGATCAAGACCAAGGATGTGATTGGATGATTTGGCTAGATTGATTGACTAGATTGGTATGGATTAAGGATGACTTGCATTTGGTTTATTGCTTGGATTTTTTTGAATATTTGAGTTTTTTTTGTATTATTGAGTTTGTTTGATTTTTTTGGATATGTTTGAGATTTTTTTATTGCTTTTAGATATTTTTGAGATATTTTGGTTGTTTTTGGATATTTTTTAGATTTTTTGGTTATTTTTGGATATTTTTGAGATATTTTTTATTGTTTTTGGGTATTTTTGAGATTGTTTTTATTGTTTTTTGATATTTTTGTGATTTTTAGATATTTTTGGATATTTTTGAGATTTTTTTTGTTTGGTAAAAGCTTTTGATTGGAGCTATGAACCAGTGAGGCCACATTTGGGGGACCTCATCCCTAATATTCTCTCCATATCTCCTCCCTCTCCTCCTTTCTTTCTACCTCTCCTCTCCTCCTCCTTCTCTCTTTTCCTTCTCTCCTCCTTTACTCCTCTCCTTCTACCTCTCCTCCATTCTTCCTCTCCTCCTCCGCTCCTCTAATATCCTTCTCTCCTCCTCCTTACTCCTCCTCTCCTCCTACCTCTCCTCATTTGCTCCTGATTCTACCTGCACCTCTACACCTCTTCCACTTGCCGCCTAACACCCGCCACTGCGCTCATTGTAGCTTTGTGCCTTCACTGTAATTTTGTCATCTTTGCTACAACTCTGTTGCTGATATTAGCCGCCACAGGGAACACCATTGCTACCGTAAATGTAAACACCTTTCACCGCCTACTCCTCCCTTTGTTCACCATGCCCACACCACTTGGTGGGATTTGAACTTGAGGTAGTGCATCTACTACCTTTGCACTACGGGGTCAACCCTGATATTTTTGAGATTTTTTATTGTTTTTGAATATTTTTGTTTTAAAGGATGGCATTGTATTGGATTTTGGATAGCCTTGTTGCTAGATACCAATGACAAGGGAAAACTAGGTCTAGATGCAAGGAGGAAGATGGGATTAGATAAGTGGATACAAGGATGGGTGATAAATAAATGGGATGGATAAAAGGGTAGGTGATAGTGTGTGGGATGGAAAGCTCATGATAGAGGGATGGATAAAAGGATAGACAAAATGGATGGAATGGATGTATGCATCATATAAGTGAGCTAGGATGTGATCTCCAAAGACTATGTCACATAGGAATAACATGTCCCATTCTAGGTAATATGTTTAGGATTTTACATGACAAAACTTAGGATGATAGGATGAGTGGATTGGTTGGCTTAGGATGAGAGGATGATTTGATTGGTTGAAAAGGATGAGGTATATCATGTTTTTATATGGAGCCTAATCAGACTCGGAGGTTAAATTTACCCCACTTTTATCGACACGATTTTCCCCCCAAATTATTTAATAGGATCAAGGGGCAGCGCCCCTTGCGGGGGTTTGGGAACAGTGCCCCTTGCAGGGTCCAGGGGCAACCTCCAATGATTTTTTATTATTTTATTAAGGCATCGGGAGTTATTTTTCCATTAGCCTACATAAAAAAATTTAAAAAAAATCATATTTTTGTAACCGACATAAGGCTCGATAAAAGTGGCTAAGGGTTAGGGTTTCTATTGATGTACTGTAGCATTTGCAGTGGTATTGAGTTGCAAGGATTGCAAGTTGTAATTGGTTTGATTTACTGGATAATAATATTGGACTCTCTGTTGGTGGATGTAGCCCGAGTTTGGGTGAACCATGTTAAAACTTGTCTCTCGTTGTTATTATTTCTGTGTATTTTTCATTCCTCTGTTTAATCTTTATTTGCATGTAATTGATATCTTCTGTCGGCTAACCCTAACATATCAAGAGATTTTCTAAAGCATTTTTCAACATTTTTCCCCTATGCCTTTATCAAGATCAAAAGGAGGAAGGGAGGATGGATGGATAGATGGGATAGGGATGTGGGTATAATGGCTAAGGATGGTAAGATAGGATATGAAAGGATGAGATAGATAGAAAGGAAATGATAGGTTGGATGAGACAATGTGCCCCTAAGTGTAAAACACATAGATAGTCAACCTACACATGATGCTTGTTTGCCAGGTTTTCATCATGGTACTTATCCAAGGTGCCTATTTACCAGGTTTTCACCATTGGACGAAGGGATTTCTCTTTACTATTTTAAATTTTTTTTTATTTTTTTCATTTGTATTTTTTGGAATACTTGGATGGAGTAGGTGGATATGGACAGGAGGGACTTAAGCATCTGGTTCCATGAAAGGTGATAGTTCCATTTAAAGATGGATGACACATATGGACCATGTCAAATGTCATTATGCTCATAGATGTTGGTAGGGGATTGCATGAGAGGGAGATGGAGTAGGTGGATAATGGCTTATGATGTGGATTATGTATGGAAGGGTTTTGCAAGGATGGATGGGAGATAATGGATTATAATGTGGATTATGGATGGAAGGATAGTCGATTATGATGTGGATTATGCAGAAGCATGGACCATAGGGATATGATAGGTGAAATATTTGGGATAATGGATTAAATATGGGGAGATGGAGGTATGTGGAAATGTTGTGGAATGGAAAGGAACCAATACCAACGGTTGCACACACCATGATAAAAATTGAAGCTTTTGATTAGAAGGAGGTGTAGGAAGTAATGGACCTATTTGCTTAGGGGATGGGCAATGTAGGAATTTAGGTACCCACATAGACTTAGGATTTTTATGATTTTTGCATTGGGATTTACGGGATGAAGGAATTTGGGATTTTTTGATGAAGAGAGATTTTTGGGATTGTTGGAATGTGGATGCTTCATTTGACTCGTTTTATTTTTGCTTAGGGACCCAAACCATTTTATTTTTGGACTTTTCTTGTGAAAGTATGGGCTTGGGTAGCCTTTTGGATAGATTTTTCTTGGACTTTATGCATTGATGCCCTAAGACATAAGTATTTGTAGGATTTTTTGATTTATGGGTAGAGACATCCAATTTTTTTTTTTGAATCCCATGGACATGGTGGAAGCTTCATGTTTGGTTGATGTGTGCATTTGTTGATAATGGTTAGGAATGTGAGGGGATTTATGGATGGAGGGATTAAAAGTGGATTTGTGGATAAATGGATAAGGGGATTGGATGATAGGGATATTAGGCATTGGGATAAGTGGAGGTAGAGTGGATGGAGGGATATTAGGAGTTGGAACTAGTGGAGGTAAAGTGGATGGAGGAAGGTGTATGGTCACATGCTTTTGGGATTTATAGGATGATGGGGGAGGAATGGTGACTTATGTTTTGGGAATATGATGTGGTTTATGATGGAAAGGGGTGGATTTAGAAGGCATGGAGGTAGTACCAACATCTTGAGATTGTTTTTCTTGGGGTATATAGCCAAGACCATATGAGCATGGAGGGACTTTGACATGGATAGGCTCCAAAATACCTTGTTCATGAAGGCCTAAGCATTTACCTTGATAGTTAATTTTTTAGAGTATGTGGTGGACAATGGGATTATGGGTGATTTGGACACTAGATGCGAGCTCATTATTTGATGGGGAAGGTGACGTGGTAGATAATGGTTATTACTCTCCTAAGGAAGAACATTCATGGATGAAGGTGGTAAGACCAAGGGTATATGATGGATTTATAGTATGATCGATATTGGATAATAAAGGATCAATAAGATCTTGATTATCATTATGCTCATTAAGATCCATGCTATTTGTTTGATCATCTATGTTTACTTGGGGTCCAAGTGTCTCATCAAGGAAAGTGGATGTTGGTGGATCATGGATAAGACTAGGTGGAGGATGGATAGGGGTAGTTTGGTTATCTTGGTCATGGATGGGTGAGGGATTATTAATAGGATCAATTTTCTCATAGATAGGCTCTTGGTCATAGAGAGGATTAACATGGATAATGCGATAGTGAGCTTGGATAGGATGAACTTGGATTACTTGCTCATGGGTAGTAACTTGATCATAGATAATATCTTGATCATAAAGAGGATTATGGAGAGGATGAGTGGAAGTGATTTGATCTTGATTTGGATGAGTGGTTAATGTTTCCACATGCTTTATAGTATACTCTTGACATAACTCTTGATTTTATTGAATGGAAGTAGAGGTAGAAGACTTGTGGATAAGCTTGATAGGTTCTAGAGGGTCAAAAACATAAGGGTAGAATGAATCTTGACTTGGGCTCATGGTAGGATACTCTTCAATAGGCTTTATGGGTTGTGGGCTCTATGATGTATTTGGAGGACTAGACATGTTGGTTGAAGGCTCATTGATAGGATCTTGGATAGGTGTTTGATGACATGGATATGGTTGATTCCTTGCTAATAGCCATTGGATCACATCCTTCATAAGTGTATGAGTGGATGGGCAATATAAGGGATAGATAATAATGGTGGATGGCGTTGTATGCTTAGGATGAGGTTTAGATGCAGGGATAATAGGGGTGGATGTTGTAGGCTTATGATTAGGATTAAGATTGGATGGAGGGATAATGAGATTGGATGGATTAGGACTTGGACTAGCTGGAGGGATAATGAGATTAAATGGATTAGGATTGGAATTGGATGGTTTTATTAGGGGTAGCTTAAGCAATGTTGTTTGGATCAATTGTTGTAGGGTCATCTCCGAGGGATCCTTTGGTGGAAGATTGGAGGAACATGGGGATGAAGGGAATGAAGGGCTTGATGGATTAGAAGTTTGATGGACCAATGGACTATGATAGGGACTATATGGTGGTGTTGGGATAATATTAGTAGGCTCTTGTATGGGTATTTGATTGGATGATGAGGTAGGGTACCCATAGGATGCATAAGCTAGAGTGGTGTTCTCCTTGTCAAAGATACCATAAGGACTTAAGGACACTTGATTTTGGTGCAAAGGGTAACTTAGACTTGTGTGTTCTTGTTGTGAAGGAACTTGATATCCTCGTGAATGGATTTTGTGGTGAGGAGAAATGTTAGGATAAGGAGTTGGATGTTCTTGAGGTATGTGTGGATATAGATAGGGGTTAACAATGGAAGAAGTGGGATAGGTTGATGTAGGGGTAACATGATTGGTGGTTAGATTAGGTTGGATTAGATGTTCTTAAGGTATGGATTGATATAGATAGGGGTTAAGAATGGAAGAAGTGGGATAGGTTGATGTAGGGGTAACATGATTGGTGGTTGGATTAGGTTGGGTTAGATGTTCTTGAGGTATGGATTGATATAGATAGGGATTAACAATGGAAGAAGTGGGATAGGTTGATGTAGGGGTAACATGATTGGTGGTTGGATTAGGTTGGGTTAGATGTTCTTGAGGCATGGATTTATAAGATAGGGTTTAACAATGAAAGAAGTGGGATAGGTTGATGTACGGGTAACATGATGTGTGGTTGGTTGGTATGAAGTTAAGGGGGATGAAACATAAGATTGAGGAGGATATTTGGTGATAAGATGTGTTAAAGGCATTTGGAGTGCTTTAAATTTTGCCTTGTTGATAGAATCCAATCTGTTATAGTCATGTTTAAGTTTTTGTATACATGTCTCAAGAGTACTAGGAGATGTGTATGATGGAAGTTGCTATGATAGTGACGTGTGTTGGATTGAAGATATAGCTTGGGGACGGGATCCATATAGGCATTTAAGTTCCTCTATGTCTGCATCATCTGGGTATGATGGGGATATTGGTTGAATTGGAGATGAACCAAGGTTTAACTAGGCTTATTGATTATCAGGACCATTTTGACAAGTGATGGATTAGATGGGACTCAATAATGGGATTATGATTATGATTATGAGATGGGTGAAATTGATTGGATTATGGATAGATTGGGATGATGGTTTGGATGATTTGGAATGATGCCCCCTTGAGAGGATAGGTAGGGGTGAAAGATATGGAAGACTCTCAAAATGAATTGAGGTGGACAATGATTATGAAGGTGTGGATATGACAAGTAGGGTGATGAGGGTTTGGATTACGATGAAGATGACTTGGATTAGGATGGATTTGATGACAAGAATGTTTAGGATGATGTGGAATGTGTTATTATGTTAGAGCTTGACTTAGGCAATATTCAAACAAAAGATTTCACATGTACATACATGAATCACACACACAAGACACACTGACAAGTTTGTATTTCATGATTGATTTGTATGATTATGAAGACACTTGAAGACACATCAGCAAGTCTAATATTAATCAAGTGGGTATGGCCAATAGGTCTTAGTTTAGGATACACAAGTGGTCTAGGGATGTCCCCAATATACACAAGGGATGGGGGGCTTGATTCTGTGAAATGAAAGGGAAATAATGCCACACAGCTGGGAGAAGAGGGTAACCCACCCTTCACCTTCACATCCCCAAGATATAAAGTTCTTGGGGGCTTAGCTTGAATGAAAAGATTTCAACTTTGAAGAGTTGTCTTTCAATTCACTCTTCATTGTTTATACTCCGTCAGAACACAAGAGTTGAGGTTGTCCCTTGGAGTGGTGTGTCTCCAAACAGGCCTCCTAAGAAGGGTGACAAAAGCAAATCAAGTGGGTGCTTTTTATCTCCAAGATCATCATATGGTGCAAGGAGAGAGCATACACAGACACTTAACTCACACTCGCAATGCTAATTTCCCCTTAGAAATTGAAACATGTGTGTTGTGAAAGTGAATGGATGAAAGATGCTTTTGATTCTCAAGATCATGCAAAGTGCATGAGAAGAGCATACACACCCTCAATCGCACTCAAATCCACCAAAGAAAGAAAACACCAATTTTTTTAAAACCCAAAGCCAAATGTGAGAATGAAGACACAAGTTTATTTTAAGTTCAATGTCAAAGTGTAATTGCAAACAATGGTTCATTTTAAGCCCAAATCAAAGTGAGATTGCAAACAAGGTTTTTGATTAAATGAAAACACAAAAGTTGTGTTGAGTGCACCTGGAAATTTTAGCTTCAAATCTGATGTAGATGTGGATGTTGCGCAGCTCCTAATTTCCTCCTAGATTCCACCAAAACAAAATGGAACAAAGAAACTTGCAAGCCAACTTGTTAGGTGAAAAATGAGTAATCTAGAAAATTTTCAAGAAATATGATTTGTGATAGCAAAATGGATATTATGATCAGATTCTACATGAAATTCTATGTTGTTTTAAAAAAAATCACTGAAATCAGATAAGTTTTGCACAAGTTATGATTGTTTGAAGTTTGCAAAGAAGGGTTGACTTTTATTGATTATACCTGAGAAATTTGACCAAGTTTGCTGATGAAAGTTGCACCACAGAAAGTATGTTGAATCAACTTTCCAATGATTGTACTTTTTCACGATTCCAATACGATTTTCCCAATTTGTGCAAAAAAGAAAAAAAGGCCCTATTTAGCAAGTAGGAGGGCAAGAGAGGCAGTCTGGCGGTTAAGTGACCTCTAGCAGTTAAAGTTGTTTTTGGTCACATGAACAATTTAATGCTGACAATTAATTTTTCTATTAAGGTCTTTAAGCAGGCTCCTGGTCACTCATGTGACTAGGGGCTAATCACCAGAAGAAATAAAAAATAAAAAATAAAAATAAAACAAAAAACTAAAAAGCAAGATATTTTGTTTTAGGTTTTGTATTGGCTATTTTATTTTATTTATATTTTTTTAGCTGAGGGCTAACAACAAAAGTGAATCTGTGGTTTTTTGTGGTGGTTAGGGTTGGTGCATGCAGGGTTGAGTGCAAGGGAGCAGAGAAGGGTGTGCGGGTGAAGGCAGACAACTTTAAACAGTCGGGGGGGAGTTTTTGTTGTAGGAAGGGGATTTTGAGGGCTGTGAGGGAGGCTTGGGTTGGAGGGGAGTAGTTGGGGTTTGGGAGTGCCGGGGAGGGGCAGTTGAGGGGTGGGTGGGGTGTTAGCAGGGCAACGTGGGAGTGGTTGAGGGGTGGGCTTCGGGGTGGTGCGGGGAGAGCAGCAAGAGTGGGGAGTTGGAGTGGGGGTGGGGAGAGGTGAGTAGGGGTGTATAGGGGGTGAGTGGGGAGTTGAGAAAAGAGGTGAGTGGGGGTATACAGGGGCTATGAGAGGCAGAGAGAATGGTGCAGGCGGGGGAAGTGTGGGGTGTGGTAGGGTCCAATGCCCACACAAAATGATTTTTGAAAACTATGAAAAATAAAAACCTAAAGTGCCCTTTGATGTTTTTTTTTTGCCACGAGATTTTAATTTGTTTTTTAATAATGCTTAAATTTCTACTGCCAACGCCCATGTGACATGTGTGGGAGCTAAAATAAAAAATAAATTTTCCAAAATTTACAGTAACGCAAATATAAGGTGTTTTATGTCGATTTTTACCTACAAGGCCTCTCGAACACAATGGTGAGGTTCGATTGAGCATATGAGACCATTTGTGAAAGTTGATTCCCAGATTTTGTCCAAAAAGATCTGAATCTGCAATAAAAAACCTTATCAAATGCTCACAAAAAGGAAGGGTTAGATCACTTGGCGTGCCAAACAGTGATAGGTAAAACTTGCAATGTAAACATAAATGATAGATAAACCAAACCAAATACAATTCACCTTCCTTTACATTCACAAATTTGACTTCATTGATCAAGCTTATTGAAGTTGCACCTAAACCTCAATCTTTGCTCTTTGCTCCTTTAATATGTGGATTGCTTAGTTTGTCAGCATAACATTGTGATGTGAGGATGGTAAGATCTAGACTGATTTTTGCAGTGTAATGTTGTATCAAGATTAGAGAGGATTAGATGGTTTGGAGAATGTTTTTTCTATAGACCCTCAGGGATGAAGATCAACAGTTGTGGATGATCTAAGAGATCAATGGATAAGAATGGTTGAGAGGATGTGCACGAATGAGAGAGTGACAAGTGTCCTTATCCTTGCATGCATCAGGGGAGTTAATAGATTTGATTAAGGAGTTGACTGAATTGATTGATCAGATGACTGAATTGATTGGGTAGTGAACTAAATTAATTGGAGAGTTGACTAGATTGACTAACCTGTTAACTGATTTGATTGATTTAGTTAACTAATTTTATTGATTAGTTATCTAAACTAATTGTGAGTGAATTATGGAGGAGAGGGAATAATAGGAAATTAAATAAATTAATTATTTAATTTCATACACATGGATAAATAAATAAAATATTTGAATTTTATTTATTTTGAAGAAAATAGAATATTAGTTTTAATTAAATAAATAATTTAAATTTATTTAATTAATATGAGGAGGAAATTTGATTTAATTAAATAATCAGAATTATTTAATTAAATATGGAGGATAAATTAATTTAATTAAATAATTAGAATTATTTAATTAATATGGAGGATATATTGATGGTGATCGATAGATGAATTTAATCAAATAATTAAGCATTATTTAATTAATGAAGTATGATAGATGAAAACCTGATCTGGGAAAGGGTCAATTTTAGGTGTCTACAGACATAACTGGCCACTTTGAATGTTGAGTAAGACATTGTAAGAGCATGGTGATGATAATTACAAATATGCCTATGTAAGAAAATCTATGACAAAGAGAGTTGCGTACAAGTTGGAAGGATCTTGGAAGTTGAAGAATATCAACTTGAGTGTCCATCTTGAGACACTTGGGTGCATGGATTTGTTGCTCCTTGTCTATTTAGTAAGCATTGGCTTTGGTTGAGAAATGAGAAGACTTTATGTAGGGAGATGTTGGAATTCCCTCAAAATCTGCGTGTAGAACTCTAATGCATAGTTAATCTCATTGTATTTGTAATCTCTTTGTTTAGTTAATAGAGTGTGTGGCATAAATTTCTAGTTGGGTTTTTTTATCCAAAAGGGTCTTCCTAGGATAAAATTTGAGTTATGAAGTTTTATTATTTTTCTCCATTTTATTTGCTTTTATTATTGATTTTTGTATTGATAGTTGTCATTGCAAAAATATGTCCAATTTAAGTTTCCATTGGATATGAAATTTATTTTGGTCATGGAGTTTTAACATTTAGTAATCTAGTTTTAAATATTGAATGGTTAAAAAATCTTAACATTTGGTATTAGAACTTAGTTAAGCTCAACTTGTGAAAGTGGGGACACTCTTTTTGAATAGTAAATATTATTTTTAGCAGGAGTTGTGTAGAAATTTCTATAGGTACAGATTTATCGGCAAGCACATTTAGCAAGATGGAGATTGAAAATTTTAATGGACAATATATTAAGCTCTAGAGGCTTAAAATGGAAGATCTTATGGTTGAGATAGATCTTTGGGTTACAATTTTTGGAAATAAATACTTTGGCACACTTGATGAAGACTATTTGAAAGTTAATACAAAAGTAAGGGCTCTAGTTCAAGTTTGTCTAGCGGATTCAATTCTACTAATTTTTTTTAGGTGAAGACAACACATGTAAACTTTAGATGGAGTTAGGAAATTTGTATCAAACTAAGCCTCAAGTTAACAAACTTTTTCTCCAAAAGTTGTACCCTCTAAGGATGGGAGATGGTGACTCTATATAACTAAACATTTGAATGCCTTCAATATTGATATCAGTTAGCTTGCATCAATGGATGTGAATATGAATGAAGAGGACTAGTGTATTACTTTGTTATGTTTAATGCCTGATTTGTGGGATAACCTAATCATGTAGATCAATTCAACAACTTCTAAATTGAAGCTTGAGGAGGTGGTTGGTGCCTTGTTATAAAAAAGATGAGGTGGGAAACTTTAGAAACTATTAAGGATAGTTTCATCATCAAAGGTAGGTCTAAAAAAGGTAAGAAGACGAGAGGAGACAAGAGAAGATCTAATTCCTAGGGAATAGCTAAGTTTCCTAAAAAATCCAAGGTTAAGTGTTATAATTATGGAAAACATAGCCATATTTGAAACTACAAAGATAAGAAGGATAAAATAGGTTTGATGATGACTTAGATATAAAAGCCTCTAATGAAGAATCTAGAGATGTGTTCCTTACATCTTCTACAACTCATGGATATGTTAACACATGACTCATTAATTTTAGAGCTTCTTTTCATATGAAACTCCATTAGGAGTAGTTTAGTGTATATACAAAGTATAATGAAGGTGAGGTCTCTTACAAGAAAACAAATCTCACAAAATTATTGATTGAGAAAAGGTCAAGCTTGTGTTTTCACATGAAAGAGTGAAAACTCTATTTGGAGTCTTGCACATCCTAGGTTTGGAAAGGAAACTAATTTTAGTGAGAAAAATGAATGATGTGGGAGTGTAAGTAGTCTTCAACAAGGAAGGTTACAAAAGAGGAAGTTTGATTTAAGAAAAGGGGATTTGGGTTGGGACCCTATTCAAACTTGACGCTAGTATTGAATGCGTGATGAATGTGTTGTTTCCACAAGTTGTTGCCAAGGTGATACCTCCTATTCTTGTTAATGGAAGACTTCAAAGTATCACCTAGGAGGTACCTTGGAAGGGTAGGAGTCAATTTTGTGCCCTAGGAAGGACTTAAGGTCCTGCTTAGGTGATACCTTGTACATGGAGACATGGTGTTGCTTTTGGAGTACATTAGAAGGTTGGGAGACATGTGATTTCCAAGAAAGAGCCCCAAAGTATCTCCTAGGTGATAACTTGGAGGGGAAGGACTCAAATTGTGGTGGTCAAGGGAGATAAGGTATTTCTTGAGAAATACCTTTGGGAGCCAAAGAGAATGCATTTTGGATTCTCATAAAGAAAACATGCAAGTTCACAAAAATAACACCACTTAATTTGAGTTTGGATGTAAAATTTATGACCTTTTGAAGTTACAAGTTAGTGGGTCACTTGGGCAATGTGTCACCTAGGCAATACCTTATTATGCTAGACATAAGGTCTAAAGTTATCATCAAGCTAATATCTAAATTTAAGGGTAAGGGGATGAGAACTTCACCTAGGTAATATCTCAAGAAAGGGCTAGGAAAGTTATTGTTTGTCTGATACCTTAGTGGAGAATAAGAGGTAGACAATCTCCTAGAAAAAACCTTATAAAGGGCAAAATGAAGATATTTTTATTGTGATACCTTAGGAAGAAAGAGTATTACCTCATTTCAAGTCTACATGAAGAATTTATGGCTTTTGAAGTAGGAGAATGAAAATGATTGGACAAGGTGTCACCCAAGTGATACCTTATACTTCTACTAGGCTTGGGAGACCCCAAGGTGTCACTCAAGTGACACCTCATGGTTTGGAGAGGCTCTAAGACATCACAAGTGGGACCTCATGGTCTAGATATTTTGGCCTAAGAAAAGGTATAGGGCAAATTGTTTGTGAGTCAAAGTGCTATTTGTTTGGCTAAAATCCCTATGTTTCACATGTGTTGAGAATTAAGGTGTCTTAAACTTTTCAAGTTCCTAATGTCGTATTTGTTTTATCAACACTATGTTGTAGGATCCCATGTTGACTTGGCATAGTTTTTCCATGTGTCGGCACTTTGTGTACATGCAGCAAGATAAATTTTGGTGACTTTGTTACCCGTGGTTCCCCCCCAAAATAATTAATGGGGGAATGCAGGGGGCAGAGCCCCTCCTATAAGGCCTAAGGGGACCATCCCTCCAGTAGGGACCTGGTGGCGGAGCCCATGGTAGGGGTCTGGGGACAACAGCGCTAGTGGGAGTTGTTGGGGGTAGCGCCCCCGAAGCAAAAATTGGCCTATATTTAATAAAGGTGTCATCAGTTAGTTTGTTATTGGCCGACATAAAAAAATGACATTGGATAACTGCCAAAGAGGCTTGATAAATAAGTGGTTGGAGAATGTGAAAGTTCATGGGATGTGAATGAGAATTGACATTTTGTGTACTCATGAAAGAGCTTGCATTGCAAGTGTGTTGTAATCATCTTTCGATTGGATAATACATTGTGCAGGTTTTGAAGTGTAGGGTTTTTCACCCAAAAGGGTTTTCCCTATGTATATCTGTTGAATATAGGGAATATTGAGAAGGGGGGGTGAATCAATATTCTAAAAACCTTTTCATTTACACATCCATTAATCCATTTATCAAATTCAATAACATGAAAGCAAAGCAAACACAATAAGACTAGCCACAAATTCATAACACATAGACACTGAGATTTTACGTGGAAAACCCAAACAAGGGAAAAACTACGGTGAGTGTTAGCTCACAATATATTATGATAGAAATACTAAATTACATGAAGGCTCACTGCCATAGGGCTCACTACCCAAGGACTCACTATCCAAGAAAGTGCTCACTGCATAGAAAAACAAAAGAGAAGATAGAAGAAAGATTGGCTCACTGCCAAGAGATGACTACTCTAAATGCATCTATTGTATACTGAATTGCAGTTCCATTAATGTCTCAGTATACTGATTCAAAAGTCTTCATTGTGTCTATTCTACTCTTTATGCTCTACTTTACATATACTTTATTCTTATGCCCTTGTTGTCCTTTTCTGATCACAATACTATCTTAGATCGCACACACATTGAATTTGCACATCAACAACATCACCACCGCTACCAATACCAAAATCTACCGAGTATATATATCCGCAACATGAATTATCTTACAATTTGGTCAACAAGCAATATAAGAAATGTGTATGCAAGTGTTATACCTTGTCGGCTTGATCTTGTGCAGAAACAACAATGCAGACCCAAACAAACATACAATTATCTTCATATAGGTCGGCACCAATCATTTAACCACTTAGATTAATTATTCAAACAATATATCTTCTCTGCATATAGATCTAACATATCTGTTAGCTTGCCCCTTAAGAGCACACTTGACCAATCCATCTGTCACATCATAACTTCTACTGTGGACCATATGAGATTCTAAAAATCATATCCAACATTCATCATTGACCTCTTAACATACCTTCAGAACCGCAAGCCATAATATGCCACATCAGAGGAATGCAGACCCTTTTACTCTGGTACTGTGCATTATTCCTGTCTTAACTCTATTCACTCAGACTTAGACACTTCACCATATGACTTACGGAGGAAGTCAGGACTTGAACATTGGAACATGTGATCACTAGGTAGTTGTGAACAACATACTTAAACCGCATACAAATGTCTTTAACTATGGAGGCATACCACTCAAACACTATCACTTCCTTTGTATAATGTATACTTCCAATACTTAGTCATTTATTTTTCCAGAGAGAAGTCTCTTTGCCATGTCGGTAGAATCCCTTAGCCTTGTTGCCATCAATGATAACATTTAATATTCAACAAAGCAGTGTCTCTTGCCAACAATCTCCCCCTTTGGCATTGATGGCAACACTTAGTGAAAAATGCTTATCTACTCCCCCTTACTACATACACTATGTTTTTCTTTTCCCTCTTAGGTGTTTGCCCATTTTTCACTAGTTTTCTTCTCCCCCTTTGACATCAATGGCAAAGGTGTATGTACAAGAATCAAAATTCTATTAAGATAAGCAAAACTGCAAAAGCTGTCATATTCTCCTGCATATGTACATATACAATCTTCAACTTAGTTAATTGTATGTGAAAGGATATCATTATACACAATCTTTAGTTGTGTTAATTCTTCAACCCACTTGTTCTTAACACTGTTCAATTTTTGGATGTTCTCATTTACTTGAAATACTAGATCTTCTGCCTTTTGTACATTGGTAGGCATATCAGTTAATTTTTGGACCTTTGAGGCTTCTGCAACTATACTTGTCATGAGTTCAATTTTTGGGCTTATCATCCCTCTTAGCTGGCACATTTTGTTTTTCATTTCTTCATGTCTACTAAGTAGACTGCTTATGTTGTTTTGAATGTTTACAACTTGTATTTCCATGTTGCTGATAGAGTCAATTGCTAGATCAAAGGTCTTGGAAATATTTGCTAGTTGAAACTCCATGCTTTTGACTTTCTCTTCTATTTCCTTAGTGGCCTCAGGGCATGACAAAGAAAATTTGTATATATCACAGGCTTCCTTGATTGTATTCTCCATACTCTTTATGCTACTTTATAACAAAATTTTGTCATTGTCTAACTTGGTTTTTAACTCTGCTAGTCTTTTATCTTCAAATTCCTTTCTAGCCTTAATGTCAATAGAATTTTCAAAGGATTCAAAATGAGTACTTAGAGAATTTAATAGGCCTTTGAGCTGATCAGTTGATGACACTGATGTATCTTTCTGGTATGAGGGGATCATCTTCTCCAGAACACTAGATATTTATTTAATGAGTTCATTGTCTTGTATATGTGTTTTCAACATTTCTTCCTGAGCCTTAGCTTGGACAATTGATACCAATTTGAATTTCTGCACAAGAGACATATAATCCAAATTTATTGGTCCTTGTAGAAACTCGGGTAAATCTAAGATCTGTGTTTTTTATTGCTTTTCCAAAAATTTTCTAGCATAGTCAATCGGAACTTGATTTGCAACTATGTCTCTTGCCACTTGTTCTTCACTAAGTGTAACTTTCTTTATTTTCTTCTCTTCTACTACCTTTTCTTTTTCTACTTTAGTTGTGGCTCTTGCAATTGATGAGGTCCTTGTTCTTTTTTGGGGGCTAGATGCTGGTTTTTCCATTTTAGATCTCTCATCTTTTCTTTCTAGAGTGTTTGATGTCCATTCTACTAGAGCACTTATGGACTTTGATCCACCTGCTTTGGTTTTTTCCTTACTTATTTGTTCATTTGATGTTTTCTCTGATTGCTCATGTTCCATAGACAATTTGGAGGATAATTCTATGAATGTCCCAAATATATCTTCTTTGAGATCTTTCACTTTTCTTAGTAGTACATCAGCTAATTTAGTGAAAACATCTTCTGCAACTTCATACCCTAATGTAGGGACCCATATAGTTCTTGGTTCCACAGCTTCCATGAAGCATTTGTCTTTGTCTACTATGAATACAATGTCCCTTTCATACTTCATTATTACATTTTCAGGTATTCAGACTCTACATAACATTTTCCTTTGAAAGTTCTTAAAGTATCCCCATAAGATTTCATTCTGCTTGTCTACATTTCCCAAACTTTGCAATTGATTTCTTATTTGAGTGGCTACTGGTGTGTGATCGAGCCAGACAATATTTCCCAAACCGGGTAGCTCTCTTAGGAAGTAGAAGAGTAGATAAGTAATCAATGTTCCACATTTGAAAGGATGATTAGTCTCTTTTGTTCTTTTCAAGTTCTCCATTAGTTAACTCCAGAGCAATTCACATAGGTCATAATCTGTATTATTTTTGGTCATGTCATATGCTATGTATATGGCAGGTGCAGGCATGGAATTTTTCTTGTTGGAAAAGTATATTTTGTATCCAATACTCATTGATGCAAATCTAATGGCTGGATCCTTAATATCATTTACTGTGAGGGATTTCTTATCAAATTTGGCTTCTGTTAGCTGCATTACCACATTGTTCTTCATTTTTTTAAACCTGGAACCTTCTCGGAAGAACTCATACCAGTTACAACTTTGATAACTTCTTTAGTTATCATATATGGTTCATCAAGCCACAAAAACTCATCATGAATCCTGCTTAGAATAAACTTAACCCATGTATCATTTGGGATCATGGAAAAATCCAACTAGGTGTCTAATTTATTTTCTCCTAGAACTTTATATTCATCTTTCAACACAATATCAATAGTAGGTAGTTCATCCAAGTACAATTTTCCTAGATTCATGTGATCATATTCCTCTAGAGTGGTATGAATATATGTCCTAACATCTTCCATATGCATAACTCCATGTGGAATAATTGAGAATGCCCCTACATGATCATTTTCCAATGATTTGAAGAAGTATTTCTTGAACTTGGGGCGAGGCTTTTTTGTTATCTCTATTACTTGAGGAGTAAACATTTTCCCAGAAAAAATTTAAACTTCACAATAGGGTTTTCTAGTTGTAAATACCTCTTTTGCTAAATTAAGGTTTCCTTCTCATGAAATTGCTTCTTCTGAATCTTTGGAAATCTTTGACATCGCTTAGGATTCTTTTTCAACTTGATAGCTTGAGTGCAAAGTGAATTGTCTATTGAATGAACTCCTTTTTAACCCTTTATTTGTCTTGACCTGATTGCCATAAATGCAGTCCTTCAAAAAGTTGTCAAACACTTCTTTATTAAGCTTAGCCAATCTAGATTGCTCTGCAATGTTCCACATTTGATTCTTTTCTTCTGGAATTAATTTCAAAAGATCTATCATATGAATCTTTTCATCATAACTTTGTGCCGGATCCCAGCACTGATTAACTGGCAAGGGGATTTGGATTTTCAATGTAACTCTCCCTAAGCTAGAGCTCCCAATTCACTTCCTGGAGGAACTATCAACACCAAAAGATGGTGCAGATTCATCCTTGACTTCAATCACATCCTTTTTTATCCAAATTTTTGCCTTCTCTTTCTTAGTTTCAATCGGATCAACTTTTTCCTTTCCCTTATCATTCCTTTGTTTTGTATTTTTCCTTTTTGGAGAGTTGTTCCTTTTCACATTTTTGCTTTTGTAGAATTTTGCAATATGTCTAGGTCTATTACAGTTATAACACACAATATTCCTATGTCCTTAACCCCTTCCATTGAATGGATTCATCCTTGATTTGCATTGGTTAGCCATATGCCCAAATCTATTGCATGTAAAGCACTTTCCGTTGATGGATTGAGTATTCCTTCCATAGTTAAAACCATTCATAACCAAACTTCTGCATTCATTTGATCTATGACCAATTTTCTTGCAATGGAAACATTGACCAGAGAATGATGGAACATTCTGATTTATTCTACTCCTACATTGAGTAGCCTTGTGACCAAACTTATTACAATTAAAACAATAGCCATTGAAAGATGGGTACCTTTGAGCATTTGGCTGCCTGGCTGGAGGTCTCCTAGGTCTTCTTCTTTGATTCTAGAACTAGTTGCTTTTGTTTTTCTTCATCTCAATGTTTTATCGACCTATTTTAGAGATTTCTCCTTTTTCAAATCCTAATCCTTGCTTGTCATTTGAACTCTTCTAACTATAAATTAACTCCTCAAGCTTTGCAGAGCTTATTTTGAATTTTTCTTTATAGCTATTAGCTACTTCCAGATCAAATTTTAGAAGTAACACATCTTTAGCTAATTTTTCACATTCCTCAGACTTATCCTTTACAAATTAATTCAAATGCCTTTCAATCTCCTCTTTCTCTTCAACTTCCAATGTTAAGTTGTTTAGGGTTTCATTTGCTTCATTCAATTGTTCACTTAATTCCTTGCTCTTTTCTTTGAACTTTTTGACTTGCTCCCTAAGCTTCAGAATGTACTCATCCGCTTCTTTGACATTCACCTTCAGATCCCTAACTTTTGCTTCAGAATTTTCAAGATCTTCAAGAGCAACTTTTAGTTCTTGATCAATTGTGACATTGCCTAGAGAAGGGTACCTTCTAGCTACCATGAGTATTCTTTCCCAATTCTTCCTCAAGCTGTTAGACTTCTTCCAAGGAACCTTGCTTTGATACCAATTGTTGAATGCAAAGAATATTGAGAGGGGGGGTGAATCAATATTCTGAAAACCTTTTCATTTATACATTCATTAATCCATTTACCAAATTCAATAACATGAAAGCAAAGTAAACGTAAGAAGACGAGCCACAAATTCATAACACATAGACACCAGGATTTTATGTGGAAAACCGAAATAAGGGAAAAACCATGGTGAGTGTTAGCTCACAATATTTTATGATAGAAATACTGAATTACATGAAGACTCACTGCCTTAGGGCTCACTGCTCAAGGATTCACTGCCCAAGAAAGTGCTCACTGCACTAGGCTCACTACTAAGAAAAATAGAAGAGAAGATAGAAGAAAGATTGGCTCACTGCCAAGAGATGACTACTTTAAATGCATCTATCAAATGTTGAATTACAGTTCCATTGATGGCTCAATATATTGATTCAAAAGTCTTCATTGTGTATGTTTTTCTCTTTCTGCTCTACTTTACATATACTTTATTCTTATGCCCTTGCTATCCTTTTCTAATCGCAATGTTGTCTTAGATCACACACACATTGAATTCACATAGCAACAACATCACCACCACTACCAATATTAAAATTTACTGAGTATATATATCTGCAACATGAATTATCTTACAATCAGGTCAACAAACAAGATAAGAATGTGTATGCAAGTGTCATACCTTGTCGGCTTGATCTTGTGCACAAATAGTAATGCGGACCCAAACAAACATACAATGATCTTCATATAGGTCAGCACCAATCATTTAACCACTTAGATTAATTATTCAAACAATATATCTTCTTTGCATATAGATCTAACATATCTGTCAGCTTGTCCCTTAAGAGCACACTTGACCAATCCATTTGTCACATCATAACTTCTACTGTAGACCATATGAGACTCTAAAAATCATATCCAACATTCATCATTGACCTCTTAACATACCTTCAGAACCACAAGCCATAATATGCCATAGCAGAGGAATGCATACCCTTTTACTCTGGTACTGTGCATTGTTCCTGTCTTAACTCTGTTCACCTAGACTTAGACACTTCACCATATGAATTCTAGAGGAAGTCAGGACTTGAACACTAGAACATATGATCACTAGGTAGCTGTGAACAACACACCTAAACTGCATACAAATGTCTTTAACTACAGAGGCATACCATCTCAAATACTGTCACTTCCTTTGTATAATGTATACTTCCAATTCTTAGTCATTTATTTTTCCAGAGAGAAGTCTCTTTGCCACGTTGGTAGAATCTCTTAGCCTTGTCACCATCAATGACAACATTTAATATTCATCAGAGCAGTGTCTCTTTCCAACAATATCTTGTGTTGTGAGCATTGTACTTGTTTTTTATGTGTTTTTACCTTTCTGTAAATGTGCATCTAATAACCTGTAACTAGTAAAGATTGAAATTTACATAAATTTCCTCATTAAATCAGTGTAGGAAGCTGTTTCCACATACCTTGCTTCCTTTCACTTTTCTCTTGCAAGGTGTTCGACAAGTGGGAGGATGTTACGGAAGGTGTCTCAACCTTGCAATTACAAAAGGTTACTATTTATAATAAGTTTTCATTTGAGCATATATGGGTCCAAATTTTTTTCCCAAGTGATGCAGGAGCATCCTTGGTTCAAGAGCAATCTTGCATCAACCAAAAACATTTGCATTTTAGTTTGTTTGTAGTTTAGTTTGTTTCCTTTCATTTTCCAGTTCAGTTTAGGCAGTTCAGTTAGAAGTAGTTTCTATATTTTGGTCCGCATTTTGCTGCAGTTGCATTTCACATCTTGCGGAGCTGGACTGAGCATCTAGATTCATTCATCTACATCATATGTATAATTCAGAGTATTTGGATTTAGTACCGGAAAGTTATCACTATTAGAAGATTAGTTGTTTTCTCAGAACAAAGCATCCTGATAGTCTTTGATAATTAGCTAAAGGAGAAGACTTGCGAAGCATTCCTCGACTTGTGGAGCCTAACGACACATCAGTCAATGATCCTTGGTTCATGGCCGACCTTCCCCGAGATCTACACATCATTCCATACATTTGCAGAGGAGTTCAATGCATTTTGGTCTGACCTATCTGTGTACACACATTATAGCTCTTCATTGGAGTTTGTGACCTTCCTTGGCTGATGCGAAGGAACCTATTGTTCCGGAGATGATATATATTGATGTAATAGATCCCTAGGAAAGTAGTCAGTTAGTTGTCAAGTTATGATCATTAGCATAAGTTCATAGTTTGGATTTTATGTGAAGGAGCTTCAACGCTATATCTTATGCATATTTTGATATTCTGTAAGTAGGCCTTTGAGCCCCAGTTGTAAGCCCGCATGATGCCAGCCAAATTGTATTTGAATTCTATTATATACTTAATGATTGAATCTGTGTTTGTTTCATATCTTTGAGTTGTTTCTATTGTGTTTACTCTTGCTGCATGGCCTAGACAGTTCACTCTGTGAACCCTCCTATTGTGATTGCACCACAAAGCTATGGAATTGTGAAATAAACATTTTGGATGAGTTTCAACCCAAGGTCATGTTTGGATGTCAAGTTATTAAAGTTTCTAGTTTTTAAAATACCTAAAAAAGTTTCAAAGTCAATTTTGAGGCATCTAGAGGCTATTTTTGGCCCCAAAAGTTGCCATAAATAACCAAGTTGGTTATGAGTGCATAGATCTCTTCATGAGATTTCCAACACATTAAATGGTTCGGTAATCGGCCTCTCGAATAAAAAATTATGGCCTCTAGAACTTGGGTCTCATGTATTGGAAAATGTGAAAACGTGTTGGACACAAAAAAGAGTTGTAAGGGGAAGTTACACATGTTGGTGTGTGTTTTGACATATCATAAGTGTTAGGAATTGCATGTAAAAGATATCAATTAAATGTAAATAAAGATTAAATAGAGGATTGAAAATAGACAAAAATAATAACATCGAGAGACAAATTTTAATGTGGTTCACCCAAACTCGGGCTACATCCACCAACAGAGAGTCCAATATTATTATCTAGTAAATCAAACCGATTACAACCAACAATCCTTGCAACTCAATACCGCTACAAAATGCTACAATACATCAATAGAAACCCTAACCCTTAGCTGCTTTTATCAAGCCTTATGTCATTTACAAAAATAGGGTTTTTTATGTCGGCTAATAGAAAAATAACTCCTGATGCCTTAATAAAATAATAAAAAATTGTTGGAGGTTTCGTGGGTGCTGCCCCTGAGCCCCCGCAAGGGCGCTACCCCTCGACCCCGCCCTATATCGCTACAGGGAGCATACCAGGGGCGCTGGCCCCAAACCCCCGCAAGGGGCGCTGCCCCTTGACCCTGTTAAATAATTTGGGGGGAAACTGCGCTAATAAAAGTGGGGTAAATTTAACCTCTGAGTTTGATTAGGCTCCATATAACAACAGTAGGGCAATTTTGATTGGAGATAATTTAGGCGCCACCTTTTTGGGTGGTTTTAGCTCATGGTTTTGTAATTACCATTTGGCAGTTTCATGTATTATATCTCCTATATATTAGGTGCTTGAGATGGAGGTTGTGTGTGAGAGTCTTATAGATGTTGAGTTGCCTTTGGATCTCTAGTTGGTGATACTCCTGTGAAATCTTATTCTACAAGTATATTCTAATATTGTTGATTTCTGAATAACATATTGGGTGGCTTTTGGAGTGTGGAGTTTTTCTCCTGAAAGGGTTTTCCTCATGTAAATCACTGTGTGGTGGTATGATTGCTATTTATGTTTATTTGTGTATAATTTATGTAATTGTTGTAAAGATCTAATTTTTTTTGCATAACACTCCTCTCAAGATTAGTGTAGGAAGTTGTTCTACTACCTTAGCTTCCTTACAATAGGGTAGACACTTGTAGGGATAATTTGATTTGTGGGCCATAATTGGAGAATATAGAGGTGGTATCTAGGCTATTATTGGAGGTCTCGTGGTGCTGATGTGTGCAAAAATTACAACTGGAGAAGCAAATGAAAAATTATAAAGCCCTTGCCATGTGTGGATATCAAGATTGAACCTAGTCCTTGGGCTATGGATTACCATTCTAGAATTAAATTGGAGCCAAAAATTTGAGATAATTAGGTGTTGCAAGGTGCTTTGTGTGCATGAACGAGTAGAATTTTACCTTGTTCTTGCACTGAGTTCATTCGATCCAATGAATATTTTCCTTACCTACACATGAATATGTGATCTAGCTTGAATGCACATCATGCTAAAAGAAGTTAATGCATAAATAAAATGTTGTACCCTATTGTGTTAAGATTTATAACAAGTATCATCAACAGGAAAGATCTTAGGCATGGTAGATAATTATAAATACATGCTTCTATTAGGAGAAAAAATATTTGGTCATTTTTGTATAAGTTTGTCTATAGTGTATTCTAGGGTAGTCAATTGAGTTAAGTCATAGTTTGACAGGGTTGAGGGATAGATTTGTATGGGTTTGGAGAAGGTGTAGTCTTGTAGAGACTTCTCCATGATCTAGATGTCTCCATGTCTAGTTGAGATGTTTCAGGGGGTATTGTATAGGTGTGTAATGTCACATTTTCTAACCTATTATATTACTGATTAGTTAGTTGTTGTAGCAATTGTAAAACATTCTTAAAGTCTTTGAGAATAATTTTTCATAATGCATATGAGATATTCCTAAATAGCCATGGATTATTAAAGTCGATCTAATTATGTGATTGCCTCTTGTATCTTTGATTTGAATATGAGTTTTTATGTGCACTTCTTGTTCTATGTTTTAAACTCACATGAGTATCTCTCTCTTTTCAAATTATCGACTCTATTTCCCAATGAAAAGGCACCGGTCCACTAGTGGTGAAATGATCTTTTTAAAAAACTTAAATTACCTTCCTTTGTTCCTCTTGATAGGTTAGAGTAGTTTAGGTCTGCGTACTTGTATAACTCAATGTAATAAATTTGTGTTAAATCCTTTGATTGTCCTTTAGAGAGTTATTCTTATGTAGATTCCTAATTTCACATGAAGTAAAACATAAGGAGATTCATCTTAAATAACACAAATTTGTTTCAAATCTTTAATTATGCCAAGAGGTATCTATGGAGTGTAATGGCATGAGTGTGCTAACAAAAGTATTAAAGAGACATACAAAAAATAATAAAAACTAAAACATGACCAATCTATATTATAAAATAAAATAAAATAACTCTTAAGTAAATAAGATAAAATAAAAATCATTCTAAAAATAACTTTTAAAAGTAAATAAAAATTCCTCTTTAAAATCTCTTGTTATAAAAATAAAGTCAAAATCAAGTTCGTACCATATAAATATCATTTAGACTCCCGAAGTAAACATTGTTTAGGATAGGTATTAACAAGTGCCACATAGTGGCCAGCCTTTGTAGTGTTGTAATAATAGTATGTGTTTTGTTGTGCATAGATGAGGTGTGACATAGCATTTTAGAGAGGAGGCGGGAAGAAGTTTGAGATGAATAGATTCTTGCAAGTTTAATGTATTATAATTATACTAAGTGGGTGAAGATTATAGTTGTGAATGATTTATTATTAATATAAATATGTTATTAATATCATTATAATTAATAATAATAGTAATATTATATTATTATTATAATTATAATAGTATAATATAACATAATGTTAATATAAAGACATAATATATAATTATAGTAATATTATTTTTTAAATAGTTATAAATTAACACGTAGGGCTAGCCTTTTCAAATTAAATTTGTCTTGTACTTCCATGTTTTTAAAGCATCAAAGGAACTTGCCAAATAGAAGTTTGGTCAAAGTCTATCTAGCATGCTAATATATTTTTTTACAAAATATTAATAAATAAATGTATTTATACAAACTAAATTTAATCCCAATCTATTGACACTTTAATTTCTAACTATTTAGAAAAGAATATTATTATAATTATATATTATGTCATTATATTAATTGTTATGTTATATTACTATTATTATTAATTATAATAATATTATGTCTTAAAAAATGAGGAGTTTTATCGCAATTGAGGAGTGATATGCATATTCAACGGATTATGCCCTTCTCTTCCTGATCTTTACAAATGGGTCATGGAATCATGGAAGTTGTTTGTAGATGGAAAGATTGAGCTATTCCCTAGTGCACGAGGTTTCTTCATTGTGACTTTTGCTTCCTTTGAGTAACGAGACTTAGTGCTTGATGGCCGGGTTTGGATGTGGGGTGAGCATTCCCTATTCATCAAACCTTGGGCTCTTTCCTTCAATCCCGTCATCAAGCTGCTTAATATTAGACTAGTATGGGTTCAACTCTCGAGTCTCCCTCTCTAGTTTTAGGAGGACTCATGCTATGAGGGCATCGACAATGCTATCATTCATTTCCTGAAGGTAGATTCTACTACCTCATTTATGGGGCATTCCACAGTTGCTTGCATCTCAGTGGCTATTGACATCTCTAAACCTCTTCATGGGGATGTTTTGTTGGTAGGGTAAAGGCCCTGGAAATAACTATTGGACTATGAGGGTATCCCCTTCAGATGTAGACATTTTTTCACTATTGGTCATTTGGCCTATGATTGTCCTCTCTCTCGCACTGTAAGGGCGCTACAACTTGGTGGAAGGATGCTCTCCTAGATCACTTGACTATTAGTGCTTCCTAGGAGAACGGTTCATCTCAGGGGGATGATTCCTGTCAGGAGGATGAGCACCCTCATGAGGTGGTACCTGAGGGGGTGATAGTAGTTGAGGCTGCAGTGAACCCCACGACTTCTCTGGATTCTTCAGATCGTCTCTTGACTCCCTTGTTAGCTCCTTCTGCTTTGGGTCAGATTGCTACTTCTTCAATTCCTATTTCAACTTCAGATTTTCCTACTTCTGGTTTGACTTCTTTGCATGAGGAATCTCTGGCTATGGAATTTATTGAGGTTCCCTTCATGACCTCTTTGGTTGTAGTGTTGGGTGAGGATCCCCTCTCACCTCGCTTTATGAATTTTGACTCAAAGCTTTCTTGGACCGTGGTTTAGTGAAAGAAGAAAGGACTTCCCAACTTTATTGCTACTTTGTACCCTAGAGTCAAGGGAGTCATGTTTTCTAGATTTGGATCTGGTGTAGTGTAGGTCCTTTGGTTAGTTTTTTGTTTGTCAGCTGGGTTGTTGTGCCTGTGTTGTCGTTCTACTATTTTTGGCTTGTTTAGGCCTGCTTGTTCATCCTTGGGGGCTTTCTTGTAAAGGGATTAGGACCCTTGTTTCATGCTTATCTTAATCAAATACATATTAGGGGAGACACTATGGTGAAATAGTGGGGCTTCTAGCTTGTAGTGCCAACAACCAAGGTTCAAACCTCACGAGGTTGCCCTCTACTACATCAATAGTTGAGATACCTTACTTAGGGGAGAACCTGTGGTGAAATGGTGGGGCTTCTTGCTTGTAGTGCTAAAAACCAAGGTTCAACCCTTTTAAAAAGAGAATTTTGAAACTGTCTCCCACTCCTCTTCCTGCCCATGAGCCATTTGTTACAGGTTTGTAGGGTTCATCTATTGCCAGGATGTTGTCTTTTGCAGGGACCTCCTCTATTGTCGTTATTGGTGCACCATCTATGATAGAGGGTTTTTTTGCTGCTGGTGCACCATCCATGACTGAGGGTTTTTCTACTACTGGTTTTTCGTCCATGATTGGTGTTGCTACTATTGGTGCATTGTTTGCAATTATGGCTATTGTTGTTGGTGTATCGTCTACGACAAGAGGTTTTCTGTTGCTAGTGCATCGTCAGTGACAATGTTAGCTGCTTTTGTTGCTCCTATTGGTGTGTCATCTATGAAAATTTTTTTCTGTTGTTGGTGTACCATATGTGATAGGGTTACCTGGTTATACTGTTGTTGTTGCCAGTGGGGCAATTCTACTATTTTGGGTTCTATAGATCCATAGATTGACTCTTTTGCTAATGTTATTCATGTTGGAGTCTCTTCTCCTTAGAAGAGGGCTATCCATACTACTATTCGTGTTGCTCCTATGGCTAGGAGTAAGGTCAAACCTTCTACTCTTCCTCCCCCCGTTATGATTTTAGGGGATGAAATGTTAAAAAATGAGGAGTTTTATTCTTAGAAAGGATTGATATGTAGATATGACAAACTCTGGCCATGGCTTCAGGATCTAAACATCTAGATTTTTGACAATGGCACCCTTTTACAAAGGGAAAATTTGAAATTTACCCCATGTGCTAAAGGATTACTTGTAGTTTCATTCGATTTGATCTCTGATTGAAATGCTATTTTTTATGGTCGCTCTTGGTTTTGGGGATAATATGCACTACTGCTAAAGGCTTGGGTTTCTACTTTTAACCCTCTCATTGAATCTTTCAATCATCTACTAGTTTGGATTCGTCTACCAAATATGCCTCTTCATTTCTGGTGTGAATCTTTCTATAAAGGCATTGGTAACTTGGTGGGTCATTTTATCATGGTGGATCAAGCCATGACTTTCTTCTCTCATACCACCTATGCTTGTATATTAATGGAATTAGATTTGTCTATGCCTCTCCTGAAAAAGGTTGTTTTGTAAATTGTTGATTGCTCTTGGTGCCAGTGATTGGATTATGAAGGTATGCCATTCGATTATCGATGGTGCTTTGATACGGGACATTTGGCATTGAATTGCCCATGCTTGAAGGTCTTATGATCTTCATCTTGGTGGAAGAATGCTCTACATGAATACCTTACAATGGATGTTATTGATGATGATTCTGCCTCAGAGGCTTTTGAGTCTCTTGCTGATGTCAGGAAGGAGGCCCCTCCCCCACCCATGATGCATGTTGCTACTTTAATTTCTGGTGAGGGCCATGAGCCATTTGTTACAAGTTTGTAGGGTTCATACGCTACTAGGATTCTATCTATTGCAAGGACCTCCTCTATTGTTGTTGGTGCACCATCTATGATTGGGGATGCTGTTGTTGGTGTGCCATCTATGACTAGGGATGTTGTTGTTGGTCCACCATCTGTGACTAGGGTTGTTGTTGTTGTGACAATTTCTTGAAGGTCTTCTTTCTTGGTCAAACATTCCTCTTCCCAGGGTTTTCCCCCTTCTAGGGATTTGGTGAATTTCTCCCCTCCTACATATCCTATTTTTGCAGATGGAGATAATGAAGTTTCTTGGACCATTGTTCAAAGAAGGAAGAAAGGTCTTGTTGGTTTTTCTTCTGAATCAGCATTAGGGTTTGCCACTTCTAATGCACAGGCATATTCAGCCAACTGAATACAGGAGGTTACGTGAGCTCCTCCCCTTCACTTCTGGTTCTGCCGCACCAAGGGGGGTGTCCCTATTTGATAAAAGTATGACCTTGACTAGCTCAATGACAGAAAGATATAACTTGACAGCAACAAGCAGAATACTCTCATGTATGGACCAAGATTTGTGTAACAAATCACAAGGTTGGCAACATTCTTGGACATGATGTCTAGTTGGATATGAGAGCATGCAAGGATCCTAATCCTACTCCTAAAACTAACAGGTGGAAGGATGAAATGGTTTGATTTGATTTTTGGATGCAAAGCTGGACATGGTATATAACCTCAACACAGAGCTAGATTGGTGCCTATCCAAGACTTGGAGTTGGTAGACATACACCTGTGAATGATCAGCATGAACAACTAAAACTGGATTTCAGGGGGATATACATGATATCTGCCTTACAGATATCTCCCAATACAGAGTGTTAAGCTGTCTATACTTATGGCATCCCTATTGCAGTATACCCTTCCCAATATTCAATCTGAAAATAGTTTAATCTACCCCTTGAGCAGAAGTTAAAAGATCAAACATTCAACACAGGAATTCTATGTTCTAGAATCTCAGACATTCCTTGAATGCCTGGACTCAGAAGAAAGATACATGCAAAACTGGAGACAGAATCAGCATAACACATGCAAACATAGCATTATTCATATAAAATTGACCATGAAATCAGTGGATTCATGCACAAACGTACAACAAGAGATACATAAACTCGCAAGTTTTGCTGCACAGAGCAACCAAAACTAGTTGTATCTTATTACAGAGCTAAAATGTCCAGTTTTGAACAACCTAAACAATGGTAACACAGTCTACTTATATCAGCCAGAAAGTGTACCACAGCAATTAATTACAAGGCTTTTACAAAAATCTGCCAGATACAGATCCTTCAAAGGAATGGCGCTCAAAATTTATTGCTGCAGAGATAGAAAGTAGACAATGGTGGCCTCGAGCCCTGTGCCACCATCTGGAAGTCCTCATGCCAAAAATCAGGTACATGACTGTTCAACAACTCGCCCATGCCCCTGCTACAGTCGCCATTGATGGCTCAACCACCCGCGGCCGCTTGAAAACCATCGCAACACTTCAAAAAAAAGAAATTCCTGCCAAAACGCGTTCTATCGCAGTTTCAAATTATACAGGGAGATTAGTCCCACATGCACGGTGAGGAGACTACCTTCGTAGTTTAAAATCATAGTCACTTGCATAATAGGTATCGAGCGCTTTTGCCACGCTCGACACACGCTCCTTCACCCAAAAGCCCATCGCCCAGACCCAGGCCATCGGCCAACTCCCAAATCCTCTTACTGATCTATCAAGTCTCACCGACGACACCTCCCGAAAGCCTACAACTTCCATATCAGCCAGAGAAGAACCATCGGCCAACTCCACAAAACTCATCCCGACATCAATAGTCTGGCCGATGACCACAAACTACACTCTGCACCCCCGTCGGCGTGACTCCCTCCATCAGAGCATCTAAAAATCCTCTGGCCGACCTCAACAGTCTCGCCGACCATTTCACTACATTCCCCTCATCGGCCAGAGATTGACCATCAAGCTAACTCTCCAGACTCCCACCGACCATACGAGTCTCCCCGATGGCTACCAAAACATACTTCATTGGCCAGACAACAACCATCGGGCTAGCCCAAAATTCCCTCGCCAACATACTAAGTCATCCCGATGGTCCACTCCAAACACACCCGTCGCCAAGACATAGACCATCAGCGTAACAGAAAAGATGCTCACCGACAACACAACTCACGCTGATGGACCCTGGCCTCCTCCTTCCATCGGTGTGACATACACCATCAGGGAAGTCAAAAACTCTTCGGCCAATCGCACAAAGTCACACCGATGCTCGTTCCAAATCCCTCCATCGGCGATATCAACACTATCAGCCAAACCCAAAGCTCCCCAGCCGATGGACCAAACTCTCACCGATGAAGTCTCCACATTCCTCGCCTGTTGGTATGACCAAAGCCATCGGCGAACAACAAAATGCCTACACTGATAGAACTTGTCACCTCGATAGACACATCCTCCTTGGTCCCATCGGCCAAGCCCCCCATCGTCGGCACAACTCAAAACACTCACGCTGACAATACAACACACGCTGATAACATCCATCGGCCAAACACAAATGAAGCCTGCCGACGATGAATATCACACCGATGGCATCTCCATCGGCCAAACCAAACACATCGGAGGGAACAAAAAATAGCTCGCCGATGATGCCGATCACTCTGATGAACCAAAAACATAAAGCTCCGAACCTTTGAACCATGAACCGATTCAAACAGATGGTTCAACCGAGAAGTTCAACGCCGAACGGAGCACTTCAAAAAGAACATTTGCCGAACACAAACACAAAGCCTTGAACCATTGAACCATGAACCAAAAGGGTTCAATGCAGTGGTTCAAAACGATGGTTCAATCATAATCTGAGCACTCAAAAAGAAGTTTCACCGATAAAGAAAGTCACAGCGATGAACAAGGAAACTTAGGGCCCAAAAAGAAAAAACCCTCCAACATCTGTGCTCAGATCCAGGCCAAAATTAGTGCCAACACTGGCTCTGTCTGGGGACGTGCAGGTGCAAAACTGCAGCGAGGACCTCAGAATCTCTAGTTTCACAGATTGGGCCATATCTATTGGGCAAGAGAGTCGATCATTGCACCAACCTACACAAAAACTATATTTTTAGTCATCACTTGGGTGGCCCCGGGTAGCCAAAAAGGAAGAACCAAAATTTTTTCCTACCAAATGCCTGATTCCAAACTGAAAGATCCCAATCCCAACTGAAAAAATTTGCATAGTTTGTCCATAAGCTCATTTGCTCAATTAGATATTCCACCACCTTTGACAGCTTGCCACTTGTAGTACTACCTCTGTCACTCTGCATTTCAAAATCAAACATGCAACCATACATGCTAAAAAATCCTTCAGCATTAAGCAACATATGCATGTTATACTCTTCAGATGGTACATCATACTGCTCTTGGTAGTGTTCATCATTTATCTAGCTACTGCACACCATCAGGCACTCATCCAGCTAATCCAAAAACTCAAAATACTCAGAAAAAATGAGACCCCCAATATCTACTGATATTGAAGACAAATCCTGATCCACACACCCAATGTTGCACATATCTAAACCAGGTGATGATGAACATCTATCATTCACAGTTTGCAAATCCATAGTATCTTCACAAGAATTGAAGATATCTGATTCATATGCCCCCCACTCACAAACTGATGTAACACCAAGGTCAACAGTCTCCTTATATTCATCATCATCCTCAAAAAGAGGATTAATCCTACACCACTGAAAGTCAAGATTCACAGCATCAAAGGCATCTGTAGACTCATCATAAAGGGGATTAACACTCACTGCAAAGGCCTCTGCTTCTTCTTCATGATACTCCAATTCTTCTTTAGTACTATCAGATCCAGAGTCATAAGAAGAACAAACCTGATCCATGAATTGATCATGGATATCATTTCTATCAACTGATTGCCCCATATACAAGATTTCTGCTGTTTCAATGCATTCTGAAGTTGAGCTATCTGCATCATTCTCCATCCCTCTAATACTTCCTGATGAAACTGATACTCACTGTTGATCCACATGATCACAACCTTGCACAACTAGATCATTTAAACATGATGGCTCTTTGATAAGGGCTGGTATGTAAATATTACTTGAAAAACCATTGTTTTCAACTTCATTTGTTGGGCAAAACAAGACATCCTCCTTTATAACAGAAACATCATCAACTTGAAATGATGCAAAAACTGGGACAACAGGGGTGTGAATACTTTGACATTCATTGTCAACTCCTGAATTAAATTTTTCATTAACATTGGGGGCTGCAGGACAACAAAAATTTTTAGAAAAATAACCCTTTTATATTCCATACCTCCAATTGTTTTCAATATCTATTACAAACTGATGTGCCTGATGCAATGTGGTGGGCTCCTTGTCTCTTAATCTGTAACTCATTTTCTTATCAAAAGCTCCCAAATAGACAACTAAGCACAGTGCATCATTAGGTCTCATGCATTCTGGAATTCTATTCAATGCCCTCATAAATCTGAGGTTAAAGGCTGGGATCAACTCACCTTCTTCAATATGGATGTACATAAAATTACTAATAACTGCATATTCAGAGATTCTTTCACCATATTGTACTAGAAATGCAGATTTAAAACCATGCCAAGAGCTAACAGAGTGAGCTGGAAGGTAGGAGAACCAGTCCCTTGCATCTTCATCTAGAGATTGAACAAATAATCTCATAACCACATCCTCATGGTCAATCTCAAAGTCATCTATCACATTCATAAACTGCTGCAAGTGTCTCTTAGCTGATTCATCCTTTATACCATTAAATTTAGGCAAAAAAAATTCTGATTTTAGGTGGAAGAGCATTTGGATAGCCACAAATGCCACTAAAATTTATGGGCTTGTATCTGTCTATGTTGAAACTTCTTTTATTACATTGTTGGGACTGACTACTATACATTTTTGCACTTGACACTTCACAAGGGTGCATAGGCTGATAATACATCCTTTATGTTTTTGCAACCCTCCTCTCTACTCAGATTTTCTACAAACAATGACTTTAGGCACTCAAAATTTAGACTATTTTTTCAAACTTTCCTAAAGTCCTTTAAATGAGTCTTTTTAGCAACATTGCATGCCCTTTGAAATACAGAATAAGTTCTAATAAAAGCATGCAAGGTTTGCTTTCACCAATGTTTCCCTTTTAACCAGTGCTATCTCACCAAATAGGGAGTCTGTCAAACAATATGAAATACCTGGATATGTTGCAGGAGCTGCAAATTCTTCTCTGACTGATTTTGTTCTTTTATCAGGTTCTTTGATGCAGAGTCACCACCTCCTTGAAGAGGAATGAGCTTCAAACAAGCTGAAGTTGCAAATTGATTTCTTTCTTTCTGGGTCATCCACCAGTAGAGTCACATATACAACCTTTTTCTCTGCTGCAACAAACACATCCGAGCCTAATTCTTCAATCTCGTAGACTCAAACTTTCATGGATATGACATTGATCTCCCCAGCAGAGTCGCCATTTTGTTGGTGACTCGGATGGGCACACAGATATTTCACCAAGGAGGACAAAAATAACAATTTTCAAATCACCATCCCCAGCAGAGTCGCCATTTTGTTGGTTTTTCTTCTGAATCAGCATTAGGGTTTGCCACTTCTAATGCACAGGCAGATTCAGCTAACTGAATACAGAAGGTTGCGTGAGCTCCTCCCCTTCACTTCTGGTTCTGCCGCACCAAGGGGGGTGTCCCTATTTGATAAAAGTATGACCTTGACTAGCTCAATGACAGAAAGATATAACTTGACAGCAACAGGTAGAATACTCTCATGTATGGACCAAGATTTGTGTAACAAATCACAAGGTTGGCAACATTCTTGGACATGATGTCTAGTTGGGTATGAGAGCATGCAGGGATCCTAATCCTACTCCTACAACTAACAAGTGGAAGGATGAAATGGTTTGATTTGATTTTTGGATGCAAAGTTGGACATGGTATATAACCTCAACACAGAGCTAGATTGGTGCCTATCCAGGGCTTGGAGTCGGTAGACATACACCTGTGAATGATCAGCATGAACAACTAAAACTAGATTTCAGGGGGATATACATGATATCTGCGTTACAGATATCTCCCAATATAGAGTGTTAAGCTGTCTATACTTATGGCATCCCTATTGCAGTATACCCTTCCCAATATTCAATCTGAAAACAGTTTAATCCACCCCTTGAGCAGAAGTTAAAAGATTAAACATTCAACACAGGAATTCTATGTTCTAGAATCTCAGAAATTCCTTGAATGCCTGGACTCAGAAGAAAGATACATGCAAAACTGGAGACAGAATCAGCATAACACATGCAAACATAGCATTATTCATATAAAATTGACCATGAAATCAGTGGATTCATGCACAAACGTACAATAGGAGATACATAAACTCGCAAGTTTTGCTGCACAGAGCAACCAAAACTAGTTGTATCTTATTACAGAGCCAAAATGTCCAGTTTTGAACAACCTAAACAATGGTAACACAGTTTGCTTATATCAGCCAGAAAGTGTACCATAGCAATTAATTACAAGGCTTTTACAAAAATCTGCCAGATACAGATCCTTCAAAGGAATGGCGCTCAAAATTTATTGCTGCAGAGACAGAAAGTAGACAATGGTGTCCTCGAGCCCTGTGCCACCATCTGGAAGTCCTCATGCCAAAAATTAGGTACATGACTTTTCAACAACTCGCCCATGCCCCTGCTACAGTCGCCATTGATGGCTCAACCACCTGCGGCCGCTTGAAAACTGTCGCAACACTTCAAAAAAAAGAAATTCCTACCAAAACGTGTTCTATCACAGTTTCAAATTATACAGGGAGATTAGTCCCACATGCACGGTGAGGAGACTACCTTAGTAGTTTAAAATCATAGTCACTTGCATAATAGGTGTCGAGCGCTTTTGCCACGCTCGACACACGCTCCTTCACCCAAAAGCCCATCGCCCAGACCCAGGCCATTGGCCAACTCCCAAATCCTCCTGCCGATCTATCAAGTCTCATTGACGACACCTCTCGAAAGCCTACAACTTTCATATCGGCCAGAGGAGAACCATTGGCCAACTCCACAAAACTCATCCCGACATCAATAGTCTGGCCGATGACCACAAACTACACTCTGCACCCCCGTCGGCATGACTCCCTCCATCGGAGCATCCAAAAGTCCTCTGGCTGACCTCAACAGTCTCGCCGACCGTTTCACTACATTCCCCTCATCGGCCAGAGACTGACCATCAAGCTAACTCTCCAGACTCCCACCGACAATACGAGTCTCCCCGAGGGCCACCAAAACATACTTCGTCGGCCAAACAACAACCGTCGGGCTAGCCCAAAATTCCCTCACCGACATACTAAGTCATCCCGATGGTCCACTCCAAACACGCCCGTCGCCAAGACATAGACCATCGGCGTAATAGAAAAGATGCTCACCGCCAACACAACTCACGCCGATGGACCCTGGCCTCCTCCTTCCGTCGGTGTGACATACACCATCGGGAAAGTCAAAAACTCTTCGACCAATCGCACAAAGTCACACCGATGCTCGTTCCAAATCCCTCCATCGGCGATATCAACACTATCGGCCAAACCCAAAGCTCCCCAGGTGATGGACCAAACTCTCACCGATGAAGTCTCCACATTCTTCGCCTGTCGGTATGACCAAAGCCATCGGTGAACAACAAAATGCCTACACCGATAGAACTTGTCACCTCGATAGACACATCCTCCTTGGTCCCATCGGCCAAGCCCCCCATCGTCGGCACAACTCCAAACACTCACGTCGACAATACAACACACGCCGATAACATCCATCGGCCAAACACAAATGAAGCCTGCCGACGATGAATATCACACCGATGGCATCTCCATCGGCCAAACCAAACACATCGGAGGGAACAAAAAATAGCTCGCCGATGATGCCGATCACTCCGATGAACCAAAAACATAAAGCTCCGAACCTTTGAACCATGAACCGGTTCAAACAGATGGTTCAACCGAGAAGTTCAACGCCGAACGGAGCACTTCAAAAAGAACATTTGCCGAACACAAACACAAAGCCTTGAACCGTTGAACCATGAACCAAAAGGGTTCAACGCGGTGGTTCAAAACGATGGTTCAATCATAATCTGAGCACTCAAAAAGAAGTTTCGCCGATAGAGAAAGTCACAGTGATGAACAAGGAAACTTAGGGCCCAAAAAGAAAAAACCCTCCAACATCTGCGCTCAGATCCAGACCAAAATTAGTGCCAATAGGTCTTCTGGAGCATGTTTCTCAAACCCACATTTAGGCTAAGGGAATACGACCTACTACCTGTTAGGTTATGAGATTGTTGAGTCTTTTGTTGTAGTTGTTCCTCATAGCCTTGCTACAACTTTACTCTTAAACATAGCTTAAAAAATTATCAAACTCCTTCGCTATTGGATTGTTTTCTTTCAATTTTTATGTTAAGTTAGCAATTTACATTACTAGTACAAATATAACAATATCAAAGTAATGTTAAAATGCAAATATTTTATTAACAATATTTGTTTCTACTATAATATAACATAAATATAAATACATTATAAATTTGTATAATAAAAAATTTAATATAAATTTTATTATATATATAATGAATAAAAAATTAAATAATTTTCATAAGGCTCAATATTATATTAATATGAATATGACACAATAAAATAAATTAATATTTTTATATCACTATAATATATTAATATTGAATATATTTACACCAATATATATCAATATTTCATTTGACTATGTTTCAATAATTTTTTTTGCTTGGTAAACTGGTGACTTGGGGCCAGCTCCCTTTATATTAATATTTAACCAAATTTAACATAGAAGTGAAAGTTCAGCATGAGAAAAATAAACTGTAAAAACAAGGTTCTTCCAAAATCTCTGTATACCCTCCAATCACTACCACCTATTACATACTACTATCTTCTATACTATCTACTAAGCCTTCTATTCAATACATAACATTATAACATTTGAAAAAAAGAAGATTAAACACTAGTGACTCTGCCTCAGGCATTCTCATCAATTGCATAGTATTGCTCTAGAATTTCATTCATCCAATTGAACTCCACCTCCAGCCCAACGAGCTTCTTCAAAAAGGCAAGCCCCCACGCGGCTCTGTGATAATGACCATCAATTTTGGCTTCCCCTGCTTTCGAGACAAACAACCACCAATTCATTGCATCACCCACGAAGATCCCTCTATGGAAATCACTAGGCAATGGCACCCCTACACCATAGCATGCTAAACCCACCACCTCCTTCCAGCCACCTCTGAACTTCTGCTCCACAAATTCCTCCATCAACTTCTGAATAGTGGGTTTCTCCTCATTTAAATCTAACATTACTGCTAAGAACATTGAAGACAAATCGGTATTAACCCTATATCTGTTGCAGTTAACCACAAAATCCTCTCTAAGAACCCATTCGATGGTGAAGAGAACTATTCCATTTTTGGTTTAAAAACCATTCCCATCCTCTTATCAGTTATATTTCCTAAGAATGACATTTGTCTCTTCCTACAAACTAGCCAGATGGGAGTATCCATCGCTGCCACCACCAACCATGCAAATAGCCACCATGACAATTGGAATGCCTTCCTTTGAGTTTCTCCATAAGCTTGAACTCTCCCCGCACGCTTCGTCAGCCTCCTCTCATTGAATGGATTGGATGGCCTAACAGTAGGGTGATTTGGTGCCATCATTGTTCTTTACCTCCCACAGTAGATCACTCATGGCTATGATGGCAAGATTCGCTAGTTCATCAGCCTCCTTATTTCCTTCCCACAAAACATGATTAAAAACCACTCTTTCAAATCCTTCCACCAAACATAGGGCTTCATTTAATTTGCCATAAACCTTGATCAAAGGGCATTTATAACTATCATTGAATCCCCTTCTGCCTCGACCTTCAAAACTCCAAGGCAATGACATAAATTTTGACCAAAGATAAGCACTTGAAACTCCACTTCATTGTTGGTCCCTTGCACTAACTTCTTCGATGCCTTCCCAATAATATTACCTCTTCAATCTCTGACCAGACAATCTGCACCTGAGATACCTGAATTTCCTTTTGAAGCACCGTTGAAATTCAACTTTACCCATCCTTCTATTAGTTGTGTCCACCTTGTCTCCCTTCTCCTTCTTTGGATATCGACATCACCAACCCCATTAACGGGGTATGTTTCAATAAATTTTATTATAAAATAGTATTAATTATATTATTCTATAGATATTTAAATATCAATATCATAATTACAATGAAGAAAAATTAAATAATTATATTAATTTGAATATTACACAATATAATAAATTAATATTTAGATCACTGAATTATATTAATATTTAATACTTATACGAAAATATATATCAATATTTTATTTTTACTATAATATAACATAAATACAAATACATTATAATGACAATTCCATTTATTTGTATAATCAATAATTGTTTTTTGCTCCATAAGATTGATTTGTATATATTAATAGTCAAGAAATTACATTGATATTTGGCTGCCATAGCCAATCTAAGAACCTTCCCCAAAACTTGTCCTTCCAAAAGTGACCGCGCAGGGTCTAGTGTAGAGACAAAAATGGCCATCCAAGACCATATTGACCCAATACCAGGCATAGAAAATGGCCAGGCATGGCCCCAAAAACCTTACCCCAGAGACTACAGTCATAGCCTTATACATGTGACTAACCAAAGGAAACTGGAAACATGGACAGAAAACTATATCCCGTCAAAGATAGTACACCATAAACATATGAGGAAACCAAATGCAACTGTATTATTTGCAAAACATTGCATACCACAAAGAAACTATCACAACTGATCACATGAAGCCCAAGTTGAAAGCATAATCACATAATTCTTCCACCCACACGAAGCCTTTGAAAGGCTCCATTTGCAGTTGCTTCTTCAAAAAACTTGTTCCCATCTCCACTTGCTCCCTGTGGGCTATCAAAGCCATGTCCTTCATGTCTAAAAGGAAGGGGTAAAATCTTACCACTGCATCCAGGTCATGGAGCAATCCGAAGTTTGCTGGTCTCAGAATTCCTACCCCCAAAGAGGCCGCCTTTAGAATGTCCTTCCAACCCACCAAGATATTGGCCTTGAATAGATTCCTCATGAATTGCTCTACAACTTCTTTGGGTGTGCCAGAATCTAGAACGGCTATGATGAATCGAGAAGCAATGGAGGTGTTTGTCCTATAAAACTCCCTGCCCTCAACAAATCCTTGGCCTAAAATTACTTTGACTTCAACTAGGGTAAATTCATTCTTGAACTAGAGCACTCTCTTCATCCTCTAATCCGAAACCTTCCCTTTAAAAGCTAGTTGTCTAACTGTGCTCTCTAATTGGATCAGAGTGTCCATGCCTAAACATATTACACCTTCTATTGAGACTCGGGCAATGAATCTTGTTCTGGTCGCCATGGGGAGGCAATACTCTGTGGCGGTTCCTCAAAGACATATATACTTGATCTCCTTCTCAAATCTTCACATGCTGAAGCGTCTAGATAGAAGTGTCAAGCGAGATGGATTAACTTCCCATTATTACATCTATGTTTGAGAGTCAGCAGAGTCTACCAAATTAATCATGGTTTGATGTGAATTGAAAGAAAAATATCCCCTCAATCTGTTCAACTCTCCAACTAATCCTGCCACCTAGACTGCTTAGTTGGCATATTGAGCCCTAGACCTTCCACACCAGGTTGTGTGGAAGGTCTCCCACCCTGCCACCCACTGTATAATCAATAATTTAATATAAATATTTTTTTATTTTTATTTTTTGATAAGAAGCTCTACCATAGTGGTATATCCCATTTCATTAAAACAATTAAAAAAGAAAGTCATCTATGCATCATCTCTCTCCGTGTGGATTTTACATTTACTCACTTGGTTTCCTCAAGTTCTAGAGGAACCTTAATCCCTCCAACAACTCAAAAGCCCTCTTGATTTGGGGTAGTGAAAGAAAATCTCTATATTGGCTCAGGTGGAAGTTAAAAACTTCCATGTTATCTCTTCGTATGCCATTGAGAAATAGACTAAGGGCTTGAGCAACAATCTGGATTCTGTTTACTATTGCAGTATTGAAGATTCCTACTAGCATCCCGCAGAAAAGTTTTTTGTTGAAAGATGAAATAGCTTTGTTCACCATTCCCCCAGCATATGTGGGAGGAAGCAATGTGCCATTAGCTTACCCCATTTCTTCTTCCCCAGGTTTAGCATGGTATTCATCAGAAACTCCTTGTAGAGAGTCTCATCATAGATGTGTTCTTCTCTAAAGATATCTTCTCTAATTACTTACTGGATTGCTTTCACCGTCCCTTCTCTTTCTGCTCTAAAAATCTGCCTTATTTGTTCCTCTGGCATCTCCTCTTCTTCTTCATTCTCCTCTTCCTCATTTGCAACACTTCCTTCCTCCTCATTCGAGTCCCCTCCTTCATCATCCATCTCTTCTTTGAGCTCTACCATGCACTTGCACCTACAAATACAAATCATTCATTGTGCCAACTTGCCTTCCTTCCATTGTTCCAAACCTGCAGCTTATAAGCCTATGGAGCGGGGAATCCATGAGTTTCTAGTTTTGTCAAAAGATCTCACCCTATATGACTTCTCAAGAAGAGGGCCACACATCAAAATCCCCCTATATGGGATTAATTTCCATATATACTAATGTTTGCCATACATCTTTCTACATAACATACTATTGTCCAATGATATAGTAAATTATATAAAACCTAGATTTTCTTGGAATGAGAGCGTGGTTGCATATTGTGACAGGCATCAATGCCTTTGTTGGGAGCTTTCTATCTCTTTTGCATCACTTTCCAATCTTTGTTGCATCCTTCTTCATTGATTATATCTATGTCAGAAAGGGAAGGCTAGGGCATTTCAGAACCACCCCCATCCTTGAAAAGTTGTTGATTATTTCTAACCCTAGTTAATGCATGGTCCTTTAGATTTTTCCTATCCTGAATTGAATCTTCTTGAACCATAGGTTTGGCCTCATCATACCTAGGTTCATGTATAATCTCGTGGGCTCCTACTACACTATCAATAGTGTAATGGAGGGGAGAAACGTCTTTCCACCATGTAGCGGGTTGATCTGATTTAACTTTATTGCTAAGGCATTTTGCAACAATATGACTAGTCTTATAACATCTTCTGCACTAAATGGTAAACCCTCATCATCCACCAGCTGTGTCCAGCATCGGCCATTTACTTTAAAATAATTTCTACGGGGAGGTCTTTTGAAGTGTCTAAATCCACCAATATTCATGCATAAGTTATGTGCATAAATCAATATAAGCCTCATCTATAGCCAAAAAAGTTTCAAGGGAGTCACCAACGGCTTCGAAGTAAGAATCCACCCGTGAAGTGGTAAGTTCGAAAGGTCGACCTAGATTGGCTTAATAGATCCTTCCTCAAGGTATTGTGCCCATCAATAGGGAAACATAGATTCGACCACACTCCCTTGCTTCTTGCAAGATTTGGGGTCCCAATCTATTGAGAAGGAGCTTCTAATGCATCCACTATAGGATTCCCTTTCAAGGCGGCGAAGCTGTTAATCCTAATTTTAGGAGTTTTTGGCAGTGGGCTCATTGTGTCTTGATATTAATCTTGTTAATCATATATTATATTAATATAAATATTACAATTTTTGTTATAATATTTGCATAGACTTGAAGAAAAAAATAGTATTTGTTTAACATTAAAAATATTGTTTTTTTTAAATTCTCACAAGATAGCCACTCAAAATTTAATTAAACAAGTTAATCTATTAGTATTGTCTCCCTTCATTTCATTCCATACTTCCCTCTCAACCGTATTTTTTTGCTTGGTTTAGTGTGTTTGTTTTACTCAAAATAGTATTTCCACAAAATTAAAATTTGTTCAACATGAAAAATAATACTGTGGAAGATCGGTACTAAAAATGATATTCATATAGAAAAATAAAATAACTTGTGAAGTAAAAGTCAAAATAAATAATTATTTCAAAAATATTACTTTTTAATTTATTTATACAATATATCACTTATTATATTTTTATTTATTGAACTACATAACTATTTACTATATTACATAATGATTTCAATAATTTTTTTAGTTACTATAATAGTAAAAATAACTCTTCCAATAAAAATATGCCAAAAGGTATCATTCTCAAGGCAATATGTGCCTTAAATGAAATAGATGCTTTTTACATATATTTTCTAAAAATAAATATACTAACTATATGTGTAACTTAATTATTTTTAAAATTAAAATTAAACTTTATTAATATAAAAAGAATAAAATACAAAAAAAGTAACACACCCCACAAGAACAATGAACCTTAATTATTGCAATCTATTTTTTAACATTTTGTTAAAACCTTTAGATACTTTTTTTTGTATTTATTCAAAGCAAGAAGATTACAAAGATGAAATGTAGCATATAGCTGCAAAGAATAAACAACTATCAGTATAGAACAAGGCTGAGACAAAACAACCAAATTACAACAACAAAACTTAGCTTACAAACAAAACCAGAACTCAGAAAATAGAACAACATACAAAGCTGGTAAATGCAACATACAAGACTGATAAATGTTTGACTCCTATAGATGAGAGTGATAGCCATTGAAATTAACGCTGCAAATCCTCAGTTTAGTGGCACTATTGGTTTGTCAATGTCAAATGTATGTCATTCAACAATTCCTCTTGTATCATGACTTTCATTGAAGACTGTCCTCCAAGAAGAGCAAGAACAAATTAATTTTTAACCCCTGCAACTTGAAGCTTTTTGATTTGTGACTTGATCCTTTCCAGCTGAAGAGTGAGAAGATGAGTATTGCTTGACGAACCCTGCAACTATGTACCTCTAGCAATAATTTGAAAGAAGATATTAGAGTAAAGTTTTTCCATTCCAGTCACCAGATGAATGTTAGTCTTAGAGAGAATAGTTGAACATATGATTTTCCAGATGTGTAACAGGTCAACTTGTCTAACAGAGTCAACAATTATGATCTCACCTTTAAAAAATGGGTTTCCTAGATTTTATTCAAACCCAGCTATAGTGAGAAATACAATTTTATTATTTAGTGCACTATCTTAGTACCTTATAATCTATATCATTCTCCTCTATAATTATAGTCATCATGCCCTTTAAAAGCTATTTGTTTGTTAAGTGTGTACTTGATGCCTCCCTTTTACAACATATGGTAAATTTAATAATAAAGTACATTCATTGTAAGGGTAAGGAAGAACATTCATTGCAAAGGGAAGAAATCCATAAATGTTAGGGGAGAGGACTTAGTATCCGCACACCATAACTTCATGCACATCAAGCTTCTAAATGATACCTCAGATTTTCATGAAAATTTTCAGCATATCTCTGTATTTGAGTTAAGAGCTTAAAGTTGTTATTTGGGGTGTTAGGTATCAACAATTTAGTCTAATCAGTGTCATCAAGTTGTCCAAAAACACAAAAAAATGTTAGATCGAAATATGTGCACCAAGGCACCTATTACCGATTGCTTATATTTAACTAGGGGTCTAATTGTGTAACACCATAACGATTATTGGCACATGGTTATCTATTGGGCCCTTTCTTTTATATAAAATTACAATTTTTTAAACATGAAGATACATAATTACTCAAAATTATTCTAATAAAAAAAATTACATATTTCAATGATTTTTTTTAAGAGCTTACCAAGCCCACAAAATTACAAACTTTTTTAAGTGGAATGTCTCTTCGACCTTTTCATCCAATTAACAATGATGATTGATTTTATAAACACTTTTATTATTTTTTTGAGTTTTTAAACTAAATTGGTTAATATATTTTAATGAAAGTGAGGAGACAACATAATTAAATGGCATTCGTTATTTATGATAATTGACTTTATAAAGACTTTCAATATCTTTATAGAGTGTTAAATGAGATTGGTCACTAAATACTAAATTTTAATGAAAGTGGGTAGACAATATAATTACATGTTTTAAAGGGTGAATAGTGTTTTCTTTATTAAATTTTGTTTTAAGTTTATTTATTTATTTTATATTGTTTTTATTAATAAATATTTTTTAAATGGGGGTTTTTAGTTTTATAATTATTAATGTAAGGGAAAAAATTATTTATAAAAAAAATATTTTAAAATATCTAAAATTTTAGTATGTTGAATTTTAAAAAAAAATTAAAAATGTATTTCAAAATATATGGGAAAACTTTTGTTTATTTAATTTAAATACAAGATTAAGTTGTTTGTATTTAAGTTGTTTTTAGATTATTTTGAGAGACAAAAATTCTAGGTAAAATATGTTAGAATATTAGGTTACAAGTCATCTTTCTAATCTTGTAAATATTTTAATATTATAATGTAGTGTAATTTTTTGGCCTTCATGGAATGGGGTGTTACACTTGGAAAAATCCACAAGATTCTTTGGATGACACAACTTACCTCTTCGAATGTTGGGCAAGACATTGTAAGAACGTGATAATAAGAGTTACAAATAGGCATGTAAGAGAGTCTATAACAAAGAGAGTTACATACAAGTTATAAGGTTCTTGAGCATACATCTTGAGACACTTGGGCACATGGATTTGTTGCTCCTTGTATATTTATTAAGTGTTGGCTTTTGTTGAGAAATCAAAGTATTTAGTGTAGAGAGATGTTGAAACTCCTTCAAAATCTGGGTATAAAATTCTAAGGTGTAGAAAATTTCATTGTATTTGCAATCTCTTTGTTGAGTTAATATGGTGAGTGACAAAAAAATTTTGTTGGCTTTTTCACCCAAAAGGGTTTCCCTAGGATAAATTACGAATTGTTAATTTTTTCTATTTTTCTCCATTTTATTTTTGTTCATTATTTTTTCATCTTAATAGTTGCCATTGTAAAAAATTATATAACTTAAGTTTCTATTGGATATGAAGTTTATTCTATTCATGGAGTTTTAGTGTTTTGCATTTGATCTTAAATATTAAATTATTGAAAAACACTAACACCATTTGGTATCAGAGCTTGGTTAAGCTCGACCTGTAAAACAGGGGATGCTCTTTTTGAGTAGTAAATTTATTTTTAGTGGGAATTGTGTAGAAATTTCTATAGGTATAAATTTAATGGAAAACATATCTAGGAGGATGGAGATTAATAAGTTTAATGGAAAAAAATTTGAGCTTTGGAGGCTTAAAATGGAAGATCGTATGGTTGACATAGATCTTTGGGTTTTGGTTTTTGGAAAGAAACTCTCTAGCACATTAGATGAAAATAGGGTGAAAGTTGATAGAAAGGCAAGGACGCTAGTTCAACTTTGTCTAGCAAATCCAATTCTACTAAATATTTTTGGTGAAGAAACCACAACCAAACTTTAGATAGAGTTAGGGAGTTTGTATCAAACTAAGTCTCAGGTTAACAAACTTTTTCTTTAAAAGAAGTTCTACTCTCCAAGGATGGGAGATGGTGACTCTATAATCAAAGATTTGAATGTTTTCAATATTGTTATCAACCGACTTACATCAATGGATGTGAATATGGATAAAGAATACTAGTGCACTAAATGAAATATCACATAAGTACCAAGGCTATGATATTTTTTGTTAGATCAACTTGCACACGATCATGGTGGTTGCCTACTTATTTTATCATAGTTGAATTATCCTTAGATGATTGAACCATCTTGTGTACTAACTGTGGGAAACTTAGTCAAGAAAGATTAGTTTTCAAATTGGAATTATCTACTTGAAAAACCCGATTGGATGACAAGGTAATCAAGCTCACTCTTATCCTTTTTTTCTCACCCTTCTTTAAAAGTTTTATAAAATTTGTTTGATTAGGATTACTTTAACATTTAGTTTAGGATTTTAAATTTATGCCTCATTGGAAACTATAAATTCCTTAGGATATAATTGTGTGTTCATGTATTAGATGATTAATTAAATCTCAAATTGGACATATATCCATTTGTTTGATATCTCCTATTAATCATAAAATTTATACCAATAGTTACTTATGTTTCATTCATTTAATTTTTATAGAGCCCCTTGAATGAGATAGTTGACATCTACCACAAGGTCATTTAAATGAAACCAAATTTGTGATAAAGAACCTTGGGAGAAGAAATTCCTTTCAAGAAAGGAACAACCTATTTGACATGTTGTATGTTAAAACATGAAAGGAAGCAAGGTACACGGAAACATTTCCTACACTAAAATTTTGAGGAGAGTGTTGTGCAAATTCCAATCTTTTAACAATTAAAGAAAGTAGAAACATACTTATAAACATAAAATAAATAATATACCATAAGATAGATGTATGTGGAGAAAACCTTTTTGGGAGAAAAACCCCACACTCCAAAGAAACTCAATGTATTATTTAGTAAACAACATAGTTACAATACACTTGCAAAGCAAGCCTTCACAAGAGTATCACCAACTAGTGATTGATGCACGAGCATCCAAGGGTGTAGGAGCAATCTTGCATCACCCAAAAAAATAAATTTATTTCATTTATTTTAATTTTGATTTTGTAGATGTTAATAAATCAAAGGAATTATTGATAGTAGACATTATTTACTAAGGGTCAATACTTTTTATTTTTGACTAGTAATAATTAATTGTTTATCAACAGATAGTTACAAAGATACTGTTACTGGTCAAAGCATCTTGAAAATGATAAATGAGGTTAATTGGTGAATTTGTGCATCCAAATTTAGAAGAGCGATATTTAGATTTTTATGATAGTTGTCATAAGGTGTAAGAGCATATATGACAACCTATGACAATAATTACTAATTTGTAAGTGGACTTGCCTGATTCTAGGTGTCCATATTGGAAAATTACTTATGACAGCATATGACAATGTGTAAGAGACTATTTTTAGCATGTTATTGATATTCCTAAGATGGTAGATGTGGGATTTGGTCCAAATTAGGTGCCACATTTTCTAGAAGAACAATTTTCTTTATATTTGGTGTTTAATTTGTATTTTGAAGAGGCTGAGTGGAGAACATTTGTTGATATTGTTACAGGTGCAAAAATATTTGGGTTTTGAACACCTAAGAGGAGGGTTGAATAGTTGGAGGAGTAGCATTAGAGTTCATGTGTGGGTCACAGTCATGCAAGATCAGAAAGTGTGAAGAAAATACCAAAGGGAAGCTCCAAAAATTGCATTTTTGGCTCCGAATTAAAGATTTCAAGCTATAAATTTCATTGTTTTTGCTGCAACATTTAGCCTCATCATTTAAAGACTATTAGAGTCTATTTTTTCTATTGTTTATTATTACATATTGTTGTAACAAAAGGTCCCTTGACCCTTGAGTGATTAATTTTAGATTTGTAGCTTTTTGAAGGCAATTTCTTGAAGAAATTTTGAAGCAATTTGCTATTTGAGGAATGAATTTTTCCATGAGGTTTTGTTCTCATTTGTTTGAAGTTTTTTAATTTTTTTTTGTGAGTGTGTTGGGTGGAGTACACCCTCATCAGTGATCTAGAGGAATTCCAACAACATAACAATACCTACAAAACTCACTATCAAACCTCCATCTCAAGCACCTAATAGATAGGAGATACAATACATGAAATCATCAAATAGTAATTAGGAAAACATGAGATAAAATAATCCAAAATAGTGGCACCCAAATCCTTAGTTAGAAATCCAATTCCCAAATTCCAAGATGAGTCCATAAGCTAAAAATAACATATTCCTTCGACCTGCCATAACCTTGTTATAATCCACTCACCAAATTGGGTGTGTTCCATTTTGGATTCATTATCCCCATCCAAATATGCCTTATGACATGTTTGTCAACAAGTGTAACTCCCCTTTACAACTCTTTTATGTGTTGATGTTTTTTACATTTCCAATGTAGGAGACCCAACTTCTAGAGGCCATAACTTTTGATCCAGGAGGCCGATTGGGCCCTTTTTTTAAAATTATAGAGATAGAAGAGGTCCACATGATAGGAAATAGGAAAAAAGTTCCAAATAATCCAATTTTTTAATTTTGGCCAAAACCCAACTCTATAGCCCCAAAATTGAGTTGTTCTATTTTTAAACTTGAAAATTACATTTGTTTGTAATCTTATCATTAGGTGAAAGGTTGGGACACCTTTCCATATATTCTCCCACTTTTCAAACACATTTCAAGAGAAAAGGAGACACTTACCAACACTAAAAACTAATTTCTAGGGGTTGAGAGACCCATAGACTCACTACACCACCTAAACTTGTCTATGCTAATTATTTTTATCAAAGAATCTGCAACATTCATCAAAGTATCAACCTTCCTCTAGAAAAACCCTTCCATCCTCTACCATATTATGAAAAAAATGGCACTGGAAATCAATGTGCTTCATCCTTGCATGAAATGTTGGGTTCTTTGCTAGACATATGGCACTCTAACTATCACAATGAACCACAATGGCTTCTCCGTCTAGCCCAACATCTGAACACAATCTCTTAAGACAAATGACTTCCTTAAAAGCATGAGTAGATACCATGTACTCTAATTCTACAGATGAAAAGTGACCATAGCCTATTTCTTACGCATCCAATTGATTACACCACCAAACATAGTGAAAACATATCTACTAGTGGATCTCCTGCTATAAAATATCACCAGCCCAATCAAAATCCACATATCCACATATACACATTGAATGTCAAGTCCCTATAGGATAAACATGATAAAAAATGGAATACTTAGAAGTACCCCACAAATATAAAGACCCTCTTCACTAAATCCCAATGTACCCACCCAGGATTAGTCATAAAATGACTAAGGACTACCACTACTTGGGCAATGTCTAGTCTTGTATAGACCATGGCATACATTAAACTTCCAACAACAATAGAATAAGGTACTCTACTCATATCCTCCATCTCACTAGGATACTTTGAACAATCCTCAACTGATAACTTTGTCAACATTGTAATAGGAAAATACAATGGCTTGCAAGATAACATGTGGAGCCTCTCCAACATTGAGTTGAAACATACTTAATTTAGCCCCAAAAAAGTTTTTGTTCACTCTATCTCTTTTTATCTCCATCCCTAAGATGTATTTGGTTTCCCCTAAGTCTTTCATCTCAAACTATGTTGAAAGATAAGACTTCAATTCACAAATCAAACCCTTCCCATTACCAAAAACAACATATCATCAACATATAATGCAATAATGAGAATGTAATCACCATCCAACTTATAATAGATACAATGATCCAATTTGGATCTCAAAAATCCCAAACTTAACACAAAAGAATCAAACCTTTGGTACCACATCCTAGGAGATTGATTAAGACCATATAAAAATTTCTTTAACTTACAAACCAAATGTTCTTTACCTTTCTCAATGTAGTGCTCTAGTAGTGTCATATACATCTCTTACTCCAAATCACCATGAAGGAAAGCTGTCTTCACATTCATTTGCTCAACCTCGAGATCATATGTTGTAGCAAGTGATAATAGAAACTGAATGGATGTGAACTTAGCAACTAGAGAGAAACTCTCACCATAATCAATTCCATTGACATGTGAATAATCCTTTGCAACCAATCTCTCCTTGTACTTCTCAACACTACTATCTGAATTGATTTTCTTCTTGAACACTCATTTGCATCTAATGGGTTTATGTCCATCAAGCAAAGGTACTAGATCCCATGTTTCATTTTTCTTTAATGCAATCATCTCTTCTTCCATGAACACTTTCTAGGAATCTACATCATTCATACCCATATCCTCCTTTATATTCCTAGGCTCATCATTGTTAGTAATCAAAGAAAAAGTACATCTCCAATCAGGAGGAGTATACCTATCTGGTTGTCTTTTTTGAGTGGACCTCCTTAATGACTAGGTGGAGGTTCTATCTCTTCTCTAGAACTCTCTAAACTCTCTAATCTCTTCTCCTCTTCAAGTCTTTCATGGGCTTCTGGTTCAAACTTCTCAATCTTTGGGGTTAGTTGAACCACATCTTTCTTTCCACCTATCTCTAGTTGTAATACTATGAAAGGAGGCTTGACTTATGTAAAGATAACACTTATGCTATACAAACTCTCTTAGCCACATGATCCCAAAGCTTGTACACTTTCACACCAACACCATGTAGCTGATGAAGATACATTTTATAGCCTTGTTCTCTAGCTTAGATAGCTTTTCCCTAGGCACATGTGGATTGTCTCACAACCAAAGACTTGAAGATGTTTCAACGAGGGTTTTTTTCCTGACCACACCTCCATAGATGTCTTATCTAGAAGAGTTAATGTAGGATACCTATTAACTAGGTAACAAGCTATGGCAACTACTTTTGTCCAAAACTATTGTTTTAGGCCAACCCTACTAAGCATACTCTTAGCCCTCTCCATCAAAAATTTATTCATTATTTCTTCAACTCCATTCTACTAAGGGGTATACAAAGTGGTCTTGTGCCTTTATATTCCATGATCTTTACAAAACCTATCAAAATCTACTAAAAAAAACTCACCATCATTACCTATCCTCAAACACTTAATCTTTTAACTAGTTTGATTTTTCACAAGAGCCTTAAACTCATTAAATTGACTAAAGAATTTAAAGTTACTTATAAGGATATATACAGATGTCTTTCTACTGTAGTCATCAATGGAAGATACATAATAAATATATTTTGAAATTGAAGGAACACTTACAAGACCAAAAAAATTAGAATGTATCAAGTCCAACACCTTAGAAGATTTATGAGAACTAGAATAAAAATGAACACGTTTTTGTTTTCCATATATGCAATGTTTGCAAAATCAAACTCAAGGTTACAATCATTCAACCCCTTAACAATATTTTTATTTTTCAAGGTTTGTAGACCTTTCTCACCTATATGACCTATATGACCCATCTTATCCCAATCTTCTTGTGATGTAGTTGTAGGTTTGGATCCAGATACTATAGCCCATAGATCTCGGTATATGAGTACATCCTCCATATTAAACTTCCACAACTCAAAGTTTGTGCCTGAGAACTTCGCCATCTCTATCTTTGATGTGCTTGTCATTTCTTCCTGTAATAACATCAAAACCCTCTCTATGCAAACCCCCACTCAAATGATGATTAGTACAAAAAAACCCTCTACCCAAAACCTAGCATCTAACGTGATTAGGCTATGATACCAAAATTAAAGGACGAAAGGTATGTAGAAATAATTCCTACACTAAACTTCTAAAGAAAGTGTTGTGCAAATTTTAATCTTTTAAAAATTACACAAAGTAGAAACACATATAAACATAAAATAAACAATATACCATAACATAGGTGTACATGGGGAAACCCTTTCGAGAGAAAAACCTCACACTCCAAATTATCTCAATGTATTATTCAGTAAACAACTTGGTTACAATACACTTGCAGAGAACAATTTCATATGAGTATCACCAACCAGTGATTTGGAAGAGTTTTGACAACATAACAATACCTACAAAGCACACTATCAAACCCCCATCTCAAGAACACAATAAATGGGAGATACAATACATGAAACCATCAAATGGTAATTGGGAACCATGAGCTAAAACCACCCCAAATAGTGGCATCCAAATTCTTAGAAATCCAACACCTAAATTTCAAGATGAGTCCACAAGCTAAAAATAGTATATTCCTTCCACCTGTCATAACCTTGCTATAATCCACTCACCAAATTAGATGTTCTATTTTGGCTCCATTGTCCCCATGCAAATATGCCTTATGACATGTTGGTCAACAAGTGCAACTCCCCTTTAGAGCTCTTTTAGGTGTTGATGTTTTTACATTTCCAATGCATGAGGCCCAACTTCTAGAGGCCATAACTTTTGATCTAGGAGGTTGATTAGGCCCATTTTCTTATTAAATTGTATATCGTGAAGAGTTCCACATGAAAGGCACTAGGGAATTGATGTTGAACAACCCAAAAAATTTATTCTGGCCAAAAACCAACTCTATAACCCAAAAATTGAGTCTTTAATTTCTCAACCTAAAAATTACATTGTTTGTAATCTTATCATTAGGTGCAAGGTTGAGGCACCTTTCCTTAAAAACACACACTAACACTTGGTAGAAAATATAATACTCTAAAGTGAAATGAAGATATCTAAAGACCCTTTTAACAATAGTTAAATATTTTTTTGCCTAGATTGGACATAAACCTACTTATGACTCCCGTTGCTTAGAATATCTAGTCTTGAACAAATCATTAGATATATTAGGATTCCAACAAAGCTATCATATAGAGTGTGACTCATATCCTCTATCTCATCATCTAACTTAGGACACTATTCCACTAATCATTTAGTTCCCACATGAATAGGAACATTCACTAGTTTGCTATCCTACATTTTGAATTGCTATAGTATAGAGTTAACATAATTCTTCTGACTCAACAAATTTTTTATATTAAGTCTACCTCTATTCATCTCCTTTCCAAGAATAAACTTAGTATCCCTTATATCCTTCATGTTAAATTGAAGTGAAAGATAATATTTAAGCACCTTGATCATAGCCTTATTGTTACCAATCAACAACATGTTATCAACATATAAGATGATAACAACAAAATAATCACCAATGTACTTAAAGTATACACAATTTAATTAGATTTATCTTTATTAAATTACAAATTCAAAACATAACTATCAAACTTTTAATACCACATTTAGGGTGACTCCTTCAATTCATAAATATACTTCTTCAATATACAAACCAAAATTTGCTTTCCCTTTGCCACAAAGTGCTTGAGATGTTTCATGTAGATTTCTCCTTCAAATCCCCATGCAAAAATCTTGTCTTCACATGTTAAGATTTAGTGTGATATTCACCTTACAATATTACGTGTAATGTTTGTGTACTTGGACACTCATGATGACTAATGTATTCTCCATGACAATTGGTCAAAGTCACCCACACTAATTGGGGGGTGAATCCCTCTTGGTGGGGTTTGAGGTGGAGTCCCTAGAAAAAAATTGTAGTGTTTTTGGGTATTTTATGCATTTGTTTCTTGGGTAATGGTTTTAGTGCCCATGGTATTGTAAAACTACCTTTTTGATGTGCCTATTAATATCCACACATACATGGGTGATTGTAAGGAGAAAAAGGAGAGTGATATGCAGGTGAAGTGTTAATTAGTTGGAATGCTATTAGACTAAAGAAGATTGAGTGGATTGTATTGGTGTAATATTGTTCTTAAGATTAATATAAGCTCAATATCTCTTTGGTGGTGGAGTTTTTTTCAAAAGGGTTTCTCCATGTAAATTTGTTGTTCATTTGGTTTGCATATTTATGGTTTCTTTTGCATTTTTTTGTTATTATATGGTTTATCGCATGTTTGACTACATTTAAAGTAGAATTGGTTAATATTCCTACAATAACTATTTACCTTATTTCAACATTTAGTATTACAGTTATGACTTGATTTTAGAAGGGAATGACTCTCTTGTAATGTTATGTTTTTTTTGCAATTGTAGTGGGAGCATTTTGTTTAGTGGTTTTCTAGATTTGAGTGTGGTTAGAGAATCCATGATAAGAACATCTCACTCAGAGATTGATAAGTTCAATGGATTTGATGAGTTTTCGAAACTAAAAATGGAGGATCTCTTGGAAGTAAGAGATCAATGGAGAGATATGACAAAAAATGGAAAAGCATAAAGGAATATTGGATTCAAACTAGATAAAGCTTGACAAGAAGGATCAAGGAACAATATGTCTATGTCTCTTTATTTCTCTCTTTTTGAATGTTTTTGAGGAAACTACCACACATAGTTTGTGGACAAGGATAAGTGAAATCTACCAAACTAAGATCCTTGTTAATAATTTTGTATTTTAAAAATTTGTATTCCTTAAAAATAAAGGAAAGAGACTCTGTAGTTGAGAATTTAAATGCTTTTAGTCTCATTTCGAGCCAACTAGGTAGTATTGATGTTAAGCTAGAAGAGGAGCATAAGTATATTTTGTTCTCCTTACTTGAGTCTTCAAATAATCTAATTAGTGCATTGGGTGGTTTTATGATAAATCCCAAAATGGATGCCTTGGTTGCCACTTTTCATAGTGAATAAATCAGGTATAAATCCATGGACGAGGGTTCCAACATGCACTCCATGTACATGGTAGAACTAAGGAAAATGGTGATAAGAAAAAGGGGGATAAGGAGAGGTCTATGTCAAAAGGATATTCTAAAACCCTAGTATGAGTAGAGTTAAATGTTGGAATTATGGGAAGTAGAGCCATATAAACAAGGAATATTAATATAAGAAGTCTTCTAAATATTCTTATAATAGCAAGTCCTCTAATGATGAAAATGATGATTTTTTAATTTTGGTTGACATTGCTAGTGTTAACTCATGTTTGATTGATTTAGGTGCCTCGTATCACATGAATCCTGATAGGGAGTGGTTCTCTTCATATAGGGCATATGATAGTGGTGAGGTGTTCCTTAGTGACAATAGGTTGCACTAGATTTTTTTTATCAGTAAAAGGTGCAAAGCACCTAAACATATATATTAATATTAAAAACAACAAAATTCCCATATAGGGATTATAGGTAGAGCTTTGTAACAATGGAGAAATAAAGATCCTTTTCTGTGAAGTTTAAAAAAGAGCCATACATTTAAGAAATTGGTTGATAGCTATTAAAAGATGACAAGAAGACAAAATTAATCCTGAATTGTCCCCTCCTTTAATGGCGTCTAGGAATGAAGAAGCATTTGGTGAAGGCCTAAATCAACTTTGGGGTGGGGCTCTCTTGTACTTCTGAACAAGAGTCCATGCCCCTTCTTCATATCCTACTTCACAAGAAGAAGCATCTAGAAGTGTTGTGTCCTTTATCTTCTCAAGAGATATATTCTTGAGGGATGAAACCTCCAATGGAGCTATAGCTATTTTCTCTTTCTGGTCTTGAGGAGGGTTTTCATTCTTCTTTTGAGACAATTCTACAAGGGATGGTACCTTCAAAGATGTTATAGAATCCTTCTCTTTCTATCCCTGATTTAAAGTCTTATGGGGAGTTGCATCCTGTTACCTTTTGAGTCGCCCTTGTTTATTCATGTATCGGTAATTTTTCTTAAGCGAGAGTCGGTTTATCATATTATATTTTTGGTCATATCTTCGCTTTGTAAATCGACTCTTAGTCCTTCAAATTTTACCTGTGTGTCGTCTTTGTATAAAAGGTTTGAACCTTTGAATCCAAACCATTCTCAAAAGTTCAAGGTTCAATGGTTCAATATGTCTGAAGTGTCATATAAAGCAAGCTGTCTTACTGTTTGTCTTAAGCGTCTTGGTACTTTCAGGTTGAACTTGAACCTTCTGCACGTACTCTATAGAGGGGTTCAAGGTTCAATGGTTCAACGGTCTTAAGGTTCAACACTCATTGTCTTCCTATGAGTTGGGTCACACAGTTTCCGTGTCTACTAATATATCGTTCGTTGAACCTCCCGCTTGTATTCTGCCGCGGGGTTCAACGGTTCAAGGTTCAATAGTTCACTGTTTTATAATTGGCAACCTTTACCAAAGCCGCGTAACTTTCTGTTGGTCCACATAACCCTTACATCGTTGAACCTTCGTATTGAACTGCGTCTTCACAAGTTCAACGGTTCATAAGTCAAGTCCCTGTTTCGGTAAGTCAATCTTTTGCCTACCTACAAAGTCCAGTTGACATGCTTGAACCATCACATTGAACCATCACGTTGAACCATGTCCCACAGGTTCAATGGTTCAATAAGTTCGAAGATTTGGCAATATTAGTCCCATTTGCTCCCGCAGCTTTTTAAGTCAAACTTAGCGGGAAAGTTGGAGGGAAATTTATCAGAAACCCATCATGAAACCGAGAGCTCTAATTTAGTGGAGACTACGGATAATCATTGTACTTCATGATGGCGCACGAACATTACTTGCTATTAATGAAGAAATCAGAGTTCACGTCTTTTCAAATATTTTTGGCATGTATTGTTCCAAGCGATGATTATTCATTCTGGTAAGCACCATTATTAACCAAGAACAAGCTAATTTTAGCAAGAAAATATACTGTGCAATGCGGAGAAGGATAGCGCTGGAAGTGTAAGGCTCTCATTTTTCAAGTTTTCGCAGTGAATTCAAGTATCCTGAAGGTGAGTCCTGTTTCCCCTGTGCTATTCCGAATTCTTATACTGGAAAGAAGAGCCTCTGGAATTTCTGTTATTTTCGAAATTCGAAGTGTTTTATTATAATCGTCCAAGTATGTCTTTGAAATCTACATGTTTGGGAGACGAACATGGCCCTGGTCTCACTTACTCTTACTCAAAATTTGGGGATACTGCATTAGTTCAATATGATTTAGACGAATTCATGGGAAGAACTAGAAACCCTGTCCAAACCCCCATAATGAAGAAAATTGTGGATACTGGTTTAGTCGAAGCCACAGCCTTTCCTCAAGCTATATTCTGCCCAGAGTTGGTTCAAGAGTGTATAAACAGATACGATCCCCAACACAGGTGTGTCAGAAAAGCAGACGGGGATGTGTTATTCCATGTTGACAGACAAACCCTCATGTCTGTGATGAAGATACCGCCTAAGGAGGCGTATTCCAATCTTGACATTACTTCCTCCAATGGGTATTTCTCAGAAAAGAGACCAACTTACAGAAGTGTAATAGCAAGAAATTGGCTGCTTAAATTCCAAAAGGGCGGTTCAAGGCTGCCCAGACCCCTTACTAGAGATCATTTAATACAGGAAGTAAGGGATATTGTGGTGTTGTTGAACAGACTGAGAGGCAATCAGCATGCCTATTACTGGGAAGACTGGATGTACTTCTTTATACAAGTCATCCTTCAGGGTGAACAATATTTGGATTGGGCTGAGATAGTAGCTGACTGTCTACATCAGAGTTTAAATAATCGTCTGGGTAACAGGGATTTCTTTATGTCTTCATATCTGTTTTACTGTTTAGCATCCACAAGAGATTGGTTTGACCTGCCTCATGAGCCTTTAGATGAGAGCAGTAAAATTTATCAATATTATTCACAGTTGCAAAGAAGAAATTGTTATGAAAATTATAAAAGGATTAATGATGTCTTCACTGGAAAAATGACCTATGAACTGGCAAGCAATCCAGGTAAGAGACTGACCAGTGAAGCAATGCAACTGATCAGTATCTACGGTAGCTTTTTCATCCAGTTTTCTGAATCCACTTATATCAGAGTTGGAGGGTTTGATGGTGAACCCCTGAAGTTGCCTAGATATGTATTCGATCGTTTTGTATTGATGGAGGTATGTCGGCAATTGGCACATGTTGATAACAAATTCCCATCAAAAAGGGGTTGTGGTATTGCTTTTCCTATTGAACTTGGGCATTATTCATGCCATTCAAAATCTGATGCCTTAAATCTGGAGGTGAACCTCAAAAGCTTCAATTTTCAATTTTTCACTGCCAGGGTTCAATTCGACAGTAAATGTTTTGTTAAAGATAACCTAGATTCCGGGACAGGGCACTCACATCTTCCTAAACTGGAGGATTACTGGGAGGACTGCCCAGATGAATTCGAAGTGAGGAGGAGGTTATGGTGTAGATTTTCTTTGGGGCAAATAATTACCCTTAATTTAAAAATGGACGTTTCTGGAATTTTTGTTGATGATGAACAAGTGGTTGATCCACAATTTGAGAAAATAGAACACTTACCCATCCCAGAGGTGGATTGGAGCAAGAAAGAGGAGGACAGAATTGAAATTAAAACCCATCCTGTGATAAGGAGGACTGAAAAATGGTTGAAAGAAAAAAGACAGGAAGGGCTTCAGAGTAAAACTGTCCAACAATTCTCTTTAGTGGCCGCATCATCACTTCCCATGGTCTCTTCTAATCAACCCCTTGCTATCTGTGGTGCAGGTGCATCCAAGCCATCGACTGAGAAAAGCCCTGTCTCCAAGAGACCCAGAAGGGTCCTCACGGACATTCTGCCATCCCGTGTTACCAGATTGAGGACAACGGGGAAGAGAAAGAAGCAGACTTCTGAGACAATAATTGTTGACTTAAATTCAGAGGAAGAAGCAGAAGAGCCTATGGGGGACAAAGAGGCAAGCCCAAACAGAACAAAGACAGCTGACACTGGTTCATAGTCAGAGACCTTTCTAGACACCCCTGATGTGTTAATGATTTCAAATGAACCCTCTGATGGAGAGAAGCCCAGGAAGACAGTCTCGGCCCCTGCACCGAAGTGGCTAGAGAGCTCTATATCTAATAAAAAGAAGGTGATTCCTTTTGTTCTCCCTCTGGAGGACATGGTAAGTAAATGTCTGGGGAAGACCCCCAAGTCCAAGAGACTTAAAACAATGTCCAGAATAGATGTTGACCCAAACACTGGTAACTGGAGTGCAGAAATAGCCAAGCCAGTGACCGAGGGAGAGGTTCAAGATCCTACAGTGCATGATTTCACTGTGGAGAGGATAGATCTCGGTACTGCCTCTAGAGCTGCAGACGTACACCATCTTGAAGCTTCCACTAAAAGAATGGTCAATCGAACAATGAAAGATGAGAAGGACAAAAAAGAGTTGAAACAAGCTCTGCGTGCAATGGCAGAATATATTGAAGCCATTAACAATCCTAACCCACAGCCAATCTCACAAGTCCCCTTGTCTTTCGACCCAAAGTTGCCTGTCAATCAAAAAATGTTAGATCAAGTGCATAGAAGCAAAATGGTCTCAAAAACTTTTGATAGTTGGTTAGACAGCATAGAGCAAAAGGGAATTGAATATATTTATGAACTCAAAGGCATATATGATCTGACCACCACTACCATTGAAGATCTTAAAACACAGGTTGCTGTCTGGGCTAAGGATGAAGGTAAATGGACAAGTGTGATAAATCAAATAGAGGAAGTTCGGAAATATGGACTGGAAAAGTTTTTAGCAGAAAAGAACTTGACTGGTGTGGATGAGGATTTGTTGTACGTGAACAAGAAGAATATCGAATGGAGGAACTCCATATCCAGACAAGGGCACTTTGAACTCTCAAAGCTAATTAAAGAAATAACAGAATTTACTCAATCACTACAACATGATTTGCAATGTATCGATGTAAAATACTTAAAGGATGACGGAAAGCCTGTGGAGGATGTTGAAGCAGTAGTCCAATCCTTCAGAGACAAAATCCACTTTATTAAAGAAAATGATAATATTCTGATCGAGGATTTCTCTAGGGTTTCCAAAGTCAAGTCTCTGCTCTATCTCTGCATCGATGCACTCCCTGAGCACAAGGAAAAATTTGGGAGAATGCGAAGGGAAAAGGAGGTCTGGAAATCAAGGATGAAACATATAGGTATACCAAACTTCCCTAAAATTCAGGAGTTCGTGGCTGCCTTTCAGGAGTGGAAAGCCCAACATACTTCCCAGGCTACCGACAGCAAATCAGGAGATGCTGATTCATCGCCCCAGTCATAACCTCGTCGGCTCGTTCTTTTTCTGTTCCTCAATTTATGTTATTTCTAGCAACTTTGATCTTTTATAATCAGTTGTTAAAACTAAATCCTATACGGGTCAGAGTTATGTTAACTTTGGGTTTAATTTGCTGAAGGACTTGGTTAAGATAATCATATAAATATGTTTTTCTTTTAGAGTTGGATATAGAGAGGTTAGAGAAAGAAAAGAGGAAGTGAATTTCAAAAAGATTGTGCTTAATTTTTACATTATGTGATGATTGTTTGAGTAAATTTTCATCTGTGAATGAAAAGAAGAACAATTGCTGCTTATTTGGATCTGTGCGTCTGAATGTGTGGAATCAGACTTTCTGTGTGAAATCTCCTTTCACTTGGTAATTGCTCTTTATTTGGACAATTTATCATATGTGTTCAGTTCTTTATTGGTTTAGCAAGTTCCTCTGAATGTATTCATGTATTTGAAGATACCAAAGTAAAATCTGTATATTCTATCTTGTTGCTGTAAAAATTTATCACGTTCATGACATGGCTATGTATGAATGTTAGTCTCCCTTAAGCGTTTTCTGGTTAAAAATGCATTTGATTAATTGAATAGGTTAAATTCATTGAAAATCACAAAGGGAGCTGTACCTAAAAATTCAGAGGGGAACTAATTTAAAGGGTTCACCCATTTGTTGTTTAACTCATTTGTTCTTTTAAAGAGGGGTATAGAGTCAGAATAGATTATTTTCAGAATAAAGACAAATCTGTTAACCAACACATCCAAAGGAGCTAAAGCAGGCATCAATTACTCTGGTGGGTACAAAGAGTTAATCTTTGCAACTTGAATAGAAATTTGATTTGGGTGAGCATCTTTCCACCATGAAGCTTGGTGACCTATTTTGATATTGGCATGGGAACATACAACAACATGTCCAATTTCAAAACATTTCCTACACCAAAATGGAAGACCTTCATAATCCAAGAGTTGTGTCCATGTTTGACCAACTACTTTTAGGGTGACATCTGTAGGGAGATCCTTGGAGAGATCTAACTCAACTAAGATTTGAGAAAAAATTGTGTGAGAGAAGTATGTAGTATCATTGTCAATAGCTAAGTAGACTTCTAAAGAGTTGCCAATATATTGAAATCAAGATTTCATTCAAAAATGGAGTGGTAGATTGGGGAGACGAACCCAGATCGACATGATGTTAAAAGATTTAGTGGAAGGGTTAAATGCTGGATGCCAAGGATTTAACATGAGGGAGTTTTGACCCACATCCAGAAATGGTCAAGAAGAATAGAGTCTTGATTTTTGGTGGATTCAAAAGATACAATAAAAAACCTTGAGCACATGAATATATCTGTCACAATCCTTAATTTTGTAATATTGATTATGGAATTTAATAATATTTAAGGGGATTAATCAATTGAATTATTGTGAAATTGGTAGGAGCGACACTCTTTTGATGGAGAGAGAGTATCATCAAGGAGGGGGTGTCTATCCAACTAAAGGTGAATTGTGTTGAAGGAAATCTGCACACACACCACTTAGTCAATTTTGTATAAATGTGTCTTTGCATACAAATATATCACATTTGTTTTATTGCATTTTAGAATAAATATTTTGAAAAATATAATAAGTTAATACTTAGTCACATTAAATATTAATTATTAATTATCTAGATATTTTAATAATATTTTAGAAAGATTCCCTTATGCATCCCCATTAATTGATTTTATCTATTTTGGTCACAATGATGAAGTGGCAGTTTCAAGGGAACCTTGAAGAAATATTTCTTTTTTAGATTATTAAATTTAGGAAGACTACATTTAGAAGATGGGAGAGAGAGTGGGGAGGTGGAGTTATTGGGATTTATTTGTTTTTCCTATTTAGTTTTTTTTTCAAACATAGAATTGTCAGTAGAGAATTTGGGAGGCTATAAAACTAGAATGAAGGAATATCTTTTTTTTTTCAAAAGAAAACTAGGTGATAGGAAGGGAGGCTACTGCTCATATTTAGGTTACTGTAGTATATGCAATCACAAGTTTAAATCCTCATGGCACTGATGGCATTTAGGGGGCTTAAAGTTTTCAAGCATCTTGAATGGAGGTTGATTTACTTCAATCGATTTTCAGTATGTGTCAAAAACTTAATTCTTAATCTTTTTCAGATTACTTGTCTCTTTATTTCCCTATGACTACTATAGAACAACATTACTACATAGCCAATGTAAATGAAGAGATAATGGGAGATAGAAATGTCTTCCAAGTTATGTATGATACTTCACTGAAATTCAACTTCTTACCCTTGCCTGAGTCAACATTTCCATAGGGTATTGATAAATATTTTTGAGACTAGTTTGTACTTCCTCTTTTGCATGCCTGTAAAATCCTCTTTACCTTGTATTTGGGTAGTTTTTCATATTACATTTATGATAATGGAATTTATGTCGTGGATCCACCTTGTGCATGACCTAGAGTCTTTCTTTGCATGAGTTTATATATCTATCATATAGTTCATTTCCTTGCCTGTGCATTCCTAATTTGTATCCATGCCCAAGGAGCTTTATTCTATTAAATATTTGACTAAATTCTATCTTCTTTATGTTTTATGGGGTCCATAACATGTTCTTAATGTAGAGTAGCAAAAATTGAAGAGCAATAGTAAAGGTTTACATTGCAAATAATAACACAAATAAAGAGAAATTTCATTATAATCATTCATGTCATTTTAGATTCCATACAGTTGGCTTATAAAGCCTTATTTTTCTTATTTACAAGTTGCCTATAGGAATAACTTCCCACTCAACTAACTACCTAACAATTAACTTATTACATGTAAACCTTATTATCTAACAACCCACCCTTAAGGTTTACATTACAAAAAAAAGGAAAAACAAAAGAAATATTGTATCTATTTCAACCTAAACTCCTCCTATCTAGGTAAATGTCCTAATTAACCAACTCTGCATCAACCCAAACTCCTTTGTCTAATAAATGTCCAAATCTGCATCAACATCAACCCAAACTCCTCATGTTTGGACAAATGTTCCAATTATCCAACATTTACCTATGAATCCACTCCATTATCCATAGGAAAATCACCAACCAACACTCAACTATCCATAGCCAATTTGTGGATTCAACTATCCATAGACCAACTATTGAAATACACCAGACAATTGAGAGGGGGGGTGAATCAGTTGTCACAAAAACTTAAACACTTCTTCACTTACACATTAATCACTTATCCACAATTATTATGATATAACAATGAATTCATGAAATCATAAACTTAAACACATATGCAACATTATACACAAGAGACACTAGATTTTTATGTGGAAAACCCCAAGGCGGGGAAAAACCACGGAGAACATTAGATCTCAAAATATATTGTAATCTTTGAAAAATGATGTTCAAGCTTGGTCACTCCACGGGCCCAGAACATACTGGCTCACTGCCATGAGGTACAACTAGGTCTAGCAGGCTCACTACCTCAACCCTAAACCTATAAAGATTACAATAAGGGTTATTAAGCCCTATTGGCATCTCACTTCAACAATCACCATCTTCTTCATGTCTGAGATTAAAACATTGAAGTACAATCAATCCTCTTCTCTCCTCTGCCCTGCTCTACCTTATCTCCTTACCCCTTTTCCTTATTTTCCCATTCTTTCTCAAGGACACCTTTTCCACGTCTCAATTACAAGTTTTTATACACTTCATCAACCTTGGAATGATCATCAAGGTCAGCATTACAATCATCAACCATTGGAATAATCTCCAAGGTCGACACTACAAACATTTACAAAATAGGTTCTGACTTATTACAACATTATGCAAAGGAAATGAAGTAAAGATGTATGTAGATCATGCCACGCCTTAGCTAGGACTCAAACATGATCTTCCATGCCACAACATGCTTCCACAATCTTCAAGGAATCTCCACAATAACTAGAATTAACCAAGTCGGCTAAGATTGATTACATGTTACACTATCTGGGAACAATCTTCAAACACAATCTCAATTCCTTAATGTAGACCAATGTCTAGATAGGAACATGAATAGGAGACATCCACAAGCATGTTATAATCATTAGGAGCAACCACAGGAACCTTAACCACTTTATCCATAGGAATCTTCTCACCAAAACACATGAACTTCACTATCTTCAACTAACATAAAAGAAAGATACCTTGCGGACCACCAAAACATGAGCCACTACATTTGTAGACACTTATCATCATCCCAGACTTCCCTCTAGAATTGCAAAGCAAAATACTTTATTGCGGAGGAATGCAGAGCAAAATACTTTCTCCCTATCACCAGAGAATAATCAGAGAAAGTTGGTTTTACTCTAGTGAATGCAACTCTCTTAATTCTTCACACCGAAGACTCAAACTCAGGATTTAGAATCTTTAGGCATTCCTTTAAATAACTTCCAATCCATAGACCAAGATATTCAACTAGTGAGAAATGCAGAGCAATCTACCGGACTGTTCTTCAGCATACAACTCACTGTCTATATTGCACTTCACTGAAACTCACTTATATCTTCCAGAGGGGCCAATTTTCTCAATATCCTCAACATACAAAGCTTCTAAACAAGTAATAGAATAGGACATAGTTGACACCAATGACAACAAAGATATGTTTAAATCAATGACAATACCGATTAGGCACATACTTGCAACAATCTCCCCCTTTGTCATTGATGGCAACATATGATGTGAAAAACTACAACAACCATCAAGACATGATTCTCCCCCTATCTCTTTACACACTTGCACTCTTTCTTTTTGACCAAGATTCTCCCCCTATCTTTTTACACATCTGTACTCTTTCTTTCTAGGGTTTTCACATGACTTCTCTCCCCCTTTAACATCAATGGCAAAGGGCACATACTTGCACTCTTCTGCTCTAATTCTATTTCTCTTCTGAACTCACTGACTATTCCCCCTGAGAAGTAGCCCTAAAGTATCAATCTGGAACTGAAGAAGCACCATTGGACTAATGCACTCTTGTGCATCTTAGTTTAGAGAAGGAGGGGTAATATCCCTTAACATTTCTCTGAGATACTCAAAAGTATCCTTAGGCAGAGGTTTGGTGAAAATATCTGCAATCTAGTCTTTTGTAGATACATATTCCAACTTGACTTCATTCTGTGTCACTTTTTCCCTTAGAAAGTGATATCTAATGGATATGTGCTTTATCCTTGAATGCATTACTAGATTCTTTGATATGTTTATGGCACTTGTATTGTCACAAAAGATTGCAATTGGATCTTCATACATAACTTTGATGTCCTTCAAAGTTTGCTTCATCCATAATACTTGAGTGTAACTACATGCTACTGCAATGTATTCTGCTTCTATAGTAGACAGGGATATTGAATCTTGTTTCTTGCTCAACCAAGATACCAACCTTTTTCCCAAAAAGAATGCACCTCCACTTGTACTTTTCCTATCTTCCATATCTCCGGCCCAATATGCATCAGTGTATGCACTGAGAGTGAAATCATTATCTTTTAGATACCACAAACCATAATCTATTGTGCTTTTCAAATATCTCAGAATTCTATTGATTGCCATCATACGTGACTCCTTGGGCTCTGCTTGAAATCTTGCCACAAGACAAACTGCATGCATTATGTTAGGTCTGGTTTGAGTCAAATAAAGTAGTCCTCCAATCATAGATCTATACCTTTTCTGATCTGCCATAGGTGAATCATCATTTTTACTTAACTTACAATCAGTTATCATGGGAGTATTTACTAGTTTAGAGTCTTACATTCCAAACTTCTTTAGCAACTCTTTCACATACTTAGATTGAGAAATGAAGATACGTTTATCTGATTGATTTATTTGTAGACCCAAAAAGAAATTCATCTCACCAAACATGGACATTTCAAATTCACTTTACATTTCTCTGGTAAACACTGTGCACATACCTTCATTGTCTCCAAAGATAATGTCATCAACAAAGACTACTACAATTAGGATTTGTTCATCATTGATCTTGAAGTAGAGATTGCTGTCTATAGTACCTTTACTGAACCCTATCTGTATCAGATACCTGTCCAACCATGCATACCATGCCCTGGGGGCTTGTTTTAATCCATACAAAGCCTTCTTCAATCTACATACCATGTCACCTTGATTTGATGAATGGAATCCTTCTAGTTGTTCAATATAGACTTCTTCCAACTCTCCATTCAAGAATGTAGACTTTACATCCATCTGATATACTTTAAAATCTTTGTAGGCTGCAAATGCCAAAAAACATTCTTACAGCTTCAATCCTTGCCACTGGTGCAAATGTTTCCTCAAAATCTATTCCTTCAACTTGAGAGTATCCTTTGCATACCAACCTTGCTTTGTTTCTTACTACTTCACCATTCTCATTCATCTTGTTTCTAAAAAACCCACTTGGTACCAACTGCATTTTTGTCTGCTGGTTTGGGAACACGATCCCAGGTTTGATTCTTCTCTATTTGCATCAATTCTTCCTTCATAGCTTTTACCCAATTCTTATCATTGCAAGCTTCATTCACAGTCTTAGGTTCAATCTTGGAAATTAGATAGAAATTTACTTGTTCTTCTGTAGCTCTTCTTCTAGTCAGGATTCCTTTACTTTTATCTCCTATGATTTGATCTTCAGAATGATTAAGTTTTACATACCTTGGTGTATTGGCAGCATTTTCCAGAGCTTGATTCTCTTCATCTGAGCTATCTTCATGCTGCACCACTTCTAAAACATCTGGTTTATCTGATTTATATCCACTTGAATTTGGAGACCTTTCCTTGCTTTTATCAACTTTGACATTTGCACTCTTAATGATCTTGTTTAGCCTCTTATTATAACACTGGTTGGACTTGCTCTTGGTTGAGTAACCAAGGAAGATTCCTTCATCACACCTAGCATCAAATTTGCCTAGATCTTCTTCTCTTTTGATATAGCATTTGCTGCCAAAAACTTTGAGATATTTCATAATAGGAATTTTACCATACCACAATTCATAAGGAGTATTAGAAATGTTACCTTTGACTTGGACTCTGTTTTTGATATATACAATAGTGTGAATTCCCTCTCTCCAATATACTTTTGGAAGATTAGCTTCCTTCATCATGGTTCTAGCAGCTTCTTAAACTGTTCTATTCTTTCTTTCAACGACTCCATTTTGTTGTGGAGTTCTAGGTGCAGATAATTGTCTCTTTATCCCATGTTCTTCACAAAAGAAATTGAATTCATTTGATGTGAACTCTCCTCTTCTATTAGACCTTAAACATTTGATCTTCAAATCCATCTCATTTTCAACCATTGCGTTAAATGCTTTGAACTTATCTAGAGCTTTTGATTTTTCTTTCAAAAAGGTAACCCAATTCATTCTAGAATAATCATCAATAAGCAACATGAAATACCTATCTCCTTGCAAACTTCTTACTCTGGTAGGTCCACACAAGTTTGTATGCACTAGTTCCAGTAATCCATCAACTGATGGGTCCTTGCTTTTGAAACTTATTCTTGTTTGTTTCCCAAATTGACACTCCTTGCAAATAGGATTAGCAAGCTTCACAAGCTTGGGCAAATCTCTAATAGCCTGTGTAGTGCTTATCTTCATAATGTTGTCAAAATTGATGTGACACAACCTTCTATGCCATAGACAACTTTCATCAGTCTAAGCCAACAAACAATAATTATCAATTCCTTTCAAGTGATAGATATTACCTCTAGTCTTCTTACCAGTTGCAATGATTGTTTTGGAGCTTTCTCTGATCTTGCATCCATTGTCCTTGAAGCTTAGGTCATAACCTTTGTCACATATCTGACCCACACTCAAAAGATTGTACTTTAATCCTTTCACATACAAGGAATCTTCAGTATTATGCTTGCCATCAAAAGAAATAGATGCTTTTCCACAAATCTTACCAGCTGTATCATCTTCAAACCTAATTAGTCCACCATCATATCTTTCCAAACTCACAAACTTACTTTTGTCACCGGTCATGTGGTGAGAGTATCCACTATCAATAACCCATTCATCTTTGTCTTCAACAACCTGAGCAGCAAACTCACTTTCCACTGGTTTTTCTTTCTTCATACAGCTAGTAGGATTAGTAGACACAGGTTCTTCTTTAATAGCAATAAACAAGCATTCATTACTGAAAGTACCAGCATTATCTGGTTCACCATTATCTGATACTCTTTCATCATCATCAAAATATTCAACATAATAACATTTCTTTTGGATCCTAGGCCTATTCTCATATCTTTTCCTATTTCTTTCAATCCTTTTAGGACATTTAGAAGCAAAGTGGCCTACTTTACCGTAGAAAAACATTTCAAAGGTTATTTACCTTTAAACTTACTAGATCCTCTTTGCAGTCTATCCACAAAGTTTGCTTGAATTTCATCGAACTCATCATCTGATTCTACCTTGTACTTTTTTGACCTGGATGTTTTCCCAGAAGTACTAGATTTGAAGGTAGTTTCTACTTTTGGTAGGGAATCACCAAACTCTCTCATTTCAAAGGCAATAAGCTTACCAAGCAACTAATTTCTGTCAATATCTTTTACTTGCATAAATTCTTCAATTGTAGCTACCTTGTGACTATAGGACTTTGGCAGTGATTTGAGAATTTTCATTACAACTTCCTTTTCACCGAGAGTTCCCCCCATACTTTTTATTCTGGTGACAAGTTCATAAACTCTTTGCATAAAGGCTATTATGTTTTCATCTTCATTCATCTTCAAACTTTCATATTTCACCTTCAGACTTTGTAGCTTAGCCTCTTTCACAGAATCATCTCCCTCATACAGATTTTGCATCTTTTCCCATACCTCATTTACAGTTTCAAGATCCACCACTTTTGTTAGTATTCTGTCATTCAACGAACTTAACAAAGCATCTTTTGCTTTGACATCCACTTTATATTCCTTGATTTCATCTTTAGTCATCAAACCACTCTGAGGAAAGGTGTATTTTGTTTCTGTAGCTTTCCATACTTTGTAACAAGACAAAGAAGATGACTTTTCATTTGTGCCTTCCAAAGAGCATAGTTCGTCCCATCAAAATGCGGTGCTTCCTTCTTATAAGACATTTTTGGATCTTCCCCAAGCTATTAGACTTTCTTTAGAGGAACCTTGCTCTGATACCAATTGTTGAAATGCTTCAGACAATTGAGAGGGGGGGTGAATCAATTGTCACAAAAACTTAAACACTTCTTCACTTACACATTAATCACTTATCCACAATTATTATGATATAACAATGAATGCATGAAATTAGAAACTTAAACATAGATGCAACATTATACACAAGAGACACCAAATTTTTATGTGGAAAACCCCAAGGTGGGGAAAAACCATGGAGAGGATTAGCTCTCAAAATATATTGCAATCTTTGAAAAATGATGTTCAAGCTTGGTCACTCCATGGGCCCAGAACATACTGATTCACTGCCATGAAGTAAAGTTAGGTCTAGCAGGCTTACTACCTCAACCCTAAAACTAGAAAGATTACAATAAGGGTTGTTAAACCCTAAGGGCTATTAAACCCTACTAGAAGCTCACTGCCACAAACACCATCTTCTTCATGTCTAAGATTAAAACATTGAAGTACAATCAGTCCTCTACTCTGCTCTGCCCTACTCTACCTTATCTCCTTGCCCCTTTTCCTTATTTTCCCTTTCTCACTCAAGGACACCTTTTCCATGACTCAATTACAAGTATTTATACACTTCATCAACCTTGGAATGATCATCAAGGTTGGAATTATAATCATCAACCATTAGAACAATCTCCAAGGTTGACAGTACAAACATTTACAAAATAGGTCCTGACCTATTACAACATTATGCAAAGGAATTGAAGTAAAGATGTATTTAGATCACACCATGCCTTAGCTGGGACTCAAACACAATCTTCCACACCACAACATGCTTCCACAATCTTCAAGAAATCTTCGCAATAATTGGAATTAACCAAGTTGGCTAAGACTAGTTACACGTTACACTATCTGGGAACAATCTTCAAACATGATATCAATTCCTTAATGTGGACCAATATCAAGATAGGAACATGAATAGGAGACATCCACAAGTACATTATAATTATCAGGAGCAACTGCACAAACCTTAACCACTTTATCCATAGGAATCTTCTCACCGGAACACATGAACTTCATTGTCTTCAACTAACATAAAAGAAAGATATCTTGTGGACCACAAAAACATGAACCGCTGCATTTTTAGGCACTTTTCATCATCCCAGACTTCCCTCTAGAACCACAGAGAAAAATACTTTATTGCGGAGGAATGCAGAGAAAACTATGTTCTCCCTATCACCAGAAAATAATCAGAGAAAGTGGGTTTTACTTTGGTGAATGCAACTATCTTAATTCTTCACACCAGAGGCTCAAACTTAGGATTTAGAATCTTCAAGCATTCCTTTAAATAACTTACAATCTGTATGCCAAGATATTCAACCAGTGAGAAATGCAGAGCAATCTACCAAACTTTTCTTCAGCATACAACTCACTGTCTATACTGCACTTCACTATAACTCACGTCTATCTTTTGGAGTGGCCAATTTTCTCAATATCCTCAACATACAAATCTTCTAAACAAGTAATAGAATAGGACATAGTTGACACCAATGACAACAAAGATATGTTGACATCAATGATAATACCGATTAGGCACATACTTGCAACACCAACAACAACTCACCAAGTTTGTGGATTCAACTATCCATAGACCAACAACAACTCACCAAGTTTGTGGATTCAACTATCCACAAACCAACAACAACTCCCCTAGTTTGTGGATTCAACTATCCACAAACCAACAAATCACTACATGCCCCCTCTTGTTCTTGAAGGGATTAGTGATGAAACAAATTCTTCTCATGCAAGGCATCATCTTTAAGTGAGAAGCTAGATCAAGATGATGAAGATCCTCCTACCTTCAATGCCTCCATCCTCTGATTATACCTTGTTACACTTTATCCATCATTAATATCTATGGTAGCACAAGCATGTGAGTCTTCGAAATCCCCATTAGGTGTAATAAAGATGGCCCTGAAAGTCCAAGCATAAGATAACATGAAAATAATCATTTTAAGGTGTCAGGCTCAACCAAAATTGCACCTTTATACAATCTAATATACACAAAGAAATCCTTATAACTCCTTAAAAAAATTATTCAAAATGACAACAATAAAAACCTTATCTCTCACATTACAAAACATATAAACTCTTATATCTCCAATATTACAGAAGACCATTAAACCTTACTCCTCTAAATTAATCTTTTCAAATTACTCCCTCCTTTAAAAATTTATCTGCATTCAAAATCAAAACAAAAAATATAATTCCCCTTTAAAGAATAGTTTTGATATTATTGTTCCAATGTTTATGTTTAGCTTACCAAAATATTAGGCCTCTTTCAAATTAATACACTTTTAAGTATTGTGGAAAAATTGAAAAAAAATTTATAAAAAAGGACCTGAAAAACAAAAAAAGGATTCCTTTCACTTTGGTTTCCTCCACAAGGATGATCCTTCCACACTGTTACTTGCAAATTGCATTGAGACTTCCACACACATCTGAACTTTGATTTTCTCATAAAACTACATGATTTTACATGCAACTACCTATGTAGATGAGAAAGTGGACCTCTCTTATAGGGATAAAAGAAACGGCTTTGCAGATGGAATACCTCCTCCAAATTTCAACTTTCAATACACAATATTTATAAACACATTTACCTTGATGGTGATGAAGAGATCCTTTGCCAGATCTATTAATCTTCTCCTATGACCACAACAATTGATTACAGGGATGCAAATTATTGTTCTATATAAATTTCATCACTCTAATCTCTTGCACTCAGCCACAATCCTTCTGTCTTATATCAGTCGTAATGCAAAAATTAGGGAGATCGTCATAGCAAAACACGTTGAACACCTTGCAAGTTTACAAAAATCATTAGAATTTCTTATTCTCTCCTCTACCACTTAGCATTAAATAATGCAATATTCCAATTTGGAATCTCTAGCATTCAAAATAGAGTGATCTTGCAAAAGGAATGGTTTCTTCTTGCATAAAACAAACATCATTTACATCTTCTCATAGGCACAAGAACTAGCAGTTCTTTTATACCAATGTAGAGCTACAAAAACTAAAGAGCAATAGTAAAGGTTTACATTGCAAATAATAACAAAAATAAAGAGGGATTTCATTATAATCATTCATGTCATTTTACATTCCATAAACTTGGCTTATAAAGCCTTATTTTTCATATTTACACACTGCCAATGGGAATAACTTCCCATCCAACTAACTACCTAACAATTAACTTATTACATGTAAACCTTATTATCTAACACTTAAAACTCCTCCTTAACCAAGACAGGAAGGAGGCTGGCCATGTTTGTTTCTTCCATTTGCATTTCTTAAAGTTTCTATCACCTTTTATGTTGGAGTTTTCTCTAAATAGGAATTATTGCATGTACCTCTATAACATTCTAAACATTGCACCTTGTTTCTATCTTTTGTTATTAAGTGTTTCAATGAGAATATTAACATTTATTCAATCCTAACACTATTCTTTAATCAGCCAATTTTTATAATGTTTTCTTGTGTTAAGTATTGTGCCTAGGCTACACCTCCATTTGTTTTGCGAGCCAATTCATAGACCTGCATACATTACAGTTCCAAGAGATAAGCCTTTAGTATCCATGTTGTTACAATATATTTAATTTCATTAGTTTGTAACATCACATTTTTAGTATCCATCTTGTTACAACATATTTAATTGCATTCATTTGCAACATCACATTCCATGAGAAAATATCTCTTGGAGGCAAGCTTCGACAATCATGGCAGTCCACCAAACCACATCTTTTATGCTTTTGTGCCTCGTCTATGCTCCCATATTCGCATGCATGGCTATCAAGGAACTTGCAAATTTAACATCTGATATAAATTCACCTTTCTTTATGCTTCGATGGATGTTCCTTCTTTTCACTGGAAATTTGACAAAGTGTGAAACTATTATAGTGCAAGCTTATTTTCAAATTGCTTGTATTATCATCTCCAATAATCTCCACAAGAATATTGTCCCTACTTAAATAATGGTAACATTTCACATCCCTCTTAGCTATTTCTTTTATGACAATCTTAGGGATAGTTTGTTGTAGCATGATAATCTACACATACTTTTGTGGTTACACAACATGCCCCATTATGCCCTAGCAAAATAGGGACCCAACTTTTGCTTTTTCTTTGCTTGCTTGTTTCCCTTTGCTTTTTGGGGGTATGGTAAAAACCAGTAGCAGATGTATGTCAGGATCTTATCCTTAGCATGTCATGACTTTGAAGATCTAGGTCAAATTTTTAAAGTTAGAATTTGTCATCATAAACCTTGTTAAGTAAAAGAGCATAAAATTCTAACTAGGATTGCTATTTGAAGCACCCCAAAATTCCCTAGGATCAGAAAGTTATGCCTGGTCAAAGTTTAGTCAACAGGTCATAGGGATATTCACATCATTCTAATATCTAGATATTACTTTAATAGCTTGAGCCCTAGAAATTGTTAAGTAGGCACTCAAAATCCAGACATTTACTAATGTGCAGACATCAAATTTAAGTCGTGTTGAAAGTAAAACATCACACACATGGATATTCGTTGAGATCCAGCTATTAACTTAATGTCCAGACCTTAATGTAATATCCATATCCAAGCCAATATCTTGATCCCAATGACGTCATGTCATTCTAATTTTATAAAGACTCCCTATCCCGCTTACATCACCTAAACATTGGAGTGCATGGACATTAACTTTCTTAATATCCAGATCTTTACATAGCATCCTGATCTTGATGACATCATGTCATCTCAGCTTTGTGAAAAATGTTAAGTCTGCTTATGTCATCTAGATATTGAATCACATGGATATTAAATTTTTGAAGATCCTAATGTTGTTTTAATATCTGGATCCTGATGACATCACCTCATCCCTATGAGACACTAAGGATTTGTCCTGCTTACGTCATCAAGATATTTGACCATGGGGATTTCACATTCTTAATATCCATATATTACTTTAATATCCTCATCTTGATGACATCACCCTATCATATTACAAGGAAAGATCTCTCTCCTTGTGACATCATCCAGACATTTCAACCATGTAGATATTTTGCACCCGTAATGTCCAGATCTCAACTCAATATCCATGTCCCTCAGTTTAACCAATGAAACTATGCCACATGTCCCTGTATGGACATCCTAACTTATTCTAAATAGATTTGAAACTTGATGGTGAATCTTTGGTCAACGATGGTTGACCGGACCCATATGCTAACGTCATACGGATATATCCATATGAATATTCTAAAGGTAATATTCACCCATCATGGCACGCCTTTTTGCATTTAATACACATAAAATTTGTTGGATTTTAAATTCAAACTCTTTCCATGTACGAAGGTTCTTCTTGTTCAAAGAATGATGAATGAGCTCTACTAGGGTTTCATGTGTTTACATTTTCCATTGGTCCTTGCATCATACTATTAGATTTAGGGCAAACAACTGAGAGGGGGGGTGAATTAGTTGTCCAAAACTTTCTTCTTTCAACACTTGCATTCACTTAGCATTAACAATAAATCAATCATGAAAACTTAATGTAATTAACCAAGAGCAGAAACACATCTACACATGAGACACCAAGATTTTGACGTGGAAAACCCGGTTAAGGGAAAAACCATGGGGTGACTAACCCAAGATATTATTCTCTGTTAGAAGAATAGAAAGAATAAGATGGCACATGCCAATTAGGGCTCACTGCCTAAGCACACTGCTCACAAGAGGCTCACTACCTACAAGAGACACACTGTCTACAATAAATGAGTATTACATACTTGAACTGGTAAATAGCATCGTCACCATGCTTGAATCAGTTCCATTAAAGCCCAAATCCATCTGCTCTTCCTTTCTCTCTTCTCCTCGCTACCACACACTCATCTCCATAAGTACACCCTTGAAATGACTTCACAAACCTTTATTTATACACGACATCAACTTAGGAACAAATATCTAAGTCAGCAAGCAACCACAAGAACATTCGCAAGGTGTATAATTCATCCGGTCGGCCAGTCACAGAAAGAACAACTTCATCCAGAAGTATTTCTTCAATTCTGGGCTCTAATTCTAATGCAGACCATCAACACAAATTGAACATAATCAAGGACCTTCACAAGCTTTCCTGAATCACTAGGAACATCCGCACTTCCTCTACTTACTGAAATCCTTCTCTCCTACATCTGAAACCTCAAGAACATAGTCTGTTATCACTGTCACAAAGGAATAGGTTCTTCCAGACCTTCAAACCACAAACCGATCTACTTGACACTTCACAAGGACATCCTAAACACTTCCTCAAATCCACAGAGTGGGATAATGCATTACCGGACCTATCTATCTCAATCTGTCACCACTGAGCACTTGTCGGAACTGGTTCTACTTGAGCGACCATAACTTCTTCAGATCTTCATAAAAATCCATGAAAACTTTACTGGAGCATCTCAAGACTTATATCTACAAACCCTTTAAACTACATCCTCTAATCCTCAACCTATCTTAAACTTTTACCTTGTTATCATCACTGTTCTTCACTGTTCCTGATTGAGACTAATTTTCTCAATATCCTCAGCACACAGCTCATCCAATCCTTCTCATTAATGCAACATGAGTATGTTGACATCAATGACAACATCGGTTCAACCCATACTTGCAACAATCTCCCCCTTTATCATTGATGGAAAAATATTATGTGAAAAACCATCAAGACAAGAACTTCTCCTTACTGTCATAGCTCCCCCTATCAACAACAACTATTCACATGTCTTCTCTTCCTGTACTGCTCCCCCTTTGATCATCAACCACTTGTTTTTCACATGTCTTCTCTCCCCCTTTGACATCAATGGCAAAGGACCCATACTTGCAACTTTATAATCACACCTGCTGCTCCCCTTGAGTAGTAGTTCCCCAACACCAATCCAGACCACAAGATATGATTGTGATATCCACTGGACTGATGCACATTAGTGCATCCTAGTTCATCACTGGAGGGGAAATAACCCCTAGCTTCTCCCTGAGATACTCAAAAGAGTCCTTGGGAAGAGGTTTAGTAAAGATATCTGTAATCTGATCCTTGGAGGGCACATACTCCAATCTAACTTCTTCCTTGTTCACTTGCTCTCTCAAAAAGTGAAACTTGATAGATATGTGCTTGGTCTTAGAATGCAACACTAGATTCTTAGAAATATTTATTGCACTTGAATTATCACAGAAAATTGTGATAGGATCCTCATATTCTACTTTAATGTCTCTTAGCATCTGCTTCATCCATAAGATTTGAGTGCAACTACCTGCTGCTGCAATGTATTCTACTTCAGTTGTAGATAGAGATATTGCCTCTTGTTTCTTGCTTAGCCAAGAAACCTATCTTTTTCCCAAAAAGAATGCTCCACCACTGGTACTCTTCCAGTCATCCACATCTCCTACCTAATCTGCATTTGTATATGCATGAAGAGAGAAATCATGATCTCTAGGATACCATAGACCATACTCAACTGTCCCCTTTAGATATCTAAAAATCCTCTTGATTACCATAACATGAGATTCTCTAGGATCAGCTTGGAATCTAGCAACAAGACCAACAGCCTGCATAATATCTGGTCTAGTTTGAGTGAGATACAATAGTCCTCCAATCATTGACCTATATTTTGTCTGATCAACCTTGGGAGAGTCATCATCTTTGCTCAACTTGCATCTGGTTGCCATTGGAGTGTTCATTGGCTTTGAGTCTTCCATCCCAAATTTCCTCAACAATTCTTTCACATATTTTGACTGAGAGATGAAGATTCCTTTTTTTGTTTGAGTAATTTTTAGACCCAAAAAGAAATTCATTTCTCCAAGCATTGACATCTCAAACTCACTTTTCATTTGACTTGCAAAAGTTTTACACATACTGTCTCTTCCTCCAAAAATGATATCATCAACAAATACTTCAACAATTAAGATATTTTCATGATCAATTTTGAAATACAAATTACTGTTAGCAATACCTTTATTGAAACCAATCTTCAAGAGATGCTTGTCCAATCTTTCATACCAGGCTCTTGGGGCTTGCTTCAGTCCATACAGTGCCTTTTTTAATTTACAGACCATGTCACTATGATCAGACAATTGAAATCCATCCGGTTGCTCAATATACACTTCTTCTTCCAAATTACCATTTAGGAAGGCAGATTTGACATCCATCTGATACACCTTGAAATCCTTGAAGGCAACAAATGCAAGAAATAATTTGACTGCTTCAATTCTTGCCACCGGAGCAAAAGTTTCTTCAAAATCAACTCCTTCTATTTGAGAGTAACCTTTGCAAACTAATCTGGCCTTGTTTCTGATTACTTCACTGGCTTCATTCAATTTGTTCCAGAAGACCCATTTGGTTCCAATCACATTTTTGTTTCTTGGTCTGGGAACAAGATCCCAAGTGTGATTCTTCTCAATTTGCATCAGTTCTTCCTCCATTGCCTTAGTCCAGTTTTCATCATTGTAGGCTTCATTTATTGTCTTAGGTTCAATCTTTGAAATTAGACAATACTCATTTAAATTTTGAGCAATTCTCCTCCTTGTTTGCACCCCTTTGCTTTTGTCACCTATGATCTGATCTTCAGAGTGGTTTAGAGTTACATACCTTGGAATATTGGGAGTCTCTTGCACTTCTAACTCTTGATCAGTCTCATTAAGACTTATCTCTTCTTCCTATCTTACTGAATCAACTTGACTTTGTTTCTCAGAAGAGACTTGGATACCTTGAATCTGGACACCATTCTGATCATCTTCATCATGTTCAAGAATTCTTGAGGGTCTTTCAATTTCTTCATCAACCTTCACATTTATACTTTCTACAATCTTTCTCAGTCTCTTGTTGTAACACCGGTAAGCTTTGCTTTGAGTAGAATAACCCAAGAATATTCCTTCATCACTTCTAGCATCAAACTTTCCTAGATCTTCATCCCTTTTAATGTAACATCTACTACCAAAAACTCTGAAGTATCTTATAGTGGGAGTAATGCCAAACCAGAGTTCATAAGGAGTCTTATTGGTATAGTTTCTAATTTGAACTCGGTTGAGAGTGTAGACTGCAGTGCTGACAGCTTCTCTCCAATAGATCTAAGGAACATTTGCTTCCATCATCATGGTCCTAGATGCTTTCTGGATGGTCCGGTTCTTTCTCTCAACAACTCCATTCTGCTGTGGAGTTCTAGGGGCAAATAACTGTCTCTTTATTCCATGTTTCTCACAAAAGTTTATGAACTCACCAGATGTGAATTCTCCACCTCTATCAGACCTCAGACACTTCAATTTTAATCTGGTCTCATTTGCCACCATAGCCTTGAATATTTTGAATTTCTCAAGAGCTTTTGATTTCTCTTTCAAAAAGGTTACCCGCATCATCCGGGAAAAGTCATCAATTAGCAACATGAAGTATCTATCACCTTGCACACTCTTGATTCTTGCTGGACCACATAAGTCAGTGTGAACCAAGTCTAATAATCCGGTAGAAGATTGTTCCTTGCTTTTGAATGAGATTCTGCTTTGTTTTCCCAACTGACATTCTTTGCACAGACTATTTGTAGGTTTTACCAATCTTTGAAGATCTCATACAGCCTGAGTATTACTTATCTTGATGATATTATCAAAGTTCACATGACACATTCTTCTATGCCATAACCAACTCTGATCAATTTGAACAAATAAGCATCTTTTACCAGTACCAGCTAAGTGAAAGATGTTACCTTTTGTTTAGGTACCAGATGCAATCTCTATTCCAAAACTTTCAAAGATTTTGCACTTTCCATTCTTGAATTTGAGATCATAGCCTTTGTCCACCAACTATCCCACACTGAGAAGATTGTGTTTCAATCCTTCAACATATAATACATTATCAGTTTTGTTCTTTCCATCAAAGAAATAGTTCCTCTACCTCTGATTCTACCTGTAGAGTTATCACCAAACTTTACCACTCCTCCTTCATACCTATCCAAATCTATGAACTTGTTTTTTTCACCTGTCATGTGGTGAGAGTAGCCATTGTCAATGACCCAATCATCCTTTTCTTCAACTTGGGCAGCCAGGGCTTTATGATTTACGGATTCAGAGGGTATTGGATCTTCTTCCTTGATGGCAATGAACACCCAGTCACTTCTGGATTTGTCTTCTTTCTCTAATTCATCATCTGTTACTCCATCATCTCTTTCATGAGCAAAGTAACAATTCTTCTGGAATCTTGGTCTATTACTTTTTGGCCTAGAAAATCTTTTCGGACACCTTGATGCAAAATGACCAATCTTATTGTAGTTAAAACACTTAAAAGGCAATTTTCCCTCATACTTAACAGACCCTCTTGGTAGTCTTTTTGCAATAAGAGCTTCAAGATGAGTAGTTCCAACTTCTTCTTCCAAGTTTTTTCTTGCATTTTCATACCATGATGATTTCCTTGAAGAGTTTTCTCTCAGATCAAAACTTTATTTTCCTTTTACCAAGGCACTTGCTTTGAATGCAGATTCAGTCTTTGGAGGATCATCTCCAAACTTAGCCATTTCAAAAGCAGCTAGCTTACCAACCAATTGATCCCTTGTGACTGTTGTGTGAGCTCTGAATTCTTCGATTACAAAAGCTTTGATTTTATAAGACTCAGGAAGGGATCTGAGAACTTTGCCAACGATCTCATCTTCACTCAGGGTTCCACCTGCATTTCTGATTCCACAAACCAGCTCATTCACTCTTGGCATAAAAGAGGTAATATTTTCATCATTTCTCATTTTCAGTCTTTCAAATTTCCCTTTTAGACTCTGTAATCTTGCACATTTAACAAACTGGTCTCCTTCATGCAAAAGTTCCAATTTCTTCCAAATCTCAAAGGCATTTGGTAGATGAATAACATTAGAGAGTTCTGAGTCAGATAATGCACTTAAAAGAGCCTCTTTGGTCCACAGATTGTTTTCAGCATCTATGATTTCATTTAGGGTTGTCGGACCACATTGTGGAGGTACATAAGCCTTTGTGACCATGGACCAGTATGCAAATCCCATGCACTGCAAGTGACATTCCATGCGACCTTTCCAAAGAGCAAAGTTAGTTCCATCAAACTTCGGACTATCCTTCTTGTAGGACGACATTCTAGATCTCCTCAAGCGGTTAAGCTCCTTTCAGAGGAACTTGGCTCTGATACCAATTGTTAGATTTAGGGCAAACAACTGAGAGGGGGGGTGAATCAGTTATCCAAAACTTTCTTCTTTCAACACTTGCATTCACTTAGCATTAACAATAAATCAATCATGAAAACTTAATGTAATTAACCAAGAGCAGAAACACATCTATACATGAGACACCAAGATTTTGACGTGGAAAACCCAGTTAAGGGAAAAACCACAGGGTGACTAACCCAAGATATTATTCTCTGTTAGAAGAATATAAAGAATAAGATGGCACATGCCAATTAGGGCTCACTGCCCGAGCACACTGCTCACAAGAGGCTCACTGCCTACAAGAGACACACTGTCTACAATAAATGAGTATTACATACTTGAACTAGTAAATAGCATCATCACCATGCTTGAATAAGTTCCATTAAAGCCCAAATCCTTCTGTTCTTCCTTTCTCTCTTCTCCTTGCTACCACACACTCATCTCCACAAGTACACCCTTGAAATGACTTTGCAAACCTTTATTTATACACGACATCAACTTAGGAATAAACATCTAAGTCGGCAAGCAACCACAAGAACATTTGTAAGGTGTATAATTCATCTGGTCGGCCAGTCACAGAAAAAACACCTTCATCTAGAAGTATTTCTTCAATTCCAGGCTCTAATTCTAATGGGGACCATCAACACGAACTGAACATAATCCAAGGACCTTCACAAGATTTCCTGAATCACCAGGAACATCTGCACTTCCTCTACTTACTGAAATCCTTCTCTCCTACATCCGAAACCTCAAGAACATAGTTTGTTATCACTATCACAAAGGAATAGGTTCTTCCGGACCTTCAAACCACAAACTGATCTACTTGACACTTCACAAGGACGTCCTAAACACTTCCTCAAATCCGCAGAGTGGGATAATGCATTACTGGACCTTACCGGACCTATCTGTCTCACTCTATCACCACTGAACACTTATCGGAACCGGTTCTACTTGAGCGACCATAACTTCTTTAGATCTTCATGTGGATCCCTGAAAACTTTACTGGAGCATCTCAAGACTTATATCTAAAAACACTTTAAACCGCATCCTCTGATCCTCAACCTATCTTGGACTTTTACCTTGTTATCATAACTATTCTTCACTGTTCCTGATTGAGACTAATTTTCTCAATATCCTCAGCACACAGCTCATCCAATCCTTCTCATTAATGCAACATGAGTATGTTGACATTAATGACAACATTAGTTCAACCCATACTTGCAACACATACCACACCATTGGTGCAAGTTTTTTTATTTACTATGTGAGTACGACTACATTAATTGTGGTTTTAGTGGTTTATTATGCCTTCAACTGGCTCTAATCTAGCAGTTCTTGTTGGTATTGGTAGTTTGACAACTCTTTTCAATGGCTCCTCCCCCAAACAAGCATCCCTAGAAATTTGTTCTGAAAGTTTTCCATGAGGTAAGTCTTTTGATTCTTCTGCAGATGCGGTATTACCCACCTAGGATTTTGATTCTACATGTCAATGGTTAGAACAACACACTCTTGTTAGTTATTTTGTTGGGAGGACTCCCCCTAAAAGTGTGCTTAAAGATTGGGTTCAAAAGGCTTGGGTTCCTCATGGGGTCCTCCTTGATATGGTCCAAAATTTGACAAAGGGATTTTTTCTTTTTTGCTTTGTGGAGGTAAGTCATGTTTAGGCAATCCTGAATCATGGTCCTTGGTACGTCCAGTTCTCATTGTTGGTCTTCCAACCTTGGACCTGGGACTTCACTAGCTTAGATGACACCAAGTTGTAGGTTCCAGTCTAGGTTAAATTTCCCAGTCTGCCCTTGCCTTGCTTGCATTTTTTGCAAGCTATTGCATCCTCTCTAGGGAGAGTTATTTGTGTCAAACCTGATAGGTTCTTTTAAGCTTGCCCTCAAGAGCAAGTTTGTGTTGAAGTAGACCTTTCATAGGATTGGAAAGAGTCCATTGATATTGAAATTGGTACTCTGTGACATGCCCAGAAGGTCACTTATTTCAATCTACCGAACACTTATTATTAGTGTGAGTCTGCTGAACATAAGATCAAGGGTTGTCCTCTTGCAATCCCCCGTGCTCAGTCTTTGTCATGGGAAGCTAACACGCCCCATTTAGCAGAAGGTGTTGTTGAAAAACCAAATGAAAAATGGTCAACGGTTACCAACCAAAAAAATAAGTCCAGTGGCTCCAAGGCGGGTACCGAAACCCCTGCACCGACAAAAGATGTTTCAAACCCTTCTACAAAGGGGAAGGAAACCCACAAGGTGTCTCCTAGCATTTCAGCTCAAACAAGGCCTTCAGCTACATCCCAGCCTATTTTAATTATGATAACTCAGCCTACTAGGTCTCCTCCTGTGTCAGGATCTCTCAGGTGCTCTCGCAAACCTTCTCGACCTCTTGAAGAAAGAGAATATGTTCATGAGAAATGGAGACATTCGTCTCCTCCCATTCAGATTGGGATAGTCCCATTAGAATTTTTGTAGAATCACTATTCCTCTCTGGAAGATGTTGAATATAAGGAATAGAGGGGGGGGTGAATCAATATTCCACAAAACCACTTCTTAACAAGTTTATTAATCCAATTTTTAAAATCAATAACATGAAAGCAGAATAAGCATAAGAACAACAACCATAAAGACATAACACATGGACACCAGGATTTTTACATGGAAAACCCAAAAAAGGGAAAAACCACGGTGAGTGTTAGCTCACTATATATTATGATAGCTCAATACCGGATTACAAGAAGGCTCATTGCCTTAGGGCTCATTGCCCTATGAAGAAGTGTTCACTACACAAAGGCTCACTGCTAAGAGAAAAGAAGAAAGAAGAAGGATTGGCTCACTGCCAGAAGATGAACTGATGTAAGTGCATCTACCACATGCTGGATCACAGTTCTATTAAAGGTTCAATATACAAATTTAAAGGTCTTCATTTATCCTGCACTACTTCTCAACTTAACTACACATACTCTACTTTATGTCCTTGTTCAACTTTTCTACTCTGCACTTTGCTCATAATCCTTCACACTTTGAATTCACACTCCACAAAGCCAACAACAACAACCCAACATTTAATTCCATTAAGTATATATATTCGCTACAAGATTTATCTCATAATCAGGTCGACAAGCAAAACATAAACTGTGTACACAAATACTACATCTTGTCAGCTTGAACTTGTGTTCAATCTGCAATATGGACTTAAAAAAACATACAAAAGTCTTCATATAGGACAACTTCAATCATACCATCACTTAGATTGACTATTTAGGCAATATAACTTCTCCACATAAGAATCTAACATGTCTGTCAGCTTGTTCCTTAAGAGTATACTTGATCAACTCATCTGTCACATCATAATTCCCATTGCCGAGCATATGAGACTCTGAGATACATAACCAACAATCATTCTGGATCTCTTAACATACCTTCAGAACCGCAGAACAAAATATACAATTGCAGAGGAATGCAGACCCATTTCTCTAGCAATGTGCACTATTCCTGACTTAACTGTATTCACCCAGACTGAAGTATTTTACCATGTGACTTCTGGAGGAAGTCAAGACTTGAGCACTAGAAAAAATCATCACTAAATAGCTATGAACAACATACCTAATCCGCATCTACTGATCTTTTACTATAGAGACATACCATCCCAAACATTGTTACTTACTCTATATAATGTATACTGTTCATACTTAGTCATTTCTGCTTCTGGAGTAAAGTCTCTTTGTCATACTGGTGGAGTCTCTTTCCTTTGTTGCCATCAATGACAACATTCAATCATCAAGACAATGTCTCTTGCCAAAAATCCCCCCCTTTGGCATTGATGGCAACACTTAGTGAAAAATATGCATCTTCTCCCCCTTACTCTGTGTTTCTTCCCCCCAAGATGTTTGCTCATTTTTCACTGATCTTCTTCTCCCCCTTTGACAAAGGTGTATGTACAAGAGTCAAAATTGGACCAAAACTACAAAAAATCTTCATACTTTTCCACATATGTACACATACAATACTTCAACTCAATTAGTTATCAGTGAAAGAATATCCTTATACACAATCTTTAATTGTGTAATTTCTTCACCCCATTAAAGTTTAGCTCTTTCCAAAATTTGAATGTGACCATTTATTATAAAAACTAATTCTTCTACCTTTTGTACATCAAAATTTGTGTCAATTTGTGAAGCTGCATGTGCTTCTGCTGCAATACTGATCATTGAATCTAACTTAAGACTAATTAGTCCTCTCAATCAACACATTTTACTTTTCATCTGATCCCTCTTATTTACAATATCACTTAATTCATTATGAATATTAATTACTTGTATTTCTTTTCTTCTCACAGACTCATCTACTAGATCAAATGATTTAGAAATATTTATTAGATGCTATTTTAGATCCTTTATCCTTTCTTCTAGCTCTGTTGTGGCTACCGGCCAAGATAGACAAAATTTATATAGATCACTTGCTTCTTTTATAGCACTCTTATGCCTTTCATTTTATTGTCTAATAGAGGTTTGTCATTTACTATCATAATCTTCAACTCATTTAACCTTTTCTCATCAAACTCTTGTCTCCCTTTTGTCTCAATAGATTTCTCAAAAGATTCAAAATGCTCACTTACAGAATTTATAAGTTCTTTTAGTTGACATATTGAAGACAAAGAAGTATCCATCAACTTCTCCAAAATGTTGGATGCCTCACTAATTAGTTCACTGTCCTATATGTGAGACTTCAAAATTCCTTCCTGTGTCTTTGCCTACATAATAGATACCAGTTTAAATTTCTACACTAGGGACATTGAGTCCATGATTATTGGTCCTTGCAAAAATTTAGGCTCATCCATGACCTGTTTCTCTTTCTCCATAAAATGTTTGATTGACTTCGTAGTTTCTCTTGCTATACCAGAGACTTCTTCTTCTTGGTTTAGTTCCAAAGGATCTAAATCCATGATCTCATCAATCTTTTGTTCTGGAGAGGAGTTTTCTTTAGCTTGTTTCTCTTTAAGATCTTCATCTTTGTTTAGTTTCTCACCCTTCTCCTTGTCTGTTTGAACATCAGTTTCTTGTTCTAGAGGACTACTTATTTTAGATTTTAATGCAATATCAGTAGTAAGAACTGGATCATCTTTATCTCTCAACTCTCCCTCACCTTGATCCAAGTTTACTTTAGGAATAGATGTACCAACCCCAACATTTGTTTCTTCTTGATCATATATAGTTGGTAGAAGGTGATCTCTTAACACTTTTAAGGTGATTTCCTCTATATCCTTAGCTAATTTCTCAATGTCATCTGACATGAGAGTATTCATCCTTTTCTTTGTTCTAAATTCCTTATGCAACACTTTGGAGATTTTTGCTTTGTCTTCTGATGAGATCTCTGGACATAATTTTATCAGTGTATATTCTCTGAGCTCCACATCCTTGGCCATAAAAGCTTCCTTTCTTGTAGTCATTATACTGCCCAAGCTATCTAGGAGATTAGTAATAATCTCAATAAGTGCTTTCTTATAGATGTCCAACTATCTAACAACAACAGTCTCAATAATTCTTTTATCCAGATCATTGTACTCATCATATAGTTGGGCTATAGGCTTTAAATTTCCATCAATAGTTATAGCCTTTAGGACATCCTTGAGATTTATAGTAGCTTCTTCTGTCTCATCTTTCCCTAGCTTTCTTTTAGCTTTAATCTTACCAGAAGGTTTCTTCTTGTTGCTTCTAAAGGCTTTGGTGGCCTCAGTTTTCATTTTCTCCACATCTTCATCTGATTCAGTCTCTTCCTCATCAACTCCTATACTCACATACATTCTACGACCTTTTGTTTTCTATCTCTTGTGACTAGCTGCATAGGTTTTCACACTAGTAGAGGGTGTAGGACTAGAGGACATAGATGCAGTTCCTATGAAAGTAGAACCTCTAGTTCTTCTTTTAGTTATTGTTGGGTTCTCTGGTAACCTTTTTATCTTTTCCAGAGCCTTAACTGGTTCACTTTCTTTTCTTTCTTTTTCTTCTCTCTCTACTTGTACCTTTTCTCTTGTCTCTTTGATTTGTGTTTTGATGAAACCCCTTTTTAGGGCATAATTCTCTACCATCTTTTTGGCCTTTCTTGAGATTTCAGGTTTTCTCACCTCAACAAGTATTTTTGCAGACAGTTCCTCATAAGTCCCAAATCTTTCTTCATTTGGATCTCTAGGTTTGCTTAGCATATGTTGGGCATAATTTTCCAATATACCTCCATCTACCTCATAACCCATTGGCATAACCCATACTGTTCTAGGCTCAACGGCCTCCATCAAGCATTGATCTTTTCTCACAATAAAGTAGATAGTGTCCTTATATTTCTCAACAACTAATCTAGGGATCCTTTCCCTGGATTGTATTAACTTTTAGAAATTTTTGAAATAGCCCCATAGGGCTGAGTTTTGTGCATCAATATTACCTATATTACTCAACTGGTTTCTAATCTGAACTACAATTGGTTTGTCTCAGTCCAAAAATAGTTCTTCATGCCAGGTAACTCTTGCATAAAATAGACAAATAAGCACAGGATCAATGTACCAAATTTGAAAGGGTATTTGCCTTCCTTTTTTTCTTCAAGTTCTCCATTAATTGCTATTAGAGCAGTTCACACAGGTCATATTCTGTATTTTCCTTGATCATTTGATAAGAAACATAAATGGCTATATCGGAGACAGATTTTTCCTAGTTTCTGAAGTAGACCTTATACCCAATCACCATGGATACAAATCTAACTTTATGATCTTCAATATCATTGATAGTCAATGCCTTTTTATCAAATTTTGCTCCGGTGGCTTTCATTACTGCATCATTTTTCATACCCTTCAATATAGGTACTGTGTCGGTAGACTTTAGTCCTATGACAACCCTTATGGCATCTTTAGTGATCTTGAATGTAGAGTGGATCCATATAAACTCATCATGAATTCAACTTAAGACACATCGGACCCATTCATCTTTCGTAAAAACTGGGCAATCTATAAACTAAATAAGTTTCTTTTCTTCCAGTACTTTGAATTCTTCCTTCAGATCAAGTTTATTGTCACTTAGATGATTTAGATACAGAACTCTAAGTAGACTACCTTCGATTTCTTCTAAGGGAACATGTATATAAGCCCTAACATCCTCTGCATGTAACACACCAAACGAAATATCTGAAAATACACCATTTGGATCAGCCTCTGTTGATTTGAAAGGATGCTTCTTGATTTTTGGCCATGCTCTTTCAGTTATATCAATCACATGTGGTGTAGCCATTTTTTCAAAAGTTCAAATAGATTCACAGTGGGGTTTCAAATTTGATAAATACCTCTTTTTGCTGAATTAGGGTTTTCTTTGGTCTTGTCTTAATTTGCTTTGGAAATCACTGAGTCACTTGGAATTTCTCTTCAAATCACCTTAAACACTTGAAAGATTGAATGAAAAGTGATTAAAATTTTACAAATCCAAGCCTTTTAATCCCTTGAATCCTTAACTTAATCGTCATAGATGCGGTCTTTCAAAAAGCTACCAAACTCTTCTCTGACAACCACAGTCAATCCATATTGCTCCGTAATGCTTTGCATTAGATCTTTCTCTACATTAATTTCTTTTAGAGGCTTTGTCATAGAGTTCTTCACAACATACCTTAGTGCCAGATTTCAGCACTAACTTTCTCGTTGGGGGTTTTGGATTTTCAACACAGCTTCCCTTGATCCAGAGCTCCCAATTTACTTCCTAGAGGAAGTATCTGCACCAGATGCTAGTGCAGATCCATCCTTGACTCCAATTACTTCTTTCTTTATCCAGATCTTGTCCATTTCTTTCTTAGTTTTGAATTGGATCAAATTTTTCTTTTCCCTTATCATTCCTTTGCTCTGCTTTCCTTTCTTTGGCATAGTAGTTTCTTTTCACATTCTTGCTTCTGCAAAGCCTTGCAACATGTCCAAACTTGTTGCAATTGTAGCACACAATGTTTCCCTATCCTTGATTCCTTCCTCTTAATGAATTCATCCTTGATCTACATTGATTAGCCATGTGTCCAAATCTATTGGAAGCAAAACATCTTCCATTGAATGATTGAGTATTCCTTGAATTGTGAAAGCCATTTCTTACCAGACTTCTGCATTGATTTGATCTATGACCAATTTTCTTGCAATTGAAACATTGACCAGAGAATGATGGAACATTCTAATTTATTCTACTCCTACACTGAGTAGCTTTATGACCAAACTTTTTACAATTAAAACAATGGCCATTGAAAGATGGGTACCTTTGAGCATTTGGCTGTCTGACCGAAGGTTATCTAGGTCTTCTTCTTTGATTCCTGAATTGGTTGCCTTTGTTTTGCTTCAACTAAAATTTTCCTTGACCTGATTTTGAACTTTCTCCTTTCTCAAATCCTAAGCCTTGCTTATCATCTAAACTCTTTTGACTAGCAATCATCTCATCAAGTTTTGCAAAACTTATCTTGAACTTTTCTTCATAGCTCTTGGTTTTTTCCAAGTCTTTTTTCAGGCTCACAACTTCTTCCAATTTGACACATTCTTCTATCTTTCTATTTACCATCAGATTTAGATCCTTTTCTGCTTTAGGTCTTTTAATAACTTCCACTTTCAAATCATCCAGGGTTTCATTTGTTGATATCAGTTGTTCACTAACATCTCTATATTTTTCTTTGAATTTCTTGACTTGTTCTTTCAGCTTTAGAATACAATCATCAGCTTCTTGAATGCTATCCTTTAGATCCTTGATTTTTGCTTTAGATTTTTCAAGATCAATAAGAGCTGCTTCTAGTTCAACATTGTTTTCATATGAAAAGTTTCCATACCTTCTGGCTGCCATGATTGATCTCTCCTAGATCTTCCTCAAGCAGTTAGGCTTCTTCCAAGGAACTTCACTCTGATACTAATTGTTGAATATAAGGAATACTGAGAGGGGGGTGAATCAATATTCCACAAAACCACTGCTTAACAAGTTTATTAATCTAATTTCCAAAATCAATAACATGAAAGTAGAATAAGCATAAGAACAACAACCACAAAGACATAACACATGGACACCAGGATTTTTACGTGGAAAACCAAAAAAAGGAAAAAACCATGGTGAGTGTTAGCTCACAATATATTATGATAGCTCAATACCGGATTACAAGAAGGCTCACTGCCTTAGGGATCACTGCCCTATGAAGAAGTGCTCAATTCACAAAGGCTCACTACCAAGAGAAAAGAAGAAAGAAGAGCGATTGGGTCACTGCTAGAAGATGAACTGATGTAAGTGCATCTACCACATGCTGGATCATAGTTCCATTAAAGGTTCAATATACAAATTCAAAGGTCTTCATTTATCCTTCCCTGCTTCTCAACTTAACTACATATACTTTTCTTTCTGTCCTTGTTCAACTTTTCTGCTCTGCATTTTGCTCATAATCCTTCACACTTCAAATTTGCACTCCACACAGCCAACAACAACCCAACATCGAATTCCATCGAGTATATATATTTTCTACAAGATTTATCTCATAATCAGGTCGGCAAGCAAAACATAAACTGTGTACACAAATACTACATATTGTCGGCTTAAACTTGTGTACAATCTGCAATGTGGACTTAAACAAACATATAGAAGTCTTATATAGGTCGGCTTCAATCATACCATCACTTAAATTGAGTATTCCGATAATATAACTTCTCCGCATAAGAATCTAACATGTCTGTTGGCTTGTTCCTTAAGAGTATACTTGATCAACTCATCTGTCACATCATAATTCCCACTGCGGACCATATTAGAGTCTGAGATGCATAACCAACAATCATTCTGGATCTTTTAGCATACCTTCAGAACCACAGAATAAAATATACAACTGTGGAGGAATGTAAACCCATTTCTCTAGCACTGTGCACTATTCCTAACATAACTGTGTTCACCCAGACTTAAGTATTTTACCATGTGACTTTAGGAGGAAGTCAAGACTTGAGCACTAGAACAAATCATCACTAAATAGCTATGAACAACATACTTGATCCACATATATTGATCGTTTACTATGGAGACATACCATCCCAAACATTGTTACTTACTCTATATAATGTATATTGTTCATACTTAGTCATTTCTGCTTCCGAAGTAAAGTCTCTTTGTCATACCGGTGGAGTCTCTTTCCTTTGTTTCCATCAATGACAACATTCAATCATCAAGATAGTGTCTCTTGCCAACATAAGAGCTAGACTCTGAGGAAAAGGTGGAGTTTCTACAATGAAATTTCTTTCTTAGAATGTTTGAGGTCTCACCGACCTCTTTAGGAAGTATTTTGTTAGGGATACTCTTCAGAAGTATGCTGGTATCAATGTTTTGTGTTTTTAGGAAGTGCAAGTAGCTAGTTTTTTGCTTTCTTTGGCTTGTCATTCTATTTGGCCATCCAGTAAAATGTTATGTACAAATCATAAAGCTGGGTGTGGAGAAGTGATCATCCTTCTATCCCCATGATGGCATGCTTCGGTGGTTGCTCATGGGTCTAACCCCATGCACTGGCTTATCTGGATTCTTCTTAACATTGATAATCATTCCTTTGGGATTATTAATGTTTATGCCTTGAATGATGTCGTCAAAAGATCTCATCTCTGGCATTGGATTGTTGAATCATTACCAATAGCCACCTAGGTGCTTTGTGGGGATTTCAATATAGTTGAGATGACATATGATAAAGATGGTCTTCTACCATTTCGTTGGGAAGTTGGTGAAAGAGAGGCATGGTTTTACATGCGACATAAATTGGGTCTCTTCGATCCTAACATTGGTCGCCTCCATTCTCATTCTCTATGGCATACTTGGTGCAATTTTTGAGCTAGGTCTAACAGGATATTTAAATGCCTTGATCGGGCTATGATCTTGGCATAATATTTGTTCTCTTTTGCTAGATCTTCACCACTCCTGATAATGCCATTAGTGGATATGACGTTATCATACAACTTTCTTATTCTGTTTTGCATTGAATGGCATGTCAGACAACCCCACACTAGTAGGACCCAATTTTTTTTAACACCTCTCTGTTGAGTCACCAGCCCATGCTGGCCCACATCCACACCATCTGGAATCTTGAATGCAGACCGCCCCACTCAACAAGTTAGATCAAGTGGTGGAATGATGCTATCACACAGACTATGAGGTTTCTTCGCATCTATGGGCATTAGTTGGCCATTTTTCATAGGCGGTCTTATGTAACAACAACATCTAACCTCTGCGTTGCCATGGAGGCCTTGGTAGCTAACCCTTTCTACCCTTCTCTGCAAGTTAGGGTTGCGAAGCTAAGACATCAAAAGTAATTTGTTGATAATTGTGCCACCAGAGGGGCACAACTCAAGGCCAGATTACACTGGCTTAAGATTGGGGATAGTGCCTCGAAAGAATTTTTCATGGTTCTTCGATCCAAACATTCCTCACCAGGTAGCAAGTGCATAAAAAAGGGCTCTATTGTGCTTTCAGAGTTACCTGATATTCTCTAGGAATTTGTTAAGAACTATGAGCAAGTTTTTACAACCCAAGATTATACTCTTGAGCAGACAAATGCACTCTAGGATTGTCTTGTTATTATGCCAAATAGGCTTTCCTCAGCCCAGACAACCTTTTGTGAACAATTGCTCACAATTGAAGACCTTAAAGAAGCCGTCTACACTATGGCTGATGACAAGGCTTTAGGAATTGATGGATTTCCCTATGAATTTTACAAAGCTCTATGGGATTGTGTAGGAAAGGATCTGCATAAATTTTATCTTGAAGCCTTTCATTTTAAATCCCTAGGTAATCGTATCAATAAAGGTAATATAAAATTCATACCTAAATCATGTGATCCTGAGGATATTTGTAACTAGTGTCCCATTACACTCCTCAATGTTTCCTACAAAATCATTGCCAAAGTCCTTACTCTCAAAATCTGGCACCTCTTACCCTAGGTTGTGCACCCTGAATAGATTGGTTTCATCAAATCTAGGTTCATCTTGGACAATGACATTGCTATTTGGGAAGGCATGGAGTGGGCGAGATGCTCTAATCAAAAGGCCATTTTCCTCAAAATTGATTTTGCCAAAGCCTATGACTGCATCGAATGGCCTTTCATTTTAGTCATGCTTTCAAAACTTAGTTTTGGCCCAAATTTCATTTAGTTTGTGAATATGTTGTTTTCTGACACTTCAACTTGCATCACCATTAATGGCCACCAATCCCAATCCTTTGGTTTGTTCCATTCCATTCGTCAAGGCTGCCCGCTTGCCCCCTCACTTTATGTGCTATCTACTGAAGGGTTTGGCTATCTTCTTTCTCATTCCATTTCCCAGGGATTGGTTCATAGGATTTCCTTGCCTAATTCAACAGCTCAACTTGTCAATGGCCACTTTGCCGATGATTCCTTCCTTACCTTACTAGAAGAGGAAAATACTATCAAAGTTTATCTTGATTGTCTCGAGACCTTTTGCTTGGCCTTTGGTTTGGCCATTCAATGGCACAAAACCTTATATTACAGAAAATCAATTCTTCCTAGCCCCCTTTGGATTCAACAATATGGGTTGAAATGGATTGCTCTTGGCAAAATCTTCTAATTTCTTGGTATTCCTTTCACCTTTTAGGCTTCTTCTATTGATCTCTGGCAAGTGGTTCTTTCTCACATTGAGTAGAAATTAGCCTTTTGGGTTACCAAACCGCTCTCTGACTGGGAAATTTTAGGTATGCTCCAAAGTTCTAGTAATGACTCATGTGTACTACACTTATTGTTGGGCCCCTTCCAAGGCCTCGTATGCTAAGTTGGAAAAATCACTTAGAGATTTTCTTTGGGCATCTTCTGAGACCCGTCACAGTTTTCACCGCATTTCTTGGGAGTTTTGTTGTCTTCCCAAAGATTCTAGCGGCCTTGGCCTTCTATCTACTCAGCAACAAGGGGTTGCTCTCTGTGTCAAATGGATCATCCATGCTCTTACTGGTAATGAGGCCTGGAAAATCCTCCTCATGCATAATATTGAAGCGGGTTTTTCCACCCACAAATCTACTTGGAAGGGAATTGGCCTTCCAACCCTTCTTTTAATGTGGGAGCCTATTCATATTTTGAGTACCTTTGTTGCCAAAAGCATCTGGCGTGCCTGGGAGGCGGTCAAACCCTAGCTCTGCTAGTCAGGGAATGGTTTTTGTGATGGGCTTTCCTTTAATCAACAGAATATGTGGTGGTCTTTTTTTTGAGTATTGGTCAGCCATTGGCTAAGATTCCTTGGCTTAAGGCTCTTAGATTTCGTAAGAAGGGTAGCTAGACCTTACATGATCTATTTCATAGACCCACTATGTGCAGTATCTCGTGGGATGCTCTCCGTGCCTAGTTTAGCTTTCAAAACCATGACCGTGAAAATTACAATGGCCTGGTGAGTGTCATTCCAGATGAGATGCTTCATAAGGTGGGTATCTATTCCACTAAACCCTGGTAGAAGGACTGACAACGGTTTCTAGAAACTACAAGCCTTGGATTGGTTATCAATGTTTTTTGCCTCATTTTCCCATGATCGACACCCTAAATCAGCAACGGCATCTTCAGTCCTCAATAACTATTTGGCGTAAAAGATTTTTTGCTGTTTGGTTTGCAATTGTTGAACCCAAGCTCACCCACTTTACCTAGTGTATTATTTTCCATGGCTTACTAGTGGGAGCTCGACTATTTCATTTGGGGATTCAGGACCCTCACTGCCCTTTTTATGGGTAGGCCAAATCATTTTAGCATCTCTTCTAGTATTTTAGCAAAGCTCAATAGTTGTGGACTTGGATCCACAATTTCTTTCAGCCATTTCAGCCAGAGCCTTTCTCCTAGCCTATGGTTTTATTGGGAAACTCTCCCAGGACTCTCACAAAGTATACTTTGATTTGGCACACTTTCAGGGTGGAAATCTTCTTCAGTCTATGGAAAGATAGAAATTCCTGTATATTTTCTCACATCAAAATTAATACTATTGTTTCTTTATATTCTAAAGCTATTATTTGCTATAATGTTCTATAGATTCAAGTGCAAGCTAACAAAGTTACGCTTAAATTTTCTCACCTTTAGGAGCTGCTGGACCACTGGGGCAATGCCCCTTGTACTGTAGCTCATGTGCCTCCCTCTCCCACTTCCTCCAGGGGCTGGTCACCTTCATGGGGCCAGTGGCAAAGTGGTTCTACCAGGGATTCTCGTCCCAGTGCTCAGGCTCCTCCTCATTGTTGTTTTCACCCTCGGCGGTGACGGTTGTCCTCTCCCCCTCCACGAGTTGGCCTGGGGTGGCCTTTTGGTGGAGCTTTGGGGGGAAGTAGAGATTCTAGATGGCCTTCCAGTGGTTCCACTCTTGGCAGTGGTTCTAGTTGGCCCACTGATAATTCTAAATGGGTCCTGCATTTGGATTTAGCAATTTCACTGTGCCATGAAGATAAAAATACAAAAGCAGAAAAGGATGACAATGGTTGGGCTCCTCTTGACGTCATCCCAGACCCTACTACTATATGAGGCAACCTACATGATTAGGATCCACCATCCTCTGGAATTGCTCTAGCCTCTTAATGGCCCCTTTTTAATTGTTGTTTCTATTATGTTTTCTAGATTCTAGGTGTAGCCCTTGACTTTATGACTTTCTGGGCTCTACCCATGTGACTTTTGGGGTGTGCCTTTAACCACCCACCCTTTTTTTGTGGCTATGTATATTATTATCTTGTATTATTAATATAGATATAGTCGCCTATTCATAAAAAAACTCGTGCCAACATACACTTGTCCTAATTACTCATGATTTCTTTGCTGGAACCCGTGTGATCCTCCCAGAAGTAATTAATATGCCCCAATCAAGTGAATTCTCATGATTTAAATGGTAAATTGCTTTCATAATCTCACAATTGCTGGTGCAAGGCACCCAAGAACACTTTGATAACCTTAGTGCATTTTGAAGCATTTTGCTTACGTGTGTTGTAATAAGGCTTTTAGCCATGGATGCAAGGTCCTTTTGTGTGGTCAAGATGTTTGGGGTGACCATATAAACCTCACTCATTCTTAGTCCACTTGGACCCTAGTTGTGCCACTTAGGCCTAGTAGGTCTAATGATTGGTTTTTGAGTCTTTTTGGTTGTTCTAGTGTTTTAGCATGTTTTAGGGAGTGTGTTGGTCATTTGAGATCCTTAGACAAGTTGAACCAATCGGTATCTTGGTATAAATGTAAAAATACCATAGTGTCAAATGTTGCCAATGGTGTCAATGACACATTGGCTGGTTACAACTTGTTTTGGATAGTTAAAAACTGTTGTTGGAGGTTGGATACCGACTTGGATCAGTTTATACTATTGTCATCTCACTCCTATATGGAAGAGAAGTTTTGGTACGGAGTTTTAGGCACAGAAATAAAGAAAACTGACTATTTTTTTGTGTTTTTCTCCTGTTGTACGGCCTGTACAGATTGGCCAGGTGGATCCATGCTATTTTTCTGAAACTACTTGGAGTCAGGGTTCGAATGTAGCAAGTTTGAGGTCCTGAAGTGATTTGAGTAGAAATTTATTGCAATCTTTATTCGAACTGGTCTAAAACCCTATTTTCTAGGGTTTATCATACAAAATCCGCCCTAGAATGCATTCTAACTGATGAAACCTCATGCAAATCAGTGAAATGCAGGCTAGGGATGTACTTTATCTAATTCCAAAAGCATTTTTATGGGAAAGACAATCTTCAAATTTTGAGGTGATGCCCTAGGTCAAGTATTCATAGGTATTTGACCAAATTTATGCAATTTGTTGTTGTAAATGACAAAACTCTAATAAGGTGAGTGAATGAATGGTGGTTTTGAGATGTTTGTATGTGGAGGAAGCATTCCAAGTCCTTCTCCTAGTTTTATGAACCCAAATTAGACCACTTGCTTTGTAACCTAGACCTAAACTGATCAATTAGGCCTAGTGACCTAGTGGGTGTGTTGGATTGCTGGAGTAGAGTTGGGGTTGGATTGCTAGAGTAGAGTTGGGACTAGAGGTTTGGAAGTTTGTTGAAGTGCCCTAAAGGGTATTCAAATCCATCATTTGCTTGCCTAGTCATTTAGGGTTTTGTCAACCTTTGTAGTGAAAACCTAGTTTGTAGGGCTAGTAGCCTTGCTAGGCCAAGTGAAGGTTGGAGAGTTGTGGGAAGTTGGTGATCAAACCAACTGTATAAAAGGTGTTTGTAGACCTGTTGAAAGGTGTGGAAATAATCCGGAGAGTTGGACAATAGCCTGGTTAACAAATCCTTAGTTTGCCTTGGTGTGGCCTTGCTTGCATAAAGTAGGTGAAGTGGGTGAGTGGGCAGAGAGAAGAGAAGACCATTGTTGCTTCCCCAGTGCCACTCTGCATCATGTGGTATCAGAACCATCAAAGAGATGGGAGATAGAGAAGAAGAGGAGGAAATTCCTCAAAGGGTGACTAATGCCAAATTGGAAAAAATAGTGAGAAAGCAAGCAACCAAGAACAAAAGGATGGAGGCTAAGATAAAGAAGTTGAAGAAGGACAAGGATAAGAAGAAGAAACCAGAAGTCTTCATAGATCAGATGAAGAGGATCAAGATGAAGAAGAAGTGCCTATGGAAGAGCCACAAGGAGGCATGTCAGAAAGACAATTCTTAGATGCACTTGGAAAGTTGAGTAGGAAGGACACTAAGGTGGACTTACCTATGTTTCCTAGTAAGATGGATCCAGAGGAGTGCCTTGATTGGATAGAGGCAATGGAGAACTATTTTGAATGTGAAGAAGTGGCAAAAAATCAGAAAGTGAGGATTGCCAAATCAAGAATGAAAGGGCTAGCCTTAAGTTGGTGGAACTTCATTCAAAATGAGAGGATAGAGGGTGATAGGAACCCTATCACTACATGGAGGAAGATGGTGCTTGAAATCAAGAAGCAATTTGTTCCTGAAGACTATGAAGTCAATTTGCACAAGAAGTTGCAAAACTTGAGATAGAAGGACATGGACGTGAGCACATACACAGAGGAGTTTCACAAGATGTCATTGAAAGCTAAGATGCCTGAGAATGAAAAATAGAAACTTGCAAGGTATCTAAATGGTCTTAAGTTCTCCATTCAAGATGAATTAAGTCTCTTTAACCCTGAGATAGTCCATAAGTGTTTTCAAATGGCATTGAGGATTGAGGACAAACAAAGGAGAAAAGGTGATTCAAACAGTAGAGGCAGAGGCAATCTAAATTTTAGAGGCATGGACAGATTTCAAAACAGAGACAACTTTCCTAGACACCAAGATGGCAGATCACAAGAGGGCAGTCAAGTGCAGGCTGATAGAAACAGTGCTAATCAGAGTCAGTTTAGAGGGAGAGGTAATGGTAGAGGAAGAAGTGGAGGCAAGGGTCCCACCGCATTCACTGGAAGGTGTTTCTCCTACAATTAGATAGGACATCAGTCCTTTAGGTGCCCGAAGAAGATGGGACACACTGTTGCAAATCAGAAAGATAGAAGGGTGTAGCTCCTTCAAGAGGAGGACTGTCAAAGCACCACATCATACCAAACTACCTCTTCCAAGTCTGCAGCACCAGAGAGTGGAGAATGCATCATGTTTAACTGGTCCCTCATCATGCCAGCCACCAAGGAGTGGCCCCAAAGGAACAACTTGTTCAGAACCACTTGCAAGGTGAAAGGAAAAGTCTGCAAGGTAATAGTTGATTCAGGTTCTTCTGAGAATTTAGCCTCTAATGAAATGGTGAATAAGTTAGGATTGCAAAGGATACCTCATCCTAACCCCTATAGAGTCTTTTGGCTAACCAAGGACCAACAAATTGTGGTGAAAGAACAATGTTGGGTTGAATTCAAGATAGGTGAATATCATGATAGGATTCTTTGTGAGATAGTGGATATGGATGCATGCAACCTTCTTCTTAGCATACCTTGGCAACATGATACAAGTGCTCAACATGATGGTAAGTAGAATGTAATTCATTTGTCGAAAAATGGTGAAAATTTCACAATGACTCCTTTGATTGATGACAGTAAGGAAAAGACCATTCCTAGTTTAGTTATGTTGGTATGTGAAAAGGAGTTTTTGGCTAACCTCAAGGAGGAGAAAGTACCATGTTTTGCAGTGGTCATCAAGCCCAAGGATGCAAATCCTAAGAAGATCAAAGTGTAGCAGCCTCTTAGGAGGATTGGACCAAAAGAAGTGGAGGAACTATTGGAGAAGTTTCATGATGTGATAGCCGATGAAAGTAAGGATGCCCTTCCACCAAAGAGGGAGATTAGTCATTGCATTGATCTCATCCCTGGATCCACTCTACCAAACCAAGCAGCCTACAAGTTGACCCCAGAGCAAAATGTAGAAGTGGCAAGACAAATCCAAGACTTGTTGGATAAAGGGCTTATCAAGAGGAGTATTAGCCCATGTGTAGTACCTGCAGTACTTGCACCCAAGAAGGAAGGCACATGGAGACTATGCATTGATTCCAGGGTCATCAACAAGATTACTATCAGGTATAGATTTCCAATGCCTAGAATAGAAGATTTAATGGATTGCTTGGGTAGGGCTAAGTATTTTACCAAGATGGATCTAAAAAGTGGTTACCACCAAATTAGGATAAGGGAGGGGGATGAGTGGAAAATGACCTTCAAAACTAATGAAGGGCTATTTGAATGGGTTGTGATGCCTTTTGGCTTATCAAATGCACCAAGTACCTTCATGAGGTTGATGAATGAGGTGCTAAAACCATTCCTTAACAAGTTCATTGTTGTATATTTGGATGATATATTGGTTTTTAGTGACAGCAAGGAAGATCACATAAGACATATCCATCAAGTGCTTAGAAGGCTTCAAGAGGAGAAGTTTAGAATTAACCTTGACAAATGTGTCTTCCTACAAGAAGAATTGACATTCTTGGGGTTTGTCATCTCTAAGGGCAGCCTCAAGATGGATCCAAGCAAAGTGGAAGCCATTCTTAATTGGCCAACACCTACTATAGCCTCTAAGGTAAGGAGTTTACATGGTTTATGTAGTTTTTATAGGAGGTTCATTAGAGGGTTTAGTGCCATTTGTGCTCCACTTGTTGACACCATAAAAGGGGGCAAGAAATGTGTGTTTGTATGGACAAATGAGGCCAATCAAGCCTTTGAACTATTAAAGAAGAAAATATCAGAACAATCGGTCCTAGTGCTGCCTGATTTTGATAAGACCTTTGTGGTTGAGTGTGATGCAAGTAAGAGGGCTGTAGGAGGAGTCCTAAGTCAAGATGGGAGGCCTGTAGGCTTCTTTAGTGAGAAGTTAAATGAGGAAAAATAGAACTATTCTACCTATGATCTAGAGTTATATGCAATGGTTCAATCATTGAGAAAATGGAGACACTATTTACTACCCAAGGAGTTTGTTGTTTTTATTGATAACCATGCTTTGAGCTTCTTGAACAGTAGTAGAAGTTAAACCACAAGCATATCAAGTGGATGGAGTGCATCCAAGCATACACATTCTCAATTAAACACAAGAAAGGAGTGGCCAATAAGGTAGCTGATGCCTTAAGTAGGAGGAATCTTGTGGTTCAAACCATTCAGTTGGAGAGTACATGTATACATGCCATTAAGGATTAGTATGCAGAAGATGAAGACTTCAAGGAACCTTACCAAGTTTGCAAAGCCATGATAGGTAGGTATAACACTAATTTTTGTGATTTTTTGATACAAGATGGACTTCTTTTCAAAGGCAACCTATTGTGTATTCCAAGAGGGTCTGTTAGAGACTGTATCATTTAGGAGAAGCATTGTGGCAGCATGGTAGGCCACTTTGGCATTGATAAGACCCTAGAATTGGTTAGGAGATACTACTATTGGCCAAGGTTACAACTAATGTAAGAAAGTTTGTAGAAACTTGTCAAATTTGCCAAAGAGCTAAGGGGCATACATCAAATGTAGGTCTCTACACTCCACTACCTATCCCTTCAAAGCCTTGGGATTCCATTAGCATGGACTTTGTACTTGGTTTGCCTAGGACCAAGAATGGACATGACAGCATTTTTGTGGTTGTAGATAGGTTCTCAAAAATGGCTCACTTCATCCCACGTAAAACCACACATGATGCCTCACACACAGCAGGTCTTTTCTTCAAGGAAATAGTTAGATTACATGGTTTACCTTTGTCCATAATCTCTGACAGAGACCCCAAGTTCATAGGACACTTCTGGAGGACACTTTGGAAAAGACTAGGTGCAAACTTGTCATTATCATCAGCCTAACATCCTCAGTCTAATGGTTAGACTGAGGTGATCAGTAGGTCACTTGGTAACCTCCTAAGGTGCCTAACTAGAGAGCAGGGTGCTAGTTGGGATTTAGTTTTGGCTCAGGCAGAGTTCTCATACAATGACACTGTCAACAGAAGCACCAGCCTGTCACCTTTTCAAATTGTTTATGGCACTCACCCAAGGGGTATTTTGGAACTTAGAGAGGTTGGAGGACTGGAGAAGAGCAGTGCATTAGCTGAAGACTTTGTCCAAGTGATGAAAGATGTCCATGAGCAAGTAAAATAGAAATTATAGTCTACCTCTGCAAAATACAAATAGTCTGCTGACAGAAAGAGAAGGGATCTGCAGTTCAAAGAAGGGGATTTGGTCATGGTGCATCTAAAAAAGGAGAGGCTACCTACAGGTAAATACACTAAGCTACTCATGAAGAAGATTGGGCCTTATGAAGTGCTCAAGAAATGTGGAGAAAATGCCTACAAAATCAGACTTCCGGATGGCATTGCCTTGTCACCAATCTTTAATGTTTCAGACCTTTATCCCTATAAGGGATCTGATCCTTAGACAGCTGTGGAAGAAGAACAAACTGATCAGACACTACAAGAACTGATTCCTTCATCTCCTGATCAGATTGAGTGTATTTTGGATAAAAGGATTGCAAAACAAACTAGGAGGCACACCTATTATGAGTATTTGGTGAAGTGGCTCAATAAGCCTCAGGAAGATGCAACTTGGATGAGCAGAGTAGCCATTGAGAAGGTAGGTTTCACCTTTGACAACATTCCCAACTCAAGAGACTTGAGTTCTGTTTGACAGTGGGTGTATGGTGCAGGGCACCCAAGAACACTTTGATAACCTTAGTGCATTTTGAAGCATTTTTCTTAGGTGTGTTGTTTTGTTTAATGTGTGTTGTAATATGGCTTTTAGCCATGGATGTAAGGTCCTTTTGTGTGGTCAAGATGTTTGGGGTGACCATATAAACCTCACTCATTCTTAGTCCACTTGGACCCTAGTTGTGCCACTTAGGCCTAGTAGGTCTAATGATTGGTTTTTGAGTCTTTTTGGTTGTTCTAGTGTTTTAGCATGTTTTAGGGAGTGTGTTGGTCATTTGAGATCCTTAGACAAGTTGAACCAATCGGTATCTTGGTATAAATGCAAAAATACCATAGTGTCAAATGTTGCCAATGGTGTCAATGACACATTGGCCAGTTACAACTCGTTTTGGACAGTTGAAAACTATTGTTGGAGGTTGGATACTAACTTGGATCAGTTTATACTATTGTCATCTCACTTCTGTATGGCAGAGAAGTTTTGGTACGGAGTTTTAGGCACAGAAATAAAGAAAACTGAATTTTTTCCCTATTTTTCTCCTATTGTACGACCTGTACGGATTGGCCCAGTGGATCCATGTTATTTTTCTGAAACCACTTGGAGTCAGGGTTCAAATGCAGCAAGTTTGAGGTCCTGAAGTGATTTGAGTAGAAAGTTATTGCAATCTTTATTCAAACTGGTCTAAAACCCTATTTTCTAAGGTTTATCATACAAAATCCACCCTAGAATGCATTCTAACTGATGAAACTTCATGCAAATCGGTGCAATGCAAGCTAGGGATGTACTTTATTTGATTCCAAAAGCATTTTTCTAGGAAATACAATCTTTGAATTTTGAGGTGATGTCCTAGGTCAAGTATTCATAGGTATTTGACCAAATTTATGCAATTTGCTGTTGTAAATGACAAAACTCTGATAAGGTGAGTGAATGAATGGTGGTTTTGAGATGTTTGTATGTGGAGGAAGTGTTCCAAGTCCTTGTCCTAGTTTTATGAACCCAAATTAGACCACTTGCTTTGTAACCTAGACCTAAACTGATCAATTAGGCCTAGTGACCTAGTGGGTGTGTTGGATTGCTGGAGTAGAGTTGGGACTAGAGGTTTGTAAGTTTGTTGAAGTGCCCTAAAGGGTATTCAAATCCATCATTTGCTTGCTTGGTCATTTAGGGTTTTGTCAAGCTTTGTAGTGAAAACCTAGTTTGGAGGGCTAGTAGCCTTGCTAGGCCAAGTGAAGGTTGGAGAGTTGTGGGAAGTTGGTGATCAAACTAACTGTATAAAAGGTGTTTGTAGACCTATTGGAAGGTGTGGAAATAGTCTGGAGAGTTGGACAATAGCCTAGTTAACAAATCCTTAGTTTGCCTTGGTGTGGCCTTGCTTGCATTAAGTAGGTGAAGTGGGTGAGTGGGCAGAGAGAAGAGAAGACCATTGTTTCTTCCCCAGTGCCACTCTACATCAATTGCATTCAGAGAGCCTAAGAATTCAACAGAGTTGCTATAATGAACCTCTGACCAGATTTTTAACACAACAAAGGATCATCTGCACACAAATTTCTGGTATTCATCTACATATTCCAATTTAGGTTCTGCAAACTAGGTATGTATGAATATGAGCCCTAATTGGTTATTTCCTAATGATATTCCATGATTTTGAGCTAGAAAAGAACTAGAATGCTGAAATTAAATGAATTTAGGGTTAAATATGGGTTAGATGTATGCTTAAATGTAATGCTTATTGATTTCATAGATTTAGTAATGCTAACCCTAGTATTACAGAGTGCCCTAGTTAAGACAAGTCCATGACATTGTAGGACATGATGTCTCAACCATGTATGGATAAACGTGATGTAGAGTTTAAACAAAGCATGTTCCCTAAAGCACACAACATATAAAACAAACAGGGATTTGCAGAGGATACCAATTCTAGTAACACGAACATTGAGGCATTTAGAGCTAGAATCAATAGTAGGGAAGATCATCTCATCTTGAAGAACATAGTGACATTAGGGATGTACTATGTAGCTGGCTTCTTGTATGTTGCAGAGGCTCTGGAACTTGTGATTGAGTGTACACATAATTATAATGTCATCATAAGGAGAGTTGAGAAACATGGGCAAGTTTATGTTGACTTTTTTGTGGATGGTATAACTGAGGCATTTAATTTTCCAACAACCAAAGGAATTTATGTGCCAGACCTAGAGGCACTAGCCGAGGAATATGATCTCAATTAGAAGGATTGTAGAAAAGTGATTATTTAGGAATGGAGAGATCCGGATAGCAAAGCCAAAGCAGTGGCTAAGATGTCACAACATTTATATAAATATGATTTCATCTCAGAAGTGTAGTATATGACATTTTTACTCAGTAGGATGAATGGAAGGACAAAATGTGGGAACTTTGAATACTGGATGTTCAGATTGATCTGGATGGTCATTGAGAACAAGGATGGAAAGGTCCAGTGGGCCAAGATTATTAGTGATGCCATAAACAATTAGATGGTGAAATGGAGAAAAGTAAAAGACAAAGTATTCAAAATGAATTCATATATGGTATATGCCTATGCTACTAGGGGCACTTTTGATGGCTTATAGACCATAGGAAGCATGGGCAAATTGCCCCATGAGAAGACTCCCTAGGAACATTTGTTGAAATTAGGATAGACAACTGAGAGGGGGGGTGAATAAGTTGTCACAAAACTTTTATCTTTTGTTGCATTTAATCTTATTTACCACTTATTAACAGATTAATGATATAACTATGAAAGCATGAATCAACAACATATGAGTGGAAACATAATCAACACACATAACACTAGGATTTTTATGTGGAAACCCGGTTAAGGGAAAAATCACGGTGGGGGTTAACCCACAAGATTTATTCTCTATTAAAAGAATAGAAAAATGGGAAGGCACTTGCCTTTGGGCACACTACCTAGAGCTCACTACTCAAAGGAGGCTCACTGCCTACAAGAACATTCACAATGTTAACACTGAATGGTTGAACTAAGAAACATCATCTTCTTCATGGAAGGTTTAGTTCCATTGAAGTGCATGACACCTTTGCTCTGCCCCCACTCACTTCCTTGCTACAACCACATCTTCGCTCATCACCACACATTTCCATGACTTCACAACACTTATTTATACATGTCATCGACTTTGGAATGAACATCAAAGTCGGCTAAACAATCATCTATCTTGAACATTCTCCAAGATAGGAATTACCATCAATTACAATCACAAGACTTGACTTAATACAAAATGCTACATGCGAACCACTCCTCTGTCGGCCAAGCATAGATGGGACTCAAATCTTCCTCGAACAACACACCACGCTCCATAGAACTCTTCTTAGATCATCCGCAACATGAACCAAGCATCCAGTCGGCCAATAGAAAGAACAATAGCACCCAAGGAGAAATCTTCAACCATAATCTCAATCCTCAATGCAGATCACCAACACAACAGGCACATGATCTAGAGACCTCCACAAGCACAATGAAATCAACAAGAACAACTACACCACCTTAAATCATCAGAAACACTTGCATCTTCATCTAGGAACTTAAGAACACTAATTGTCATGACTGTCACACTAGAAAGATTAATTGTGAACCTCCAAACCATGAACCACTTGAGTTGAGGATACACACGAACATCCCAAACATACCTCTAGAACCGTAAATCATAATATTCCAAATGCGGAGCAATCTAGACCAAACTTTTGTTACCCTGTTACCTCTGCAAAACTCAGTTCTACTCAAATGGCCATAACTTCATCAATACTTCATGCAGACCTCTCAAATCTTAACTGGAGCAAATTTAGGCAATCCTCTACAAGACCCTTTTGTCTGTAGACTCTAATCATCTCACTAGAAATGCAAAGCAATCTACTTTGATGAATTGTAGTGTCTTCACTATTTCTAACAAAGAGATATGTAACTCACTTGTTTCTTTCAGAGAGGCTAATTTACTCAATATCCTCAACATACAAGTCTTCTAAACAAGTAATAGAATAAGATACAGTTGACACCAATGACAACATAGATATGTTGACATCAATGACAACACGGATTAGGCACATATTTGCAACAACATTATCCCCAGCTAGAGAGGAAGCAATCCATCCAACATTACAAGATTGTGAATGATTGCTTTATTATGCATATAGTCTAGCTCTTGGAAGGAGATAGAGCCAAGAGATTTTCTATAGGAGCCATAGAAAGCATTAGTCCATATGGATCTTGGTTCATACAAGCCAAAACTTATTCATATATATAGATGGAAGGGTTCAGTGGGAACCCATTCATGTTACTGAGGTATCCATCTGACAAGGTGGTCATAATGGAGATGGTAAGACTACAGCTCCCTATATTTGAGGTGTCTAAGAGGAAAAGGAAAACCATATAGAAAATTCCCCATGGAGATCAACTGGTTCATGGTAGGATCCCTGGATAATGCCAAGGAGGTTGAGTCAGATCTGAAGACCTTGAATTTATGATTATTTCCATTGGCTAGAGATTATGATCCTTACCATAGGATCGATAAATGTTTTAACAAAAAGTATAAATACATGCACCTAGAGGATTACTAGGAAGATTGTGATAATGAGCATGAGCTAAGGAAAAGAGAATATCAAAGGTTAACATTGGATCAGATAAGAACCATTGGACAACCAGAGGTCCCTCCTCATCTCAAGAAGGATGATGATGATGTTATGGACCTAGAGTATGAAGACAATAAGGTGTACAATGAGGTACTGGCACCTCTAGATTGGACTCAGGGAGATGAGACCTCAATTGATGTCCTTACTACCAAAGTGATGGGAATGACCAAAAGTTGGGTGAGCAAGAAAGTCAATGAATTAAAAGGAAAAGGTTTTGTTGTCACCTATGATAAGAAAAGGAAAATGAAAGAAAGGGAAGAACCAGGATATGATGACTTCTTGGTACATAAGAGGCAGGTCCTTGAGACCAAATTAGTGCAGCCCAGTTCATTAGGTATTGTAGGACAACCTACAGTTGAGGGAGTTTCATTAGTATATGTGCCACCCTCACCTCCAAGGGATATGCCATTGGTGGCTATTCCTATCTCAACGCCATAGACATCAACTGCAGAAGAAGAGCTATTGGAGAAAGAAGGGAAAGGTCCAATTGGGACCATTGTAGAGAAAGGATTAGATGTCTTGCAGGGAGTTAATATCCCTAGACATTCCAGATATCAAGGCCTAGTCATGAGGGGAGTGATTCCATCTCCTCTTTAGACACAGGTGTATCTAGGCCCAGTGTTGAATGTTATGAAGGAGTTCTAGCACAATATGCCTGCTAAAAATATTATCAAGGTAAAATCTAAAATGGCACAACAGGCCATTAGCAATTCCTTAGAGAAGGAAGTGAATAAATCCTTTCCCTTAAGTGCAATAGTAGACTTGACTGATGATGATGTAGTCAAGGATGTGAATAATCATCCCATTGAAATCTTACCCCATCATACTGAAGATGCATCTAGGGATAAGGATACAAAAATAAAGGATAAAAATATTGATATGGTAGAGTCATCAGAGGTGGAAGTACAAATGGGACCTCTAAATTTCCTCATTGAGACAATCACAAGCCCAGAAGTAATTGATTTGACATATCACCCTAAAAGGGGGGAGCAAAAAGAGGAGATTGTTAAGAATGATTAGGACTTAGAAGAGAACATCCCTATGGATGTTGATGATACAAATAGAGATTCCCAAACTGAAGGGGCACAACAAGATATCCTGATGGACAAGCCTAAACAAGAGTTAGTGTCAAGATCAATCATGGATACAAGAGGTAAAATTGATGAAGGTGATGAAAGGCAACCAATGCCAGAATCTCATCAAGATGATAAACACAAGGTCCTGAAAACATCCAAGTAGAAGCAAGGAAAGAAGAACAAGCTTAGGATATGCTCAAGGATGATATGGTCCTAGATAAAATAATAGATACATCACATACAGATCAGCTCCTGCCAGAGAAAGAAAAGGTTCATGATGATGGCAAGGCTGATCAAGATAAAGACCAACAAATAGGAAATCTTGAGGTCATCCCATCACAACAGTATTAGAACAAAGAATAAAAAGAAAATGCACAAGTCCCTATAGATGATGATGAAACAAATAAGAATAAAGAAATACAAGATGCTCAAATTGAGTAGCAAGATCAAGGAGGGTCAGGATCAACTACATTCTCATGGATGTCATCAGAGGTGGAACACCCACAAAAGGAGACTGAGCCCTTTGATTTCAAATCATTATTCACATTGGACCCAACCAAACCAAAGAGGAGGGCAAGGACAGTCTAAAAAATAAAGTGAAATGTAGCCACATGAATAAGAACAACTCAAATAGTTGTGCCGAAGGTAGATAAGGCCAAAGGATAAATAAGGCTTGATGAATTTTGAATAACTACCATTGATTTGGGCCATGCCAATGATAAGCAAGAGATCCAAGGATTGAGAGATCATACTGATGTGATGGAAAGTAGAATAAAGAAGGTAAAGGCCAAGAAGAAAATGTATAAGGCACAAGTAGCCCAATTACAGGCTTTTGTGAAAGGGTTGGCAGCACCAACCAATATTCATATTGCAGAGGATACTTCATTGACATTAGTATCACAAGAAGAGATAGTTGTATTAGATGTGCAAAAACATCATGCATAAGTGATGGATAGTTGGTTCACCAAATTTTTGTCTAATGGTGAATAGGTAATAAGAATTTCATTGTCCAATTAAGACATGCTTAGTAACCTATAGGGTAAGGCTGACAAGGTGAAGAAAGATGTTAGCTAGAGATTGATAAAGAGTGATAAACATCTGAACACACTCAAAGAGATGAGGAAAACATACACTAGCATCCTCATGACCAAAAATGTCTTGATGTCTCAAACATTACCACAGTTGGATAATCGGTTTGAAGATGTAAGGTTTGAGGTGGATATCCTGAAGAGGTGTAATGCTAGGTCTACAAATATTAGTGTCAAACTACATGAGCTGTTAGTAGAAGAGATAGAAATTTTGGAAGCCCTTGAGGGCAAAATTGAAGGAAAAGTGGAAAATTAGGATGAAGATTTTGCTACTAAGGCATTCAAAGATAATTTCAGGCTTGTAGCAGAAGATCCAATTCAACACTTTTCTGAGGCAACTATTGATAAGGCTATGAGGATGAAGGCTAAAATAGAGAAATATAAAGAGGAGATGGACAGCCAGATCAACAAGTGGATTGCTCTGCAAGAATAATTAAAGTCACAAGAACATGCAGTTAAGAAGAGCAAAGTGTTAGATAGAGCAGAAATAGATAAATCCATCCAAGTATATGATTTTATCCAAGTAAGCACATGTAGAATAACAGAGGAAGAACCATCCATAGATGAAGAATCAGATGAGAATGAAGAATGAAAGGGTCATATTGACCAAGTCAACGATTCTAGAATATTTCGCATGCCAGTTGTACACCACCAGATTGATTTGCCAACTAGCAATCATGTGCCACATTTAATCTTGACCGTTAGATCAATGGATCCTTTGTAACCACATCCTCTCCTTATTCTATAAAAGGGGATGGACTACCTTTCATACATTATATTCGGAGCTTAATCAAGAGAGAATTATTGAGCTACATGGTTCTTTCTTGAGACTGATTGTATATATGCATACTTTTGAATGTTGAATGAAATAGAGATCCAGATTACCAATTAATCATAAATTTTGAGTAATCTTGTGTGGATGTCATCTTGATATTTCATTATGATTTGTTGCATCCTTTGGAGTGCATGTCAATTGGTGAATATTGTTGTCATCCCGTCCCTTTGAAGATTAGCATCAACTATGTGAAGTTGTGGAATAACCTGGCAAAACATGGTTTGATTTTATCTCTTTTCATGAAATGTTGAATTGTGCATATGGACCAACTGTCAAAACTCACCCATGTTAGATAATTTAGAATTTCATGTTCATTTCTTTTAAATTTCATTGGATCATCATCATCAACTACAAATATTGACACATGATAAGCAAAACTTAATAGATATGCAGACATCCGTAGATACATGAATATCTTATGCATATTTGAACAAATCACATGTAAAATTAAAAATATCATGCAAATACTTAGAAATAATGATAAAGATCATAGAAATATCAGCTTGTAGGCACATTAGTTAGAAGAATTTAAGGTGCAGAAGCAAGATTAAGTACAAATTAGTTCATATTTTAGTAAATTTAAAAGAACTAACCGAAGTTACATGCATCATCATGAATAATCTTAATCAGAGTGAAGATTAGAAGAATTGATCAAACTTAGAATGCATATGTGCATATTCTAGTTAGAGATTATAGGATTTAACATCTTTTGTTGAGATTTATATAGAAAAGGTGAAATAACGTGAATATTTACATATCCAGATACAAATTACATCAAATATCATGCATAAGGCCTCAAAATGATTAACAACAATTCACATCAAGCCACTGAGAGATTACCAAAAGATCATGTTCTGATTAACAAAGACTTGGAATCATTAATTCAACTTGAATTAATCGTATTCTTCAAGAAGATAAAGGTTTGTTTTGTGAATTTTTATCATTGTTAATATGACTAACAATCGTATCAACAATACTCAAAGGTTCTTAACAACTCTAGTAGATGATCCTTGGGCATGTTTAACAAACCAAATGCATTGTCAAATTTACACCATGACAGTAGAGAAATAATTTCTTTTCTATTCTTCCAGAACATTAAGTAAATATCTTAAATCTGGATAATACCCTATTGCCTTCATCTTCCAAGCCAATTGCTCCAACTTTGATCTTTTGTCTACAAGTGTGATCTGCCTCCTACTAAAAAGCATGTACCATTTTATTCTCTTAAATCCAACTGCATCCATGAAACACATCCATACATTCACCATATTTTTAATTAGCATCTTTTAATTAAGTTTAAGGTATCCTCAAGTTAGCACTGTCAAAAAGTCATCCATGCACTCATGATAAACTACTATTTGAAAGTTTCTTCAATCAATCCATTAACCTTCTTTATCATTCAGTGTATCACCTTATGCATCCTTTTGTCTAAAATAGATATAAATGTTTTGTTAATAGTAATGTTTAATTTAGTAAACATTTCCAATTCAATGCATAATTATAGACTAATTGTCTAAAAGGAAAGATATTAGATGTGAATTTTATATTGCCTTTTATCCTTATTAATATCTTGAGAGGTCAAGCTTTGAATTACTTTTGATATTTTAGCCATTTTTATATCTTGTACTTAAGAAATTTCACATTCCTTTTAACTTTGTCTTTTATGTAGTAATATGATTTTGAAAATGTTTTGTATTTGTATATAGAAAAATTTGGATAAAATGAAAATGATAAAACAAATACAAATGCATTACCTAATCCAAATCTTTCAATACATCGAATAGATAGATGCATGATGAATTGTTTGATTGATTTGATATGTTGGTTGATCAATTCAGTAGCATAACAATAAGATGAATGATAGATGATAGGTAATAAGATGGAAGATGATGGATGAATGATGCAAAGGCTCTAATGACATTTTGACAACATAAGGATACTCAAGACTCAATGCCTATTAATGGCTTGTAGAGGGCTTGATTTATAGGAAAGGTCTAGTTCAAATGGATGGTTGTGATTGAAAGGTTAATTGAATGATATGGATGTCTAGGATTGATTAGTTATTCCCACTCTTCAAGGGAGTTTTAGTCATGTGACAAGTGTACAAAGGAGGATAGGGCTCATGTGGTGCAGGAGCACCTACCTGACAGCTGGCTTTCATGAGGCAGTTAGTAGTTTAGGTCATGTTTGTGTTTCCAAGAAGGTCTGTTAAGACCAGATGCATGTAATAAGGTCATGCTGATCAGGATAAGATCATGCTGACCAGGCTTTTGCTATTTTTAGCTAGTTAGTTATAACAGCTGTCATGATGTATGTTCGGTGGGATCTCCCAGCCGCTTGGAGAGTTCCCAGCCGCTTGGAGTCGGGTCAGTAGTACTCGTAGGCAAATCTTTATAAGCATGAGATCGGTTGATTGGAGATCATCGATCGGCAGTGTAGTGTTGCATCAAGCAGAGGAGTTGAGTGTTCTGTGTGAGGAACATCATATTGTAATGCATCTTTGAGTCAATAAAGATCCTGTTTCGTTTTCTGTTTGATCTCCTTCCTGTAATCGATTGCTGGTTTGAGAGGTTTTCATGGATATACTGATCCATTCCACCGGTTGACTCATCTGATCGGTGGAATGGTAATGTACAGTAGGGTAGCTGGTAGTTTGTTTTCTGTTTACATGCAGGTGTGCAGGATCGCGGTCGACAGATGCTGAGAAGCCTAGCATCCTCATGTGCTAGGTCAAGTTGATAAACTGGAGTTGGAAGATCACCCTGAGGTTGGATCGGGTCATCCCTGGTGGATCGGCGAAGGGAAATTTCGCTAAGTGAAGAAGTTCGTGAAGACGGCATCATCAGGATATCTTGGTGAATATCCTGCAGACAGTTCGGACATCCTCATCCGGATAAGTGGAGAAGATCGGCATGATGTTGTCGATTGCATGAAGTGTGAGTTCGTCGGGGTGATCATCAGCAGGAGGAGCCGAGGAGTGTATCGGCATCAGGATCATCATATCGGGAGTGCCAAACATCCGCATATCGCGAGTAGATGCGGGAGAGAAAGTTCGTGTTTTCTGACTAAGTGTTGAAGAGGTCATCAGGATATTGGGTGACGTCATCGTCATCAGGATATTGGGTGACGTCATCGTCATCAGGATATTGAAATATCGCCCTTATGCGAGTTTATCCTGCCATCGTTAAGTGCTTGGGTATCGGCGGAAGTCCGTGGCAGGAAGTTGTGTTAACATCGTCATCAGGAGGTTTCGAAGACAACCGGATAAAGTAGATCATGATGCTGTTGCTTGTATCGTCGGGTAGCGGAGCGTCGAAGGTAAGCTGCTGAAGGTGAACGTCATCAGGATATTTGGGACAACCGGATGTTGAATATCCTGCTGACGAAGGAAGTGTTGCATATGATGATGACGATGGAGTTTGGAGCCCGATGAACAGTGGAACAGGAGGATGTGTGCGCCCGCTGAACATCATGATGATGATGTTAGAAGGAAAGCGGAGATGAACAGTAGTCGGCAGGCGGATGTTTGCGATCGTCCGAAATATGATGATGCTGACTGTGTAACGCAGAACATGATGATGCTGTTGGTGGTTTTAGGGAATATGATGATGATGGCGAAGATGATGATGATGAGGTTGGTCTGCAGACATTCATGCTATAGGCAAAGGTTATAGTGTGGATGCCTCTGCATCATAGTGGTATCAGAGCTCAGCAAAAGGTCTGGGCTGTTGTGTGTTGATTCTGTCACTGAAAGGGCAGAGGTAGAGATAGAGTTGATTGTGTTGTGTGTTGTGAGAGGTTGACAAAATGCCTCCTAAAGGTAGTGGTACTGCAAGGGAATTGCAGGAGATGAAGGAGAAACATGCTAGAGAGATGAGGAAGATGAAGGAGCTTGCTGAAGCACTTCAAGCCAGGCTGACAGCCCTGGAAAAGAACAAAAAGAGGGAAGTGGAAGACAGTGAGTCTGAAGAAGATGCAGATACTGTTGAGGAGTATGAAGAGGTAGCTGAAGATCTGGATGCTGAAGACCAGAGATTGGCAAAACTGTTAAAGGCAGTGCAGAGTGAAAAACCTAAGGTGAAGGTTGATGTTACCAAGTATACTGGAAGCTTGAATGAAGATGAGTTGTTAGATTGGATTGCTGCACTGGATAATCACTTTGAATGTGAAGATGTGGCTGAGGATCAGAAGGTAAAGATTGCAAAGACCAAGTTAGGAGGTCATGCTTTGGTATGGTGGGATTATGTACAATCTGAGAGAAGAAAACAAGGGAAGTCTAAGATCACTTCTTGGGATAAGATGGTAGCAAGGATCAAGGGTAAATTCTTGCCAAGGGATTATGAAATCCAGATGTTTAAGAAGCTGCAATTTTTAAAGCAGAAAGACAGGGATGTGAAATCATATACTGAGGAATTTTATCTGTTGAGTATGAGATCTGGTCATCATGAGAATGAGGTAGAAAAGGTGGCTAGGTACTTGGCTGGTTTAAGGTTTAACATACAGGATGAGTTAGTTTTAGCTAACCCTAAGAATGTGGAGGATTGTTATCAAATGGCAATCAGGATTGAAGAAAAGCTGAATAGAGGACATGAGAAGTCCATGAGAGGAAGAGGAAACAATAGGGGAAGAGGAACAGCCCCTGCACAAAAGCAAATCAATGAGGGTCAAGAAGACACTGGTAAAGGACAGGGACAGTCTGATTTCAGAGGTGGATGGAAAGGTAATAGAGGAAGATTTGGAGGTGGTAGAGGTTCTACTACATTTTCAGGAAAGTGTTACACCTGTGGAGAGTTTGGTCATCCATCTTTCAAATGTCCAGAAAATAAAGGTTCATCATCCAGAAATGATAGAACTAGTGACAAGAGAGTACAACTGGTACAAGAAGAGAAAGTAGAAGAAAGTGCACAGAGTTCAAACAAAGGTCCTGAGAATTTTGGATATCCAGAGAGTGGAGAATCACTGATGTTAAGAAGAATTAGTTTGCAGGCATCAAAGGATATGATGCAAAGAAGAGCTCTTTTCAAAACCACATGCAAGAGCAAAGGTAAAGTATGTAAGGTTGTCATTGATACTGGTTCAACAGACAACATGGTATCTCAGGAAATGGTGGATAAACTGAAGCTGGAAAGGATTCCACATCCACACCCTTACAAGGCATCTTGGGTGAGTGATAGGCAATCACTTTTTGTCTCTGAACAGGCATATGTGGATTTCCAGATTGGACCATATCATGATAGAATTTTGTGTGACATATTGCCTATGGAATGTTGTCACCTACTGTTAGGTAGACCATGGCAATTTGACAGAAGGGTACTGTATGATGGGTATGCTAATACCTACACCATCAAGAAGGATGGGAAGATTATTAAGTTGATGCCATTGCAGGCAAAAGATGCAGTACAGAAGGCAGCCCAAATCATTTTAATGGGAAAGAAGGAGTTTGTGCAGATGCCTAGAGGAGCAGGCATGAAGGCAGTTCAGGACACTGCAGAGAAAGGAGTTGTTACAGACAACAAGCTGAAGAAAGTTTCAGTTGTGACTGACAGAGGTCAGCAGCAGGTTCAGAAACAGGGGTGCAACCAACCATTAGTTGAAAGGAATGACAAGGATGTTGTCATAGTTGGGACTATTGTTTGTCCTATAAGAGTTGAAAGGAAGATAGACTTGAACACTTCAGAAGTTCAAGAGGTAGTTCAGCCAGAGGTTCTGGTTAGGCAACCTGCCAAACACAGGGTATGTGAGAAGAAGGCCTACATCAACAGGCATGATGATTTACTTGCCAGAAAGCAAGTTACAGTGCAGAAGTCTTGGAGCAGCCAAGAGTCAGCAGCAGATAAAGCTGGAACAGGTCAGACTATTGACAAAGCAAAGTGTAGAGGTGGAAGACTTCCACATACTCAACTCATGGGACATGAGTTCTTTTCTGTTGGGGAGTATGGTGCAGGAGCACCTACCTGACAGCTGGCTTTCATGAGGCAGTTAGTAGTTTAGGTCATGTTTGTGTTTCCAAGAAGGTCTGTTAAGACCAGATGCATGTAATAAGGTCATGCTGATCAGGATAAGATCATGCTGACCAGGCTTTTGCTATTTTTAGCTAGTTAGTTATAACAGCTGTCATGATGTATGTTCGGTGGGATCTCCCAGCCGCTTGGAGAGTTCCCAGCTGCTTGGAGTCGGGTCAGTAGTACTCTTAGGCAAATCTTTATAAGCATGAGATCGGTTGATTGGAGATCATCGATCGGCAGTGTAGTGTTGCATCAAGCAGAGGAGTTGAGTGTTCTGTGTGAGGAACATCATATTGTAATGCATCTTTGAGTCAATAAAGATCCTGTTTCGTTTTCTGTTTGATCTCCTTCCTGTAATCGATTGCTGGTTTGAGAGGTTTTCATGGATATACTGATCCATTCCACCGGTTGACTCATCTGATCGGTGGAATGGTAATGTACAGTAGGGTAGCTGGTAGTTTGTTTTCTGTTTACATGCAGGTGTGCAGGATCGCGGTCGACAGATGCTGAGAAGCCTAGCATCCTCATGTGCTAGGTCAAGTTGATAAACTGGAGTTGGAAGATCACCCTGAGGTTGGATCAGGTCATCCCTGGTGGATCGGCAAAGGGAAATTTCGCTAAGTGAAGAAGTTCGTGAAGACGGCATCATCAGGATATCTTGGTGAATATCCTGCAGACAGTTCGGACATCCTCATCCGGATAAGTGGAGAAGATCGGCATGATGTTGTCGATTGCATGAAGTGTGAGTTCGTCGGGGTGATCATCAGCAGGAGGAGCCGAGGAGTGTATCGGCATCAGGATCATCATATCGGGAGTGCCAAACATCCGCATATCGCGAGTAGATGCGGGAGAGAAAGTTCGTGTTTTCTGACTAAGTGTTGAAGAGGTCATCAGGATATTGGGTGACGTCATCGTCATCAGGATATGACGTCATCGTCATCAGGATATTGAAATATCCCCCTTATGCGAGTTTATCCTGCCATCGTTAAGTGCTTGGGTATCGGCGGAAGTCCGTGGCAGGAAGTTGTGTTAACATCGTCATCAGGAGGTTTCGAAGACAACCGGATAAAGTAGATCATGATGCTGTTGCTTGTATCGTCAGGTAGCGGAGCGTCGAAGGTAAGCTGCTGAAGGTGAACGTCATCAGGATATTTGGGACAACCGGATGTTGAATATCCTGCTGACGAAGGAAGTGTTGCATATGATGATGACGATGGAGTTCGGAGCCCGATGAACAGTGGAACAGGAGGATGTGTGCGCCCGCTGAACATCATGATGATGATGTTAGAAGGAAAGCGGAGATGAACAGTAGTCGGCAGGTGGATGTTTGCGATCGTCCGAAATATGATGATGCTGACTGTGTAACGCAGAACATGATGATGCTGTTGGTGGTTTTAGGGAATATGATGATGATGGCGAAGATGATGATGATGAGGTTGGTCTGCAGACATTCATGCTATAGGCAAAGGTTATAGTGTGGATGCCTCTGCATCATCATGTGTGACCGTGTACACAAAAAGTACTACATGTGTGATTGTGTATATAAAAAGTATTACATGTGAAATATATTAAATGAAAAATGTAGTACAACACATGTTTCAAATAAGAGGTGGACAAGTGTCAAAATGTGATGAAAGGTGAGGACTCAATTCAAATATTTTATTTGAATTAGTTGGGATATGTGAGGGAAATTAATTAAATAAATAAAGTTTATTTAATTAATTGGAAAGATGATTAGGATAGGATTGGGATATGAATGGGAAATTAATTAAATAAATAAAACTTATTTAATTAATCAAAAAGTGGGATTATGAATGGGATCAAGATGAAATTTTAATTAAATAAATAAAATTTATTTAATTAATTAGCTAATGGATTAGTGGGATTAAGAGTGGGAATTAGGACAAAATGCTACAAGATGTCTAGGCTAATGTTTTTAACTAAGTGTTGCAAGACATGGACAAATTTGGGTGTCTACATTTTGCCCTTCTTTGAGATGATGTTCGAGATGATGAGATTTATGTTGAGTAACATCATTTCAAAGAAGCTAAGGTATGGATAGAGGAAAAGGTTAGGATTAAATGGGATGATAGGATGATAATGTAAGGATATGATGAGGATGAGGATCAAATGGGATGATTATGCCCCCTCAAGAGGATAGGCGGGTTGGATAAACATGGGTAGGCTCTCGAAATGAAAAGGATTGGTTAAGAAAGATAAGGGAATGGATAAAAGAAATAAATGATGTGTTATGCTGCAATGAAAGTGAGCAACCATGGTGTTTGATATAGCACTAGATGTTATGCACCAGGGTATAAAGACCAAGGTGATGATGTGTCTCGTGCTCCAGCGTGATACAATCTTGTCTAACGTATGAGGAAAAAAACTTAGAGAACTAGAGTCCTAATGCACAAAAGGTATGATGTGACCTTAGATGCAAAGGATAATGCAAAAAGTTATTCCAACATACACAAGATATGAATATTAGCTGGAATGATTAACGATTTTGATACAAATGCAAGATAAAAAGATAACACACACAAGAAAGCAAGCAAGCATACACAAATGATACAAAAACAAACAAGGTATTGCCCCTGTCAAGCTATAAACCAATGATGGATTGATTGATAGATTGATGATAGTGTTGTCATTGCGGGGAACGCTATATCCCTAGATCAACACAAGGATGATTGATGATGATGATGATAATTTTTTGATTTAGTTTACAACAAGATTTAGATCAAGACCATTGATTGTGATTGGATAATTTGACAAGATTGACTGACTTGATTGATATGGATTAATGATTGACTTGCATTTGGATTATTGCTTTGATTCTTTGGATTGATTTGATTTGATGAAAGGAAAGATTTGAAGAATTGATTTGATTAAATTGGATTGATTTGAGGATTGGTTTTATTGCTTAGATTTTTTATGGATATTTGATTTTTTTAGATTTTTGGGATATATTTGATTTTCTTAGATTTTTTTTTTTGAAATGTTTTAGTTTTTTTTTTTGAATTTTTTGGGTGTTTTTTGAATGTCAATGGATTTACAATTTGGGTTACCTTTGTGCTAGATACCAATGACAAGGGAAAACCAAGTCTAGGTGCAAGGATGGATGAATGGGATTTGGATGGATAAAAGGATGGGTGATAGTATATGGGATGGAATGCTCATGATAAATGGGTAGATAAAGTGATGGCCCATAAAAGGGAAAGCTCATAATAGATGAATAGATATAAGAATAGACTATAGTGGATGGATGTATGCCTCATAATGGAGCTAGGATGTGATATCCAAAGACTATGTCACATAGGAATAACATGCCCCCATTCTAGGTATAGACTTAAGATTTTTACATGACAAGGTCTTATGATAAAGGATGACATGATGGATTGGTTTGGATGACAAGGCTTATGATAGGATTGGTTGGATGGGATGAGGTACATCAAGAGATATCCAAAACATGTTTGAACATTTTGCTCCTATGTCTTCATTAAGATCAAAGGGAGGGAAGGGAGGATGAATGGACTCAATAGGATAAGTATATGGGTGTAATGGCTAAGGATGGTAGGATAGGATATGGCAAGATAGGACATGATAAGATAGAAAATGATAGGTTAGAAATGATAAGATGGATGCAATAATGTGCCCCAAGTGTAAGTGACATAGAAGATCAACCTACACATGACGCCTGTTTGCCAGATTTTCATCATGGTACTTATCTAAGGTGCATGTTTGCCAAGTTTTCACCATTTGACGAAGGGATTTCTCTTTACATTTTTTTTTATAGGATGACAATTACACATGGCGCCTATTTGCTAGGTTTTCACCATGGTAATGGATAGGAGGGACTCAAGTGTCTAGTGCTATGAAAGGTGATAGTGTCCCAATAGAGAGGGATGTCGTCACATGGACCATGTCATTATGCTCATAGATGTTGGTATGGGATTGCATGAGAGTGAGATGGATTAGGTGGATAGTGGATTATGATGTGGATTATGGAGGTAAGTGATGCAGAGCATCAAGAACTGAGAAGGACACTTCAAAACTTCAATGAAACCGTTCTCAAGGTTCACTATTTTTACTAGAGATTTAGACTTCTCACAATGAAGGGTTTTAACTCAAAAATATGCATGTTCATGACACAAATTGAGGGGACTTCAAGACTCTTATCTCAGGCCTCCTAATTCAGTCTAGGATTCCATCCAACCCACTGTACAGGGTCTGTAGGACAACAGTCTTTCCTATGTCTTCCAAAGACAGTCATAATATCCTTCTTATGGTGGTCTCAATTAAGATAAACTCTTCATACAACATGCCTAATCTATAACATACTAAGCATACCTAATGCCTTCACAAGTCAATAACATATCAACATACCCATTACCTTCTTTGTAGTGACTGTTTCCAGGCCTTCTTTGTAGTGACTATCTCCAGGAGGACTGATAGAGACAGAATAAAGCAAAGTGGATTGTTTTCTCAGAGAAGCCTCTTCCTACTTCTTGTCATAGGGCCATGGCTAGGTCAGGAGCCCTTTGTGTTGATCACAATGCTTGGCATTCCTCTGATTGTCCATTGAACACAGTCAAAGGTAACCACCCATCTGCTGTTGTCCTTCACTCAATCCCAACACATGGATTTGTAGAGTTATCTACATGACAAACTCACCCTAAACCATTCTCCTACCTCCAAAACCTTCACAAGACATTGAACCATCTACTATACATCCCATTCCACTGATCATAAATAGAAAAGATCAGTGGAATGAAGAGAACTCCATCGGACTACTTAGAAAAAACCCTAACTCAGGGTTTCCAACCTACTTGCAGAGAAAGGAGGAATACAGAGGTATAGATGAATGTCAAGAGCCCAAATATATTGTAAATGAAAGGTCACTCACCAACCTAACTCTCCATTACAAACACCAACCACCACCAGGCTGTACAGATAAGGATTATTGCAGAAAACAGTGAATTTCTGAAAGAAACAGCAAATTAAAGAGCAATTTGGTATTTAATGATCATACACTGCCTCCTCCACAACACCATGAGTCTAAACTTATCTCATTTGATGGACAACTTATCACATTACACTTCCATGCATTCCAATCCCCTTGGCAGTGTCATACCAAAGGACAGTACGAACTGTTCACATAGCAGATTTAGAAGAAAACACAAAAAATGTAGGAAAATAGTTGTTTCTTCGTTCTAATTCCACTTCCACTCAATTTCCCCCTATCAAATGAATCCTTTTTGGCTTAAAATAAGCCTCCTACATTTGCAAGAAGTTTGGGAGTGGTTGGGGTCAATGAAACTGCCCCAACCATCGAACTTCTTTCTTGTTTCTAACTGCAACAACTAGTAACTATCCTGTCTTGGACTATATCGACTGTTTTATGTTTAAATGATGCTCTCTAACATTTGGTTAACATTGAAAAAGGTTCTAACATACCTTTGACATGCTAACAACCAAGAGGATTGCCTCCTACACACATTAGGAGGGCTACAAACTTATATGACTGCCTTTACAATATGATTGTCCTCCTTAGGACTTACAACATGAGAATAGGTTTTAGATATTTGGACATAGTCCTATTACAAGCATGGCATTCAAGCCTTATTACAACATGGAGATGGTCTCAAGGACCTTATTAAACCAAAACAAACTACTTGAAGATCAAGTAAAACCTAGATATCTTGGTGCTCCTGCACCAGTAAGATAGTGGATTATGTAGGGTTCATGCAAGGATGTATAAAAGGTTTATCCAAAAGCATGGACCATAGGAAGGTGATGGGGAAGATATGTAGGATAATGGATGAAATATGGGGAGATGGAGGTATGTGGAAAGGATGTGGAATTGAAGGGAACCATGACCAATGGTTGCACACACCATGATAAATGTTAAATCTTTTGATGGGAAGGTGGTGTAGGAAGAAATGGAAAAGTTTGCTTAGGAGATGGGTGATGGAGTAATTTAGGAACCCACATAGACTTAGTATTTTTATGATTTTTGCTTTGCTTGTGGGATTTTTGAATAGAATGGGATTTGTGGATGGAAGTGGATGGTTGGGATTCTTGAGATGTAGAGGGGGATGCCTCATTAGACTTGCTTGATTTCTTCTTAGGGACCCAAACCATTTTGGTTTTGGCCTTTGCTTTTGGAGGTATGGGCTTGGGTAGCTTTTTGGATTGGTTTGCTTTGGTTCTTTACTTTGACTTTTATGTAGCTTTGTGAATGTACTTTGCTTTGACTCTTTGGTTTGATGCCCTAAGGCATAAAGACTTTTAAGATTTTTGGCTTTATGAAAGGAGGCATCCAAATTTTTATTTTGGAATCCCATGGGTTTGGTGGAGTGAGTGTAAGTTTTATGTTTAGACAATGTGTGCATTTGTTGGTCATGATTAGGAATGTAAGGGGACTTATGGATAAATGGATTAAAAGTGGGTTTATGGATAAATGGATAAGGGGATTGGAGGATAGGGATATTGGGTGTTGGGAGTAATGGTGGTAAAGTGGATGGAGGGATATTAGGAGTTGGAAGGAGTGGAGGTAAAGTTGATGGTGGAAGGTGTATGGTCAAATGCTTTTGGGGTTTGTAGGTTGAAGCACCATATGTTTTGGGGGTGTGATGGAGTTTGTGATGGAAAGTGGACTTAGGATGGATGGAGGAATTACCAACATCTTTATCTTGTTTATCTTGGGGTGTATATCCAAGGCCATATGAACATGGAGGAATCTTGACATGGCTTGGCTCCAAAATACCTTGTTCATAAATGCCTAAACCTTTACCTTGGTAGTTCATGTTTCAGAGGCTACGATGGACAATGGGACTAGGTGTGTGTTGGGAACTAGACTTGAGTTTTTTATTGGATGTAGAAGGTGAAGTGGAGGACAAATGTTGTTGTTTATCTAAGGAAGAACATTCATGGATGAAAGTGGTAAGACCAAGTGGATATGTTGGTGGATTTGAAGTGGAATTGATGGTGGATGTAGAAGGATCATTAGGATCTTGCTTAACATTTTGTTCACTAAGATCCAAGTTATTTGTTTGATCTTCTATGCTTGCTTAGGAGACAAGTGTCTCATCATGACAAGTGGATGTTTTTTCATTGTGGATAGGGCTAGATGGCAGATGACTAGGAGCAATTTGGATATCTTGCTCATGGATAGATATAGAATTATGGATAGGATCAAGGTGCTCATGTATAGCTTCTTCATAGGTATCATCTTGATCATAAAGAAGGTAAATGTTATGGATAGGTTGAATTTGGATAGCTTTCTCATGAATAGTTGTTGAGAGATGGATAGGATCAAGTGGCTCATGGATAGGTCCATTATTATAGATATCATCTTGAGCATGGAAAAGATATATGTTATGGATGGGTTGCATAAAAGTGATTTGATCTTGAGTTGGACTAGGGCTTAACATTTTCAAATGCTTAGGATTAAACCTCTGACATACCTCTTGGGTTTCTTGAATGGAAGTGGATGGCTCTTGGATAGGTTTGACATGTTCTTGAGGGTTATTGACATGAAGGCACAATAACTCTTGACTTGGGTTCATGATAGGCTTGATTTTTTGTGGATCACATGATGAGCTTGAAGGGCTAGGCATGTTAATGGAGGGCTCTTAAATAGATGTTTGACATGGGGATAAGTTGTTCCTAGCTAGTAGCCAATGAATCACATCCTTTGCAAGGGTATTGGTGAATGGACAATATAGGGGATGGATAATAATAGCGGATGGTGTTATAGGCTTAGGATCATGATTAGGTTGAGGGATAATTGGGTTGGATGGATTAGGAGTAGAATTGGATGAAGGGATCATGAAATTGGATATATTAGGATTTGGATTAGATGGGGGTGACACATGGGATTTGGATGATGTGACATGATTTCTTATTGTATGTCGATACACCTTGTAAACAATTGGGAAAAATATGGGGCATTTATTTGTATCATGGCCTTTGGTCCTATGGTATGCATAATAATCATGTTCATCATACGGACTTTCTTCACATGGTTTGACTTCGGGAAGTTTAATGAGTTTTTCTTCAAGCATCCTTTGTAAAACTATCTTAGCTACATCCTTTGGTGAAGGATTAGAATGACATGGTGATGAAGGTAAAGAAGGACTTGGTGGTTTAGAAGGTAGAGGGATTAATGGACTAGGAATGGGATCACATGGTGGTGTTGGGATAGGACTTGTTGGTTCATGTGTTGGCATGGGATTGGATGGTGGAGGCCACTCATAGGATGCATTGACTAGATTGGTATCTTCCTTGTCAAAGGTTATTAAGTCTTGCATAGGATAACTTAGACTTTTCTTTATGTACAAGGGGCCACTTGGACTTAGATATGTTTCTTGTTGCAAAGGTGGACTTAGGCTCACTTGTGCTTGTTGTGGAGGCCATTGATAGTATTGGTAGTTAGGTGAAATGGTGGGATATATAGATAAAAGGTCCCGGGGTTGGTATGAAGTTGAGGGCATTTGATCTTGTTGCCAAGGTAGACTTGGGCTTACATGTTCTTGTTGTGATGTGGGTGGATATGTTGATGTGGCATTGACATGATAGGTGGATGAACTAGGTTGGTATAAAGTTGAAGTGGATGACATGTAAGGTTGATGTGGAATTTGTTGAGGTTGGGATGGTGTTTGGACTTGTTGTTGTTGGAATTGTTGAATGGGTTGTTGTGATGGTGATGGAGGGGTTACATAGGATAATGATTGTTGTGATATGGATTGATATAGATAAGGGTTGTGATAGGTGGATAAAGGGTTGATATGACATGTGGATGGATTAGGTTGATATGGAGTGGGAGGTGATGGCATGTAAGGTTGAGGTGGCATTCGTTGATGTTGAATGGATAGAGGATGATGTGCTTGTTGGGTTTGACAAGCGGCCATGAGGTATTGGGCTATTGTTATGAGTTGTTGCATTTGAGGTGATTGGTTTGTTTGTTGAAGTTGTTGGATCATGCCATTGTTGGAGCTTAGAGGTGATTGACTTGCTTGAGCTTTGTGAAGTTGGAGAATGAGTTTTAGTACTTGGTTTTCAAATGTTGGCATGGTGTCACACAAGTGTTTAAGTCTTAAGACCTTTTTGGCAAGTCCTTGGTTATAATTCAATGATGATGTGGATTGTTTGGATGATGATTCAATGATTAGGATGAAGGTGACTAGGATGAAATTGATTTGGATTGATTTGTTTATGTGTTTGGTGTCTATAGCTGGATTTGGCAATGTTCAAACAAATGATTATGCATATACACACATGAATCATTCACTTAAGACACATAAGAAATTTTAACCTTGAAAGTTAAATGTGATGATTATTAAGCAAGCACTTGAAAACACATCAAAAAACCTAATGTCTATTCAAGTGGGTATGGCCAATTAGGTCTTAGGCTAGATTGCACAAGGTTGACTAAGGAATTGAAAGTGACATCCTGCCACACAGTCGGGAGAAAGGGGTAACCAACCCTTCACCTTCACTTCCCAAAGGTATAAAGTTCTTTGGGGCTTAGCCAAGAGTTACAAGATTTACAACTCCTAATGAGGGTGTCTTTCGATTTAGCCTTGATTGAGGTCATGCCTTGGAGTGGTGTGTCTCTAAGCAAGCCTCCTAAATAGGGTAAATAAAAACAAACCAAGTGAGCTATCACTTGATTCACACTCGTACTTGTTAATTGACCCTTTAGAAAATGAAATGTGTGGAAGACAATTCAAGAACTTGTTCTTTTTAAATCCCAAATCCAAATGTTTAGGAAGACACTTGTTCATTTTAAGCCTAATTTTTGATGTGATAGAAAGCAAGTTGTTTGTTTTAAGCCCAAATCCAAATATGTGATCAAACAATGATTAAGAGATGAAAGATTAGAATGAGTGCACCTAATTGTTTCACTGTCCATTTTCTATTGTGACTAATCCAAACACTGCTTCATCTCCTTTGATGCCCCTACAAGTCATAAAATTGAAAAAGAAACAAGTAAACTTGCAAAGAAGATGATTATGTGAAAAAGATGAAATCTGATGAAAATGATTTGACACAAAAAAATGGATTGCATAAACAAAAAGTTTAGGAGATTCTAAGCAATTGGAAATTTTTTTTTGTTGGAATCCGATTGATTTTGCTCAAGATGTGTTCAATTGAAGTTTTCAATGAATGAGTGTTAAGATTGAAAAATAAACCTTACAAAAAATCAGCAAATAATGTCATCTAGCAACAAAATAGATATGGTCATGAGATCCCTTCTGATTTTCTAATCAATATAAAAAATAAATTTGCTCAAATTGGACTCCATATGCAAAAGTTATCTTATAAACTAGGGTTTGAAAAAAAAATATTTTTTTTGACAAAAAGTCCATTTGTACCACAGATCTGAAAAATAATGATATAGAAAAATTGATTTAAATATTTCTAACCACCTGCAAAAAATAGAATGTGATTTGGTTAGCTAGATTGGAAGATATGATTTTTTTTTTCTAAAAGTCGCACGTCAATTTTGTTTGAAAAATCAGAATCGTAGGGTCAACTTCAAATTGTCATAACTCCTTTAATACTGAGTCAAATCTTTAATATAACCACTTTTCAGAAAGCTCTCGAAGTCCTCTTTCCAATGAATCCAAGATCTCCGTTTTCCAGGGCTTGTGTAAAATAGAAAACCCTCTGTAACAGATCTGGTCTTAAACAAAGAAAATCAACAATATAAAATATCTTCAACCTACAAATCAAAGTGCATAAACCTGCAAAAACTAATGATTAGATCCAATTAGGCATCTTCACATTAGGTTCACCAAAATGTATATAGAAAAATTTGGATAAAACAAACATGATAAAACAAAGACAAATGCATTACCTAATCCAAATCTTTCAATACCTCGAATAGATAGATGCAAGATGAATTGTTTGATTGATTTGATATGTTGGTTGATCAATTCAATAGCATAACAATAAGATGAAGATGCTTGATAAGATGAATGATAGATGATAGGTAATAAGATGGAAGATAATGGATGAATGATGTAAAGGCTCTAATGATACTTTGACAGCATAAGGATACTCAAGACTCAATGCCTATTAATGGCTTGTAGAGGGCTTGATTTATAGGAAAGGGCTAGTTCAAATGGATGGGTGTGATTGAAAGGCTAATTGAATGATATGTATGGCTAGGATTGATTAGTTATTCCCACTCTTCAAGGGAGTTGTAGTCATGTGACAAGTGTACAAAGGAGGATAGGGCTCATGTGTGACCGTGTACACAAAAAGTACTACATGTGTGATTGTGTATATAAAAAGTACTACATGTGAAATATATTAAATGAAAAATGTAGTACCACACATGTTTCAAATAAGAGGTGGACAAGTGTCGAAATGTAATGAAAGGTGAGGACTTAATTCAAATATTTTATTTGAATTAGTTGGGATATGTGAGGGAAATTAATTAAATAAATAAAGTTTATTTAATTAATTGGAAAGATGATTAGGATAGGATTGGGATATGAATGGAAAATTAATTAAATAAATAAAATTTATTTAATTAATTGGAAAGTGGCATTATGAATGGGATTAGGATGAAATTTTAATTAAATAAATAAAATTTATTTAATTAATTAGCTAATGGATTAGTGGGATTAAGAGTGGGAATTAGGACAAAATTCTACAAGATGTCTAGGATAATGTTTTTAACTAAGTGTTACAAGACATGGACAAATTTGGGTGTCTACAGTATTATATTTATGTCTTGAACTCAATCAACTCCTTCCTAATCTTGAAATTGGTATGTTAGCATGTTTAGAATGCTTTGTATTGATTTATGCCTTTAAGACTAGTGTATGGTGTAGGCTAAGTGATTTTAACCAGCTTAGTAATCATTATGAGGTGTAGACACCTCTAGAAGAACTATGTATTAGGTTTGATCATTTTGTTATGCATGGGACCAATATAGTAGTTGTTTAAAAGAGATTGATCAAGTTGTCACTTAAATTTCTGATGCAAAAGCATCCTTGGTTCAAGAGCAATCTTGCCTCAACCAAAAACATTTGCATCTTAGTTTGTTTGCAGTTTAGTTTGTTTCCTTTCTTTTTTTCAATTCAGTTCAAGTAGTTCAGTCAGTAGCAGTTTCTATATTTTGGTCTGCATTCTGCTACAGTTGCATTTCACATCTTGCAGAAATGGACTTAGCATCTAGACTCATTTATCTACATCATATCCATAATTCAGAGCATTTGGATTACGTACCGGAAAGATATCGCTATCAGAAGATTGATTATTTTTTCAGAATTGAGCATCCTGATAGTCTCTGATAACCAGCTAAAGGAGAAGACTTGTGGAGCATTCCTCAACTTGTGGAGCCTAACGACACATCATTCAATGATCTTTGGTTCATGGCTGACCTTCCTCGAGATCTGCACATCATTCCATTCATTTGCAGAGGTGTTCTACATGATTAGGTCTATCCTATCCATGTACACAAGTTACAGCTCTTCATCAGAGTTTGTGACCTTCCTTGGCCGACACAGAGGAATCTTTATACCAGAGATGATATATAAGGATGTAATAGATCCCTAGGAAAGTAGTTATGATCATTGGCATAAGTTCATAGTTTGGATTTTTGCGCGAAAGGGACTACAAAGCTATATCTTGTGCATATTTTGATATTTTGTAATCAGGCCTGTGAGCCCAATTGAAGGCCCGCATGTTGCTGGCCAATCTATATTTGAATTCTATTATATACTGAATGACTGAATGTGTGTTTGTTTCACATTTTTGAGTTGTTTCTATTGTGTTTACTCTTGCTGCACTATCTGGACAGTTCATTTTGTGAACCCTCCTACCGTGACTACACTAAGTGGTATCAGAGTGAAGTTGGTGAAGGAATTCCATAAGATCTTGTTGTGGATAGATCAAAAAATTGAGGTAGGTTACTTGTGTCGCAATTGATCGTCGATTGTGAGGCAGTTGTCACCTTGTAGCCCGGTCACCAAACTTGAGGCAGTTTGCACTTGATCCTAGGAAGAATGCCGTCGAGGAGAGTTGTCGCTGTTGGAACAACGGCTAGTAGAATGGATGAGATAATGGAAATGATGAATACAATGCAAATTCATTTGGATGTTGTTGAAGAAGATAGACGAAGAGGATTGACACCGAGACCTAATGTTGAAAGTGATGATGAAGAGGAATTTCAATCCATTGAACAAATTGGTGAAACCCAAGGAGGTGATGAAGAAGAAGAATCAGATCAAGTAAAGATGTTGCGAGCTATTTCAAATATTGGAAAAAGACCTAGAGTTGATGTGCCAAACTATACTAGTAATTTGAACCCTGAAGAATTGATTCATTGGATAAATGATATGGAAGAATACTTTGAGTATGAGGAGATTGAAGATTCAGAGAAGGTGAAATTTACAAAGACAAAATTGAAAGGACATGATGCTATATGGTGGAAAGAAGTTCAGTTGGAAATAAATAGAAGAGGAAAAGAAAAGATTACAAAGTGGGATACGATGGTGACAATTGAAGAATCAATTCATACCTGTTGACTATGAGTTGGAGCTATTGAAAAGATTGCAAAACTTGAGACAGAAGGAGAAATCTATGGAGTATACTGAAGAATTTTATAAGATGATTATAAGGATAGGACATAGTGAAGCAAGCAAAGAGAAAGTGGCTAGATACAGATAAATGGACTGAGATTGAACATTCAGGAAGAATTGAACTTGGTAAGGATGACATCTTTGGAAGAAGCGTATTAGTTTGCCCTAAAAGTCAAAGAGAAGATGAATAAAAGACCTGATCTGAGACAGAAAGGAAGAGGAGGTAAATTTCAGAGAGGTAGAATATTTTTCAAAGGAGATAGATTACATTTAGAGCAGAACAAGTTTGACAACACATTCAAGAAGGAGGACAGAGATAATAATGTTTACTAGAGGGATGACATAAATTTTTACTGAAGAGGAAACCCTAGTGCATACCAGAATGAAGGATACAAAAGAGAGGAAAGAGGATTTGATAAGAGAACATTTAGAGGTACATGTTTCAAGTGCGGAGGTGAAGGACATAGAGCATTTGAATGTAATCAGGGTAGTACAAGTAAGAAGACAGAGAACAGTGGAAGAGCAACCTATGTTGAAGAAGAACCTATTGGATCGCCCAGTTCAGTTGGTAAGCCGAAGAAAGGAGAATCATTGGTGATGAGAAGAGCACTATTTGAAGTAGAAGCAAATGAGGAACCACTGCAGAGGAAAAGTTTGTTCAAGACAAGATGCAAACCAGGAGGTAATTGTTGTAAAGTTGTGATTGATAGTGGTAGTTTAGATAACCTAGTTTTAAAGGGGATGGTGACTAAGTTGAAGTTGGAAAGATTGAAACACCCTAAGACCTATCAGATAGCATGGATTCAGGATGATCATAAGGTATTGGTGAGTGAACAATGTTTGGTGAAATTTCATATTAGATCTTATCATGATGAAGTGTTGTGTGATATTATGTCAATGGATGTATGTCATATCTTGTTGGGTATACCTTAGCAGTATGATAGAAAAGCTATACATGATGGAAGAAAGAATACATACACTATAGCAATAAATGGAAAGAGAATTACTTTGATTCCTTTAGAAGATGATCCTAAGAGTGAAGTATGTGGAAATACTAAAATCTATTTAGTAGATGGAAGAAAATTTCTTGATGGTTTGAGACATGAGAATATGTGTTATGCTTTGATTCTTAAGAAACCTGAAACATTGAAGAAAGAGACTGAAGAATCACAATCGGAGGAGATAAAAGAGTTGCTGATAGAGTATGAAGACATCATATCAGATAATGTACCTAAAGGATTGCCACCTATAAGGAGTATCAGTCATCACATGGATCTTATACCGAGAGCAAGTTTTCCTAACAAAACAACACATAGAATGACACTAACAAAGAATGAAGAATTGAACAAACATATACAAGAATTGCTGAGGAAAGGTTTGATCAAAGAAAGTTTGAGTCCTTGTGCAGTACCTGTAGTATTAGCACCTAAGAAGGATGGAGAATGGTGAATGTGTACTGACTCAAGAGCAATAAACAAGATCATAGTTAAGTATAGATTTCCTTTACCTAGGATAGATGATATCATGGATTGTTTGAGTGGAGCAAGATATTTCACAAAGATAGACTTGAAGAGTGGATACCATCATATCAGAATCAGAGAAGGAGATGAATGGAAAACTACTTTTAAGACAAATGAAGGATTGTATGAGTGGTTAGTGATGCCTTTTGGATTGACAAATGCACTGAGTCCTTTCATGAGATTGATGAATGAAGTCTTGAAGAAATTCTTGGGTAAGTTTATGATTGTATACTTGGATGATATTTTGATTGTAGTAAGACAAAAGAGGAACATTTGTAGCATATTAGACAAGTTTTGTAGAGATTGAGAGAAGAGAAATTGCTGATAAACATGAAGAAATGTAGTTTCATGAAGGAAGAATTGGTATATTTGGGATTTGTGATTTCTGTGGAAGGATTAAAGATGGACCCTAAGAAAGTGAAAGCGATTGTTGAATGGCCTACATTGGAGAGCATTGGAGAGGTTGAATCATTTCATGGATTGACTAGTTTCTACTGGAAGTTCATAAGAAATTTTAGTTCAGTTTGTAACTCTATGATAGAGACAAAGAGAGGTGATAGAAAAGATTTAAAATGGACATCTGGAGTAGATAAAAGTTTTGAATTGTTGAAGAAAAAGGTGACATAGCAACTTGTTTTGGTATTATCATATTTCAATAAGGTACTTCAAGTTGATTGTGATGCAAGTGGGAATGCGATTGGAGCAGTGTTAAGTCAAGAAGGTAGACCTGTAGCATATTTCAGTGAGAAGTTGAATGATGCAAGGAGAAGATATTCAGTTTATGATCAAGAGTTCTATGCCATAGTTCAAGCCTTGAGGAAGAGACATTACTTGTTGCCTAAGGAGTTTGTACTATATACAGATCATCAAGCTTTCCAGTACTTGTATAGTCAAGGTAAGTTGAATCAGAGACATATGAGATGGGTAGAGTTCATGTAGAGTTACACTTTTGTGTTGAAGCATAGGAGTGGAAAATCAAACAAAGTTGCTGATGCGTTGAGTAGAAGAAGAAACTTGTTGACATAAATAAGAGTGGAAGTGTTAGGATTTGATGAATTAAAGAACATGTATGAGGGAGACACTAATTTTGCAAAACCTTGGAAAACATGTAAGGAACCTATTTTGATAGATAGGAGTAAGTGGTTGGATTATTTCATTCTAGAAGATATGTTGTTTAGAGGAAGTCAGTTGTGCATACCTAAGATTTCAATGAGAGACAATTTGATCAAGGAGAAACATAGTGGTGGATTGGCAAGACATTTTGGCATTGATAAGACAGTGGATTTGGTAAGTGAAAACTACTTTTGGCCTCAGATACATAAGGATGTTAGGGGATTTGTGTAGAGTTGTAGAGTTTGTCAAGTTGCCAAAGGGAGTAGTCAGAATACTAGATTGTATAAACCTTTGACAGTACCATAGAGACCTTGGGAAGACATAAGCATGGATTTTGTAATGGGTTTGTCGAAGACATAGAGAGACATGATTCAATATTTGTAGTGGAAGACATATTTTCAAAGATGACTCATTTCATACCTTGTAAGAAGACAATAGATGCAGTGCATGTAGCTGACCTATTTTTCAAGGAGATTGTGAGATTATGTGGATTACTAAGAGTACAGTTTCAGACAAAGACATAAAGTTTGTTGGAAACTTTTGGAAGACACTTTGGAAGAAGTTGAAGATAGATTTGAAGTTTAGTTCAGCTTTTCATCCATAGACTGATGGACCAACATAGGTAGCAAATAGGAGTTTGGGAAACTTGTTGAGATGTTTGGTTGGAGAGAAGACAAGAAGTTGGGATTTGATTCTTTCACAAGTAGAGTTTGTATACAATAATTTAGTAAATAGGAGTACTGAAAGAACATCATTGTAGATTGTTACCAGAGTAAATCCTAGAGGAGTTGCAAAATTGAGGGACATTAGTATGGAAGAAAAGCGAAGTGCAGAAGCAGAGGAATTTGTAGATCACATGAAGACAGTGCATAATCAGGTGAAGAAGCATTTGGAAGATATGAAAAATAAGTATAAGGAAAAGGTAGATGAGAAGAGAAGACATAAGGAATTTGAAGAGGGAGATGAAGTAATGGTATACTTGAGAAAAGAGAGATTTCTAGTTGGAACATATAACAAGTTGGAGATGAAGAATTTTGGACCTTGTAAGATACTCAAAATTTGATTCCAGAAATGCATATGAAGTGGAGTTACCAGAGACATTGGGTATATCACCTATTTTCAAAATTGTACACCTTTATCAGTATCATGAAGTAGAGTTCAGTGACAACATGGAAGAAGACTTGAAGAAGAAGTTACCACACAAAGCACCAGAGCAGATTGAAGACATTTTGGATAGCAGAGTTGGATGCAACACTAGAGGAAGACAATACAAAGAATATCTTGTAAAGTGGAAAGCCAAACCAGAAGAAGATTCAACATGGATTTCTTAGGTTGAGGTGGACCATCTTGGTTCTCCCCTAGCCCTAGCAAAGTGAGGGACTCACTTTTTCAATAACCCCATATGTCTAATGCAGGAGCATCCTTGGTTCAAGAGCAATCTTGCATCAACCAAAAACATTTGCATTTCAGTTTGTTTGCAGTTTAGTTTGTTTCCTTTCTTTTTTCCAGTTCAGTTCAGGCAGTTTAGTCAGTAGCAATTTCTATATTTTGGTCTACATTCTACCGCAGTTGCATTTCACATCTTGCGGAGCTGGACTTAGCATCTAGACTCATTTATCTACATCATATCTAGAAAATTCAGAGCATTTAGATTAAGTACCAGAAAGATATTGCTATCAGAAGATCGACTGTTTTCTTAGAACAGAGCATCCTGATAGTCTCTAATAACTAGCTAAAGTAGAAGACTTGTAGAGCATTCCTCGACTTGTGGAGCCTAATGGCACAACATTCGATGATCTTTGGTTCGTGGCTGACCTTCCCTGAGATCCGTACATCATTCCATTCATTTGAGGTGTTCTACATGATTAGGTCCGACCTATCCATGTACACACGTTACAACTGTTCATCAGAGTTTGCGACCTTCCTTGGCCGACCCAGAGGAAGCTGTATACCAGAGATGATATATAAGGATGTAATAGATCCCTAGGAAAGTAGTTATGATCATTGGCATAAGTTCATAGTTTGGATTTTTACACAAAGGGGACTTCAAAGCTATATCTTGTGCATATTCTAATCTTTTGTAATTAGGCCTGTGAGCCCAATTGAAGGCCCGCATGTTGCCAGCCAATCTATATCTAAATTCTATTATATACTAAATGACTATGTGATAGGTAAAAATCAGGTTAATAAGATCAAGCATAGCCATGAAAACCTAACCCTACCATCATCAAAGAATCTAATCCAAATGAAACCAAAAGTATGCAATTCAAGCACAATATCACCTAGACTATATGATTCCTTGTTTATGATGTGATTTGCTTCTTCAATAATGAACAATTATGAAGATAAAAGCTACCATGATAGATGAATGATAAGCTCAAATAAGTGCTATGGATGCTCAAGTGCTCAATATGCTCAGGATGATAATGTAGATGCTATATGAATGCTGGGTAGATGTAGTATGGAATGAGAGGATGTTTATATAGAACTCAACCAAAATCAATCAACGGTGGAGATTCAAAGGCTATGTGAATGGCTAAGATTGAAAGATAAACATAGATGAATATGAAGATGACAAATGGCGGAAAGATAAGGCTTAGGTGTACTTGTATACATAGAAAAGTACTACATGTAAAAGATATTAAATAAAAGGATGTAGTACCATTTATCTTTTTTAAATGAAAGAGGTACACATGTCAGCTAAATGATAAGATAAGTTAATTAAATAAATAAAATTTATTTAATTAATTGGAAAGTTAGCTTATGAAAGGAATCTTTAAATAAATAAATAAGATTTATTTAATTAAAAATAGATAGAATGAAGATAATTAAAGATTGTTTAATTAAAGCTTAGAAGAAATAGCTAATGAATTAATTAAATAAATATAAATTTATTTAATTAATAGAAGAAATAGATGTGTTAGGGATATTGCTCAAGTGTGTTAGATAAATGCATCTAATATAATAATGTGATGTTTGAATGCTAATGATAATGAGTCAATTTTGGGTGTCTACATTTTGCCCCTCTTTGATACAATGTTCGATAGAGCGTTGTGTCAAAGAAGATACGATATGCGTTCGATAAACAAGGTTATGCCCCAGTGTAACTGGCAGGTGATGTCCCCTTGAGAAGTAAGCCAGGATAACTAGGAAGGGTTGGGTTAGCTCGCGATAGAAGAAAAGGCTAGAAATAAGGCTGACATAAAGAAAAATAGGCTGGGATGGGATAAAATGGGGTGTTGCATAATAAGAATTAGGGCTTGGATAGGGCTATAAGTAGGTTCTACAATGGCAAATAGGCTCATTTGTGCTCAGAAACTATAGAAATTTGGAGCTCCTGAGAGTTAGTTTGCGACGAGAGTTGGAGAGCTGTCAGGATGGTTATTCCACACAGGGATCATCGTGTTGAGTGAGTGAGGACACATGGGCAACCAGAGGGAGCAAGCGTACTAGTATGTTACGAAACATCTTCTAAAAGCGTGAATTTAATAGCCTAGAAGTGTCATTAATGCACACACTTCACCAAAAGTGACTATGTCAGAGGATAGGTAGTTCAGGTCACTTATGTCAAAAAATAGATCGCTTGCAGTAGTTCAAATCGCTTATAAGCGCGGCGTGGTCGCTTTAGGAAAAAGTAGAGCGCTTTGAGTCAGCTAGCAAAACATAGGCTGAAATGCGCATATAGATAAGAATGAGTCACTTATGGTCAAACAATAGGCACATATAGGGTTTTAGCTCGCATCGAAATGGTAAGTGCTCGCATATGGTAGATAGCTCGCTTATAGGGTAAAAGGAAGCGCATAGAGAAGTAGAGCTCGCATATAGTATAGCAGTAGTCACATATGTAAAAGAGGTCGCATGTAGGTAAGATAGAAGTGCATGCAGTAAAAGTAGTCGCTATTGATCAGAAAATAGATGCATATGGTAAAATGAACTGCTTATGGCAGATAGAAGCTAGGATAGCAATAAATGGTCAGATTTTGATAGGAATGAAGTAGAGGAATGGACTGACAATGATGAATGGAATGATGTAGGATATACTACCGCCTTTGTTATCATGGGAGCCACATCTTAGGGATTTGCGGTTAGTTAGATTGCTAGATGCGGAGGAGCAACTAGTGCTAGAGATCCTCAGATTGGAGCATGTTTCATGATTGGAGCCAGTGCAGGCACATCGAGGACTGATGATAGTGATGGATGAGTGAGCACAGTTCTTTCTTGTTATCGATAGGAGAGGCCATGATCACATTGGAGGATGTGTTCTGGATTTTGCAGATTCTGATAGATGGGGACCGTGTTGATTATGATCCTGATATGGGTCCAGCTGCTTTCAAGAGATTATTCGGGACACTGGACATTGGAGTAGAGGGCTCAGAGATCCTGATGGCAAGGATGGAGGAGCTATGTGACAAATTATAGCGAGTTGTAGTGGCTATCATCAGATGGCTAGTGGGAGATAGGTGAGTGAGAGGCTTTTCGGTAGGATGGGGGATAATTATCAAGGGGATGTTCTCATATGGTATGAGGAATGCATGGGTAGAGTGTGTACTCGGGCAAATTTATCATTTCTTACATGATTGTGCATATATGTTCAGAGTTAGCATGTCAGCAGGAGTTACAATTTTGCACATATGGGCTTATGAGCACATTCCAATTACTAGACAAGAGGAATGGGTGGCGAGAGCAGCAGGAGAGCCATATGCGCAGATGTACATAGGAGCTTTGACATACCGACAGTGCCGAGGGGTGGTATACTGGCAGAGGAGATTGGATGAGGTGGATAGGTTTGTATGGAGGCCATGGCTAGGGTGTGAGCGATGGGATGAGGATGATGCAGAGCTTGTCTACGCTAGGTAGGCAAGATACATTTTTGGACGCGGTATTTATATTATAGAGCGCTATTTGCTAGAGAGAGTTTTGAGACAGTTCAGGGTAGCATAGGCAATACCAGTTGGTGATGCCATTTTTGGGAGGATGAGATAGGAGGTTTTTGATTAGGGTCCAGAGGTTGTGGTTAACACAGCATTGGTGGAGAGAGATGGATTACAGCTAGTAGTATGGTAGTGGGGACAGGGTCCTGCAGATCCAGGCACATTGCCAGATTATGATGTATACTGGGTGACAGCTAGACTGACTCAGTTGACACAGGTTGGAGAGATTGGAGAGACTAATTCGGAGGGGACGACGATGGGCTCCACCAGCACAGGCTATTGTGCCAGCAGCACCAGGGATACAGATGTAGGGGTAGATGCTAGGACAACCTCCTATACTAGCATAGCCTCAGGGGCAGATTTTAGCGGGTGATGATGTGGGTATTTAGCAGCTGCGAAAATAGATTAGAGAGGAGACGAGATGGAGGCAGTGAGCATAGATGAGGTTGAGGAGGGTGGAGATAGATAGGCATCAGACAGTGATTGGCTTGCGACATGCAAGAGCACAGGCATAGACCTATCAGGCTTAGCTATAGTTGAGAGCATAGGCGGGAGATGGACAGGATGATGGTGCACTAGCTAGGGTGACTGGAGAGAGAGATGCTGCGAGACAGAGTGAGTAGATGATAAGGCTAGAGCGGGATACTACGATACAGTAGGTACATGCTATGAGGGCAAAGAGGGATGATCTGCGAGTTGAGAGAGCTGGTATACGAGTGGAGAGAGATAGGGCTGTGCAGCAGCTACAGGGAAGAACTAGTGAGTGAGATAGAGTAGTGGCTACATTGGGGATTGATGGAGCTATAATGTACTTGGCCACACAGTTGACATAGGTGCAGGCAAAGCTTCAGAGAGTGCAGGGTGAGGTTGAGTATTACAAAGGGTTGTACTATGGGGCTATGCCAGCAGCGTAGAGGTAGCCTAGCTTCAGGAGCAGGTCAGGGGCTTCAGGTTCACGGAGGTCAAGTGGATCTTGATCAGTAGCCTCAGTGATGGGGCCATCGAGAGATAGAGGACTAGGTGTAGGACCTAGTGGTGGTGGTGATGGTCAGGGTGAGGGAACTGCCAGTAGTCACTAGGGCTACCTTGTATATGTTGTATTATATTGTTGTATGATGAGGCCTAGAGCCGATTTGTACATTCATTCTTTCATGGCTCAGCTTGTATTGTAGACACTTGTATATTGACATACATGTATATATATGATGGCAGATTAGTGATCTATATGATGTTGTAATGGTTATTGTGTTGATATTATGATGGCTATGCATGTTGTATATATATTGTTATGGATTATATATGGATGTTTATGCAAATGGTAATGAATGGGAAATGTATGTTAATGTGAATATGTAAATGGTAATGATATGGATAAGCTTATGCATATAGATAGATGATAATGAAAGGATATATGATGGACTTATGTATGTCTAACACACTTGTTTTGTAGGAGTAGAAATATGGACGAAAGATGATGGAGAGGATTGATCTTGGCTGAGTACGATATAGGATGAATAGATAAAATGAATAGATAGGATGATGGGGAGCTTTTTAAGTAATTGCTCAAAATGAAAAGAAATGCAATCCTTATGTCTGATATAGCATATGGATGTTATGCACTAGGGTATAGAAGACCAAGGTGTCTAGATATCCAATGCACAACTAGCATGCTACAATCTTGTCTGAACACATGAGGTCAAGATGTGGAGCCAACATGCACAAGATATGAATAACAGCTAGTGTTTCGAGATGGACTTTGACGCTACAAGCAATGGTTTGAGCTTATCTCCACTACACATAGTGATAGCTTGCTGGTTATATGTATGGAGCTAGTCTTAACATAGAATAGTCTCAAGTGCATAAGAAATTGTTTAGCTTCTCAGATGCTAGAGATATTGATATGTAAGATGCTAATCCCAACATGTACAAGATACCAATACCCATAAGAAGAGAATAAGATCATCCCACAAACATGGCATACGAAAGCTATATGATCGTGCCCCATTCCTTACTTTATTGCAACATACCAAGATATGGTAGATCAAGGCAATCTTGATTAGGCATAGAAAAGGGACAAAAGATATTGTCATCACGTTCTCTTGCCATATCTGGGTGCTCTTAGATGGATTAAGCTGGTGCCTTGTTGAGAGGAAAGCTACATCCTGTTGAAGGCTAAAGTTGTTGATAAACTGCTATAGCAAATGTTAGCTTAAGGCATGCGGACAAATAGCTTCTGGCTTACTCTGGATTGGTTAAAGTGCGTTGAACTTTCAATATACACATAGTTTACTTTCTGCTTGAGCTAATCAAAGAGAAGAAGATGGATGATGAGAGAAGATGGGGTGGATCATTTGTGCTTGAGTACTGGAAACTTCCTTCATATACCAGACTGCCTACATACCCTATATCCATGGGATCAAAGCACATTTACGATGAAGATGAGACATGATGAATATGTAGTTCTAGGTTTTTATTGATGATGTAAGTGATGAAAGGTAGATGAATGTGAGATGACAGATTGAAGGATGATTAGAGGAAAGATGAAATATGGATGATGAAGAAAAGGGGGCTATCGTTTTAGCCTGAATCAGAGTGCTTCCTTCGCATCTCAGATTACCTACATACCCTGCATCCATGGGATCAAGGCTTTAACGATAGAGCTGGATGTAGTTTTTTTTTCCGATCGTCGGATGAATGTGAATAGATTGTGAAGATATGAATCTTGGTTGCAAGTTGTTAGGTCATGTTTGTCGTTGGATGATCACTATGGTTGAAGTTGAAAAAGTTTGTTGTGTTGTAAGATAAGTTGTTTAATGTGTTATGAGCTAGAGATAGTGGTATCCACTTCCAAATAAGACTCAACAAATGCCCCTAGTGAGGGATGAGGTTTATTATGCAGAAGCAACAATGCAGAAGGTGTGTAGTCAAGATGCTAAGGTGCCAAAAGATATAGTTATCACAACAATGTCTCAAGTATGATAGCTAGCATTGACAGAGATGAAGATAGAAAGGTTGTTTATGGAGATGCTATGTGGATTATGATGTGGACTATGTAGGATGAGATGGTGAAATATGATCAAATGAACCAAGCAGATAATGGAAGTTGGTTACTACACATAGCGCCTGTTTGCCAGGTTTTCACTATGGTACTTATCCAAGGCACTTGTTTACCAGGTTTTCACTAGAGGACAAATTATTTATCTTATGTTATTTTTTTGTTGTCCAAAGCGCCACAAAGTGGTTTTCACTATTGGATGAATTTTTTTTTTTTGGATGGGATGACAATTACACATGGCGCCTGTTTGCTAGGTTTTCACCATGGTAATGGATAGGAGGGACTCAAATGTCTAGTGCTATGAGAGGTGATAGTGTCCCATTAGAGATGGATAATGTCTTCACATGGACCATGTCATTTTGTTCATAGATGTTGGTAAAGGAATTGCGTGGATGAGAGATGGATTAGGTAGATAGTGGATGATGAAATGGATTATGAAAGGTTCATGCAAGGATAGATGGATGGGGATAGTGGATTATGATGTGGATTATGTCAGACTTAGGATGAAAGGCTTATGCAAAGGCATGGACCATAGGAAGGTGATGGGGAAGATATGTAGGATAATGGATGAAGGATGGGGAGATGGAGGCATGTGGGAATGTTTTGGAATGGAAGGGAACCATGACCAATGGTTGCACACACCGTCATAAACATGAAAGCTTTTGGTGGAAAGGGTGGTACGAGAAATGGAAGAGATGCTGGCTTATGAGATGGGTGATGGAAGGATTTATGGACCCACATAGACTTAGTATTTTTATGATTTTTGCTTTGCTTGTGGGATTGTTGGATGGAATGGAAGTTTTTGGATGGTAAAGGATGATTGGGATTTTTGAGATGTGGATGAGGATGCCTCATTTAGTTGGCTTACTTGTTTGCTTAGGAACCCAAACTAGTTTGGGCAGAGGCTCTTCTTGTGGAGCTATAGGCTCAGCTAGCTTTTTAAATGCGCTAGGCTATGATTCTTTGCTTTGATGCCCTAAGGCATGAGAATCTTTAGGATTTTGATAGGGTTTTTAGCTTTAGAAGTAGAGGCATCCAAATTTTTATTTTTGAATCCCATGGATGTGATGGAAGAAGGGTTGGTGGAATGAGTGAAAGATTTATGCTTAGATGGTGTTTGCATTTGCTGATCATGATTAGGAATATAATGGTGATGATGGATAAATGGATAGTTTGGCGTTGGTAATAATGGAGGTGAGGAAAATGGAGAAATATTGGGAGTTGGAAGTAGTGGAGATAAATTGGATGGCGGAAGATGTACGATAACATGCTTTTGTAGGTTATAGGATGGTGGAAGTGGAGGATATGGAAGTAAAGTTGATGGCGGGAGTTTAGGAGTCGGAAGAAGCGGAAATAGATTGGATGGAGGAAGATGTACGGTCACATGCCTATGAGGTTTAGGATGAACGGAGGATTTACCAACGTCTTTAGCTAGAAGAGGCTGACATTTGACACTAGGACTAGGAGTGCTTGGAGAACTAGACTTGAGTTCATCATTAGATGGAGATGAAGGGGTTGCAAAAATCATGAAGATGGAGGATCCCAGAAAAAGGTTGGTGATATGAAGAGAGTCATCGATGGTATCAGAGTTAAAATTTTCTCTTACCAAAGAAGGTCTAGCTTCTGTATCAGAAATTGATGTGGATGCAGATTCTAGTAGTGTGTATTCACTAGGACCATGTTCAGTATACTTGATATGGAGGTTAGAGGTAGCTGCGCTAGATGAGGGCTTGAGGAGGTCGGATGGGTCTACATAGGATGAAGACAGATATGCCTCGGTGTTGATAGGAATGCAGTTCAGACTTTGATATTTAGCTTGAAAGGCACGACAAAATTCAAATGGATTGGGATCAGCTTGAATAGTAACCTCAACACCGTTATGTGGAAATTTAAGGCATTGATGGTATGTAGAAAGAACTGCCTTGAGGGCATGTATCCATGGGTGACCAAGGATGATGTTATAAGGAAGGTCAATATCAAGGACTTGACAGTGGGTTTCTATAGTAACCAGCCCAACTTGGATAGGCAAGAAGATAATCCCTTTAGTATCTCTTTCAGCATCATCATATGCTCTTATAGTAGTAACCTTGGAGGTGTCAACATCTTTCTTAGAGTATCCCAATTATTTTATAAGTTTTAAAGAACATATATTAAGACCAGCTCCACCATCTACCAAAATTCATTTGATGCGGTGTTGTTTAACAAATACTTCAATATGGAGGGCTTTGTTATGTGAAGGATGGATGGAGGGCTGATGATCTTTGTCGGAGAAGGTTAAGTGATAAGGCACTGCAATGCTAGCAACCATAGATTGGAATTGTGTGATATCAATATCATTAGGCACTGAAGACTCTTGTAAGGCTTTGTCAAGGATAGCTTTATGAGCAGGGGATATGTGAAGTAACTCAAGAATGGATATGTGCGCGAGTGTTTTGCCAAGGTGATCCAAGAGGTTATAGTTAGAGAGAGATTGAGGATGATGGCAGGTGCTCCTTGGATGGTAACTTGACCTCTTCGTGTGGTTACAATGTAATCAGGTGCTTTGCCTTGGATGGTAATGGCAGACATGCGAGCCTGATCATATCAACCAATGGTAGACGATTCATAGTTATACTAAATAGCATTTCCAACATGAGGGTTATTTGTCTTATCATGAGATGGAAGTGGATTCTTGAAAGTCTCTAGATCATAGTTTGATGTTGATTGTTGTGCAAGATGAGTCGTTGAAGGTGTGACCTTGATTAAACCTTGATCAATGCAATCTTGGATAACATGTTTTAAGCGCATACAACCATTTGTTGTGTCCTTTAACTCGATGGTAATCGCAATACTCATTTTCTTTGTACCAAGGAGCTCTGAAGAGTAGTTCACCATTTGGTGGTGCATCCGGTAAGATAATATCACCCGCTTGGAGAAGATTTCAAAAGATAGCTTCCTTAGGTTTTGCTAATGGTGTAAATTGTCGGTGCAGATTAGAAGTTTGTCATTGTCGCATTCATTGAAAAGGTTGTGTTGGTGTAGAAGCTACTTGAATGTTGATGGGAGCTTTCATAGTTTGAATGTTCTTTGTGTCTACAACACCATCGTTGACAACATTCTTATTCTTGTTCCAAAAGTGAGACTTATCGTTGGAATTTTGAGGATAGTCTTTGTTATCATGAAAGATCTTGATAGTTCCCTTAGAAATTAGAGCTCATTCAATGATGGTTCATTTGGAAACAAGTTCATCAAAGGTGCTAGCACTTTGCAATTGTAATTGAAATGATAACTCAGGATGAAGATTTTGAACAAAGATATCAAGTTGTTGCTTCTCAGGTATTTCCCATGATAGTTTGCTAGCCATATTACGCCATCGTTGAGTAAATGAAGAAAAGGCTTCACCGTTGCATTGTTTATTGCTGACAAGGTCATTCATGTTTACCTCATGTTCAATGTTGAAAGTGAAGTGTGATCGAAACTTGTTTGCTAATTTTGAAAAAGACTTAATTCTTGGAGGTAAATGAGAAAACCATTCAAGAGCTTGTCCTGCTAAGCTTTGAGGAAATAATCTCAAAAGATATGTATCGTCATAAGCGACATCAAGACATGTCACAAAGAATGCTCTAAGATGGTCTTCTAGATTTCCTTTTCCTTTGTACTTATCGAATTGTGTAATTTCAAAATGTAGCGGAAAAGGTATCATATTAAGAGACTTGTCAAATGGATAAGCGCATATGTTTTTGAGAGAGAAAGGTTTCTTGCCTTGTCCTACCACTTGATTGATCATTTGTTGAACATCCGCTGAAGATAATTTCTATTGTTGCAAAGGGGGTGAAGTATGGTATGAGATATATTGTAGTTGTGGTTGTGGGATATATGGAGCTATGACCGTTTGTTGAGGTTGCATACTCACAGTATATGTCAAAGGATTGGTATGTGACACATATGTGTTGGAGGATTGCTGTCCTTGAGACACAAGCGGGAGTTGGGTATGCATCACATGGGAAGTGGATGACAGATTGATAGTAGTGAAGGGTTAGGAAGTTGGGGTTGAATTTGTGACATGGTAAGTGATGGATGGATTGGTAGATACGAAAGAAGGATGAACATTTGGATTTGTATTTTGGACAACATGGGGATTGGTATGTGTCATATGCTGGGTGATAATAAGAAAGCCTTGGGTAGCATAAGATTGATTGATGGTGTGTGAAGGATTGGAAGAATACGACAGCATGGATGTAAGTTGATCAACATAAGCAACTGTATTGCTAGGATTGGCTTGAGAAACGATAGGAGGATCACTCATGTCAATGAGACTAACATTGGGATTATATGATAGCATGGAGGGATTAGCAGTTGGTATATGGGATATGGTATTTGTATGAGATATGGTAGATTGCAATGGACATGAAGCTTGAGCAATAGGTGTTGTTGGAATAGTTTGAAAGGCTTGCACACTATGAGACATGGGAATATCTTGTGATGTTTGGAGCATTTGCACTTGAGTTACATGGATAGCTTGTGTTACTTGAGGCATGGAAACGGTCATGGTAGGAGGAGGGATATGTTGAGGAACATGGAAAGGTGGAATGTTGAGATTTTGTGACATGAGAGGGAACACATTGGTTGACACTATCAACAGTTCTAAAGTATGCTCTAAACATGGTAGATCAAATGAGACAACAATAGGCAATGAGGAAGATGTGTTGGAAGGTGGAGCTTGTGTCATGATGGGAGATGATGTGACTAAAGTGGATGGTCCCTTTACAACAACAACGGGAATGTTTGGATCTTGTTCTTTAATATCAGATATGTCAAAGTCTTTTGGTAATTTAGCACCTATGTGAGCAAGTTACAAGAAGTAATGATTAGGCTCAGATATAATGAGTCTCTCAACTTGGTCCCATACATGGGTATCTCAAAATTCTGTTGAGTCATCTTGAGATTGTTCTTTGAAAGTTTCCAAGGATGTTGGAGGTTGCATTTGTTGTGAAGATGACTCACCAATAGTGTATCCTTGAGGCGTAAACATATGAGGAGGCATACCAGTTGTGAATTGAGTTGCATCCTTAAGAGACATTGATTTGAATTGTTGCATCTCAGCTTGCAATTTGGCCTCCATTTTAGCTATCAATTTGGCTTCCATTTCAGCTCTATATTGGCTTCTAGTTTGAGGCATGATGTTGATGATGAAGTTTAGCTTGTCAAAGTTTTGAGACCCAAAAGATGATAGTTTGCTGGTTGGTTGATTGGTTGTTGTTTTGGTTTTCTAGTTTTGCTAATTCACTTGGTTGGTTTGCTTTGGTTGATTTGTTGTTGTTGGGTTGTTGGTTTTCCCTAGAGAATAGCTCACACACTCAAAGGAAAGACTGTTTGCTAAACACTGCTAAGTTGCTGATGTTTGTTGAATGATTGGTTTGATGTTTGGTTTGTTGGTTGGGATCTCAAAAAGATAAAAAGCTTATAAATTGCAATTGATTGGTAAGCTCAAAACAAGAGACAAAGTCCAGGGATTTGCTACTAATCAAAGACAAATCTGAAAGCTGATGCTGAAGCTTAAGCAAGCTAGATCTGTGGTTAATTCAGCTAAGGCAATAAGATTTGTAGGTATTTAACCATAGGCGACAGGTAATAGCTCATATGCGACTCAAAGGATGCCAAAGGTGACTAATAATAGCTCAAATGCAGTCTAGTTTAGATTCTGATAGCAAGTTACAGTATTAACCAGAGGTGATCAGATTGTTCACAGGCGACAACTGTTGGCTAAAAAGTGATTTTCTATTGATTGAAAGTGACTCAGGTTATGCTAAAGGTGACAGACTGTTGTTTAAAGGTGACTTGATTCAAATAGGAGGTGATTGACTATTGTTTAAAGGCGACCTTGTCTACGCAAAGAGTGATCAGCTATTGTTCAAAAGTGATTCAGTTCAGGTAAAAAGTGGCTAACTGTGGTCCAAAAGTGACTATGTCTATTCAGAAAGGTGTCTGATTTGTGATTTTTGACAAGAAAATAGTAATTACAGTCACTCACACTCACAACAATCACAAACTTGTACAACCTAGGCTAGGAAAGGACTGTATTCGTTGAATCCCCTGGCTGTGCTTATTCAGAGCAGATAGCTTTAGGATCTTGGTAGCACCAGCTCCCCTCCATGACACTCACTTCTCATGCATACAAAGATCCAAGTTTCCTATAAGGCTTGTCCCCCCACCAAAACTTAGGATTGTTCCTGCTATCTCTTCTACGAACCACGCGAATCAGGGCCGCTTCAAAAGTCCCACCTTTTGCATCAACAAATAGAAGGTTTTTGGCTACTACACAAAGTTGCTAATAAGGGCATCTGTTCAGGTGGCTATACGTGCGACAATGCTACTCTCCATTGTGGAGTCTCCCAGCCTTCAAGGGTTACGCCTTGGAGGGTTTTGGGGGAGGTTGGCTGTCAGTATAACACAACAACACTTGTTGTTTGTGGTTTTCAATAAAAACACTTTTCTTATATAGCGGTTCGGAAGGACTTGGCTTTAGCCCATTACCGCTTGAGTCATATCCCTTCTCACACTAGGAAGGCAGGCCCTCTAAAGATAATAACAAGTTGTCATACACCCAAGATCCATTTCATAGGCAAGGGGAGAGGATACTTTTGTCATTAAATTTGGGTTACAATCAATCACATGCAAGCAATCAAGAAAGATAAATCAAGCACGGAGCAAGCAATGATTCATTTTAAGCACCAAGCCCAAATGTTCCTAATTTAGTGATAAACCACAAGTCTTGGACTGATTGAATCTGCAACATATATGTTAGTAGTTTGATAACCTCCTTTTCTTAGACAAATTGATAAGATGCTACACAAATACCTAATTAGTACCCAAGAAAACAAACTGCAAATAATATAGACTGAAAGTGACACAGTTTACCAGAGGCAATTCACTGTTTGTCAAAAGTGATCTTCTATTCTATCACAGGTGAACCTCTGTAGATCAAAAGAGACTTAGAAAATACTAGAAGTGAATTGTTTCAGCTTATAAGCGATGTAGAAAAGCATGAAGTGGTAGGTTTAGGCTCATAAGTGACTTGGTTCTGCAAAATAGTAAATATGCAACAGAGACCCTAATTCTGCGAAAAGTGATGCGGTTAGCCAAAAGATCATTGTCAGAATAAAAGTGATCTAGTTATATGCAAAAGCGATCGCTGCTAAGATAAAAGAGATGCAAAACATACTAAAGGTGATTATTGATAGAATAAAAGTGATCTAGAAAACACTACAGGTGACAGATTTCAGTGTAGAAGCGACACAGATATGCAGAAAGTGGCAGATTTTTTCTCAGAAGTGACTAGAACCTGCCATAAGTGCTCGAAAGATCTGATCTTAATAAATAACAACTTCAAATAGCAAATTTAATCAACAACGTGAGTCCCACTGGGCGTGCCAAAATGTGATAGGTAAAAATCAAGTTAATAAGATCAAGTATAGCCATGAAAACCTAACCCTACCATCATCAAAGAATCTAATCCAAATGAAACCAAAAGTATGTAATTCAAGCACAATATCACCTAGACTATATGATTCCTTGTTTATGATGTGGATTGCTTCTTCAATAATGAACAATTATGAAGATAAAAGCTGCCATGATGGATGAATGATAAGGTCAAATAAGTGTTATGGATGCTCAAGTGCTCAATATGCTCGGGATGATAATGTAGACGCTATATGAATGCTAGATAGATGTAGTATGGAATAAGAGGATGTTTATATAGAACTCAACCAAAATCAATCAACGGTGGAGATTCGGAGGCTGTGAATGGCTAAGATTGAAAGATAAACATAGATGAATATGAAGATGACAAATGGCGGAAAGATAAGGCTTAGGTGTGCTTGTATACATAAAAAAGTACTACATGTAAAAGATATTAAATAAAAAGATGTAGTACCATTTATCTTTTTTAAATGAAAGAGGCACACATGTCGGCTAAATGATAAGATAAGTTAATTAAATAAATAAAATTTATTTAATTAATTAGAAAGTCAACTTATGAAAGGAATCTTTAATTAAATAACTAAGATTTATTTAATTAAAAGTAGATAGAATGAAGATAATTAAAGATTGTTTAATTAAAGCTTAGAAGAAATAGCTAATGAATTAATTAAATAAATATAAATTTATTTAATTAATAGAAGAAATAGATGTGTTAGGGATATTGCTCAAGTGTGTTAGACAAATGCAGATAATATAATAATGCAATGTTTGAATGCTAATGATAATGAGTCAATTTTGGGTGTCTATAGACTGAATCTGTGTTTGTTTCACATCTTTGAGTTGTTTCTGTTGTGTTTACTCTTGTTTCATGGTTTGGACAATTCATTATGTGAACCCTCCTATCGTGACTGCACCAGTTTTCCATAGTAACCTTAGCTCCTCTCTTCCTTCTCATGTGATGAACAGGATTTGGTAGAATCTAGAAAAGGATTGTTCTTTTATCTTGTGCCCTCTTAGTGTTCACTTTTTGAGTCACATTAGCCATGATACTTTAACTTGATTAGAATCATCATTTAAATGTGTTTGATCCTTTTTCCACTTAATATGTATGAAGATAATGAATGTGGGTTAGATTAAAATAGGTATTATGGATTAAAATGGTTGATATGTCTTCCATTCATATATTGCATGCATAAAATTGGTAAAAATAGTACTAGGATTTATCTGATTATTGTTAAATCCATTAAGGGAATGGTTAGAGTAAATTTTGAAATTGGGAAGTAGTTTCCTTTTGTTTAGATTTTTCAAAATTATTTGTATGAGAACATATATGGCAATTTGTTTGTATCTTTAGATAGAACATAGTATTGGATTAAGTAACATGTCTGCCAGATTGATAGGCTTGTGAGAGTTATACCTTCTCTTGTTTATGTCCTATGAGATCACGTGAGTTTATATGTGAATTGTTATGAGGTAGTTAGACCTTAGTTTATGTCTCTTTCTAATATGGGGCAAAATTGTGAATTTGAATCTATGAGAATGTTATATCTTAGACTGAGATTATGAAACTGATTCAATGATTAAGAAGATGTTTGATAAGGTTCATTGGATTGAAGTCTATCTTATTTTTTGTTTAAGACTTGTCTTATGAATTTATGCATTTTCAGTGAATGACCATTGTTGATAGCATTAGGGATGTTGCATGGCTTGATTACAATTATGCATTATTTATTTATGTTATTCTATAAGCAGAGTAAGATAAAGAGCATGGATGGGTGCTGAATATAGGATTATAGAGAAGGGTAGGTTACTTCTTCTAACCTATCTATTGTCATCATCTTTAAAAGATGCTTTGGCCAAAGATTTTAAATCAAATTAGTAATTGTACTATTTGGTTATTTATATTCTCTACCATATCATGATATATGTACATTTGAATTTTCATACATGCTTTAAAATGTTAGAGATATCATGCTACACTAGATTCCTTCACGCATGCCAGCTTTAGTTTGCTAAACCCCTCATGAAGGCCCAAGCTTCTCCATTTCAAGAGAAGATCGGGAGGTGTGAGCCTTATGGTTGGGTGGTTAATCTCCTTGATCATGCTCTCTCTCCACTAGGTTTAGTATCAGCAATATTGTATGGTGTGACTCGTATGATGTGAGATGTTTCAAAGGACTTAGTCCTATTTTATAATTCAAGCTATTAGCTTCTAAATATTCTTTACTTGAATATATATTGAGAACACTATTTCATGATTTGTGTGTATGAGGGAAATCTTTTTATTTACACTTTTTTTTGTATTATTTATTTGGAATATATTAATTTATTCTGGTTTAATGGAGTGGTTCTTATAATATCTCCATGTTATCTTTTAGAATCGGCTGCCAATGAGTAGTTATCCATTTATTCAAGTTTGGGAGGCTAGGCCAATGTCGGTTGAAGTAGCCAATTAGTGCATGAGCTATAAAATATTCCTCTGTTTCTATCACATCCTTTCCAAATTCTAGAACAATGGATTTCATTGCATGTTTGAGGAGTTTGGTTCTTTTTGTGGCCTGCAACCCCTTATAAATTTTCTCATCCCCTGGAATAGGGTGGTAGGAGTTTCTGGGCAAATCATGAGAAATCACAAAAAAAATATGAAATTGCATGGTTTTTTTCACTGACCGTTGGATGATTCGTGATCATAGACAATGTTGGAGACAAGCTTCCTCCATTTGTCTAGATATTCCTATTTCACATAGAAAATATATATCCATTCAATGCAGGAAAAAGGGTGACCCCTTCTCATTGTTCTATTTTGTTGAAGCGCCATTGGGGAGAATTGACCCTTTGAAAATGGTAGAAGAATCACTACCGAGTTCTTGAATGTATGGCTTAAGGTTTGTAGTGCCCAACAACAATAGTCAAGGATTTTTGGAGTTGTTGGTGCCATATGTGGTACCTTGACCCCCTTTTCCTTGTGCTCCATTAAATCCAATTGATCCTTTAATCACATTCATAGGGTTTTCTTTTAGATCTATTGTAGAGAAGGAAGCAATAGGTGGAATGGAGCCATTGGAGTAGAGTGGGAGAAGAGAAGGAGCCATTATTCTTAAAAAACTAATAAAATTTGTAGTTTACACTGGATTGTTGGCAAAGTGAAGGTAAAACTTGTGTTTAGTGATGTGAGAGTAAAATCTCTCAAAGATATGTCACACATTCCTAGATTAGCATGAAAATTAGTATTGGTTTCTAAAATGAAAGATGTTGGAGTGCATGTCACATTTTATAGGAGTGGTTTCAAGTTGGCTAGAGGGAATATGGTGCTAGCTAAGGGATCCTAATGTGGGACTTTATTTAAGCTTGATCCATCTACTTGTTGTAACTCAACCTCTAAGACTAAAAACTCAAATTCATGTATATTGTGACACCATAGGTTGGACCACATTGGTTAAAGGGAGATTAAGACTCTAGTTAATGAAAATTGGTGGATGGTTTGTCTATTTATTCTATAGATTTTGATTTTTGTGAGAACTATGTGTTTGGTAAACAAATTAGAATAAAGTTTAATTCTAGTAGCACTAGAGCAAATGGATTAAAAGAAGTAATCCATAGTAATGCATTTAGTCTTGTGGATGTTACTTCTATTCTAAAATATCATTATTACATTTCCTTTATCAATGACTACTCATGTTATAATTATATTTATTTTCTAAGGCACAAATATGAAGTTTTTAGTAAATTTAAAGTTTTCAGATAATGTAGGGGAATATTGTTCTAGAGAATTTAATGAATTTTGTAGACACATAGGCATTGTAAGGAAAAAAATAACTTCGTATACGCCACAACAAAATGGCACCACAAAAAAGATGAATAGGACATTAATGGACAAAGCTATAAGCATGTTAAGTAGTGCCCAAATGGATAGATGTTTTTTGGTTGAGGCTATAAGTACTACTTGTTATTGAATTAATAGATTTTTATGTTTTGTTTTGGTTAATAAGACATCTATGAAGTGTGGATAGGTAAAAACCCCTTTGTTTCTTACATTAGAGTTTTTAGTTGTGAGGCTTTTTTTTCATGTGCCTGAAAAATAATCTAACTTAGATTTTAGGGCTAACAAATGTATTTTCATTGGTTATGGTGATAATATTAAGGGTTTAAGATTTGGAATCCTCTAACTTTGAAAATGATATATTCTAGATATGTGATTTTTAGGGAACTTAGAGTTAAATCTAATTAGGAATAATCAAAAGTAAAAGAAAAGAATTTTCTCATTTTAAAACCAAAACAAAGTAGGAATATGTATAGGTGGGCGAATAATAGGTTGGACATGAGCATGTAGAGGAAGAAGAAGGTTCAAATTTAGATAGTTTAGAGGAATAAAAACATAAGCCTCTTAATACACCTTTGAGAAGGTCCACTAGACAATGGAAACTAGTTGACAGGTATATCCATCAACTTTTTGTTGTGTATTTTCTTTATCTTGTACTAATGATGAACCTAGATCTATGAAGGATGCCCTTTCATTGAAGGAGTATGAGTTTTGGATGAAGGCCATGCAAGAGGAGATGATGGCCTTAGATAAATGTGAGACATGGGATCTAGTGGATTTTCCCAAGGGAAGGAAGCCCATTGCTTGCAAGTGGGTATTTAAAAAGAAATTTAGAGTAGATAATGGTAATCTATAATGGTACAAGACAATATTGTCAAAACAAAAGAGTACTCCTAGAAATCTAACTTCTATTAGCTTCCTAATTTCTATTGTTATTGCTTATGATTTAGAGGTAGAGCAAGTTGGTGTTAAAACTACATTTTTTTGCATGGGTATTGTTGTGTGGTTACACAACACGCCCCATTTTAACTTATCAAAACAGGGACCCAACTTTTGGCTTGGCTTGTGTTGTCTGCTTTCTGGCGGTTTGGTAAAAATAAGTCAGGTGCATCATCATCATGAAGGGTAGGATGAGGTTGGTCATCATCATGAGGTCAGTTTGTCAAAGTTCATATTTTGTTTCTATGACCTCAGAGTTAGAAAGAGCTTGAAATTCCATGCAGGTTTGCCTTTTACATCACCTGAAAATTCGTCCATATGAGGGAGTTATGCACAGTCAAAGTTTTGGTCAAACCTGATAATTGCTGTATGAAGATCATCATCATCATATTTGAAACGCCCCCCGATAATATCCTGAGGTCGAAATATCCGGACGTCAACTTTAAGTCGTAGTAAGTTGTCCCCGTCAAGCGGTCTTTTGTATCGCGAAAGGTCATCATCATGATCTTGGTCTATCACCCGATAAAAATCATGCAGTCCCAATATCCGGACGTCAATCTTAAGTGATAGTGTGTTTTACCCGTCAAGCGACCTTGGAAACATCGCGAGCATCATGATATTCTAACATCACCCGATATTATAATATCATGCTGATATTATAATATCACCCTACTTAAGAAACCCACCATCTGCAAAATTTGCATGCGCACGACAAAGTCATGAAGATCATCATCATCATGATCTTTCAAGACAGGATCACATTTCGTAATATCCTCCTGATCTCCTTTTGCGTGATCATGATGATCACCCTATCTTTCGGAGGGAGGGTGATATTTCATTCCTAAGTCATGTTGTCAAGATCATCATGATCTTGTTTGTCTACCCGACATTTCGCAATATCCTCCTGCCGAGAAATATAACTTTTTGCAAATATCCTGATGACGTCATCCCGACCTGATAAACGAAGAAGCAAATATCAGGATGACGTCACCATCACCTTTCTCCTTCGGCAGGATATTTTCCAAGGCATGATCCTGTTCGCCAATATGACGATGATGTCATGTTCTAAGTTTAACGAAGGCCCCGGATATCCTGATGACGTCATCTGGACGTTCAGCAGGATCATTTTTTAATCACCTAGTGCGGATATGATGATGATGATCATCATCATCCTGATTTTTCGAGAGGGTTACCTTGGCTGCAAAAGGGGTCATACTGCATTCATCATCCCGATCATCTTCCTTAGGTGACCTGATATTACATTTATCCCCTGATCTTAACGAAACATGACGGTGACGTCATCTTTTGCATTTTAATGAAGCCCGAATATGACGATGACGTCACCATGATATTCCTTTCCTCAGCAGCAGGATCATATTCCAAATCCTCCTATTCTCCTTCGACATGATGATGATGATGATGTCTTTCTTTCCCCAATATGCAGAAACGAAACATCCTGATGTGCTTTTCATCAGAGCATTCGGAGGGGAGGAGCATCATATTTCATGATATCCTGCGGCTAGATAGAAGACATAGAGTTGGGCATCATCATGATTTTTGGCGTTGGTAAAACTGTTGCCATCGGCCAAGTCTAATATTGTCACCCTGATCATATGTGGTCACACCGATGTGAATATGATGATGACCCGAAACATACAAACAGAGCATGCAGGGCCGGATTTGAAATAAATTGAAAGGCGGTTATTTCCTTGTATGTTTTGAGATCATCATGATCATATTTTGAACCCGATACACGTGGAAATAGGCGGGAAAACATGAAGCGATGGAAATTTGAAGACCCGATTCCTGATTTCCCAGTCAACGATGGTTGACCCGGGTGTTTTGAAGATGTTTATGCAGTTAGTGCATAATTTTCCACTGATTTGGAGCCCGATTGCCTGTAGTTGCACATTTTTGGGGGCTTGTTTAATAAAACATTTTACTTCCTGTTGTTTATCCGCATGATGATGAACTTAATGTTTGTCTGTTTACTTGCAGGAAGTCATGATGATGCTGCTGAAGCTGAGCATTGAAGTCATGATGCTGTTAGAGCTGCTGCTGAAGCTGATAATTACAAAGTTGCACATGGAGGCAACATGAACCAGAAATAAGGAGGATATTGTCAAATATGCTGTTCGCCAGCTGGAGACCGAATCAAGTTAAAGATGCTGGAATATTCTGTGCCAGCTGTACATTTGCCAACTGACGAAGCATGTGCTTTTCATCTGGACCATTGATTGTTATGAGAGGATCCTGATCCTTGGATCACTGTAACCGTTTTCTGGCATTTGATCTATATAAAGGCCAGAGCTTGTCAAAAGAAATAAGGGAGATATACATTAGAATACACAGACGCATCTGGCGCATAAAAGCTAATTGCTGTAGAATCAGTTAGGAGATCGGATTGCTGAGACTAATGAGGATAGAATTGTTGAAATGTCAAGGTTCTTTCTTCAGATCACTGTAAATGTACCTGTTCTTGAGCATACTGAATGGATATGAAGTTTCAGATTACATCCTGATTGTAAATTTTACGTAATCTTCCTGTTGATTTCTAGATATGTACTGGTGAATGCTGTGTTCAACTGGAAGCGCTTTCATTTCATTACATGTTGTTGTCAACTTTTCCTTTGAAGATTTGCACTAGATCATGAGGATTTGTGGAATGTCCTGGTGAAGGATGATTCTAGTTTCCTTCTTTTCATTGCATGTATGGGAGCTTGTATGTGAATCAGTGATCTAAGTCAGGTAGTTTTGGGAATCTCATTCTTTAACCCTTTTCCTTTTTTTTTCAATTTCATAAATTCATCACCATAACTGCAAATCATGATAAATAACAAGCAGAATAGAGAAATATGCTGAAATCCTGTAGGTAACTGAAGATCATTAGCATATTTGAGTTAAATGCATGTAGTATTGAGAATATCATGCAAAGAATCATAAATAATGGTAGAAATCATGCAAATATCAGCCTGTAGGCACATTATTTGACTAACTTCACAGTGCAGAGGTAGAATTATTGGAGATTTATGCAGAGCAGACATACAGATCAGGATATTTGGATGATGATGATGAACTTTGCAGAAACACGTAAGGCCCCTGAATGGAAAACAGGAACACACATCAACCACTGAGTAACGTCAGTAGATTAAGACCTAATCAATGGAGACTTGGGATCATGAATTCTCTGAATTCATCGTATCTTTCAAGATGAGTAAAGGTTGTTGTGTAACTTTTATTCTATGTTTGTGAATGACTAACATCATGACCAACAGGTATATTGAGGAAGAAATTTATATGAGACAACCTATTGGTTTTATGGAAAAAGGAAAGGAAAATGGATTACAAGTTAAAGTGGTCTATTTATGGTTTGAAGCAACCACCATGGATGTGGTATCAGAAGGTTGATGAGCTATTATATTAGAACTTGGGTTTATTAGGAATGATTATGATAATTACATTTACTTCAAGTTGATTGGTAATCACATTGATCAATTACTAATCATTATCCTATATTTTAATGACATGTTCATTATAAATATTAAGGTTATGATTAGGGAACTCAAAACTCAACTTTTTGGTGCATTTAACATGAAGGATTTGAGGAATAAAAAGTACATATTTGGTATGGAGATCATTAGGGATTCAGTTGGAAGAAAGATTTGGATTAGTTAGAGTAAATATGTTCAAACTATTTGGTGGTACCCCACTTAGGTTTAGGGCTTTAAGTGTGTTCATACAGGTGTACTTCATTTTCCTTAAAGTCCTATGGTCCTTTCACTTTATATTCTATTCTGTTGTTGACCGCTTGTTGGGGTCTTTGGTCACTTAAGTTGTAACTTAAGTCTTCTAACTCATAGGGTGACCAACCCCCTTTGCCTAGCATTACCTCATATTTCCCTTCGCAACGTAAAAATCTTAAGTCTAAAATCTTTAGGAGGTCGGGGGATGCCACATTTATGAATTTCACACCATCGTAGAGAATCTTTTGATGACATCATTCACCCCTTGCAATGCTGCGACGGAGCGCAAGCTGTTGATTGAATGTGGCTTACAGCCATTCAATCAAGGACCTCACAATCAAGGACCTTAGGATGATAAATTAGGTGTTTCCAGGTGTCAAAATGAAAAGAGATTTGCAAAGAGGATGAAATCCAACGGTTGCGCAAGTGCACAAGGGAATCTTTCAAAACAAAATATTCTATGCACTAGTGCAATAGGATGACACATGGCTTGGTTTCATTTAGAGGAGCGCAAAGCAAATGAAGAAGGGACAAGTGGATGGCTTAGTGTAGTCGTGCGGAGCCTAGAAGCGGTGGGCCATCTCCTACTGCGAGATGACACCATGTGGCGGGGACTGATGCACAGAAGGGAAATGTTAGAGGAGTACAACCATCGGCATGGCACAATTTCATTTGCGATGGACTTTTCAAAGGAGCCAGTGTGGATTCTTGAGGCTGGTGATCCAAAGTGTCGATCTGGAAAAGGGAAAACTGGGATTAATGGCTAAGATCCAAACTTGAAGCGGCTCTTTGTCAGCAAAATTTTTTCCCTCCTCCATACTTAGGTGATTGAATCTATAGCATGGTCTCGAACTAAAACATCAAATCCGCTCATCTAATTGAGGAAAAGGTTGCATAAATAGCATATTTTTAGGGATTTCTGACTGCTTCGGCTGTAAAAAATTAACCCAAAGATCTTATTGTATCTTGAAAATCTGTAAGAATTTGTTGTAACATTTAGGAAGTTTGTCAGAGGTAGATGGCCAGTAGTTTGTTTTCTTCTTTAAAAAAGGAATCATGGCCATTCTACCAGGGGAGTGTGAGTTTGTTGGGTCTTCTCCTTTGGACTTTGAATACAAGGTATTCATGTCTTTGGAAGGCATGTCTTGCTACAGATTTGGTTCTTTGTTTGGGTATAGAGTAGTCTCTAGTTTGTAAATGATATTGTCCTATATGATAATGTTCTATCTAGGTTGAATTAAATGAAAAACACTGCATGTGTGTCTTGTTCATGATTGTCTCCCCTGGCATTGTCTTTTCTCTTTTGAATAAGATTATCAAGGATATTTGAGTTCTTCAGTATACATTTGTTGTATTGTATGTCTAGTTTCCTGCTTCTGCTCAATGAGTAGATTAAATAGGCTCTAAATCAGATATAGGGGGAATTGTCATGTCAAAGGATTTATAAAGTATGATCATGAGCATTACTCTTTTGTGGGCTTATTATTGTAAGGCAGCAATATTTTCTTAGGTCCCCTAGATACGAATTTAGATTATCATTCAAAGGGTCTAGGGAAGTCCCACGGCTCCACTCACAAACCATCTTATCACCTCCATCCATTAGTTTGTAGGAGTAGAATTAGGACTCTGTGTGCTCTCTATATTAAACAATGTAGATAATCCAAGAATGTTGCCAGCTTGGGATTCATCTTGCAGATCTTGGTGTGAAAATGAGAGCATTTTGCATGTGCTAAAAAGTTAAATCTTTTGCTTTGCGCTAGCCAAATTTAAATCTTTTATTGTAGGGATACCCCCTAGGTGTGGTAGAACCCAAAGTGAAGGGGAGACACATGTAAACAACCTCTCGTCTCTGTTAGCTGAATTATGTAGTGAACCTGTTGATAAGAAGTGGCAAACCTTTAGGGTTTATTGCTTGTTGATCTAAAAACCAACACTATTTTGTAGCATTTTGTTATGTTGGATTATAAATTGATAAGTATTCCTTTACTTGTTGGTACTAAGCTATTATTGGATCAATGTCCTAAGTTAGATGATCATCTGGAGATAGATGTTTTATATTCCATATGTCAATGTTGTAGGTAGCCTAATATATGCTATGGTTTGTACAAGGCTGGACATTGCCCAAGTAGTGGGATTTTTTAGCAGGTTTATGTCTAACCTTGGTAGAGAGCATTACAATTATGTGGAAAGGGTTTGCAGATATTTATAATGCACTTCTAATTATTATATTGTATATAATGGGATCGATGATGTGGATAAGTTGCTTGATGTACAAGGCTATTTTATTTTTACTTAGATTAGGCTAATGATTTAAATAGTAGGAGTTTAATGACCAGCTATGTGTTCACTCTATTTGGAGGTGTTGTTAGTTGGATGAGTAAGAGGAAACCCATGATTTCTTTATCTACAATAGAAGAAAAGTACATGGCTTCCACACATGCCTTTGAGGAGGTAATTTAGTTGTAGAGATTGTGTTTATATATTACCTTTGAGTGTAGAATTATCAAGATCAGATGTGATAGTCAAAGTGTTATCTATTTGGTGAAGAATCCTATGTACCATGTTTGTATGAAGCATATTGATGTTTAGTTTCACTTTGTGTGTGATATGGTTGAGGGTGGCAAAATCATGATACAAAAAATTGACACTTTGGATGATGTTGTAGATTCTCTCACTAAGCTAGTGAGAACAAATAAGTTTAGTTGGTGCAAAGAGGCCATGAGACTTTCCTCATATAGAAATTAATTTATTTCTAGTTTCCTATTGTGTCCTTTCAATGTAAATATCATTTGGGATAATGTTAGGATTTAGTGTGATATTCACCTTACAATCCTATGTATAACGATTGTGTACTTGGACACTCATAAGGACTAATATATTCTCCATGACAATTGGGGGTGGAGTCCCCCACCCAATTGGGGGAAAAATTCCCCCCAACTAGTAGTCTAGGGTAGAGCCCCTAGAAAAACATTTGGGTGTTTTTTGGTCATTTTGGGAGTTTTACGCATTGCTTTATTGGCTAATGGTTTTGGTGCCCATGGTAATGTAAAACTACCTTTTGGATGTGCCTATTAATATTGCATATGTACATTAAGGGTATTAGAGATAAAAAGATGTTGTTATGTAGGAGTACAGTTAGGTTCCTCGAATACTAACATGTTAATGATATAGTGGATTGTATTGGTGTAATCTTGTTCTTAGTATTGGTGTAATCATGTTCTTAAGATTAATACAAGATTGGTATCTCTTGAGTAGTGGATTTTTTCCAAAAGGGTTTCTCCATGTATATCTAGTGTTATGGTTTGCATTTTTATAAATTTATTGATTTCTAATTCTTCTTCATTGTTTCATTGATAATTTTTATGCTTAATCAGATTTAAACTCTATAGTGTTCATTATTTCCATTGTGTTGTTTACCCTATTTTTTAACATAACATCCATTTTCTTGACCTCTAAGTCATAAGAGGTAGCTACTAATAATAACAATCTAGTGGAATTTAATTTTGTAATAGGAGAGAAAATCTCACCAAAATCTATTCTCTTGACTTGAAAATAACCCTTAGCAACCAATTGTACCTTGTATATTTTAAAATTTCTATTAGATTGAACTTCTTCTTGAAGACCCATTTACATCCAACATGTTTTTGTCCTTTAGGAAACTAAAGAAAATTCCAAGTCCTATTATTTTCCAAAGTGGCCATCTCCTCATACATGGTAGTCTTCAAAGACTTACTCTCTTTTGGTTCTACTACCTTGATCATAGTCCTTTGTTCATCGCCACTAGTAGATAATACAAAAAAAAATAGAATGAAAATCATATTGGGAATACCTTTCTAGTTGCTTCCTTTTCCAAGTTGTCCTTCTTAAAAGTGAAATGATAGGACCCTTTTCTTCAAATCACTTTCTTTGATGGTCCCTCTTGGACTTTTGGTTCACCCTTAGATGTAGTTTCCTTATACTTTGGTTCAAACTATATGACCCTTTTCTTTTTCTCTATAGGTTTCTCAATAGGAGAAGGGTTGATTTGTCTAAAGCTCACATTATAACTATATACCATCATCTTATTCTTAGGATTCCAAATCTTGTATCCTTTTACATCTTCATTTTAGCCAATGAAGATACATTTATTGGCTTTAAAATCCAACTTAGATCTCTTCTCCTTTGACATGTGTACATATGCATCACAACTAAGAAAATTGAGATTACAAAGAGAGGGATTCTAATGTAAATTGATTCCTATGGATCAATTCCATAAATTCAGGAGGCACAACTAATTGTATTTGCTAGTTTTACGAGTGGTTGGTATGGCTTATCCATTTAGAGAACCACCACTAGGAGCATGGTAATTTTAGAGAGTTTAAGGGAAATTAGGAATCTCTGACTGGTAGTGGAGCTATCATGCAAAGTAAAAGATATTAGGTTATAATGTAGGCAACACTAAAGTTTTGGAAGGAAGTGGTGATAGTTATTTTCCAGGTAGGGAGTGTTCTGATGGTTGGAAACTGATTTTGTTGGGTTCTACAGACCAAATAATGTAAAATATTTTTCTCTATAAATATAAGTGGTTGAATGTATTTTCATGCATATTGTGATATTGTTATGTTATAATCTTGTTTATCTACTAGTTGTGTGTTTGTGGATAAGCATTGAAAGTTTTGTGTACACTTGAGGCACTTCATTTAGTTTGGTATTAGAGCACCAAAAGTGTCCTAGATGAGCATTCCTAAAAGGTCACAAATGGCACTCTATTTAGGGCAGTAACATGGTTTATTTGGCCTAAGAGGAAACAAACCAAGAAGTGGAAGTAAGATCAAACATCCATCTAAGAAGCATCTGCTTGTTGGTGCCACTAGAGGTGTTATTCCACATAAATATTAGTACCTGGTTCAACTTGCCTTGGTCTTCCTACTGAGAAATAGGAATACAAACTGTGATAGGAAGATTAGTACTTAGTGAGTGGATATTTTGGTTAGAGATTACTATAAACCTCCACTTTCAAGATGCTATGATTTTGTGTGTGGTGAATGCTGAGGAATTTTTTCATAAACATAAGTAGCCACTCACAAGTGATGTAACAAGAGTGCATATCTGAAGTGTGAAAACTTGAACTAATGGAAGTCTCATCAAAAGGTGTTGACATAGTCTCTCCTCAAATGCCATTGTTCCTTGTGCTTGGTTGGGGAAGGAGGATATCTTCATCGCCATCAAGAGTATGTATATTGGCCTATTTATTTATTATGGTAAGAAGCCTTATTTGACTTTGGTTTGTATGTCTTAACTCTAGGATGACCCTTTTATTTTTCTCTCTAGGTTCTCAATAGGAGAAGACTTGATCTCTCTAAAGCTCACATTCTAACAATATACCATCTTCTTATTCTTAGGATTCCAAATCTTGTATCCTTTCACACCTTCATTGTAGCCAATGAAGATACAATTATCAACTTTAAAATCTAACTTAGACCTCTTCTCCTTTGACATGTGTACATATGTATCACAACTAATAAAATTGAGATTCCAAAGAGGGGGATTCTAACGTAAACCGATTCCTATTGATTGATTCCTCAAAGTTAGAAGGCACAACTAACTATATTTTCTAGTTTTAGGAGTCGTTAGTAATTGCTTATCCATTAAGAGAACCACCATTAGGAGCATGGTAATTTTAGAGAGTTCAAGGGAAATTCAGAATCTCTGACTGGTAACAGAGCTATCATGCCAAGTAAAAGAGTTTTGGAAGGAAGTGGTGATAGTTATTTTCTAGTTAGGGAGTGTTCTAATGGTTGGGAATTGATTTTTTTGGGTTCTATAGACCAAATGATGTAAAATGTTTTTCTCTATAAATATAAGTGGTTCTATGTATTTTCATGCATACTATGATATTGTTATGTTGTTATCTTGTTTATCTTCCGGTTGTGTGTTTGTGGATGAACATTGAAAGTTTTGTGTAGACCTAGGGCATTGCATTTAGTTTAGTATCAAAGCACCAAAAGAGTCCTGGATGAGCATTCCTAAAAGGTCACAAATGGCACTCTATTTAGGGTAGTAACATGGTCTCTTTGGCCTAAGAGGAAACAAACTAGTGAGTGGAAGTAAGATTGAACATTCATCTAAGAAGCACTTGCTTGTTGGTGCCACTAGAGGTGTTATTCCACATCAAGTAGTTGGTTAAGTTATTGCCTGCATACTCTTTCTTGCAAGATTTTTTACTTCTAAGCTATATTTTCTTTCTAATCATAGTTTGAGGAGATGTGAGAGATTCACTTCCCCCTATGACCATTGTGGCTATTATTAATGGTCAGTTATAGTGCTCATCAGTAGAGATGTCTATTACTACAATTTATGGTTCTACTTGTCTTGTTCCTGCTACTAAGAAATAGGAATACAAACTAAGATAGGAGGATTAGTGGTAGTGAGTGGATATTTTGGTTAGATATTACTAAAAACCTTCACTTTCAATATGCTATGATTTTTTGTGTGATGGATGCTGATGAATTTGCTCAAACATAAGTAGCCACTCACAAGTGATGTAACATGAGTGCATATCTGAAGTGTGAAAACTTGAACTAATGGAAGTCTCATCAAAAGGTGTTGACATACTCTCTCCTTAAATTCCATCATTTCTTGTGCTTGGTTGGGGAAGGAGGAGCTCTTCATCGCCATCAAGAGTATGTATATTGGCATATTTATTTACTATGGTAAGAAGCCTTATTTGACTATGGTTTGTATGTCTTACCTCTATGATCTATTCTGAAGAGCATTGTGGTTTTCTAAGAAGAATAATCTGTCAAATATATGTCCTCAAGTAGTGTTGGAGTAGTGAAGTGTTGTGTGTAAAAGATGGAAGTTGTGAAGAAATAAAAAGAAGTTGCAGCTATGTTTGGTTTTCTAAATTTGATAACCAAAATTAGAGATTAATCCTATATTTAGTGTTTGGATGTGAATGCAAACATGGAATTGTATCATGATGTAACAAAGAGAATAATTAGGTTGGAAGAAAAAATGATACAAAGGCAAAGGCAAAAGCAAACAAAGGACTAGAAAAAGGAGTTACAAAAATTAGAGTTTGAGTTGGAGGAATTATGGTGGATATTGGAGGAGAATGAGACATGCAATAAAAATAAAGAAAAGAAAAATAAATTGATAGAAAAGGCATTGAACAGTTGTGAGAAAGTGAAAAAGAATGGTGATGATAAGTACTGACCTTATGAGAAAGAGTTATATTCAGAGAGGAAGGCCATAGAGAAGGCTTAAATCCCTTATGAGCAAGAGTTATGAGATAGAACTCCTAGAATAGGGAAGGCTTAAATCCCTGGATGAGTTGGCAAAATTATTATTGGATGAAAGACAAATAAATGAGATTTGTGAAGAGTTTCAGATAGAGGATGAATGGAGAGAATATGAAGAGGATGAATTAGATGAAGTTGTTGAGTTGTGTTATTGTTGTCCTATTTTGCCTTCTAGCCAAATAGCCTAAAAATCCATGAGATTCTAAGTGTTTTCCCTTTGAAGTGCAAGGAAAAAGCCCCCTAAATGGATAAGTCCAAAATCCTAAGTGTTTTCCTTGTATTTTCTGCCTTTTCAGAGTTTCGGAGCTCGAGGTTCTCCTCTTCACTATGTCATTCTTGTCAGCTACGAACTCCACATTAGTTACTTGTGTTATGAAGTAAAAAGTGGACACATGTCTTTTTACCTCCTTGTTTAGCTCCTAGGTCCCCGTGATTACATTATATATTATAAATACTCATCTCAATGCAAAATTCTATGAAACCAATGTAAATTGGGAATAAGGGGCCCATATTTTACCTTACCCCTGATCAAAAAGGAGCCTCAAGACTTGGGTGCTTGTGCCCAAGTCTTCCCTAATTGGTCAAGGCAAATTTAAATGCATGTCAGCTTAGGACCTTTAAAAAGGTTTCTCTTTATCGTCTCTTTTGGTTTAATTTCATGAATGTTAGTGGGAAAACATATATAAAAGTGTTTTTGAGTTCATTATGAACCTAGATATAGATAGCTAAGTTGAAGCATTGGAGTAAAGAGCATTCAAAGAATTCATTAAGATTCTAGAGAATATTTGTATTGTCATTGTGTGTGTTGTTGCAAGTTTTAAGTTATCATCTATCTCTCCTTATGAGTTGAAGGCCATTCATCCTCCTAAGTATTTCATCACATAGATGATATCATTGTTGTTCACCATCATTTGATTTCATCATATTCTTATTGTGTTTAACCTCTTCCTTGCAAGGGCATGCTCTCTTTATCTATCAACGATGTTGGGAAGCTTGAATTCTATACCAAGATTTGACTTAGGCAAGTCCTTAAACACCAAAACAACCAAACCACTTCTCTTCTTCTTGTGTATAGATTACATGTGTGAGATCTAGGAAATATGAAGATATAGGAGGATTGAGCAAGGATCAAGGTTTTGGGATTTGATAATAGGGTAAGTGCAGGAAGATGGGGGGCCAAAAAGGGGTCTTAAGTTGTCACTTTTTTCTGAAATTAGGAAATACTGGCCTTGGATGAGAAATTGAGCATAGTTACACTCAAAATTTGGAGATGCAACCAAAACAATGTTCGTAGTGCTCCAAGTCTACTTTCTAAACTACTATTTTGTTTTGAAAATGGCATAGATTAAGGGGTTCAAAAGAGGGAGCCACAGAAATTGGTGTTGTTTCTGTCAAAAAAACATAACATAACATGTTTTGTGGCTCCCTCAAAAGGTTAACTTTTTTTTGGTATTTTTAAAATCACTTCAGTGAGAAATTAGCTAATAGCATGTAGTTTATGCCCGATTTTTCTAATAATTTTTTTATGAATATTTGATTTTTTACTAATTTTTAAAGTGGACACATCCTAAAAAATAGAATTTTGGCCGTGCTACCCCTATAAATTTTGAAAACTAATTGAAAATCATTTTTTTATTTTTTTAATATTTGTAGAATGGAGTCTAGTTTCTAAATATGTAATTTTTTTGAAATTTGAATGAATAGTTATTTTACAATGAAAAAAAGACCAAACAGTGGTTTTTGCCTAAAAACGGACACACAAACAAAAGAAATTAAAGACGAAAGGCTTAACATTGTTAAAATGTGAAAAAAATCACATCGTCAAATAGCTAAGACAAAGCCTAACATTACCCATGTGTTCGATTTGTTCAACCTTGAAACACGTGCAAATCTGAGGGTTAGCATGAACGAAATTATGTGAAATTTTGAAGAATATAGAAAAACATGTCTGTGACTGTTCATAAGGCACTCCAAGCCTTTGGGTTGGAAATCCAAAGCAAATCCCAAGCCCAAGGCTTGGGATTCCCAAAGTAAGAAATAACATGAGCGCATTATGTTTTGCCTTAAATTTTTCTTTCTCGCAAGTCTATCTTTTGTCATGTTTGACATAACGCGAGCGCGTTATAACGTGCTCGCGTTATGTCCCACTCAATTTTTTTTATGTTCAAGGCTATTAATCATGAGGGTTAAGGGATAAGGGATAGAGTTGGAGGGTTTAGGGATAAGGGATTAGCATTTAAGGTATAGTATCGAGCCCGTTGAGGGTCTAGGAATAGGGATAGCGTTTAAGGTTTAGGGATGAGAGATGATAGATTACAGTTGAGGGTTTAGGGTTTAGGGTTAGGATTGAGGGTCGAGGGATCAAAGTTAAGGGTTGAGGGATTAGGGTTTGACATTAAGGGTTGAGTGTTAAGGTTCAAGGGTCAAGGGTTTAGGGATAGGGTTTAGGGTCGAGGGATTAGGGTTAAAGTAGAGTGTGGAGGGTGTAAGGATTAGGGATAGGGCTGGAGGGTTTAGGGATAAGGGATTAGGGTTTAAGGTATAGTATCGAGTCTGTTGAGGGTTTAGGAATAGGGATAGCATTTAGAGATTAGGGATGAGGGATTATAGTTGAGGGATGATGGATTAGGGTTGAGGGTTGAGGGATTAGGGTTTAGGGATAAGGTTTAGGGTTGAGGGTTGAGGGATTAGGGTTTAAGGTATAGTGTTGAGGGTTGAGGGTTGAGGGTTTAGGATTAGGGTTTAGGGTTGACGGATTAGCATTTAATGTCGAGGTTAGGGTTAGAGTGTTGAGGGTAGAGGGATTAGGGATAGGGTTTAGGTTGAAGGTTTAAGGATTGAGGGTTGAGGCTTTAGGGATGAGGGTTTAAGGCTTAAGATATAGTGTCAAGTGTTGAGGGTGTAGGGATAGGGTTTAAGTTTTAAGGGTTAAGGGTTGAGGGATAGGGATTAGGGTTTAAGGTATAGTGTTGAGGGTCGAGGGATCAGAGTTAAGGGTTGAGGGATTAGGGTTTGACGTTGAGGGTTGAGGGTTGAGGTTCGAGGGTCAAGGGTTTAGGGATAGGGTTGAGGGTCGAGGAATTAGGGTTAAAGTAGAGTGTGGAGGGTATAAGGATTAGGGATAGGGTTTGAGGGTTTAGGGAAAAGGGATTATTGTTTAAGGTATAGTATCGATTCTGTTGAGGGTGTAGGAATAGGGATAGCATTTAGGGTTTAGGGATGAGGGATTAGAGTTGAGGGATGACGGATTAGGGTTGAGGGTTGAGGGATTAGGGTTTAGGGATAAGGTTTAGGGTTGAGGGCTGAGGGATTAGGGTTTAAGGTATAGTGTTGAGGGTTTAGGGATAGGGTTTAGGGTTGAGGGATTAGGATTTGACGTTGAGGGTTGAGGGTTTAGGGTTAGGGTTGAGAGATGAGGGATCAGAGTTAAGGGTTGAGGGAATAGGGTTTGACATCGAGGGTTGAGGGTTGACGTTCGAGGGTCAAGGGTTTAGGGATAGGGTTGAGGTTGAATGGATTAGGGTTAAAGTAGAGTGTGGAGGGTGTAAGGATTAGGGATAGGGTTGGAGGGTTTAGGGATAAGGGATTAGAGTTTAAGGTATAGTATCGAGTTTGTTGAGGGTTTAGGAATAGGGATAGCATTTAGGGTTTAGGGATGAGGGATTAGAGTTAAGGGATGAGGGATTAGGGTTGAGGGTTGAGGGATTAGGGTTTAGGGATAAGGTTTAGGGTTGAGGGTTGAGGGATTAGGGTTTAAGGTATAGTGTTGAGGGTTGATGGTTTAGGGATAGGGTTTAGGTTTGAGGGATTAGGGTTTAGGGTTGATGAATTAGGGTTTAATGTTGAGAATTGAGGGTTAAGGATTGAGGGTTGAGGTTGAGGGATAGGGTTAATGGTCAAGGGATTAGGGTTAAATAAGAGTGTCGAGGGTAGAGGGATTAGGGTTTAAGGTATAGTATTGAGCCTATTGAGGGTCTAGGAATAGGGATAGCGTTTAGGGTTTAGGAATGAGGGATTAGAGTTGAGGGATGACAGATGACAGATTAGGGTTGAGGGTTGAGGCATTAGGGTTTAGGGACAAGGTTTAGGGTTAGGGTTGAGGGATTAGGGTTTAAGGTATAGTGTTGAGGGTTTAGGGATAGGGTTTAGGGTTGAGGGATTAGAGTGAAGGGTTGAGGGATTAGAATTTGACATTGAGGGTTTAGGGTTAGGGTTGAAGGTCAAGGGATTAGAGTTAAGGGTTGAGGGATTAGGGTTTGATGTTGAGGGTTGAGGGTTGAGGTTTGAGGGTCAAGGGTTCAGGGATAGGGTTGAGGGTCGAGGAATTAGTGTTAACGTTGAGTGTGGAGGGTATAAGGATTAGGGATAGGGTTGGAGGGTTTAGGGATAAGGGATTAGAGTTTAAGGTATAGTATCGAGTCTATTGAGGGTTTAGGAACAGGGATAGCATTTAGGGTTTAGGGATGAGGGATTAGAGTTGAGGAATGATGGATTAGGGTTGAGGGTTGAGGGATTAGGGTTTAGGGATAAGGTTTAGGGTTGAGGGTTGAGGGATTAGTGTTTAAGGTATAGTGTTGAGGGTTGATGGTTTAGGGATAGGGTTTAGGTTTGAGGGATTAGGGTTTAGGGTTGATGAATTAGGGTTTAATGTTGAGAGTTGAGGGTTGAGGGTTGAGGTTGAGGGATAGGGTTAATGGTCAAGGGATTAGGGTTAACTAAGAGTGTCGAGGGTAGAGGGATTAGGGTTTAAGGTATAGTATCGAGCCTGTTGAGGGTCTAGGAATAGGGATAGCATTTAGGGTTTAGGAATGAGGGATTAGAGTTGAGGGATGACAGATGACAGATTAGGGTTGAGGGTTGAGGGATTAGGGTCTAGGGACAAGGTTTAGGGTTAGGGTTGAGGGATTAGGGTTTAAGGTATAGTGTTGAGGGTTTAGGGATAGGGTTTAGGGTTGAGGGATTAGGATTTGATGTTGAGGGTTGAGGGTTTAGGGTTTAGGGTTTAGGGTTAGAGTTGAGAGATGAGGGATCAGAGTTAAGGGTTGAGGGTTGAGGTTCGAGGGTCAAGGGTTTAGGGATAGGGTTTAGGTTGAAGGGATTAGGGTTAAAGTAGAGTGTGGAGGGTGTAAGGATTAGGGATAGGGTTGGAGGGTTTAGGGATAAGGGATTAGAGTTTAAGGTATAGTATCAAGTTTGTTGAGGGTTTAGGAATAGGGATAGCATTTAGGGTTTAGGGATGAGGGATTAGAGTTGAGGGATGAGGGATTAGGGTTGAGGGTTGAGGGATTAGGGTTTAGGGATAAGGTTTAGGGTTGAGGGTTGAGGGATTAGGGTTTAAGGTATAGTGTTGAGGGTTGATGGTTTAGGGATAGGGTTTAGGTTTGAGGGATTAGGGTTTAGGGTTGATGAATTAGGGTTTAATGTTGAGAGTTGAGGGTTGAGGGTTGAGGGTTGAGGTTGAGGGATAGGGTTAATGGTCAAGGGATTAGGGTTAAATAAGAGTGTCGAGGGTAGAGGGATTAGGGTTTAAGGTATAGTATCGAGCTTGTTGAGGGTCTAGGAATAGGGATAGCGTTTAGGGTTTAGGAATGAGGGATTAGAGTTGAGGGATGATGGATGACAGATTAGGGTTGAGGGTTGAGGGATTAGGGTTTAGGGACAAGGTTTAGGGTTAGGGTTGAGGGATTAGGGTTTAAGGTATAGTGTTGAGGGTTTAGGGATAGGGTTTAGGGTTGAGTGATTAGAGTGAAGGGTTGAGGGATTAGAATTTGACGTTGAGGGTTTAGGGTTTAGGATTAGGGTTGAAGGTCAAGGGATTAGAGTTAAGGGTTGAGGGATTAGGGTTTTATGTTGAGGGTTGAGGGTTGAGGGTCAAGGGTTTAGGGATAGGGTTGACGGTCAAGGAATTAGGGTTAAAGTAGAGTGTGGAGGGTATAAGGATTAGGGATAGGGTTGGAGGGTTTAGGGATAAGGGATTAGAGTTTAAGGTATAGTATCGAGTCTATTGAGGGTTTAGGAATAGGGATAGCATTTAGGGTTTAGGGATGAGGGATTAGAGTTGAGGGAAGATGGATTAGGGTTGAGGGATGAGGGATTAGGGTTTAGGGATAAGGTTTAGGGTTGAGGGTTGAGGGATTAGGGTTTAAACTATAGTGTTGAGGGTTGAGGGTTTAGGATTAGGGTTTAGGGTTGACGGATTAGCATTTAATGTCAAGGTTAGGGTTAGAGTGTTAAGGGTAGAGGGATTAGGGTTGAAGGTTTAAGGATTGAGGGTTGAGGCTTTAGGGATGAGGGTTTAAGGTATAAGATATAGTGTCAAGTGTTGAGGGTGTAGGGATAGGGTTTAAGTTTTAAGGGTTAAGGGTTGAGGGATAGGGATTAGGGTTTAAGGTATAGTATCGAGTCTATTGAGGGTGTAGGATTAGGGATAGAATTTACAGATTAGGGATAGGGTTGGAGGGTTTAGGGATAAGGGATTAGGGTTTAAGGTATAGTATCAATTCTGTTGAGGGTGTAGGAATAGGGATAGTATTTAGGGTTTAGGGATGAGAGATTAGAGTTGAGGGATGATGGATTAGGGTTAAGGGTTGAGGGATTAGGGTTTAGGGATAAGGTTTAGGGTTGAGGGCTGAGGGATTAGGGTTTAAGGTATAGTGTTGAGGGTTTAGGGATAGGGTTTAGGGTTGAGGGATTAGAGTGAAGGGTTGAGGGATTAGGATTTGATGTTGAGGGTTGAGGGTTTAGGGTTAGGGTTGAGAGATGAGGGATCAGAGTTAAGGGTTGAGGGATTAGGGTTTGACATCGAGGGTTGAGGGTTGAGGTTTGAGGGTCAAGGGTTTAGGGATAGGGTTGAGGTTGAAGGGATTAAGGTTTAAGGTATAGTGTTGAGGGTTCATGGATCAGAGTTAAGGGTTGAGGGATTAGGGTTGAGGATTGTAAGGATTAGGGATAGGGTTGGAGGGTTTAGGGATAAGGGATTAGAGTTTAAGGTATAGTATCAAGTTTGTTGAGGGTGTAGGATTAGGGATAGCATTTAGGGTTTAGGGATGAGGGATTAGAGTTGAGGGATGATGGATTAGGGTTGAGGGATTAGGATTTGATGTTGAGGGATGACGGATTAGGGTTGAGGGATTAGGATTTGATGTTGAGGGTTGAGGGTTTAGGGATAGGGTTGAGGGTTGAGGGATTAGGATTTGACGTTGAGGGTTGAGGGTTTAGGGATAGGGTTGAGGGTTGAGGGTCGAGGGATCAGAGTTGAGGGTTTAGGGATTAGGGTTTGACGTTGAGGGTTGAGGGCATTTTCTATCACGAACTTGATTATGAGGGCTTGCCCCTTCATTGTTAAGCCTATCATATGGCGGAGCATCTGGCAAACCCTTGCAGGAAAAAGATGTGATCAATGCAAAGGATGTGATGAATCTATAGTAGGACAAAACGTGAGTGTGTTATAGCGCGAGCGCGTTATAATGCGCTCGCGTTATAATGCGCTCACGTTTTGTATTTCTATTGAAATGGTAAAAAAGTGGTTACCCCCGTGATCCAGGCCCACATGCTCTATTTTCTTACTGATTCTGTGCATGCTCCAACAAAAAAGAAGTGCTTTCATGCTATTGGGAAGTTCACATGCACATTTGACACATTGTACCACCTTTGCATGATCTTTCCACCACCTTTTCTGCTTTGCCAACTTCAGAAGGAGGAAATAACATAGTTTTCACACCAAGTTTGATATATATCTATTCAAGTTTCAATTTTTGTAGTGTTGCAATGTTAATTGTGATTCAATTTTAGGAATTTAACATTGAAAAGGAAGCAAGTGGTGAAAAACTCAAATTGTTGAGGAGTTTGATGCAAGAAGATAAAAACACTACATAATTGGGTACTCTCTCCATTCAAATCTTCATTTTTTAGGTATGTCAAGTCTTTACATGCATGTTCTTTACATTTTCCTTATTTCGGATTGAATTACTTTATCATGCTTTATCATACATGTTTAAAATAGACACATTCCCAATCAAGAAAGCAACCTACAATCTCACATGATGCCATGTATATTTTCTACACTTGGGCTCTTTAATAATTATGTGTAATAAACAAACCTTAGTTCATACCATGATGTCAAACTATACAAGAATAAATCCTTACAACATAAAAAAATACAATCCCACTATTATCATGTATTCATTTCTTAGGAACTAATATTGGTCTCTTTATCATGCTACAGACAAATTCTTCATCATGCCAAGGAAACAATCAAGAATTAAACCAACACAAGAAGAGATAGAAGTTAAGAATGCAAAGAAAGTAATGGCTATGAGGGAACTTCGTGAGAAGAGGAAATTGGACATGATAAATGAAGACATACCAATTGAAGAGGAACCACAACCATCACAAAGAGATATGGTATTGGCGGCACAAAGAGAACGAATGCAAAAACTTCATGGTACGAGAGATTTGAATACCATAGTTGGAGACACATCCTTTACCGCAAGTCAACATGTAGGGACACCATCTACCACATCTCAAGTTGAGAGTACATCATCATTCACATGTGATGAAGGAGGTATGCCATCATTCCCACCTCAACCTCAAGGTATGTCATCTATTCCATCTTCGATCGAAGGTATGCCATCTAACCCATCTCATTTAAATATTGATGAAATTCCTAATGTTGAGATGAATTTACCTAACTTGACACCACCTAGAATTTTGCATAGAAAGCCAAAGTATTTGATTGATATTGATGAGTATATTTTGTAGCCAATGGAAGGTAAGATTCCAAAATGCACTTGTAGAAGATATGCTAATAAGATTTGGAGATTGTTCTTTGCAAAGTTAAATGAGACTGCAAGATGTCAACTATTCATTGAAATGATGCGAAGTATAAAGTATAGGTCTATCATGAAGATTCTTGGGTTGAGAACATCAGAGGCTTCAAGTGAAAAATCTATTGTCAAGAATCTAATGAGTGCGTATGAGAGTGTGGGTAACACCTCACGCACAAAAGATAGTAATGCAACACGGCATGTGATTACATTGACTATAGTAAGTAGTCAAACAAGGAAAGCTCGTCTCATTAGAAAGACAAGTCAAGAATTGAGAATTAATAGGAAAACTTTATCAAGAGCCGTTGGAAGATGCCAAAGAATTGAGGACACTAATGCCAATGAATTATGGGCATTCTCGGGGAGACTACCACGAAAAGATAAACCAATTGTTGAAGCACTGAGATCACTAATTGAAGACTTTTGGAAGAATTACACAAGGGTATCTCCGAATCAAAGGGATGTGGTAAGAAGGAGAATCGGTAGTCAGAACTGCGAGCCACATCCAAAGAATTTTTTAGATGAGACTCAAACACAGTTTTATGGTAAATTTCTAGAGAAGTATCCTCAAATTAAAATTTGTCAAAGATATTTTGAAATGCTAAAACCTTTCTATGTTAAGATAAATCACACACGCACTACTTGTTGTTGTAGATTACATATTGAATTTTCTAACCATTTTGATGCTTATAGGTCTATATGTTTAGATATGCATACTAACAATGATTTGCAGGGTTGTGCCATATGTGCCCCACCAACATCTTTAAGAGACTTCATATCAAGAATTTTATGTGAAAGAGAGGAAGGTCAAATATTCTACAAGAAATTATGCTTGGATGGCACATGTCATCGTTGTGGTGGCTTGCAACATTTGCCAATATGTGAACATATGGAAATAACACATGCGGTTGGAAATGAACTAGTAGAGTTTGGCAAGTATAAAACAGTGGCATACAATACAAAAGATGGTAAAGAAGCAAAGAGGTGTGAATTAGTTATTGAAAAGATTCCAGTGTATCAGTTTATGCTTATATTTCGTGACAGCATAGTGTATGAGTATGCAAGACATGCCCATAGAGCTCAATGGTTGGACTTGCAATTCAAGTTATGCAAGGACACATTTCTGATTGGTAGCATTGTTTCAGTCGTCGACTTTGCAGAGAACTACAGTCTATAGCCACAGCGTGAGGTGTAATCACAATATTACAACTCCACACAAGTTTCTATATTTGTGCACATTGCATTCATTCATGCCAATGATAGTATAGAGGATGACAAAAAGATCATAAGGGAGTATAATTTCTATATTAGTGATGATCGCATGCATTCTACGGAGTTTGTACAAGGTTGCTTTCAGGTGTTCTACAATGATTTGGCTAGAAGGGGCATATCGTTCAGTCAGCATATCATATGGTCAGATAATTGTGCGTCACAATTCAAGAACTCGCGAAATTTCTATTGGCTGAGTAGGAGGCATAATTTTACAGGTATTCAACATATGTGGAACTTTTGTGAGGCCAGGCATGGAAACGGGGAGCATGATGGTGCAGGAGCATGCATCAAAAGAGCCATAGCACAAGAAGAGTTAAAGTATAAAGATAATGCAAAGTTGACAGATTCAAAATTGATTGTCGAGTGGTGTAATGCTTCCATGGGTCCAGGTAATGAAGGTAAGTCTTTAGTTCGTAGATTTTTTGGGTTGATAGATGATACTAACATTGCACCATATGAGGATTGTTGCACACTGACAGGATCAAATGAGATGCACTCTTTCAGAAGCTCAATTGCAGGTTCATGGAGTATCCATACACGAAAGATGTCATGCTTTTGTTCTTCCTGTACAATTCAAGTCTAGGATGAGTGTGAGTCAAAGGAGTGGGTTGACGAATGGCAGTTAAGTTATCTTAGCCCACTTGACACGTATCAACCCCCGACGGCACTGGAACTAACACAAATGGAATCGTCAGTTGACTTTGACCACATATCAGATTTAGTTCAAACAGGTAATATAGGGCACGTATATGCATCTAATTTCATCTAGTTCAACCAGGTAATGTCATCTTACTTTGTAGTGTTTTTGTAATGTTGACTAATTTCATCTAATTTGCTACACATATCAATGTAGGGCACGTATATGTAGTTATTGCAGATGAAGATAATGAAGAGGGAACATATTATTACTTATGTCATTGTTTTGAGGCCAAAAAGAAATTGGAGGCCCCTGTTACAAATGGAGAAAACATCGAATACCCTACAGGATCAGTGGTTATTACTGGAACATGGCTTAGAAGGTACCCACTTAAGAGTGTTAATATTTGGCTATTTCAGGACTTTGACATGCATCAGAAGATTCTTCATTACTCGAACCTTGTCATGGCATCCAATGTTCATTTGATAAAGTATCAGGGTAGACCTTTGAACAAAATATTGTGGAAGGTGCGTGAGTCTGACCATGAAGCAATACTTGACACAATAAAGAGTAGAACAGACCCGGATGGTTCATTGGATTAATTTGTAAGTATTCACATTGATTTTGTAAAGTTATGTTACATTGAGTTGTAAGTATGCACATTAATTTGTAAGGTTTGTCTTTTTTTATTTCCTCCTGCATTTTTACACATATGTACACATTTTTACATCATCATGTTATGCATTTTTGGTGTCCTGCTCCTAATGCAACCAAACTCATAACTCACCCTACTAGACACCATTTGATGATCTCTCCAACACTCTAGATCCAGGGTGCCTAATCATGACGATGACCTATATACCATTCTCCCATGGCACTCATAATGAATGAAAAGAAGACCAAGGGTGCCCAAGCTTAATAGACTTATTTCTTTCAATTTTGATGATCCAAACTCTTGCAATATGACATCCACTTTCATGGCTTTAGATCTTCCTTCACATATAGGGTGCCAAATCAAGTTGAAAAATCTACATAAGGGTGCCAAACTGGATGAAAGGAGACATGAAATGCGCCTTAGGACTCCATGCTAAGGTTTGAGCCATTAAAGTCTCTTGATATTAGGCGCTCATGATGATGAAACTTAGAGCTTTTTCCTTTCCTATGTGCTCATCTAAGATGTTTGAATGATAAGGAGTGCCTCAACCTCTATAATGTACATTGGGCACCAAATCAAGGTGATTTTAAGTCACTTTGAGTCATTTGGGGTTAGTTTGAGTCTTTGAGTCATGTTGCAAAAAAGTGTCAATGTTGTCAAGTTGCACAAAGCAACTTTTGCATTTTTGGTGTCTTGCTCCTGATGTGACCAAACTGACTGTTCCAATGCATCCGGATGGGTACATTTACACTAGGCATGGTCCTCTTTTTCACCCAAACATGTCGAAACAGTCTGAGCTACATTGTACCAACGATATCCCTGAAGAGTCCAAAGTGCAAAAAGGCTGCAATCTTTGATGAGATGTTACTCGAAAACTGTGTCACTTAGAAACATTCCATCTAAGGCAACGCTATCACATAGAGTGCCTCTACAATAACCTCTCTCAATTTTTTAAAGCTCTAAGGCATTTGCCCGTGGTGAAAGGTTTTCTGCTGCCCCAAAAATTGTCAGAAGGAGGTAGTGTAAAGTTGCAAAGGGGTGTAACTTTTGTCCTGCTCCTAATGCGACCAAACTGACTATTCCAACATGTCTAAATGGGTACATTTACACTAGGCATGGTCCTATTTTTCACCCAAACATGTCGAAACAGTCGGAGCTACATTGTACCGACGATATCCCTGAAGAGTCCAAAGTGCAAAAAGGTAGCAATCTTTGACGAGATGTTACTCAAAAACTGTGTCACTTAGAAACATTTTGTCTAAGGCAACGCTATCACATAGAATGCCTCTACAATAACCTCTCTCAGTTTTTTATAGCTCTGAGGTATTTGCCCGTGGTGAAAGGTTTTCTGCTGCCCCAAAAATTGTCAGAAGGAGGCAGTGTAAAGTTGCAAAGGGGTGTAACTTTCGTCCTACTCCTGATGCGACCAAATTGACTATTCCAACATGTCCAAATGGGTACATTTACGCTAGGCATGGTCCTATTTTTCACCCAAACATGTCGAAACAGTCGGAGCTACATTGTACCGACGATATCTCTGAAGAGTCCAAAGTGCAAAAAGGTAGCAATCTTTGATGAGATGTTACTCAAAAACCGTGTCACTTAGAAACATTCTGTCTAAGGAAACACGATCATGTAGAGTGCCTCTACAATAACCTCTCTCGGTTTTTTATAGATCTAAGGCATTTGCCCGTGGTGAAAGGTTTTCTGCTGCCCCAAAAATTGTCAGAAGGAGGCAGTGTAAAGTTGAAAGGGGGTGTAACTTTCGTCCTGCTCCTGATGCGACCAAATTGACTATTCCAACACGTCTGAATGGGTACATTTACGCTAGGCATGGTCCTATTTTTCACCCAAATATGTCAAAACAGTCGGAGCTACATTGTACTGACAATATCCCTGAAGAATCCAAAGTGCAAAAAGGCAGCAATCTTTGACGAGATGTTAATAAAAAATTGTGTCACTTAGAAACATTCTATCTGAGGCAACGCGATCAAGTAGAGTGCCTCTACAATAACCTCTCTCAGTTTTTTATAGCTCTGAGGCATTTGCCCGTGGTGAAAGGTTTTCTGCTGCCCCAAAAATCGTCAGAAGGAGGCAGTGTAAAGTTGCAAAGGGGTGTAACTTTCATCCTGCTCTTGATGCGACCAAACTGACTATTTCAACACATCCGAATGGGTACATTTACGCTAGGCATGGTCCTATTTTTCACCCAAACATGTCGAAACAGTCAGAGCTACATTATACCGACGATATCCCTGAAGAGTCCAAAGTGCAAAAAGGCACCAATCTTTGACGAGATGTTACTCGAAAATTGTGTCACTTAGAAACATTCTGTCTGAGGCAACGCGATCACATAGAGTGCCTCTACAATAACCTCTCTTAGTTTTTTATAGCTCTAAGGCATTTGCCCGTGGTGAAAGGTTTTCTGCTGCCCCAAAAATCGTCAGAAGGAGGCAGTGTAAAGTTGCAAAGGGGTGTAACTTTCATCCTGCTCCTAATGTGACCAAACTGACTATTCCAACGCGTCTGAATGGGTACTTTTACGCTAGGCATGGTCTTATTTTTCACCCAAACATGTCAAAACAGTCAGAGCTACATTGTACCGACGATATCCCTAAAGAGTCCAAAGTGCAAAAAGGCAGCAATCTTTGGCGAGATGTTACTCAAAAACTGTGTCACTTAGAAACATTCTGTCTAAGGCAACAGGATCATGTAGAGTGCCTGTACAATAACCTCTCTCAGTTCTTTATAGCTCTGAGGCATTTGTCCGTGGTGAAAGGTTTTCTGCTGCCCCAAAAATCGTCAGAAGGAGGCAGTGTAAAGTTGCAAAGGGGTGTAACTTTCTTCTTGCTCCTGATGTGACCAAACTGACTATTCCAACGCATCTGAATGGGTACATTTATGCTAGGCATGGTCCTATTTTTCACCCAAATATGTCGAAACAGTCGGAGCTACATTGTACCGACGATATCCCTGAAGAGTCCAAAGTGCAAAAAGGCAGCAATATTTGACGAGATGTTACTCGAAAACCATGTCACTTAGAAACATTCCATCTGAAGCAACGCGATCACGTAGAGTACCTCTACAATAATCTCTCTCAATTTTTTATAGCTCTGAGGCATTTGCCCGTGGTGAAAGGTTTTCTGCTGCCCCAAAAATCGTCAGAAGGAGGCAGTGTATTAAGTCAGGATGAAAGCCTATTCACTCTAGGCGCCTGTTTTTGACCAAATCACACATGCACCTTGAACAAGTGATGCTACAAGTGGTGAACAAAATGGGCGCCTTAAAGAATTGAGCCCTCCAAGACATCTTGCAATTGCCTAAAAGTCCAAAATTTACATAAGTGAGTTAAGGCACCATTTTCCATCTCCAGAGCCTCCTTTGAGTGCCTTAACATGGAGTGAATGTTTTAGTCTATGAAAGATTGCATCTAAAGAATATAACAACCCCTTGAGTCACTAGGATGAACTAAGTTAACAAAAGGAACTTCATTGAGGGAGGCGCACTTGTGCATCTAGACAACTCCAGTTTAGCGCCTGAGAAAAAGCATGTTTAGAGACACCCCTCGAACGAACCCTCTAGAACCAATAAGAATCTTCTCTAGGTCCATAATTAACTCATGCCCATATCCAAGTGAAAGTCTCCTTGGTCTTCCTGCTAAAACCTCTAAAGGGTAACCATCTCAACAAGTGTCTCTAATCCCAAGAGAACTCTAGCCTCACCCAAGTCTTGAAGTATGTATGAGAACCTACAACCAATCAATCCATGTTAAGCTCCAAATGCAACACCACATTATCATGAAGCTCCCAAGCACATGACCAATGTACTCAATACTAAGAGAACAACCAAGACCACTGTCAAAAATCCAACTACAAAATTAGGTATCCAAACATGACATTATGATCTAACATCTCCTCCTAGAAGATCACATGCACTAATACAGACATCCTAGTCTCAAGAGAACTTGCATCATGCTAATACTCTAATCTAGAATCAAGAGTCCACCAAGACACACTACCAAACACCTCTAAACCAAGGATCAACATCTACAACCACATGAAGATAACCATTATACCCAACCACTATATAAGATCATCCATCACTAGGTGACGAATACACATCACTATCAAAGCAACATCCATCCTCTCATCCCAATGCAACATACCAATGTGCAAATGAGCATAGACAAAGAAAAATAACAAAGTCATCCCATGGATATAGGCAATATGCATTCAAGTCATCCCACTACCTTGTCCGAGGCTCATGCAAAACCCAAAATGATTAGCCTAGTACCATGTGTCATGTCCCCGTTCCCGGCTTGATCATCAAGTGTATAATGGATTAGCCTATTCCTCATTCCCGGAGGCTAATTCCAAATGATGAGGGAATGAATTGGTTTCAAACTAACTCTATCTATTTGTTTTGCAGGAACAAGGTTAGAACCCTAAAATTTGACTAAGTATGGAAGCTTGGGAGCCTAGGCGCCCATTTCACTCCAGTTTTCCTTACTAAGCGCCTAGCACAAGGATCATCCAAATTAAGCACCTAAGAACCTCAAGGCGCCTATACATGTTTCTAGGGATCCCCCAATTGAGCGCCTAGCATAGATGGATGAAGATTGAAAGTTTTCAAGTTAAAGATGTCCTTTGGGTGAACTCACAGCACTAGGTGCATGTGTTGGTTGGAACTCCTTGGATCTGGTGCCTAGGATTGAAAGCCTTTGATGAGGAGAGAAGTCTCAAGGCCTGGTCTGGCACCCTCACTTGCCTACCCCACCCTCAGAATGTGCCTAACCTTCATAAGGTGTTAACACTCTATTTTGAGCGCCTAGAAGGGGGTAATGGATAGATTGAAGGCTTGGGAGCTAAGGAAAGTCACTTAGATGAATAATCAAGATTGAAATGAGAAACTCCTAGCCAAGGCGCAAAATTCCTCAATTCTAGCATCCAGAAATCAAATCTAAGTAAGGCGCTCTTTCCATTTGCCAAAGGCTCTATTAGCGCCCTTGGTTGATGATCTCTCCAGACACCTGAAATGGTGCCCAATGGATCTTTCAACTTGTATCAGGAAGAAGGGAAGCATTCTCAATGTTGTTCAGATAATCTAAGTTGTAAAGTTAACAAGGAATAGAGCTAGAGGACAAGGCACACTTATTGGTCTTCATCACCTCAGAAATGCGCCTAATGCAGTTGGTGTCAACTTCCCTATTTCTAGCCTCCAAATGACACCTAGAGTCAAAAAAGGATTTCACTGAATAATGTTAATGTTTTGAGCATCAAACTCTACTTGGCGCATACCTATGCTCTTGCAACCTCAAATTGGTGCCTAGGGTTCAGTCATCCTCCTAAGGCATGGTTCTGCTCCTCCATAGCCTTGTTCTGGCACCTAAACTTGGAAGTACCTTGAAGACTTGGATTAAGATGGAATTCACCTCCAGAATGTTAGGCGCTTGATAGAAGATAAAGGCACTAGGGTAAAAGAGCTTCAAAAGTTTGATGTCAAGTGTGAATTGAGATAATAGGTGCTGATACCAGTTGACATTACTCCAAACATGCACCTAAGAGAGATGCAAGTCCCCAAGACCAATTTTGGAACAAGGTGCTCCATCAGAGGGTAAGATGATAATCCTTGGAAGTCAAGTGTTTCAAAGATTCTTTGAGAAATTGACAAGTTGTAACCTAGGCGCCAAAACCCCTGAGAATCCTCCTATCTAGCGCCTAGTTAGAAGAACACTAATATTGCACCTAAGTGAATTTGAGTGTCAATATAGAGTCATCAAACCCCACTAGATGTTCATCCATGTCTCTACCACCTCAAGGAAGTGCCCAACTTAGGATGGCGCCTAGTCTGGTCTCTACTACCTTCAGTTGGCTCCTAACCCTAAGAGTCTTTCAACTATGACGTTCATCCATGCAACAAGCAAGGTGATGCTCCCTTGTGATATTGTGAGGTGTTGACATTCATATGACATCATTGAGTTTGATTGAGTTGATCAAGTGTAGACGCCATTGTAAACATCAAGGCTTCAAGGCCTTTCTTTTGTATCTCCATTGAATAAGTTGTAACGTCATGCTATTGAAAGCATTATCCATGTAATAAGACATTGCAAGTTGATTGAGTCAAATAACTAGACAAGTACCCAACTCTAAGGTTGATTCATTCAAGTAGTTATCTTTGATGTATATCTTTGTGTTGTTGAAGTAGTTGATGAATTGATAGCAAGTAAAATTGTTTAAGTAAGGAAAAATTTTCGTAGAACTAGTTGGGTATCTTACACCATGCCTATCCATCAAACATCACAATGCAATCAAAATCCTAACAACATGCCCATGATCCAAGATCAAGTGCAATCATGCAAAGATATTATCAATCACAAGCCTATTAAGAATGAACTAGAGTCTTCTAGTACCATACTTTTCCATCAAACACCATCATGTAATCCATGGCCTATCAAGCCTATCAAAGAAAATGCAAACATCCTATGTAATACAATCAGACTTTAAATATTTGCAGTAGCCATCTACAAATATCCATTCAAAAGTGGATTTATAATGCAAGTATGGACGCCATCAATAAAAAAGATTTGTATTAACCAAATATCCATATAGGCATACATCAATATCTGTCAATATAAGTATAACATATATACAAAATAGCCATATAGGCTTACAAGAATGCCATATAGGCATACAATGTCAACTATGTACAGTACAAAATATATGTCCACAAATGCCATATAGGCATACAACAGAGGAACACAATAAAAAGTCATTCCCCTCTGGATGGTGAAGAGAATAAATCACGAGCAGCCTTTGATCTTCTAGGGGATGGAGACATGCATGTGGGTGGTCTACTACAAACCCGAGGGCTACTCCTCCTATTTAGTTCTTCCTGCACCTTTACCTATTACAAAAAAAAGTATAGACATTAATATATAGAAATTACATGTTATAAAAAAATGAAACATTTAACAAAATAATCACTTACCGCTAACATATAATCTGTCTCCTCGCTTGCCTCAGTAGCAGGAATAGGCCCTGGTGATGTCATGTCCTATAGAAACCATCCAAATAGAAATTAAACTTCAAATCAATAATCTTTAGATTTTTCAAAAATAGACAACTATAACAATGAATGTAAATTGAAATTTACTAATTTGCCTCATACCCCTGTCAATGCCATAGAGCTATGAATCGCAGAGGCCACACCCTGCTCCATTGCCCTATGAACATGGGGAGGTGTATCCGTAGCCTGCATCATCTAGAAATAAAACAACATTATTCAATTATGAAAACTATAATAGTGATGCAAATCATGGCTCCTAACATACACACACGTTCATCTAAACATGGAAGTACACACAATAAAACACACAAATCACATACAAAAATTTAGTAAGTACAATTCATTCATTAAACTATTTATTTTATTACCTCTGTAAAGCTTTGAAGTCCACCACCGCTAGCAGGTGTTGCCATGAAATCTACAGTATTAACCTATTCAACATCCAAAATTAGAAATTAGAATACCATTCATATAACGATGCTATTCACATGTAATATTTATAATTGTTTACTAGTTACATACCTCAACAGTAGATGATCTAGTGAAAAATGTAGGTGGAGAACCACTGAAAACTGCATCGACGCTATGACCCTGAAATTTTATTAAAATCATCAATTTAAATTAGTTAATCTTGTATTTCAAAAATGAAATTTAATAAATTAAATTCAATAAACTTGCTAATATTTACTTGAGTATCAAGGCCGAAAGTCTCACTCAGGAGGGTATCTGTCATCACCATTTGCTCAGCTACAGATGTAGCCTGTGCACCTGCGTCCTGACTATCCATGGGGTCATAACCATAGGCTGACCCGCAAGCCTAGCAAGTATGCGGTGGGACCCTACTCCTCGCACTATCTCCCAACCCACTCTATGTTGCAGGATCGGCATGCTCTATGATGCTCTAGGTCAAGGCACTAATCGACCTCAGTGTATTGACCTCAACACTCTCCTTCACAATGGAAGGGATAGAAACATGCTCGTGGGCTGGTCTACTGATTACTCGTCTCACTACCCGCTGTGGGTCAAGACGTGCCCCTGGTCTATCCTGTGCTGAGCCCTCAGCTCTACCCTGGAAGTCCCGCATATCAAAATAGTTTGGCACTTTATTGAGGACAAACTCACAGTAGAGTTTCCTCAAAAAGTATTGCGGGACCTCATTATTATTGCATGGAGGATGGTCAAAAACCATCCACCACCTCTACCCAAAATTATCCCTTATCGCTTGGTTGTTGCACCAATGGATAGGGAACCTCTTGCATGTAATGGGTGGAGGTTGATTTGTTTGTGGGTTTGTGAAAATTGAACACAAGTCTAATTTTGTAATTTGTAATTTTTTGACATCTTGATATGACAATTTATCTGCATAGTAATCTCTAAACTCTCTCTTTTTATCGGTCCAACTAGTTATTTTCTTGCTAATTAAATTTACATTTGATAACATAGACTCAAGAGATTTGGCAAGCGTGGACTTATGCAAGGTTGAACTGGAAGGATCTTTCAACCTTGCAATTATATCTTCAATTTGTTTTTTGTTGTTTTCAATTTACCCCATTATATTATCTTGTGTTCTAGGGGCATGTCGAGGAATGAATGGAGGAGGTTGTTGTTCTGTAGGTATTTCCTCCTCAAGATTTTGTGGATTTTGAGGAGGAGGAGGAGGAGGTGCATTAACATTTCTTGACAATTAATGAAATATACATAAAAAGTCAACAAAAACCTACCTATTTAGAAAGAAATTCAAACAAAAAAACAAAGATAACTCACCCCTTTGGCGTGCTCGACGTCGCGGCAGCATTTTGGTGATGAATCGATAAGTTTTTTTGTGTTGATTGGTGTTTTGTAGAATGCGAGCACGTTTTTGAGGGTTTGGAAGCCGCGGGCAGAGGAGAAAATCAGAATGAAATGAAATGAAATTGCTTTTTTTTAATTTATACTAGGTTATAATGCGCTCACGTTATGGCTTGGTAATGACGAGCCTGAGGCTGGTCATTACCAAGCCATAACGCGAGTGCGTTATAACGCGCTTGCGTTATGACTTAAATTTTTTTGAAATTTTTTTGGCCACTTTTTGGCCCCCCATCTTCTTGCACTTACCCAATAGTTTAGGAGTATTCATCTATGCAAGACTTGGGCACTAGTACCCTAGTGTTTCTACCCCAACAGACTTCAGATCTGGCATTAGGGTAGTCTCTACAACATTTCTCCAGTTTATAGTTTCTAAAGATTCAACATTTTAGGGCTTGGGTGATTTTGAAATAGTCCTCCGATATCTTTGCTTCTAGGACATAGGTTCTATCATCTTCTTGATTCTCCCTATATAATTAGTTTCTAGAGATTTACTATACATTTTTTGTTATAATCATATTGTCATAGAACTAGGGTTTGATAAGAAGGCTTGGTTAAATCAAATATTTACATAGCACTCTTGAGCACAAGACCTATAGCTAAGTCAACCTTCATTTGATAGTGATTTGGCTCGGTCTTGTTCTTGAATGTTATTGTGAAAGAGGGTTTGATCTAATGTGCATGCTACTTGTCATCATTCATCTTTTTTACTAAACATTTTGGTGAACCCATAGCTTCAAGTATTTACATCTTGCTAATTGTTCAAATCAGATCTTGCATTGATTCATAGCATATATTTCATTATTCATTTGAAAATCTTGCATCATTTCATTGTTGAATGCACAAGACAATAGAGGGGGGGTGAATCAGTTGTAACTTACAATTCCAAAACCCTCAAACACATTTAGATTCACATCAATTCAATTAACCCTTAAATTGTTATGATGATTAAGCATGAAAACAAATAACAAAAACTGAATCAACTCAATATCAAACACAAGAGAACACCAAATTTACATGGAAAACCCAAGAAGGGAAAAACCACGGTGAGGATTAGCTCATAGTATAAAGTAATATCAACACCAAAAAATAATAGGCTCATTGCTAGAAGGCTCACTGCCAAAGTGCTCATTACCCAAAGAAAGGCTCATTGCCAAGAATCACTGCTAGAATAGAGAAGATATAGAAGATTGTTTCAAGGAGAAAACTATATCAATGCAACATGGAATTCCACCGCAACACCATCAACACCTTCGCAGTCACATTGAAGAATTGTAGACACCTTTCACTCATTGCATCTAGTAATCTAACACATGAAAGCTTGTCCTACACCACACATTCAAATACACTATTATTCACATCACCTTCATCGCGCACACACATGATCATGATCCCTTAACACTTATTTATATTGTCTTCAACCTTGAGAACATTCTCCAAGGTTGGAAAAACACCTTAACCCAAAAAATTCAAATTAGGTCTAGACCTAAACATTCTTGTGGCAGAGAGGAATGAAGGCAGACCACAACACATCTTATCACAGACCTAAATTCATCCATGCATGCTACTTCATGCTTTCACAATCACAAAGCAACTCCACAATTAGTGTAAACACCCAAGGTCAGCCAAACCTATGTTAACACAATGAACTTTTAAGTACATGCTTCCTCAAGACAAAATACAACTTTGCAAACCACAAACCAAGCTTTAACATAATCTAGAATATTCCATGAACATCTTGAAACATCAAGAAATCCAACAAATTCTTCTGCAGTAATTTTCACCTGCCGCACAGCCTTATCTTGTTTATCTAGTATACTTAACTATCTCTGTCATGCACTATATCTCTAGAAATCAACTTTCAGAGCACCAAACCATGAACACCTTCAACAAAAGAAAGATATGAACCTTATAAGCACACTTTCAGAACTACAAGATCTAAAACCACTTTGCAGAGAAATGTGGAGCAAAGACATTTCTCCCAGACACTTCTACAAACCTCTATAAATCACAGTCTTCATACTGGTGAACACAAATTCCTCTACAAAACAAACTAGAACACCAAATTTGGATTATAACATCTCTTAACATCTCTTAACAACATATCCAAACTGTAAATATAGATCTTCAACATAGAGGAAATGCAGAGCAAAACTAGAACACTACTCTGTAAACCAAAATGCCACTTCAACACATTATTTCCTTTATTAATCAAGTTTTCTCAAAAGCACTTGGAAACCAACCAACAGAAACATATTCTTAATATCTTCATCACCTCTTCAAAGAAACCAAATCATCTTCAACAAATAAACTCAACCAATTAGCTCATGCCATTGCAACATCCTCATCTCTGCTCAACCAACCTCATCTCTGCTCATCTAACCTCGTCTCTGCTCATCTAACCTCATCTCTGCTTAACTAGTTGACACTAATGACAACACCAAGCTAGCATGTTGACATCAATGACAACACTAATTGCACATACTTGCAACAATCTCCCCTTGTGTCATTGACACATGATCTGAAAAACTATCAAGACAATAATATCCTCAATACTATGCTTCATACCAACTCATTTCCTTTCTCTTTTTCTCCCCCTTAGCTTGCTACTCTTTTCCTAACAACTGAATCTCTCCTTTCTCTTCTTTTTCACATTGCTCTCTCTCCCCCTTTTACATCAATGGTGAAGGGCATCATCTTTCTCTTTCTCATTCTCATACTTGTACCTAGTCACCACTGCTTTGTCACACCTTATTTTTTACTACTCATCATACTCCCCCTTAGAAGCAACCAACATTAGAGCTTACTCCCCCTAAATGCCACAACCATCATGACCACTACCTGCTCCCCCTGAGAGGTAGCCTCCAACATTAGTCTAAAAAAAGGAATGAATCTTGAAATCCACTGGACTGATACATCTCCTTATGTAGCTAGTTCAAAGAAGGAGGGGCAATAACCCCTAACTTCTCTCAAAGATACTCAAATGTATCCTTATGAAGAGCCTTGGTGAATATATCAGCAACTTGATCCTTTGTAGGCACATACTCAAGCTTCACTTCATTCTCTGCAACCTTCTCTCTTAGAAAGTAATACCAAATTGAGATATGTTTTGTCCTTCAGTGCATCACCAGATTCTTTGAAATGTTAATAGAACTTGTATTATCATAGAATATAGGAATAGGTTCATCATATACAAATCTAATATCCTTCAAGGTTTACCTCATCCACAACACTTGTGTGCAGGAAAATGTTGTAGCAATGTATTCTACCTCTGCAGTAGACAAAGATATTGAATCATGCTTCTTACTTAACCATGACACCACTCCGCCTCCAAGAAAGAATTCACCACCACTTGTACTTTTCCTATCATCTACACAACCATCCCAATCTACATCTATATAAGCACTTAAAGCAAAGTCATTATCCTTTGGATACCACAATCCATGATCTAGAGTGCCCTTTAAATATCTAAATATCCTCTTCACTATTACAACATGTGACTCTAGGATCTTCTTGAAATCTAGCCACAAGACAAATTACATGCATAATATCTGGTCTAGTAGCAGTTAAATATAACAATCCTCCAATCATTGAGCTATACCTGCTGGCAAGAGACACTATATGAATTCATGATTGTTGTCATTGATGGCAACAACGTTCATCCCACACATCCGCAGGACATGCTGTATCTCTACCGGAAGTCAGAGTGAAGATTGTTGTGGTCCAGTAAACAAGAACAGAGCATGTGGCGAGGTCCGACAGACAGGTCCGGATCTCTTAGAGGAAGTATCTTGCTGAAGTGCAGATTTGGGGAAGTCAAGAGGACTACCTTGACTGTTATATTCCAAGGATTTAGCCTCCGGTGATAGATGAGGAAAAAGATATGAATAGTTGAGTACCAGATTCCTGAGTGACAGTATGAACAGAGGAAGAACTGATTGACAGAACATCAGACTACTTTCCAGATGTGTTACTGATGGTGGTAAAGGTTATGAAGGCATGAATCATGTTTGGCTGACATGATTAATGATTTCTACAAGCATATACTTGATCTGCATTACTTGATGTGCAAGGATTCAGCCGACAAATCAGAATTAGTGAAAAGATTGACTATTTCAGGTGCTGACTAGAAAGGTGATGAAATTACTTGTGCGGTTATATATACACGATGGATTTAGTTGTGAGACCTATTGTCGTTGTTAGGGATGTGCGAATAAAAGTAGAAACGTAGAGCAGAAGTAGTAAGGAAGGACCGGTATGTGAAAGGAAAGCAGCATAAGAAAAGAGGAAAGATGAAGTGCAGCAGATCAGTGTACTGAGCTTAACCAGAACTGAACCCCAGCATTTGTAGATGCTTCCAATCAGTTCAAGTATTGTATAACACTCTTTTTGTAGACAGTGAGTCTCTTGTAGGCAGTGTGCCTCTTGTGAGCAGTGTGCTCGGGTAGTGAGCCCTAATTGGCAAGTGCCATTTTTGTTTTTCTATTCTTCTAACAGAGAATACAATCTTAGGTTAATCACCCTGTGGTTTTCTCCCTTAACAGGGTTTCCACGTCAAAAATATTGTGTCATGTGTATTTCCATTTCATGGTTATGTTTGCTTGTTTGAATTAATGCTGCATTGATTAATAAGAAAGTTCAGAAAGTAGAAAGATTGGGATAACTGATTCACCCCCCCTCTCAGTTATCAATAATTGGTATCAGAGCTAAGTTCCTCCTAAATAGAGTCTAACAGCTCGAGGAAGATCTGGGAATCCAAATGGATACATATGGTTTAAAGGAGCAACTCAAGACTGCCCTTGAGGATCTTGAACAGTCAAACTCTGAAGTCAATGAATTAAAGGAAAGACTCAAATAGCTTGATGATTTCATGAGAGAACTAAAAGACAAATTAAGTCTCTTTATGAAAAAGAGAAAAGAGCTGCTTCAGCAATTGGCAAGACAAGGTGAAGCAAATGATGCAAATGAAGAGCTGAATGAGAAAACCAAGTTATGTGAAAAGTTATCAAAAGAAATCATTATGGTAAGACATGAAATGGAATCAGGAGTTATGAAGTTCACCCAAGAAGTTGAAGAGAAAAGAAAAACTAAAGATAATCTAAGACAATCTCTCAAGGAGAAATCAGAAGACTGCCACTAGATGGATAGAATTATTAGACATCTTGAATCTGATCTTGAAGATGCTAAAGATAATGAAGAAAAACTTGAGGATCAAATTATCTCTCTCAAAAGGGATCTTCAAACAGTAAATGAATATAAAGAGAAATTCAAGATAAGTTTTGCTCAACTTGAAGTTCTTCTTGGAAGTCAAAAGAGGGCAGATGACAAGTGTAGTTTGGGATATGAGAAAGGAGAAAGCTCCGGATCCGGTCAGAAGAATTTTGGATCAGAAAATCCAAGGAATAGGCCTAGAAGACCTCTGGTAAGATAGCCTAATGCTCAAAGATATCCATCCTTCAATGGATACTGCCACAACTGCAACAAATTTGGTCACAAAGCTAATCAGTGCAGAAAGATAATGAATCAGAATAATTCATCCTTCTCCAGACAGTGTTTTAACTGCAAAAGGTATGGTCACAAATCTCATGAATGCAGAAATATGCAAATGAACAAATCATTCAATGGTAGATGCTTTGCATGCAATAGAATAGATCATATGGCTAATCAATGCAGATCAAAAGGATATCAGTCAAATATGCAAAGAAATGTTGTTTTCCAAATCTGCAATAGATCCGGTCACAGTGCAAAATTCTGTAGAAGCAAGAATTAGGACAAAAGAGGTCTAGTATATCATAATCAGAATCAAGATAAGGGTAAACAAAAAGTGAATGCGGATGAAGTTAAAAGTGAGATGAGCAAGATTTGGGTGAAGAAAAGTATAGAGAATATAGAGGTTGGATCCGCACTAGACTCTGGTGCTGATATTCCTTCCAAAACTTAAAAAGTGAGCTCTGGCTCAGGGGGAGACACAAAGAAAACCTTGTTCCCCCAGCCAGTCAATTGGTGCTGGAATAGGCACAAGAAGAGTTGCGAACTGAAGGGTTCATAAGGGTAGCATCCAAACAAACTTTGGTTAAGATTTGAAAGATCCGCAAGATGTTTAAAGATCAGGGTTGATCCAGTTCTTCAAGTCATCCGAACAAGACAAACCAGAATAATGTAGGTCAAGCATTTATTGCAACCTGATATCAGGGTTTGCAGAGCAATATAAGGGTTTTCTCATTAACCACTTATTCATTCTGCATTCAAGAAGAAATGAAAAGTGGAGCTCTGCAACAAATTTCCTCAAGTTCATCGAAGATCATTTGCAGAAGTCATTACATCCAGAAATCAATCCAACCAACTTCGTGAAACCAAAAGGCACAAAAGGTATTTTCCGTTTTCAATATCTCATTACAAATCTTTTGATGATGGCTACTCTAAATATAGTAAAGATTTCTGATAGACCTCGCCCAACATTTAAGAAACATTCATACAAATCCTTGGAGATAGATCCCCTAGGTGCTTTTTTCAGTGTTCTGTATGGTGTTTTGCACACCGAAGATATTAGGGTTTATATACATGCAAATGTTGAAGAGTTTGGGGAATTCAAATTAAGAGATATCTATCACAAACAACTGTTAGATGATTCATTTGAGCTAAAACCCCAATACAAGGGCCTCCAGAACAAGCACTTTGCACAATACATACATTTCCCCTATTTTACGGAGGATGAATGGGTCAGGTACATTTTGAGCAGAATACATGACAACTTCATGTGGTTAAATGGACCTTTCAAAATAACAAAAGATGCCATCAAGGCAGTTACTGGATTACACTCATCTAGTGGGATTCCTATTCTCAAATTTGTGAAGAATCAAACTATGAGCGAGGCTACCGGATCCAAGTTTGACAAAAGAGTAATGACAATAGATGACATCTCTGATCCAGATGTCAAGTTTGCCTCAATGATCATTGGATATAAAATATATCATTCTAGCAGGGAAAACTCTGTACCTAGAACTGCCATATAAACTACCTAGGAAATGCTAAGAAAGGATGCAGACTATGATCTTTGTCAGCTTCTCTTGAACCAACTCTTGGAGAATCTGTAGAAAATAAAGAAAGATAAAAAGAATTCATTCAAGTATGGTGGATTAATAATGTGCTTGTTTTTCTACTTTATGAATGAGCTTCCCAGATCTAGTGGCTGGGTGTGGGAGAGTGATAGGCCAGTAGCTATCCAAATCAGAGATTATTTACATGGACTTGGTGATAACAAAGCACAAAATACAACTCTGTGGGGATACTTCAAGAACTTTCAGAACATGATGCAAGCAAGAGAAAGGATTCCCCAGTCTCTTATTGAGAAATACAAAGACACAGTCTATTTTATGGTAGAGACTGATCAGTGCCTAATGGAGGCAGTAGAACCAAGGACAGTCTGGATCATGCCCATGGGGTATGAAGTTGATGAATAGATTGTAGAGCTGCATGTTCAACACATGCTAAGTTAGCCAAAGGATGCAAAGGCAGAAAGGTTTGGAACCTTTGAGGAGCTGAGTATAAAGATTCATGTGGAACTCAGAGAGCCAGAGATCAAAAGGAAGGTGAGAAAAGAAGTAGAGCATTTTGCCCAAGGCCTTGGCATTCAAAGGAGGCACTTGATGCCCACAGGGAAAAGAGGCAAAAGGTTGAGGAAGAGAAGAAAGAGGCAGAAAAGGGAAGCAAGAAAAGTTCTCCGGTAGAAACCTCAACCCGGACCAGATCATTAAAGAGATCTGCACCTGTCACAGCCAAAAGTCAAAAATTTCAAAACTAAAAGTTTAGACATCTGGAAAAGGAGATAAAAGGTCTAAAACAAAAGCCACAAGGGCTTATGCAAGTCAAAGAGATGAAGAGGAAACCGAATCAGATGAGGGGGTAAAGGAAATAAAGAAGCAGAAGAAGAAAGGATCCGGTAAACCTTCCACAGGACAAGACAAGGAAGAGAAGGAAGAGGAATTTGTTGAAAAACCCACTCTCTCCTTAGATGATGTAGTGAAAGCAGTCATAGTGGATGGGAACCTGCAACCCTTAACAGAATTCTATGATGAATATAATGAAGTAGATAAAAAGATTCTGGAGGAAGCCACAGTTAAGTTTTTGAACATTTACAATAAAGCTTTTATTGAAATTATCTCTCTAATTCCTAAGAGCCTAGAAAAGGAGTTGGAAATGAGAAAGACCAATGCCATGGCAAAATACCTTGAGATTCGGGAACAAATAGCTATTCAGCTATATCCTTCAATCGATCCCAAGACAATGAATATGGTATTCAAGGATTGCAAGGATGAGTTCAGGAGCAAAGCAAGGATGAATCAGCTCATGCTTGGTGAGACTGACAAGGTAGCCAAGGACACTGAAGAGATTCTCTGGAAAACCTTCAAAAGATTTAATCTTCCTATTATAGAGGACTTGGGTACTGATCCCTCAACCACAAGTGTTGTAGAAGAAACTACTGAGAAAATGATAGAAGAGGTGGGCCTTGAACAGACTAACATTTCTCCTCCGATTTCCCCTATAGTCTCCAGATCTAAAGGAGAAGAAAAATTACAGGAGAAAGAAGTAGAGGTGAAGGAAAAAGAAGATAATAGTGCTAAGGTTGTAGAAGGAGAGAAGACTTCAACAGAGAAAACCACAACTGCTAGTGGTGAGAATGTAGAAGGAGAGAAAGCTCCAAAGGACAGCTCCAAGATTGCAGAAGAGAAGAAACATCTGTCTCTGGCAAGAGACACTGCACAAACTGTCTAAGAATTCCTGAACAAAGAAATAATGGAGATTGATGAACCGGAGCTTCTCTAAGGTCCATTCAATTTTGATTCTCTTTCTCCAGTATAGACAATGAAGATAGCTTCATTTGCTAATGCTAAGGCTAAAGAAAAACTCCTAAAGTCTCATATGGAAGACTATGAGTTGATAGAAGCTACTTCCGGAGTGCTAGAAAAGATTATGCCATCGTTTTAGAAGGATCCCATAGCCTCCTCATCCGGTAATCTCAAAACTCTAGTCAGCAGTGTTAATACACATTTTGATTCTCTAGAGAAGTCAGCTAAAGAGAAGGTTCGGAAGGCATTTTTGGATAAAACGTTCTCCGAGATACAGGGTTTGATCATTAATGATAGGAGAAACATGAATATTGGGATAAAGAGCTTAGAGAATGCTCTTAAGGATGGCGGTGAAGTATACAAATTTTGTATTTCCTGGTCCAAAGCAACAGTGGAAATTGAGAAGAAAATAAAAGATCAAGAGGATAAACTACTAAGTTTGTCTCAAAGTTTTGATCCCCTTTCTTCATCCATAGTAAATCAAGAGTGCCAGACTATTGCAATCACAAATGTAATAAAGAATTTTGAGAAGGAAAAGAAGAACATAATTAGCCGGATGGGTGAACTTAGAAGGATTATTATCCCTAAGTTAGAGGCCATGCATGAGGCCTTAAGTGATGCTCAGACTACCGCCCAAACCAATGATCTGACAGATCTTAAGAGGGCAGAAGCTTTTGTGGTTTTGCTAAGTGGTCACATCTCAATTTTGGATAGAATGAAGCAAAGTTGGGCTGCAGAACTCATCCAACTGAAAACAACTTTTGCAGACATACTGTAGTATATGTAAGTACTCCATATGTATATAATTATGCGGCTAAGTATAGTAAAATTTTTGAAAATTTTGGTATGCGGACCCTACCCTTTGCCATTGATGTCAAAGGGGGAGTGAGGAGTAGTGAAAATGAGGAATCCAACTAAGGGGGAGCTCCAAAAAATAGAGCATCAGTCAAGGGGGAGCATAGTGTAAACACTTAGTCATTTTTCACTAAGTGTTGCCATCAATGCCAAAGGGGGAGATTGTTGGCAAGAGACACTATATGAATTCATGATTGTTATCATTGATGACAACAAAGTTCATCCCACACATCTGCAGGACATGGTGTATCTCTACCGGAAGTCAGAGTGAAGATTGTTGTGGTCTGGTAAACAAGAACAGAGCATGTGGCGAGGTCTGACAGACAGGTCTGAATCTTTCATAGGAAGTATCTTGGTGAAGTGCAGATTTGGGGAAGTCAAGAGGACTACCTTGATAGTTATATTCCAAGGATTTAGCCTCCGATGATAGATGAGGAAAAATATATGAATAGTTGACTACCGGATTCCTGAGTGACAGTGTGAATAGAGGAAGAACTAACTGACAGAACATCAGACTACTTTCCAGATTTGTTACTGATGGTGGTAAAGGTTATGAAGGCATGAATCATATTTGGCTAACATGATTAATGATTTCTACAAGCATATACTTGATCCGCATTACTTGATGTGCAAGGATTCAGTCGACAAATCAGAATTAGTGAAAAGATTGACTATTCCGGGTGTCGACTAGAAAGGTGATGAAATTACTTGTGCGGATATATATACACGATGGATTTAGTTGTGAGACATGTTGTTGTTGTTAGGAATGTGCAAATAAAAGTAGAAAAGCAGAGCGGAAGTAGTAAGGAAGGTTCGGTATGTGAAAGGAAAGCAACATAAGAAAAGAGGAAAGATGAAGTACAGTAGATTAGTGTACTAAGCTTAACCAAAACTGAACCCTAGCATTTGTAGATGCTTCCAATCAGTTCAAGTATTGTATAACACTCTTTTTGTAGATAGTGAGTCTCTTATAGGCAGTGTGCCTCTTGTGAGCAGTGTGCTCGGGCAGTGAGCCCTAATTGGCAAGTGCCATTTTTGTTTTTCTATTCTTCTAATAGAGAATACAATCTTGGGTTAATCACCCCATGGTTTTCTCCCTTAACAGGGTTTCCACATCAAAAATATTATGTCATGTGTATTTCCATTTCATGGTTATGTTTTCTTGTTTGAATTAATGCTGCATTGATTAATAAAAAAGTTCAGAAAGCAGAAAAATTGGGATAATTGATTCACCCCCCCTCTCAGTTATCAACAATACCTACTCTGATTAGCCTTAGGAGATTCATCATTCTTGCTCAGCTTGAAACTAGTTGTCATAGGGGTACAAATTGGTTTAGAATCTTTCATTCCAAACTTCTTTAACATCTCCTTAACATACTTTGATTGTGAAATGAAAATACCTTTATATGTCTGATTGATCTGTAGCCCAAGGAAGAAGTACATTTCCCCACACATTGACATTTCAAATTCTTTCTACATTTCATCTACAAAACTTTACACATACCTTCATTTCCACCAAAAATTATATCATCTACATACACTTCCACAATCAGAATTTGATCTTCTCCTACTTTGATGTACAAATTACTATCTCTGGTACCTTTATTGAATCCTTTCTATAATAAGTACATTTCTTATCTTGCATAACAAGCTCTGGGTGCTTGCTTCAATCTATATAGTTCCTTCTTCAACATGCAAATCATATCCGGTTTATTTCATAACTGAAATCCATCTGGTTGTTCTATGTATACCTCTTCTTCCAATTCACAATTCAAGAAAGTAGACTTCACATCCATTTGATATACTTTGAAATCCTTATGTGTTGCAAAGACCAAAAACATCCTGATGGCCTCCATTCTTGCCATCAAAGCATAAGTTTCCTCATAGTCTATTCCTTCTACTTGTGAGTAACCTTTACACACAAGCCTTGCCTTGTTTCTTCCTACTTATCCATTCTCATTTAGTTTTTTCTAGAATATCCACTTAGATCCAATCACATTTTTGTTTGTTGGTTTTGGGACAATTTCCCAAGTCTGATTCTTTTCAATCTGCATTAGTTCTTCTTCCATATCCTTGATCTAATACTCATCCTTGCATGCTTCAATCAATGTTTAGGTTAAACTTTAGAGAGTAAACATAGATTTACTTATTCTTCAATAGCTTTCCTTCTTTTCAACACACCTTTATTCTTGTCACAATTGATTTGATCTTCAGAATGATGCTTCTACACATACTTGGGAGTTTTAGGAGTCTTTTTTAGAGCTTCTTCTTCTTCAATCTATACTTCCTTTTCATCAACATTTTCTTCTCTGCAAGAAGACTCATCTGATTCATTTCCATTAACTTCTGAATTCTTTTGTAGATCTTCATCAACTTTGACATTTGCACTCTCAACAATCCTTCTTAACCTCTTGTTGTAGCACTGGTAACCTTTATTTTTAGTAGAATATCCAAGGAAGATACCTTCATTAGACCTTGCATTAAAATTTCCTAGATTTTCTTCATCCCTTCTGATATAACATTTGCTTGCAAACACTTTGAAGTACTTGGCGGTAGGAATCCTTCCATACCATAACTCATAAGGGGTCTTTGTACTATTTGTTCTTGTTTGCACTATGTTCAGTATATAAATAGCAGTATGAATTGCCTCTCTCCAATAGACCTTCGATAGATTTGCTCCTTTTATCATTGTCCTTGCAACTTCTTGAACAATCATATTCTTTCTTTTAACCACTCCATTCTGCTGAGGAGTCCTAGGGACAGATAAGTGCCTCTTTATTCCATGATTCTCACAAAACAAGTTAAACTCATTGGAGGTGAACTCTCCACCTCTGTCAGGCCTCAAACATTTAATTGACATATCCATTTCATTCTTAGCCATGACTTTGAAAGCTTTGAACTTATCTAGGGCTTTAGATTTTTCTTTGAGAAAAGTAAACCCATGTCATCCTAGAATAATCATCAATCAATATCATGAAATACCTGTCATGTTGAAAACTCCTTACCTTGGTAGTACCACAAAGATCTATATGCACCAATTCCAATAGTCTAGTAGAAGATTGATCCTTGACTTTGAAACTACTTCTTTCTTGCTTTCAAATTTGACATTCTTTATAGACAACATTGATGGGCTTTGTAATCTTTGGTAGATCTCTCACAACTTGAACTAAACTTATCCTTACCAAGCTATCAAAATTGATGTGGCACAATCTTCTATTCCATAGCCAAATTTCACTGATCTAAGTCATGAAGAAATAACCATCACCACCTTTGAGATGATAAAGATTTCCATCTATCCTCTTTCTAGAAGCTATCACAGTTTCAAAATCTTTTCTGATCTCACAGCCACCATCCTGAAACACAAGATTGTATCCTTTGCTACACATTTGTCCAACACTCAAAAGGTTATGCTTTAAACCCTTAACACAAAGAACATCATCAGTATTATGCTTGCCATCAAAACTAATTGAGCCTCTTCCACATATCTTAGTAGTTGTATCATCACCAAATCTAACTAGTCCTCCATCATATTTTTCAAGTTTAACAAACTTACTTTTATCATCGGTCATATGATTTGAGCATCCACCGCCAATAACCCAATAGTTCTTTTCATGTCTGGTATGAAAGCATATATCAAAGTACCTTTAGTATTAAGACTTACCTCTGAAGCCTTTTCCTTCATACATTTCTCAGAGTTAGTAGAAATAGTATTATCTTTTGAAGCTTTGAACAAACATTCATTACCCTTATCATTTTCATAATTAGATTCATCATTAGATATAATTGCATCTTCTCTAACATAGTAATTTTTCTTAGGCACTCTACTTTTGTTCTCCTTATTCTTGCTTCTCAAAAAATTTCCAAACATCTTGAAGCATAATGACCAATCTTGCCATAACTAAAACACTTGAAAGGCAACTTACCTCTATACTTACCAGTACCCAATTTCATTTTTTCACAAAGTTATCTCCCACATCATCATAGTCCTCCTAACCTGATTCCACAGTCTTCTCAGATTTTCCAGCCTTGAAGGCAGTCTCAACCTTTGCAATACTTGTACCAAATTCTCTCATTTCAAAGGTAGTTAAGGTACCAAGCAACTGATCTTTGGTAAACTAATTCAAAATTTGTAATTCTTCAATAGTAAAAACTTTATGAATGTAAGCTTTAGGAAGAGTTTTGAGTACCTTCAATACCACTTCTTTTTCATCCACATCTCCACCAAGTCCTTTGATGCCATTGACAACTTCATCCACCCTATGTAAGTAGCTTGTAATGTTTTCATCTTTAGACATTTGCATGGTCTCAAACATGAGCTTCAAATTCTACATTTTAGCTTGCTTGACCTTATCATCTCCTTCATAAATACTTTTTAACTTTTCCAGATTTCATTAGCAGTTTTCAGATTCATAACTTTCACCAATTCAAAATTAGTAAGACACTTAAAATAGCATACCTCATTTTACCATTGGTTTCATAGGCCTTGATCTCATTTGCAGTACTTGGACCATTTTCCAGTATAGTGTATTCAATCTCAACAACCTTCTAGATTTCATATCCAAGAGAAATCTGATAACCTTCCATCCTTATTTTCCAAAATGCATAATCTATTCCATTGAATAAAGGAACATCCTTCTTGTGCGCCATCCCTAATCTACGTCAAGTAGTTAAGCTTTCTTCCAAGGAACCTTTCTCTGATACCAATTGTTGAATTCACAAGACAATTGAGAGGGGGGGTGAATCAATTGTAACTTATAATTCCAAAACCCTCAAACACATTTAGATCCACATCAATTCAATTAACCCTCAAATTGTTATGATGATTAAGCATGAAAACAAATAATAGAAACTGAATCAACTCAACATCAAACACAAGAGAACACCTGATTTATGTGGAAAACCCAAGAAGGGAAAAACCATAGTGAGGATTAGTTCACAGTATAAACTAATATCAAAACTAAAAAATAATAGGCTCACTGCCAAGGCTCACTATCAGAATAGAGAAGAAGATAGAGAAGATTGTTACAAGGAGAAAACTGTCTCAATGCAATAGGGAATTCCACCGCAACACCATCAACACCTTCGCGGTCACACTGAAGAATTGTAGACATCTTTTGCTCACTGCATCCAATAATCTAACACATGAAAGCTTGTACTGTGCCACACATTTGACCATACTATTATTCACATCATATTCATCACATGCACACACGATCATGATCCCTTAAAACTTATTTATACTATCTTCAACCTTGAGAACATTCTCCAAAGTCGACAAAACAACTTAACCCAGAAAATTCAAATTAGGTCTAGACCTAAACATTCTCTTGGTGGAGAGGAATGAAGGTGGACCAAAACACAACTTAGCTCAGACCTAAATTCATCCAAGCATGCCACTTTGTGCTTTCACAATCACAGTGAACTTTTAAGTACACGCTTCTTCAAGACAAAATACAACTTTATGGACCACAAACCAAGCTTTAACATAATCTAGAGTATTCCACAAACATCTTGAGACATCCTGAAATCCAATAAATTCCTTTGCAACAATTTTCCCCTATCGCACAACCTTATCATGTTTATCTAGTATACTTAACTATCTTTGTCATGCAATGTATCTCTAGAAATCAACTTCCAGAGCACCAAACCATGAACACATTCAATAGAAGAAAGATATGAACCTTAGAAGAACACTTCCAAAACCACAAGATCTAAAACCACTTTGTGGAGAAATGCAGAGCAAAGACATTTCTCCCAGACACTTCTGCAAACATCTCTAAATCACAATCTTCATACCAGTGAACACAACTTCTTCTGCACAATGAACTAGAAAACCAAATTTAGAATATAATATTTCTTAACATTTCTAAATAACATATCCAAACTGCAAAGACAGATCTTCAACATAGAGGAAATGCAGAGCAAAACTAGAACACTACTCTGTAAACTAAAATGCCCCTTCAACACACTATTTTCTTTATTAATCAAATTTTATCAAAAGCACTTGGAAAACAACCAACAAAAAACATATTCTTAGCATCTTCAGTACCTCTTCAAAGCAACCAACTAATCTTTAGCAAAGAAACTTAACCAAATAGCTCATACCATTCTAACATCCTCATCTCTGCTCAACCAACCTCATCTCTACTTAACTGGTTGACACTAATGACAACACCAAGCTAACATGTTGACATCAATGACAAAACTAACTATACATACTTGCAACATTCATATCATCAATTTGAAAATTCATAGTATTGCAATTACGCATTGTGTATTTCAACAAGCATAACTACCTTAATATTCATAATCTTATTGATCATACTCTTGGTTAGTGCATTGAGTGTTATAAAAATTTGTATAAGTTGTATAACCCGTTTCCCTAACACCAACACCTTGGTAAGAAGAGGTTGTAGATTGATGGGTTCTAATTCTATTGATAGCAACGGTGTGAAAACATTAGAAAATCCACTTTCTAACTACTTTACACAAGGTGAAACAATATCTTTCCCAAATACACCAACACCAACATGTTGGAAGAACAAAGATTTCATGATTCTAAAGATGTGATTGACATAGTTATAGATGTGCCTAATGATCAACTCAAGAAACTATACAAACAACTAGCTAATTTTCAACACATTGTAGGAGGTGCATGTCTAGCTCAAGAAGTGATACCAATTGTTGATGGTATAAGAGGATTATTACAAGAAGGACAAGAAGGTGTTGACATGATCTGTGGAATAGCCCACAGTATATCATAATATTATGACAGCAGCTAGCCATGTGAATATCATAGAAAATGTGTCACCACCAAAGCATATAAGCTCACAAGTATTGACTACTAGAATATCCACTTTTACATCATCAATTCTCACTACCAATGCACAATCTTGTAGTAATAATACCACTACCATGGGAACATCTAATGGAAACAATTCACATAATTACAAATCTATAGCATTTAATTACCAAAACTTAGCACCTTGTGTATCCATACCCATGAATAACTATTCTCAACCACCCATCACCTCCACTTACTACAAAACACCTCTTAATTTCACAACTACAACATCAAATACTCATGTCTCAAATATGCAAACCACATCACCTAATGATGTACTCTTAAACTAACTTTTGCAAAGTATGACATCCTTGCAGCCAAAAGTGATAGATCTGACCAAAGCTTCCTCTCAACCTAATATACCAACATATCATGCTCCTAGTCCTTTATCTTATACAATCCTAAGATCTCAAATTCTTGACAAATTTGAGACTCCCCGCTTTGAAAAGTACAGTGGTAAAGGTGATCCTAATACTCATGTGGCAACATTCACAACAATGTGTAGAGATTTCTTCTTTGATGAGGCATTCTTAGCAAAACTCTTTCCATGATCTCATAAAGATATGGATTTGGAGTAGTTTTTCTCTTTACATCCTAAAAAAATACATTCATTCTCATAGCTAGTTGATCAATTCTTGCAACATTTTCAAGCAAACATTGGACCTCCTCTTTCATTGATTGATTTGGTCCATTGTAAACAAAGTCCAAAAGAAAGATTAATAGAATTCATTAGTCGATATCAAGCTCTCTTTGCACAAATACAATATCTGATTATAGATGAGGATGTTCAAAAAGTATTCATTACAAATCTACAATTGAACATACGTGATAAAATATTTTTGATGAAGTATAGTTCTTTTGAACATCTATGCACAACTCTATGAGATTACCAACTTTTGGCTAGTCAGTATGAGAATCATAACTCATCAGCTCTAGTTAGTCAATCCGTAGTTGGAACATCTCAATAACCATTTAAGAAGCATAACAATAATTTCATCAAGATCAATGGGCAACATTCAAATAATTTCCAATCACAAGTGTTTTTCATTACAAAACCTAATTGGACACCATTTCAATTTAGGCAACAACAAAGACAATTTACTCCATTATCAGATTCTCTCCATTTAATAATGATTCAAGCAATAAACAATAATCTTTTCAAGCTTCCTCTTTCTCATCCACTAGATAGTAGCAAGATGCAAAGACCTTCATTTGATGCTAATGTCTATTGTCACTATCATCACTCGGTGGGGCATGACACTGCAAGATGTATGCATCTTAAATATGAAATTCAAGTCCTCATTGATTCTAACATAACACAAGTAACCGATGTGAATGATGATGGAAATAAATTGGTAGTCCCTCTGAATCCAAATCTACAAATCTTCACTAGTCCTTTTCCTAAGCATAATGACAACAACATGGTGGAACAACAGAATGAAGTAGAGCATGAAGATGGATATCTTGACTATGATGAAATAATTGGCATAATAGAAGTAGATAAGATGAAAAATGAAGATCTACCTCGACCACGAGGAAAATGTATCTATGTTGAGGTTCTTCCTCTGTTATCTCTTCAAGTATCAGGAGATAATGATGAAAAGCATCCTATTTCCTTGTGAGTGGCTCATTCATCATGTAAAGAAAAATAAGAAAGCAAAATAAAGGAAAAGAGCAAGGTGTGAATCATCTATTGAAAAAGGTAATTGTAGACACTTAAAATTATCCATGTCTTGCAACATCACCTTGTGAGACATCTTGCAATGTTTTGTCCTAGGTCCCTTGCATAATCCCACTCCTAATCCCATCCTAATCACCTAGCCAATTAATTAAATAAATATTATTCATTTAATTAATTCCCCTTTCACATGTTCCAACTAATTCAAATTAAAAATTTGAATTCTCTCATCACATTCAAATACATTTCACATGTCACATGCACAACTAATTTAAATAATCTTTTATTTGAATTAGGTCTTCTTTATTCCCCTTCACACACTTGTCACATGACTACAACTCCTCATGGAGTGGGAAAACCTAATCGATCCTTGTTGTCCACATTGTTGAAATCAACTTTCAATCACAACCATTCATTCAAATAAGCCTTTTTCCTATAAATCAAACCTCTCACAAGCCATTTGCATGCATCTAGTTTTCGAGTAGCCTCATGCTGTCAAATTTTCTATGTTGAGATTTTGAGTACTGTTATGCTGCTAGAATAAGCAACCAACATTCCTCCCATATTCAACCTTTGAAATCTTGCATGCCTATGCGAGGTTGAGAAGAGTAATGGAGATAAATCAAATCTAGCTTGGAGATTGCTTTGCTTTGCTTTCTTGTTTTGATTTTCATGCTAGTTTATACTCTATTGTGCTAGTTAGGGTTTGATATCTTGTTGTTTTAGTTTCAGACCTATTTTTTGCCCTAACAACATTTGGTGAACCCAACATGAATAGAACAAATCAAACATTTTTTTATCAATTTTTGGAAGTCAACTTTTGTAAGTGACCTCTAGGCTTGAAACAAACCTCATTGTTGTGTCTGAGAGGCCTCTCAGGTGAAAAATGACATAAAATATGACCTATTTTTCTCATTGTCAATTTTTGAACTTTTTTGAATTTTTTTTACTCGGCAATCCATACAGTATGGATCCACCTCTTTGGATATCATTGATGTGGACATTAATGATTTTTATTTACAGGTCTTTATTTGTGGGCATTAATGGGTTTTGTTTGAAAGTGTTGGTTTCAGAGAACACCCTGTCGACCTGTGTTTTTTCTTACCTCTGCCTAAAAACCCTAACTGCCTGAGATTCTTCTGCCACCCAAAAATCTCTCAATCACCTCCACTCTTGCCACCTGTTCACATTGTCTCCCACAAAAACCCTAAAAGAACTGCCCATGGTTGAGGCTCCCTGACTGCCGCTCATCCTTGACTTTATCTCTGCTCCACCATCACCCGCTAAACCCTAAATGTTGCCTTCAAAGATCTCCCACCACCTTCGCTCGCAGTCGACATTCCTAATATATGTTGGTTGCCACTTGCATAAGACAATCACCACATGTATTTAATTTGTTGTCATTTCCTTTGAAGACATTTTATGGTGATCTTCCTGTGACCACCTATGTTTAGTGTGGTGACCACCTGCATTTAATGTGCTTGCCTCTATGGTTTAATGTTTATGGATTTGGTTTGCTTTGTGGCATCGACATAGTCTTAATACTTGTTTCAAAACCAAACTATGTATCATCATTAATTGTTAACATAGTTGACCATGGCCGCTAGACTTGTATCACGTGGTCATATCAGTGACCGAGAGTGGGTGGGGGTGTTCGGTCCCCCCCTTTTCTCTTTAATTTTTGTCTTCATTCTACCCTTGGTCACATGGAGGACCAAGGGCTCTAACTACCTTGACCACTAGTGCAAACCTTAACTGCTAAAATGAAGACAGTTGCATGTGACCATGATTCTAGCTAATAGCTAATGGTTAGTTTAAATAGTTAGGTTCTCCTTTGCTTTCCACATGCCCTAATAGGGCATTATTTTTCTTTTTTCCATAACTTCGTCATATGGAGTCAAAAATTTGTGAACAAGGACTCGTTAGAAAGGTGACTCAGCAAACTTAGCAAGCTACACAACAACATAGGTTTAATTAGGTAACTGTACCATTTTCACTACTTTTTCCTTAGTTAAAGGCAACATTAGTTTCTAACTTCAAACACTCATCTTTTGAAAATTTCATCCAATTTTTGTAAATTTTTTTTAATAAGTGCATGAAATTTCATCTACTTTCTATTCATGACAGTAATTTTTCTATATCTCATCATCGTGATAAGATTTTATCAGCTTGCTTTATTTTTGCATAATACACTTATTTGCAAGTTTACTCGCTTTCTTCTTATTTTCATGGATTCTAGGTGCATCTAAGGAGCTATAGCAGAATTGGGATCAGTCACAGTAGTAGATTGGAAAGCCAAAAATTTTAGGTGTACTCGTTTCATCTTTCATCTCTCATTTCAATCAATAATCATTGTTTGCATCACACATTTCAATTTGGGCATAAAAACAACATTGTCTTCAATCACACATCAAATTGGGCTTAAAACATACCATTTCCTTAATCACACATTTTGACTTAGGGTTAAAAAGAACAAGTTTCTTCATTGTTTGGTGAACTTTCATGTGATTAGGGGTGTGTATGCTTTTTTCATGCACTTTGTGCAATCTTGAGAATCAAAAACACCTCTCATCCATTCATTTTCACACCACAAATTTGGATTTCTTAAGGGGAAATTAACAAGTACGAGTGTGAATCAAGTGTGTGCATGTGTATGCTCTCTCCTCATATTGTAAGGTGATATTGGAGATCAAAAACACCTCACTTGGTTCACTTTTGTCATACCCTTCAGAGGAAGCCTGCTTGGAGACACACCACTCCAAGGGATGACCTAAACTCTAGCATTCTGGTAGAGTATAAATAGTGAGGTGTGAATCAAAAGACACCCTCTTTGGAAGTCAAAATCTTGTCACTCTTGGCTAAACCCCAAAAAACTTTATACCTTTGGGAAGTGAAGGTGAAGGGTGGGTAACCCCTTTCTCCTAGTTGTTTAGCACTATTTCACTTTCATTTCACAGAATTGGGGCCCTCGTACCTTGAGTATATTGGGGACATCCTTAGTCAACCTTGTTCAACCTAGACTAAGACCTAATTGGCCACACCTACTTGACTATTTATAGGGCTTGTTAATGTGTCTTCTTCAAGTGCTTTCTTAATCATCATCACATTCTTCAATTTCAAAGTCAAACTTGCTTATGTGTCAGACGTGTGCGATTCATGTGTGTACATGTGTAATCATTTGTTTGCAATTTGCCAAATCAAGCTATAAACATAAACACATAAAAAAGTCATTCTAAACATTCTTTCCAATCACCTTCATCCTAATAAAACCCTAATCATCCAATCCACATCTTAATAATTCCTAATCATTACACATCATCATCTTCATTCTAGTCTAATCACCCCATCCCTAATCATTCCAATCCTTCCTAACCATCCTAATCACTCCACACCATCATCATCCTAGTCCTAGTCAACACTAGTCAAAATGGTCCTAATCCTAAGCAAGCCCAATCCTAATCACAAGCCCAAGATTATACTTAGAGGAGGCCACCCTTCTAGTTCAAATAATGATACAAAACCTAAGCCCAAGGTCATAATTCAAGGAGGCCTTCTCCCTAATCCTAATGTTGAGAATAATCCAAGACCAAAGCTCATACTTCCAGGGGCCCCTCCTCCTACTTCCAATGATGACACGAATCATGTTGCATACCTTGAAGAATAAGATTAAATACAAAGAATTAGACACATGTGTGACACCATGCCAACATTTGAGAACAAAGTCCTAGCATCCAAACTCTAATACCTCATCCAAACACTTCACCAAGTACCCCAACCCCTATACCGACAAACAATACAAAGATTTCAAGCCATCTTTCAAAAATTTCAACAAATCCAATCACCTCAAATACAAAACCTCCTAGTCCAAGCCCACCAATTCATAGCCACTTGTCAAATCCAACCAACACAACCTAAACCACAACATCAACACATTCTACCTCAATCCTATGTGTAACCCCCCTCTACTTCATACCAACCTAATTCATCCACACATCAAGTCAATGCCACCTCAACCAATCCAACTTTTTTCTATGTCAATCCTACATCAACCTATAAATTCATTCCACAACAAGCACATGTGAGCCTAAGTCACTCTTTGCAACAAAATCAAATTCCTTTGGGTCCTATAATGCCACCATTGGCAAGGGAACACTACTCTAGCTTGCGGGACCTATAAGTATATTATACCACCTTCCAATTGAATGCCTATCCTAAAGCCACCATGTCCTAGTCCTAATCCATTGGTCCCTACACCTTCCAATCCAATAAACCATTCATTACCCCTACCATCATCTAACCCTCCATCAACCTCACACCCTAAATTCAAACATTTCAAAAGAAAACCTATGGAGTTGCCCAAGTCCACCCATACACCTGCAAAGGATGTGAACCAAGGGCTATAGCATGGAATCGACCATGTCAACCATTTCCTATCCATAAGCCTACCAAGGAACCTTCCAACACCATGTCCATTCCTACAACCCTTTCATATAGTCCACAACCACTTGAACCTATTCATGAGTCTCCCCCCATGAGCCCAAGTTAATCTCCATCATGCCCTCATTTGTTGACCATCTAGAACATGCCAAGCCTATCCAAGAGTCATCCCCTTCCACTTCCATTCAAGAAAATCAAGAGGTATGTCAAGGGTATAATCCTAAGCATGGGGAAACATCGAGCTCTCATCCTAATCAAGATCAAATCACTTTCATCCACCCCATCCATAACATTTATCTTTTCCATGATCAAGACATTATTCATGATGAAGAACCCATCCATGAACAAATTGATCCTATTCATACTCCCACAACCATTCATGAGCAAGACACCCAAGGCCTACTTGCTAAATCTAATGAAAGTCTTGTTGACCTACTTGAGCACTCACCCTATTTCATGTCCTTCCTTCAAAGCAAAGAAACTTCTCCTCCATCTAGCCCTACCCATGATGAGACAACTTCCACTTCCCATGATGAGACACTTGGCTCCCAAACAAGCATAGAAGATCAAACAAATAACTTGGATCTTAGTGAACACAATGATAATCAATATCCTAATGATCCTTCCAAATTCACTATCAACCCCGTTTCAAGTCCACCAACATATCTCCTTGGTCTTACCACCTTTATTCATGAGTGGTCCTCCTTAGGACATAAACAACCTTTGTCCACTAGTTCACCTTCTCTATACATTAATGAGCTCAAGTCTAGTGTCCAAACTACACCTAGTTCCATAGTCCATCACATACTCCAAAATATAAACTATTAAGGTAAAGGATTAGGCCTTCATGAACAAGGATTTTTGGAGCCTATCCATGTCAAATTCCATCCACGCTCATATGGCCTTGGCTATACACCCCAAGGTAAACGATCTAAAGATGTTGGTACTTCCTCCATTCAACCTAAATCCACCACCTTCCATCACAAACCCTATAATATCCCCAAAACATATGTTGCCATTCCACCTCCATCATCCTACAAATATCAAAAGCATGTGACCATACAGCTTCCACCATCCACTTTGCCTTCACTTCTTCCAACTCCTACTATCCACCCATCCACTTTACCTCCATCCCTTCTAACACCTAAGATACCTATAATCATCCATAAATTCCCTCACATTCCTAATCATGATAAATGAAAGCACACATTGTCTAAACATAAAGCCTCCACTATGTCCATGGGATTCAAAACTAAAAATTTGGATGCATCCTTTCATAAAGTCAAAAATCCTAAGAATCCTCATGCCTTAGGGCACAACTAAAAAAAGTCCAATCAAAATCCATCCAAAAGGCTATCCAAACCCATACCTCCAAAAGAAAAGTCAAAAACTAAATTGGTTTGGGTACCTAAAAAAAAGAAAGCAAGTCAAATGAGGTATCCACATTTCAAAAATCCCAAGCATCCTCTTCCATCCAAAAATCCCATTCCACTAAAAAATTTAAAATTCCTTCATCCCACATCAAAAACAAAAATATAAAAATACTAAGTCTATGTGGGTCCCTAAATCACTACATCACCCATCTACTAAGCAAACATCTCCATTACTTCCTACACCTCCACTGAATCAAAAGCTTCAATGTTTATCATGGTGTGTGCAACTGTTGGTCATGGTCCCCTTCCATTTTGCAACATTCCCACATACTTCCATCTCCCCATCCTTCATCCATTATCCTACATATTACACCCATCACCTTCCTATGGTCCATGCTTTTGCATAATCCTTTCATTCCCTACATAATCCACATCATAATCCATTACCTTTCCTACATAATCCACATCATAATCCATTATCTTCTAATCCATCTTCCTTTCATACACTCCCTTACCAACATCTACATGAGCATAATGACATTTGGCATGGTCCATCTCTAGTGGGACTATCACCTTTGATGGAATTATACACTTGAGGCCCTCCCATTCATAATCCCCTCTCCCATCCAAAAATTCAAAAAAAAGAAAAAAAGAAAAATAAAAAAAAAAGTAAAGAGAAATCCTTTCATCCAATGATGAAAACCACCCTTGGTGGCACCTTGGATAAGTACCATGATGAAAACCTGATAAACAAGCGTTATGTGTAGGTTGATCTTCTATGTCACTTACATCTGGGGGAATGTTGTCTCATCCAACCTATCATTTCTAACCTATAATTTCCTGTCCTATCTTACCATCCTTAGCCATCATACACATATAACTATCATATTGAATCCATACATCCTGCCTTCCTCCTTTTCGATCTTGATAAAGACATGGGGGCAAAATGTTGACAAATGTTTTGGATATCTCTTGATATAACTATATCCTTTCCAAACCAATCCATCTTATCATCCCTATCATCATACACCTTGTCATGTAAAATCATAAGCATACACCTAGAATAGGGCATGTTATTCCTATGCAACATAGTCCTTGGAGATCACATCCTTGTTATCTTATGTGCACATCCATTCCATCCCTTATCGCCCATCCTTTTATCCATTTATCCCACCTACCTCCTTTGTACCTAGACTTGGTTTTCCCTTGTCATTGGTATCTAGCACAAAGGCTACCCAAATGTTCATCCAATGCCAAACCAAAACATTTCAAAATCCAAAAAAAATCAAAACACATTCAAAAACACAAAAAAATCAAAACATTTCAAAATCCAAAAAAAAAATCAAAACACATTCAAAAACACAAAAATCCCAAAACATATTCAAAAATCCAAAAAAAAAAAAAATTTCAAAAATACAAAAAAATAAAAAAATAAAAAAATACTCAAAATCTATAAAAATAAAAAACACTCAAAATCCAAAAAAAATCAAAACATTCAAAATGCAAAAAAATCATATATCCATAAAAAATCCAAACAATAAAGTCATTCCAACCAAATCAAATCAATCATCAATTCAATTCTTAAAATTAGTCATCACTTCATCAAAATCAATCACATCACCCAATTCTTCAATTCTTCAAATCAAATCACATCAATTCTTCAAAATCAATCACATTCAATCAATTCAATTCAAATTCAAATCAAATCAATCCACTTCTTCAAATCAATCAAGTACATTCAATCAAATCAAACCAAATCATTCCAAGCAATGATCTAAATGAAAATCACTCATCAATCCATACCAATCAGGTCAATCAATCTTATCAAATTATCCAATTGCATCCAATGGTCTTGATCCTAATCTTGACATAAACCAAATTAATCAATCAATCAAATCCTAGTGTTGATTCGTATGGCCAACAACACTAGTGTTAATCAATCAATCAATTATCTTATATAGGATGTTGCATCGTCAAAACCAGACTAGGCATCTTATACGACATGTTTCATTTCCTAAAACCAGACACAATCACAACTATCATAATCATCAGTCAATCAATCATTGGTTTACATCTTGATAGGGGCAATACCTTGTTTGTTTTTGAATCATTTGTGCATGCTTGCTTGTGTGTGTTATCATAATTTCATCTTGCATTTGTATCACATTCATATCTTTCTAGCTAATATTCATATCTTGTGTATGTTGGAATGGCTTTTTGCATTAACCTTTGCATCTAAGGTCTTATCATACCTTTTGTGCATTAGGACTTTAATGCTCTAAGTTTTCTTCCTCATACATTAGACAAGGTTGTATTACGCTAGGTGCATAAGACACATTGTCACCTTTGTCCTTATACCTTGGTGTCTAATGTCTAGTGCTATATCAAACTCCATAGTTTCTCACCTTCATTGTAGCATAACGTATCATTCGCTTCTTCTATCCATTCCTTTATCTTTATTCCTTGACCAATCCCCTTTCATTTCGAGAGCATACCTGTGTTTGTCCAACTTGACTATCCTCTCGAGGGGGCATCATCATGCCATTTCATCATATTTTTCCTCTATCCATCCCTTAGATTCTTTGAAATGATGTTACTTGACACAAATCTCATCATCTAGAACATCATCTCAAAGAGGGGAAAATGTAGACACTTAAAATTGTCCATGTCTTGCAACATCACCTTGTGAGACATCTTGCAACATTTTGTCCTAGGTCCCTTGCATAATCCCACTCCTAATCCCATCCTAATCACCTAGCTGATTAATTAAATAAATCTTATTTAATTAATTAATTCCCCTTTCACATGTTCCAATTAATTCAAATTAAAAAATTGAATTATACACTCACCTTTCATCACATTCAAACACATGTCACATGCACAATTAATTTAGATAATCTTTTATTTGAATTAGGTATCCTTTATTCCCCTTCGTACACTTGTCACATGACTACAACTCCTCATGGAGTGGGGAAATCTAATCAATCCTAGCCGTCCACATTGTTGAAATCAATTTTCAATCACAACCATTCATTCAAATTGGTCTTTTCCTATAAATCAAACCTCTCACAAGCCATTTGCATGCATCTAGTTTTCGAGTAGCCTCATGCTGTCAAATTTTCTATGTTGAGCTTTTGAGTACCATTATGCTGCTAGAATGGGAAACCAACATTCCTCCCATATTCAACCTTCGAAATCTTGCATGCCTATGCGAGGTTGAGAAGAGCAATGGAGATAAATTAAATCTAGCTTGGAGGTTGGTTTGCTTTTCTTTCTTGTTTTGATTTTCATGCTGGTTTGTACTCTATTGTGCTAGTTAGGGTTTGATATCTTGTTGTTTTAGTTTTAGACCTAATTTTTGCCTTGACGACAGTAATGATTCACCTCCCTGTAAGCATCAAAAGATTTCAAACATAAGTAATCTTGTGAAAAAAGCATCATGCGACTCCTTGGGTAATGAAAATCAAACAGGTATGAATCTCTCATCCATTCTACCACACTTGATAGAACACCTCTCCAAGATGCTCACAAGCTTGGCCTCCTCTTAGATAAACATATTTTATATTTCTATATATGTGTATGTATTGTGTTCCCTCATGTTGTGTTAAATGTCTGTTTAGGTCTCCTTGGATGACCCTTCATACTCTTGTAAGGTCAAGGATACAAGGAGACTACCCCCCTTGTGATACTTCTTCTATTTGTTTCTATATTCTTCTATTCTTCTCTCTCTTATTGCAATTGTTGAGTGTGGTGTCTTGGGTGCATAATGTTGTGGATGGTGTCTTGGGGGCATCTTCCCACATTGTAAACCTAAGTCACTTTTGTCTCCTCTCTTGTTTTTCATGATTTCTTTCTTCTGTGGCTCTACTAGTTAGTGGATGACGATAACAAATAAAAATTGATAAGGATCGTGCGTCCCTACAACAAGAACACAAAAATGGACCTAGTCCATATATGAAGATGGAGTTAATATGTTATTCATGCTTTACTATTAGAATCACTTTCTGTTGTGATGTGATCATGTATCATGTTGTGAAATTCTTGTAACAAACCTTTGCCATACTTTAAATCTACTTCTAGGCAATTTGAAATATTTTTGTATCTCACCTTGCAGCTACACTCAGTTCTGAGATACCTGAAGTATAACCTCATGGCTATACTTGGTTCTAAACCTGCAAGTGTAGCCTTGGTTTATTATGTGGAATGTCACCTTATTTTTGTATCAATTGTTTGGAAGATGATTTGGTTGTTATCTTAGCTAAGATTTTCTAATTGAAGTTTATTAATTGTTAGCATATAATACTAATGTGTTTCTATTGTGATTATTTGAAACAATTGGTGATTGCAAGCACATGTTACTTTGGGGCATGGGCTTTGTAAAAGCTCTTGTTCCCTTGCGTGTTTTCAAACTTACCTTAAAACGTGATTGCTACCAGAAAGTGGGGGCATATATTGTGGTAAATGCTTGGATATATTAGATATTGTGATAAAGTATGTTTGTGTATGCTTCCTTTTCACTGTAAGGCATCTTTGCGATGCAGGTGGGGTTGTATACTTTGTTTTGTGTGTTGTGTATGCTTCATTTTCACTATAATGCATCTCCATGATGCAAGTGGGGTTGTATACTTTGTGTACATGCTTGCTTTTCACTATAAGGCGTCTCCATGATGTAGGTGGGGTTTTATGTATTTGAAAGCCCTTCTACAGAAGGCAAGATTGTCTATTCCCTTAAGCAGTTGCACATCATTTTAAAAGTCCTATGCAAAGGTGGGGTTGGATCTTGAGTTATTCACCCTTAAGAATGTCTTTGGTAGTTGTGGTAGTGTAGTTCAACCATCAAGTGTGTTTGGTGTGTCTGAGATGGTGGCACGTAGTGATGAGCTCCATCCCATTGCCCATGTTTTATGTGTTTTACATGTGTAGTGTGTCAATGACAGAGTCTAGGCACTCGTGTATTCCATGTGTTTTCCTTGTGTCTTCCTTGCGTGTCTTGCATGTTTTAGTGGTGGCATGTAGTGATGAGCTCCCCCCACGCTATGTGTTTTGTGTGTTTTGTGTGTTTTGTGGTCGCACATAGCCATGAGCTCCTCCCATCACATGTTTTTTGTGTGCTTTTGATGGCAACGTGTAGTGATGAGCTCCCCACATCGCCTAGTTAGGGTTATATAATTGTTTAGTCATGTTTTCTCTTTGTGTATGCCTTGTGTATTGCATGACTACATTCATGCCTTCTCCATATATTACATTCCTTTTTACTGTCCTCTTCATGTATTGCATGCTTCTTCACTGTATTCTTTGTGTTTTGTGTGATTATCAAGTGTTTTCTTATGTTTTCCTAAGCTTGGGGGCTAGGAATGGTCTTTCAAACTGAGGGTGTGTCTTCGCTTTAGTGTCTAATGTGTTCGATATGCTTTGACTGTACTTTAATACATGTACTGATTGTAAGATCATACACACATTAAAGTGGGGGCTAAATGTTATGGAGTAAAAAGTGGACACATGTCTTTTTAGCTCCTTGTTTAGCTCTTAGGTCCCCGTGATTACATTATATATTATAAATATTCATCTCAATGCAAAATTCCCTGAAACTAATGTAAATTGGGAACAAGTGGCCTATATTTTACCTTATCGTAGACCAAAAAGGAACCTCAAGACTTGGGTACCTGCGCCCAAGTCTCCCCTAGTTGGTCGGGGCAAATTTAAATGTATGTCAACTTAGGACCTTTAAAAAGGTTTCTCTTTGTCGGCTCTTTTGGTTTAATTTCATGAATGTTAGCAAGAAAGAATATATAAGTGTGTTTTTGAATTCATTATGAACCTAGATAGAGATAGCTAACTTGAAGCATTGGAGTAACGAGAATTCAAAGCATTCATTAAGATTCTAGAGCAGATTTGTATTATCATTATGTGTGTTGTTGCAGGTTTGAAGTTATCATCTATCTCTTCTTATGAGTTGAAGGACATTCATCCTCCTAAGGATTTCATCACATAGGTGATATCATTCATGTTCATCATCATTTGATTTCATCATATTGTTATTATGTTTAGCCTTTTCCCTACAAGCACATGCTTACTTTATCTATCAATGGTGTTGGGAAGCTTGAATGCTATCCTAGAATTTGACTAAGGCAAGTCCCTAAACACCAAAACCAACAAACCCCTTCTTTTCTTCTTGTGTGTAGGTTATAGGTGCGAGATCTAGGAAATATGAATATATAGGAAGACTAAGAAAGGATCAGGGTTTCGAGATCTAACAACAGTTCAGGAGTATTCCTCTGTGCAAGACTTGGGTGCTAGTGCCCTAGTCTTTTTGCCCCAGTAGACTTTAGATCCGGCATTAGGGAAGTCTCTATAGCATTTCTCTAGTTTACAGTTTCTAAAGATTCAACCTTTCAAGACTTGGGTGCTTTTGAAATAGTCATCTGATATCTTTCATTTTGGGACATAGGTTCTATCTATAGACACCCAAAAATGTCCCCTTGTTGCAATGTCACATCATATAGGCAACTTGTAGCATTTTTTCCCTAGATACCTAAATCGTCACCTAATCTAGCATTTTCCTCTAATTAAATTAAATAAATATAATGTTTATTTAATTTATCCCATCCCTCACTTTATTAAATAAATAAATTTTATTTATTTATTTAATCCCACCTTTCATCCTATAATTAAATAAATATTTACCATTTATTTAATTATTCATGCATGCCACTTAATTAATTAAAATTTTATTTTAATTAATTAAAATCACTTACCATTTTCATCTCCCAAATCCTCTCTAGTTAACTCTCCTACCTTCTAATTTCCTCTCAACTCATCTCTAATCACTTCCAATTTCATCTCCCAAATCACTCACCTACCTTCCATTTTTCTCTCCCAAGTTGCATAGCAACTTTCCAATCTGATTATCACTCACAAATTAGAATGTTTATCCTTCCATTTTCTCATCTTGTTTATAAATTCACTCATTTCCATGCCATTTGGCATGGATGAATCTTCTAAGCGCTGTCACTCTACCAAATTTCCTCCTCATCCATCGCCTACCTATTTTCTTCTACCAATCTCAATCCATCAAATCTCTATCATCATTGTGTTGCAAAACACGAGCAATCAACAATCCATAATCGAACCAAGGAATCAGAGCATCTAGGTGATCTCGTTTATGTTGCATGTTGTTTTAATCACTTAGGTTGGATTTCTTGAAGGTATTAGGGTTTTAATCTTGTTTTCATTGTTTAATATGCTAACTTGGATTTTTCCTTGATGTACATTATGGCACGCTCGGTGGGACCTACTTCCTCTGATCATTTTTGCAAGTTTTCATAGTAAAAATTTACATGTTTTCTAACCCTCATATGGCATGTTTTACATTTTATCTATTAAAGTTGACCTCCTAGACTCAAACCAACCTCACCATTGCGTCTAGGGGGCTGTTTCCATGAAAAATGAGTATAAATTTGCCTAGTTTTTGTGAAAACACGTGCATTTGGCAAAGAAAACAGTGTCCGGTCTACAGAAAATCACCTTTGGTAGTATCATATGCATTTGGTCAGCAGAAAATTGCCTTTGGCTTTTTCATATGCCTTTGGTTAGCAGAAAATCACCTTTGGTTTTTTCCATATGGCTTTGATCTATATCTCGTTGCCTTTGGTTGTATCTAGTCGCATTTGGTTGTATTAGGGTCTTTATTGGTTTTTTGCAGGATGGAAATAATCAAGCACCTTTGAATGGCAGAAGGTCATCTTTGATCAACAGAAAGTCACATTTGCACAATAGAAAACTGCCTTTGGTCTATATCTAGTTGCATTTGGTCGATTCGAGGTTATAGGCTTCAGACGCATTTGATTAGTAGCTTATCACATCTGCACAATAGCACCTCACCTTTGAATGATAGGTAATCGCATATGGTAAGCCTACATACACATTTGATTTATGGAAGATCACCTTTGGTTATCTCTATACGCATCTGGTTTCTGCTTCTTAAAAATTAGGATTTTTTGGAAAGTTGATGGTTTCTTGGTGCAACTTGACTTAAATGCTTGTCCAAGAATGGAGGCAAACAAATTACTGACGTGTTTCCTATATATCTGAGTGGTCCAAGGCTTCATCTTTTATCACTAGAGTAGGTACATTTCATTTGGTGCTTAAAATTAACATTGTCTACTCTGTGTCTAATTTTCTTTTGTTTTCTTACTTGTCTGAGTCTGATTGTTACCTGATTTCGCAATGAGAGTATCCTCTCCCCCTGCCTAACCAACGGATCTGGGGTGCACGAGAAATCATTGTCAACTCTAGAGGGCCTACCTTCCCATTGTGAGAAGGGGTACGACCCAAGCAGAAATGGGCTAAATCCAGACCATTCCAAGCCACTATATAAATAATATGTTTGTGATGAAAGTCACAAACGACAGGTGTTGTTCTACTATACTGATGAATGTTTCCCCCAAAACCTTGCAGAGCCTAACCTTTGCAGGCTGGGAAGCCTCCTTAACAAAGCAAATCACCGCATGTATAGCCACCCAAATGGAAACCCTAACTAAAAACTTCTGGGTAGAAGCTAAAAACCCCTATCTATTGGTATAGGAGGAAACTCTAATAGCCGTCCCACATTTTCGCGGCTTATGGAAGAGATAGCAAGGTACCTCAAGATCTACACCATAAGTAGATGGAAGTGAGTGCACTATAAGGGGGAGCCCATGCCCCAAGTTCCTGGAGATATACACCATAAGTAGGTGCGGCTGAGTAAAACAAAGTGGGAACCCAATAAATACTATCCTTGCCTAGCCTAGGTTATACACATTGATCATTGTTTTTGGTGTGCATGCATGTATATGTGAGATCTTATGTTTGATATCACCACATCATCCTCATCCTACTTGTCATAATACATCCCAATGATTACACTTCATCTGATCAACCCAAGTCATCTAACCTCATCAGTACATATTATCCTCTTTCTAATCCAATCCACATCATTCTACACCATGCCAACCTTAGAGGACATAGCGCAAGAGATCATTCACATCCTTCACCAGGCACCAAAACCTCTAGACCAACAAATGATTCAGACGGTCCATTGCATAATTCAACAACTTCAACTTCAAGCAGGACAATCACCTCACATACAACATCTCATAGCACAGGCCCAACACCTCATAGCCATTTGCCAATCATAGACCCAAAAAGTGCATCATCATCCCTTAGTCATTCAACACCAACCAATTCTACCTCATTCTGATGTGGTATCACCTTATCTTATTCCTTATCAATCTAATCCATCCACATCTCAAATCATTTCCACATCACCTTATCCTACATCCTCCCATAACAATGCCACATCACCATACCCTACTTCTTCCAATATCTACCATTATCCACAACAACCCATACCCCACGATCTTTCACCTACACATCCTACCACTTCATCTCTTCATCAAACACATTCACAAGACTATCAATGGCCCCCACAACATGAACTTACAAGTCCAAGTGGCCCTTTGCATACAAATCAAGTCAACCCAAGTCCACTTTTGCAACATGACCTAATAGACTTAAGTTCACCTATGCAAAAAGACCTAATAACCTTTGACTCAAGTCTAAATGATCCTTTGTACATAAACCAAGTATCCTTACGTCAGCCTATGCTACAAGACTTAATAGTCTTTGACGAGGGAGACACCAACCTAGAGCAAGCATCTTATGAACATCCTCCATCACCGTCCGATCATATCCCAATACATGAATCAACTAGTCCTCTCCCAACACCTTCATGTCAACCTTCTAATCCATCAAACCCTACAATAATTGGTCCAAGAAAATTTCATTGAGCTACCACCGATAACATCCTTTGAAGAAATCTACTTTAAACCCCATTGGTATAAAGATGATGCATATTGTGCATACCATAGGTGTAAGGCCCATCTCATATCCACTTGTACACAATTCAAACATGTCTAATTCCCTTATCCTTCCATCTAGCCCAAGTCCTAGCCTATCTAATCGCACTCTTCATCTCACAAGCCCTAATTCAATTAGTCTTCTACCTAATCCCAATCATGAGCTTTCAGCTCCTATCAACCCTCCACCTACAAAGGATGTGATTCAAGGACTACTAGCAAGGAATAAACAATCCCCATGTCAGGCACCCATCAATGATCCTACCAAAGAACCTTTGAATGCCATGTCCAGTTCTACAACCCCATCATGTGGTTCACAACCCCTTGAGCATATTGAAAATTTTCTTCCTGTGAGCTCATTGCCCTCTCGTGTTGTTGACCAGAACTCATCCAAGAGTCATCCCTTTCCATTCAAGAAACCCAAGAGCTATGTCAAGAGTATAATCCAATGCATGTGGAAACACTAACTCCTTATCTAATACAAGATCAAATCCTTTCCCTTCATCCCATTCATAACATCTATCTTTTCTATGATCAAGATGATATCTATGAAGAAGCTATCCATGAGCACCTTGATCTTATCCATAATCCTATACCCCTCCATGAGCAAGACATACAAATTGCTCCTATCCATCCTCCATCTAGCCCTAATGTACAGGCTTCCACTTCCCATGATGAGACATGTGCCTCCCAAGAACACATAAACATAGAAGATCAAATCAATACCTTGGATCATAATGAGCAAAAGCAAGATCCTAATGATCCTCCATCATCCACCATCGACCCTATCACAAATCCACCATCATATCCACTTGATCTTACCACCTTCATCCATGAGTGTTCCTCCTTAGAACACCAGAAACCTTTATCCACTTCACCTTCTCCATCCATTAAGGAACTCATGTCTAGTGTTCCACCTACACCTAGTCCCATTGTCGATCACATGCTTCAAAAGTGAACTATCAAGGTAAAGGCTTAGGCCTTCTTGAACAAGGAGTTTTGGAGCCCGTCCATGTCAATGTTCCTCAACGCTCATATGGCCTTGGATACACACCCCAAGGACTGCAATCTAATGATGTTGGTACTTCCTCCATGCCTCCTAAGTCCACCACTTTCTATCATAAATCCCATCACATACCCAAAAGATATGCTGCCATTCCACCTCCCTCATCTTGCAAATTGTAAAAGCATGTGACTATTCACCTTCCACTATCCACTCTACCTCTGCTTCTTCCAACTCCTAACATCCTTCCATCGAATCTACCTCCACTACTGCCAACACCTTATCCATCCATCCATAAGCCCTCTAAAGACCCTAATTGTGACCAACAAATGCACACATTGTCTAAACATGGAGCTTCCACCAACCCCACTTCCACCATACCCATGGGATTCAAAAATAAAAATTTGGATGCCTCCACTTATAAAGCCAAAAATCCTACAAATCCTCATGCCTTCAGACACAAAAGAAAAGAATCAAATCCATCTCAAAAGTTGCATACACCCACACACCTCCAAGCAAAAAATGGAAAAGGTGTGGGTCCCCAAGCAGCCAACAATTACTTCAAATCCATCACAAAAGATGCATATATCCAAATCTATACCTCCTCAAGCAAAGTCAAAAACTAAAATGGTATGGGTCCCTAAGCAACAAGCCAGCAAGCCAAATGAGGTATCCACCTCTCGCGAATCCCAACCATCTCCTTCCATCCATTCCATCCAAAAGCAGCAAAATTTTTCATCCCACATGAAAAGCAAAAATCATAAAAATAGTGCATCTATGTGGGTCCCTAAATGCTTACGTCATCCATCTCCTAAACAAACATCTCCATTGCTTCCTACACCACCTTCCCAAAACCTTCAACGTTTATCACGGTGTGTGCAACCGTTGGTCATGGTTCCCCTCCATTCCACATTTCTACATATTGCCATCTCCCCATCTTTCTTCCAATATTCTACATATCTTCCCCATCACCTTTCTATGGTCCATGCTTTTGCATAAACCTTTCACCCATCCTCCATCCATAAGTCCTTCCATAATCCATATCATAATCCACTATCTTCCTTAAACAATTCACAGCATAATCCACTAGCACACCTTTCCACATCATAATCCACTATCATTCCCATCATAATCCACTCTTGCACCTTTCATAATTCACCATCTACCTAATCTATCTTTCATGAAATCCCTTACCAACATCTCTGAGCACACTTGACACGGTCCATGCGATGACATCTTTCTAGTGGGACTATCACTTTCATGGAACTAGACACTTGAGTACCTCCCATTCATACCCGCCTCCTCCTATCCAGAAAGTAAAAAAAAAAAATTTTAAAAAAAAAAAGTAAAGAGAAATCCCTTCATCCAACAGTGAAAACTTGGCAAACAGGTGCCCTAGATAAGTACCATGATGAAAACCTGGCACACATGCATCGTGCATAAGTTGATCTTTTATGTCACCTACACTTGGGGGCACCTTGTCTCATCCTACCTATCATTTCCCTTCTTATCATATCCTACCATACTATTTCCTACAATCCTTATCGATCCACATAGACATGCCTATCTTTTTGAGTCCACTTATCCACCCTTCCTCATCTTGATCTTGATAAATATTGGGGGCAAAATGTTGAAACATGCTTGGAAAAAAACTCTTGATGTACCTTATCCCTTCCAATCCATCCTGTCATCCTATCATCATCCCATTGTCATCAACCCAATCCTATCACTATCCTATCGTCCTGACCAATGTCATGAAAAATCCCAAATATACTATCTAGAATGGGGCATGTTATTTCCTATGCGACATAGTCTTTGAGATCACATCCTAGCTCTCTTATGCATACATCTGATGTCACCTATCCTCTTATCCATTCATTTATCACGAGTCTTCCTTCCCATCCCTTACCACCCATCCTTTTATCCATTCATCCTAATCCATCCTATATCCTTTCTCGCACCTAGACGTGGTTTTCTCCCTTGTCATTGGCATTTTGCATAAAGGCTATATGAATTGTAAATCCATTGACATCCCAAAACATATCAAAATACCAAAAAAATCATAAAAAGTCCTAAACAAATCCAAAAAATTATATAAGGTCTTGAGAAAAAAATCCAAAAAAATCATAAATTGTCCTGAAAAAATAATCCAAAAACAAATATAAAATGTCTTGAAAAAAACCCAAAAAAAATCAAAACATATCAAAAATCCAAAAAATCATAAAAAGCCCTAAAAAAATACAAAAAAATCACAAAATCCAACAAAAAATCCAAACAATCATCAAAATCAATCAAATCATTCAATCACCAAATCCAATTCATCCAATCAAATCAAATCAAATCAAATCATCATCATCAATCATTCAATCAAATCAATCCAATATTCATCATCATCAAATAAATCAAAACTACATCTCATCTCTATCATTAAGTGCCTTGATCACGTGGATACAGGGTATGTAGGCAATCTAGAGTATGAAGGAGGTGCCTAGATTCAGGCACAGGCGATGTCCCTCTTTCTTTCATCTCATCATCATCTTCTATCATCTATCTTCATCATTTCCTCAATCTTTCAAAAAAATTCTTCCAATCAAATCACTTCCTCAAATCATCAATCCATCACTTTTTTCAATCAAGTCATTTCATCCAATAAATCCAAAGGCATGTCATCATTTATCCATACCAACCAAGTTAATCGAGCTTGTCACATTATCCAATCACATCCTTGGTCTTGATCCTAGCCTTGTTGTAAACTCAATCAATCAATCAACCAATCAACACTATCCTCATCAATCATCATCAATCAATCAATCAGCAATTAGTCGTTGGTTTACAGCTTGACAGGGACAATACCTTGTTTGTTTTTGAATCATTTGTGCATGCTTGCTTTCTTACTTGTGTGTGTTATCTTTTTTCCTTGCATTTGTATCATTCCCAACTAATATTCATATCTTGTATCCAAACAAGGTTGTATTATGCTGAGGCATGAGACACATCATCATCTTGGTCCTCATACCCTGGTGCATAACGTCTCATGCTATATCAAACATATGGTTTCTCACTTTCATTGCAGCATAACGCATCATCCTTTCTTCTATCCATTTTCTTATCTCTCCTTTACCAATCCATTTCATTTCAAGAGCCTACCAGTTTTCTTCTAACTCGCCTATCCTCTCGAGGGGGCATCATCATCCCATCCTCGTCCTATCTTTCCATTCCCATCCTATCTTTTTCCTCTATCCATATCTTATCTTCTTTGAAATGATGTTACTTGGTACAAATCTCATCATCTCGAACGTCATCTCAAAGAGGGGCAAAATGTAGACACCCAAAAATGTCCACTTGTCGCAACGTCACATCATATAGGCAACTTATAGCATTTTTTCCCTAGATACCTATATCGTTGCCTTATCTAGGATTTTCCTCTGATTAAATTAAATAAATATAATGTTATTTTAATTTGTCCCATCCCTCGCTTTATTAAATAAATAAATTTTATTTATTTATTTAATCCCACCTTTCATCCTATAATTAAATAAATATTTAGCATTTATTTAATCATTCATGCATGCCACTTAATTAATTAAAATTTTATTTTAATTAATTAAAATCACTTACCATTTTCATCTCTCAAATCACTCACCTACCTTCCATTTTTCTCTCCCAAGTTGCATAGCAACTTTCCAATCCGATTATCACTCACAAATTGGAATGTTTATCCTTCCATTTTCTCATCCTGTCTATAAATTCACTCATTTCCAAGCCATTTGGCATGGATGAATCTTCTAAGCATTGTCACTCTACCAAATTTCCTCCTCATCCATCACCTACCTATTTTCTTCTATCAATCTCAATCCATCAAATGTCTATCATTTTTGTGCTGTGAGACGAGCAATCAACAATCCACAATCGTCCACCCTTTTCCTCTATCCATACCTTAGCTTGTTTGAAATGATGTTACTTGACACGAATCTCATTATCTTGAACATCATCTCAAAGAGGGGCAAAATGTAGACACCCAAAAATGTCCACTTGTTGCAACGTCACATCATATAGGCAACTTGTAGCATTTTTTCCCTAGATACCTATATCATCGCCTAATCTAGCATTTTCCTCTAATTAAATAAAATAAATATAATGTTTATTTAATTTATCCCATCCCTCACTTTATTAAATAAATAAATTTTATTTATTTATTTAATCCCACCTTTCATCCTATAATTAAATAAATATTTACCATTTATTTAATTATTCATGCATGCCACTTAATTAATTAAAATTTTATTTTAATTAATTAAAATCACTTACCATTTTCATCTCCCAAATCCTCTCTAGTTAACTCTCCTACCTTCCAATTTCCTCTCAACTCATCTCTAATCACCTTCCAATTTCATCTCTCAAATCACTCACCTACTGTCCATTTTTCTCTCCCAAGTTGCATAGCAACTTTCCAATCCAATTATCACTCACAAATTGGAATGTTTATCCTTCCATTTTCTCATCTTGTCTATAAATTCACTCATTTCCAAGCCATTTGGCATGGATGAATCTTCTAAGTGCCATCACTCTGCCAAATTTCCTCCTCATCCATCACCTACCTATTTTCTTCTATCAATCTCAATCCATCAAATCTCTATCATCGTTGTGCTGTGAAACATGAGGAATCAACAATCCATAATTGAACCAAGGAATCGAAGCATCTAGGTGATCTCATTTATGTTGCATGTTGTTTTAATCACTTAGGCTAGATTTATTGAAGGCATTAGGGTTTTAATCTTGTTTGCATTGTTTAATCTACTAACTTTGATTTTTCCCTAATGTACACTATCATCTTCCTGATCCTCCCTGTACAATTGGTTTCTAGAGATTTGTTGTACTTTTTTTGTTATAATCAGATTATCATAGAACTAGGGTTTGTTGCATAATTGACCTAGGGTTTGATAAGAAGGCTTGGTTAAACCAAATCTTTCCATAGCACTCCTGAGCACAAGACCTATAGCTAAGTCCACCTTCATTTGGTAGTGATTTGGCTTAGTCTTGTCCTTGAATGTTATTGTGAAAGAGGGTTTGATCTAGTGTGCATGCTAGTTGTCATCGTTCATCTTTTTCATTTAACAACTTGTAATTCTCCTAAGTGTTATAGGCACCAAGCACTAGGAGTTTTCTCTTCCTCTTTTTTTTTGAAGGTGGAGGGTAGAAGTCCTGCTAGCCGAAGTCTTCCAATTTCAAATGTTTATAAGTATTGTAGAGCTCAGAGGTCAAGGTTGAGGTCTTTTTCTTTCTATTTGGCAAGGCAGAAGGTGGGAGGCCCAATCACCAAAGTCTACCAAGTTTCTTAATTTACCTAGGTATTTCAGACTTGAGCAAGTGGGAGTTACCTTCCTCTTCTTTTCTATTGAAAGGTGGAAGGCTGAAGGTCCAAGGTCTGATCCCTGACAAAACTTCATAATTCCTTCTAAGTATTGCAGAGTTGGGGATCGAGTGGTTCTTCTTTTCAAAAGCATGATGCATGGTGAATGCCTAATCTCTAAAGTTTGATGGTTTCTCTATTTCTCCTTCTAGACTTTGGAGATCGGGGTTTCCTTCTTCACCTTTCAAAGGTCTAATCCAAGGAAGCCCGATCAGAGGAAGTCTGATCATTCAAGGCCTGACTTGTTTTACCTTCCAAGCTCTTTCTATTGTTCGTGACGCAATAGGACTGCTTATCTACCTTCCTGGCTGCCATTAATACTTCTTCAAAGCTTGATTACTTGTGGGAAGTATATTTCTCATCCCCCTTGCCACTATTGCTCCTTTGCATTGAATTTAATGTACCCAAGGCATGGTTAGATGTCCTTCTTTAGCAAATGTCTAGGGTAGAGCCATGTCGACATGCACCAAGGACACAGAAGTGAAGTTATTGTAGCATGGGTGACTAGTTTTCCTTCTTGACCACTCTTCCTCATGTCCATGACTACTACAGTGTGATTGAAAAGCTATATATGCATGTACTTGAGTTGTAATTATGTTGGTTGGTCACTGGGTATTTATTCAGGTTGAAGCACTTGATATTTGATTATGACCTCATGATATTTCCTAGAACTGTATGAATCCAATGGAATGTGTCCTCTTCTAGACCTCTTTTTCTTCATTTCTAGTTCAACTATGGTGGGAAGGTTGTCATCCTGTGTCTTTTCTAATCTATTATTGAGCTTTTCTTCCTTTGTAATGGCTATTTAGCCATCATGATCAATATAATATACTGATATTTTGCCTCTCTTAAATTTCTACACTATGTTTACTTGAATTCTATAGGCTTATTTTGTGGATGATTCATCCCTCCTATAGTTACATCTTTCTGCCTCAAACCTCTGTTAAATTTATAAGTCTATGTGGATCCATATCAATATTGAGATCATTGTCATGTTATGTTAGTACCAACCGAACACTAAATCTTGGTGGATCACCTTTTAATTCTAGTTTCTCCTTCTTCCCCTTTTGTTTGGTGATCAATAGTATAGGTTTAGTTGATTTCTCTAAACCTTAAGTTTAGAAAGAGGAACAACCTTGTCTAGAGGTCTGATCTCATCTGCAAGGTCCCACACCTTGAGATCAGTCCCATTGTGTCATTGGAATGCTTGAACAAGCTTCGAGAAGGGTGCAATTCCAAGTGATAACAGTTTTTGGCATGCCCGATGGGACCCTCTTCTCTGAGTAAGAGCTGAACTGAGAAGATTAGGTGTTGTTCTTAGTTCACGTGTGGTTGTGAAAGAATTCAACAAGCACCATGGCGACTCGACTAAACATATCTACTGGTGCAGCCAATTCAAGCACTTAAGAAACTTCAAAGATCAGGATTTCAGTGATATTTCTACTCTAACTTGCTTTCAGAAGCATTTCAATCACCTGGTGACTCCCTAGTATGAGCTTATTTCTTAGAAGGGCAGATTTGTTTGCTCTTATTTCAATTTTGTTTGAATGATTTCTAGTTTTTAATGCCCCATTATGTCAAACTACTATGGAAGCTAGGGTTATTCTCCTCCACCAAGTCAAAAAACAAGTCACTGGTCTCCATACCAGCAATTTCAAGCTCATAGTGCCTCTATTTTTATGCCATATACACCCACTGCAAAATATCAACATCCTCATGATGCTTGCCTCCCACCCACCCTTGCTCTTTCTTCTTGTAGCTAAAGTGCAGGAGGAGAAAGATGACATCAAAGAGATATCTACTCAATTAAGAAAACTGACTATTGAAGTCACTCACTTGAGAACTTAGAACTTCTATGCCCAATCCAATTCACAAAACTAGAAAAATAGGGGATATCCTGATAGAGGATATGGTAATAACAATGAGAGATCTAGATATCCTAATTGAGGATATAACAATGAAAGGAACTTCAATGGTAATAACAATGCACCTAGGCCTCCAAGAGTCTGGAACACTAGGCCAAACAATAGTTCATTGCCATCTACACCTCTAGATAATCAACCCCCTCCTGAATCCAAGTAGACCACTAGGGTCAATTTAGCAGAGGCTGCACTTAATAACTAGTGTAGGATACATAATACCAATGGACTTGTTGAACTGGACTGTCCACAATTTAAAATTGCGGCTAACATTTTCCAAGTAGAAGTGTCAAACACTGTAGGGGAAGCACCTTTCCCTGAAGGTAATGAGATAGTGCCTCTAGGATATGAGTTTTCCATTTACCATGGTACTTGAAAGTTCATTTGATCACCAGCATTAGTAGATGAGCATAATACATGGAAATTATACCATAGCCTATGAACAGTCAACCATGGCCTTTGAAACCACTCATGTTTTTCCCTTTGAAGATGAGAATGAGCCTGAGCAAGAAGCTGAAGAAGTTTATGCATATCAGCAATATTAGAGAGGACACAATTACAATCTAATGAGCAATGCTAATCGCCTAGCTGGTCCTCTGACCACTTCTATTCCTCCTAACAATTTCATCACACCTTTGGATCCTTAGGCCAGTAATAATCCAGAACCTCCAAAAGTAAATCCGTAGTACTTTGTACCACAAGCAACGGTAGCAAGAAGTATGAACCAATTGCCTGAATCTGATAAACTTATTCCTTACCTTGCTAAGGAGATGAAGAAAATAAAGATTAGCTTATCCTTTGTAGAGTTGTTAAAGACTCATGTCATTAAGAAAGCCTTTCTAAAGTCATTAGATGAAACTATAGAAAAAGAAGATAGTCCTAGTCATATTCCTAGTCATATCCCTGCTAGAGATCCTATATCTAGGGATAATGTTGTAAAACCAAAAGTACAAGCCTTAGTCCACACTGCAGATGCAACATAGATGACACTATACAAGGATTAATCTGAGTCACCTCCTTTCTTGCTCACACTTCGGATCTTCGGAAAGAACCTACACAATTGCTTGGTAAATTTAGGTGCTTCTACCAATGTTATGCCTTTGTCCATTTTTCAAACGTTAGGTTTGCATCCTGCAAAGTCACTCAAGAAAGTAACTCAATTATACAAGTCTGAGGTTAGTGTAGTAGGATAATTGACACATATTCACATGTAGCTTGCATCTGATCCAAGGGTACAACACTACATAGACATTTAGATTGTTGATATACCTAATACATATGGCATGCTCCTTAGTAAGGATTGGTCCAAGGATTTGAATGGTTATATGGCTACAGATTTCTCCCACATGTGGTTATTGTAGAGGAAAGATAATGTGTTGTAGACTTAACTAATTCAGGGGAAAACCTATTTGAATAGTCCACTCTATCAATATGCATTCCTACATTGAATTATTGACCAAGGAGTGTAAGCTTATGATGGTACTTGCAAAGTATATGCCTTCAAGGCTCATATGGTTCCCAACTATTCTATCTCAACTTTAAACAAACAAATCTATCTTGCTAGAATTGATAGAATTATAAAACAATGAAAATAGCTATAAATCCTAGTTGCTACGGGTACCAACAACAAGGTCTATAGATAACTATTACAATAGGGAAACTTGTAGAATTAACTTAATTGAATTGTCAAGAATGAAATGACTAACTGCTGATCTCTGGAGGATTTGTGAAGACACTAATATGCAATTGTTCATGAACTATATCTATTTGATCAAAACATAATACTAACTTGAATTCAAATTACGTTTTAACAGAAAACTAATAAACCAACATTAACTGAAATGAAATAAACAAGGAGAGAATCAGTACCTTGAGCGGCCAGCTCAAGAGATTGTCTTCCTTAACTGAAAGTAAATCTAATCCAAATTCTACTTATATTTGTAACACATATCAAATATTAACCTATTCCATACACAATCAACTCATATCAAAGTGTTCAACAACGAAATCTCTTTTCTGTTATATCTAGATTGTATTCCATAAATGTAACATGCTTGAGTCTTTGCACATGGAAAAGGAAATGATAACCAAATCAAACTGACCTGCTAACAACTTGACTCTACTACCTTATATATCTCATCTCCCCCCTTACTATACAAAATGGAGAGAGAACCTTATTTATTAAATAACCGAGTCTGATCATTTACTGCGCCTAGATACTAGGTCATGGAGTCAAGATCACATTCTTATTCTAACTGACTATAAGAATAAGAATTCAAAACAAATTAGAAGTTTGATGCATGAACAACGTCCATAACCATATTTGAAACAAATCCACTTCTTAATTTATTACTATCCATGATGCTCCATAATTGTCTTCAGTTGTCTTTGCATTCTTAGCATTGAAACTCATACTTCTATTAACTCCTTTGTCTGCAACCTGCTACAAATGCTTGATCTCATCGTGACACATCCAATTCTGCATATAGAATTAGTTTCCAAAAGCATATACCACAAACATTCTCCATGACTAACCATAAAAACATCGTATTTATACTTTTATACATATCTATATCTAATTCATTCATTCGATAATATGATCATCACATTCCACATTAATACTATAAGTTTAGGTCTTCGAAGTATAAAGAAGGTCAACATATCATAGTGCAAACATGGATAAATCTCTTAAAGGACTCCATGAAAGAAGTTTTTGGAGTATAAAAAGTAACATAAAAGAGACTAATTCTACAGCCCATCATTTCCCACCAACTAACCTTTTGCTTGCCCTCAAGAAAAATTACTCAAACAGATACCTAGGGAAATGAATTATAATGTAAAACCATTGCCTCAAATCCATAACTAGCCTGACACCCTCACCCTACTTCAGATAGAACCCATTGTAGCATGAAAACCTTTGTAGTTTGATAGCTTTTGCAGTCCTGCAATGCTCTCCCTTTTCACCTATCTAGTGTGGAACTAGATATAAGAGTAGAGGTGAATGGTAGGTAAGTGGTAACCATGCCACACCTTGATTCTCTAAATTTTGAATGTACCTATGCAATATTTCAAACATGTTCATAAAGTTATGCAAGGAATGAGGTTCTTTCCATTGAAGAGTAGGTGTTAAACTGTTCCATCTGCTTTGCACATATCTAACACAACTTTGTAAAATGGATCCCATCATTCTCTGTACCCTTCTGTGATCTCTTATTCTTAGGTCCATAATGATTTTTCCTGGACCCTTATGAGAGAGAAGTCTGTACCATTTTATGAGGATATCTTCAGGATAAAGTGCCTCTTGTATGATTGGTAGTGATACCTTCTCATATTCTTCATACCTATCCATCAATTCTCCTCTCAACTTTTCATTATTTAGGTATGATATTAGTGCTCTCAGCTACAAATCTCCAACATTTATAGAGGGATTCCACTCTGTATCTTCCTCTAATAGGTAATTGTGCAAACAAAACTCATATAGCTAATCTTGTTGTTGTATCCTGACCTTTTGAAAATAACTGAAGAAACTATGTATAGACTGCAGAGCTGGTTGGTCATTAACAAATCTGTTGAATTCAAAACTAAGAAATTTCTCATTTAAAAATAATGCATAAACCCTTGAAGGTGGTCTACATTTAATGATTTCCATGGCCCTGTCAATTATACCTACCATTTTTGCCTCTAACTTCTTAATTTCAAGATTCTGATTCTCAATTATTTCATTAAAAATTTTCCTTTCTTTATCCCAATTCTTTGTATCTTGTTTTGACCTACTATTGACTTTCAGCAACTCAAAACCCAATGAAATAGTAGTATGGCATGCTAGAGTTCTTACCTCAAGAAATGATGGAGGGGGTTCCTTCTCCTCATCTGAGATGATATTGTTAACAACCAATTGTGCTAACAAATCCAATTTAGACCCTCGATTCTGTGTCTGAATCCTCTCCTCTAATTCCTATATCCTCTTTTTTTTTTCTGTCTCCTTCTCTTCATACCTCTTTACCTGATCCTCCAGAATTTTGATTCTGTCCAATGCCTCTTGAAGTTCTTTTCATAGGTCTCTTTCTTCTAACAATTCATTCCTTTGCTCAAAATTTATAGTACCACTATCATTGTTATCAGAAGCATTAAAAATTTCTTTAACAGGGCTACCACGGGTTGCTTTTCTCATCTTTTTGGCAATAAATGGGTCCTTTGAGTCAGAGTCAGAAGAAGGAACATACTTTTTCTTCTTTGAATAAGCATTCATATTATCCCTAATTGCAGAGATATCATCTTTAAGTATGTCAATAGGAACATTCACAAGAGTATTTCTCTTTTCCTCAGAATCTTCTCTGTTCTTCAATCCTTTCTTCAGCCGTCTATTTCCTCAATCTGCCTAATCTCCTCAGGGTATTTGTTTCTTGTTCAATAGCCCTTTTCATCTTCTTTTTACCTTTCCTCTTCTGTCTTTCCTTTGCTTCCCCTGTATTGACATTTATCTCCTTCTTTTTCCTTTTTGTCTTTTCTTTGCTGCCATCTTTTCCTTCCTTCTTCTTTTTCTTCTTGCTTACAGGATTTGGAGTCACATGTTCAAAAGGAGAGAATGAAGGTTCCCTTGTTTCTTTAGGTCTATTTTCAAGGACAATTTCCTCCTTTAGTTCTTCATGAACAGGTTCGTCTTCGGGTTTAGCATTGTATGGGGGTTCCTCATCTTCCTCATGAGGTTGCTCCAACAAGGTGGAAATATCAACACAATCCTTAAAGGCCTCCCAATCAATTTGTGGGTATTGTATCCACAAACTCCTCTTAACCAATAATGCAATTAGATAATGATGAGACACTGAAGTGTCTGCTATCTTTGTTTGGTATTCTGAAGCCATTCTCTTTAGGGGGTTATAGAGGTAGTTCGAAACATTCACCAATTTCTCATGATGAAGATGGTTCAATAATTTAAAATGCATAGTGTCTAGCATATTATACCTCCCATCACAAGTGAAATACCTGATAATGTAGGTAGCACATTTGCCCTAGAAAAATGGCAGAGATAGGCATTTTGTACCTTGAGCTATTCAGTATAAATGCTTGCCTTGCTCACAGAATTCTTCTCTAGCAGCGGCTACATCAACTTAGGTTGGGTATTCTGACCCGGTGCGTGGCAGTCTAGTCACTTGGGCTATAGCTATCTCAAAAGCATCAACCATTAACCCTTTCACTACTGCTTCATCATTTTGCAATGTAATTGCAAATTCTGCGGCCATATCATTGTCATACTCTATCAATTTTAAGAAGTACTCGAGCCATCCTACTCTAGTGAAGATGGTAAAACTAGCACATCTTCAAGAATCTCTTTGTGCATAGATGGCTCTCTCCTTACTAAGTCACCTCCCATGTCTATAATCCTCTATATAATTCCACTTTGCCACCTTGTTAGACTTAACCCCAATTCTTATATTGCTCTACAATTCCAAATCTTTTTGTGCACAGATGGCTCTCTTCTTACTAAGTCACCTCCCATGTCTATAATCCTCTGTATAATTCCACTCTGCCACCCTTTTTAGGAACTATCACCAATGGTGAAACCCATTCACTATCTGAAATGGGGTAAATAAAACCTGCATCCAGAAGTTTTTGAAGTTCATCCTTGACTATGTCCCTTAGAGCGGGGTTCATACGTCTTTATTGTTGTCTGATAGGTCAAAAATCGGCATCAATATAGATCTTGTGCATGCATAGATTTGGGTCAATGCCTTTCATATCACTATAATTCCATTTAAAAGTTGTTGAATTGGATTGTAGGACATTTTGAAGGGATTGCTCCTATTCTTTAGTCAAGGCATTATTGATAGTCAACATCTTTCCAGGCTGTATCTCTAATGGTTTAGTCATTGGTTGAATGGAAGACACATCAAGGCTAGGAAAGATTGGTAGATGCTGCTGGGGTAGTAAGACATGAAACAATTAAGAAATTTCTTCAGTGGAGCTGCTAGGTATTATACTGCTTAGCAGATCCTGTAGACAGGATAGGTAGTCTTACTGTTGTGGGTACCTCCCACAGTCATTTTGGAGAATGTGTGTCAGTAACTCCTCTTCATCTTGGATATCCAACAAAGGACTACGTTCAATGGTCATCAGGGTTTGCAAAGAATAACTATCCTCTTCTTCTAGAGTAGGCCAAATAGTTTGCTCTAATTCATGGTACGGTTGGGCTGGTTGATACAACACTAATTTCTTGGTAATGGTTCCATTATATATAATCATGATTCCTGACTGGCAACCTATAAATGTATCAGTTGTAGCAAGCCATGGTCTACCTAGTATAAGAGGGTAACCGACAAGATTGACTTTAGGTTACAATACAATGAAGCTAGTAAGATATTCCCAAAAATCTAATGCAATGACTAAGTCTTCAATGATACCTTTAGGTTTTACTGCTGACCTATCAACCAATTGCAGAATAGTCTGAGTAGGTCTAAGATTGGTTAATTGTAACATTTTGCATTGTGTCCTTAGTCATGACATTGATTGCTGCACCCAAGTCTATTAAGGTATTCTTGATTAGGGCTCCATTGATCTTGACATCAACCATTGGACTTCCTGGATTAGTATACTTAGGAATGGTGATATTTCCCATCATGATGTCTGCAAGGTTACCTAAGACATGGACTATTTTTGGGTCAACCCTTTTTCTTCCTGGTTTCTTTATACAGAGATCCCTAATTGTCTTAGTGTAGATAGGAATTTCTTTGATGGCCTGAATCAATGGTATCTTTATATTTATATCTTGCAATTGTCCTATAAGGTCATTGGTGGACTGTTCTGGCTATTTTTGGATATCCAAGATCTTAGGGAAAGGAGGCTTAGGGTTTGATATAGGTTGAGGTTCCTGAACTGATTCAGGTTCCAAGGGTGATTCATCTAATGCTTCCTTCATGGGTTCTCCATCCTCCAGCTCTATGATTTGGGGAGATGAAGGAGCTACAAGGTGTTTCCTTGATCTGAGGTGAACATTACTTACCTCAACTCCATAGGTGGGGTACTGCATCACTTCATTATTATAAGCCTGTTGAATAGGCTTGTTGTTAGGGTTAGGTGCAGGCTGGGCAAGAATTTGGGAAGGTCTAGGAGGGTGATTTGGAGGTGTTGGTGGAGGCATGATGGCCTACTGCTGTGGCTGTGGCTTAGGTGGAAGCAAGGGTTAATGATATTGGGAGTTTGACTACCATGGTTGGCCCTTGTTCCATTGAGGTTGCCATTGTTGTTGTTTAGTAGGCCACTGGGGATTATAGGTAGGGCCTTGGAAAGTCCGTTGAGGCCATTGTTGTTGTTGGTTCCACCCTGCCTGTGGAGTAGACCATGGTGGGCTTTGCCAAGCATTTGGATTAGCAGGCCAAGGCTGGTTATTCCAAGAAGAAATTTTTTGATTGGCAGTAGGAAAAGATGAATTATAATTAAGTGGGTCATGGGGCATACCTTGCCTTTGCTGCCATGGTTTTCTTTGAGCAATAAAGAATAGTTACCCATCGTCACCTTTGAATGGTTGAAGTTCTGGCTTTTCAATCTTCTCTTGTTGGATACTAGCTACCCTTTTACATTTATAGTTGGCCTTCCTTTATCTACAACTTGGGCATTATTCAGTGAGCATTCCATCTGCCTCTTCTTGTTTCTTTTTAATGTGGAGGGTGTCCAACTATGTAGCCATATGGCTAATAATGTCTTCTTTCATATTGGTCAGCAGGTTACTAATTTCCACTCGAGACACTCCATTAACTGACTTGCCTGCAATAGCTATTCTTTCTCCTTTGGGTTTTCTGGAAAAAATCCTAGAGTAGTTCCTGCAAGCTGCACAAATATCTTCAAAGGGTAATTGGGAGATATCCCATGTTCCAATGAGATTTAGGGCATCCATGTAATCATCATTGACCCCTCTTAAAAAGACCAACTTCAATGATTCTTCGGACAAATTATTCTAAGGTTTTTCTTCAAGGCAAATTGGAATCTTTCCACAGTCTTCTAATGGCTCCTCCTCCTTTTGTGACATCCTAAAGATGTCATCTCTCCTCCTATCATGTCCTCTACAATAGTCTTTGTATTTTGTCAGGAACTTTGTCTTCATGGTATCCCAATTTGGGATGGCATCTTTCCCAAGTACCATAAACTACCTTAAAGCAACATCTTTTAGGGTAGCAACGAACATCTTGAGTCTATAAGGATCAGTGGTATAATCATAACTCCTACACAGAACGTCAAACTTGAACAGGAAAGTGTCAGGATATTCATTCACCAAACTATAGAAAATAGGCAAAGCAGATGGTGGTATATTTTTCAAGATAGCTACTTGTGCTAGGTCTAGTTTAGGGAATTCAAATGTAGCTTGTCCTAGAGGATCTTCTACTACTTCTGCCATTGTTCTGAAAGTTCCTTCTATGGCAGTAGAGGAAGTTGATGGAGATGTAGGGGGTGTTGATGAAGATGTAAAAGGAAACTCTCCTTCAGCACTTCCTATTGTGTAGTTGTTAAAATCAGTTGTACCCTTGGTGTTTTGAGAAGTTGATGGGAGGAACCTTCTTCAAATGTCTCTCTGCCTCCGCATACAATATATTGAGCTTTTATGTTTCAGCAGCCCTGCACAATGTTAATGGAATGCCTAATGTTTTTTGAAAGGTGTTTTGATTAGCTCTAATGCTAGAAAACATGAAAACAATTAAACTATGAAAACATGTAAAGAAAAACCAAAAATGTGCCTAAGAAGTTAGCACCATCCCTACCAATGGCACCAAAAATGTAGAGGAAAACTAATGTATTGTAGACTTAACTAATTTAGGGGAAAACCTATCTGAATAGTCCACTCTATCACTATGCATCCCTACATTGAATTATCGACCAAGGAGCATAAGCTTATGATGGTACTTGCAAAGTATATGTCTTCAAGGCTCATATGGTTCCCAACTATTCTATCTTAACTTTAAACAAACAAATCTATCTTGCTAGAATTGACAGAATTATAAAACAATGAAAACAACTATAAATCCTAGTTGCTATAGGTACCTACAACAAGGTTTGTAGATAACTATTACAACAGGGAAACTTGTAGAATTAACTTAATTGAATTGTCGAGAATGAAATGACTAACTGCTAACCTTTAGAGGATTTGTGAAGACACTAATATGCAATTGTTCATGAACTATATCTATTTGATCAAAACATAATACTAACTTGAATTCAAATTATGTTTTAACAGAAAACTAATAAACCAACATTAATTGAAATGAAATAAACGAGGAGAGAATTAGTACCTTGAGTGGCCAACTCAAGAGACTGTCTTCCTTAACTGAAAGCAAATCTAATCCAAATTCTACATATCTTTGTAACACATATCAAATCTTAACCTATTCCATACACAATCAACTCATATCAAAGTGTTCAACAACGGAATCTCTTTTCTGTCATATCTAGATTGTATTCCATAAATGTAACATGCTTGAGTGTTTGCACATGGAAAAGGAAATTATAACTAAATCAAACTGAACTATCAACAACTTGACTTTGCTACCTTATATATCTCATCTTCCCTCTTACTATACAATATGGAGAGAGATCCTTTTTATTAATTAACTGACTCTAATCATTTACCACGCCTAGATACTAGGTCGTGGAGTCAAGATCACATTCTTATTCTAACTAACTATAAGAAGAACAATTCAAATCAAATTAGAAGTCTGATGCATGAACAATGTCCATAACCATATTTGAAACAAATCCACTCCTTAATTTATTACTATCCATGATGCTTTATAATTGTCTTTAGTTGTCTTTGCATTCTTAGCATTGAAACTCATACTTCTATTAACTCCTTTGTCTACAACGTGCTACAAATGCTTGATCTCATCGTGACATGTCCAATTCTACATATAGAATTAGTTTCCAAAAGTATATACCACAAGCATTATCCATGACTAACCATGAAAATATCTTATTTATACTTTTATACATATCTATATCTAATTCATTCATTAGATAATATGATCATCACATTCCACATTAATACTATAAGTTCAGGTCTTAGAAGTATATAGAAGGTCAACATATCATAGTGCAAACATGGATAAATGTCTTGAAGGATGCCATGAAAGAAGTTTTTGGAGTATATAAAGTAACATAAAAGAGACTAATTTTGCAGCCCATCAGTTGCCATGGAAAGGCATCCCCAATTAGCTCAAAATTAAAGCCAAACCTAGAATGAAACATATGATAACTGAGTACAATCACATCAATGAGATATTATATGTGGATGTAGAACTAGGGGTATATGCATTGAGAACTTAGGAAGTTAGAATAGAAGAGGTACTGATGTGTGTGCATATGCATGAAGGAAGCAATAATGATAAAATTGTATCAGAGACAAGATTAATGATAGAATCTGATTATAGCTCATCTGATGAAGATGAAATTGATCATGTCCTTGAGTTTCAAAGGTATTTGTCAAATGAAGTTCAGAAATGTCAATTGATAGGGACATCTATTTAATAAACACTCATGGGAGGTTGATGAAGACTACATGAGGATGCACATTCAGAGAACACCTGTGAGGCATGCCTAGATATAATAGATAAAGTAGATAGAACATGCATAGAAGACAAGTAGTTTACACCAGGGGTAAGTGAAATATTTAATGCTGATGGTCATAATCATTTGTTGTTTCCTCCAGATGTTGAGGAATATGAACAAGGAATATGTAAGATGCATGTACCAATGCCTAGTATAGAAAAAGCGTTGAGATGTAATGATGTGCATTCTAGTGACAAGGTAGGCACCATCACCTCAGGGACAAATTGTTTTATTGAATTTGATTATGAGTTATTAGATGAAGATAGGGGAAGCCATTTGACACAGTTTGAAGAGTTTTTATCCAAGCAAATTCAAAGGCATATTCTTTAGGGAATCCCACCTAGCCAGGTACTAATTGAGGGATGGTGCAAGATACATGAAGTTCCCAATTCAAAAACAACTTGTGCTCTATGTTTGCATATAGTGAGCAAAGAAGAATAGTTATGTTCAAATGACAAATTGCATAGAACTAGAGATGTTCTTGAAGAGACAAAAAGAGAAATTGTAATATCTTCTGACAAGAAACATGATGACATCAAGTTCATGACAAGAAAAGATACTCAAGAAAGTGATGCTCAAAAGAATCAAGATGCAGAAGTTCAAGTTCCACCGAAGCATCTAGATGTGGTAAGGAATGAACCACCCAAGATCAAGTGGATATCTATAGGAGTAGTTGCATGTGCAAAAAGAAAGAAGGAAGGTCCAGATAAATCACTGACAAAAGATAAACCATGGACATTGAGGTTTGATGGCTCCAAATCAAAGTAGGGAGCTAGAGTAGGGGTGGATCTTATCAATCCATAAGGGAAATCATTCCTAGCAGCATATAGACTGTAGTTCCCATGTACAAACAATGTGGCTAAGTATGAAGCTCTAATCCATGGCCTATTTTTTGCTCTAAACAAGAAAGTGAAAGTTCTACATGTCTTTGGAGACTTAGAACTTGTAGTAAAACAAGTAAGAGGCATTTATGCATGCAATTACAAGAGGTTATCTAGTTACAGACACAGGGTCTAGGACTTGATAGAGAGTTTTGATGCCTTTAACATCACATACATTCCAATGGAACTCAATCACTGTGCAGATGCACTAGCCCAAGAAGTTAGTACACTAGATACTTTTTCCATATCAGGGATGAAGAGGTTTTTAGTTTAGCTAGTGTCAATACCATATGTTCCTAACAACATCACCAATTTTTAGGTGTTTGATGATGATCAACACATTTTAGACTTTATTGCTAATGGGGATATATTTGAGGCCTAGATAGTGGATGAAAAGAGCCTTGAAGACCATATATGGGATGAAGAAGAGATAATTGATTTTCCCAGCAACAAGATCCTAAAGGGGATGATTGAATTGGAAAGAACTTTCTATCTAGATAATATGATCAAGTAGAAAGAGTTCCCTAGGATAGATGGAGAAGAGCATGAACTTGTTAATATAGGACAAGATGAGGATAAGAGAAATGTCATGATAGGTAAGGTTTCCTTAGAAGAAGAGAGAGTAAGGATAACCTAGGCTTTAAAAGATTACATCCATGTCATAGCTTAGACTTATGATGAGTTAAAGACCTATGACACATCCATCATAACTCACACAATTCCCCTGAAACCTAATGCCAAGCCCTTCAGGCAGAAACAGAGGTCGGTGAATGCACTACTAGAACCTCTTATTTTTTAAGAAGTCAAGAAGTTTTTTGCTGCAAGAATCATATTTCCAATCAGACATTCTACCTGGGTTGCCAACTTGGTCCCTGTAAGGAAGACAAATGAAGATATATGCCTATGCGTGGACTTTAAGAAATTAAACAGAGCATCAGAGAAGGATAACTATCCTTTACCTTCTCTGAATGAAGTTCTCTAGATGGTGAACGATGCACAAATGATGCCCTTCTTGGATGGATTTTTAGGTTACAACCAGGTGATGGTCAATAAAATCAATTGAAAATAGATTTTACAACTAAGTGGGGAATCTTTGCCTATAGGCACATGCCCTTTGGCTTAATCAATGCTAGAGAAGCTTTCCAACGAGCTATGGATATAGCATTTAGAGGGCTGGTAGGTTAGTGCTTCATGATATATATGGATGACCTAACAATATGTTCAAAATAGAGAGGTGATCACATTGAGGACCTCAGGAAAGTGCTAACGAAGTGTGAACAATATGGCATATCCCTAAATCTAAAGAAGTGTATTTTTGGACTGACCACAGGAAAGCTATTGGGTCATGTCATATCTGAGAATGGAATAACTATAGTGTTGGAATTAGAGGTGACAACTAAGAGGGGGGGTGAATCAATTGTCTTAAAACTTTAAAACTTGTAGAAGGTAATTTCTCTTTATTACTTCATTAATGTTATCATGAAAAGCAAGAATCAATCACATGAGTAGAAATAGAAATAACACATTTGACACCAAGATTTTGATGTGGAAACTCGGTTAAGGGAAAAACCATGGTGGGGGTTAACCCACAAAGATTATACTCTGTTAAAAGTATTACAATGGAGAATGCACATGCATTCGAGCTCACTACCCAGAGCTCACTACTCAAAAGAAGGTTCACTACCTATAGAAGGCTCACTACCTATAGAAAGAAGATTACAATGAATTTGAACTGATAAATAGCATCTACCAATGCAAGGGTTCAGTTCCAGTTAAGCACAGAATACTGACTTGATACACTTCATCCTTACTCTACCTTGTTTACTGTTTTGCTAACATTCAAACCTTAGATCTCTGCCCTTTTCACACTTAGTCCATATTCACATCACACACACACACACCTAAATAGTTCAAATCCATCAGCTATATATCTGCATCTTGATCTTCAACCACTTTTCAGTTGGCTTCAAGAACACTTAGAACTTTATTAAAATTTTTGCTCTGTCAGCTAAATTCATGTACACTTGTAATGCAGACCTAAACTTACACTCACAAATAATTAATCAGGTCGGCTACTATCACTGATCATCACAACTTGTCCAACCAACAACTTCCATACATCCAGAACCAAGATCACTTACAAGGTTGGCCTATTCTTTGTCTGTCTGCTCTGTCAAACTATTAACTTGATACTTAGATGCTAATAGCTATTGAATCCTTCATCACCGGAGGCCAGAACTCTGGATTTAGATTATCCTAACAATGCTTATGACTCCCTCAGATTTGTAACAAACTATGATCTACCATCAAAGAGATCTGGACCAAGATACTGGACCCTGTCACACACTATGTTCTTGACTCCTCAGACTTAGACAAATCTTCAATCTACTTTCTGGTATGGGCAAATTATGCAATGCAGATGTGTAGTAGAGACTTAGTTGCCATCAATGATAATGCTTATCATGCCTAGTATTGTCTCTTGCCAACAATCTCCCCCTTTGGCATTGATTGCAACACTTAGTGAAAAATGACTAAGTGTCAAAATAAATCCCCCTTTGCTTGTGCTCCATACTATTGTTCACACTACTTTCTGGTGCTAGATTCCTAATTTTTCACTGATCTTCACTCCCCCTTTGACATCAATGGCAAAGGATGGGGTCCGCAAGCCAAAATTCTCTAAAATTTTTGTAAATAATGCCGCATATGTACAACCAATCATTAAGTCATATTTACATGAACTTGAGAATGTCTACAAAACTATTTTTTAATTGCTCAAGTTCATAGTCCCAAGTTCTTTTCATGCCATCCAAAATTGAGATGTGTCCACTTAGTAAAAATGCATATGCTTTTATCTTTGTTAGATCTGAAGGGTCATTTGTCTGAACTACAATCTGAGCTTCTGATAAGGCATTGTACATTGTCTCTAACTTGGGGGCAACCAATCCTTGGAGCTCACACATTCTCTTCATAATATTACCCTTTTTTTAACAAGCCTCTTTATCTCATCAGTCAAGCTGATTACTTGACATTCCTGACTTATAGGAGAAACTATTAGAGGATCAAAATTTTGACATAGATTTGACAACTTATGTTCTTGCTCCTTTATCTTCTTCTCAATATCCTTACTAACTTTGGGCTAGGATAGATAAAACTTATATATATCACTTCCATCATTTAGAGCATTTTGAATACTCTTTATACTAATACCAAGTATCATCCTATCATACCCTATTATGCTCTTTATTTCACTAAATCTCTTATCCAAAAACTTATTCCTGACTTTAGTCTCTATAGACTTCTCAAAAGACTCAAAATGTGTACTTACAGAGTTTACAAGATTCTTCAGATGTCCAGAGGGAGAGTCTAATGGATTCTTCTAGAGGGTAGGCATTATCTTCTCCAGTGCACTAGATGCAAGACTTAATAGCTCATTGTCTTCTAAGTGAGATTTTAATATCTTCTCGCTTGCCTTGGCCTAAGTGAAAGATGCTACCTTCATCATTTGGACCGGAGAGAGATTAGCTAGGTGGATTGGTCCTTGAACCAACTTTAGTTCATCAATCTTCAGCATTTCTTTACTCAAAAAGTTATTTACTACCTCTGCAGTGTCTCTTGTCATAACTTCTAGCTCACCTTCTTCCTTTGAGTTTTATCAGTGGTAGTATCAGAACTATTTTGTTTGGATGCATCAACATTTGCACCATCTTCTTCTATTTTATCTTTCTTTTCTTCTTCTTTCTCTTTCTCTACTTTACTTTTCTCTGTGTTATCTATAGAGGGACTCTTTCCTATGTCTTCACTACTTGCTATTTGTTCTGGAGAGATTTGTGTGGTAGCAATATTATCTTCTTTTCCAAATTGATTAGGTGGAGTTAGAGAATCTCCTACATCATTAGTTTTGTCTACCATCTCTGTATCTTCTTTGCTTATTTGCTCCTCTTCTGGAATAGAGAAGTCATCAACTTTGGTTTGTTTCTCACTGATGTTTACTTTTTCAACATCCAGAATCTATGAATCAATTCCATCATCTGTCTCCTCATAGGTTTGCTCCGGAGGATCTATAGTATTACCTTGGTCATCATTTCCTTTTTCAATCTCTTCTTCTAGAGTTTCTTTTTCTAGAACTGAAGGATTGACTTCCTCAACTTGTTCCTTTAAAACAATATAGTATTTATCTTTGTCAAGGGCTTTTCTCAAAATTTCTTCTATTTCCTTTAAAACTTCCTTAGTTTCACCAAGCATTAACTTGTTCATCCAGATCTTGCTTCTAAATTTCTCCTTAACTTCCTTGAGGATTTATCAACTTCTCTTCTAGTCATTACTAGACACAGGGTGGAGAGAACATATTCCCTGAGTTCTATGTCTTTGTCCTTGGCGGCTTCCTTCCTCATTTCTAGTATTTTCCTTAAACTTTTGGGAATTTCTTGCAAAATTTCCAATAGAGCTCTATTGAATTTATTCAAGTACAGGATGGTGGCATCCTCCAAGATTTTCTAGTGTCTTTCCTTTTACTTCCCTTTTTTCTTTCGGAGGGTTGGTTCTTAGAGGCCTTTGAAGTCTTGGCTTTCTTGAATCTCATCTCTTTAACTTCTTCATCTGTCTCTGTCTCTTCATCATCTTTTGTGCCCACATACATTCTTGTGGCCTTTGTTTTCTGTCTCATACTTCCTTCATTGGATGGTCTGTCTTCTGGTTTTGTAGGTTTAGGGGGAACAGAAGCAGCATTAGAGCTTCTAGTAGTCCTTGAAGTGGAGGATGGTTCCACTGGAGCATCTTCTTATTTCTTGTCATATTTTTCTTTTTCAGCGTTTTCAATTCTTTCTCTATTTTGCTTCACTGCCTCCTTGGTTAGGCCAATGCTCTCAACATACCTTTCAATTGCCTCTGTACTTTCCTTTTGGTCTTTGGCCGTCTGAGCTCCACATGCAGTTTTAGACTTAGCTCCTTGTATGTTCCAAACCTTTCCACAGATGTGTCTTTTGATTTGCTCAGGAGATGTTGAGCATACATTTCCAAAACTTTCACATCAACCTCATCGCCCATTAGCATGATCCGTATGGTTTTGGGTTCCACAGCCTCCATCAGGCACTGATCAGTGTCAACCATAAAGCATATTTCATTCCCATATTTCTCCACAACTGACTTAGGGATTCTCTCTCTTGCATGCATCATATTTTGAAAGTTTTTGAAGTAACCCCAAATGATTGTCTTTTGAGTTTGGGAATCACCAAGGCTAAGTAGATGATCTCTTATTTGCCATGCAACTGGCCTATCATTTGTCCAGTACACACCTTAAATTCTAGGCACTTCATTCATTAAATAGAAGAACAAACATATAATTAAGGAACCATACTTGAAGGTATTTTTCTTATCTTTCTTTATTTTGCTCAGATTCTCAATCAACTAATTTTGTAGTAGTTCACAAAGATCATAATTAGCATTCTCCTTTAACATTTGATAGGCTGCATATATTGCAGTTCTAGAGGCAAAATCTTCCCTGCTGGAGTGGCAAATCTTGTATCTAGTCATCATGGAGGAAAATTTAACATCTAATTCTATAATATCATTGATGGTCATTGCCCTATTGTCAAACTTGGCACCGGTAGCATCAGTCACTGTCTGGTTTTTCATGGCTTTTAGCATGGGTAATCCACTGGATGAATTTAACCCAGTTACAATCTTGATAACATCCTTTGTAATTTTAAATGGTTTCAATAGCCATATGAACTCATCATGTATTTGGCTCAAGATATATCGAACCCATTCATTCTAATCAAATGTTGGAAACCTAATGACTTGTAGAAAATGTTTTCTTTCTAGGGCTTTGTATTCCAGTTTTAATTTATAGCTATCATCCCTTAAGTAGTTGTTGAGAAAATCCAAGAATTTTAGGTTTCCAAATTCATCCATGCTACAGTGGATGTATGCCCTAATATCCTCAACATGCAGTATGCCATATGGAATTCCATAAAATGCACCTGATGGTTCAACTTCAACTGATTTGTATGGATGCTTCTTAAATATTGGTCGGGGCCTTTCAGTTACATCAACAACTAAAGGTGTAGCCATCTCAATAGATTTTAGATTCAAGACTTTACAGAGAAGTACCTTTTTCTTCTATGGGGTTAGTGTTGATCAATTACTGGTTGAATTTGCTCTTGGTGCTTTAGTTTCGAGATTTGCATATCAGATGCACTTCTTCTTGTTTCCTTTGAATGCAAAGTGATTCAAATGCATGACCAAGTGACCTTTTATCCTCTGCAAAACCTAATTTGTCATTGTAATAAATGCATTGACCTAAATTCATCTGGTTACTCTATTTTTGAATAGTTCGTCAAGAATCACTTCACAAATTTCTATGTCAACAACTTTTCTTTTGGAATTCCTTCCAAAGTTTTTGAAACAATTCAAGATATCTTCTCTCATTGTGCCATATCTAGGCACCCACTTACTGGCTGGGGAAATTTGATTTTCAATGCAGCTCCCCCTGAGCTAGATCTCCTAATTCAATTCCTAGAGGAATCATTATCACTGGATTCTGGTACGGACCCATTACTATGGTTCACAATTGTTTTCTTGACCCATGTCTTGCTCATTTCATTCTGGATCTCATTCTCATCAATTTTTCTTTTGCCTTTTTCTTGTCTCTACTCATCCATTTTTCTATTTATTGGATCCCTTCTTTCATTAATCCTACTTCTCCAGAATCTTGCAAAATGACCGGATCAGTTACAATTGAAGCACACAACATTTCTTTGCCCATTTGATTGATTTTCTCTTGATCTGCACTAAATGACCATATGTCCAAATCTATTGCATGCAAAGCATTTTCCATTGAAAGAATTCTGATTTCCTCTATTTGATACTTCTGCATTCATTGGATTTATGGCCATACCTCTTGCAATTGAAGCATTGTCCATAGAAGGATGGATTATTTTGATTTACTCTACTTTTGCATTGAGTGGCTCTATGACCAAATTTATTGCACTTGAAACAATTTCCATTGAAAGATGGATACCTTTGAGCATTAGACTATCTTACCAGAGGTCTTCTAGGTCTGTTTCTCTCATTCCTTGGTTGAGAGTTTCTTTGTCCATATCTGGAGCTTTCACCTTTCTCATATCAAAGACCATGCTTGTCATCAACCTTTTTCTAACCCTCAAGTATTGGTTCAAGTTTAGCTGAAATTATCTTGAACTTCTCCTTGTATTCATTTGCAACTTCTAGGTCATGTCTGAGAATGACAATTTGTCTTTCAAGATCTCTTTCATTGTCTCTACTTTCTTGTAGATCAGACTTTAGATGGCCAGCTATACTGTCCAATCTGTAGCATTCATCAGTTCTTTCTTTTAGAGTTTGATTCAAGTCTTCTCTAGTCTTCTTTCTTTTCTCAATTTCTTTGGTTAGCCTCATTGCCCTAGATTCCATCTGAACTTTCAGAACAACTTCTTTTGATAGCTTCTCACACTCCTTTGTCTTTTCTTCCAAGGCTTCATTCATGCCATTTTCTTTAGTTAAACTGGATAATTGCAGAAGTAGCTCCTTTCTCTTTTTCATAGATTTCTTTAATTTATCTTTTAACATTTCAATGGTATCATCAGCATCTTTAAGCTCATCTTTTAGATTAGTTATTTCTAATTTGTATTGATCAAGATCTTCAAGGGCCAACCGAAGCTGATCTTTGAGTGATCCCATTGAAAACTCCTTCCAAGATCTTTCCTCAAGTTGTTATGCTTCGTTTAAGGAACTTAGCTCTGATACCAATTGTTGGAATTAGAGGTGACAATTGAGAGGGGGGATGAATCAATTGTCTTAAAACTTTAAAACTTGCAGCAGTTAATTCCTCTTTATTACTTCATTAATGTTATCATGAAAAGCAAGAATCAATCACATGAGTAGAAATAGAAATAACACATTTGACACCAAGATTTTGACATGGAAACCTGGCTAAGGGAAAAACCACGGTGGGGGTTAACCCACAAAGATTATACTCTGTTAAAAGTATTACAATGGAGAATGCACATGCATTCGAGCTCATTGCCCAAAGCTCACTGCTCAAAAGAAGGCTCACTATAGAAAGAAGATTACAATGAATTTGAACTGATAAATAGCATCTACCAATGCAAGGGTTTAGTTCTAGTTAAGCACAAAATACTGACTTGATACAGTTCATCCTTACTCTACCTTGTTTACTGTTCTGCTAACATTCAAACCTTAGATCTCTGCCCTTTTCACACTTAGTACATATTTGCATCACACACACACATAAATCATTCAAATCCATCAACTATATATCAGTATCCTGATCTTCAAGCACTTTTCAGTCGGCTTCAAGAACACTTAGAACTTTATTGAAAATTTTGCTCTGTCAGCTAAATTCATGTACACTTGTAATGCAGACCAAAACTTGCACTCACAAATAATTAATTAGGTTAGCTACTATCACTGATCATCACAACTTGTCCAACTAACAACTTCCATACATCCGGAACCAAGATCACTTACAAGGTTGGCCTGCTCTTCTTCTGTCTGCTCTGTTAAACTGTTAACCAGATACTCAGATGCTAATAGCTATTAAATCTTTCATCACCTGAGGCCAGAACTCTAGATTTAGATTATCCTAACAATGCTTATGACTCAATTAGATCTGCAACAAACTATGGTCTACCATCAGAGAGATCCGGACCTTGTCACACACTCTGTTCTTGATTCCCTGGACTTAGACAAATCTTCAATCTGATTTCCGGTATGGGCAAATTATGCAATGCGGATATGTAGTAGAGACTTAGTTGCCATCAATGACAACACTTATCATGCCTAGCAGTGTCTCTTGCCAACATATAGACCCTGCTAGGGTAGATTCTTGATCATGAAGTTGCAACTTCTAGTAAGAAAGAAAGAGTTGAAGTCTTACTTTGGTAAGATTAACTTCGTTAGGAAGTTTATCACTGGATTTCCAAAGATCATGAGACCTCTCAATGCTATGTTGAAAAAATATGTTACGATCGAATGGACTCCAGTGGAAAAGGCAACATTTGAAGATATAAAGAAAGCCATTGCAGATGCCCCAGTGTTGATCAGTCTAGACTACACCAAAGATTTTTACATATACTCATTTGCATCAGAACACACATGTGTAGCTATCTTAACTCAAAGGAGTGAGGTAAAAGAAAAAAAACCAATTGTATTCATGATCTCCCCATTTAGAGATGTCAAGATAAGGTATATGGATGTAGAGAGACAGGCTCTTGCCTTAGTTAAAGTTGTAAAGAAGTTTAGGCACTATATCTTGAGAAGTAAAGTCATTGCAGTAGTACTTGATTCAACTGTGAAAATGCTCCTCATGTAAAGTGAACCAGGAGAGAAGAGAGTTAAATGGATTACTGTACTACAAGAGTATGATATGGATATAACACCTAAGAAATTAGTTAGAGGATAGACACTCAATCAAATGATTGTAGAGATATATCCTAACTTGACAAGCCAACAATATGTAGTAGATATAGAAGCACATGATGACTAGTATTCTGACATCAAACATGTCTTGATCACAGGAAGATGTTCACACAACATGTAAGCATCCCAAAGGAGATCTTTGAGGATCAAAGCATAGAGATACATGATCAAAGGAAGAGTCTTGTTCAAGAAAAAATATGAGGGGATATACCTCAGATGCTTAGACAAACAAGAAGCAACCAAGGTCCTTCTTGAGTTACCTGATAAGTTTGGTACAACACATGGATCACATTTAGCTACCACACATGCCATCTTGAGGGTTGGGTACTATTGGCCAACTATTTTTAAGGATACAACTAAGCATATCAAGTTTTATCACACATGTCAAACTGCTTCTAACAAAGAGAAGTATGCCACTCAACCATTACAACCTATGATGGAGATGTACCCATTTGCACAATGGGGCATGGACTTCATTGGACCAATCCTCCATCCTATGCAAGACATAGATATGTGCTAATTATTATAGATTATTGTACCAGATGGATAGAAGCCATCAACAACAAGACATGCACATCAAACGACTTGATCGGGTTTTTGGAGAGTAATATCACCACAAGGTATGGAATTCCATATGCTTCAGTTTGTGACAATGGTCCTACTTTTGCATCTATTAAATTTTTAAGTTAGGCATTTGATCATGGTATAGTTTTAAAATTTTCATCAAATTATTAGCCCCAAGGCAACGACCTACCTGAGTCTACTAACAAAAACTTGTTGAATATTATTAAGAAGTTAATTGAAAAGAACCTTAGGGAATGGAATACCTTGCTCAAGTATGCCTTATGGGTAGATAGGACAAGAGTTAAGACTACCTTAGGCAATTTTCCCTATCAATTAGTGTATGGGGTGGATCCCATCCTCCTTGTCAACTTGAAAATCCTAACCCTACAGTTTGCCTAGGAGTATCTAGGCATTGACAATAAAATGGAAGTCAGATTGTTACAATTGATGCACTTAGAAGACAAAAGAGATAAGGCAATTAACCATTTTGCCAAACATCAGGATATTGTCAAATGTTGGTTTAACAAAAGAGCCAAAGTAAAGGCATTCAAGATCTCAAATTTGGTACTATCATGGGATAAAGCCCATGAAAAGAAGGGTGATCATGGAAAGTTTGATAAACTGTGGATCAACCCCTTCTAGATATTAGATATATTAGGTGACAACACCTACAGGCTTAAGACCTTAATAGGTGAGGATGTTCCATTGCTAGTCAATGGGCAATTCCTCAAGCACTATTTACAAGCCTAGTTAGGTCAGGTCAGAACCATGTATTATATGTATATATTGTATAGTTGCTTGTATAGCTTGCTTAGTGTGCTTTGCTTTGTTCATGTTGATGAGGTCAAAGTAGTACTTTGTTAATGCATCACCATTTACTTTTATCAATATGGAGGTGTTTGGAGCTATCTATGATAAGACTCTTAGAATGGGGGGTTTTGGTCAAGTGTTTTGGTCAATGGGATTTGGTTTGTCAGTCTTGTCAGAATTGAAAGTGCAAGCAGAAATAAAGATCTATTTAATTGCTGAGAAATAAACACACTTTACTGGGAAGGAAACTATCTTAAATTGTTGGAAAGGAAACACACTTTGTAGGAAAGGAAACTATCTTAAATTGTTGGAAACAAACACACTTGCTGGAAAAGAAATCAATCTATCATGCTAAAAAAGTAAATGGAGATCAATTGAATCCATTGTTATTCTACAACAACGAAACACTCTAAATATGATAATACTGATAAAGAACAGAATTATCTCTTTTTGGTATTTTTAGGATTTTTAAGAACTAACCTACAGGGAACAATTAACAACAATCACATAGAACATTTAAGGAAAAACTTAACAAAGATTAAAATAAAATTGCATAAATACCAACTTATCGAGAGATCTTCCCTTAGATGAGTAAGTGAGCCCTACTTCCCCAACCAGAGATGATCCTCTTGCTCAACTAACTTCTTTCAGTAGAAATTCCCATTCATATTAAATCATAGTCTAGAAATGGACGGAATTACAAGCATGAGGAGTTTTCCTCTTGTTACAGCAATCTGGCGATAACTACTATGAAACTTAAAAACTTCAAACTAACTAGAAAGAAAATGAATTGCTCCTACTTATACAGTCAAGCATTATTAGAAGAAAAAAACTAATAGTAAGTCTAACTGGAGTGAACTGGGACTAAAGCTAGTTGCATGGTTTATTACATTCAAAATTCCTAAATAGAATTACAGATTAGAGATCTACGTTAATTCTAACTATATGGTGAATTAGATGATTCTCTAGAAATGGTATGATGCAAGATGGAAGTCACTTTAGTTGGGACTGAGGTCAGTTAACCAATATTTTAGTTAGTCACCAAGATTATGGCTTCGTGGTAATGTCACCCTTCTTAGTTACATGATTGAAGCACAAGTTATGTTTGCACTCAAGGATGGACTTGTGGCGATCATCGACTCAAGGGGAGGATGATCCGAGGGAGGTTTTTAGCCTCTGGAGCTATCTAGAGTTTAGGTTCTTCTCAGGATAGAGGGCTCTAGAGGGATTTGGAGACCACTGGTTGTTCATACTGTTGCAAGCCTTATAAAAACATTCACAACTTCACACCATAATTCATAAAATATACACTTTTGAAATGTAATCCAATAAAATAAAGCAAGAGATTTCATCAAAGGAAATGAAAGCTAATCGTGTGCATAATCTAACCAAAAGACAAACATAATTATAATAATATGTATTTATATATGTCAAATTGTGTGAAAGTTCTTGAGAGCAGAAATATCATGAAATAGATGAGTCAATTATATGGTTCATCATCTCCCCCGTACTAAACATATGCCATGTCCTCATGGTTGTGCTTAGTCTTCTTCATACAATATGTTTTTGCCCTCCATTTTATGGCTACAGTCATAATGCTCACCATAGTCATACTGGGACAACTGCCTCCCCTTTGGCTAGAACCCATCATTTTCTTGCATCCTGCTGAACCATTTGCTGAATTTCTCATCTCTCATTCCATGCCCTGGTGGATGATTTAATCGAGGAGCTGCCATTAGAATTAAGGGAGGCCTAAATCTCATTCCAACCTAGTTTTGTTGTTTCTACTGAATTAATGGTATAATCTTTTGCACCTTGTCTATCATCCATCTAATATTGGGAGGTGAAATAGATTCTCTCCTCTTGAAAACTTGGGGCAAGTCCTCAAACCTATTTATGCAACTTGAAACTACTACATTTGGAAGATATCCAGCAATGGCAAAAAAGTTAGCAATAATAGAATTCAGATTTCACACATACTATCCTGTAATACCTTGCCTGTAAACATTTGCCTTGAAAGTGTTGGTGAACCAAGTAGTTTTGAGACATTCATGGCACATCAATAACCCAATGGACCCTGTAGCAGCATTATACTCTTCAATTCTATCTGCCCATAATCTATGGTTATTGAGTAGAGATAGATAGCTCTTGATCTATAGTTCTCCCACATACAAATTCAGCATTGAAATGTTTACATGGCCCATGATATGACCATGTTGGAAAAACTCACACAATAGATTTTGTTGGTCCTTGGGATTTTGCAAATAACACTCTACAAATTCCATGTCACTATCAAAGTCAAAAGGAAGATTACAACTTATCCTTAACAATTTCCACCTTAAATATTGCTCTCTCAAGAATAGGGCATATATACTAGATGGTGCCCTTTGAGCTAGCAGGGTTTCCCCTGTTTCGCAAGCCAGGGCTAGATTTTTCTCAACTGTCACCTCCTCCTACCTTATGGTTTCTAGCTCTCTCCAGAGCTATCTAATTTCTCTCTGGAGCTATTTGTTCTCTTGTGCTAGTTGTAAATTTTGTACATGTATTTTTAATGGAACAAGTGTAGGATTTTGTTGGGTCCTCTTTTGCCTAAGCTGAGTAATCTATGTATCCCTTTGGACCACCATATTTTTATGATTTCTAATTTCTTTCTTAAAAGCAAAAATTTCTTGTTCTTTTTCTTGTTTCTCTTCATCTACTTTTGCCATCTTTTTCTCAAATTCCTCATCTTTAGATTTTAATTGCAAGGCCATGGCCTCCAGCTTTGCTTTACATTGTTTTAACTCAAATTCAATCTTAGAAAGATTGAGGGCATACCTTGTTTTTGGTGCAATAGTGTCTTCAAAATCCTCTTTAAGGATTTCCTTGCCTTCTCTATGGCTGTGCTGTAAAGTAGCTTGCTCATTTTCTTCAGTGACATTTGCAGCCTACCCTGTTTCCTCAGGGACACTTTCTTCACCAATTTCTTTAGACATTCCACCGCTACCAGCCTCTTCAACTCTTTCTTCCTCCTGAGCCTCTTCTTCTGCTAGCTGTGCAGCAAGGGATGAATGCTCTCCTATAATGGCTGTACGGTTTTGTTCTTACTCTTCATCTGAAGAGATGATTAATTGGGGGTGACGGATTCTAGTATTAGCATCCGCACTTGCTTGAGCGCTCTGTTATGTCCTTCTCTGGAGCCATCTAGATAGAACCTCTGTAGGTTGTGAACAAACTACGAAAAGGTCACCTGAAATAGATACAGCAGAGGCTTGACACTTTGCCTTCTTCCTTCTTGGTTGCAAGGCCAAGAAATCTTCCCACTTCGTTTGACCATCTTCCTATGATAGGAAGTGGTGCTTCATAATCAAGTGCATTAAACCAGGGTGAGTGATTTGTCCTTCCTTGTCCCTTCTTTTAGTCATCATGGTGACCAAATTGGCATGCAGAAAAGTAGGGACATTTATCAGATACTGAGGGTTATTGGCTCCATGCCTTAGATGGGTGATCAATCTCATACCATGGCCTAAGACTATACCATATTGTCCTTCGTATGTAAAGAATTTCATGACCCATAGGACTACAGTCTTCCATGGGTTCGGAAGATTGGTCCTCTCAATACCTTTTGTTGTTCCCTTGTTTACAATGTACCAGGGCAGGGGCTCCAAAGCAACATGGAAGTTCTGAATTAACTCCTCATAGGAGGGTTTACTTGCAAACATATCAACCCCAACAACAAGAATACTAGAATGTTGACCGATAACAGTTGGGTTTATTTGAAATCTTACCCCTTTGATGGTGGTGAAGGTTTGATGGAAATTTGCGACAAATTCTTCAATCAACTCTACCTTAAACCCTTCAAATTTCTGCAGGAATTCAAGACACCCTGCTTACTGAAATATCTACGCACTTGCATCATAGAAGATGGGATTCTTTGGTTCTTCTTTCTTCTTGTGAGCCATTTGTTTGTCCAACTATGAAAAATTCTATAATGGCTTCTTACAATGGAGTTTAACATGTTACTCTCTTGATCTTCTAACTCTGATTTGAAATGGGAAAGAGTTATGAATGTTGTGTTGTCATTTGCAGATATGTTCATAGGATTAATGGTGTGAGATTTTGATAAGTTGATAGTTATGCTATATGTTCTTTCATTCATCATGGCATGTACTTCAGAGTTATGCACTAGGTTGGCTGTGTGCAAAGTGCAAGTTCGTAGCCACCACTTTAATTATCTTTCCATTCGACTCCAGAGCTGACGCCAGCATTCTCACTTGTCATGGTACTTGCCATAAATAATCATAAGTACTAGCTATGATGGATTCTTAGTTTGTCACTTATTCCCTTTTATGGCATTTATTTCAAATGTCATTTGCAATAATCACCTAGTACTTTTAATTATTTTAGGTTATGCAAGATCTTTGAATAACCTTACGACTGCCACCTGTCAACTGCAATGATTGTCGCAACTTCCATGGAGTGTGAAACTACATGAGGGTACTTTGGGAGACATGAGGCATATACAAAACATATTAAAATAATTATATAAGTGTTAAGGAAAGAATATACCTTGAAAAGTTCTCATGCCTTTAATTATTTTGCCTTAACTTCATTTACCGAATTGATTTTTAGGATGCATCGAGAATAGCGGTGCTTGGATGGGTAATATTTGCTGATATTTTTTGGAGGATCGTTGACCAGAAAAAATATGTGATCTCCATCAATGGGAACTATCTGATAGGGAGAACCTATGGAAACATAGAAAACTTGTCTTGCTTGAAAACACCTCAAGACCTATGTCATACCCAGGTTTCCCTACCAATTCAAGTGCTCTTAGACATTTTCTACCAAAAATGCCTAACTCAAACTAATTAGTCTATTACAGAGGTGAAAGGCTTGCTAGTCTGTTATTCTCAATACAGACACTACTTTCTTGGTGTGGGGTATCCTTCTTTAACCTCATTGTTTCCAAGATGTCAAAATTCCCAAGGCTTATAGCCTTCTTGAGTCCTTTATTAGCCCTCCTCTCTGGGTTTACGGTTCTAATTTCTTGGTACTCAAATTCCTCCTACTCTATTTTCACCCTTGCCTCTTCTTAGACTGCAACTTGCATACCTAGTCGGGCTATGGTAAAGCTCACCTAGGACAAGTTCTTATTGTCTCTCATTGACAATTCAACCATTTCCATAAAAAGAAAAACAAGAAAAGAGATCTCTGCTTGATGGCCCTCCATGACTGTATAGAGAAACTGCAGGAACATCAAGACAGAGACATTTTGTACAAACAGAAACAAAATAGCAGAAGTAAAACTAACTATTGTACTTCGGATTGAATTATGTAGAAATGCTACAGAAATGCATGAACAAATCAAACTGTCAATATTGGATTTATGAGAGTTCTCCTTCTTACAATCAATGTCTGTTCTCCAAACCTTTCAAAAACTTCCAACCTCTTTTACAAAGAAAAACCAGCTTTTATATTATTCAACTTTTTTAGTTATCAGACAGTTAGGTTTATTTTCTGTCCATTCAGTTAGGTTTTCTTTACTAACTATTTGGTGTTCTCCTCGCGGCTGGCTTTTGTCTTTTTATGTTCATACAATCCATATGGTTAGACTACACATAGCGTCGAACCATCGACAAGAATCTATCGGCCAGACTTACTACTTTGGTGGAACTCCGTTTCAGTATTCTCCATTGGTAACTTAAAACTCCTCCTACTGACTCACCAACTCTCTCTGATGAATGGTCAACTTCACCTTTGATTCCTTCGTAAATCCTTCACTGTGATATATACCATCAATAGCACATTCTCCTCAGCTTCTGATAACACACCTCACATCGATCGGCTTGACAACAAACTTCACCTTTCGGCCAGACTTGATTCGTTGGCCTAATTTTAAGCGAGTTTCCTGATCTCCCATCTCACCGATGTCTTCTCATATGCAACTTTTGACTCCCTACCACTGGTTCTCCTCACCGCCACTGTCAGTTACCACTCTGTTGAACCAAATGTACCTATTGAACCTCCAACATGAGGTTCAACGATTCAACGCCAAACTTCTCCATCGGACAATGCTCTTTTGAACCATACTGAACCCGTTGAACCTTTAGCATGAGGTTCAGTGGTTCAACGCCAGGCTCATTCACCGGTCCTGCTTATTAATTGGTCCCGCTCCTTCCCATTAGAAAATCAAAAAGAACATCACACCAAAAATGCAAAAATATATACATTGGCGCCAAACTCTTGGTGCTCCTACACCACTAACTGAACAACTCCATTGTTGAAGGCTTCTTGAATTTCATAGGGCCCCAACCATCTAGTGTGTAGTTTCCCCTTTAGATCTTGGTATTTGGAATCATACAATAGGGCCTAATCTCCTTGCTTGAAGTACTTGCTGACAATGATCTTGTCATGTTAGTCTTTCCTCTGGTGTTGAATTAACTCCGTATGTTGTAGTGCCTCCATCCTCATTTCATCCCATCTATTTAACTACAATATCCTTTGTAGCTGTGCTTCGGTCAAATCAATACCAGCTTCAACTGTTGTTTTCAATGTCTCTACCTCATATTCAATAGGCAGCACTAGGTGCTTCCCATAAACTAACTCATATGGCGTGAAGTTAGTTGTTGTCCTCCAAGTAGTATTATAAGCCCAAACAGATTCTATCATTCTGTCAACCCAATATGTCCTTTTGCTTGAGATTGTTTTGGTGAGAATATTATTCAATTCTATGTTTGTTACTTCAACCTAACCATTGCTTTGCTGATGATATGGTGAAGATTTTCTATGACTGATCTAATATCTTTCGAGGAATGCTTTGATCATGGAAGACATAAATTGTGGTCCCTGATTAGAAATGTAAAGGGTGATTTTTGGATGTTTGGTTTTTGGTAGTTTTGGTGTATATCCTCCTTTCACCCTTACATTCAAAGAACTAGGGCCGAGTTACAATGTACTATCATACCCTAGGTCACTATTGAGATGTAGGGAAACTTGGATTTTTATGATTAGATTGACAATTTCCTTCACGTATGCTCAATTATGCCTTAAAACCCTAATTATGCAAATACGACAGTACAAGAATGAATTACGGAAAATGATTTTGCAAACAGATGTAAAATATCCAATAATTGTGCACCTATTTTTAGGGTTCCAAGGTGGAAAAGTTAGGGATTAAAGGGCAAGCGCCCAAGTCCAATACCCTGCTTTTTGTCAAGATCTAGAAACAAGGTCTACAACCTGTATCTGCTATATCAGAGATTTTCCCATTGCAGAAATTTGAGGACTAATGAGTAGGCACCCAAGTCTAGGTGGTTATTTCTTTCACTGATCTGCAATCCTAGCACTCTGTTGTACCCTCCTACAACTTTAGTTTGTCTGCAACTCCAACTTGTAACCTGCAATCATGAAAACTTTGGGAGGGGCTTGTGGTGTTTAGAGGCTTGCCTTAGTCAAGCCCCGGAAAGACATTCAAGTCTTCCAAACACCGTTGTCAGATAGAGAGTGCATGCCTAGGGAGGCAAAGGCAAAAACCAAATGATAAATGCTTAATAATCACAATAGATATCACCTTGTAGTGAAGATCTCATGGGAGGAAGAAGCTCTTCATTCCATGAGGAGATGGATACTCAAATATGTAAACACAAACACATAGTCAACACAAATCTACTCTTCCAACACAATGAAAACCTTGAATCACCTTTAGGATGCACAAGGTTCACAATAACAATCTAGTTTACCAATGAATGCCTAAACATGTTTATATATGCAACTACAAACATTCCCACCAAGATTTTGTAAATTCAAACTTACCATGTTGGCCTAGGGACCAAATAACAGTCATAAACTAACACTTCAAATTTGGACCTGACCCAAAATAGGGCAAGACTAGGGCACGGGTGCCCAAGTCCTCCCCCCTATTTTGGGTAGGGTTAAGCTCAAGGGATCCCCCTAGGTCCCATTTGTCATGAAACTTAGGGATCATTTCATCGGGATGTAAAATTATGGTGCAAGATGTCCTAAATGCACACTAAAGACCTGGGAGATAAACCTTATGAGGGAACAGCCCCCAGGTGGACATTTTTTGACGTTACATTTAGCCTTCACTTTAATGTATGTATAAATGCAAGGTCAATACATGCATTAAAGTACAGTCAACAAACACAGTAAACATGCCAAGCACATTGAAGACAATGACAGGTACGCAAAACACAAAGAAGACGGTTACAGTCATGCAAAACATGGAGAATACATTGAATGCATAGAAGACACATTAATGCATAGAAGACAAGAATGATTTCTTTTCTTTTCTTTTTCTCATATATATGAAATGTAGATGCAAGCACAGGAAAGTAAACAAACCTCCCATAATATAGGATGTACTCATCACACAGGTCTTTAAACTATATATATGGGGCAACACACATGTAAGACACGTAAAACCTCCCAAAATATAGGATGTACTAATTGCATAGGTCTTTAGATTGCATATGGGGCAACAAACATGCCAAATAAAGCAAGCACGCCAAACACATACACTTTGAAGACATGGAGAAAACATGGTAGACAAGCAATGGAGTGTCCCTATTTCTAGGTTCAACACCATCTCAGGCACATTACAGGCACACACCGACAATTGGGCTTCACCATAACAATCACCGAAGACATGCTCAAGGGTTGAGTTAGTCATAGAACTGATCCCCACCTCTGCAGAGGACTTTTGAAAATGACAGGATGATGTGATCTGCTCTGAGACATACACCATCCCCACCTCCATAGAGGGCTTAAGATAAAAAGGATATACATGATATCCCACCTCCATAGAGGGCTTAGATGATTGATTGATTGCAACCAAACTCAGGATGCAGGATGTACTCATCTCACAAGTCTTTAAACTAGACCTGAGGATAACCACATTTCTAACATCTACAATAGACAACTTACCTTATATATGCCCCCTCCTTAAGGTGGTTGATTTCATGCATTGATATCAAGCACATTAAGGTAGGAAGAAAACACATAAGGGAACACAGACTTTTGCAAAGCCCATGCCCCTCAAAGGTGACATGTACTTTATGATTGCCAAATGTTCCCACAAACACATCCCTGTAAGAAACATGTTAGTGTCCACATAAAAACAACATCAATGCATATGAAATCTGAGGCATGTAAGATTCAAGATAGACAAAGTGCACGGAGCAATAGTATTGTTATGATTTGTAAATGAGATAGAATACCATCAAAATCACTACGCGGAAAGCACGAGTGCTTCCACTAGCCAAGCATTGGATAAGATATACAACCCCATCATCATATTAGGAACTAAATCCAATTTTTGATTTCTCGTGAAAGGGATGCTAGGTCTGCATCAGTATAAATGTTTTTCATCATCCACTTGCTAGGTGGAAACACCAGAGGAAGGGAAACAATAAATTAGAGAGGAGAAACAAGTGCCTTAGGGACAATCACGTAGGAGGGTGCCTCCAGGTCACCAACCGCAACGCTATGTCTACAAGACACAACACACACAATGAAATCAGAGAGGCAATATAGAAGAATGATGATACAAATAGAATAAGGTCACAATAGAGGCAGTCTCTTGGTATCCTGGACCTTACAAGAGAATCAAGGGTCATTCTAGGAGGCCTAAACAAAACATAACAGATCACAGGGGAAGCACATCACGAGAGAGATAAAGGGTTAGAAATACCTACCTATAGGTCATCGTGCTAAGTCTCATCATCAAGTAAATCATCGTCATCTTCCCACTCCTGGATTCTAGAGGAAAGTGGGACATAAGATACCATAGCCCAATTCTCATCATTGTTAGGGTCATCTTTATTTTGTTCAATGTTTGGATCAATGTTTTCTTGTTGAGAGGCAAGGTTTATGGCATAAGCTTGTCTTCTTCATCTTCTTTCTCTTGCTTTTCTATTTCTCTTTGTTTTACCACTTATCTCTTGTAAGATAGGGCTTTTCTCTTTCATAGATTTTTGCAATTTAGAAGAGGAAGCACCAAGATCAAATCTCATTTGTATAGGTGGAATATTTTTTTGTCAACTATTACCTCCTGATCCATGTAAGCATGATGAGGGAGGAACCTCAGCATAGGGACCTTGTCCTTTTGGTCTATGGTTCTCTTCAAATGTGGGTTGTTTGTCTTTTATCATTTCTTGCATAGAGGGTCTGGCTGTTGGATGTAATAGTTTTGCTTTGTAATTTCTATAGCCCAAGAAGTTAAAGTCTATTCATGGTTTAGGTTTCTCTTCATTTTTGTTCCAAAAGTAATCCATTGTGTAATGTTTTCTTTCAACCAAAGGTTTGTATTTATTTTGAGAGATGGTAATCACATGTCCCTCAAAAGGAAATTTTAGACAATTATGGATTGTTGAAGAGACAACTTTCATTTCCTTTAACCAAGGGTGTCCCAATTTTATGCAAAAGTGGTCAGAAATGGGGACAACATCAAACCATTGTTCTACATGTTTTTCAAATACAGTTACCAACAATGATATCTTACCCAAAGGTTTTATAAAGGTTCCCTTATGTGTTTTAATCATCATGTCCAAAGGGTCATAAGATCCTTGCATCAAATTATGTAAATATAGGAAATCTTCCATGGAAACATTAGTCATGCAATTAGGATCAATGAGAGTTCCATCCAGGAGGTTTCCCATTATTTTCACAGTGATGTAAAGAGGTCTGTCAGTGTCTCTGATTGTTCTATCATGAGGTGTAAACACAATTTCAGGTTCAGGGACCTTTCTTTTCATGTAAGGCCTAGGAGGGAACCTATTGTTTTTGTTGTGATTAGAGGCCATGTGTATATTCTCAAATCAATGAAAAATCAGACTTTGAAAGCTTGCAAAATTGATGCAAAAGACAAGTGCAAAGTTATATGCAACAATGACCTAAATGCTTGATTTTTTGTACTTTTTCAATGCAAATATATGAAAGAAAAAGTGTTGTAAGGATTTTGATTAGGGGAAACAAATTATATGTCTGACATCAGTCCAATACAGCAATAATATCCTTCAAAACACACTCTTGATGCAAATCTAAGATGATGCCAAGTCAAAATATAGTGAAAATACACTCAAATATGTGATTTTTTCACCAAATCTCAATGCCAAAGAGCATAAAAAAGGGTGTTGTAAGGAAAATGATGATGGAAAAAAAATTATATTACTAATAATAGCATCTTAATTCCAAAATATCTATCACAACTCACTTGTAGTGTCTCCCAAGGTCAAACCCTAGTGAAAATGTAGCAAAATAGACAATTTTTCATGGTTTTTCAATTCCAAGACCTAGCCTAAGGGGTGTTGTAAAGAATTTCAGGAAGTGCAAAAAATAATATTGATGATATCAGTCACCTCAATCCATAAAATTTGTCACAACACACTTGGAGTGCAAACTAGGCCAAACCCTAAGGCAAGAATAGCAAAACTATAGTTTTTCACCAAATTTTCAATACAAGAGCCCAATAAAAAGGTGTTGTGAAGATTTTTAAGAGGGGAATAAAATGATTACCCTAATAACAAGTAATTAGTGCAAAAATATCCTTCACAACATGCATATGGTGCAAATTTAGAGAGTCGATAAGGCCAAATCTAGTGAAAATTAATATTTTTGAAGCCCTAGGTTTAAGATCTTGAAACAAAATGCTATATGAATGTTTTGCAAGCTAACATATGATGAAAATTATATGCTTTCAGATCTAAAAATTATTTCCAAGCTCTAACATGCAAAATGCAAGTGTAAATCTAATGAAAAATCAATGAACATACTAGTTTTTGGTTAACTTTTTTTATGCAAAAATGCAAATTTTTAAAATCTAAATTCCAATTTGTTCCAAAATACAAGACTAAATCCAAATGCAAATTTGAATTCAAGTTTTTACTTACAAACCCTAGATTTTGGAATTACTAGGTTATATGTAAAATTCACAATTTTCAACAAAACCTTAGCAAATTTATGATGAAAATGCAATGCAAATTACTGATTTTTTGTAATTTTCTGCAATTTAAATCATTTCTAATGCAAAAATCATAAATTTGATGAAATTCAAATTAATTCATGCAACATGCAAACCCTAGAATGTAATTTTTTCTAATTTTTCAATTTTTTTGTAAATTTTCCAATGCAATAAGATGAATGATACTATGAATGAATGAAATCAATGAAAATCTAAACCACAACACTTAGCAAGGTGCAAACAAGTCCAATAACATGGGTTCACCAAAATGTAAAGGGTGATTTTTGGATGTTTAGTTTTTGGTAGTTTTGGTGTATATCCTCCTTTCACCCTTACATTCAAGGACCTAGGGTCTAGTTGCAATGTACTATCATACCCTAGGTCACTATTGAGATGTAGGGAAACTTGAATTTTTATGATTAGATTGACAATTTCCTTCTCTTATGCTCAATTATGCCTTAAAAACCTAATTATGCAAATACGACAGTAAACAGATGAAATACAGAAAATGCTTCTGCAAACATATGTAAAATATCAAATAACTGTGCACCTATTTTCAAGGTTCCAAGGCAGAAAAGTCAAGGACTAAAGAGCAAGTGCCCAAGTCCAGTGCCCTACTTTTTGTCGAGATCTAGAAACAAGGTCTGCAACCTGTATCTACTATATCAGAGATTTTTTTGTTGCAGAGCTTTGAGGACTAATGAGTGGGCGGCCAAGTCCAGGTGGCTATTTCTTTCACTGATCTACAATCCTGACACTCTATTGTACCCTCCTGCAACTTTAGTTTGTCTGCAACTCCAACCTGTAACTTGCAATCATGAAAACTTTGGGAAGGGGTTGTGGTGTTTAGAGGCTTGCCTTAGTCAAGCCCCGGAGAGACATTCAAGTCTTCCAAACACCATTGTTAGATAGAGAGTGCATGCTTAGGGAGGAAGAGGCAAAAACCAAATGATAAATGCTTAATAATCACAATAGATATCACCTTGTAGTGAAGATCTCATGGGAGGAAGAAGCTCTTCATTCCATGAGGAGATGGATGCAATAATCTGCAAACACAAACACATAGACAACACAAATCTGCTCTTGCAACACAATGAAAGCCTTGAATCACCTTTAGGATGCATAAGGTTCACCATAACAATCTAGTTTACAAATGAATGCCTAAACATGCTTATATATGCAACTACAAACATTCCCGCCAAGATTTCGCAATTTCAAACTTACTGTGTAGGCTTAGGGACCAAATAGCGGTCATAAACTGACACTTCAAATTTGGGCCTGACCCAAAATAGGGCAAGACTAAGGCACGAGTGCCCAAGTCCTCCCCCTATTTTGGGCAGGGTTGAGCTCAAGGGATCGCCCTAGGTCCCATTTGTCATGAAACTTAGGGCTCATTTCATCAGGATGTCAAATTATGGTGCAAGATGTCCTAAATGCACACTAAAGACCTGGGAGCTAAACCTTATGAGGGAAAAGCTCCCAAGGGGACATTTTCTAATGTTACAAGAAACAAGAGGTTTGGTTGCTCTATACCGCTGCAAGATGTGTTTGTACAGAAAATTTGCAACTTTCTCTTCCTTTGCTACTGGTAATCCTTTTGCTTCAACCCATTTGGTGGCATAGTCTATGCCGACCAAAATGTAGTGATTTCCTCTGGATGGTGGATCAATTGGTCCCACAAAATCTATTCCCCACTTTTCAAATGGCTCTAAAACCACTTGAGGATGGAGCGACATCTCTGTGGTGGGAGTTGGACGTCCCATTCTTTGACACTGATCACATTGCTTTACATATTGGTGAATATCTTTGGTCATTGTTGGCCAAAAATATCCAGCTCCTAGGATCTTGTGCCCTATCCTGATGGCTAAAAAATGTCCACTAGAAGGTTCATCGTGACATGCACAGATTATGTCATACACCTCTATTTCCTGCACACACCAACATAATACATGATCAGGATAATTTTTAAACAAAAGATCATTTACCACTTGTATCTGGAGCTTTCTCAAACCAGCCATCTAATTTCTTTTGAATTGAAGTGTTATGGGCATTTCCCTAAAACCAGATAATTAGCTAGATCTGTAAATCACAGAGATTGTATAGAGATAGCGAACAAATGTTCATCCAAAAAGGTATCATCCATTGGTTCATTATTTCCTTGCACATTCAATCTAGACAAGAAGTCAGGAACAACATTATCTTTGCCAAGCTTATCAACAATGGTTATGTCAAATTCTTGCAATAATAATAGCCATCTAATAATTCTACTCTTACTACTACTTTATTCATCAGATATCTTATGGTTGCATGATCAGTATGTATGAAGATTTTTTAGCATGTGATGTAGTGGTGAAATTTGTTGATAGTATAAACTACTGCCAAAAATTCTTTTTCAATTGTGGTGTAATTTTTATCTGCAGGGTTCACGTTTTTGCTAATGTAATATATTGCATGCATACCTCCAAACTCACTCAATTGTCATAATACTGCTCCAATGGCCTAATTGGAAGCATCTATTTGGGTGTGAAATGACTCTCCCTAGTTTGGTCCTTTTATCATCGGAGTTGTCATGAGGGCACTTTTGATAGCCTCAAATGATTGTTGGCATTCTAGTGTCCATTTAAATTCAAAATCCTTTTCTAGCAAAGTGAACATAGGGTCAGCTTTTCGACTGAAATTTTCAATAAACCTTTTGTAATATCTAGCATGTCCTAGAAATCTTCTTACCTTGATTTGAGTTTGAGGAGTGGGGATTTGTATAATAATTTCAACCTTTTCGGGATCTACTTTCATTCCCTCTTGTGAGATGTGGTGACCAAGTACAATTCCCTCGGTCATCATAAGGAAGCATTTTTCATGCTTTAGAGACATCTGATGTTCTTTACATCTTTCAAGCACTCTATTTAAACTATTCAAGGCTTCATCAAAGGTTTTTTCATGCACCGTGAAGTTGTCCATATAAACCTCTACACATGTATTTGCTAAATTAGCAAAGATTGCTAAAACATGTTGAAATGTGGCTGGCACATTGCACAATCCAAATGGAAAAACTCTATAGGTAAATGTCCCCCATGGGTAGGTGAAAGTTGTTTTATCCTAGTCCTCAGGAGCTACCTAGATCTGATTGTAGCCACTAAATCCATCCAGAAAAGAGAAGTAGCGACTACCAACTAGATTATCCAGCACTTGGTCTATGAAAGGAAGTGGAAAATAGTCTTTCTTTGTAGCTTTGGTCAATTCTTTATAATCAATGCAGACTTGCCATTTTCTATTTTTCTTGGGCTCTATTACTAATGGCGATACCCATTGACTATCATAAATAGGATAGATGAATCCTACCTACAATAGTTTCTCTATGTCCTCCTTTACTATGTCTTTCAAGGCTGGGTTGATCCTCTGTTGTGGTTGCCTAATAGGTCGGACATCCTCAATATAAATATGGTGCATACAAACACTAGGATGGATTCCTTTCATGTCTGTGTATTCCCATGCAAAGGCTTGAGTGTGGTTTTGTAACAATTTTGCCAAACAAACTTCTTCCACTTCTGTTAACCAACTGCTGATAGAAAGTTGTTCATTGGTTTGGACTAGGATTTGCTTTGTGCCAGCATGGACAGAAAGAAGTTCTCTATAAGGACTTAACAGTGTGTTTAATGGACAAAGGTGAGGTACAACTTGGTGGAGAGGTTTTGCTTGTTTATAACTTACATGTGAGGTAATCTTTTCAGAATATGGATAGTTAAAAGCTTTGAAGGATCCTTTCGGATCTCTCCAGAGCCATCTGGAGACCTCTTGCTAGGTAGCACTGGGTAAATGCATTTAGATGAGTCCACTTAAGGTGGAAGTTTCAGACTTAGAAAAAAACCCAAAATCTGGTAAACCAAAACAGGATCCCACTTTTTATGAATCAGGATCCCAAGCCAATCCCATTTCATAAAATTTGAATTTCCGACCCAATTTTTGCTATGGGTTTTGGGTCCGAAAAAACACTTGGGAACCCGACCCTTGGCTTTGGACCTAGTTTGACCTGCAAGTTGAAAGTTTTGTCAATGTCACAACAAAATAGTGACTTTGGCATATGTCTGAAGGCCTTTTTGTAGAATTTTTTGAAGAAATTAAAACCCATTATAGATGAGATAGTGTAGATTCCAAATATGTAATTTTCTTTACAATTGGATTATTTTTTCTATTTTTCAATTAATTTCTGATGAAACAAGTCCATAAAATTGAATTATCAGGGTTTTTTAGTATTTTAATAACTTTTTATTAAAACAATTTTTTGTAAAAAAAATTGTATGAAAATGTACTTCAGATAGTTCTTTTCAATTTGAAAAAAAAATTTAAAAAATGATAAGTTTAGGTCATCTTATGCCTGATGTACACAACAATTTTTTAAAACACCAAAAATGGCCAGTAAAAAATTAATAAAAAAAATATATTGAATGAAAAATTACAAAAAATATGGAAAACGTGCTTCAGTGAGTTACAAATCTTTTTTCCAAAAGGATTTAGAAAAATATGATTATTAAGGTCAAAATATGGATGACGTACACGTGCATGGTATAGTAAAAAAAAGTGACTTTTAAACAATGGTTTTAAGAAATGCATATTAAAAATTAATTTGTATCATCTGGGTATTAAAAAAAAATTACATATTTGGAAACTAGACTCCGAGTGTTACGTTTCATATTTACTGACGTTTTTCAAGATTCCACCTTTAAGTGCTTCAAATTTTTAGGTCAAATGTGACAAATTCTAAAAATAAGGGAAAACACTTCCACTTTTTGGCCAAAAAGTGGACTAAACTTCTTGCACACACCTCACTGTATAAAGAGAGTTCACTGTTTGGTTCCAGCTCTTTATATTCCTTATTACATTCTTCAAAGTGTTCTACAATTGTTACCATTGCCAATAAGGAGGCATCTTCTTCGTTAGAATCCATCAAGTCATCTATCCATGGTTTGTTTTCATATTGTAGGAATGGTTTGGCAGGAGAATAGATAGAAAGTTCCTTAAGCCTTTTTCCATTTGAAATGGTCATATTTCTAGATCCACAGTCAATAAGGGATGTCGTTGTAGCCAGCCAAGGTCTTGCTAGGATTATTGGGTATACTGAACATTTCTTTCTTGTCTGTAGGATAAGGAAATCAACTGAAAAGTCCCAAGTGCCAATAGTGACTATGATGTCCTCCAAAATTCCTTCTGGTTTGGTAATAGATAGGTCTGCAAGTTATAATATAGTTGATGTTGGATAAACATGTGTTAATGCCAAAGCTTCTACAGTCTCTGATGTCATTACATTAATGGCAGCCCCTAAATCTATTAAAACATTTGAAACCGATACCCCTTTTATGTCTACCATAATGATAGAGCTCCTAGGATCCCCATATTTTTGAGGAATTAACTTGCCTAATAGGACATCAGTAAGCTTTCCTTCCACTTGGATAGTGTTGGGTAGTTTTCTTTTTCTGCCTGGAAGTTTTAGACACAAAATCTTAATGGTCTGGTTTATCTCAAGAATATCTTTTATTGCTTGTAACAAAGGAACTTCAATGTGTATTTTTCTAAGTCCCCTAATTAGTTGGGAGTCATCATGTGAGGGTTGGTTTTTCTTAGATTGTGGAGGAACCTGTTTCAATCATTCTGAGAATGGAACAGAGGTTTCCTTTAGAATTTCTTTTGATTCTTTTGCTTTAGCCTTCTTATTGGATTGTTGTGCATCATCTTTAAGACTCACTTCTTCTTTAATGACTTCCTCAATAGGAATAGTTACAGGAACATTTCTAGATCAGAGTTGGATATCATTAATCTCCACTACATTCAGGTTTGTTGTATTTGGATTAGTATTATACACCTGTTGTTGTGGCCTAGTGTTCTTGGGGTTTGGAATTGGTTCTGCAAGCATTGATGGCTGATTTACCTGCTCATTAGAATTTTCATTCATAGGCTGTGAAGGTCCAAGGAGTAAGGCCTGAGCTTGGTTTCCAAATCTCCTCATTCTTTGGTTGTATTGAGGTGCCCATTGTTGTTGATACTATTGTTGGTTTGACCATTGTGGATTGGTCCAAGAATGATTTGTCCAATCTTGCTGAGACCATGGACCCCATTGCATTAGCATTTGCATTCCCTAGGGTCCATTATAAGAGTTTTCCCTTAGAGCATATTGGTTTTGAAACTGATTAAATCCATAATTAGGTTGTTTCTGACCAATAAAATTTAGCTCTTCCTCATCTGCTGGAACCTTTTTCAATCTGTTTTTAATCTCAGGAAGTAGGCCACACTCATTGGTGGGGTGATTTTTCTCATAGATTTTACACAACTCAGTTTGATTCAAGGGGCATTCCCTAAGTGGATGTTTCTCTCTGCAACGAGGGCAATAAATAGCTAAGGGTTCAATATTCTTTTTACTAGCCTACATGCCATCCAAAGTGGTATTCAAATGAAGTAGGATGTCATTTTTTAGATTTGCTAGTTCCTCCATTACTTTTGTAACATCATTAGTACTACCCCTTTTTAAAATTCTTTTGCCTGCTCTTGTGCGAGAATAGTTTCTACAAACTTCTACAATTTCTGCAAAAGTTTGTTTATTAATATCTCCCTTACCCATCAGATTTAATGCTTCTCTACTCTCATCATCAATCCCTCTTAGAAAGATGGTCTTACTTAATTCCTCATCTAGGTTGTTTCCACACCTCCTATGGACAAATAAAAATCTATCCACATAGTCTTCTAAGTTCTCATCTTCCATTTGTTTCATGTGGAAAAGTTCATCTTTTCAATCCTTGACTCTATAGTAATCCTGATATTTATCAAGAAAAAGTGTTTCCATTTCATCCTAGGTAGTGATAGAGTCTGCTGCCAAGCCCATGAACCATCTTAAATCTGACTCCTTAAGAGTAGAAGGGAATAGTTTCAACTTCTGGCTATCTATAGCATAGTCATAAGTTTGACAGAGGACCTTGAACTCAAATAGAAATTGGTTTGGATCTTCTGAAGTTTTTCCCCTAAAGGTAGGTAAAAATGTAGGAGATATGTTTTTCATAGGAGGTTCATTTCTCTCAGGAATGATGGAGATCAGATAAGAGAATGTTTTATTATTAGCTAGATCTTCATGATTACCACCATTATCACCCATTGTTGAAGATGTGGTAGATGAATTGGGAGACTCTGATAGTATAGGTGATCCTTGATTGATCAGGTGATCTGGAGGTTCTTCCAAAATAGCCTCTAGAGGTATATCTTCTATAGGATGTCTAGTGAATCAACCTAAGGCATCCCTAGGTCTTCTCATAAACTAATGGATCAAAAGTCTTATCAACACCTTAAACCTACAATGATTTGTAGATTGTCCCTGGCAATGGCACCAAAAATGATGAGGTCGAAGTAGTGCTTTGTTAATACATCGCCTTTTACTTTTATCAATCCAGAGGTGTCTGGAGCTATCTGTGATAAGACTCTTAGAATGAGGGGTTTTGGTCAAGTGTTTTGGTGAATGGGACTTGGTTTGTCGGTCTCGTTAGAATTGAAAGTGCATGCAGAAATAAAGATCTATCTAATTGCTGAAAAATAAACACACTTTGCTGGGAAGGAAACTATCTTAAATTGCTAGAAAGGAAACACACTTTGTAGGAAAGGAACCCATCTTAAATTATTGGAAACAAACACACTTGCTGGAAAAGAAATCAATCTATCATGCTGAAAAAGTAAATGAAGATGAATTGAATCCACTGTTATTCTACAACAATGAAACACTCTGAATATGACAATGCTAGTAAAAAACATAACTATCTCTTTTTGGTATTTTTAGTATTTTTAAGAACTAACCTGTAGGGAACAATTAATGACAATCACACAGAACATTTAAGGAAAAACTTAAGAGAGATTAAAACATAATTGCATAAATACCAAATAATCGAGAGATCTTCCCTTAGATGGGTAAGCGAGCCCTACTTCCCCAACTAGAGACGATCATCTTGCTCAACTAACTTCTTTCAACAGAAATTCCCCTTCATATTAAATCATAGTCTAGAAATGGACGGAATTACAAGCATGAGGAGTTTTCCTCTTGTTACAACAATCTAGTGATAACTACTATGAAACTTAAAAACTTCAAACTAACTAGAAAGAAAATGAATTGCTCCTACTTATACATTCAAGCATTATTGGAAGAAAAAACTCACAGTAAGTCTAACTGGAGTGAACTAGGACTAAAGCCATTTGCATGGTTTATTACATTTAGAATTCCTAAATAGAACTATAGATTAGAGATCTGTGTTAATTCTAATTGCATGGTGAACTAGATGATTCTCCAAAAATGGCGCAACATAAGATGGAAGTCACTTCAGTTGGGACTGAGGTCGGTTAACCGATATTTTAGTTGGTCACCAAGATTCTGGCATCGTGGCATTATTACCCTTCTTAGCTGCATGATTGAAGCACAAGTTATGTTTGCACTCAAGGATGGACTTGTGGCGATCATTGACTTAAGAGGAGGATGATCCAAGGGAGGTTTTCAGCCTCTGGAGCTATTTAGAGTTCAGGTTCTTCTTCGGACAGAGGGCTCCAGAGACGATTGGTTGTTCATACTACTGCAAGCCTTATAAAACATTCACAACTTCACACCATAATTCATAAAATATGCACGTTTGAAATGTAATCCAGTAAAATAAAGCAAGAGATTTCATCAAAGGAAATGAAAACTAATCATGTACATAATCTAACCAAAAGACAAACATAATTATAATAATATGTATTTATATATGCCAAAGTGTCTGTGAAAGTTCTTAAGAGTAGAGATATCATGAAATAGATGAGTCAATTATATGGCTCTTCACGTGTTGTTGAGTCCTTGTTTTGGTTAGGCAAGATAGAGCACCTTTCCACTTCAAAAAACTAGTGAAATTGTTAGAATTCAAGAAAAGATTACAAATTCCCACATAGGTTGTGACTCTTGTCAGTTTAGGTACCTTTGATCGGGTCTGTGATAGCATGTTCATCCATGGTAACTTTTTTTGTTCAAGGATATCATCACATGAATACACCTAACAACCTTGGATTTGTTGAAGATACTAGTATATGTGTTAAGTGAAAAATCTAAAGGTTTGCCCTTGCTACCATTACAATTCTCAGCCTAAGCAAGCAAGTGCCCACACCTTGCACATGAGCTTATAAGATAATATCTTATAAATATTGAAAACAAAAAAAGAAAGAATATATTAAATATCAAAATAAATAAATACTTAGGTCATCCAAGTAACTCCACTGAGGCTATGGATGCCTGACTGGCAGTGGGGCTCTACTTGGGAGAATTGCAAAGATAACCTTGTCGGGGTTCTGGATGCCTGCTGACAGCAATGCTCCATCCAAGGTTGGCTATGAGGGTTAAATCCAACTATGTAGCTTAACACTAACTATTGGTGTTTTCAAGTTGTCTTCATGATGAAGGAAATGAATCACATGCACACACTTGATTCCTTGTCATTACATTGTTATATTTATGAATATGATATCATTCAAGAAGGTTAGGATGCTTATGTTTGATAAGAGTTAAAACATTATGACTTAATTTGTCCTCCTCTCTTGAATTATTGGATGGTTGTTTTCTTTGGTGACAAGTTATTGTGTGGTTACACAACACACCCCATTTTGCCCTAGCAAAATAGATGCCCAACTTTTTTCTGCTTCTACTTGGCTTGCTTGTTTCCATTTTCTTTTGGGTGGTATGGTAAAACAACGACAAATGTATGTCAAGATCTTATCCTTGGCATGTCAGGATCTTGAAATATAGATCAAATTTTCAAATTTAGAATTTTTCATCATAAACCCTACCAAGTGAAAGTGAATGAAATTTTAAGCAGGTTTGTCTTTTGAAGCACCCAAAAATTCCATAAAAATAGGAAGTTATGCCCGGTCAAAGTTTAGTCAAACAGTCTTAGGGATATCTTCACATTTCCTAACATCCAAACATTAACTTAATGTCCCAATCATAAATTTTCTAAATAAAGCTCAATATCAAGACATTCACAAATGTCCGCACATCAAATTTTAACCCAAGATGCAATAAACCATCAAGTGCATGGTTGCATAATACATGGATATTCACAAGTATGCATATTCAATCTCAAGATGCAAACATTAGTCATATCCCTACTTGCTATAATATCATGACAAAACTAAACATCTGGACATTAACTCAATGTCCCAACCTTTTGAATATCCTAATGACATGTCATGTTGACTTTTCAAAAGCACATCAGTCCTTAGACATTCTGCGTAGAAACTTAACGTCTAGATTTCCTTAACATCCAGATGACATCATATGAACTCATTTCAAAAGAACATCATAATATGATGATGTCATCTAGATATTAAGGGAATGGAACATTTTGCAAACCTTAAATTCTAGACATTCACTAATGTCTAGACTTTCACCAATATGATGATGGCATCACATTACTCTCGACATAGAATTACCTTAAAAAAGGTGACATCATCCACACATTTGGACTTAGGGGACATTTTGAAGATACTAATGTTTGGATATTTCTTAATATCCACATCCCTATCCCCATGACCAAAAATCATAGGTTTCCATTGACCAATCAAATGGTGCCATGTGGTACAAGTTGACTTTTCTCACTAGACATTTTTGGTAATGTCCTAACATTTAAAGATTAAAGGTGAATGCCTTTGAATCTTAATGACCCAATATCCATCCTCAGTCAATGTCGACTATGACATCATGTAGTATGCATGTGGACATATCGAAAGGTAAACACATCACTTAACATCTAGACCTAGGTTCATATGCATACCATGCAATAAATACTGTGAAAGTAGGTCATTGGCTATTTAAAATTCAAATTAGATGCTACCACCTGTAGAAATCACCCATGGCCTTAAACCAGATGTCCATATACAATGAATTTGGCATTAATTACACCCTAATTCCTTGGTTTTAACACATAAAGCTAGATTTTATATCATTTTACATTCATAAAGCACTCAAAAATCAAATTTATGAAGCTCTCGCAATATTCACATCAAATGTTGTAGATCCTCATCCTGAACAGAATGTTTGAATGGCAAATGGATAAATGATAAATTGTGAGTTTACAGTGTGAAGTGAGCATCCAAATATCTGCTAATCAAATTTAAGTGTGGTAAAATAGGTATGGAACGTTTAAACCCTAGTTTTTTCATTTATGGTTGCATAGTAAAAAAGTAAATCTATACTTGGGATAAAATGTTTAGTTATACATATACATGCTATGCTTCATGAGCTGTAAAATGTCTAGATGTGTGAAGGTTAATTAAATAAATCCAAAGGGTAGGGTATATATTGAGATGTATACATTTGAAATTGCAGGATATGATGGAGGCTTGCAAGAATCAAAGTGAAACTGAGTTCATGACCACCATGTTTCTGCAGCTTAGTGGTTTTGGTTTCAGATACGGACAGATTGGGGATACTCATGCTAGAAATACTAGTGTAGAGGCATGGACAGTCGCATCAACTTAGGGTGGTGGGAACCACATCATAATAAACATCTATAACTCTGGAATTTGGCATGATGGAGGATTTCCCTATAAGCAGAGGCCATTGAGCCAGTGGCGACATGTGCAAATAATTACAACAGAGAAAATAGAAGGGTGGAAAAACATGGTCGTGTTTATGTAGATTTCTCAGTCTCAGGGATCACGGCGGATTTTCACTTACCCACTGGCCCTAATTTGTATAAGATAGATTTGAAGGCCTTAGAGGATGAGTACAAGGGTAAATATATAGACTGCAGAAAAATAATGTTCTCATGCTAGAGAGCTCAGGGTAGTACACATAAGACAGCAGTGAAATTGCCAGTCAACCTAGATACAAATTTGACTTTACTCTTGAGGTTCAATACATGATGGTCATGTTGAGTCGGATGAGAGGAAGACTTCATGTTGGAAATTTTGAGCCATGGATGTACAGGCTCATCAAAATGGTGGGGACTACAAACACACAGATATAGTGGGCATCTCTTATTAGTGATAGCCTAGACGAAGGCATGAAGAAGCTTGGGGGCAAGGCAAATATGTTTCACATGTCATCATATGTCATCTATGCTTGTGTTGCACAATCTACATTTTCTATCCTACAGACAGTAGGATGAGTTGGGAGAAACCTTGAGGATGTGAACATATGGGGTCACTATCCACAACTGGAGAGGAAGTCCTCCATCCAAAATTATAAAAGGGTGAATGACTATTTTATTATGCATTTGGTCCGGTTAATGGACAATGATAGAGCTAAAAGATTGAGCATTGATGCTCGAAAAGTCATAGCCAAAAATGGAACTTGTTTCATCTAGTTCTTCACCTTCACTTAGATAAGAATGGAAGGATTCAGTGGACAACCTCTGATGTTGCCAAGATATCCAACAGACAAAGTCATCATCATGGAGATGACTAGATAGATAATTCCCTCTTATGAAGCATTTGCAAAGATGAATAAGAAGACTAATGTTACTTTCCCTATTTATATTGGATGGTATATGTGCCCTGACATATAGTTAGCCAAAGAATTAGGAGGGTTAGAGATGTTGAACTTGCAGCCCTTTCCATTAGCCAGACAATATGATCCTTACCAAAGGATGGAGAAACACATAAGCAGGAGGCCAGTTCATTAGGTTCACTTAGAAGATTACTGGGCAGATTGCCTAGATGATGTGGAAGTAAGAAGAAAGAGTTATCAAAGATTGACATTAAAGCAGATCTAGACATTGGATTGCATTCCTGTTCCTCTACAAATGCATTAGGATGATGGCATTAGAATATCAAAAGAGTATGAAGATAAGAAGATCTACACTGAGACTATCTCTCCTCCAGATTGGAACCAGCCAGAGGTAACCTCTCTTAACCTCATAAAAACAAGGGTCATGACATTGACCAAGGCATAAGTGGAGCAACAGGTGGTTGCTTTGAAATCCAAGGGGGTGGTCATCACAATAGATAAAAAGAGGAAGAGGCAAGAATTGCCTGAGGAAGAATATGATTATTTCTTGGAAGATAAGAGGCAAAGCCTGGAGGCCAAGCGGGCCAAAGTAGCTACATCAAAAGAAGCTAAGAAAAGTGCTGATAGTGGCATCTACATATCACCAAGGCCATCCCCTCATAAAGTACAAGGTCCATTCGTTGTTGGTACAATGTCCAAAATGCTGGAAGAACAATATGCAGATGCAGAAGAGCCTGGGATTACTTATCAGGATTTGGAAGAGGGGGAGGATGAAGAGCCATTGAAGAGAAAACCCAAAGATGTATTACTAGGGGATAATATCTCAAGACAAAAGAGAGGACCAGGGCCAACAATGAGAGGGTCAACTAGCATGCAATCAAGTGTCCTACTTTAGGAACAAGGAGGTGAGGGGCTCACCAAGATGGAACAGATGTTTGTTTCCCAGCAATCTGCATAGAACATGGATGCAAAATTAATGATGCCTAAGAATAAGGATGAGGGGACAATACAAAAGGACTTTCAAAATAATGTCCCCATCCCTATAATTGTGAAGTTCAAATTAAACTAGCTCAGGAAGAGAGACTAGGAGAAAAGAAGAGAATGAATGATCCTTCTTTGCCACTAGATGATACAATTGACCTCACAGACGATGATGTGATGAAGGAGGTGACATCAAGTCCTCCTAAGAGCCTAGTCAGGAATACAACATTAACACCCCAAGGTACACTCTAAGTACAAAAGACCACCAGAAATGAAGAGGAAGTTGAAGATCTAGAGATGGTGGCAAAGAGCATTGGCTTAGAGGGGTTGATCAGAAAAGTCACCAGCCCAGTAGCAATTGATTTGACATATGATGGAGCTAAGGATGAAGAAAAGGATAAAACCATAGAGCATGTACAGATTAAAGATAACCCATCCATGGATATAGATATCCACACTGAAGTGCTTGCACAACATATAATGTTCATGATATTGGTAGACATGTTGGGGAGAAAGATAAAGAACAACAGAAAGTAACATCTAGACAAACAGGTCCCATGAACACATCCAGATCCCAAGATCCAAAAGATACATAAGTGTTAATATCTAGATAGGAAGGTCCATTGAATAAAGATGATGAAGATAAATTAGAGCAGGTAGTGGATCATGGTGATCAAGAGGTTCACTAGGATATACAAAATCCCAGCCATCAAGGACCTAATGTGGACACCTCTCAACCTCAAAATGATCAGCAGTTGCAAAATTAGAATGTATAGCCATCTCAGGATATGCATATTGACACAAATAAATAGGATGAGGATGCCCAGACAGAGGTTCCTATGAATGAGGAACTTGCTAAAGAGATGTCTGGAGATCAGAATTAGACATTTGGAGGTGTTTTCAAGAACCAATATCAACAACTAATGTGTGATGAAGTTCTTACTAGAGAAGATCAACAGCAGAATGTCAGTCCAAACATTCCAAAGGATATGAATGTGGAAATACATGATGCTCACATTAAGAAAACTGACTAGCAAGGGTCTGGATCTAGTCCGCCCTACTTACACATGAGGTGAATCAGCCTCAAATTCTTGATTCATCAAAATTTGATATTTCTTTATTATTTTTAGTAGAGGTTGCAAAACCAAAGTGCAGAACTAGGGCCACCATAGTAGTGAAAAGAGACCCCATCACAGGAAGGAGGACAACTCAAATGAAAGATTTCATTAAGGGATTGGTGGCACTAACAAATGTGCCTATCATAGCCTCTACATCCCTGACATTAGTGTCTCAACAAGAGATCATCAAATTAGATGCCTTGAAGCACCAAGCACATGTGATGAATGATTGGTTCGACAAGTTCTTACATGATGGGGATAAAGTAGTGAATATATCTTTGTCCAATTGGGAATTGCTAAGTAACATGAAGAAGAAGGTTGATGACTTGAAGAAAGAGGTTGGTAAGAGGTTGATCAAGAGTAGTCAATATTTAACCACATTGAAAGATATGAGGAGGAAAGATGTAAGCACCCTTATGACAAAGAATTTCCTGACATCCCAAACATTACCATAGTTAGATACTTGGTTTGAGGACATAAGATTTGAGGTTAGTATATTGAAAAGGTGCAATGTTAGATGACTGACAACAGTATAAAAGAACATGAGCTCATGGTTGAGGAGTTAGAAATTTTGGAAATTTTGGAAGGAGAAGTTGAGGGATAAATTGAGAATCAGGATGAAGAGTTTTCTATCAAGGCCTTCAGGGATAATCTCTCTTTAGTTCTAGAAGATCATGTTCAACACTTCTCAGAGGATACAATTGATCAGGCCATGTTAATGAGATACAAGATTGATGAATATAATAAAGAGCTAGATAATAGGACCAACAAGTGGATATCTTTGTAGGAACAATTGAAGGCTCAAGAACATGTTGCTACAAAGGCTAAGGTGCAAGATAGAGAAGAAATAGATAAGGCCCTAAGAGCTTAGAGATTATCCAAGGCAATAGATGCTAGATAACATAAGAGCCATCTACAAATGAGGAATCAGATGGGAAAGCATAGTGAAGAGGTCACATTGAACAAGTCAAAATTTAGAAGATTCTAGAATGCTAGCTAGACTCCGCTAGATTGATTGCCAAATGCAATCATGTGCCATGTTTCATCCTGATTGTTGATTGATGTTGAATTGATCCTGATCATTGGATCTATTGTAACTGCATCCTCTCCTTGTCCTATAAAAGGAGATGGATCACCTTTTGTACATTATTAGGAGCTTAATCAAGAGGGAATTATTCAGCTTTGTGATCACTAAGTATACTTTTGTGACCTAGCATTTCCCCATGGTTCTTTCTTGAGACCAATTATATATATGCATACATTTTGAATATTGAATGAAATAGAGATTTAGATTACAATTTCCATCGTAAATCTTTAGTAATCTTTGTGGATATCATCTTGATATGTCATTATGATTTGCTATGTCCCTTGGAGTGCATTTCAACTAGTGAGTATTGTTGTTATCCTGTTCCTTTGAATATTAGCATCAACCATGTGTAGTTGTGGAACATCTTGGAGAAGCATGGTTTGATTTTATCTCTTTTCATGAAGAATTGAATTGTGCATATGGAAACTCACTCATTTCAGATAATTTTAGAATTTTAGTTCATTTCTTTTAAATTTCATTAATCATCATCATCAACTGCAAATATTGATACATGATAAGCAAAACATACTAAATATGCAAACATCCGTAGATAACTGGATATCCTATGCATATTTGAACAAACCGCATGTAAGATTGAAAATATCATGCAAATACTTGGAAACAATGATAACGATAATAGAAATATCAGCTTGTAGGCACAATATTTAGAATAATTTAAGGTGTAGAAGAAAAATCAAGTGAAGATTAGTTCAAATTTAAGTAAATTTGGAAGAACTAATCAAAGTTACATAGATGATCATGAACAATCAAAACCAGAGTGAAGATCAGAAGAATTGATTAAACTTATAGTAAATTCACATGAATATGTGCATATCTTGATTAGAGATTGTAGACTTTAACATCAATTGTGGAGATTCATGCAGAACAAGTGAAACAGAGTATATTATTACATATCTGGATACAAATTACATTAAATTTCTTGCATAAGGCCCCTAAATGATTAATAACAAATTCACATCAAAACCATTGAGAGATTATTAGGAGATCATGGCCTAATCAACGGAGACTTGGAATCATGAATTCATCCCAAATTTATCATATTCTTCAAGAGGATAAAGGTTTGTTTTGTGAATTTTTATCTCTGTTAATATGACTAATAGTTGTATCAACAAGGCACAAGCAACCATATTTCTAGTTGAGCCACAAGAGCTAGAGATTTTAGATCAACAAGATGAGAAAAAATTAGAGCCCGTATATGAGGTCTCCTTTAATCATTCAAGCATAGTTTCAAGGGGATGCCCTATCAAGCATCTGGCCCAGTTGGAGACATATCATGAAGAGTCACCACTTGTCATTCTTATCTCTAAGCATGAAGTTGAGCATCAAAATGAGAAGAATCAACCCACTTACTCATCTCCCAATAGTTGCATTCCCAATTAGTTCATGTGGGTAAGTGAGTTTGATTTTACTCTCAAAGTGGCATTTCATCAATTTGTTGCATGCCCACTCTTTTTCCACATCTTGTTAGTTATCCATAAGCTAGGAAAGCATTGTAAATTGTTGAGAAAGGGTACTTATTTTGAAAAACCAGTTAATGTCTTTGTTTAAGTTAGTTTCTTGATTGGTTAGTTTAGGTTTAGGATAGGTTTGTTTCTATTTTAGTTTTCCTTTCAATAAGTGATGTTGCACTGTATTGTACCCTCATTAGGAGGATGTTTGCCTTGTTTGTTTTGCTTTGTCTTGTTATTTGGAGGCATGTTTAGTTTTGTGTTGGTCTTAGCAACCCTTGTCCTTGTTGTTGTTGCTATCCTTTTGACTCTATGCCCAATGGATTGATAAGGCCTTTGGAACCTAGTGTTTAGCAGGCAAGCAACCCTGCATAGTTGCCAAAATGTTGTACTATTTTACCTTCCATCCAAATAGCCTAAAGATCCATGAGATTCTAAGTGTTTTCCCTTTGAAGTGCAAGGAAAAAACCACCAAATTGGCTAAGTCCAAAATCCTAAGTGTTTTCCTTGTATTTTCTACCTTTTCAAAGTTTCAGATCTTGAGGTTCTCCTCTTTGCTATGCCATTCTTGTCATCTACGAGCACCACCTTGGTTACTTGTAATTCACCTAAGTGTTTTAGGTACTGGGGGTTAGGATTTTTCTCTTCCTCCTTTTTTTGAAGGTGGAGGGTGGAAGGTTTACCAACCGAAGTCCTCTGGTTTCAAATGTTTCAGTATTGTGGAGCTCGGCGCTCAGGGTTGCTTTCTTTTTCTTTCTATTTGGTAAGGAGGAAGGCAAGAGGCCCAATCACTAAAGTCTGCCAAGTTTCTCAATTTGCCTAAGTATTTTGGAGTTCAGCAAGTAGGAGTTCCCTTTTTCTTCTTTTCTATTGAAAGGTGGAAGATTGAAGGTCTGAGGTCTAATCCTTGATAAAACTTCATTAGTCCTTCTAATTATTGCGGAGTCAGGAGTCGAGTGGTTCTTTCCAAAAGCACAATGCACAGTGAAGGCCTGATCTCCAAAGCTTAATGGTTTCTCTATTGCTCCTTCCAAACTTTGGAGATCGGGGTTTCCTTCTTCACCTTTCAAAGGTCTGATCAAACAAAGCTCAATCAGTCGAGGCCCAACCTATTTTTCCTTCCAATCGCTTTCTACTATTCCTAACATGACAAGACTGCTCAATGACCTTCCTAGCCACCATTAATGCTTCTTCAGAGCCTAATTACTTCTGGGAAGCAGATTTCTTGCCCCCCTATGCCACTGTTGCTCCTTTACATTAAATTTCTTGTACCCAAGGCATGGGCAGATGTTCTTCTTCAGTAGATTTCTAGGGTAGAGCCATGTGGGCATGCACCAAGGACACAAAAGTGAAGTTATTGCAGCATGGGTGACTAGTTTTCCTTGTTGACCACTCTTCCTCATGTCCATGACTACTACAATGTGATCTAAAAAGCTATATATGCTTGTATTTGAGATGTATTTCTGTTGGTTGGTCACTAGGTATTTATTTAGGTTGAAGCACTTGATGTTTGATCATGACCTCATGATATTTCTTAGAATTGTATGAATCTGATGGACTATGTCCTCTTCTAGACCTCTTTGTCTTCATTTCTAGTTCAACTATGGTGGGAAGATTGTCATCCTATGTCTTTTTTTATCTGTATTGAGCTTTTCTTACTTTGTAATGACCATTTAGCCTTCATGATCAATATAATAAATTGATATTTTGCCTCTCTTATACTTCTACACTATGTTTACTTAAATTTTGTAGGCTTATTTTGTGGATGATTCATCCCTCCTGTAGTTACAACTTTCTACCTCAAACCTCTATTAAAGTTATAAGTATGTGTGGATCCATATAAATATTGAGATCATTTTCATGTTATGTCAGTCCCAACCAAACACTAAATCTTGGTGCATCACCTTTTAATTCTAGTTTCTCCTTCTTCCCCTTTTCTTTGGTGATCAATAGTATAGGTTTAGTTGATTTCTTTGAACATTAAGTTTAGAAAGAGGAACCAACCTTCTTTGGAGGTCTGATCTCATCTATAAGGTCTCACACCTTGAGATCAATCCCACTATGTCATTGGAATGCTTGAACGAGCTTCAAGCAGGGTACAATTCTAGGTGATAACAGTTACCTTGAAGAAGGGGAAGGTATTGAAGATTACAATACAAGAAGAGAAGAGTTTGGAGAGTGCAATGAAGAGGAATGTAGCCTATCACACCAAGTGGTTCAAAATGCTATAACAATGGAAGCATTCCATGTTAGTGAGGAAATTTAAGTACACTAGTAGAATTTTGGCAAATAAATGACTACGTGACTAAAACTTTTAGTCAGAACTAAAAATGACTAAATTCTACTAATTTTTTGCAACTTAGCTATGAATGAGTAAATAAATGACTAATTTGGTCATTACTAAAAAATTATTTAGTCACAAATAAAAATGGCTAAATAGTTAGTCATTTATTTAGTCACAATCCATTTGAATAAATCATTTTAGGAATCAAGAATCAATAGCCCACCAAAATACTCTAAAACTTTTGTCCAAATCTTATTTTCAAGCGTAGCCCACCAAAATGGAGTTTTCATTTTAATAAACATACTCTAAAACCTTGGTTGAAACCTTATTTTTGGGCATAGTCCACCAAAATGGAGAAGTGTTTCAGTAAAGAATGATAGAGAATGGTAAGGGGATGTACATGACAGGAGGCATATGATTCATTGCTTCTTATCTCATTCCTGCTATTCTCAACAAGGGTTACATTGTTCGTGCTACTGTTTGTAATCTAGGTATTTAATTAACATATATTTGCATAATTTAAAATTCCTTCAAATGCTTTTCAAGTATCAATGTAACCTATATAGGGTTTAGAATGATTTCTTTTAATTTAAAAAAATAAATAAATGATGTATTTGCCTGTGATTAGATAATGTGGAGATCTCCTAAATTTTCCCCAGCTCACTGTCCTCTTTGGCACTGTATTTATTACTCTATTTGCTAGGGTTTTTCATGTGACATCTTTAATATCTTCATGATAGTGGCTTTTAAGTAAATCTTAGTCTTTACTTTAATCTTTATCATGGTAACCTAATAAATCTAGAGCATTTTTTCTTTCAGAGTCAATCTTAGTGTTGGAAATTGATGATGAAGCTCCTGGATAAATATTCCAGGGTAGTTATTGTTGGCAAGAGACACAGTATAGCTACATGAGTGTTGTCATTGATGGCAAAAAAGTTCATCACACCCATCCACAGGACATGGTATGCCTATACTGGAAGTCAGATTGAAGAATGTTGTGGTCCGATAAGCAAGAATAGAGCATGTGGCAAGGTCTGACAGTCAGGTCCAGATATCTCAGAGGAAGTATATCAGTAAAGTGTGGACTTGGGGAAGTCAAGAGGAGTACCTTGACTAATAGATTCTAGGGATTAAGCCTCCGATGATGAAAGAGTGAAGAGATATGAGTACCTAAGCATTGAGTTCCTATTTGACAGAGTTAACAGAGGAAGAACTGACCGACAGAGCATCAGACCTTAATCCGGATGAGATATTGATGGTGATCAAGATTCCTAAGGTATCACTCATGATTGGTTGACATGATTGATGACTTATATAAGCATCTCCTTGATATGCATCACTTGGTAAGCAAGGATTCAGAGTTTAGGAAAATATTGACTATTTCAGATGCCGACTAGAAAGGTGTTGAAATCATTGGTGCAGATATATATACCAGATGGATTTAGATGTGAAGGTGTGAGTTGTGTGTTGGGAAGTGTGAAGAAAAGAAGAAAAGCAGTGTGAAGGCAGTAAGACAGGTCTGGAATGTGACAGGACAACATCACTAAAGAAGAGGTAGAATGAAGTGCAACATATCAGTATATTGAACCTAACCGGAACTGAACCTCAGCATGTGTGGATGCTTCTCATCAGTTCAAGTATCTTGTCACCTTATACTTTGTAGACAATGAGTCTCTTGTAGGCAGTGAGCCTCTTGTGAGCAGTGTGCTCAGGTAGTAAGCCCTAATTGGCAAGTGCCATTTTGTACTATCTTATTCTTCTAATAGAGAATACAATCTTGGGTTAATCACCCCGTGGTTTTTCCCTTAATAGGGTTTTCCATGTCAAAATCATTGTGTCATGTGTATTGATGTTATTTCCATTTCATGGTTATGTTTGTTTATTTGATTTGATGCTGCATTAATTGTTAAGGAAGATCAGAAAGCTAAATAATTAAGATAATTGATTCATCCCCCCTCTTAGTTATCAAGAATTGGTATCAGAGCAAGGTTCCTCCAAACAGAGCTTAACAGCTTGAGGAAGATCTGGGAATCTCAATGGATATGTATGGTATGAGGGAACAACTTCAGTCTACCCTAGATGATCTTGAGCAATCTAACTCTAAAGTCAATGAATTGAAGGAAAGACTCAAACAAGCTAATGATTTCATAAATGAACTAAAAGAGAAATTGAGTATCTCTATGAAAAAGAGAAAGGATCTACTTCAGCAATTGGCAAGTCAAGGTGAAGCCAATAATACAAATGATGCAGAGGCATCCACACTAAAACCTTGACATACAGCATGTATGTCTACAACCCATCATCATCATCATATTTTTCTCTAACACTGTTAGCATCATCATATTTTCTCTTGCCGACCGATATCCTCCTGCAGACAAACCTTCGACCTTTCGCCTGTCAGCAGCATCATCATATCCGGCTATCGGCAGCATCATCACATTTGGCAAGCGCAAACATCCTCCTGATGTTCACTGTTCATCTTACCGCCAAACTCTTTCTGTAGCATCATGATGTTCAACATCATGTTCATCAGCAGGATATAAAATATCCGGTTCCCTCCATATATCCTGATGACGACAACTTCATGCACCTTTCCTTCGATGCATACGTCACCCGATATCCTGATGATGATTATCCTGATGACGATGACGTCACATGCAGCTCCTCCAATATCCTGCTGTCGGCCAAACTTAACATTTTCAGCCCGCGATGGTTTTATCAACCCGATCTTCTACCTTATGCCGATACGCTCCTCCTCGGCAACACCTGATGATGATCACCCCAATGCACATTCACTTTATGCAATCAACTGCATCATGCTCATCTCCATCTACTCGGATGACGCCCGAAGTAACTGCAGGATATACACAGAAATATCCTGATGATGCCGTTGTGACGAATTTCCAAACTTAACGGATTCTGATCCGCCGAACCTCCTGGGGTGACCCGATCTGCTTCCTGGACAACTTTCCAGACTCTAACTATCAGCACGACTTAGCACATGCCCATGCTAGGGTTCTCAGCACATCTCGACTGCGATCCTACAAACATGCATGCAAACAAACACAAAATGCAGACTAAATCCTAAACTACTATACATGGCCATTCCACCGATTCGACGAATCAATCGGTGGAATGGATCAGCGAATCCATGCAACCACCAGAACAGCAAATCGACCACACAATGGAATCCAAACAGAGAATTGACACAACATGATCTCTTTATTGATTTCAAAAGATGCAAATACAATATTCTATCTCTCTCTCTCTGTCTCACTCTCTGCAACCTAGCTCCTCAATCTGTATCTATCTCTAAAACCAACCGATCCTAATACATAAATAGGATTTCCTGCGAGTACTACCACTCGATTCCAAGCGACTGGGAGATCTCTCCAGGCGGCTGGGAGATCCAACTGGACATACAGCATAACAGCTGTCATAACAAACTACCTAAAAATAGTAAAGTATGGTCAACATGACCTTATTACATGCATTGGTCTTATCAGACCTTCTTGGAAACATTAACAAGACCTATAACAAACTAACTGCCTCATGGAGGCCAGATGTCAGGTAGGTGCTCCTGCACCAACAAATGAAGACATGAAGGAGAAAACCAAGCTATGTGAAAAGTTGTCAAAAGAGGTCATTATGGTAAGACATGAAATGGAATTAGGAGTTATGAAATTCACCCAAGAAATTGAAGAGAAAATAAAAACTAAAGATGATCTAAGACAATCTCTCAAGGAGAAATCAGAAGACTGCCATAAAATGGATAGAATAATCAGACATCTGGAATCTGACCTTGAAGAAGCAAGAGATAATGAAGATCAACTTGAGAATCAGATTGACACTCTTAAAAGGGATCTTCAAACAACAAATGAATACAAAGAGAAATTCAAGATAAGCTCTGCTCAACTTGAAGTTCTTCTTCAAAGCCAGAAAAGGGTAGATGACAAACAAGGCTTGGGGTATGAGAAAGGTGAAAGCTTTGGATCCGGTCAAAAGAACTCTGGATCAGGAAATCCAAGGAACAGACCTAGAAGACCTCTGGTAAGACAACCAAATGCTCAAAGATATCCATGCTTCAATGGATATTGCCACAATTGCAATAACTTTGGTCATAAAGCTAATCAGTGCAAAAGAAGAATAAATCAGACTAATTCATCCTTCTCTGGACAGTGTTTCAATTGCAAAAGGTATGGTCACAAATCTCATGAGTGTAGAAATATGCGAATGAACAATTCATTCAATGGTAGATGTTTTGCATGCAATAGAATGGGACATATGGCTAATCAGTGTAGATCAAGAGGATATCAGTCAAATATGCAAAGAAATGTTGTTTGCTACAATTGCAATAGATCCAGTCATATTGCCAAATTCTACAGAAGTAAGAATCAGAACAATAAGGGTCCAGTACATCATAATCATAACCAAGACAAAGGGAAAGGAAAAGTGAATGTGGATGAAATTCAAATGGAGATGAATAAAATATGGGTGAAGAGAAGTATAGAAAATGATGGGGATGGATCCACACTAGAATCTAGTGCTGATATTCCTTCCAGAAACTAAATAGATGAGCTCTAGCTCAGGGGGAGTAACAAAAGAAAAACATTTTCCCCCAGCCAGTTAATTGGTGCCTGAAATTGGCACAAGGAAAGTTGCAGATTAAAGGGTTCTCAGAGGAACATCTAAATAAGCTTTGGTAAAGAGATGGAAGATCCGTAAGAAGTTTTGAACAGGTTAATCTTCCAAGACTAATCTGGTTCAACAGTCATCTGGTAAGAAGTAGGTTTTTCACAGTTAGATTTGATATGATTCAAACTAAGGAATCTTGATCTGCGGATAGATGAAATGTTTGGAGAAAGAAAGATAGATTGTGAATCATCTCCAAGAACAACTCTAAATGCCTCTCAGTAATCCAGAAAAGATTTTTCTCAAAATAAGGAGAACAAGGCAAACCAGAATGACTTAAGTTATGCATTTATTGCAACATGAAATTAGGGTTTGCAGAGAAATATAAGGGTTCTCTTATTGAACATTTGCTCATTTTACATTTGAGAAGAAGAGAAAAGGAGCTTTGGAACAAATTACCTCAAGCCCATCAAAGATCAATTGCAGAAGTCGATTCATCCAGCGATTCGATCTGGTTCATATTGTGAACCCTAGAAGCATAAAAGGTATTTTCCGCTCTTGAAAATCTCTCTGTGAAATTTTGAAAGATGGCTACTCCAAATGTGGTGAAGATCACTGACAGGCTGCGCCCTAAATTCAGAAAACATCCCTATAAATCCCTAGAAGTTGATCCCCTAGGTACATTTTCTAGCATTCCACATGGAATTCTGCATGTAGAAGATGTTAGGGTTTACATTCACGCAAACATTGAAGAATTTGGTGAATCCAAGCTGATGGATATCTACCACAAGGAACTGATAGATGAATCATTTGAACTAAAACCTCAGTATAAGGCCATTCAGGATAAACATTTTGGATAGTGCATTCATTTCCCCTGTTTTGCTAAGGATGATTGGGTCCAGTATGTTTTGAGCAGAGTGCATGACAACTTTATATGGTTGATGAGGCCATTTAAGATAAACAAGGAAGCAATTAGGGCAATAACTGGATTGCACTCATCCGGTGGGTTACCTACTCTAAAATTAGTCAAAAACCAAACTGTGAGTGAGGCTACTGGATCTAAATTTGATAAAAGAGTAATGACAGTTGAGGATATCACAGATCCGAACATCAACTTTGCCTCCATGATTATTGGCTACAAGATATATCACTCCAGCAGAGAAAATTCTATATCTGGAACAACAATCTACACTACTTATGAAATGTTGAGAAAGAATGCAGACTATGATCTTTGTGAACTCCTTCTGAGCCAACTGATGGAAAACCTACAAAAGATCAAGAAGGACAAGAAGAACTCTTTCAAGTATGGTGGGCTGATACTATGTTTGTTCTTCTACTTTATGAATGAGCTGCCTAGATCTAGTGGTTGGGTATCATAGAATGACAGACCTATTGCAATTCAAATTAGAGATTACTTGCATGGGCTTGGTGATGCCAAGGCACAAAACACAGCACTGTGGGGTTACCTCAAAAACTTCCAAAGCATGATGCAGGCTAGAGAAATAATTCCCCAATCCCTAGTTGAAAAATACAAGGATACAGTGTGCTTTATGGTAGAAACTGATCAATGTCTGATGGAGGTAGTAGAACCAAGAATAGTATGGATCATGCCAATGGGGTATGAAGTGGATGAGAAAATTGTAGAGCTGCATGTTTAGCACATGCTAAGTCAGCCCAAGGATCTCAAGGCAGAAAGGTTTGGAACCTTTGAAGAATTGAGTGTAAAGATTCATGTGGAGCTCAGACAACCAGAGATGAAGAGAAAAGTGAGAAAAGAAGTAGAGAATGTTGCCAAAAGGTATGGCATCTCAAAAGAGGCACTTGATGCAAATAGAGAAAAGATGGAAAGGGCAGAAAAGGAAAAGGAAGAGGCAAAAAAAGAAAGTGCTCCAGTAGAAGCCTCCTCCCGGACTAGATCCTCTAAGAGCTCTGCATTTACTAAGAGCTCAAAGGCATCAAAACCAAAAGCAAAATCATCTGGTAAAGGAGAAAAGAGAACTAAGACAAAGGCCACAATATCTTATTCTAGTCAAAAGGATGATGAAGAGACTGAATCTAATGAAGAGGTCAAGAAAATGAAGAAGAAGAAGAAAACATCTAGTGAACCCTCTACCGGTTAAGGCAAAGAAGAGAAGGCAGAGGAATTTGTTGAAAGGCCCACTCTGTCCATTAATGATGTAGTCAAATCAGTCACTGTGGATGGGAACCTACAACTAATGACTGAATTCTATGATGATTACAATGAAGCTGACCAGAAGATCTTGCAAGAAGCCACAATCAAGTATCTGAATATCTACAATAAGGCTTTTATTGAAATCATATCTCTCATTCCCAAAAGCCTAGAGAAGGAATTAGAAATAAGGAAGAATAATGCTAAGGCAAAGGATCTTGAGATCCGAGAATAGATAGCTATTCAACTATATCCTTCAATCACTCTGAAGAAAATGAATATGATCTTCAAAGATTACAAGGATGAGTTTCGGAGCAAAGCTAGAATGAATTAGCTTATACTCAGAGAAACTGAAAAAGTAGCAAAAGAGACAGAAGAGATCCTCTAGAATGTATACAAAAGATTCAACATTCCCATTATAGAGGACGTAAGTGATGAATCTTCTAATGTTGAAAGGCAAAGTGCATCAAAGAAAGACCCTACTAAAAAGATTATAGAAGAGGTAAAGGAGACAAGTGAAGAGAAAACGAAGGACCTAGATTCCTCTGCTCTCAAAGAGGAAGTCCATAAAGAAGCAAACATCTCTCCTCTGGTTTCCCCTGTAGACTCCGGATCTAAAGAAGAAAGAGTATAAGAGAAGATCAATCAAGAAGCAGAGGAGAAGGAAAAAGAAGATGACAGTAGTAAGGCTACAGAAGGAGAGAAAACTCTAATAGAGAAGGTCACAGATGATAGTGGTAAGGCTACAGAAGGGGAGAAAACTCTGTCTCCAGTAAGAGACATAGTAGAAGCAGTCAAAGATTTCATGACCAAAGAGATGATAGAATTTGATGAACCAGAACTACTTCAAGGTCCATTCAATTTTGATTCCCTCTCCCCAGTTCAAACCATGAAACTAGCATCCTTCACTCAAGCAAAGGTAAAAGAAAAACTGCTGAAGTCTCACATGGAAGACTGTGAGCTCATAGAAACTGCATCCGGTGTATTGGAGAAGATCATGCCATCCTTCCAAAAGTATCCTTCGGCCTCCACATCTGGTAATCTAAAGTCTCTTGTAAATTCTGTTAATACACATTTTAACTCTTTAGAGAAAGTAGCAAAAGAGAAAGTCTGGAAAGAATTTTTGGATAAGAGATTCTCTGAAATATAAGGTCTAATTTCAAATGATAGGAGAGTTATGGATATTGGGATAAAGAGCTTAGAAAATGCTCTCAAAGATGGCAGAGATATTTACAAATTTTGTTTATCCTAGCCTAAAGTGACCAAGGACATTGAGAAGAAAGTAAAAGAGCAAGAGGATAAATTGTTAAGTTTATCTCAAAGTTTTGATCCTCTCTCCTCCTCCATAGTAAATCAAGAGTGTCAGACTATTGCAGTCATAAATGAAATAAAGATGCTTGAGAAGGAGAAGAAAAATGGAATAAACAGGTTGAGTGAACTTAGAGGGATTATTATCCCTAAGTTAGAGGCCATGCATGAGGCCCTAACTGATGCACAAGCCATAGCCTGGACAAATGATCCAACAAATCTTAAGAAAGCAGAAGCTTTTGCATTCTTGTTGAGTGGTCACATCTCAATTTTGGACAGGATGAAGCAGAGTTGGGCAATAGAAGTTGTACAATTGAAGAATACTTTTGCAGATGTACTTCAATATATGTAAGTATAACATATATATTCATTTATGCGGCTAAGTATAGTTGGATTTTTGGGATTTTTGGTGTGTGGATCCTACCCTTTGCCATTGATGTTAAAGGGAGAGTGAGGAGCAGTGAAAAATGTGGAATCTAGCTAAGGGGGAGCTCCGGAAGAGTGTACATTAGAACAGAGCATCAGCCAAGGGGGAGTGCAATATGACAGTCATTTTTCACTAAGTGTTGCTATCAATGCCAAAGGGGGAGATTGTTGGCAAGAGACATAGTATAGCTACATGAGTGTTGTTATTGATGGAAACAAAGTTCATCCCACCCATCCGTAGGACATGGTATGCCTATACTGGAAGTCAGATTGAAGAATGTTGTGGTCCGATAAGCAAGAACAGAGCATGTGGCAAGGTCTGACAGTCAAGTCTAGATCTCTTAGAGGAAGTATCTTAGTAAAGTGCGAACTTGGGGAAGTCAAGAGGAGTACCTTGACTAATAGATTCTAGGGATTAAGCCTCTAGTGGTGAAAGAGTGAAGAGATATGAGTACCTAAGCATTGAGTTCCTGTTTGGTAAAGTTGACAGAGGAAGAACTGACCGACAGATCATCAGACCTTAATTCAGATGAGATATTGATGGTGATCAAGCTTCTTGAGGTATCACTCATGATTGTCTGACATGGTTGATGACTTCTATAAGCATCTCCTTGATACGCATCACTTGGTAAGCAAGGATTCAGAGTTTAGGAAAATATTGACTATTCTGGATGCCGACTAGAAAGGTGTTGAAATCATTGGTGCGGATATATATACTAGATGGATTTAGATGTGAAGGTGTGAGTTGTGTGTTGGGAAGTGCAAAGAAAAGAAGAAGAGCAGTGTGAAGGTAGTAAGATAGGTCTGGAATGTGAAGGTAGTAAGATAGGTCTGGAATGTGACAGGACAACAGCACCAAAGAAGAGGTAGAATGAAGTGCAACAGATCAGTATATTGAACCTAACCGGAACTGAACCTCAACATGTGTGGATGCTTCTCATCAGTTCAAGTATCTTGTCACCTTATACCTTGTATACAATGAGTCTCTTGTAGGCAGTGAGCCTCTTGTGAGCAGTGTGCTCGGGCAGTAAGCCCTAATTAGCAAATGCCATTTTGTACTATCTTATTCTTCTAACAGAGAATACAATCTTGGGTTAATCACCCCGTGGTTTTTCCCTTAACAAGGTTTTCCACGTCAAAATCATTGTGTCATGTGTATTGATGTTATTTCTATTTCATGGTTATGTTTTCTTATTTGATATGATGCTGCATTAATTGTTAAGGAAGATCAGAAAGCTAAAATAATTAAGATAATTGATTCACCCCCCCTCTCAATTATCAACAGTTATTATCTATTTCAACAAATCTTCTAAAGCATAGTCATCAGGAAACTTCAGTTCTACCCTTGTACCTCTACCTATAGCTTTGGAGTCTTATATTTAAATGGGATATAACTTGTACCATTATTCATATATTCTTGTATCCTATTTTAAAATGATACCCCTGTCTCCATATGCCATATTTCCATATGAGTGGCTATAATATTTGGATAAATAACTAAACTATCATGTGTTACTAATAAAACCAATGACCATATATAATGTCAAACTTAGACAAATAGAGAAATGTCTCTCAATGATACAATTCAACAATAGGATAGCCACAGGTTTGAGAAATCAAATAATTATGGCCACACATTATTGCCTTGGAAGACAAATACAAGCCAAAAATTTAGTAGATGCTCTGATAGACTGATACCACTTGCTATGCTCCTAGGGCATTTTGATATAACCCTTAGTAGCTAAATATAAATGAATATAGTACTTTGGGTGTAGGTTGATTGGGGTAGTCTTCTTACTTCTGCACTTGTAAAAAAGGTTGGCATTTGGGTATAAAGTTTCAACATATATGGTGAGTGTTAACATGTTGGCACCTGACTTTTAATTATAGGGTTCCATAATAAGACAATTAAGGAATGTGGGAACTTCTTGAAGTGTTGTAGTCTAGAAAAGTGTAAATTTGAATAACCATGTGATTATTTTTGGTGCAAAAAGATGGTTCTGGGGCACCAGGAGGTCAATCATGGATAGTAGATTGGCTTAAATTTGATAATTCTTATTTCAAGGTACAGAGTAGAGCTGAATTGAACCTCATGTACTAGAATTTACCTTGATCATGAATGAGCAAAAGTTTTTTTTTCTTTATTTTGTGAAGGACATAAAAGAGAGGAGGGACCTAGATCTTTTGGTATTGCTGACTGACACTATTCTTTTTGAAGATCCTAGATTCAAGGTGATTCTTTAACTGGTTGTACTTTAGAGTCCCCATGGACCTACTCTGGTCATTTGTGGTGGTTAATATAATTTCCTTCTTTCTTTCTAGTTCTTCAAGCTCAAAAAGAATACTCCATTTTAATCTACCCTTATTTTTTCAAAACTGGGCATTTTAAAATCCATCTTGAACTCCAACAAAGCTTGATGTCAATTTATGCAAGTTCAAAGAAGCTAAAGAATATTGATGAAATATGTCAAAAGAATCAATCTTTCCATTGACATAACATACTAATAATGCTAAGCCGGTATCTTAAGTCTTGTAGGAAATCTTTTTCTCCTTTTTGAAAAAATTGAGAAACATTTTACAAGATAATTCAACTTAGTGAAGGAAATATGCATCTGAAATAAAGTTTTAGAGGATGCCTATAGTTGATTCCTTTTCAATAATAAGGAAAGTACTGATTGGATTTTAAATTTTTTTACAGGTATATGCTAAGAAATATGCAGTTGATCGGGATGTATTTTTCAAGGACTATGCAGAGGCTCATGCAAAACTTAGTAACCTTGGTGTCAAGTTTGATCCTCCTGATGTAAAGTAACTCAACTCCTTAACACTCTCTGCCTGTCATATTCATTTTTCATTTTTTTGTTGTTTCATGATGTTCATTTGATAAGCTTAATTTTATGAGAATATTTATTTGGGGGATTAGAAATGATAAATTCACATATCATGGTATTAGTTAAGGTTTGAAAATATTATTTTAAAAGTTGTCTTAAAAAGTCTCTTATGCATGATGTTGAAAGAAACGGAACCTCCAAAACAATCAGGAAAAAAGAGATCTGCTATGGTTTTTTGATATTTTATATATCATAATTCACATGATCTTTATGTGTTTTGATAAAATGCCTGACTATTGTCATTTTGTTAGTTGACATCTTGAACATTGTAATTTTGCCACTAAGTCAACATTTAAGCTACTTTGGGTGTAGGTGGATCAATAAAGCTGGGTTTAGTATGCATATATGTTCATATATAATAGGGAGGGGATACATCTCCAAGCTCATGAGGGCTATTACAAGCAAATGCCATGACAAGAAAATTGCTATGGATTGTGATGGTATTCCATCACCATGAGACAAGGCAGTGAACTATTCAAAAAAATGCCTCAAAGAAATGTGGTTTCAATGTACTTGTCATAAATTTCCATCACCATGAGACCACATTTCTTTGAGGGATTTTTTTCAAATAGTTCATTGCCTTGTCTATGCTCCTGCCATGTTGTCATTGGAATATGCATGCTCCTACCATTATTATTTGTTCAACACTTGTCTTGAATTTCCCTTTTAGCTAGTAGTACCCTTCTACAAGGATGTCTTTTGTGACAATACTATGACAGCCTTTGTGACTGTCCTCAACACTATCTTCTTTAAGATAAAACTGCCCTCTCAATCAATAATGAAAATGTATGTTTTGAAGAAAATTTTCACCTTCCAGTGTGCCTTAAATCGTATCATTGTGATCTCTCCTCTGGTGCTATTGTCGCTTGAAGATTACTATCCTCTATATCATGAAATTTTTAACAATGCATTGTCATTGTGGTTCAATCATGCATTCTACTCTTTAAAATTTCCCTATTGTCATGAATTATTCTTACCCTAGGTCATAAGCACTTCCATCAACATTTTTCTTCATGAAGACTCTAACAATGCCTTGGAACTGTCATCTATTGAGTTTTAAATTTTTTATTTTATGACTGTCTTGTGGACTATGATTAAACCCCTTGTCATTGTCATATGAATGGCTACTATCACTTGTTATTATCATAGTCCATCTTATTTAACTCTATCCTTGATGATCATGAATTGTCTACTAACAACTCACTATCTTGTGTGTCTTTAAAGTCATTCACACTTAGCTCATAGTGAGGTATTTTGTTTAGTTCTCATTTTCATATCCTAATGGAGTTATGATCTTTGATAAGACCTATAGGTGTGATTATATAAATGCACCATAAGGACTATCCTCCAGGTCCATACTATGTATTTGGTTGAATATTATCTTATGGACTATCCTCTTTACCATCTGACTGTATTCTTAAGGACTATCCCACTTCAAGTAAACCTCTCTTTCCCATGATCAACACCTTGAAATTGACTATGGTAGCTCCTTGAGATATTGTCTATGTACTCCTTAATACACTTGTAGGTTGTCATCTTTTGAAACTTTGTGAGATGGAAATATTTATTAGTTTACCATACTACTTTGAAGACAATGAACCCTTGACAAGATTTACGATGTTTTAAAATCTCTCTTGACTGCTCAGTTACTTGTCTTTATGTATCTTTTAAAGTTCATCATACTACCCTATCACTGTTATTATTAATTTCAATGCCCCCTTCATGGTTATGCCATGGACTATCATTGTTTATTTAAAGTCATGACTATGATATCCTTTTGGGAATCTATAGGAAAGTGTCATGCCTTACTTTGAAGTCCATTTCCTTAAATCTTTGCTCTCTACTTGTTTCTCCTATCCTAGGGCTTGGGGTCTCCTTTTTCTCTTTTCCCACTACATAGCTTGAAGTCTTGTATTCTGATGTGCCACAGACTCCTTCCAATTTGGGCAGTAGACTCCATTTTGTGAGAATGAATGGTCAATAAAGAGTCAAAGTTTGATACTACTCCCATTGACCCCAAAAATGTTTTCCTATGGGTTTTGAATCTCTTGGATGTTCCTGCAAAGAAGGAACTTCATCATCATCTTGAATCAAAGTAGCCTATGCCTTCAAATACTCTAAATTGAAACTTTATACAATGATCCTAGAAATGCATTAACTCTATCCTTTTATTATAATGGCTGTCATCTTTTACATTGGCTTTTCACATTGTGATTTTGATCACTTTATCACATATTCATATTAAATCATGTCTATTAACTATCCTTGTAAATATTTCTTCATTATTTCCCACTTTCACTCTTTACCTCTTAACACCATGGCCATGATGATTGTTATTGCTCTTAGATAGAGGCTATTGTCACTATCACCACTATCTCTTATTTTTTTCAAGACTTTGTCTCTATTATTCATGCTTGATAGTCATCTATACTTTCATCTTAGCCTTCAACCTTCTACAAAAATCTCTTCACTCCTACATACGTTGAATAGTTATCATTGTCTCTTTGTAACCTAACCAAAAACTATGTCTAAAGAGATCCTCTATTAGGATTTTATATGTGATTTTTGTTCTTTGTCATGTATATCTTCAGATATGAGGTTTTCAACAAAGGTTAACCATGCTCAAAACTACTTTCAAGATTAGGTAGCACCTTTGTTCACTCTATCTACCCTCAATCTTCTTGACCCTCTTCATTCTTTGTCTTCTTTACCTCATATTTGCAAGCCTATCTAGAAACATTGCCTCCTTTTAATGTATCTTAGTCTCTATTCCTTTGTGGTTGTCTCCTACACATTGTCATGCAACCATGGAAACCTCTCTTTGACTTGAATATGCTTTATAAACCTTGGTCTCCCCAAACTCTAGATAGTTGAAGTGAATGATCTTGAGAGGCCCCTGATAGAGATCAAGACTATCACTACGTTCTACATGCCTATTTGATAGTCTACAAGACCATACAAAGTTTGAAGATATTTAAAGGTTTAAAACATGCATAGGTAGGCTTGATGAGAGTCTAGAGAAGTGTGACAAACCTAAAAGTAAAAATGGTAAAGATTTAGACCTCAGGATTAAGACAAAGAAAGATCATAGTGAAATTACATTTACTTGAGAGTTTCTAGAGCATTTTCAAAAAATCCAATTTGTGTGTATCCTACAATCATTGTAGTCCATGAGACCACATTTTTTTGATGCATTCTATCAAACACTTCATGTGCCTTGTCCATGGTTCCACATTTTGCATACATCTCTACCATTGCAGTTGCAACTACAACAAATGATAAAATTCCTCTATCCTTCATGCTTTGATGGATGTCCATACCCCATTCCAAAGCTCCCATTTTGGTACAAGCAGGGAGTATGTTGGGAAAGGTTGTCAAATTTGGCTTTACACCTACTAATTACATTTGCTTGAAAGTTTCTAAATCCTTTTCAACCAATCTATTTTGTACATATCCCACAACCATTGCATTCCATGAGATGACATCTCTTTGAGGCATTCTGCCAAACAGTTCACATACCTTGTCAATGCTTCCACATTTTGCATACATGTCTACCAGGGCAGTTGCAACTACAACAAATGACAAAATTCCTCTATCCTTCATGCTTTGATGGATGTCCATACCCTGTTCCAAAGCTCCCATTTTGGCACAAGCGGGGAGTATGCTGGCAAAGGTTATTGAATTTGGCTTTACACCTGCTAATTACATTTGCTTGAAGGTTTCTAAAGCCTTTCCAACAAATCCATTTTGTGCATATCCCACAACCATTGCATTCCATGAGATGACATCTCTTTAAGGTATTTTGCCAAACAGTTCACATGCCTTGTTAATGCTTCCACATTTTGCATACATGTCTACCAGGGCAGTTGTGTAGAAGAGCATCATAACACTGCAAGGTGGTTGTTGGGCCTTCACGGTGATGTAGGGAAACTCCCTACATCACCATGAAGGCCCAACTACCACATTGTAGTGTTACACTGACCCAAACACCTTCCTATTTTAGAGTCATGCTAATGGGAATCATAATATTTTTGATGGGTGCAGGCAGACTAGGGTGGTCAAAGAGAGGACCATTCAATTATAAATATAATGGCATTTTTGTAATCAAGAACCATTATATTTTAGAGTCATTGGCATTGAGAACCATTCTATTTTAGAGTTGTTAGCAATTGTAGTGTGGAAGTAGCACAAGATGTTGTATATTTGCATAAGCTTGGTTTGATCTACATAAACAAAATGAAGAAATGTGGAGGAGAATGGGTTTGGATAATCTACTCTTTAGCGACTATTGCATCTTGTGCCATTGGAGGGTCGCTCAATAATGGAGCTACTCAAACATACATAGTCCATATGTCCAAGTCCCATATGTCTTCTCTCTTTGATAGTCATCAACTATGGTATTCATCTCTTGTCAAATCCTTGGTTGTTGAGGAAGATGGTGAATCCTAGAGCCTTCTTTACAATTACGATCAAGTTTTGCATGGGTTTGCAACAAAGCTCACTATTGCACAAGATGAGGCCTTGGAGAAGATGGAAGGAGTTTTGGCCAAGCATGAAGAGAACGTGTATGAGCTTCACACTACCTTGTGTGTGTTCGTGGGTTATTTGTTGTCTAGGTCACTACAACACCACAAGGTGGTTGTTGGGCCTTTGTGGTGATGTGGGGAGTTTCCCCACATCATTGCGAAGGCCCAACAACCACCTTACAGTGTTGCGGTGGTCTTCTACACAACTACCTTGGCAAACATGTATGCAAAATGTGGAAGCATTGACAAGGCATGTGAACTGTTTGGAAAAATGCCTGAAAGAGATGTCATCTCATGGAATGCAATGGTTGCAAGAAATGCACAAAATGGATTTGTTGAAAAGGCTTTAGAAACTTTCAAGCAAATGCAATTGGCATGTGTAAAGCCAAATTTGACAACCTTTGCCAGCATACTCCCTACCTATGCCAAAATGGGAGCTTTGGAATAGGGTATGGACATCCATCAAAGCATCAAGGATAGAGGAATTTTGTCATTTGTTGTAGTTACAACTACCCTAGTAGACATGTAAGCAAAATGTGGAAGCATTGACAAGGCATGTGAACTATTTGGCAGAATGCCTCAAAGAGATGTCATCTCATGGAATGCAATGGTTGTGAGATATTCACAAAATAGATTTGTTGAAAAGGCTTTAGAAACTCTCAAGCAAATGCAATTAGCAGGTGTAAAGCCAAATTTGACAACCTTTGCCAGCATACTCCCTGCTTGTACCAAAATGGGAGATTTGGAACAGGGTATGGGCATCCATCAAAGCATGAAGGATAGAGGAATTTTGTCATTTGTTGTAGTTGCAATGTTGTTGAATTCTTTCAATTAGCATAATAAATGGCATTGTTGTCAAGTTCAACATGGACTGCAAAATAATAGTAATTTTATATTTTGATTAAAAGTTTATTGAGAATTTTGAGAACTGTCTTACATTGTTGTAATATTGATCTATATGATAAGCAATGAATGTTCACAAATAACAACCAAATTCTTCCTTACAGTCTTGTTGGTTATGATGTTAGGCATAAACAAACATAGATAAAGAAATGCAAATCAAACCTTTATCATCTTGAAAGATACGATGAGTCTCCATGGATTAGTTCATAATCTACTAATGTTGCTCACTGGTTTGATTTACCTTATTGTTTTCCATTCAAGGGGTCTTACATTTCCAATTCCAAGAACTGATGTTTGGACATTCAAAATTTCACCCGCTTTCTGTAAATCTTTCAACAAACAAGGTTAATCCTGCTATATTTAAAAAGATGATAAAGATATTTTCTAAATTTGATCAATTCTTCTATTCAACAACTGGCATAAGCCAAATTTTACCTCTGCACTATAAATTCACTTAAATGATGTTCTAGTATGCAAATATTTACATGATTATTGTCATTATTTATGTTTGCTTCCATGATATTTATCATTTCAATATGTTGTTTGGCTCAAATATGCTATGGATATTCAATTATCTACAAGATATCAACATATTTTAATGTATTTGCTTAATATTTTCTATGAATTTACAATTGTGATGATGATTTTAAAATGAAATCAAACAAATTTGAATGAATGCTTGCTAAACTTTATTAAAATGAGTGAATCTTTAGCTATTGATCCATATACATTCTTAATACTAGCATGAAGAGAAGGAAATCAAACCATATGTTCACCAGGATGTTCCACAACTAGATATGATTGATGCTAACTTTGATGGAAAAGGAATGAAAGCAACATGCACAACATGAAATGCACTCCAAGGGACGTAGCAAATCAAAGAACAAGTCAAGAATCCATTCACAAATTACTAAAAGTTTACGGTTGTATGTAATCTAGAGCTTCTTCTTCATTAAGTATATGAAAGAAATGTACATTTAAAATTAGCCTTGAGAATTAGTCTTGATGCCTTAGCAATGTAATCTCAATTAAGTTTCAAATGATTACAAAATGCACTCCATCTCCCTTTTATAGAATAAGAGGAAGAGGCGGTTACAAAATGATCCTAGGATCAGGATTTATCTATTAAGATCAATGATCCATATTACTCTTTGACCATGTCAATGGGCAAACAAGTGGCACAAGTTGCCAGTTGGAAACCATCTAGTAGCATATCATGCATATGATCATGTGCATTGCACCCTACTTATTCTTCATCTTCCTTATCAGTGGACAAATCTTCTTCATCTACCAGCACACTTATCACTCCCCTGATGGGCTCATATGTCTATACTATCCTTTCAATTTTACTTCCATATTAGACTTTGTCTTTAGTTATTGCATGTTCTTGTGACTTCAATTGTGCTTGTAATGCAGACCATTTGTTCTTTCTGCTATTCAACATTTCATTATATTTCTCCACCTTTTCCTTCATCCTCATGGCCTTGTTGATAGTATCCTCTAATAGTTGATTAAGGGGGTCATCTATAGCAGGATTGAAGTTATCTTAGAAGGCTTTAACTGCAAAGTTTGCATCTTGATTTTCAATCTTCCCTTCCACCTTTTCTTCAAGAACCTCCAAGATTTATACTTCATAAGATAGGAGATTGTGCAATCTGACATTGATATCCCTGAGCTTTGCATTGCACTTCCTAAGGATATCACTCTCAAATTTGGTATCTTCATACCATATGCTCAATAGCTTAGATGTCTAGCTATTCACTATCTTGTTGTAAACTAGGACATTTACATCTATGTGTTTCATTTTTGACAGGGCAGTCAGATGCTTCTCAATCTTGATGGACCCTTGCCCAACTTTCTTCTATAATTTATCAACCTTGCTCTTCAATGTGCTGAGTAGGTTCCAATTATTAAGAGAGGTCTTTATTACATTCTCTGCCTCTGTGATGAATTGAATGAACCAATTGTCCATCATATGTACCTTATGCTTCATAATATCAAGACCTGTCACCTCATCCTGTGATATAAGAGTGAGTGGGGTGGATGTGCTGACTGTCAGATTATTGGGGTCTATCAGCCCTTTTATGAATGTGTACAATTGAGCAATGTGCTCCTTGTGCACCTTATTTTTATTCTTCTCTCTCTACACTTTTCAATAAAGAATCAATTATATCTTTGGCCTCTTGGCCCTCTTGTTGCTCTGTAGCAAAGCCCAAGTCAATAGTGGTCATTTGGAACTCACTAGCACTTATCTCACCTTTGGCTTTTTCTACCATAGGTATAGCTACTTCAGCTGTCCTCCTACCTATTATCTAATCTCTCTTTATTGCCGATGTGGATCTAGCCCTTCTCCTTGACTTGGCTGTATTGGCAAAAAATAATGAAGCAATATCAAAATTTGATGTAACACTAGGGGAATGTGCATGTACCTCATGTTGCATCCAATAAGGCACCTCATCTATAGACCCTTACTAGTCTATATGTTCAATGTGAACATCTTACAATTCAGTGTTTTGCTCTACCCTTGGTGGTGAAGGCACCTTTTCTTGTTCATTGAGCACCTCCTCATCACGCTCATCCTCATGTGCAGGGACATCTGGTATTACCTCTTCCTTCTTCTCTTGCCCATCTTGTGATGGTAGTGGTTCTGCATGAGGGCCAAGATTGTTCTGCTCTGTCATACCTTGATGATCTTTCTGACTTTCCTTATTCACAACTTCTTCCTTTTCCTGATCATCACCTACCTAAGGGTGATTTTCCCCATCCTTTAGCATTCCTACCTCTTTAGAATCTTGGGGTTTATCTATCTCCATTTTGTTTGGCTCCCTCTTAGGTACTTGTTCATCATCCTGACCATTATCCTGATCAGATATCTCTTCTTCCTCCATCTATACATTGACTTCTAGTTTATTTTGCTCCAGAGATAGATCTTCACCTTTACTTTGATCCTCCTCGCCTTGATATGTCAAGTCTATGGCTACTGGGCTAGTAACCTGATCCACTAATCCTACTAAATCAATTTGTTGTGCTACAATTTTAGGATTACCCTCTATTATCTCTTCTTCTTCGAACTCCTTATGCACTATGGGGGTACCACGAGGGGTCATCTTTGTGTTCTTTATTAGTATCTCCATAGAGCTAGCAGACACTTCATTGACTACATCATCATCTGATTACTCCACTATGTTGTCTAAGGGAAAGACTGATCACTTCCTTTATTATGTGTTTCCTTCCTCTATTCTTCTGCCAATTCAGTCTTGAAATGTACTATGGTAGGAATAGGAACTTCATGCTGCAGGGTTCTCTTAATACCTTCACAACTTTTTCATTTTAGTATAATGGTGGGGTTATTTTCTATTATTCCCCTCATTGCAGATGCCTCCTTCTTTTGGGGCACCTCCTGGGTTTTCTTTTTCTTTCTACTTATTAGGAGATCATCATCATCAGTGCTTTCCTCTTCAACCTCATAAGTAGGAGCCAACTTTGTAATTAGCTTTTGTTGTTCTATAGGTGCTTGAGATGTGGTAGCAGTAGAAGTTGAGGCCAAATCCTCCTTAGGTTGAGGATGCCAAATGATTCTTACACTAACCACTTGGTTTCCCTTCTTAGATTTGTCTTGTTTCCTCTCACCTTTAGATGCCCTCTTTTCCTTGAGGAAATCATCATATTCTTCATCTGTCAATTCTTGTCTCTTCCTCTTCTTATCAATAGTGAAAGCTACTCCCCTTTTCTTCAATTTTGTGACCTCTACATCCACCCAGTCTTTGGTCAATAGCATAACCTTTTGTGTTATCTGTGCTAATGATGTCTCTTCTGGCTAACTCTAGTTAGGGGATGATATTGTTTCATTATATATTTCTTGTTCTCATATTCTTGAGACATGATGTTCCCATCATCCTCATGCAATTGTGTTCGAACTAGGATGCAGTCCAATGTGCATATCTATTTCAGATTAAGCCTTTGGTAGCTTCTCCTTCTCACTTCAATTTCATCATCACAATCTACCCAATAGTCCTCAAGATGCATCTGATGCATTGGTTTCTTGTGTAGTGCTTGTATCCTACCATATGGGTCATATTGCCTAGATAGTGAAAAAGGCTATAAAGACATCAACTGCAATCCCCCTATTGCCTCTTTGACACTTTCTTTGTTAGGACACATATACCACCCAATCATGATTGGGAATAGGACATTAGGTATTTTGCCTTTCTCAATATAAGCCTCAAATGAGGGCAATATCTGCCTAGCCATCTCCATAAGGATGAGCTTGTCAGTTGGGTATCTTGGCAACATGAGAGGCTACCCAGAGAAGCCTTCTATTCTTATATATGTGAATGTCAGGAATTGGATAAACCAAGCCCCATGCTTGTATATCATGGCTTGAGCTTCCATGCTCAGCCTCTTTGCTCTATCTTCTTCCATAGTTCTTACTAAATGCATGGAAAATGAATCATTCACTCTCCGGTAGTGTTGGAGAGAATCTCTTTGTTTCAGTTGTGGGTAGTGGTCCCATATATTCACATCTCCAGGGTTATTTCCAACCCTACCTACTGTCTACAAACCACTTAATGTCCCTCTGAATGCACATGCATAAACAACATATGAGGTCATATGGAACATATTAGTCTTTCCTCCTAGTTTCATCATTCCCTCATCCAAACTATCACTTATGATCTTGGCCCACTGGGATTTTTCATCAGTATCTGCTACCATTCTTATGAGACCATACATCTAGTTTTCAAAGCATCTAGTATTTGGTTTTCCTGTCATGCAACTAAGCATCACCATCATATATTGATATTCAAGGGCAAAATCAAACTTGTATAAATGCACAGGGAGCTTTGTCGAGGCCTTATATGTGATGTCATTAGCTCTCCATGAGTACATGATTTTTTTGCAATCCTTTACAGTTTTATTATATTTCTTTTCTAATTTCTCCAAGTTTATTATACTTACTTGAGGCCCCCCCTAGGTAAATTGAAAGCTGCAGTAATACCCTCAACTAAGAAGTTTGCATATACTCGGTCATGTTTCTCTACCTTTCTGGTGTTGGTATTGTAATTACGAGCACACTCTACTACCAGCTTGGTAGCTTCCATTGCATAAGGGAATCCACCTGCATGCCACATGCCTAAGTTGTAAATGTTAATGAGTAGGGGTTGTCTGCTCCCCTTTTTTGACAATGTCGTCCATGCATCCAAATCAGTGTTTCTTGGATGAGTGTCATTTATCTGACCATATTTAAATGATATTCCATCAAGTTGTACACACATAGGTTTTAGGAATTCTACATCTAACCTATTCTTGTGGAGTACCATTGAATCTTGCGATAAAACACATTCATTTCTTACCCTAACATATCATGTGATTATGCAAATTAATGATTATATGAATATCCTGATGTTTTGATTCTTATTCAACACATTCAATACATCATCATACTGATTTACTATGGCAAAAAAAAAATTTACCTATTCATTTTATCCATTAAATGACAAAAGAGGGTTTTGTCATTTGAATTCGCACCCCGTTATGTTGCTTTCACAAAATGTTGTAATGTCACCTTAATCGCATAGTAACTATGCAACCTTTACTTGAATACGTGATAAATTCAAAATGAACTCAAATCCTTGTTTTTAATCAAAAACATTGTCAAATTAGGGCTTGATTAATGCCAATTTTTTGATACTTGTTGATCGACACATAAGCATCGGAGATGTTAATAGGTGGCGGGCAATTATGTGAAATTTTGGAGGCTCACCAACCGTTATAATAACATTTAATGTGAGAAGGCACATTCACCAATATCAGGGATATTAAGAAACATGACCCTCAAAAGATGATGAAATCATCATGATGTTGACCAATCATTAACCAACAACCAAAACTAAGTCATTTTACGTTTGTTTAATGATCATGATAACATAGAGTGTTGATATGATTGATTCATCGTGCCACGTGGCATTAACCTATTGGTTCATAACGATCTGCATGTTATACATCTTAAAAGTGGATATGAGGGATATTAAGAAACATCAAGGTTCTTAAGTATGCAAAACATCCCCACATTTGAAGATTAGGATGATGTCAGCATCCTTCATTAATATTTCAAACTAGAGCGTAAGTGATGTCATCGTCACATTGGCAAAGATTAGGGATCTTAGATAATGTGTGGGACATTAAGGTTTTCCTTTACTTTGTGTTGGATTGGGATATTAACAAATATCCAAGATATTGGGAAATATATGACCCCTCTTGATGTCAAGAATATGATGACATCATCGTCATATTAGGTCTTCATTATATCGGGTTAGGATGACATCATCATCATATTAGTGAAGATCAATGATCTTAGATAACATGACGGATATTAAGGATTGTACTGATATTGAGTATCTACGTTATATTTGAGGTGAGCCCTCACACTAGCGAATATCAAGGATATTAATAAATATCACCCTCTTGGAATGTACATTGGTTCTTGACAGGTAAATGCCTCCTGCATTTAAATTTAACATCTGCATATTAATGAATATACGGATATCGAGCTTTCTTATGTCCAAACATATGTTTGGGATATTGATGAATATCAGGGATATTAGCAAATGTGATGATCCTCCCTGAGTGACTATTTTGACCAAACTTTGACCGAACATAACTTTCTATCCTTAAGGAATTTTAGGGTGATTAAAAAGGCAAAGCTACTTAAAATTTTGCACTCTTTCACTTGATGTGGTTCATGATAGCAGAATCTAACTTTGGCACTTAACCTACCTCTACTAAAGCCTATGCATACATAGGGTGATATCCTATCACTGCATCTGGTACTTAACTTTTACCATACCACCCAAAGCAAGAAAAGTAATGAAAAATCTAAAAAAGTTGGGTCCCTGTTTTGCTGAGGAAAAATGGGGCGTGTTGTGCAACCACACAACAACTTGCCACCAAAGAAAAAAGTAAAATTCCAATAATTCAAGAGGTGAGGATAAGTTAAAACATAATGCTTCAACTCTTGTTAAGCGTAAGCACCCTAATCTTCTGAATGGTATCATGTTCATCAATGATTCAATGTATTGAAAAGGTATCAAGTGTGTGCATGTGATTCATATCCTTCATCATGCAAATGAGTTGAAAACACTAGTGACAAGGTTAGGCTACATAATTTGGTTTATCCCTCATAGCCATCTTGGATAGAGCCTTGCTTCTGGTAGGTGTCCATAGCCCTGACAAGGTTATCTTTGTAATTCCCCTAAGTAGAGCCCCACTGCCAGTCAGGCATCTATAACCCTGGTAGAGTTACTTACATGGCCTAATTTCTCTTTAGATATTCAATATATTTCTTTTCTTTTGTATTCATAATATGTCATCATGTAAGCTTGTTTTGCAAGGTGTGGTCACTTGCTAATTTAGGTTGGGAATTGCAATGGTAGCAAGGGCAACCTTTTGATTTTTCACTTAACTCCACACTGATGTGTTCAACAAACCCACGACTGTTAGGTGTATCATGTGAAGATCTCCTTGAGAAAGAAAATCAATACTGATGAACAAGATATCATAGACCTGATCAGAGACATTTGTTAACATGAGTCACAACCTATGTATAAACTTATATCCAACCTTGAATTCTAACAATTTCAATAGTGTTCTATGGTGAAAAGGTGCATCATTTTGTCTAACCAAAGCAAGGACTCAACATTGACAAGAAAAAAGTAAACACAAAAAACAAAATATACAAACAACTATACAGAATGTACATTATAGTACAATATCATGACATGACCCTCCTCTAATCTTGGAAATAATGTTTGAGGAATCTTCTATTAATTGACAATGGAACATCCTCACCTATTAGGGTCTTGAGTCTATAGGTACTATTACCTAGGATCTCTAAAATTTGGAAAGGACCTATCCAAAGTTTATCAAATTTACCATGATCACCTTTCTTTTCATGTGCTTTGTTCCATACAAGGACTAGGTCTAAAATCCTAAAAGCTTTTATTTTATCCCTCTTGTCAAACCAATGTTTGACAGTAGCCTGATGCTTGGCGAATTGGTCAATCGCCCTATCTCTTTTTTCTTCTAGGTGCATGAGTTGAAGCAACCTAACTTCTTGTTTGTTTCCTATGCCCAAATATTCTTGTGCAAACTGTAGTGTGGGGATCTTTAGGTTGACAGGGAGGATAGGATCCACCCCATACACCAATTGGTAAGGAGAATTTCCTAAATAAATTTTCATTCTAGTTCGATCTACCCATAGGGAATACTTGAGCAGGGTATTCCACTCCCTAGGGTTCTTTTCTATCAGTTTCTTTATGATGTTCAATAGATTCTTATTTGTTGACTTTGCTACACCATTTCTCTAGGGATAATAGTTTGAAGAAAATTTCAAAACAATTCCATAATCAAAAGCCCAACTTGACAATATTAATGATGCAAAAGCTCATCCATTATCACATATAAGGGCATATGAGACTCCATACCTAGTTATTATGTTGTTCTCTAGAAATTTAATCACATCTTCTGTAGTGTAAGTCCTGTTCTGACTACTTCAATCCACCTGGTACAGTAGTCAATGATTGTCAAAACATACATGTGTCCTGAAGATGATGGAGGATTGATAGGACCTATGAAATCCATGCCCCATTGGGCAAATGGGTGCATCTCCATAACTGGTTGTAAGGGTTGAGCAACTTATCTCTCCCTATTGACAGCAACTTGGCAAGTATGGCAACATTTGATATGCTCAACAGTGTCTTTAAAAATTGTTGGCCATTAGTATCCTACTCTCAGGATAGCATGTGTAGTGGCTAAATGAGAGCCATGTGTTGTTCCAAAGCTATCATGTAACTCTTAAAGGACCTCATCTGCTTCTGGCCTATCTAGACATCTAAGGTATATTCCTTCATAATTCTTCTTGAAAAGGATTCCTCTTTTGATCATGTACTTTTGTGATCATATCTTCAAAGCTCTCGTTTAAGAAGATTGCATCTTTTGAGGACATCTTCCAGTGATTAGGATATGTTTGATATATAAATACCATTCCTTGTTTTGTGTTCACAACATATTGTTGGCTCACTATGTCAGGATCAATCTCAGAAATCATCTGGCTCAGGGCTTGACCTTTGACCAGTTTCATGGGTCTTATGTCCATGTCATATTCTTGGAAGACTGTTATCCATTTGGCTCTTTTCTCTCTAGGTTTACTCTACATTAAGAGTATATTAATTGCTGCATCAAGTACTACGACGATTATCTTGCTTCTCAAGATGTAGTGTCTAAATTTGTTTACTGCTTTGACCAAAGCAAGATCTTGTCTTTCAACTTTCATAGATCTAAGCTCTACATCTCTGAATGGGGAACTCATGAAAGCTATGGGGTTTTCTTCTTTGTCTTCATTTCTCTATGTTAGGATTGCTACATAGGTATGCTCTAAACCAAATGAATAAATATAATTCTTTTGTGTAATCTAGGCTGATTAGGATAGGTGCATCTGCTATGGCTTTCTTGATGTCCTCAAATGCAGCCTTTGCTTCAGGTGTCCATTCGATCTTGGCATATTTTTTAAGCATTGCATTGAATGGTCTAACAATCTCTGCAAACCCTATGATGAACTTCCTTACAAAATTTATCTTACCAAAATAAGATTTGAGTTCTTTCTTAATCCTAGGAAGTTGTAACTTCATGATGGATTCTACCCTAGTAGGGTCAATGGTGATCCCATTTTTTAATATTAGGTGACCAAGTAACTTGCCTATAGTTACTCCAAATATGCATTTCTTTGGGTTTAGGGAGATTCCATATTGCTCACCCTGCTTGAGCACCTTTATGAGGTCTTCTATGTGATCACCCCTCTTCTTTGATAAGATAGTCAAGTTGTCCATGTGTATGACTATGCATTTTCCCACCAAGCCTCTAAATGCTATGTCCATTGCACATTGGAATGTGGCTCCAACATTGATCAAGCCAAAATGCATGCATCTATAAGCGAATATACCCCACTTGGTGGTGAATGTTATTTTTAATTTGTCCACTTTGTCCACCATTACTTGGTTATATCCTAAGAAACCATCTAGGAAAGACAACATTTGAGCTCCATTCACTATTTGTAAAACTTCATCCAATGAAGGTAAAGGATAATTGTCCTTTTCTGAAGCCTTATTTAGATTCTTGAAGTCTACGCATAGGCGTATGTCACCATTCTTTTTTCTTACTAGTACCAGATTGGCTACCCAAGTTGAGTGTCTGACAGGAAATATGATCCTGGTGTTCAACAGTTTCTTAACTTTTTCAAAGATTATAGGCTCCAATAATGCATTGACTAGCCTTTATTTTTCTCTAAAAGGCTTGGCATCTAGCTTCAGTGGAATAGTGTGAGTAATAATTGATGTGTCATATGTCTTCATCTCATCATAAGTCCAAGCAATAACATGAATATAATCCTTTAATGCTTGGGTTATCCCTACCTTTTCTTCTTTAGAACAAACCTTGCCAATCAAGACATTCCTTATGTCTTCATTTTGTTCTATGTTGACTGGTGAATATTCCCCTCCATCTGTCTTGGAGAGATCATTTTGTTTCATCATGTTATGTAGATCAAATGCCTTTTCTAATTCTATCATACCTTTAGGGATTCTATTGCTAGGCAAGTCCATAATTTCTTCCTCTTCCCACGCATGACCTTCCAAGTTCTTTTCATCTAGGATTTGTGCATCAAATATGTCCTTGTTTGCTATGAAATCCAGGATATGCTGATCATCATCAAACACTTGGAGATTAGTAACATTATTAGGTATAGAGGGTACTGATATTAGCTCAACTAAAAATCTCTTTAATCCAGAAATGGATAAAGTCTCTAATGTACTAGCAGCTTGTGCCAAGGCATCTGTGCTATGATTTTGTTCTCTAGGAACATGTGTGATATTAAATGCATCAAATACTTCAATCAGGTCCCAAACTCTATGCCTTTAGTTGGATAACCTCTTGTAATTACAAGCATAGATACTTCTCACTTGTCTCACCACCAATTCTGAATCTCCGTAGACATGCAAAATCTTGACTTTCTTCTTAAGAGAAAACAACCCATGAATTAAGGCTTCATATTCTATCACATTATTAGTGCATGTGAACTACAATCTGTATGCTGCCAAAAAGGACTTTCCTACTCGGTCAATAAGGTCTATACCTACTCTAGCTCCTTGTTTGGATTTAGAACCATCAAACCTGAGGATCCATGGCTTATCTTCTGTTAATGGCTTATTAGGACCTTATTTTTTCCTTTTAGCTCTAGCAGCTACACCACTTGATATCTATTTCAACTTCAGAGGCTCGCTCTTTGTCATTTCTGGTGGCAAATGTGAACATGATACATCTTTTCTTTTAATTTCTATAGTATTATCACTGTTACTATCTGAATGTATCTCAACTTCTTTCTTCTGGTCTATAGACATATTTCTGATATCAAAGAACTTAGTCTTTGAATACAATTGTTCTTCCTTATTCAATATATGTATGCATAGGGCACAGGTAGTTTCAGAATGTGGTGCCTTATGGAGTCTACACCAACCTTCAATTAAAGCGTGGTGTGGAGAAACTTCCTGCAATGCAAGCCTTTGAATTTGCTTGGATTGGAATTCCTCAAACTTCATCAAGTTACTTCCCTTATCTTCATCTGACAATTCATAATCTAACTAAATCAAATAATCAATCCCTAGGGTAATGTCACTCTCTTTTTCATGAGTATCTCCATCATACATCAAGATCTCTTATGGATTGTGCATGTAAGCCTCATCTTGATGTGTATTTTCTTCAGGTTCTCTTGTATCTGAAAATGACAAATTAGAATCAGTATCATCATAATTAGCTATTGTACTTACCTCAATTGAAGATGACCCTATCTCACTATAAGTTCTTTCCAATTCAACAATGTCTAAGCATGCATCACAATCCTTCTCTAAATGTGCTTGATCATGCAACATGCACCAGCCATCAATCAGGATATCTTCTGTGGATATACCTAATATCTATAGACATTGCATCTCTCTGGATAGATAGTGTTCAAAATTTTTAAAGTGGTCTATTTCATCATCATCAACTGAACTATGATCAAACTCTATGATCATCATGTTCTCTTGTTCAACACTTCTATGTATGTGCATGTTGTACATTAACACTTCCTCTATTCAGACCGTTTGGGGTCTTATAGTATATACCCCTGGTTCAACATCCACATATAATACTTAATTGGTATTGTTGTATTCACTAATCATATGTTTCATCCTAGGTTCAGCCTCTATCCTTATTTGGTTAGGAATCCCTTTCCAAGGTAACCACATGTGATTGAAATTAGTGGACATGTAATTGTTAAGGGAAAATTGGATTCAAATGAATAATCAATAATATCAAATATCAAGATACCCAAAACTCAATGAAATGGTGAACAAAGAAGATTCAAATAAACAATGAACAAACAACAAAGCAAACCTCCTTAATTTGTAGCTTCCATTGATCGCCTATCACAATCGATCTTGCGTGTATGAAATAGGGCCCTCAGAGAGTGCACTTCTTTTCTTTTTTTCAAGAATGTCAATTAAGAATGGCTATAATAATATCGCCATGAAGATGAGCTTCACAACGATGGTAGTAGTGCGTAGTAACGTGCTGTAATTCTTGCAGAGTAACAATACTTAAAGCTTGGATGAATGAAATCAAAGAATTGGGTTCAATTTATAGACTTGAGAGAATGAAGATCAATGGTATAGAAAGAATGAGAAGATCAACGGTTGATAATAGTTGAGAAATGTGCAACGAATAAGAATAGGACATGTGTCTTGCTTTCTTTTGCATGAGAGGAGTTAACAAGAATAGAAGAATGAGTTAAAGCATTTAAAAGAATATAATAATCAGTTAAGTGATTTAAAACAAGAAGAAGGGATTCACATGAGAATAAGAAGATATTTTGTTTTATTAAATATTTAGAATATTCAATTGCATGTGCACAAGGATTGAATTATATTTAGAGATAACTCAATTTAGAAGAAAAAGCAACTTAAATAAATATTTGATTTATTTAAATTTAGAGAAGATATTATTGGAAGAAACAATTAAATAATTGGAATTATTTAATTTAGAAGATAAGAAGGCAAATTAAATAAATAAATTTATTTAATTGTTGTACATGATTTGGAAGAATAAATAAAATATTTGGTTGTATTTGATTTTTAGGGATTTGAGAGAATTTAAATAAATTTGATTTAATTTATTCAAATTTGGAGGAATGATTTGATTTAATTAAATAATTAAGAATTATTTAATTGTTTGGAAGAATTTAATTAAGTAAAGGGTTTTATTTAATTTTGACTTTTAGAAGAGATAATTAAATATTTTGATATGTAATTAACTTGGAGGAATGTGGATCGAATAAATAAATTTGTTTATTAATAGAGGAATTAGAAGGGAATAAATATTAAGAATATTTATTTAGACTGAATCGTGTCATTTTTAGGCATATACATTTTGCCCCTCTTTGATGCAATGCGGCTTATGGTGTTGCTTCAAAGAATAAATAGTATGATAATGATACATGCCCCAGTTTGCCCCTGGTACAGGTTATGACGTTAGGATGCTCCCTCGGGAGATTGGACGGGAAGAAGGCAATGACCTTGGAGGAACGGTATTCAAGGTGACCTTACTGCTACGGGTAATGAGAATACAACCAGTTCTGTTAGGTTTTGATTGTTGGTTGGGCGTGACCACATTGATTTGTGGCACATGCTCTGATATGCAATTGATGGTATAGTCGAATGGCACACTTGCATAGTTGGCATTACTATTCCCACTATTATGATTTTGCCTGTTGCGATTGTTGTTGTTGCCGTTATTGTTATTTCCGTTGTTGTTATTGTTGTTGTACGATCTGTCATTATTGAGAAGTGGATCTTTGTAAGCCACATGTGTCTCATTAGAGGTATGTTGATGAGTACCTCCTTGATTTTGATCGAGCACATCTTGAGTAACATGTTTGAGATGGATACAATTGTTGGTTGTATGTCCCCTTCCTCTATGATACTCACAATAGTCGATGTCTTTCCAATAGTGAGGTTTGACTGTAGGCTCATAATCACTTGTTGGCGGTAGAGAGATTTCATTATTGGCCAATAACTTCCTTAATGCAGATTCTTGGGACTCACCCAACGGTGTGAACTTTTTCTTTGGATTTGAGTTGAACCATGGTCTTGGCTCCTGAGAGAATATTTTGTTGGGTGTGACATTGCTTGCCTCTCCTTTGAGAGTGAGTATTGGTTGTTTCTTGGGAGCTGCCACCTTGGCATCAACTACTCCATGGTTGATGACATTTTTATTCTTAGTCCAAAACTTTGATTTCTCAGTCATGTAGTTGGAGGTAGGTGTGTCCTTGTATAACTTGATTTGTCCCTTGGTGATCATAGCTTTTTTGATGAACAATCCCATTTCAATGACTTTTGAAAATGAAGTAGGGCATTGTATTTGTAATTGATAGCTAAGATCAGTATTGAGGTTATGGACAAACATCTCCATTAATTGCTTCTCAGGTACATCATATGAGCACTTGCTTGCTAGTTGTCTCCATCTTTGTAGGAAGGTAGCGAATGATTCGCCACTCTTTTTCTTGGTGTTGCATAGATCAAGCATAGAGACTTCGTGTTCACTATTGTACGAGAAGTGCATGATGAATTTGTTGACTAGCTCATCAAAAGTTTTGATGCCCGGTGGGAGTCATGAGAACCACTCCATAGCTTGACTACCTAGAGATCTAGGGAGTAGTCTCATTAAGTAAGTCTCACTGTGAGCCACTTCCATGCATGCTGCGTTGAATTCCCTAATGTGATCTCTAGGGTCCCCTTTTCCTTTGTATTTGTCAAACTTAGGAACTTCAAATCAAAAGCGAAAGGGTGTCATGTTCAAACTTTTATCAAAGGGGTACGGTGCAATATCTTCCAAGGAGTAGGTTTTAGTGTTTGTACCCATCTTGAGATCTGTCATTTGTTGCTTTAGACCCTCGAGTTGTTTCCTCATCTCTTCCATAGGAGTGCTTTGGTCTGTGGCTTTCTTTCCTTTTTCATGTTTATCCTCTACGTTTGGATCTATGGTTTTCTTTCCTTTTTCATGACATCCTCTACATTTTCTTGGATTGTGCTTAGATTGAAATTAGCGAGGAGCTTAATTCCAAGATTAGAAAGATGATAAAAATACTTGTGAGGGTCATCATGCAGCATTTTCTCTAGCAAGCATTGGAATTTCTGATCTTGGATGGTTCCTTGATACTTTTTGTTAGAGATTTCCTCATCACTATTATGAGGTGTGATGATGTCATTGGATGATCCGGCCATTTTGAGTTTCTTTTTGTATTGAGATCTAGTAAGAACCATGCAAGGTGACGAGGGATGAGGTGGAATGAAACTAGAGATTTTGGCAAGGTGCCGATGGAGACTACTGAGAATAGGATACTTATGACAAAACTTGGACAAGGGACTTTTTCAATCAATGATTCCAAGTAAGATGACCGATACAAGACGGTAGCCACTAGTAAGGGTACTCGATACCTATCTTACTGTGTAGGGACTAGTCATGCACTAAGACCACTATCAAAGTCTTGTGACCTACTAGGGTTACTTGACTCCAAAGTGATACGAAAAAGGGGCCTATGCTAACTTGATATGGGATACTTTGACTTTGGACTAGAAAGACCTGATAGAAGGTGAATGGGATGATCAACGAAAGAGATATTTTGACGTGAAATGGGTGGAAAACTGACTACAAAGTAAGATTTGATCTCAGAATTTGGAACTAGACTGAAATGGGTATCTGAAACTGGTAAAATTTTTCTCTCAAAATTTGTGCAAGTGCTCACTGTCATGCATGGGCTGAGACAGATGCGCTGTAAGTCTAAACAAATGTGCTACACTGGTAAAAGGTATATGCATTGTAACAGTCAATAAAAGCACTGCAAGTTGGTACAGATGTGTTACGGGTTGGCACAAATGTGCAGTAATAGAGGACAGATGCGCCGCTCTGGCTTTCTCAATATTTTTGGCAATTGTTTTCAAAATTTTCTGATGTTTTTGGTACTTTGGTTGCAAGAAGGTCTTTTTGATCTAATTTTTTGAAATTACTGCAAGAAGACACAACACAAAGAATGTTTTTATGTTTTTTTTATCTTTTTGTGATTTTTTGACTCTTTTTAGACTAAAAAGAAAGCAAGTACAACCCTAGGTTTCAAAGGATAGTATAAAACTAAATTCTCCCTATCTCTAGGTGAGACATCTTCGGGAGGTAGTAATCGCCCTTCCCTGCACCAAATTATAGGGGTTTTTGGTCTACTAAAACAAGGATGAGTAATAAAGGCAACCATTCGAGTGGTTATACATGCAGCAACACTACTCTCCATTATGGAGTCTCCCAGCTTGCAAGGGTTGCGCCTTGAAGGGTTTTGGGGGAGGTTGGCTGTCAGTATAACACAACTGCACTCATTATTTGAAGCTTTTGCTCCAAACACAATTTATTTATAGTGGCTTGGAAGGGCTTGGCATCTAGCCTGTTTCCACTTAGGGTTGTTCCTACTTGGATGAACGGTATCCAAGAAAAAACACATGCAAAAATGATATGTCTGGCATTTTGGTCACCCAAGATAAGGGAGAGCATAGGCCTGGTATCATTCCCAAAACACAGAATACAGTGGTTCTTTTCCCTGAGTTAAAATGAGAAAAACTAGATGAGCTATCTACTTGGGAAAGCATAGAATTTTGTTAACTTTGAAGTGATAACAAGATAGCAATGGTCCAATTTTACCAAGATAGCAATGATGAGTTCAATTTTATCCCAGATAGCATGAATTGTTAACTTTGAAGTGAAGATCGAGATAGCAATGGTTTAGTTTTACCCATATAGCAATGATGAGTTCAATTTTATCCACGTAGCACAAATTATTAACTTTGAAGTGATGGTAGAGATAGCAATGGTTCAATTTTACCCAAATAGCAATGATGAGTTCAATTTGTCCATGTAGCATGAATTGTTAACTTTGAAGTGATGGTCAAGATAGCAATGGTTCAGTTTTACCCAGATAGCAATGACGAGTTCAATTTTATCCATATAGCAATAGCAATGATTCAATTACCACTTTCCTAGTTAAAAACTATGTGAGATTTTACATGAGCATCCATTTTACTTTCCCTTTAGAAATTGAAGTGTGAGCTAACAAGTGCAACTATATGAATCTAAACTAGTACCTAGCCTGCAAAACAGATCAAGAGAGTTCTTGTAGAGACGTCAATGTTAGCAAACACCTTTAAGAAAACCCTAAAATCACTGCCTAAAATAGATGTGCCGCTTCAGAGACTGAATGCATAGAAATAATGAATAGAAGTGCCACAGTACATATGTGCTAAAATAGAGGTTAAAAGCGTAGGAAGAAAGTGTAAATGTGATGCAGAGGCATCCACACTAAAACCTTGACATACAGCATGGATGTCCGCAACCCTTCATCATCATCATCATATTTCTCTTCACACTGTCAGCATCATCATATTTTCTCTGCCGACCGATATCCTCCTGCAGACAAACCTTCGCTCTTTCGCCTGTCAGTAGCATCATCATATCCGGCTATCGGCAGCATCATCATATTCGGCAAGCGCAAACATCCTCCTGATGTTCACTATTCATCTTACCACCAACCTCTTTCTTCATCATCATAATGTTCAACATCATGTTCATCAGCAGGATATAGAACATCCGGTTCCTCCCATATATCCTGATGACGACAACCTCATGCACCTTTCCTTCGATGCTTATGTCACCCCAATATCCTGATGACGATTATCCTGATGATGATGATGTCACATGCAGTTCCTTCAATATCCTGCTGTCGGCCAAACTTAACATTATCGGCCCGCGAAGGAATTGTCAACCCGATCTTCTACCTTATGCCGATACGCTCCTCCTTGGCAACACCTGATGATGATCACCCCAAAACGCATTCACCTTATGCAAGCGACTGCATCATGCTCATCTCCACTTACTCGGATGACTCCCGAAGTAACCGCAGGATATACACAGAAATATCCTGATGATGCCGTTGTGACAAATTTCCAACCTTAGCGAATTTCTGATCCGTCGAACCTCCTGGGGTGACCCGATCCGCTTCCTAGACAACTTTCCAGACTCTAACTATCAGCACGACCTAGCACATACCCATGCTAGGGTCCTCAACACCTTTTGACGATGATCCTGCAAACATGCACATGAACAAACAGAAAATGCAAACTAAATCCTAATCTACTGTACATAGCCATTCCACCGATTCGACGAATCAACCAGTGGAATGGATCAGCGAATCCATGCAACCACCAAAACAACAACTCAATTTCACAATGGAGATCAAATAGAGAATTGACACAAACAGGATCTTCTTTATTGATTTCAAAAGATGCAATTACAATACTCAGTCTCTCCCTCTGTCTCACTCTCTGCACAGTCTGATCAATGATCGATGATATCCAATACCAACCGATCCTACTACATAAATAGGATTTCCGGCGAGTACTACTGACCTGACTCCAAGCGGCTGGGCAATCTCTCCAGGCGGCTGGGAGATCCAACCGGACCTACAGCATGACAACTGTCTTAACAAACTAGCTAAAAATAGTAAAGTATGGTCAACATGACCTTATTACATGCATTGGTCTTATAAGACCTTCTTGAAAACATTAACAAGACTCAAAACAAACTAACTGCCTCATGGAGGCCAGCTGTCAGGTAGGTGCTCCTGCACCATACTCCCCAACAGAAAAGAACTCATGTCCCATGAGTTAGGTTGTGGAAGTCCTCCACCTTTACACTTTGTCATGTCAGTGTTCTGACCTGTTCCAGCTTTATCCTCTGCTGGCTCTTGGCTACTCCAAGACTTCTGAACTGTAACTTGCCTTGTTGCAAGTAAATCCTCATGCCTGTCAATGTAGGCCCTTCTCTCACATACCTTGTGTTTGTCAGGTTGTCTGACCAGAACCTCTATCTGAACTGCCTCTTGAACTTCTGCAATGTTCAACTCTGTCTTCCTTTCAACCTTTATAGGACAAACAATAGTCCCAACTATGACAACATCCTTGTCATTCCTCTCAACTAGTTGCTATTTGCAAACCTGTTTCTGAACCTACTGCTGACCTTTGTCAGTCAAAACTGAAACTTTCTTCAACCTGTTGTCCTTAACAACTTCTTTCCCTACAGTGTCCTCAACTACCTTTATGCCTGCTCCTATAGGCATCTGCACAAATTCCTTCTTTCCCACTAAAATGATTTGGGCTGCCCCCTGTGCTGCAGCTGCTTCCTGTAATGGCATCAACATAATAGTTTTCCCATCTTTCTTGATGGTGTAGGTATTAGCATACCCATCATACAGTACCCTTCTATCAAATTGCCATGGTCTACCCAACAGTAGGTGACAACATTCCATGGGCAAAATGTCACACAAAACTCTATCATGATATGCTCCAATCTGAAAATCCACATATGCCTGTTCATAGACAAAAAGTGATTGACTATCACTCACCCAAGATGCCTTGTAAGGGTGATGGTGTGGAATCCTTTCCAAATTCAGTTTATCCACCATTTCCTGAGATACCATGTTGTCTGTTGAACCAGTATCAATGACAACCTTACATACTTTACCTTTGCTCTTGCATGTGGTTTTGAAAAGAGCTCTTCTTTGCATCATATCCTTTGATGCCTGCAAACTAGTTCTCCTTAGCATCAATGCTTCTCCCTCCTCAGGATATCCATAATGTTCAGGAACTCTATCTCCTTGATAAGTGTTTGAACTTTGCACACTTTGCTCTACTTTCTCTTCTTGCACAAGTTGTACTCTCTTGTCATTCGTTCTATCATTTCTGGATGATGAACCTTTGTTTTCTAGACATTTGAAAAATGGATGACCAAACTCACCATAGGTGTAACACTTTCCTGAAAATGTAGTAGAACCTCTACCACCTCCAAATCTGCCTTTATTACCTTTCCATCCACCTCTGAAATCAGACTGTCCCTGTCCTTTACCAGTGTCTTCTTGACCCTCATTGGTTTGCCTTTGTGTAGGGGCTAATCCTCTTCCCCTCATATTGTTTCCTCTTCCTCTCATGGACTTATCTTGTCCTCTATTCATCTTTTCTTCAATCCTGATTGCCATTTGGTAACAATCCTCCACACTCTTAGGGTTAGCTAAAACTAACTCATTCTGTATGTTCAATCTCAAACCAGCCAAGTACCTAGCCACCTTTTCTACCTCATTCTCATGATGACCAGATCTCATACTCAACTTATAAAACTCCTCAGTATATGCCTTCACATCCATTTCCTTCTGCTTTAAAAATTGCAGCTTCTTAAACATCTGAATTTCATAATCCCTAGGCAAGAATTTACCTTTGATCCTTGCTACCATTTTATCCCATGAAGTGATCTTTGACTTCCCTTGTTTCCTTCTCTCGAATTGTACATAATCCCACCAAACCAAAGCATGACCTCCTAACTTGGTCTTTGCAATCTTTACCTTTTGATCCTCAGCAACATCTTCACATTCAAAGTGATTATCAAGTGCAGCAATCCAATCCAGCAACTCATCTTCATTCAAACTTCCATTATACTTGGAAACATCAACCTTTACCTTAGGTTTATCACTTTGCACTGCCTTTAACAGTTTTGCAAATCTCTGGTCTTCAGCATCCAGATCTTCAGCTACCTCTTCATACTCTTCAACAGCATCTTCATCTTCTTCAGACTCACTGTCTTCCACTTCCCTCTTTTTGTTCTTTTCCAGGGCTACAAGCCTGGCTTGAAGTGCTTCAGCAAGCTCCTTCATCTTCCTCATCTCTCTGGCATGTTTTTCCTTCATCTCCTGCAATTCCCTTGCAGTACCAGTACCTTTAGGAGGCATTTTGTCAACCTCTCACTCCTCTACCTCTGCCCTTTCGGTGACAGAATCAACACACAACAGCCCAGACCTTTTGCTGAGCTCTGATACCACTATGATGCAGAGGCATCCACACTAAAACCTTGACATACAGCATGGATGTCCGCAACCCTTCATCATCATCATCATATTTCTCTTCACACTGTCAGCATCATCATACTTTCTCTGCCGACCGATATCCTCCTGCAGACAAACCTTCGCTCTTTCGCCTGTCAGCAGCATCATCATATCCGGCTATCGGCAGCATCATCATATTCGGTAAGCGCAAACATTCTCCTGATGTTCACTGTTCATCTTACCGCCAACCTCTTTCTTCATCATCATGATGTTCAACATCATGTTCATCAGCAGGATATAGAACATCCGGTTCCTCCCATATATCCTGATGACGACAACCTCATGCACCTTTCCTTCGATGCTTACGTCACCTCGATATCCTGATGACAATTATCCTAATGACGATGACATCACATGCAGTTCCTTCAATATCCTGCTGTCGGCCAAACTTAACATTATCGGCCTGCGAAGGAATTGTCAACCCGATCTTCTACCTTATGCCGATATGCTCCTCCTCGGCAACACCTGATGATGATCACCCCAAAACGCATTCACCTTATGCAAGCGACTGCATCATGCTCATCTCCACTTACTTGGATGACTCCCGAAGTAACCGCAGGATATACACAGAAATATCCTGATGATGCCGTTGTGACGAATTTCCAACCTTAGTGAATTTCTGATCCGCCGAACCTCCTGGGGTGACCCGATCCGCTTCCTGGACAACTTTCCAGACTCTAACTATCAGCATGACCTAGCACATACCCATGCTAGGGTCCTCAACACCTTTCAATGACAATCCTGCAAACATGCACATGAACAAACAGAAAATGCAAACTAAATCCTAATCTATTGTACATAGCCATTCCACCAATTCGACGAATCAACTGGTGGAATGGATCAGCGAATCCATGCAACCACCAAAACAGCAACTCGATTTCACAATGGAGATCAAACAGAGAATTGACACAAACAGGATCTTCTTTATTGATTTCAAAAGATGCAATTACAATACTCAGTCTCTCCCTCTGTCTCACTCTCTGCACAGTCTGATCAATGATCGATGATATCCAATACCAACCGATCCTACTACATAAATAGGATTTCCTATGAGTACTACTGACCCGACTCCAAGCGGCTGGGAAATCTCTCCAGGCGGCTGGGAGATCCAACCGGACCTACAGCATAACAGCTGTCTTAACAAACTAGCTAAAAATAGTAAAGTATGGTCAACATGACCTTATTACATGCATTGGTCTTATAAGACCTTCTTGAAAACATTAACAAGACTCAAAACAAACTAACTGCCTCATGGAGGCCAGCTGTCAGGTAGGTGCTCCTGCACCAAAATGCACTGATCTGATGTATGCATTGTCTTAGATAGTAAATGTGCTATAACAGAGTATGTATGTGCTGCAGGAATGTATGCACCGTGACAGGTAATAGATGTGTTAGAACAGAGACTATATGCGCTGCAGAAATATATGCACTATGATAGGTAACAGATGCGTGTTAAGATTTATCAGATGCGCTGTTTCCTCCTGTGTATAGCTTTCTAAAAACACAAAAACTTAGTTTTTGGGTTAAATTTGGGGCTAGGCCCCATGGTGGGCACCAAAAATGTTAAGGGAAAATTGGATTCAAATGAATAATCAATAATATCAAATATCAAGATACCCAAAACTCAATGAATAGTGAACAAAGAAGATTCAAATAAACAATGAACAAACAACAAAGCAAACCTCCTAATTCATAGCTTCCATTGATTGCCTATCACAATCAATCTTGCGTGTATGAAATAGGGCCCTCAGAGAGTGCACTTCTTTGCTTTCTTTCAAGAATGTCAATTGAGAATGGCTATGATAATATCACCATGAAGATAAGCTTCACAACGATGGTAGTAGTGCATAGTAATGAATGTGATCACAAGCAATGAAGGAATTGGTGCCAAAGGCGCGCTGTAATTCCTGCAGAGTAACAATACTTAAAGCTTGGATGAATGAAATGGAAGAATTGGGTTCAATTTATAGACTTGAGAGAATGAAGATCAATGGTATAGAAAGAATGAGAAGATCAATGATAGAGAATAGTTGAGGAACGTGCAACGAATAAGAAGAGGACATGTGTCTTGCTTTCTTTTGCATGAGAGGAGTTAACAAGAATAGAAGAATGAGTTAAAGCATTTAAAAGAATATAATAATCAGTTAAGTGATTTAAAACAAGAAGAAGGGATTTACATGAGAATAAGAAGATATTTTTCTTTATTAAATATTTAGAATATTCAATTGCATGTGCACAAGGATTGAATTATATTTAGAGATAACTCAATTTAGAAGAAAAAGCAACTTAAATAAATATTTGATTTATTTAAATTTAGAGAAGATATTATTGGAAGAAACAATTAAATAATTGGAATTATTTAATTTCGAAGATAAGAAGGCAAATTAAATAAATAAATTTATTTAATTGTTGTGCATGATTTGGAAGAATAAATAAAATATTTGGTTGTATTTTATTTTTAGGGATTTGAGAGAATTTAAATAAATTTGATTTAATTTATTCAAATCTGGAGGAATGATTTGATTTAATTAAATAATTAAGAATTATTTAATTGTTTGGAAGAATTTAATTAAATAAAGGGTTTTATTCAATTTTGACTTTTAGAAGAGATAATTAAATATTTTGATATTTAATTAACTTGGAGGAATGTGGATCAAATAAATAAATTTGTTTATTGATAGAGGAATTAGAAGGGAATAAATATTAAGAATATTTATTTAGACTGAATCATGTCATTTTTAGGTGTATACAGTAACCATTGAGTGTTTTTGACCAATCTCTACTGAGCAGCATCCCATAAGTATCGGGGATATCCACCAATTGTATGTCAATGTAATACTAGACCCTAGGGTCTGATGCTACCTACATGTGGATGTGTGTTAACTCCCCTACCACACTCACTTTAGTTTTATCTAACTGTGTTACTTTTTTAAGAGACTTGGCTAGATGTAATCCTAAGGCATTGCAAATGGACAGTGGCATCACATTTGTTGATGCACTTGAATCCACTAAGCAATTATGCAAGTTCTTTCCAAATATTCTTAGCTTGAGTAAGAATGGAGGTGATTCAGTGTTGTCTCTATACAGAGTCATATGTGATGTCTCAGCAGCCTGGACAGTAGCCTGCACTTTATGTTTAACATTGTTCTCTTTGGACATAGGATCTTTAGTTAGGATTTGACTAGGATTATGACTGTGATTATCATCCTTTGGTGTGGATTCATCTAAAGATTTTAGGAAGGCTTTCTTGATGACTAGAGTTTTAAGTAACTCTGATAGGGATAAACTGATTTTAATCTTTTTCATTTCTTCATCTAGATATGTGACTAATTTGTCAGATTCGAGCAACTAACTGATGGCTTTTGACACTGTGTTTTGGGGTGTGAAATATTGAGTACTAACCTTGGGAGGAGCAGGATTATTGCTAGCCTTGGGATCAGGTGGAGTGTTAAAATTATTGGGAGGAATTGATGTGGTCAAAGGACCATATGATCTATTAGGATTACTCCTGAGGTTGTAATTATGTCTACCTTGAGATTGTTGTCGATAAGCATGAACTTCTTCATGTTCTAGCTCTGGTTCATTTTCATCCTCAAAGGGGAACACATAATTTGTCTCAAATACTAAGGTAGACTTCTCGCATGCTAATGTGTAATTCTCATGAGTGGAAGACATTTGATGATGTTGATGATTAGTAGAACTTTCTAACATCAGGGCAGACTCATACCCTAAAGGAACAATCTCATTCCCTTCAAGATGAGGAAGATCTCCTACAGTGTTAGACACCTCAGCCTAGAAAATATTAGCTTCTATTTTAAATTGGAGACAATCTAACTCTGCATGTGCGTTAGTATTATGCATCCTACACCAATTAGTGAGTACAACTTCTGCTAGGTTTACCCTGGTTTTTTTTTTAGGTTCATTAGAAGGCTAATTATCCAATGGCGATGGTAATGAACCATTATTTGGCCTAGTGTTCCATGTTCTAGGTGGCCTAGGAGTAGTATTATTGTTATTATTGTTGAAATTCCTTTCATTATTATATCCTTTCTTAGGATATCCAGATCTATCATTATTGTTTCCATATCATCTATCAAGATATCCCCTATTCTGATTTGGTTGAGAATAGAAGTTTTGGCTTCTCATGTGTGTAATCTCAGTGGTCAACTTCTTTAATTGTGTGGATATTTCTTTAATGTCATTATTTTCTTCCTGAACCTTGAGTACTACATTTTCTTGTTGAGGTTTGAAGAAGGAACTACCATTATTGTTTTGCCCTTCATCTTGAGGTGTTTGTCCAGGATGAGGTATCATCTGGCAATTTCCATTTGGAGGAGGCATACTACTGAGTGGAGGTACTTGCAAGGGACTAGGCATGAAGGCTAGAGGTATCATAACTCCACTACCTTGTGGTTGCATAGGATATGTAAGATATCCAACATTAGGCGTAAAGCCTAGTGTTAACTACTGATTAACTTTAATGGCTTCTTCAAAAGCACCTACTAGTGAAGTGATAGTTGGATGTGTTCTTCTGATGAACATGGATGTCAAGGGATCAGCTGAATAGTATATGGACTTGGTTGCCTCATCAAATACATTGTATGGAACAACTAGCTTGGAATACATTTTCTGAAACCTAGCATTGAAGTTTGAGATCATCTCTCCTTCACCTCTCTTGATTGTGGCAAACATGTGATAAGTGATGGCTGGATCTACTGGTATTTTAAATCTTCCTATGAAGGTTTTCTCTAAGGCATCCCAAGTACAGATGGTTGATTCAATGAGACTGACGTACTGGCTATAAGCTTCTTCTCCTAAGGAGTAAGGAAACAATTTGCACACAACATCCTCATGTTCTATCCTTGATCTAAAGCACGCTTCCTTATATGTTCTATTGTGGTCTTCTGCATCCTGATAAGGGTGATACTTTAGACATATTTTGTCAGGATTTTTAGGAAAAGGATATATGTTGTAAATTGAAGTGCTGACTGAGTTACAAAGAAAGATATTGTGACTAGTGCTTGATGCATTTGAGGTATAACTAGAGATCCTAGAGGTGTCTAAGATACAGTTGGGGACACTGGAGGTGTTACAATATGTCTGGATGAAGATGTTGATGCACTAGACTTAGGAGTATGATGAATATCAGTTGTACAGGGTCTAAGTCCACGAATAGGCAAATCTTCAAAGAGTCCAAGGGATCTGGACCTGGTATTAGGCCTGTGAGCTAGGATTCTACAACTTAAGACCGAATGTGAATATTTTGGCTAGAACTTTGCAAAGATCAGAGAATATGATCCTCTAGGATGGATATTTAGGATCAAAAATCTATAGTAACCAAATATTTGCACAAAATGTACATATGCACATGAACTTGAATTTCTAACTGTAAATATCAGGTTCTCTAATCACGAGGATGGGATATCACAGGATATTTGCAAGAAAACTTGAACAGTGACTTAATATTGAAGACTTTAAATAGTTGATTGCAAAGATCAAAATATTCATGCACAAGACTAAGATATTTCTAATCAAAATTCCTAAATCGACCTGAAACAAGTGAAACTTTGCATAGATACTTGAAATGTAACCAATTCTTACAAAATTTGATAAGATCACCTTGTGTAAATGCAGAAACAATGTCCAAGCAACCGATTCAGTTACAAGGAAACCATCAGGGCCTCCTTCTAGTGCCAATTTATGTTGGTTATGATGTTAGACATAAACAAACATAAATATAGAAATGCAAATAAAACCTTTATCATCTTCAAAGATACAATGGAAAAGGAATGAAAGCAACATGCACAACATGAAATACACTCCAAGGGGTGTAGTAAATCAAAGTACAAGTCAAGAATCCATTCACAGATTACTCAAAGTTTACGATTGTATGTAATCTAGAGCTTCTTCTTTATTAAGTATACGAAAGAAATGTACTTTTACAATTAGCCTTGAGAATTAGTCCTGATGCTTCAGCAATGTAATCTCAATTAAGTTTTGAATAATTACAAAATGCACTCCATCTCCCTTTTATAGAATAAGAGGAGGAGGCGGTTACAAAATGATCCTAGGATCATGATTTATCTATTAAGATCAATAGTCCATATTACTCTTTGACCAAGTCAATGGGAAAAAGAGTGGTACAAGTTTCTAGTTGGCAACCATCCAGTAGCATATCATGCATATGATCATGTGCATTGCACCATTCTTATTCTTCATCTTCCTCATTAATGAGCAAATCTTCTTCATCTGTTGGCACACTTATCACTCCCCTGATGGGCTCATATCCCTGTACTATCCTTTCAATTTCACCTCCATCTTGGACTTTGGCTTTAGTTACTACATGTTCTTGTGACTTCAATTGTGATTGTAATGCAAACCATTTGTTCTTTCTACTATTCAACATTTCATTATATTTCTCCACCTTTGCCTTATCCTCATGGCCTTGTTGATAGTATCCTCTGATAGCTGATTGAGGGGGTCATCTACAGAAGGCTTAAAATTGTCTTGGAAGGCTTTAAATGTGAAGTTTACATCTTTATTTTCAATCTTCCCTTCCACCTTTTCTTTAAGAGCCTCCAAGATTTCTACTTCATCAGATAGGAGTTTGTGCAATTTGACACTAATATCCATGAGCTTTGCATTACACTTCCTAAGGATATCACTCTCAAATTTGGTATCTTCATACCATATGTTCAATGGCTTAGATGTCTGGTTATTACACATCTTGTTGTAAACTAGGGCATTAGCATCTATGCATTTCATTTTTGACAGAGCAATCAGATGCTTTTCAATCTTGATGGACCTTTGCCCAACTTCCTTCTGCAATTTATCAACCTTTCTCTTTAATGTGCTGAGCAGGTTCTAATTATTAAGAGAGGTATTTATTACCTTCTCTACCTCTGCGATGAATTGAATGAACCAATTGTCCATCATATGTGCCTTATGCTTCATAATATCAAGCCCTATCACCTCATCCTGTGATATAATAGTGAGTGGGGTGGATGTGCTAACTAGCACATTATTGGGGTCTATTAGCCCTTTTATAAATGTGTGCAATTGAACAATGTGCTCCTTGTGCACCTTATTTTTATTCTTCTCTCTCTCTCTCTACACCTTTCAATAAAGAATCAATTATATCTTTGGCCTCTTGGCCCTCTTGTTCCTCTGTAGCAAAGCCCAAGTCAATAGTGGTCATTTGGAACTCACTAGCACTTATCTCATTTGGCTTTGTCTACCATAGGTATAGCTACATCAGTTTTCCTCCTACCTGTTATCTGATCTCTCTTTATGTCTGATGTGGCCCTATCCCTTCTCCTTGACTTGGCTGTATTGGCTAGGTTTTCTTTTTCTTTCTACTTATCAGGAGATCATCATCATCAGTGCTTTCCTCTTCAACCTCATAAGTAGGAGCCAACTTTGTAATTGGCTTTTGTTGTTCTATAGGTACCTGAGATGTGGTAGCAGCAAAAGCTGAGGCCAGATCCTCCTTAGGTTGAGGATGTCAAATGATTCTTACACTAACCACTTTGTTTCCCTTCTTAGATTTGTCTTGTTGCCTCTCACCTTTAGATGCCCTCTTTTCCTTGAAGAAATCATCATATTCTTCATCTGTCAATTCTTGTCTCTTCCTCTTCTTATCAATAGTGAGAGCTACTCCCCTTTTCTTCAATTTTGTGACCTCTGCATCCGCCTAGTCTATGGTCAGTAGCATAACCTTATGTGTTATCTGTGCTAATGATGTCTCTTTTGGCTGACTCCAGTCAGGGGATGATATTGTTTCATTATATATCTTCATGTTCTCATATTCCTGAGACATGATGTTCCCATCATCGTCATGCAATTGTGTTGGAACTGGGATGTAGTCCAATGTGTGTATCTATTTCAGAGTAAGCCTTTGGTAGCTTCTCCTTCTTACTTCCTTTTCATCATCACAATCTACCCAATAGTCCTCAAGATGCATCTGATGCATTGTTTTCTTGTGTAGTGCATGTATCCTACCATATGGGTCATATTGCATGGATAGTGAAAAAGGTTGTAAAGACATCAAATGCAATCCCCCTATTGCATCTTTGGCACTTTCTTTGTTAGGGCACATATACCACCCAATCATGATTGGGAATAGGACATTAGGTATTTTGCCTTTCTCAATATAAGCCTAAAATGAGGGCAATATCTTCCTAGCCATCTCCATTAGGATGACCTTGTCAGTTGGGTATCTTGGCAACATGAGAGGCTACCTAGTGAAGCCTTCTATTCTTATATATGTGAATGTGGGGAATTGGATAAACCAAGCCCCATGCTTGTATATCATGGCTTGAGCTTCCATGCTCAGCCTCTTTGCTCTATCTTCTTTCATAGTTTTTACTAAATGCATGGAAAACCAATCATTCACTCTCCGGTAGTGTTGGAGAGACTCTCTTTGTTTCATCTGTGGGTAGTGGTCCCATATATTCACATCTCTAGGGTTATTTCCAACCCTACCTACTGTCTGCAAACCACTAAATGTCCCTCTGAATGCACATGCATAAACAACATATGAGGTCATATGGAACATATTAGTCTTTCCTCCTAGTTTCATCATTCCCTCATCCAGACTGTGACTTATGATCTTGGCCCACTAGGGCTTTTCATCAGTATCTTCTACCATTCTTATGAGACATAAAACCATTTTTCAAAGCATCTAGCATTTGGTTTTCCTATCATGCGGCTAAGCATCACCATCATATATTGATATTCAAGGGCGAAATTAAACTTGTATAAATGCACAGGGAGCTTTACTGAGGCCTTATATGTGTTGTCATTAGCTCTCCATGAGTACATGATTTTTCTGCAATCCTTTATGATTTTATTGATATTTCTTTTCTAATTTCTCCAAGTTTATTCTACTCACTTGAGGTCCCCTGGGTAAATTGAAAGCTACAGTAATACCCTCAACTGAGAAGTCTGCATATACTCGGTTGTTTTTCTCTACCTTTCTGGTGTTGGTATTGTAATTATGAGCACACTCTACTACCAGCTCAGTGGCTTCCATTGCATAAGGGAATTTGCCTACATGCCACATGCCTAAGTTGTAAATGTTAATGAGCAGGGGTTGTTTGCTCCCCTTTTCTAACAATGTCATCCATGCATCCAGATTAGTGTTTCCTGGATGAGTGTCATTTATCTGTCCATATTTAAATGTTATTCACTCAGGTTGTACACACATAGGTTTTAGGAATTTTGCATCTGACATGTTCTTGTGGAGTACCATTGGATCCTGCAATAAAACACATGCATTTCTTACCCTAGCATATCATGTGATTATGCAAATTAATGATTATATGAATATGATTTATTGTGGTAAAAATAATTTTTACCTATTCATTTTATCCAATAAATGACAAAAGAGGGTTTTGTTGTTTGAATTCGCACCCCATTCCATTGCTTTCATAGAATGTTGTAATGTCACCTTAATCATACAGTAACTATGCAACCTTTTCTTGAATACGTGATAAATTCAAAATGATCTTGAATCCTTGTTTTTAATCAAAAACATTGTCGAATTAGGGCATGATTAATGCCAATTTTTTTATACCCATTGATCGACACCTAAGCATCAGAGATGTTAACAGGTGGTGGGAAATTATTTGAAATTTTAGATGCTCACCAACCGTTAGAATAACATTTACTGCTAGTAGGCACATTCACCAATATGAGGGATATTAAGAAACATGACCCTCAGAAGAAGATGACATCATCATGATGTTGACCAATCATTAACCAACCACCAAAACTAGGTCATTTTACCTTTGTTTAACGATCATGATAACATAGGGTGTCGATATGATTGATTCATTGTTCCACATGGCATCAACCTATTGGTCCATAAAGATCTGTGTGTTATACATCTTAAAAGTGGATATGATGGATATTAAGAAACATCAGGGTTCTTAAGTATGCGAAACATCTCCACATTCAAATATTAGGATGACATCCCAACATCCTTCATTAATATTTCAAACTGGAGCGTAAGTGATGTCATCATCACATTGGTAAAGATTAGGGATCTTAGATAATGTGTGGGATATTAAAGTTTTCCTTTACTTTGTGTTGGATCTAGATATTAACAAATATGTAGGATATTGGGAAATATATGATCCCTCTTGATGTCAAGAATATGTTGATGTCATCATCATATCAGTTCTTTTTTATATCAGGTTAAAATGACATCATCATCATATTAGTGAAGATCAGGGATCTTAGATAACATGACAGATATTAAGGATTGTACCAGTATCGAGTATCTACATTATATTTGAGGTGAGCCCTCACACTAGTGAATATTAGGGATGTTATGAAATATCACCCTCCTGGAATGTACATTGGTTCTTGATGGATAAATGCCTCCTGCATTTAAATTTAACGTCTACATATTAATGAATATGCAGATATTAGGCTTTCTTGTGTCTAAACATATGTCTGGGATATTGACAAATATCAGGGATATTAGTGAATGTGATGATTCTCCCTGAGTGACTATTTTGACCAAACTTTGATTGAACATAGCTTTCTATCCTTAAGGAATTTTAGGGTGATTCAAAAGGCAAAGTTGCTTAAAATTTTGCACTCTTTCACTTGGTGTGGTTCATGACAGCAGAATCTAACTTTGGCACTTAACCTACCTCTGATGAAGTCTATGCATACATAGGGTGATATCCTATCACTACATCTAGTACTTAACTTTTACCATACCGCCCAAAGCATAGGTTGATATCTTATCACTACATCTAGTACTTAACTTTTACCATACCGTCCAAAGCAAGAAAAGTAGGGAAAAATCCAAAAAAGTTGGGTCCCTATTTTTCTAAGGCAAAATGGGGCGTGTTGTGCAACCACACAACAAGTTCTAAAGACTATCCTTTACCATCTAGTGCTTGATATTGCATGGTCTACCCTCATGTCTTATGACTACCTTTTCATTGTACTCTATTACCTTTGATCTATCAAGATTAATGCCATTTGTTGCATTCATGGTTTTGATCCAAAACATAAGCTATGATTATCATCTTATGAGATCATTGGAACCGTCCTTCTTGGTGACTATCACCTTCAATATGGACTATCATACCTACTTTATGATGCATGATATTGCCCCTATGTCTGCCTCAAGGCCACTATCATAAACGATAAACCACTGTCATTAATGAAAATGACTTACATAAAGTTATGGTCATCCTTACATGCCATAAAGAACTTGGTCTTATTTGTTACACATCCCTTCAACCTTGACCAATGATGGTAGGGTTACAAGAGGTTATGAGCCATGTTTAGAAAACCAAATACAATTGCTAACTTTTCACTATGGTGGCAGATAAATGATTCTTTTTTCTTCTATTCCACAGCATTAAGTAAAAGACTTGAATCTGGAAATACCCTGCTACCTTCATTTGCCAAGTTGTTTGATAGCTATTTGACTCTTTACTCAATATAAGAATAGTCAACTCCAACTACTCTAATGGAGTTGTTAGCCATTCCACATGTTATACCCATGTAATCTTGGAATAGTGAGCACCGATTACTTGTATGTTATAAGCATATCTGAGCTCTAGGTGATTTGACTTTGGATTGTCACTTGTATCATTTTGTCACTAATATTCATTGATTTATTTGAGGAGGTAACTTTGTAGTAGCTTGGGAACCTTGTACTTATATGGTAAACTATATTTTTAATGTCATTAGTAGTGAGGATCTTGACATTCACTTCAGATACATTGAAGTAGTAGCCAAAACTGGACAAATCAAGGAGGTGGAACGTGTAACCAAAGAGTCAAACTTCTATGATGATGAAAAGACAAAGAACTTTCTTATGGAAGAAAGACTTCTAGATGCTCATCCACTGATAAACGTTTGTGATCGGTTTGGATTTGTCCACTGTCATGGTCAGTAAAGCTTATCAGTCAAGGTATGTGTAAAACTTAGTTCTTATTCCATACTGAGTATTCAAGGTGTGAAGTTTGCAGAGGAGTCTTTCATAGGACCCTTAGGCTTCATTTTTCAAGTAGTTCTTTCATGTTTTGGAGCTGTATAAGCAAAAAATAGAGCATTGTAACTCAGTTTTCTCAGTCATAGCACTGAGAAACACACTTTGTAACACATTTTTCAAAGAAAAGACACATATTTCTATCTTGTGTATGCTGTAAGAACACCTTTTCTCAATAAAATTTCAATATTTTTCCTTCTTAATAGTTGTTTCATTATGTGAAAATGAATGATTGATTATGTTTTTCTGTGTTTTATGTTTAAACCTCAAAAGCAATGTCTCATTCCCAACACTTTTAGGCAGAAATTAGTGAACAAAAATAATTAAATAAACTACCAATTGACTAAATATACCACCGACTGATAGAAATCAGTGAATAAATATGACTAAATATACTACCAGTTGACAAAAATCAGTGAATAAATATACTACCAATTGACAGAAATTAGTGAATAAATATGACTAAATCAATGACTAAAAATATACTACCAAATTGATCAATCAAAACAACCAAATAAATGACTAGCAATAAACTACTAATGGTCACATGACCAAGCCTAATGAATAATATGACTAAATCAATGACTAAATATACCACCAAATAGATCAATCAAAATGACCAAATAAATGACTAAAATTGGTTTAGTCATAAATTTGGTCATGTTATAAATGATTGGCAATAAACTACTAATGGTCACGTGACCAAGTTTAATCATTTATAAGTAGTTTTAGTAGGTTTTTTAATCACATATTGTTGTTTTTGTACTAGTGGTAGAGATGGATATCTTTGGGAGCCCCATATGTGATGAAGATTTATTGGTTTTAGAGAACACAACCAACCAACAGCAACCAGAAGAATGTTTAGAGAATCTTAGGATTAATGAAAAGAGAGATGAAGGATATCATCTCTTTTTTGGAGAAGAGATGATGATGATTGAGAGAGAGAGAGAGAGTAGAGACTTGTTAATTTGTGGCAGAAAGGAGGACAATGCAAAGAATGTAATATTTAGGAGGACCATGCAAAAAAGGAGTTGTCTTGTGAACAATATCACACCGAGCTACACAAAAATACCACCTCACAAAAGATAAATTGGAAAGCATGCCTAAATGGAATAGTATAGAGAAGGGGGAAGTACTTATGGGAAGTTTTATTCCCTTAACTTTATTTTAGTTTTTAATAGTTTGTGTGCAGTTGCAATAGAAGGTGGTATGCATGCTACAAATAGCCATGATGGATTTTAGGGGAGGAAGACCACTAAGCCTTCAAGGAGATGGGAAAAGCGAAAAATAAAAAAATGGAAAAGGAGGAGGATCTCTAATCCAATAAGAGGTTAGAAGCAAAACAAGAATAAATGTGATGATTTGCAAAAGTATCTAAATCATTGTAAGGAAACATCGTGGCTTGGTTCTTCAAGTAAAAAGGATGGTTCTACCATCTAACCCAAACTCTTGCCTGGATGTTTGAGGTTGTAGCATCCTAGGGTAAAAGCAATCCTACATCACAAAAATAAAATGTAATAGTTGAGTCCTTAAATTTCTTAGTGTGTTAGCTTGATTGAAGTTTTTTTCAAATAAATTACCTTTGAACCAAGAGGTACAAAAGTTTAAAAAGAATGGGAGAATGATGTAAATTGATTCCTATGGATTGATTCCTCAAAGTTAGAAGGCATAACTAACTACATTTTCTAATTTTAGGAGTGGTTGGTAATGGCTCAGCTAGTTAGGGAACCACCATTATTAGCATGGTAATTTTAAAGAGTTTAGGGGAAATCAGGAATCTCTGACTAGTAGTGGAGTTATCATGCCAATTAAAAGATATTAGGTTATAATGTAGGTAGCGCCAAAGTTTTGGAAGGAAGTGATGATAGTTACTTTCTAGGTAGGGAGTGTTATGATGGTTGGGAACTAATTTTGTTGGGTTCTATAGATTGAATTATGTAAAAGATGTTTCTCTATAAATATAAGTGGTTGTGTGATATTTTCATGCATACTATGATATTGTTATGTTGTTATCCCATTTTTCTATTAGTTGTGTGTTTGTGGATGAACATTGAAAGTTCAGTGTAGACCTAAGGTGTTGCATCAATTTTTTTCATGTCCAATCCTCCTCTATGTTTTTATCAACAAGTACTAATGTAGGAGATTTGTTGATAAGATAACAAGTAGTACTATCTACTTCTGCCCAAAACTTATTATCTACCCTAGGCCCTAAACCCACTAAGCATTCTCCTAGACCTTTCCATTAGCAACTTGTTCATCCTTTAGGTAACTTGATGTTATGTCGTAAAATGTCCCCTATGACTTTTACCTCATAAGTTTAGCTCCCGAGTCCCTTGTTTTTCATCATGCATGTTAGAATTAACTCATGAGACAAAATAGCTTGAAACCCATGTCAAGTGGGGCTTGAGGGACATTTCCAATCCTGAACCTTGACCCAAAATAGGTCCTAGGACAAGGGTGCTCGCACCCTTGTCCTGCCATATTTTGGTGGCGTCCCAAATTTGAATGTCGGTTGGAGACCATTAAAAAGTGTCAGTTGCTAACATCTTAAATTTGAATTATGAAATTTGTAGAGGGAATGCATATATAAGCATGTTTAGGGTTTCATTTGTAAACTAGAAGATGATTAGAAGATGATTATGAGATTTTGGCAAACTTATGATTTTAGAGCATTCAAGGCATTCATTGTTACAGAGTAGAATATTGTTGTTGTGTTTGTTATTGCAGATTTGGCTTCATCTTCTCATGTTGTGAAGAATCTTCATCTATGTGAGAGCTACACCTCTGAGGTGATATCTATTTGTGTTTGAATCAATCATTTATTGATTTGTTTTTGCCTCTATCCTGTAAGGATATGCACTCTCTATCTAATAACGGTGTTGGAAGGCTTGAATGCCATTTTAGGACTTGACTGAGGCAAGCTCCTAAACACCACAACCCCCCAACCCCTCTCTTGTCATTGTAGGTGACAGGTGTCATATTCTATGGAGTGGAGCTACAGAGGAGCATTGCAGAGTGTAAAGATCCCAAATTTGAAGGAAAGAGTGGAAAAGAGTAGAATCGGGACAAGGGCTTTAGTCCCTATGTCCTCCAAGTTTGTAGAGCTAGAAATTAACGAAACAATGATAATCGGCATCAGAAAAGATCTAAAAACCCCTGATAAAAATACTACATTGGACCTAGTGGGAGTCCCTCCACCCTTGATATTTCTGAATTTCAAACTTTAAAATCTGATATGAATCTAATCTTCATCTAGTATCTTTGTATGCAAGCATTTGTTGGAATTAGTCTGTTTATTTACGATTTTGCAATAATTTGGGTTTTGAGCACAATTGGGCCTAAATTAACATAATAACCATTAATTTCCAAATTTTCCTATCATTACAAGTGAAAACTAACCTGTAGGTGAATCCTCTTGCAAAAGTTGAGATTCAACTCGGTTAAATGTCCTTGAATGTGCGTAGTGAAACAAGGATCTAGTTAAATCACCTATCAAACCTTCATCCCCCTTTTTCATACATAAAATTTTGGTGAACCCATGTTTTATTACATTTTGCACCTTTCTGAGTATTGTACTTCAGATTTGAATTCATTCATTTCATTATCATCTTATTGCATTCAAAAATTTACAAAAAAATTGAAAATTTTGAAAAAATTGGCATCCTAGGCTTGCATTAGGGCATAGTTTGCATCAATTTCATTGCATTTCACCTAATTTCCAATTTTTACATCATATATGATATAAATTACAGCAGTAAATCATTTTATAATCATTTACATTGTGTTTTCATACTTAAATTGTTAGATTTTGCTTGAAATTGTGCATTCTTCATATAACCTAGTCTTTGCAATAGTTAGGGTTTGTGGTTGAAATCTTGTTTCATATTTTAATACTCTTTTAAAAGCTCTCTTAGGTCTGATTTCTGATTTTAGTGTTTCATTATTGTGTGTCTTTGCATTTACATCTTAAATTTTGTATTTACACATAGTCAATTTCAACAAAAACTAGCATATTCATTCGTTTCTCCTTAAAATTACACTTGCATCGAGCATTGTAGGATTTTGACATTATTTTCAGATCTAAACTGAGATATTTCACAGAATAAACCTGATTAGATTTCTTTCATACATCTTTTTGCATATTTCCATGCCTTAATTTCATAATTAGGGTTTAAAATCCTTACATTTTCACTAGATTTTGACTCATCCTTCATCTAGATTTGCATTATAGGCATGTTGCAAAAGATATTTATGCATTATTGGACTAATAATAAGGATTTAACTTTCTTCCCATTTTCAATTTTATCACAACACCACTTCTTTTAGGCATTTGCATTGAAAAAAGTGAAAAATCAAGCATTTTTAGGTCTTAAACATACATAGTTTTGCATATATTTCATTGCATATATATCAAAATATTTTAAAATCTGACCTTGAATCCATTTGAAAACATACATACATGGCTACTAATCAAAATAACAATGCTAGGTTACATCCTAGACCTTATTTGAAAAGAAAGACCCCTAAACTTGAAATAACATTTACACCTCATGATAAGACAATGGCTAATATTGAAGGACCTCTCTATATTATAGTGAAGGTAATGGAGATCCCCATGCATGGTACACTTATAGATCCTAATTGCATGACTAATGTGGTAATGGAAGAGTTCCTTCTCTCACATGATTTGATACAAGATTCTTATGAACCTTCAAATTTAATGATTAAGACACAGACTAGAGCTTTCATGCCTACCTTTGGGAAGATATCCTTGTTGGTTACAGTATATGATAAATCCGTGGATCAATTATTTTATGTCATCCCTTTATCTTCCCTCTTCTACATAAAACTAGGACATCCATGGCTCAAAGCTATGAAGGTTGTCCCCTCAACTATTCACAAATGCATAAAATTCCCTTTACATGGACAAGTGTGTACTATTCGTCGTAATACATGGAAACCTATGGTTATAGAAAAGAACTTTACTCTTGATTATTTTTGGCCTTGACTTGATAGAGAACCTGAGCCACGAAGAGATCAACTTTTCTTATCATATAGATGATACAAAGCAAAACTTCTATCTAGAGTGGTCAGACCTTCTATTCAACCAAGAAGAGAAGAACAACCCACATTAGAAGAACTTCCTATAGAGAAAGGTAAAAGGACTCTATGTTGAGGTTCCTCCTCCATCATCCTTACAAGGATCGAGAGTGACTCGTGGAAAACAAATCACTTCATCAAGACAAATTAGATTTTAACAAGCTTCCTCCTATGAGATAAGAAAACCTATGGAAAAACATGAGACTACTTTTGAAGACATGAGCAATAAGACAAGAAGAAACTGACAAGCAAGAGAAAGGAGGAAGAGAAGAGAAGATTTTGCACAACAAAATGCACCTCAACAAGAAAACATTCCACCTAACATGGAACCGAACAAAGAAAAGATAAAACAAAAAGAGATTAAGAATAATGACAAAAGCTAAGCTATTGTACCTTATGTACCTCTTTCCTCTAACATTTGAGATTGGGAAGATGATGATTTGCTTGTCGACAACTGCTAGTTTGGTTGTACAGCAAGTAAGTATTTCTAACCTTGGTGGTCACCTATGTCATAGCATTATTTTCTTGTTTATGTGACCTCCCATCTTGTGTTGTGTTTCCTCGTGATGTGGTATGTGTTGTTTAGGCCTCCTTGGATGACCCTTGATACTCTTGTAAGGTCAAGGATACTAGGAGAATACCTCTATTGTGACCATTCTTCTATTTGTATCATCATTCTTGTATCTCGCTTCTCTATTTTTATTTTTGTGTGTCATGCCTTAGGGGCATAGCATTGCAGTTGATGACCTGGGGGGCATCTTCCTATCTGATGACCCTAAGGAACTTGTTCTCCTCTCTCATTTTATTGTTTACCTTGTTCTAGTGATTCTACTTAGTCAGTGGATGAGGAAACCAAACATATACTAATACGAACTGCATGTCCCTTTGGTAAGAAAAAAAAATGGACCTAGTCCATATACGAAGATGGGATTGATTTATATATATTTGATGCTTGGCTAGTAGAATCACTCTGTGTGATATTTTATGTTGTCTTATCATTCTAACAAATCATAACAATACATCTTCTCTATGCACTTTGATTGGCTTGGGTGTCTCACCTTGTTGTTACACTCAGTTCTGAGATGCTTGTAGTATTAGCCCCATATCTATACTTAGACTCAAACCCATTTGTGTAGCCTTGGCTTCTTTATTTTCATGCATAGCTTTCATGTTTTGCATAGATTAAGATGTACTTGTGGGAACATTTGGCAATCGTGAGCACATGTTACCTTTGGGGGCATGGTCTTTATGAAATCTCTTGTTCCCTTGTGTGTTTTCTCTCTACCTTAAAGTGCTTGATATCAGTATATGATATCAACCACCTTAAGGTGGGGGCATATAAGGTAACTTGTTTGATGATTTTGGTACTAACGAAGCATTTTTGTAAGCTCTCTATGGAGGCGGGATGTTGTATCTCTGACACGAGTGTACATATTTATTCTATATTGCAATCAAAAAGCCCTCTACGGAGGTAGGGATGGTGTATCTCTTGAGCTAGTGCACATCCTTTTTATTTCAAAAGTCCTCTGAGTAGGCAGGGTTGGATATGAGACTATCCTCCCTTAAGTGTGTCTTTGGTTGTTGTTGTGGCATAAGCCCAACCATCAGGTGTGCCTATAACATGCTTGAGATGGTGGGGGATTAGCAATAAGTTCCTTCCATAGCCTTATTTGTAGTGTTTAAGACAGATAGTATGTCTTGGGCATGCTATATGACACTCATGTTTTCCATGTGTTTTCCCTCATGTGTAGTTTCAAGGGTGTGGCAAAATGCCCCTCCTACACTCGGGCTTTGTATGACATGTCTTCTCCCAAGTATAGTCTCAAGGGTGTGGCGAAATACCCCTCTTATACTTTAGGTTTTGTATGGCATGCTTTTTCTCAAGTGTAGTCTCAAGGGTGTGGCAAAATGCCCCTCCTACACATTGGGAATTATTCGGTGTGTCTTCTCCCCATATATAGTTTCAAGGGTGTGGTGAAATTCCCCTCCTACATCTTGGGGTTGTGTGGCAGTTTTACTTTCCATGTATTTGCATTCATATATATATGAAAATGAAAAAAGAAAATATGAAGTGTATTCTCCATGACTGCTCTTGTGTATTCTCTATGTCTTGTGTGTCTATTATTGTCTTCTCTGTGTTTTGCATGCCTATTATTATCTTCATTGTGTTTGGCGTGTCTACGATGTGTTTTCTCTAACGCCTACCTGAGACTGGGGGCTAGAAATAGTTCCTTAATCTTTGTGCATACATTAGCTTCAAGTGCCCAGTGTGTTTATTGTGTTTTGACCATACTTTAATGCATGTATGGGTCGTAAGATCATACATACATTAAAGTGGGGGTTAAATTTTATTTCGTAAAATTTCCCCTAGGACTTTTACCTCCTAAGTTTAGCTCCCAGGTCCCTTGTTTTTCATCATGCATGTTAGATTTAACTCTTGAGACAAAATGGCATGAAACCCATGTCAAGTGGAGCTTGAGGGACATTGTAGAGCCTAAACCCTGACCCAAAATAGGTCCTAGGACAAGGGAACTCATGCCCTTGTCCTGCCCTATTTTGATGAGATCCCAAATTTAAATGTCTGTTGGAGACTGTTAAAAAGTGTCTGTTGCCAACATCTTAAGTTTAAATTATGATATTTGTAGTGGGAATGCATATATAAGCATGTTTAGGGTTTCATTTGTAAACTAGAAGATGATTAGAAAATGATTATGATATTTTGGCAAACTTATGATTTTAGAGCATTCAAGGCATTCATTGTTGCAGAGAAGAATATTGTTGTTGTGTTTGTTATTGCAGATTTGGCTTCATCTTCTCATGTTGTGAAGGATCTTCATCTATGTTAGAGCTACACCTCTAAGGTGATATCTATTTGTGTTTGAATCGATCATTTATTGATTTGTTTTTGCCTCTGTCCTGCAAGGATACACACTCTCTATCTGACAATGGTGTTGGAAGGCTTGAATGCCATTCCAGGGCTTGATCGAGGCATGCTCCTAAACACCACAACCCCCCAACCCCTCTCTTGTGATTGCAGGTCACATGTGTCATATTTTGTGGAGTGTTCTAGAGGAGCATTGTAGAGTGTAAAGATCCTAGATTTGAAGGAAAGACAGGAAAAGAGCAGAATTGGGACAAGGGCACTAATCCCTATGTCCTCGAAGTTTGTAGAGCTATAAATTAATGAAACAGTGATAATCAACATGAAAAAAGATTTGAAAATCCCTAATAAAAATACTACATTGGACGTCGGTGGGAGTCCCTTCATCCTTGACATTTCTGAATCTCGAACTTCAAAATTTGGTATGAATCTAATCTTCATCTAGTATCTTTGTGTGCCAACATTTATCAAAATTCTTCTATTTATTTACGATTTTGCAATAATTAGGGTTTTGAGCATAATTAGGCCTAAATTAACATATTAATCATTAATTTCCAAATTTCCTTATCATTACAAGTGACAACCAACCTATAGGTGAATCCTCTTGCAAAAGTTGAGATTCAACTTGGATAAATGTCCTTGAATGTGTGTAGTGAAAGGAGGATCTAGTTAAATCACCTATCAAACCCTCATCCTCCTTTTTCATACATTACACTTGATTATGTTGAGGGGTGTACAAAGTTGTCTTGTATCTCAGTATACCAATATTTTTATAAAACTTATCAAACTTTGTAGAGTAAAATTCTCCATCATTATTTTTTTCTCAAAACCTTGATCTTATTCTCAATATGATTCTCCACAAGAGCCTTAAACTCCATGAACCTATTGAAGACCTTGAACTTCTATATCAAAATGAATACCCACATTTTCCTCAAGAAATCATTAATAAATGATACATAATAAAGATAGTTTGCTAATAAAGGCATGTTAACTTAAGTCTAAAAACATCACTGTGAAGCAAGTCCAAAATCCCATTTGATCTTGTAGAGCTAAAATTAAATTTGACACAATTTTATTTTCCATATGCAATGTTCACAAAAATTAAAATCTAAAGAATAGTCTTCAAGGCCCTCAACCAATTCCTTGGACTTCAAGGCCCTAGGATCTTTCTTATTGATGTGACCTGATATTTCATTCCACAAATTTGAAGATATCATGGTTGTGATATCTTGAAACTTTTCATTAGTGAAATATTAATTTTTTAATAAAAAATTAAGTCTATAAATTTGAGGTCTCAATTGGGTGATACATTGAAATTAGGTGATACATTGAAATTTCTCCTTGCTAGTACCTTGAGGTATTTCATGGATGATACCTTGAAATTTCACTATCAACAACTTGAGGTGTCACTTGGGTGTTACCTTTATGTCTCTACTTCCTAGAACCTTGAGGTGTCACTTGAGCAATAAAATGGGGTCTCCCAAAAACATGAGGTGTCACTTGAGTGATTCTATGGAATCTGCCAACCCTAGAAGGTGTTTCTTGGGTGATGCCTTGCCTAGGGATCATCTAACTACAACTTCCATAATCCATAACTTCTTCATATGTACTTAAAATGAAGTGTTAGGATTTAAAAATTACATAACTTTTCAAGGCAAATACAAATATGAAATCATTTCATCTCTATGAAGTATTGCCATGAAATACCTTAACTTTGTCCTTTAGAATGTCTTTCCCAAGAAACTTTTTTCCTCTTCTTATCCATTGAGGTATCACCCAGGAAATAACTTGACGTACCCTCACCCTCTTCTAAGGTATCACTTAGGTGATATCTTATGCTTCCTTTTCCCTCCAATAAATTATCACATCAACAATAGTTATACAAATCTAATAAAATAGATGAGGAATTCCACACAATATAAGCATCAAGTTTTAACAAAGTTCCAAGCGAGACTTAAATTCTTTTGACCATTCTACAAACTTATTTACAAAAGAAAAAATGCACTCCTAAATAATTTATCTTGCTCACAATTACATGTTTCTCACCAAACTCAAGATGTGGAACATACTAGAAAGAGTCTTGAGTATATTCCATATTTGAACATGAGATTGATCTTTCCTAGCCAACAATTTTATAAGGTATAGTCTCCCAAGAAAACTTCACCTCCATAATAGTTTTGATATTAAAAAACTACTCCCGATGAAGGGTCATATGAAAAGAGGCACCAATATCTATCAACCATGTATATTCATATGTATGCATAACAAAATATGTAAGAAATCCATCTCATCCTTATTCTTTGTGAGAGGATTTTTAGACTCATATCCATACTCATTTTCTTCTTTACTTTATATTCCTTCTTGTCGTGACCAAATTTTCCATAGTTTTAGCATTTAACCTTGGATCTTCTAGGAGAATTTGACCTACCTTTGGACATTGGTCTTTTTTCTCCCTCATGTTCTTGATTTTATCCTTTGTGCAACCTCTAACTAATAAATCAATCATTTACATAATCCATGCATTTCTATCATATGTCCTCAAAAAATAAAGCTTCGGCCATCTCCTTACACTTCAACTTAGAAGTGATACTATTGGTTGTTAGTGTAGGTTTTTATTTTTCTTTATATTTAGGTTTATTTATTTTTCTAACATATATATTTAAGCTTGCTTAGGTTATTATAAATGCTATTTACAAGGGTAGATGACATTTTCTATAAGAGACATGTATAACGCCCACCTATTCTTGGTAGTTGGAGTTACTTGTTCTCTTGGATGTATATTCCACCTTTGAATCATTTATTCACCTTTTAACAAGTAGGTGTAACCATTTTTTGGCATCTTCTTAGTAGGTGTAACTCCCATCTATTTGTAGTAGTTTGAGCTATTCCTACTATTGGTTGTATTTGCACCACTTCCATCTATAGATACTCCACTCATTACTCATTTCTGATGATGTAGAGTAAGATTCTTTTATGTCATTTGTGTATCTCTTGTATTGTTGGTAACTAGCTTTATTTTGTTATTTTAGTTCTAGGACCATTTATTAAATAGTTTTATTATATGGACTCCTACACTAGATCTTGGGTAGTTTCTCATTTAATTTTAGAATCTAACGTGGTATCAAATCCATTAGTGTTAGGAAAGGTTAATCCATTCCTAAATTTTGAGAGATAACGAGTTTCAAGATTTTGGGTGTGGGCTAATTTTTAGCACACTGCATAGTAGTTTTGGCTACACCATTATGTTTGGGAGGCTTGAGAAAGTTAGATTAGGATTTTGTTTTATCCAAATTAGACACTAGGAAGCTAATCTAGAATTGAGTTTTGTCTATGTTTGATTTGCATGGGTTTTACAAGTAGGTCATTTTTCAAGGCAATTTGGCACCAGATGAACCTCTCTATTACATCCAAAAGATGTCAAAACCTATAGATCAACATAGAATTCATCAAAATTAGAGTTGGATTCATTAGAGGCAAAAAAAAATTGGGGTCATACAACCATACCCAGGTCCGTGTGTGTGTGTGTGTGTGTGTGTGTGTGTGTGTGTGTGTGTGAGAGAGAGAGAGAGAGAGAGAGAGAGGGAGACAATCTTCAATAAAAATGAAAGCTTTGACACATATTTGTTTGTGACATGACATTAACCCTTTCTCCATCTAGTAGATTTGAGAATGCAATACATACACACACACATACATATAAGGGATCGTAACCCAATGGTGGCATGTGACCCCCTTAGAAAAGGGACCATAGCCCATTGCTAGCTACTTTTGGACCTCAAAAGGGGTCTATAGGCCTTTAGGGGCTTGGCCTAGCCATCCCCATGGGCCTTTTAGTCTAGGAGGCCATAACTTGATCAAACAAAGGTATTTTTTAATCATTTTTTTCAAAATGGGGTAGAATTTTATGTTCTTTGCAACTGTGTAATTGTTTTTTAATGTTTGACTCCTTTATTTTTTATAATTTGAGTTTTCTCAAGTATATTGTTGTTTAGTCATACTTTTGGAACTTAAAACACTCACGGCTTTCAAAAATGAGCTCCTTTTTTAGTGTCATTTTTTAAAAGTTGGCATTTTTTAAGCTCCAAATAGTGGTGTAGTTTGTTATTCCTATTTTACAAGCACATATTACTTTCAACATTTTGGCTACTTTAGGCCTTATAAAAGATCTATTAATTTGGTATTTCACATTGTAACATGAACTAAAATAAAGTTCTATACATTGTAATCTTTGGGGGGTCATTTCACATACAATATTAGGAGGAAGAGTGGGTTGCATGTGTGCCTCTTGTCTTGCTACTTATCTCTTTCATTTATACATTATGGATCCTACAATTTCAATGTTAGTTCCAATTCTTACACTTACAAATACTTTGAATGGAAGTCTAAAATACTGATTTTTCTTAGAACTAAAGGATACGATAAATATGAAAAGGGAACAATCCCTGAACCTACTAGTGTAAGAGAAAAGATTAAGTGAGAGACAAAATGTGATGAGTTTTTTAGATATTTATGTCTTTTTGTGTCTCTAGATTTACTATTTCAAGTTGAATCCTTAAACGCACATGTTGTAGTCTAGAATACTTCATCTAATTTTTTTGGAAAACAAGATTTAATGTGATGTCATATATTAGAGAATAAATTTATAAGTCTTAATCCTTACAATTTTGACACAATTGGGGATTTATTTACTAAGTTTAAAAGTCTCAAATAATAGTTGAAGTAGTATGGGATAGAGAAAGAGGACACATAGATGATTATTGCCATTCTATCTAAATTGGGTCTTGATTATTCTATCTTCATCTCTAATTTTCATGGTACAAATAATTCCCTTGGTACATGATGGGGAGCGCAGCGGAAACTGTAGAATGGGCCCTAGTTTACTCACAGTCAGCAAGACCAACAAATGTACCACCGATACATCTCTATCAGTCAGACAACCATCGTTAGAAAGACTTTCCCAAGTCTCTCTGTGATCAAACTCACTCCGATAGCTCAACTTCACTTTATCTTCGGCAAGACATACTTCTATCGGCCAAGTCTTTCATCCTTCTGCCGATGCCCAATGATGGTTAAGTTCCTCCTCATCTCAACTATGATGGCTTCCACACCGGTTGGACATGACCTATTGGCAAGACCCTTCCTGTCAGTGAAACTTTTAACTTGTCTGCCGATACGCCGATGGCATTTACCTTTGGTGAGACTTGTTCTATCGATAAAAACTTGCAGTCTTTGGCCAATGTACCAATCACTCTGATGTCACCTTTAACCTTCATTCGTTGGTGAGACAATTACTATCAGCCACATTAGGGTTTGCTTACCGATACACCAATGCACAGTTTACCTTCTCCTAAACCCTAGTACATGGAGATGCTAGGTCAAACTACTGTGCCAAACGCTCTGTCTGGATCCTTTGTGCCACCAAACAATGAAATAAAACTAAAAACAAAATTAGATATTTGTACAACGAATCCATTTCATTGATTTCGACAGAAATCTTACTAGTGGAATGCTTCACATCGACATATTGCAACAATGGAAAGTACAGAAAAAATGGAAAGCTACAGCTAAACAATTTATAGTTACAAGAAACATAAATCAAATTGACAGAACAAAATCATTCTATTTCTCCTTAGAACAATACACAATCACATTCACCTCCTTTATGATCTGATTACCCATCTCTCTCTCTCTCTCTCTCTCTCTCTCTCTCTCTCTCTCTCTCTCTCTCTCTCTCTCTCTCATTTGGTTCATTCCTCTAGGTTTATAAACTCGCCTTAAGGAAAACCAAACCAATTCCAAGCGGCTGGGAGACCAACTGATTCCAAGCAGCTGGGAGACCAACTGTCTTTAGATTAACAATTTGACAAATGTGACCTAAGTCACTTGGGACTTAAAAAAAGAGTTATAGGTCTTGAAAGACCTAGAGACCAACATAAATGAAAATGCATTGGTCAAATAGACCTTATTACAACACAAAACATGATTTTCTAGGTGCTCCTGTACCATACTCCTCGGGTGAAAGTTGTCTCAAGTCCTCTTAGAGACTAACTGCTGCAAATCACCACCCTACTTTTTGATGTCTTCTTCCAGCATCCATGTGGCTTCTGAGTCTAGAAGTCCTTGCCATTTGACTAAGTGCTCAAAATAGGTCTGATTTCTTGTCTTCTTGGTTGTCCTGCTATCCAAGATGTACTCCATCTTCGGTGGTTCCGTAGGTGGTAAGTGTTGCACCCACTCTACATTCTCTTGGATAGAATTTGCTATACCATCACCTGTATCAAGACTCCTATATAATGTCAGATCAACAACATTGAATATAGGTGAAATAGCAATATCATCAGGGAGTTCAATTTTGTAAGCATTAGGACCATATTTCTCTAGAATTTGACAGGCTCCAATTTTTTGCATCATCAACTTGCCGTGACTCCCCTTGGGTAGTGTATTTTTATTGAGATGAACCATGACCATATCTCCTATTTGGTACTGCACATCCCTTCTTGTTTGATCCACTCTAGCCTTGATCTTCTGACTATTCTTGTGTAGAGTATCTTGGACTTGTTGATGGATCTCTTTCATAGCCTCTGCAAATGTATCAGCATGTCCACTCCTTTTGTCCAACCCTTGAACATCTCTCAATTCAAAAATTTCTCTAGGATGAGTACCATAGACAACTTCAAAAGGAATTAGACTTGTACTTCTATTCGTAGAATCATTATAGGCATATTCTACTTGTGGGAATACCACATCCCAACTACTGCCATGTTCTCTTTTCAAACATCTCAGTAGATTGCCTAATGACCTGTTCACAACCTCAGTTTGGCCATCAGTCTGAGGATGATGGCTAAACTAAAAGACAAATTTGTACCCAATCTTTTCCACAAGGTTCTCCAAAAATGTACCACAAATTTGTTGTCTCTGTTAGATACAATACTCGAAGGCAATCCATGAATCCTGACGATTTCTTTAAAGAACAATCCTGGAATGTAACTAGCATCATTGGTGGTTTTACAAGGAATAAAGTGAGCCATCTTGCTGAACCTATCTACCACAACAAATAACTTGTCCTTTTCTTGGGCAATCCCATCACAAATCCATACTCAAACTTTCCCAAGGTCTGTTTGGTATGGGCAAAGGTTGGTACAATCCTGTATTAGTCGAGACTCCCTTTGCTCTATGGCAAATCATAAAACTCTCAACAAACCTTCTGATATCAGATTGCATCCTTGGCCAAAAGTAAAACCTTCTTACAAGATCTAAGGTCTTATTGAGCCCAAAATGTCCTCCTAAACCATCAATATATTATCCCTCATTGAACACTAAGGAATACATAGTTGACTCCCTTTAAACAAAAGTCCATCCTACAATGTATAATCTGAAAATTCCCTATGGAAAGCATTGGCAAACTCACTGCATACCTTGTAAATCTCCTTGAAATCTTGGTCCTCTTCATACAATCCTTTGAGTGCCTCAACACCCATGCTTTGTAGCTGCACTTCTTGCACTATGAACACCCTTCTGCTTAAAGCATCAGTGACCTTATTGGTTATCCCTTTCTTATGTTTGATGATGAAGGTGTATGCTTGAAGACTTTCCACCCATTTCATGTGTCTATGGCTGAGCTTTTCTTGTCCATTCAAGAAACTGAGAGCATGATTGTTAGTGTATACAATAAATTCTTTAGGAAGCAAGTAGTGCCTCCAAATTTTTAGAGCTTGTACAATGACATACAACTCTAAATCATAAGAGAAGTACTTCCTCTTAGCTTCATTCAATTTTTCACTAAAAAAGGCTACTGGTCTACCTTCTTGACTCGACACTGCTCCTATGGCAAGCCCACTTGCATCACATTCAATGGTGAAGACTTTATTGAAATTAGGAAGTACTAAGATAGGATACTTGGCAACTTTCTTCTTTAGACTTTCAAAACTTTGATCTGCCCCTTTTGTCCACACAAACTTCACTTTACTGCCACCCTTGATGGTCTCCAACATAGGTGCACAAATATCATTGTAGTTCTTAATAAATTTTCTATAAAATTTGCCCAAGTCATGAAAACTTCTGACCTCTCCTGTTGTCTTAGGTGTAGGCCAATTCAAAATAGCTTCTACCTTGGAAGGATCCATCTTCAAATCACCCTTCGAGATGACAACACCTAGGTACACCAATTCTTGTTTCATGAAGTCACACTTTTCCAAGTTTATCATTAACTTCTGATCTTGCAGCCTCTTCAAGACTATCTCCAAATGTGCCAAGTGTTCTTCCTTGCTCTTACTGAACACCAAGATATCATCAAGGTAGACTACCACAAATTTCCCTATGAATTCCTACAACACCTCATTCATTAGTCTCATAAAGGTGCTAGGAGCATTTGAAAGACCACAATGCATCACAAGCCACTCATACAACCCTTCATTGGTTTTAAATGTTGTCTTCCACTCATCCCCCTCTCTTATCCTTGTCTGGTGATACCCACTCTTTAAGTCTATCTTGGAGAAATAAGTAGCACCCCCCAAATAGTCCATTAGGTCTTCAATTCTAGGAATAGGAAACCGGTATCTGATGGTTATCCTATTGATTGCCCTGGACTCAGTACAGAGTATCCATTTCCCATCTTTCTTTGGTGCCAAAATAGTGGGGACTGCACATGGACTCAAACTCTTTCTTATTAACCCCTTGTCTAAAAGTTCTTGAATCTGATTTGTTATCTCTTCATTCTGCTGAGGGGTCATTTTATATGCTATCTTATTAGGAAGTACTACTCCTAGTATGAGGTCTATCTGATGGCTAATGTCTTTGATTGGTGGTAGGGAATTAGGTATATCTTTTGTAATCACTCCTTTGTAACTTTCAAGCAAATCTCTGACCTCCTTAGGCCCTACTTCCATCACAATTTCCTTCTTTTCCCCCTTAGGCTTCACAATCAAAGCAAAACCTACTCCATCACCTTCCTTTAATGTGTCCATGAATTATTTTTCTCCTACTAGCATTACACTAGACCCTACATGTTGTGGATCCTCTTCTACCAATGACTGTATCCTATAAGTCACACCATCCTTTTGGAATGAGTAAGCATTCTTTTCTCCATCATGATGAGCCTTTCTGTCAAATTGCCATGGTCTGCTTAACAAAAGATGGCAAGCATCCATTGGAAGGATGTCACATAAGATTTTATCTCTATACCCCCCAATACTAAATTCTACCCATGCTTGTTCATTGATGAGTATGTGCTGCCCCTTATTCAACCAACTGACTTTATAGGGACTACTATGGGGTATCTTTTCTAAATTCAACTTATTCACTGCTTCCAAAGATATAATATTATCAGTAGAACAGACTCAATAATAACTTTACAAACTTTACCTTGGATCTTGCAGTTGATTCTAAACAAAGCCCTTCTTTGGGATGGTTCAGTCTGCACTGGTTCCTTGAGCAACGTCCTCTTGATCATCAAATTTTCTCCCAATTCTAATGCTAGATTCACTTCAGGAGATGTCATACTCCTTGCATCCTCTTGAGTAAAAGTGGTTCTTTTCTCACCACCATGAGAAGTTGAGGCCTTCTCTGGACACTTGTATGTCGGGTGCCCTAGCTGATTGCAGTTATAACATCTCATATTGGAGAACTTGGACCCTCTACCTAATCCATTTGTCCCACCTCTTCCATTAGGCCTTCTTCCTCGGTAGCCTCCTCTACTACTAGAGTCTCCAACTTGCTCTTCTTGGCTAGACTCACCACTAGGCCTCTGGTTAGGACTTCTTCCTCCAAAACTGCCTCTGCCTCTAAAATTTGTTCCACCTCTACCTCTATTATTCTGCTCACTCTTTCTCTTTTTCTTCTCTTCAACCCTTAAGGCCATTTGGAAACACTTGTTCACTATTCTGGTGCTAGGATGCTGATCTCATCTTGGATGTTCATCCTTAGGCCATTCAAATACCTAGCCACCTTCTCTGACTCTTCTTCTTGTCTCTTTGATTTGAGACTGAGTTTATGAAACTCTTGTGTGTATGCATTCACATCAAGGTCTCTTTGTCTGAGGTTCTACAATTTCTTATACATCTGCACGTTATAGTCCAAGGGTAAGAGTTGTGCCTTGATTTTGGTCTTCATCCTTTCCTAGGAGGTTATCATATTCTTCCCCTCCTTGACTCTCTCTCCTTGCTCATAATTCCACCATGCAAGAGCAGACCCCTTCAACCTTGCCTTTTCCAACTTAACCCTCTTATCATCAGGGACTTCTTTGTATTCAAAATGATTGTTCAATGCCTCAATCTAGTCAATCACCTCTTCATCTTCCATACTTCCACTATACATAGGTAACCCATCTATGGTGTCCCTATTTATTGACTTCAAAACATTTACAATGCTCTCTAGTCTGCTGGTATCTCCTCTATCCTCTTATTGGTTTCATCAATTTATGTATCTCCTTCATCGCTGTCACTTTCATCTTCCCTGTCTTTGCTTTTGGACTACTTGAACTCTCCCATCTTGGATTCAAGCATCTCCTTGATAAGCTTCTTGATGGAATCCTGTGACATACTTTTGGGAGGCATCCTCTCTGCCTCTATTTTGCTTTCTCTGTCTGACATACACTAAGACCACACCACCCAAGTGATCTTCAAAACCTAGGCTCTGATACCAATATGATGGGGAGTGCAGCAAAAATCGTAGAACAGGCCCTAGTTTACTCATAGTCAATAAGACCAACAAATGAACCACCGATACATCTCTATCGGTCAGACAACCATCATCAAAAAGACTTTCCCAAGTCTCTCCATAATCAAACTCACCCCGATAGCTCAACTTCACTTTATCTTCAGTGAGACTTACTTCTATCGGCCAAGTCTTTCATCCTTCTGCTGATGCCCGATGATGGTTAAGTTCCTCCTCATCTTAACCATGACAGCTTCCACACCGGTTGGACGTGACCTATTGGCGAGACCCTTCCCGTCGGTGAAACTTTTAACTTGTCTACCGATACACTGATGACATTTACCTTTGGTGAGACTTGTTCTGTCGGTGAACACTTGCAGTCTTTGGCCGATGCGCTGATCACTCTGATGTCACCTTTAACCTTCATTCGTCAGCGAGACAATTACTATCGGCCACATTAGGGTTTGCTTGCCGATACACCAATGCACAATTTACCTTCTCCCAAACCCTAGCACTTGGAGATGCTAGGTCAACCTACTGTGCCAAACGCTCTATCTGGATCCTCTGCACTGCCAAACAATGAAACAAAACTGAAAACAAAAACAAATATTTGTACAACAAATCCATTCCACTGATTTCGATAGAAATCATACTAGTGGAATGCTTCACATTGACATATTGTAACAATGGAAAGCACAAAAAGAATGGAAATCTACAACTATACAATTTGCAGTTACAAGAAACATAAATCAAATTGACGGAACAAAATCGTTCTATTTCTCCTTAGCACAATACACAATCACATTCACCTCCTCTACAATTTGATTACCCATCTCTCTCTCTCTCTCATTTGGTTTATTCCTCTGGGTTTATAAACTCACCCTGAGGAAAACCAAACTGATTCCAAGGGGTTGGGAGACCAACCGATTCCAAGCGGCTAGGAGACCAACTGTCTTGAGATTAACAATTTGACAAACGTGACCTAAGTCACTTGGGACTTACAAAAAGAGTTCTAGGTCCTGAAAGACCTAGAAACCAATAGAAATGAAAATGTATTGGTCAAATAGACCTTATTACAACACAAAACATGATTTTCTAGGTGCTCTTGCACCAGGACATCATTTCACATGCCTACCTTTGGTGAGTTTGTTGTCTCACTCACAATCAAGCAAGACAAGCTCATTTAAATGGGATCCCTTATGTCTTCTAAGTCACATGCCTTAGTGACTCACTAGGACACAAAAGAATAGAAGAATGGTAGCAATAAGGAGAAGAAAGAACATAACAAGGATAACAAACATGGTCCTAAGGATAAGAATCATAAATATTCCAATGGTCCTAAAATGGATGCATCTTCTTCTAAAGGTGACAAGCCTAAGAAATAGAAATGTTCTTACTATAAGAGGCCTAGACATGATGAGCACAATTGCATAAAGAAGTAGATTTATCACCTCACAAATCTTCTCTAAAAGAACAACATTGGGGTACATGATTCAATCAAACAAAGTTCATCATAAGAGGAATCCTATAAGAAGAACAATAGTAAGGGGAAAGGAAAGGGCAAGGCCCTTGTTTTTATTGTATCTCCACCTTCCACATGGATTTTTGACTTAGATAATTCACACCATATGGATTTAGATTAGTATGAGTTTACATACTTGGATCCAAGTCCCATGCCACATATTATGATAGTTGATGATACTCTAGCTGAGGTTTGTAGGTGTGGGTCTATTGATGTAAGTGACAAAACATTTTAGGATGTTCTTTATGTGTCTTCTTTGTCAACTACTCTCTTGTCATTATACCAAATAATATACACTAATTCAAGAAAATGGGTTGAGTTTACTCTATATTCCATGGTTATTAGTGAGTTTCAGTGGTTCCATAGTAGCACTTTGAAGGGTAGATCACTAATCTTGGATATATGTCTTTTCACACTTTGTTGTTGATTCTCCTTCCACTGTACTGCTTACTCATTCTGATGATGTTAGTAAGTTGTGGTATGAGTTGTTTGGTCATTTGAACTACCACTACTTATAGCAGCTCAACTAGAAAGGAATGATTATAGGTTTTCTTCTATTCATTTTTCTAATGGGATCTGCTATGGGTGCATTCTTGGTAAAAATCCAAAAGAGAATTTTAACAAAGACAAAGCATGGAGGGATACTTAGATCCTAGAGTTGGTTCATAGTAGTTTGTCTAGACCATTTTCAAAGTCTTCTTTTATTATGGCTAGATATGTTCTTACCTTCATTAATGACTTCTCTTGGTTTACTTGGGTGTATTTTCTTTAGTAAAAGGTAGATATTTTTAGAACTTTTAGGACTTCAAAGCACTTGTAGAGAAACAATCTAGGAGCCATCAAGATTTTGTACATAGATAATGGTGGTGAGTATATCAACCATTGGTTTGAATAGTTTTGTACCTTAGAGGGTATTGACTTGTGATGTATAGTTTCATATAGTCCTCAATTGAATAGAGTAGCAAAATGTAAGAATAGTTCCTTGAAGGAAATTGTGAATTGCATGATCCACTCTAAATCCCTTGCACCATAATTCTAGGAGAGGTTGTTAACTATGTGAACTATATATGGAACTAAGTTCCTCATAAATCTTTGAAAGGAGTTACTTCTTTTGAATCTTCGAGTGTCTAGAAAACCCACAATGAAATATTTTAGGGTCTTAAGATGCCCAGAATGGGCCCACATTTCTGCAAAGAAATGAAAGGCTATAGTTCCTCATAGTAAACCATGTATTTTTATGGGTTGTCATGATGATGTAAAGGGACATTAGTTCCTTCATCTAGTTACTTATGAGTTGTTCATTGAGAGGAGTGTTTTCTTCAAGGAGAGATCTTTGAGTCCAACTCTTGACACTTCTCATTCTTCAGTCACTTGAGTAAAATTAGGACAAATGGTAGTTTCTTAGATGAGATTGATCCACCTAAGCACATTTCTAATGATGATGATTCTTCTTCCTCTACTTCATATGATGAGGATCATCATTTTGAGGATGGATAACCTCCTTCTAACTTTCCCATCTCTAGTCTACTTTGGGCTAGATAGAATTTAAGTTTGCAAGTAATTAAGTTAAAGATCCTTCAAGTACTAGGTGGACTCAATCATAATTCTAGGCACCATCTTATATTTTCATCACCTTCACTTTCAATCCATAGTCTTTTTAGGAGGCATCAAGAATTCATGAGTGGGATGCAACTATAAAGGAGTACAATTCATTGATGAGGAACCATACTTGGGATTTAGCTCCCCTTTCTAAGGGAAGGAACTTATTCAATGTAAATGGATCTATCAAACTATATTTTCAACAAATGGGTTAGTTGATAATTTCAAATCTCATCTAGTTGTTAAGAGATTTTAACAAGTTCTTGGTATTGACTACACTAAGATCTTTCCACCTATTGCAAAGATGAACTCTATTCAACTCACACTTTCAAATGATGTAGCTCATCATTGGGAGGTTTAGTATCTGGATGTGAAGAGTTCCTTTCTTCATGGGGATGTTGAGGAGGAGATATATAGAGCAACCATGGGGTTTTCAATATGATTCTTCCTTGGTTGTATTCTTAGAAATCTATCTATGGTCTCAAATAGGCCACTCAAGCTTGGTATGCTAAGATGGATTCTTTCCTTATCTCTATTGGATTTACTCAATTCCATTATAATCCAAATATCTACATCTTGTAGTATGATGATTCTCTCTTATTCCTAATTTTATATGTTGATGACTTACTAATCATGGGGATCTCTTCATCCTTGATTGCAATGGTAAAAATTTCTCTACATGACATGTTTTTGATGATTGACTTGGGTTTTTTGCACTATTTTCTTGAGATTGAGATCCATTGGTCTACATCTGGGATTAGTATTACATAGTCCAAGTATGTAATTGATTTTCTCTCACAATTCCATATGGTGGACCACAAACTTGTTGTGACTCCCTTTCTCATTAGAGTCAAACTTGAGGCAAAGTGTTCTTTGCCATTGGTTGATGCTACTTTATATCAACAACTTGTTGGTAGGCTCATTTTACTAATACTAGGCCTGACATTTCATATTACATTGGCATGGTCCCTAGGTTTATGTAGGAACCTCATGAACTACACTAGAAGGCAGCTAAGTAGATCATCCACTACATTTAGGGAACTCATAATTATGAGATTCACTATGTAACAAGCATCAATATTGACTTGGTTGGGTACACTAATTCTAATTAAGTGATTATTAGGATCACATGTCCAACTATGGTTATAGATTCTCATTTGGTTTTGGTTCTATATGCTATAGTCAAGAAAGAAGCAAAGTTCTATTGCTTTTTCTTCCATAGAGGATAAGTATCAAGATGTGAATTCTACCACTAAGGCTTTTTGACTTTAGCATATTATCACCAATTTTGGTATCTAGTTTTGTAGGCCATTTGCTATATTTTGTGACAACTAGAGTGTTATCTCAATCTCTCTAAACCTAGTCCATCATTAGTGGACTAAACACATTGAGGTCCACATGTACTACATTCAAAATCTCATTCATGGATATGTCATAAACCTTTGCTATTTCTTGACTGTTGAGAAGGTATCCAACATCTTTACCAAACCCTTTACAAAAAGCAATTCTCTTCATTTATGATCTTTACTAGGGGCAAGAGGCTACATCTTAGGGGGCTATCTAGTCCTCTCTTCTCTCTCTATTTTGGGGGGCTATTCTCTCTATTCTTTGGGGGCTTCTTCTTTTGGGGTGATTTGTATGTACATGAGTACCTCATCAAGCTTCATTTATCAAGACCCATGTTTCACCCACATAAGTTGTGCTTAAGGATGGTTTTAGTGTAAGTTTTCATTTTCCTTTATACTTAAGTTTATTTATTTTTCATACACATATTTAAGCTTTCTTAGGTTCTTATAAATGGTATTTATGAGGGTAGATGGCATCTTCTATAAGAGACGTGTATAAAACTCCTACCTATTCTTAATGGTAGTTGGACTTACTTGTTCTCTTGGATGTAAATTCTACCTCTTAACCATTTATTCACCCTTTACCAAGGAGGTGTAACCATTTCTTTGGCATCTTATTAGTAGATGTAACTCCCACCTATTTCTAGTAGTTGGAGTTACTCCTCCTATTGGTTGTATTTGCCTCACTTCCATCTATATATACTCCATTGATTGCTCATTTTTTATGATGGAGAGTAAGCTTCCTTTATGTTATTTGTGTACATCTCTTGTATTTTTGGTAACTAGATTTGTTTTACTATTTTAATTCTAGGATCATCTATTAAATAATTCTATTGTATCTAGTCTTGTACTAGGTCTTGGATAGTTTCTTATTTGCAAAATCTAACATTGATCACCATAACAATATTACCCCATGAATCTGAAAAAGAACATAAAAAGGTAATGCACTAATTTTATTCATCCATCTTGACATCAACAGATGTGAACTAACTTATCAATATGTTGAAAGAATTCAAATGTTCTATAACTAAATCACCATCTTACATTCTCAACTAATACACTTTTTTTAAAAATCTTATTAACTAGTGACTTTCTATCATATAAATCAATAATATTTTTCCATGAATTCTTAGAATCTCTAGATACATTCAAAAGTACTAAACCTGGAAGGTACAATTTTATGGTTAGCCTAACCTTTCTATCTAATTTTTCTTAGTCGTAGTAGTCATTGTTGAGAGTGTTTGAGTCACCAGAGCAAGCCACTATTCACGATCAATTAGGAGGTCTTCCATTTTAACATTCCGTAGCTAAAAATTCATATCATTAAAATTTTAATCTCCATTATTCCAAAATCACTAGCCATTTATTTTTATATAAAAAGATTCACTTATATAGAAAAATCTTGTTAAATCCAAAGATTAAAACCAAGGGTTTTTCCATTTCCAAACTGAGATAAGAGTTGATCAAGCTTTGATACCCAATGAGGGAATTAATGAACAAAATGTTAGATAATCTTAATATAAGAGTTAGTATAAATTTATAGAATCTAAAACCAGTTAGAAAATAAATATAACAAATAAAATATAATTTAACGTAGGAAACCCTTACGAGAAAACAACCCATCAAACAATAGAATTGTTCAAATTTTTTTAGAGTAGGGTGATAACACAATAATGTGTCCCACTTTTTGGTAGTTTGGGGGTTAGATCCCCCTGAGTTAGATCAAACCCCCCATGTTTGAATCAAAACTAATGTGTTTTCAAGCACTTTCAAGGCTAGCCCACTAGTGGGATAGAATATTGTGCTTCAACCCAGTACGAATATTACAATACAATAAGAATCATGTTTGTGATATTCAAGAGATCTTCAACATGTAGAAACTGTAGGTAGCAACATAACCACCAACTTCTAGGAGTAATCCCACCAACAAATACCTACTTTAAAATTTGTCTTATTAATTGCAAACCTAGCATTAGATTTATAGTCAAAATTTGGCAATCAATTATGTAATTTGAGTGTTCCAATTCATGCAAAAGAAAGACAAAGAAAAATCCACCTCCCAAGAATAACATACTTTAAAATCAAAATTGTAATGCAAGCAATCTCAACTCCCACAAAAAAATGAATTAAATTATTGGATAATTCTAATAATTATCTAGAGAAGTACATGCAACTTTAGCTATCCTAAGTGTGAGTTATAATGTTGACAAGGCTTGTAAGGTGTACAACACACACCTCTCAAAGGGAAGCCATGGATCCAAGTCCTCTAAATTCTACCCCAATAATTGGTAAGGAGGGAATACAAGACTTATAAACCAACTCTAGAGTTGCCTCCAAACCACCCCTAAATTCTACTTTAACAAATGCATTGTTAGGGATTTCACTTCTTCTTTATCATACAGAAAATAAATATGATTAAAGACAAACATAGTTGCTATTTCCAAATTAAATATATTGCATATATTCATTTTCACATAGTTAGAGCCCAACACTTCTTAAATGGCATGCTATGTAGGTCCACCCTAAATAAGAAACACAATGTTTAATTTGGTGTTAGTGACCGGTCCACAAAATGCCATTTCTTTATTCAAAACAACTTGAAGAAAAGTGTGGCTCCATTAAATTGAATCCTTGCAAACCAACACTTTAAGAGAATGGGAGAAAATAGATGTGCCAAAGGAAAGAGTGGAGAGATTAAAAATGAATAGATAAATCAAAGGTACTACCAAAAATTAAAGAAGCTTGAAGAGCAAAGTAGAAGAGGGAATGATTGAGCAGACACTCCCATTGCTAACATGCACAATCCCAAAAAAATCTCTCCAACACAAGAAAGGGGGATAATTGAAATGACTCTAGCCCATTGAATTTAGTGCCACTAAAAAAAACCATACAAGAATATATATATATATATATATATATATATATACACACCTTACACAATGGCACTTAACACTCATTATCTAAGATAGAAAAATCCAAAATTATGCTTTTGAGAAGGAAAGGAAGAAAGATGACATCATTATTGGGCTATGGATTGGAATCCTTGTGAGGATTTTAATTCCAAAATAAAATATAAACCTTTACATCTCTCTAGAGAGTTATCTATGATAAGTGTATCTTTAAACACAATCCAAAAAATTGCTAGAAAATCAACAACTCTATCAACTTTCCTATAACAATACCCAAAGATGATTCTATAAAAGAATTCATGAGTGGCCAAGAAAGTCTAAGAACATTATCAATCCTCTAATTTAGAGAAGAACAATTGTGAATGGCATTAAATATTACCAAAGAGTCTCCTTCTATGTGAATTTTGAAATACAACATTGCATTTCTACTTAGAATCCTAAATAAGAGCCTAAGGTTCAACAAAACTGATAGTTCCCTCCACTAACATCTTTGAAGCTTCTCTAATTAAAGATCATGAGTAGTCTTTAATAACACAATTGGATTTAGAGATACTCAGGTTACCTCTAGAGGCTCTATTAAAATCAATTTTGAAAGTTTCAATAGGAAGGGTTGTAATGCCTTTGATGCTTGTTCCTTGTCATCCATTGACTTTTATTTTGGATCTGCTACTATTATTAGCAATGATGTTTTATTATGACATCGAGATGTTTCCAAGGGGGTTTTGTGTTGGCATCTAGAATTTTTCCTATGGATGTATATGTTGTGATTTTATATGTTAGGCCTTTCAGTGTTACCGTCCCACTACTTTTGATATATGTATTGTATAGATGTGTTTATTATACTTGGATAGTATTCTACATTTATACTTATCATTACATATTTATTATTAGGTTGATGATTCATGTTAGATGTGATATTTAGTTGATTCATATGATGTGATGCCACGTAAGGTGTTTATGCTTTACTTTAACTATTATATATGGAGAAGGCATGCTTGACATTTGACCTGAGTGTGCATGTATAAAGTTATTCCCCAATGATGGTTATAAAGGAGATGTTTGCATTGGGTAAAATTGTGTGTTAACCTTTATATCACTCAATTCAAGTATGAGATGGATTATATGTATCCTTGTGTAAACATGTATCCAAATCGATGGTGATTCAAGAATTCGCATGTTTTTGAAACCCCATAAAGTCTGTGGAAGTCCTTTGTGTGTGTTTAATTTTATCTTAGCATATTGTATTTAAAATTATTTTGAAAGGCATGTTTACCATGTTTGTGGAAAATATATTTAATTATACTTTTGTATAAAAAACTTATGGTATTTTATTATTTTATGTGACAAGAAAAATATAGTGAATTTAATTGCCTTAGGAAATTAAAATTATTTGTTCAAGGAAAATAGATTTACTTTACCTATGGGAATGAAATTTAATAAAAAAAGTTTTGGGAAATAGTAATAGTGTTTTAGTTGCAATACATTAGCTTCATTCTTCAAAAAAATGTTGGGAATTATCATTTAGGAATTATTTATTTTCAAAAAGACATTTTTTTAGAATAACTAATTGGTAGTGTGAAAAGGAAGAAAAGGGAAAGGGGTATAGGGAATTAGAGATAAAAATAAAAGGAAAGGATATTTCCTTCCCATTCTTTGCATTTTGTTGAAAACCTCTTTCTCTCATTTTTTTCCCTTTTCCTTTGAAAAAGATAATTCTTGCATTTGATAGAAAGGAAAGATTTGTGAATTACTTGGTGGGATTTTCTTGGAGTAAAGATTGTTGGTGGCTTGTTTTCATTCAAAGGAAAGAAATCATCTCCATTGTGTGAAATTTTTTGAAATGCACTTTTCTCTCTTTGCTCGTGTTTTATAATTTGAAGTTAGAAATGAAAATTCATTGTTGCCATGTCCGCACTAGGTGGTTGCATATGGCTTCGTTATTGTAGAATTTGATTAGGTTGAATTTTATAGTTTAAATTCATGTTTTTAAATTTGGAAAATACCCAATTTAATAGAGATATTACTATGGCAAACTCTTCCTACAACCTCTTTCCCAAATTTTATTGAAGAATAATGATGTTGGGTGTATTTAGAGTAAGAGGGTAATTTTAATTTTTGAAGATTTTCCTTAAATCAAAAGTAGGAAAATTTTGGAGTTACACTCCATTAATGGAGGTATGAAGAATTTTAGGGTTTTGCAAGTCTTATGAGAAAAGTGTAAAAATTGCAATTTAGGGCTTAATTGGATGAATTATATTATAAAATGAATTGTTTCTATTTTTAAATGGCATTTTGCATCTTTTAGGAATGTGTAAGAAATTGGTGCATTATTTTCTATGCCACACCCAATTTGTAGGATTAGAGTGATGAGCCTTTAGGACTGAGGTCTAGAATAGGAGAGGAGTGGCTCTCATCACTCACCATGATCTAGAGTGATATGTGATGATGGAGGTAGGGAGAGTTATAATTAAGTGATAACATAATTTAATTGGGTAAATTAAAATATGATTAACTAAGATACCTACACCATACTAAATGCCTTGGATGGATTCAGTTCAGTCATGAAGGACATGCCACAACTCATGGTAGTTGGTGAATATCATCGAGTGGCTTCATTGAAAAAGTTCTACTACTGAACCCTAGACATGGCCTTGTGCTATTATGATGACACTCATTGTCTGGGTTTTAGGATTTTTGTCCTTTCGTTTAATTAGATTATCTATTCTAAATGACTGTGATTGTGCATAGTGTTGTCTTTTGATTATTGTATTTAGTGTATTCAAGTGGATGTAGTACATATATGATTTATGCTTGATGTGTGTGATGTTGTACTCCCTTATATTGTGTGAGTGTGCCCCGTACCCATGCGACTATCTCTTAGTATAGTGGGGTGTGATGTAGGAGCATCCACGGTCAATGGCAATCCTCATCAACCAAAAAGAAAATATTTTAATTTCCTATAGTTTGGTAATTTTGGAGTTGGAAAATAAATGGAATATAGGCCTAAATAATATATTAAATGAATTGGCCTTATTATAATATTACAAAAATAATAATGTTGCAAAAATCTAGGAGTGGGAGATAGTTTAGGAGACAATTTTGGAGTGTAAAATTAATAAAGGCAATTTAAAGTGGAAATTCAAAAAGGGAATCTAGGCATGGATTTTTGGGGATTTACACTTGAAGACAACTCATTAATGCTCCTCAAATGTAGATGGAGGATTTGGGCCCCATGTTGAGTTGGCATATTCTTTTTCCAAAATTGGACCTATTTTCTAGGAAGTGGGAATCTAGTTGTTACTTATTCTTGGCAATTTGTTGGAAATGGATTTTATTTTTATTTTATGGAGCATTTAATATTTTTTTATGGATTTTTAAAAAAGGTTCTTCTAGGTTGGGTGTTGGAAAATGTGAAGCTACATAAAATGGAGTTGGTGGAGTGATTATTAAAGGGTTTTTGATAATTTTTGGGGGATTATTCTTGCAAATTTGGGGGGGGGGGGGGGGGAAGAAGGCATTGCTTTTCCTGCGAGTAGGTGAGAAGACATTTTATTTTAGGTTTTGAAGGTGTGCTACAATAGAAAATGGATTATGGAATATGTGTTTGAAGATCAGCAAATTTGAATGTTGAATATTGCAGATTGGAGACCAAATTTTATAGTGCAAGAGGATGGTTTGAAGAGGAAGCATCTATAGTTTGATTGTGATGTTGTTTATAGTCATATAATAGATTTATATATGTTTTGTAATGGTTTTATTTAGCCTATAGGGCTGCATACATTTCTGTAATCAGTTTGCTTTGAAATTGTGAAACATTGTTGCAAGTTGAATAAAGAAGATCAATTCTATTGCTGCATATTTGTGTATTTATTTGCTATTGGTAATTTGAATATGTTTGTGTGAGGGTTGTAATATCCCCCCTTGCATCAATGGTATTAGAGCAGGTTGTTCCTGAGTCTGTAGGCAGATCACCGAATGTGAGGCAGCTTGTAGTAGGACCTGTGAGTTGTGGGTGAAGATCAAAATGCCTCCCAGAATTGCCTAATGTGGTAGAGGAAGAGGTAGAGGTGGTGGAGGAAGAGATCCTCCTAGAGATGAAATTAGAGCTCTCAGAAGGAAAATGGAAGCTTTGCAAGCAGAAGTTCATAGAAGAGATATGCATAGAGAAGAAGATGATAGTGAAGATGAAGCTAAAGAGGAATTTGAAGAGAAAGAAGAGGACCAATAGATCCTGGAGAAAGTAGATTGTTGAAAGCTATTTCTTAGATTGGAAAGAAGCCAAAGGTGGAGGTTTCAAACTTTAATGGGAGCCTCAATCTAGAAGAACTAATAGATTGGATTAATGACATGGAAGAGTTCTTTGAGTTTGAAGAGATCAAAGATCCTCATAGAGTGAGGTTTGAAAGGACAGAGTTAAAGGGACATGCAAGCATTTGGTGGAGATAAAGCTAGCTTGAAAGAGGAAGGAGGAAAGACAAAATTACCAAATGGGATATAATGGTGTAGAAAATGAAAAGATAGTTTATTCCAGTGGATTATGAATTGAAACTGCTAAAAAAATGTAAAGTCTAAAACAAGGAACCAAAACAGTGAAGGAGTATACAGAGGAGTTCCATAGGATCCTGATTAGAGAAAGACATGCTAAAGATACTAAGGAGAAGGTTGCAAGATACATGAATGGTCTAAGTTTGAGAATACAAGAAGATATGGATTTGGTGAGAGTTTACACAATGGAGGATGCATATCAGTTTGCACTAAAAGTGGAAGAAAGATTAAACAAAAGATTTGAAAATAAACAAAGAGGAAGAGATCATGGTGAAAGAACTAGAGAAAGGTCTTATGGAGAATAAGACAATAATCAGAAAAATTAGAAAAATACAGACCAAGGCAGGAACAAAACTCAAAGGTATGAAGACTCATATGACCCCAGAGATCAAAATTGGAGAGGTAGAGGAAGATTGGGTAGAGGATTTGGAAGAGGAGGTTTTCAAGGAACATGTTACAAGTGTAGAGAAGAGGGACATCAAGCTTATGATTGCCCTCATAATCAAGAAAGAACCAGTAGAAGGATTGAAAATAATGCAAGGACAACAAATGTGAATGAGGAAGATGCAGATTCATCACACTCCAAAGAAGTAGAAAATGGAGAAGTACTTGTTACAAGAAGAGCCTTGATGAATGAGGGAAAAGAACTAGATCAAAGGAAAACATTGTTCTGAACAAGATGTAAGTGTGAAGGTAAAGTATGTACTATGATTGTTGATGGGGGTAGTACTGACAATCTCGTTTCTGAAGATATGGTGAGTAAATTGCAGCTAGAGAGGAGAAAATGTTGGCAAGAGGCATGTTGTGGTTTCATGAGTGTTGTCATTGATGGCAACAAAGTTCATCCCACACATCCGCAGGACATGATATGACCATACCGGAAGACAAACTGAAGTGTATCTTAGTTTGGTAAGCAAGAACAGAGTATGTAGCAAGGTCCGACAGTCAGGTCCGGATCTCTCAGAGGAAATATCTCAGTAAAGCATGGACTTGGGGAAGTCAAGTGGAGTACCTTAACTAATATATTCCAGAGATTGAGCCTCTGGTGATGTAAGAGTGAAAAGATATGAACACCTAAGTGTTGGGTTCCTGTTTGGCAGAGTAGACTGAGGAAGAACTGACTGGTAGAGCATCAGACCTTTTTCCGGATGAGTTATTGATGGTGATCAAGTTTCTTGAGGAATCATCCATGGCTGGACAACATGTTTGATGACTTCTTTAAGAATCTTTTTGATATGCATCACTTAATAAGCAAGGATTCAGCAGATAGACCAAAGTTTGGGAAAATATTGAGTATTTCGGATGCTGACTAGAAAGATGATTGAAATCATTGATGTGGATATATATACCAGATTAATTTCTCTATGAAGAAGCGTGTGGTGTGTTGTGGTATGAAGAAAAGAAGAAGAGTAGTGTGACAGCAGTAATACAGGTCTGGTATGTGACAGGACAGCAGCACCAAAGAAGAAGAAGAATGAAGTACAGTAGATCAATGTATTGAGCCTAACCAAAACTGATCCTTAGCATATGTGGATGCTTCTCATCAGTTCAAATATCTTGTTTCTTTCTTTGCATCTTGTAGACAGTGAGTCTCTTGTAGGCAGTGAGCCTCTTGTGAGCAGTGTACTCGGGCTGTGAGCCCTAATTGGCAAGTGCCATTTTTGTTTTTCTATTCTTCTAATAGAGAATACAATCTTGGGTTAATCACCCCGTGGTTTTTTCCTTAACTGGGTTTTCCACGTCAAAATCATGTGTTATGTGAATTGACTTTGTTTCTGCTTTCATGATTATGGATGCTTATTTGTTTTGATGCTGCACTAGTTATTAGAGAAGAAATAGAAAGTTAAGTTAATTAAGATAACTGATTCACCCCCCCTCTCAGTTGTAAATAATTCGTATCAGAGCTAAGTTCCTCCAAACAGAGCCTAACAGCTTGAGGAAGATCTGGGAATCTCAATGGATATGTATGGTATGAGGGAACAACTTCAGTCTACCCTAGATGATCTTGAGCAATCTCACTCTAAAGTCAACAACTTGAAGGAAAGACTCAAACAGGCTGATGATTTCATAAATGAACTAAAAGAGAAACTGAGTATCTCTATGAAAAATAGAAAGGAACTACTTCAGCAATTGGCAAGTCAAGGTGAAGCCAATGATACAAATGAAGATCTGAAGGAGAAAACTAAGTTATGTGAAAAGTTATCAAAAGAGGTCATTATGGTAAGACATGAAATGGAATCAAGAGTTATGAAATTCACCCAAGAAATTGAAGAGAAGAAAAACTAAAGATGATCTAAGACAATCTCTCAAGGAGAAGTCAGAAGACTGCCACAAAATGGATAGAATAATCAGGTATCTAGAATCTGATCTTGAAGAAGCTAGAGATAATGAAGAACAACTTGAGAATTAGATTGACACTCTTAAAAGGGATCTTCAAACAACAAATGAATACAAAGAGAAATTCAAGATAAGCTCTGCTCAACTTGAAGTTCTTCAAAGCTAGAAGAGGGTAGATGACAAACAAGGCTTGGGGTATGAGAAAGGTGAAAGCTCTGGATCTAGTCAGAAGAACTCTGGATCAGGAAATCCAAGGAATAGACCTAGAAGACCTCTGGTAAGACAACCAAATGCTCAAAGATATCCATGCTTCAATGGATATTGCCACAATTGCAATAACTTTGGTCATAAAGCTAATTAGTGCAGAAGAAGAATAAATCAGACTAATTCATCCTTCTCTGGACAGTGTTTCAATTGTAAAAGGTATGGTCACAAATCTCATGAGTGTAGAAATATGCAAATGAACAATTCATTCAATGGTAGATGCTTTGCATGCAATAGAATGGGACATATGGCTAATCAGTGTAGATTAAAAGGATATCAGTCAAATATGCAAAGAAATGTTGTTTGCTACAATTACAATAGATCCTATCATATTGCCAAATTCTACAGAAGTAAGAATCAGGACAAAAAGGGTCTGGTGCATCATAATCAAAACCAAGACAAAGGAAAAGGCAAAGTGAATGTGGATGAAATTCAAAGGGAGATGAACAAGATTTGGGTGAAGAGGAGTACAGAAAATGTTGAGGATGGATCCGCACCTGAATCTAGTGCTGATATTCCTTCTAGAAACTAAATAGATGAGCTCTAGCTTAGGGGGAGTCACAAAAGAAAACAATTTCCCCTAGCCAGTCAATTGGTGCCTGAAATTGGCACATGGTAAGTTGCGGATTAAAGGGTTCTCAGAGAAACATCTAAATGAGCCTTGGTAAAGATATGGAAGATCCACAAGAAGTTTAGAAGAGGTTAATCTTCCTAGATTGATCCAGTTTAACAGTCATCTGGTAAGAACAGAATTCACACAGTTAGATCCAGTATGACTCAAATTTGAGGTATCTTGATCTGTGGATAAGTGGAATGATTGGGGAAAGGTAAATAGATAGCTAATAGTGCATACCAGTGATCCAGAAAGATCTCTCTCAAGACAAGGAGAACAAAGCAACCAGAATAACTTAAGTATTTATTACAATGTGAAATTAGGGTTTGCACAGAAATATAAGGGTTCTTTTGTTCATCATTTACACATTGTGCACTCGAGAAGAAGAGAGAAGGAGCTCTGCAACTAAATTGTCTCAAACCTCTCAAAGATCAACCGCAGGAGTCGATTCATCCTACAACCTGATCCGGCTCATATCGTGAACCCTAAAAGTGAAAAAGGTATTTTTTCATTCTTGATCAAACTCTCTCTGAATCTTTAAGATGGCTACTTCGAATGTTGTGAAGATTACTAATAGACCATGCCCTAAATTTAAGAAACATCCCTACAAATCTCTAGAAGTGGATCCCTTAGGTGCATTTTCTAGCATCCTGCATGGGGTTTTGCATGTTGAAGACATTAGGGCATACATTCATGCAAATATTGAGGATTTCAGGGAATCCAAGTTGATGGATTTATATCATAAGTAGCTAATAGATGAATCATTTGAACTCAAACCTCAGTACATAGCCATCTAGGACAAGCATTTTGGATAGTACATTCATTTCCCCTATTTTGCAAAAGATGAATGGGTCCGGTATATTCTGAGTAGAATGCATGATAACTTTATGTGGTTGATGAGGCCATTCAAGATAACCAAGGATGCTATTAAGGTGGTTACCAGATTGCACTCATCCGGTGAGTTACCTGCTCTCAGATCTGTCAAGAATTAGACAGTGAGTGAGGCAACATGATCCAAATTTGATAAAAGAGCAATGACAATTGAGGATATCACAGATCTAGATATCAAGTTTGCTGCCATGATAATTGGCTACAAGATATATCACTCCAGCAGAGAGAATTTTGTTTCTGGAACAACAATTTACACTGCTTATGAAATGTTAAGGAAGAATGTTGACTATGATCTCTGTGAGCTCCTTCTGAACCAACTTTTGGAGAATCTGCAAAAGATAAAGAAGGACAAGAAAAACTCCTTCAAATATGGTGGCTTGATACTCTTTCTATTCTTCTATTACATGAATGAGCTACCTGGATCTAGTGGCTAGATATGGCAAAATGATAGACCTATTGCCATACAAATCAGAGATTATTTACATGGAATAGGTGATGCCAAGGCATAGAATATAGCACTATGGGGCTACTTCAATAACTTTCAGAGTATGATACAAGCAAGAGAGAGAATCCCCCAATCTCTAGTAGAAAAATACAAAGATACATTATGCTTCATGCTGGATACTGATCAATGCCTAATGGAGACAATGGAACCAAGAATAGTATAGATCATGCCAATGGGGTATGAGGCTGATGAGAAAATCCTAGAGTTGCACATTCAACATCTTTTGAGTCAGCCCAAGGACCCTAAGGTAGAAAGGTTTAGAATCTTTGGAGAGTTGAGTGTAAAGATTCATGTGGAGCTTAGACAACCAGAGATAAAGAGAAAAGTGAGAATAAGAAGTAGAGAATGTTGCCAAAAGGTATGGCATTTCAAAAGATGCACTCGATGCAAACAGAGAGATGGAAAGGGCAGAGAAAGAAAAGGAAGAAGCAGAAAAAGAAAGTGCTCCAGTAGAAGCCCCTTCTCAGACCAGATCCTCTAAGAGCTCAAAGGTATCAAAATCAGAAGCAAAATCATCCAGTAAAGGAGAAAAGAGAACAAAGACAAAGGTTACAAGATCATGCACAAGCCTCAAGGATGATGAAGAGATAGAGATAGATGAGGAAGTAAAGAAAATGAAGAAGAAGAAGAAAACAACCGGTGAACCCTCTACCAGTCAAGACAAAGAAGAGAAGGTAGAGGAATTTGTTGAAAAACCTACTCTCCGCATTGATGATATCATCAAATTAGTTACTGTGGATGGAAACTTACAACCAATGGTTGAATTTTATGATGAATATAATGAAATTGATCAGAAGATATTGCAAGATGCCACAGTCAGGTATCTAAACATCTACAACAAAGCATTCATTGAAATTATATCTCTGATTCCCAAAAGCTTAGAGAAGGAACTTGAAATAAGGAAGAACAATGCCCAAGCAAAAGATCTAGAAATCTGGGAGTAGATTGCTATTCAACTCTATCCATCCATTACCCCTAAACAAATGAATATTATCTTCAAGGACTGTAAGGATGAGTTCCAGAGCAAAGCTAGAATTAACCAACTTAAGCTTGGAGAAATTAACAAAGTGGCAAAGGAAACAGAAGATATCCTTTGGAATGCCTTTAAAGGATTCAATCTTCCTATTATAGAGGAATTAGGTAATGAACCCTCTATCATGGATGACAAAGGAGAATCTACGGAGACAGTGGCAGAAGAGGCAAAGGAGACAAGTGAAGAGAAAGCTAAGGACTTAGATTCCTCTACTCTAGAAGAGGAAGTCCATGAAGAAGCACACATCTCTCCTCCAATTTCTCCAGTAGACTCTGGATCTAGAGGAGAAGAAAGAGTAGAAGAGAAGATCAGTCAGGAAGAAGAGGGGAAGGGAAGAGAAGAAGGTCAAACAGAGAAGACCATAAATGACAGTGCTAAGACTGTAGAAGGGAAGAAAACTCTATCTCTGACAAGAGACACTATAGAAGTAGTCAAAGACTTCTTGACCAAAGAAATGATGGAAATTGATGAACCGGAACTGCTTCAAGGACCATTCAATTTTGATTCCCTCTCCCCGGTTCAGACTATGAAGATAGCATCCTTTGCCCATGCAAAGGCAAAAGAAAAACTTTTGAAGTCTCACATAGAGGACTGTGAGCTAATAGAAATTGCATCCGGTGTATTGGAGAAGATCATGCCATCCTTTCAAAAGGATCCTTCGACCTCCACATCCGGTAATCTAAAGTCTCTTGTAAATTTTGTTCATACACATTTTGATTCCTTAGAGAAGTCAGCAGAAGAAAAGGTTCAGAAGGAGTTTTTGGGAAAGAGATTCTTTGAAGTACAAGGACTAATAACCAATGATAGGAGAAATATGGATATTGGGATAAAGAGCTTAGAAAATGCTCTTAAAGATGGTAGAGAAATGTATAAATTTTGTCTAGCCTAGTCCAAAGTAACAATGGATATTGATAAGAAAGTGAAAGAATAGGAGGATAAACTGTCAAGACTATCTCAGAATTTTGATCCTCTTACCACATCCATAATAAATCAAGAGTGTCAGACTATTGCAGTATTAAATGAAATTAAGAAGCTTGAAAAAGAGAAGAAAAATAGAATAAGCAGGTTGAGTGATCTTAGAGGGATAATTATTCCTAATTAGAGGCCATGCATGAGGCCCTAAGTGATGCTCAGACCACAGCCCGGACCAGTGACCTGATAGATCTAAAGAGGGCAGATGCTTTTACATTCCTGTTGAGTGGTCACATCTCAATTTTGGATAGGATGAAGCAGAGTTGGGCAACAGAATTTGTCCAATTGAAGACAACTTTTGCAAATATACTTCAGTATATGTAAGTATGCTATGTATATATATTTGTACAACCAATTATAGATTGTTTTTAGAAATTTTGGTATGCGGATCCTACCCTTTGCAATTGATGTCAAAGGGGGAGTGAGGAGCAGTGAAAAATGAGGAATCCAGCTAAGAGGGAGCTGCAAAAAAGTGTACATAAGAACAAGAGCATCAGCCAAGGGGGAGTATACTATAACACTTAGTCATTTTTCACTAAGTGTTGCCATCAATGCCAAAGGGGGAAATTGTTGGCAAGAGACACATTGTGGCTTCATGAGTGTTGTCATTGATGGCAACAAAGTTCATCCCACACATCTGCAGGACATGATATGACCATACCAGAAGACAGACTGAAGTGTATCTTGGTCTGATAAGTAAGAACAGAGTATGTAGCAAGGTCTGGCAGTCATGTCCAGATCTCTTAGAGGAAGTATCTCACTAAAGTGCAGACTTGGGGAAGTCAAGTGGAGTACCTTGACTAATATATTCTAGAGATTGAGCCTCCGGTGATGTAAGAGTGAAAAGATATGAGCACCTAAGTGTTGGGTTCCTATTTGGCAAAGTAGACTAAGGAAGAATTGACCGGTAGAGCATCAGACCTTTTTCCGGATGAGTTATTGATGGTGATCAAGTTTCTTGAGGAATCATCCATGGTTGGCCGACATGTTTGATGACTTCTTTAAGCATCTTTTTGATACGCATCACTTAATAAGCAAGGATTCAGCTGACAGACCAAAGTTTAGGAAAATATTGAGTATTTCAGATGCCGACTAGAAAGATGATTGAAATCATTGATGCGGATATATATACTAGATTGATTTCTCTATGAAGAAGTGTGTGGTGTGTTGTTGTGTGAAGAAAAGTAGAAGAGCAGTGTGACAGCATTAATACAGGTCTAGTATGTGACATGACAGCAGCACCAAAGAAGAGGAAGAATGAAGTGCAGTAGATCAGTGTATTGAGCCTATTCGGAACTGATCCTCAGCATATGTGGATGCTTCTCATTAGTTCAAATATCTTGTTGCTTTCTTTGTATCTTGTAGACAGTGAGTCTCTTGTAGGCAGTGAGCCTCTTGTGAGCAGTGTGCTTGGGCAGTGAGCCCTAATTGGCAAGTGTCATTTTTGTTTTTCTATTCTTCTAACAGAGAATACAATCTTGGGTTAATCACCCTGTGGTTTTTCCCTTAACTAGGTTTTCCATGTCAAAATCATGTGTTATGTGAATTGGCTTTGTTTCTACTTTCATGATTATGGATGTTTATTTGTTTTGATGCTGCACTAGTTATTAAAGAAGAAACAGAAAGTTAAGTTAATTAAGATAACTGATTCACCCCCCCTCTCAGTTATCAATAGAAAACACTTGTATCCATATAGGATCTAGCTTCGCTACAAGATGATAAGAAAGTTTTGGTAAATGAAAAAATCTTGGTAAAATTTCATATAGGAAATTATCATGATGAGATTTTGTGTGATGTTATGCCTATGGATGTTTGTCATATGTTATTGGGAAGACCATGGCAGTTTGATAGGAAAGCAATACACGATGGGTTTACTAATACATACACCTTGACAAAGGATGGAGTTCATCACAAGTTGAAGCCCTTGTGTCATGTCCGTATTTCCCATGTGGTCACAACACACAACACATGTGTCATGTCCACATTTGCCATATGGTCATGACACAAAAAATGAAAAACTTTTCTACCTATCCCTAGGAACCCCTTCCCACGCGTCCACGTGCTCGATGGTAATACGCATAAGGCGTACACATGTCAACATAATTCGGTGAGGTACGTTGTCCCACGCAGTCCCCTACGTGATGATAGCTGTCTAGGGGGTATGCGACACAAAGTGTGTCACTTTTAGGGTTAGACCAATTTTAAATCTGAACCCTAAGTTTCCTAGGTGTGAAGATGATTCCGCCAACTTCGAAACCTAAGCCTAACTTAGGTCAAAATGAAATTGATATAATGATTAAGAAAATGGTGGCATGATGGATGCATGATTAAAGTGGAATGATGGAGAACAAGTTAATAAAATACCGTAAAATTAAAACCCTAGAGATCTAGGAAAAATTTGACAGCATAACGCGTTTTCAATAGTCGCATAAAAAAATAAATAAATAAAACTCAAATAAGAAATTAAATAAAATAAAGAATAAAACTTAAGAACAATTTTTAAAACAATTTAAAATAACAAATAATTACCTTGCCAAGGTTAAATAAATTGACCTTGCCTAAAAGATTAAAATTTGAAAATAAATTAATAAAATAGTAACAAGATGTCAAATTGGATTTCAATTTTGAGTTCGTTAATAAATATAAATTCAGCATTATATTTATTAATGAACTCAGAATAAATAGAGAAGGGAAGAGATTAAGATACTCATTACCGTAAAATAATAATAAAATAGATAAATAATTAAAACGATAAAATCCCGCTAGGGAAAAACTAAAAATAAATACCCCAACAAGAATGAATTTAATACAAGGAAAAGTTCTTCCCAATATAAACAAAATTCAATCCCTCCCAAATAAAATTTATTCACAAGGCAATAAAAATAAAATACAAAACTCCATCTAAAATATTAATAAATAATTTGAGAGACAAGAATTAAAATACATGGGCAAAATAGAGAGTTTAAAAAAAATAGAATTAAATAAAATCTCTCACAAAAGTCCTCTCAATAAAATATTGCTTCTTAAATAAGAAATGCCCTAATCTCTATTTTAAACTTAGTTTTCAAAAAGAATGCCCTAATAGTATTTTATTGAGTTCTCATTTTGTTGTTGTCCTAATCCTCTACCTCATTCTCTCTTCCTTTTTTATTTTGGTTTTGCCTCTTTGTATGCAGGTTAAGGTTTTTGAAGAGGTGGAAGCCATGAATGGGGCTTTCCACTACCTCTCCTGGAGGTATACATAGTAGATTTAATGTTATACATTTTTTTCATGGAGTAATATATATATATATATATATAGATATATAATTACTGATAGTGTTATAAAAAAATTACATGCTGCAGGGTTGTCTGAGAGTGGAGGGCTGATGGCGGCCATGACAGAGGACAGAGTGGAGGTTTCAGAGGGGGTGTTGAATGGAATAATAGTGGCGCCACTCATTTTAAGTGTCAACTAGAGGGGAGACGGAGCCTAGGACGGAGAACAGTGGTGGAAACGGAAGTCGGGGCTCAACGCGGGGAGGAGTGGTGAGGTTTTGAGTGGAGGCAGTGGTGGGGAGGGGGTCAAAACCTCAACCCACACCCTTGGGTGTGGGTGGGGGTTTTGACCCCCTCCCCACACCCTAAGCAACGGTGTCGGCACTAGTGGGTCTGTGGTGGGCACCAACGCCCACCACAGCCCACATTCAAATCTTTTTTTTTAATTTAGTTTCTTTACAAATAAAATAGAACTGTGGCCAAAACAGTCTGCCATGGGTGGATTTTGATCTCAATTCATTCCTCTTTTAAAAAAAAAACTAAACTCTCTTCTGTGATATATTAAATGTAAATGGGGTTCTATATGTATATATATATATGTATGTATGTATGTATGTATATGTATGTATGTATATATATGTATGTATATATATATGTATATACATATATATATAAATATGTATAAATATGTATATACATATATATACATATACTCAAATATAAATATATACTTCCCTTTCATTATTATACAGTCAAAATACTTTTCTCTTTTAATGTATATATATTTATATATATGCACATATGTATATATATATATTTATATATATGTATGTATATATATTTTAATATATATACAGAACTTATAAATGGTTTATTTTTCTTTCCTTTTTTTTTATTATAAACAGTAACATACAATAATAGCAAGTTGAGTGTGGGTGGTTGGGAGGGAGCCTTGCCACCCCATGATGGGTGGCAAGGCTGAGACAAATAAGGAGGTAATGATGGTCCGCAAAGGTAGAAAGAAGGCACGAGTGGAAGGGATGTTACATTTATTAAGGTAAGTGTTAGATTTGGAATGAACTGGGAGTCCAGTTGGAAGTCGAGAAGCTTCGGCAGGCCCTTTGTTAAGCAATCTGAGGAGGTAGCAATCTCAACCCGTTACCTCTCTCCACTAGCAGTCAAATGCCTTCACATTTTGTAGTTATAATCTCTATAGAAGCCATTCATTGTGGGGGAATGGACACCCCGGTTAGGCTTACCAATAAAAAAAGACAGATGGCCTTCCTTGGGGTAGTCACCGATCTTAGATTGTAGAGAATTCTCCACCGATCGGATGAACTGATGGTCAGGCCTGTGAAAATGCTCCTGGGGAAAGCTTTCATGGAAAATAGTGAAAGGTATAGGGTGGATACAGATATCTCCTCCCGGGTGCTGGCCATGCTTCTTGAAATTGTGATGGATAAAGTAGAGGCAGCGATGATAATGAAAGGAATCTTTAACTCTAAACATTTAGGGGATCTGGAATTCTCCCTGCAGGTTTCTAGGCCAGGCGTTGGTATCCCTCAGCCAAGAAATTAGCCTCTGCTCACAAATCCTAGTGAGGTAATCAAATTATTCCCATTCATCCTAGACACCAGAGGCTTTGAGTTGGTGATGATGAAGGAACAGGCAGAGATAGCAGTGGACTACATCAAAAAATCCCTTGGCTTGGCACCGGTGGATGGCCTCGACTGGGTTGAAGGCTTCAGTAGGAAGCTGTCTGAATATAGTAATTAGATGTGGATGGTCCCTTCACTTCCTTTTGTATAGTTGAAGCAAGGCTTTTATAGGTTTTTATAGATATAAGAAGGCTAATATTCCTAGCGAATAGTTATAGGGGTGACCCTGCTTGGTCGTAGATATTGACCCCCAGTCTGTTTTGGGCTTCTGTGTGGTCCTTTTTTGCCAGCCATGGATAGGCTATAAACTCTGTATTTCTTTTCCAGAAACTTTAATATAAATCTTTATTACGAATCAAAAAAAAAATAGCAAGTTGAGTAGACAAATAAAATATATATATCTATATAGATCTATATATATACATTTAAATAAAAACAACCCAAACTACTTTCTCCACAATGACTTAAATGGCAGAAATATTAACTTTCAGTTTTATAAAATAAACTAAATCAGTAGCTTTCCCTCTTTTTTTTTGAAAAGAAACATAAATTTACATAGATAACTCTATATTTATTTTTTTGAAAGAATTATGCAAGGTAGAAAATACATTTCATTCAATTTTCAACAACAAATATTATGAAACTTTCAATGCAACCAACATAAAACTAGTCTTGATAATTTCTATTCCTTTCTTTTATCTACAATAAAATATAAATAGCAACTGATGCATATTTCTCTTTTTTTTTTTGAAAAGAACAATGACAGCCAATGTATATAAATTTTCTCTTTGCAAAGGACAAATGACAACAAATAAATCAACTCTTGTATTTCTCTAAAATACACAAACTCCACAAATATAAGAAATAAACAGTTTTTCAAATAGAATAGAAAGGATATTTACATTTCAAAACTCATAACAACCAACTCCATGAGTATAATAACTTGATAAAAATAAATACAATAGGGCCACAAAGGCCATGGCTCAATAGCCAATAACAAAAGATTATGACAACATAAAAATGGACTTCTCATCAAGCTCCATTTCTTCCTTAAAACATCTGCAATAATACACAACAACAAGGGAAAACCCAGCCACTTCAAAATGCCCTCTTCCCTATTGTAGACCCACAAGTGGGTCACCCACGCGCTAGGGAGGTAGGGATTCACACGGTTGCACACACTCAACAACAAATATCAAACAACAACAACACAAAATCAACCCCAAGGATAAACACATAACACAACTCATGAAAACGAGTTTGATGGGGGTAGGGAATGGACCCCTCTACTTCAAAGGCCACACCAAAATACCAAAAAAATACCAAGTCTCATGGCCTCAAGCCAAAACCTCCAAAATCACAACTCCTCAAATATGTCAAAATACACTTCCATGGCACTCTTGCCATAAAAATATTCTCCACAACAAGTAAGAAGCCCTCAAGGCATAAATAACACATTATGGGAGTGACCTCAAGGAGGTTCCTTTCCCCTACCCCAAACAAGTTGAGCCTTACCTCCAAATGGAGGTGCTCTCACCATACTCCCATCCCACAAAAAAAAATGAAACAACAAACAATAAAATTGCAAACACATCACAATAGATAAGCAAGGGTAAAGAACAAGGCATAGAGCTTACCTTCAAAAGCCCTATTATGGAAGCACATTTGGTGATGAGCTCCAAGCTTCTCCAAACCTTCCAACCTTCAAGAATTTCTCTAACTTCCCAAATTGTTCCAAAATAGAAAGAAAACTCCCAAAATGCAAGAACCCCACACTCCTCAACAAGAGGAGGTAATATAGGCCATCAATTTTGGCCTTGAGGAATGAGAAGGTGACACTTGTCACCTTCTCCTTCCTCCTCCTATGCCACTTGCAAGGGAGAGGAAGTGTGAGGGTAACAAGTGTCATCCTCCAATTCCATCTAAATCCTCACCTTATCCACTTGTTCTCTCACACATGTGTGAGAGGACAAGTGGTGAGGTGGCATTCCCATTCAAACCTCCAAGAGAATAAGGGGTGCAATATGGCATCCTCTTATTCCTAAGAGAGCCATCTCCCTCCAAGATGCTCTCACACGTGTGTGAGAGTCTTGGAGGAAGATCCCACACACTTGGGAGTCTTGGAGACCTCCCAAGTCCTCCTAGGGAAGGGATTCCCAAACATTGGAAGGGAGATGAGTCTTTCCCAAAGCATGACTCATCTCCCACCTTATCAAATTTCAAATTTCGTCACTTTGACTAAACCATAGTTTAGAGTGACCAAAAGCGAGTTAATCCAAGGGTTAGTTAGTCAAAATTGACCCTAGACCCATGGGTAACCACCTAGGGTAGATTTTGGGACACTAAGGTTCACCTAGGGAGTCATAATCCACTTTAAATGGCCTCAAAAATAAAAACAATTACCAAGTGGTGTAAGTCAATACAAATTATACAACACTTAATATTAATTAATTAAACAAAGGGGTACTAGGCCAAAATGATGAAATTAAAACAAGCACTTAAATCAACACTCAAATTCAAACGTGATCCTTATCCCTCTTGGGAATGGATCAGTTTCACCGAGAATAACTTATGTGTGAATTCTACCTCCAATTTATCATGGCCTGGGAATGTAAAACCTACACATCTTGATCAAGTGTCAATCATATCATGAATAATCATAGCCGAAGCAACTGGAATTAAATTCACGCCATTGAATACAACAATAATCATCTATAACATAATTCTGAATTAAACTTCATTTTTCTATCACATGTCAAATAATCATCATCACATAAATAATTAGAAATCACATCACAAAACATCATCTAATATATCTCATATGTCGAATCACAAAATAGCATCAAAATATGATCAAATCAAATCACCATATGTCAAATCAATGTCATATCAAAATCAGGAGATATAATCAAGTCTACATAATGAAACCATAGTCTCTAAAAGTCTGATAGTGTCATCAACTGAAATGTATAATGATCAAAATAAGGAAGGAAAAATAATCAGCCTCACATCCTCCCCCCTAAGACTAAACTTACTCCTGGAAGTCGTCAAAAAGGTGAGGATAGAGTGCCCTCAAACTAGTTGCATCGTCCTAAGTCGTTGTAACCTCATCATAACAATTCCACTAGACCCTAACCTAGTCCAGCTCTTGACCTCAAAGGCCCAGCGTCTGATGAGCCAATATGTGAATTGGATCCAAAGCCAATTTCCCATCCACCTCTACTTTTAGAGCACTCCAGTCTAATACGTGAGATAAATCAGATATATATCACATCAAAATAGAAATATGAAAGACATTGTGGATACATGACAGGCTAGGTGGCAATGCTAGACAATAGGAAATAGGTCCTATCCACTCCAAGATCTCAAAAGGTCCTTCAAATTGTGGTGCAAGATTAGAGCCCTTTCCATAATGGATTGGACTCTTGTGTGGCCGCACTCTAAGGAATACCTTGTCACCCACTGAGAAGCTCCAATCAGTCCTCTTAGCATCGACATACTTCTTCTGTCTATCCTGTGCCTCCTGAAGTCTCTGCCTAATCAGTGTGACCTGCTACTCCATATCTTGAACTAGCTCTAGACCAATGGCAACTCTGTCCTCTATCCGATCCCAACTCAATGGTGTCCTGCATGGTCTACCGTATAAAACCTAAAAAGGAGGCATACCCAATGAGCTATGATGCCCATTATTGTAGGCAAACTCAACCAGATACAGATACCCCTCCCATCTAGACTGATGGTCCATAACATACCTATGCAGCATGTCCTCCAACACCTGCTTCACCCGATCTGTTTGTCCATCTATCTCGGGATGATAAGCGGAGCTAAAGTTGAGCTGTGTGCCCAATGCCTGCTGCAAGGCTCTCTAGAATGCTGAAGTGAATACAGAAACCCTGTCTGAAATAATACAGTGAGGTACTCCATGTAATCTCACAATATCATCTAAGAATAATCTCGCTACTGCTGGCGCATTATATGTCGTGTGTACAGGTGAGAAATATGCCACCTTGGTCAACTTGTCGACTGTCACCATAATGGCATCATAGTGATGTGAAGACATAGGAAGACCAACAATAAAGTCCATGGAAATGGTGTCCCTTTTCCACTCAGGTATCTCATGTGGGTATAGAAGACCCACTGGATGCTGATGCTTGGCCTTGACCCTCTAGCACTTAAGGTATCGAGCAACAAACTCTGCAATATCTCGTCTCATACCTACTCAATGGTACAACTATCATAGGTCGGCATGCATCTTCTTCACCCTTGGATGTGCCACATATGGTGCTTTGTGAGCCTTTGATAACACTACAGTACGTAGGTCACCTGCGCGGGGTACATAGATGCGCTGTCGATGATGAAGTAACCTATCTGCCTCAAGTGAATACCCTGCAAACTTGCCCACAAGGGCCCTCTGTGAACTGATCTCCTGCTGCACCTCAAGAAACCACTCATCCTTTGGCAGATGTTGAATAATGCATCCTCTCAAGTCCACACTCAGAGTCAAGGTCAAGAGCTCATGGTGCCTCTAACTCAATTCATGAGCAACCACATTCTCCTTCCCTTTGATGTAGTGGACATCAAAGTCATACTCGTAAAGGAACTCCATCCAACACTGCTGATGGGCGTTCAAATTCAGCTGTGTAAAGATATACTAAAGACTATGGTGATCTGAATGGAGCTCAAAGCGACGACCTAATAAGAAATGTCTCCAACAAACTAGAGCATGAACCACTACCACTAACTCCAAGTCATGCATGGGGTAGTTCAGCTCATGGGTCTTGAGCTTTCGCAACTCATACGCGATCGCTCTGCCACCCTGCATAAGTACGGCTTCCAATCCCTCCAGTGATGTATTTATGCAAACCATAAAATCTGCTGCAGGATCAAGAACTACTAAAATGGGAGCACTGGTAAGATGCTCCTTGAGGACCCCAAAGGCCCTCTCACACTGCTCAGTCGATAGAAAACTCTTCCCTTTCTACTGAAGGGAAGTGATAGGGTATGCTATCTGAGAAAAACCCTCAACAAAGCGACGGTAATAACCAGCTAACCCCATAAAACCCCTGACCTCTATCACACTGGTGGGTGCTGGCCAATCCCTAATAGCCCTAATCTTTAATGGATCTACTGAGATTCCATCGCCAGATAAGATATACCTCAGATACTGTACCTGATGAGTGTCAAATTGTACTCATAAAATACACCCCTTTTTGCCTAATTTTTCCCCTATTCAGTTCATCTTCCTTGTGTCTGCACTCAAATAAGTTAGCAAGATTGTTCTATTTTGTGATTAATTAAGATAGATTACTTGAGATTAGAATTTCTGATTAGATGACTAATGTGTGTGGGATTAATGAAAAATGCAAAATTTCTCTTTCCTTTTTGAATTAGCAGGTGTAAATGTCAGAAACAGCGATTTTGTGCATCTCCAGAGATCGTCTTCAATGATCTCCGGAGACCATAACAAAGAACAGTGACAACTGGAGTTTTGAAGATATGGGGAATGACTCTCTGGAGCTTTGCGAGTGTCTAGAATATCTCCGGAGCTACAGAGAGGAACAGCTATCTCCGGCACCTCCTGAGAACATGGCATGTTCCAGACAGAGCTGCCACCCAAACACTTTAGCAGCAATCCTAATACCCCCTCTCACTTCACTCAAATCATCACCTGAGTGGTGAAGGGTCAACTATCAGTTAAACTGCTGAAGTTTTATCTTTCCAAAGATTTTGCATGAGTTACGAATTGCACTAATCCAATATTCTTATTTTCAGGGCTTTGATGCCCAAGTGTATTAAGACCTAAACTTAGACCTCTGAGTGGACTTCTGTTCCACTCAAGTCTACCTTTCTTGCATGGTGATCTTTCATAAGTTAGACAGTTAAGTACAAATAAGAGATGGTGTCATCTCCTAGAAAGACATATAGATAAGTTCAGTGATATATCATCACTCTTTTTATATATACTTTCAGAAATAGTAATAGAACAACAATGATAAAATTATTCTAATTTTTCAGAGATTTCAGTTCTGCTATAGCCATACATTTTCATGAATATAGAAATGAATGAATTGGATTGAATTTAGTGTAGATCATCTTTTTTGCTGATTTCCTGCAATAGCCTTCAGCCTCAAAGGTGCACAGCAAGGGCCCACTCTCACCAATCAGGCAGGAGGCTAGTATCTTTGTTTTATTGTTTCAAGTTTTCTTTTATAAAGGTGTTTCCTGTTTTAATAGATAGATGCATGTTATCGTTTCTTTGCTTTGAGTACATTTCCTATTTTCTTCTATTTTACAAGCATTCATTCCATTTATCCAACGAGCAGATAGATTAGTCATTCTCTTAAGCATTAGGATTAGCTATAAACTAGTCACTTAGAATCCCTAGTTGCAGACAGCCATGGACACAACCCTGGTTCTTTGACATCTGAAAATAGATTAAATGATGAGGTACAGTGACAACCTGCCATTTTTGGCGCTGTTGCCGAGGACATAGTTTGTGTTAATTAGGGACACTGAGTTAAAAATAATTTTTAGAATAGATCTGTATGGTTAGAGCTAGAGATCTCAAAGGAAGATATATTAAGTAGACACCCCAAAAACACACCATAGGGGAAAGCAATGAGGTGGTGCAAAATCTTGTTGAAGAAGGAAACCTAGATCTTAATTTGGAACCTGCACTTCAAAACAACAATCCCTTAGATCCTACAAATATTCCACTTGCCAATTATATCCAGGAATTACAACAAAAAGTTGAGGTAGATCCTTTGGTAGAACCTAATTTCCTAGAACCTCAGGAAGAAGAACTAGTACTAAACATGGAAAATGATAATCATGGGGAAGAGGAAAATCAGGCCCCAAGAACCTTCTCTTATCCTATTGTTTTGGCTGTTGGAGAAAATGCTCCCATGAAGAATATCTCACCAGCACATCTTGCAAATTTTAGAGGACTTTCCTCTGAGGATCCAGATCAGTTCTTGTTTGAATTCAAAGTAGTCTACCAAACTTATGATTATGGATCAAATAACTAGAAACTCAAACTGTTCCCTTCAACCTTGAAAGATTCTGTGATGAGATGGTTTATGGGTTTACCCCAGGGTTCTATCTGTTCTTGGGATCAAATGGAAATAGAGTTTTTAGAAAAATACCAAGATTATTGCAGATCCAGTAATAAAAATGAAGAATTGTTTAAAATTAGGCAGGGGGAGGAAGAATCCTTAGAAGACTATGTGGATAGGTTTAATTTTGCCCGGTGGATCACTCCTTGGCCAGAACCCTGTTTATAAAAGGATTGGATAAAGAATCAAAATAGCCACTGGACCTAATGGGAAAAGGGAACATTAACAAAATGGAAATACCTGACATAGAGGAACTCTGCAGGAATTATTCCAGAACTCAAGATGGAGTAAGGTCATCCAAAACTTTTAAGGGGAAGAATGAGATAGGACAATTGATGGAAGAAATTGCAAATCTAAAAACAGATATTCTGGTCCAACTAAATACCACATTGGATGGGATTCAAGCAAAAACTAGAACAACGGATCAAAGTAGAGCAACTGAACCACTTTCCATTTATTGTCCTAGATGCAGAAACAAACACCTGTTAAGAGAATGTCCCTTGGACAAATTAGAGATTTGTCAAATCTGTGATAGGGAACATCCTACCAGTCAGTGTAGTCAGCTTCTAGCCTTGAAAAGATTGAGTAAAAAGAATGCTGTGATAGAGGAGGAGTTAAACTATGTGGGACAAAAACAAGCCAGAAATTTCCCTTATAATCAGTACTCAAGCCAGTCTTCTTACAGGGGTCCTACTAATTGGGGAAATAATTAGTGGAATCCAGCTTGGTATGGCCCTCAAAATAATCCTCCTTGGGGACAGCAGGATTGGCAAAACTAAAATTGGCAAAACCAAAACTGGCAAAATCAGCCTTGGGGAAATCAACAATGGCCGACACAGTTTGGGTCACAAGGCATGCAACCTCAATGGGGTCCTCAACAGGGATATCATCAACAATACCAAGGACAACCTAGACATTTCCAACCTCAACAGCAGGCTTTACTAACTGGATCCTCCAACACACAGGGTCAAACACAAAATGAACCAGTTAGTCAACCACCTTTACCAGCTCAGCCTATACCAAACCCATGGAATAAATAGGGAGCAGCTGTCTATATGACAGATCAAGAAAATCTGGCTGGAATTAATGCTATATATTCAAATAATCTCCAACTGCGTTTTGGGAAAGCATTCCCAAGACCTTCTCCTCTAACTATAGTTGAAATAACCAATGATGAGGAACCTGAAAATCCATCCAATCAACCCCCAAAGGATATTACTAACAAAAAAGTGCTAGAAAAATCAACCACAGACAACTCTGGAGTTACTCCTAAAAAGCCAGCTCTGGAGAACAGTCTTGAACACAATTCTGATAAGAGCTCCGGAGATGCTCCAGAGATGGAAAAGCTAGCACCCTACCCAGAACAACTTAAACAAAATGCTCCCCAAAAAAAGATTTTACAAAAATAAATCCAACCCAATCAGGAATCAGAACTTTTACAAGAACTTAAGTAGCTAAACATTGAAATTCCTCTCCTCCAGGCCATCAGAGATGTACCCGAACTAAATCAATTCATCAAACAGTATTGCATCAAAACACAGGGCAGAAAGAAAAGTTTTCCCTCCACAATACAGGTGGAAGGAAAAGTAATGGATCTATTGATGGGAGAAATTCTCCTCCCAAAATATGGAGACCCTGGGAACCCTGTCATAACTGTTTTCATCTCGGAGGTAGAAATTTTAAATGTTCTGGCTGACTTAGGAACAGCAATTAATGTGATGATAGTTCATACAATGGATAGGTTAGCTCTGTCAGGTATCCAATCCACGACTACAATTCTTCAACTTGTTGATCAGTCAGTAGCTGTTCCAAAGGGAGTGATCACTGATGTACCTGTTGTGATAGATTTATGGGAATTCCTAGTAGATTTCTTAATACTGGAACCTAGAAACCAGAGAAATGCTTATCCACTGATTTTAGGAAGGCCATGGCTGGCTACTGCAGCAGCATCTATTGATTGTCGAACTGGAGATATGGTCATTTCTAATGGGATAGATTTAAAGAAAATATCTATGTATCCTCCAACTAAACCATTGGTGCATTACATAGGAAGAGTATGGGTGGATGAACCAGATAACATGAACAATAGTGCCTCATTAGCTATGGTAACCATTAGGGAACATCTGGGAGAATTAGGAGAAGAAGTATACTATGATACAATGGAAGACTTCATTCACATCCTAATCAACAAAGATGTGATGGAACTCGCCCAAGATCCTCAGAGAGAACTTCTTGTTTCTTCTCATTGTACCCTTACCAACATTATTCCTTATGGGGAAACCTTTTACAGGGACTTAGCCACCTTCCACATGTTACTCTCACATTCTTGTCCTCTCAATGCCATGACACCAATGTATGGACCCACCACATCTATGGATCAAATTACAAAATAGGTCATGATTTTGCTAGGGAAAACACTTAATATAAATACTCAGTTAACAGCAAGTCAGGAAGAAAAACTTATTTAGCTTTTGGTTTCCCACTCAGCATCTTTTTCCTAGGAATACCAAGATATGAAAAGCATACCTCCTGAAATTTGTACCCATCATATCTACACTGAGGATATTAAACCTGTCAGACAACCACAAAGAAGATTGAATCCTGCCTTAAAGGACATTGTCAAAACTGAAATAGAAAAATTAATCCAGGCAGGGTTCATATATCCAATCTCAGATAGTCTATGGGTCTCACCCCTTGTCATTGTGCCTAAAAAGAATGGGAAATGGAGGGTGTGTATTGATTATAGAGAACTCAACAAGGCCACAAAAAAAGACTACTTTCCCTTACCATTTATTGACCAAGTTCTGGACAACCTTGCTGGGAGAAAGTATTTTTCTTTTTTAGATGGATTCAGTGGGTATAATCAAATTCAAGTAGCACCTGAGGACCAAGACAAAACCACCTTCACATGCTCTTGGGGAACCTTTGCTTACAAAATTCTTCCTTTTGGGCTATGCAATGCCCCAGCTACATTTCAGAGACCAGTTCTAGCTATTTTTGCTGAACTGGCTAATGAATGCATGGAAGTCTACATGGATGACTTTACTATGTATGGGAATAACTTCAAGGAAGCTCTCACAAACCTTGGAAAAGTACTAAAATGTTGTGATAAAAATTGACTGTCCCTTAGCCATGAGAAATGTTTTATGATGGTGGAGGAAGGAATTGTTTTGGGACACCATATTTCAGAAAAAGGGATCAGAGTGGATCAGAACAAGATAGAAGTAATCACACAGTTGCCTTCACCCAAAAATTAGACTGATGTCAGAAGTTTTCTAGGTCATGCAGGCTACTATAGGAGATTCATAGAAAATTTTAGCAGAATAGCTGCCCCCCTGATTACCCTGCTTAACAAGGAAACAAAATTTCTCTGGACAGCAAACTGTCAATCAGCATTTGAAACTTTGAAGGAGGAGCTTACTGTGACACCAGTTTTAAGGGGACCTAATTGGACTTTACCATTCCACATACAAACTGATGCTTCAAATGAATCCATTGGGGCCGTTTTAGGACAAAAGGAGGAAGGAGAGAGTATGCATGCCATTTATTACATCAGCAAAAACCTTACCTCTGCAGAAAGAAATTATACAACAACTGAGAAAGAATTCTTGGCAGTTATCTATGCTATAAACAAATTCAGACATTATATTACCAAATATAAAATATTTGTGCACACTGATCATGCAGCCATCAAGTACCTAATGAATAAACCAGTAGTAGGTGCAAGGATCATTAGGTGGTTATTGCTATTGCAAGAATTTGATATTACCATAGTTGATAATCCAGGAAAGTTTAATTTGGTTGCTGATTTTCTGTCAAGATTGCATACAGCAGGAGAAGATCAACCAGTGGAGGACAAATTTCCAGATGAACATCTTTTTGCCATATCCACTACTGCACCTTGGTTTGCTGACATAGCTAATTTTTTAGCTATAGGCTTGTATCCATCCCATTTTACTTCAAAACAAAGAAAACGTTTGGTTAAAGAAAGTTTATCCTACAAATGGTTGAATGGTTTACTATTTAAATGTGGTCCTGATTTCATTCTATGCAAGTGCTTGAAGGCTAATGAGACTTTTGATGTGTTGAGAGCATGTCATGATGAACCATCTGGTGGCCACTACTCTTTCCACAGGACAGTCCGCAAGATCCTTGGAGCTGGTTACTACTAGCCTTCTCTTCATAAAGACACAAAGAAGTATGTGTAGCACTGTGACCAGTGCCAAAGGATGGGGCAGCAGACCTTTACCCAGGAAATGCTGCTACATCCTCAAGTCATGATGGAACCATTTGAGCAATGGGGTCTAGACTTTGTGAGACCAATTTCACCGCCATCATCAGGCAAGGAGTATATTCTAGTATGCACAGACTATGTTACTAAGTGGGCTGAGGTTCAAGCATTACAGTTTGCAAGAGAAGAAAAAGTTGCTGATTTCCTTTACAATAGAATTTTCTTGAGATTTGGAGCCCCAAAATTAATAGTTTCAGATAGAGGACCTCAATTTACTTCACAGGTAATCAAGGCATTCATAGATTTATACCAAGTCAAGCACAGAAAAGCTTCACCTTACCATCCTCAAGCAAATGGGCAGGTAGAAGTAACTAACAGAGAACTTGAGAATATCCTAACAAGGACAGTAGCAATGAACAAAAAGGATTGGGCTAATAGACTACCTGAAGTAGTTTGGGCTTACAACACCACTTGGAAGTCCACAACAAAGTTTTCACCATATGAATTGGTTTATGGGAAAAAGCCTATACTATCTATAGAATTTGAACTCTAGACACTTAAAACTGTATTGGATATTGGGCTACCGCTGTCTACAATTCAGCAGAACAAAATTCTTCAGCTCAACGAGTTGGATGAGATTCAGACAGAAGCCATTCAGCAAATAGAACTGGTTCAGTACCAAAGAAAACAATGGCATGACCAACATATCAAGAGGAGGACATTTCAACAAGGAGATTGGGTTCTTCTCTATGATTCTAAATTCAAAGAATTCAAAGGAAAATTACAGACTCACTGGCTGGGTCCTTATCAAATAAAGGAAGTGTTTAAAAATGAAACTGTATTATTGCAACCAATTGATGGGAGCACAAACACATTTCTAGTAAATGGTCACTGGATAAAGCTCTACAAAAGACCATCTATTAAAGAAGAATTTCTTGATGATCTGTGTTTTGATACAGGGGATACCTCCTCTGTCACGGTGTTGGAATGAAAAAAAAAAAAAGTTGAAAACCAGCAATGGTTGCCTTCTGAAAAAAAGAAGGTTGAAAACCAGCAATGGCTGCCTTCTAACAAAAAAAATAATAATAATTTTGAGAAAGATGGAAAACCAGCAAATGGCTATCTTTCTCGACCAAGGGAGTTGAAAACCAGTAAATGGCGGTTCCCTTCTCTAGGACAGTTGTAATAATTGAGCTCTGAATATGATCCGTTGCCAGAAATTGGCCCAATGCATCTCCGTGCTTTCCAATAAGGAGCACCTCCAACGCTTTCCAATAAGGAGCACCTCTGGCACTTTCTAATTAGGAGCACCTCCAACGCTCTATTAATAATGCCGACAGTTCCATAATAAGGGCAGGACCTACCTCGCCAAGTGGTAAAGTAGACAACTCATATGATGAGGTCATCATGACTCATCTTCTACTTCATCGCACAACATAATTAAAATTATAATACTAATAATTGCAGGAGTGTCCACAAGCCGGTGCTGACATCACCCATGGGTGTGGATTTTAGTGCCACTCGAGCAATGATTGCAGGTTGCGTGCAAGTAGGAAGTGGATGTCATTTCAGGCTGCTGCTTAAATGCCACGACGCGTGTAGTTTCTAAAATGGCGCAGCATTTCTCCCGTGTACGTCGCCTCATCATTAAAACTGATCCAGGTAAATCTATTTTTAATTAATCATTAATTAGTAACTGTCCTATCTTTCTATTTTGGGTGTTGCCGTGATGACACGTCCCTCCGCTGTCATTTCTTTTTCACATCCAAGCATGCCGCCATCTGTGCCTTAATGCCACCTTACCTCCGGAGCGCCCTGTCAGTTCATTACAATTATGGCTGCTTTGGCCCCTTAACCCATCTGCATAAGCCCAGCCTGAAAACAATAGCATCCCTCATTCAAACCTCCAGAATAGACTAAAGCATAAGATAAATTAAACAACTCTCCGGAGTCTACAGAGTAATTTGAACAATACTCTGGAGCCCACAGATCAGAGGGACAGATAGACTGTAGGCCGCGGAAGTAAAAGAATAAAACATAGAAATTGCCATCAATTCAGCAATGGGGGTCAAGAAAAAGTCTGAGCTAGAAAATACTGTAGGTCTTCTAAAGGATGCAGCTGCAGCAAACATTTTAAGGGCTACTAGATGGTTAGATTTCCTAGATAAGTTCGAAGGGTTTCAGGAGGATATTGTGGATGAATTCCTTAGGAATTTAAGAGACGACCAGACCACTGTGAGAGGAAACCAAATCAGTCTCTCCTCCACAATTATCAGCCACATCTCTGGACTCCTTGAACAAGGTGAGAGGTTCTACCACCTGAAAACCTTGTATACTGATTTAATTAGAAATTTTTCTGTTCGTGGTGAACCTGCTATTCAATTGCATATGAATAAGAATGAGGTCAAAGGAATTTTGAGGTCCACTCTCCCAAACCTTTGGGCAACTGTTGCTACCTAGTTAATGAAGTACTTTACCTATGATGGCCAATTCTCCATAGTTTTAGGGCCCAATATGAAAATGCTCATTTTCCTTAGACATGGAAATAGGCACCCCCAATATAACATAAATATCCCCAATTTCCTATATTCTACCATCAGGGCAACTGCAGAGAAATACCAATAGGGTAAGGGACCCATGAAACATCATGGCCTCATCTTCCTGATAGTCAAGCACCACTTCTTATCTCAGGCCAATGGAGAAGAACTATTGTAGAACTTTCTTGAGCATAACCCTCAGGTCAGAGAACCAGAGATAACACAAACAGAGGATGAGAGTTCTCCCTCTCACCATGATGAAGAAACTAAGCCTACAACCTCCTCCATAGCTTCTCACAAAGGGACATCACCCTCACAGGAGGCTACATCATCTACAGCCCCTGTTCCCAACAAGAAGGGGAAAGGCAAATAAATTGTAGAGCCTGCTCCTACACGACCTCTATACATGACTCGGTCAGTCAGGCAAAAAATGACTTTACCTGAGGAATCTAGGCCTAGGGAATTAGCAGAGGAAAAGGCAGGACAGGGAATTGAGGGGAGATGGTGGGTTGAAGAACCATCCCATGACTCTGATGAGGTACCTCTGGTCAGAAAGAGGAAGCAAAGTGAAAATTCTCCAGCACCATCTGTTCATATGGAGTCAAGTCCAGTTTCAACACCACCATGTGCTCCAGAGACAAGAAGCTTACCAACTGTTACTATCTCCTCAGATTCTGAGGAAGGAAGACCTGCTCTGGAGGAACCAATTCCACCTGTGCTCCGGAGAAGCAAAAGGAAGAGGTAGCTCTCATAAGCTGAGAAGGATACTACCCTGCTCGCTGAGGCACTCCTGGAATTGAGCACATGTGAGGACAAAGCAGTACCTTCATTAGTGCCAGCAGCAGCAGAGGATCCTCAGGACAGGAACACTGCAGAAGGAGAAACAGGGCACACGGATACATTGGGAGAAGCAGGGCAAGTGGCCATGGATAATATTGATAATCAACCAACAGCCACAAAAACAGAGGCAGAAACTCTATCACATTCCTCTGACCAAGAGGATATCAAAATCTCAACAGAGCAACATTTAATGGAAGAAATTGAGAATTTAAAAAGGATGCTCTGGGGAAAGAATTTGATTATTACTGACCTCAAGAAGGTCAGAGTAGAGATGGAGATGGAACTAAAGCAAACTATTGCAAAAATCCAAACAGACCTCCAAAACAAGGACAGAATCATCCAGGAGAGAGAGGCAGAGTTGGAAACACAGAAATGTGAGGCAGCAAAAGTGTTGGAAGAAAAAGAAAAAGAAGCAGCACAAAAGGTTTCTGAGCTCACCATGGCCAGAGACAACGGCCTCACGGTAATGGCAGCACTGATTGAAAAGGTACAAAGCCAGGATAAATAATTAACTTGGGCCAATAATAGACTGGATGACCAAGAAGAATATATTCAAGAATTGTCTGGCCCAAGGGCAACCAATGAGCAGGAAATTCAAACAAATGCCTATGTGGGTCTAATCCCCATTGACATTCCTAAAGCCCTGTTTCATTGGGAGGAAAGGTGTAGAGAATTTGAAGCCTCCAAGCCAATGTTGCAATTACAAAGGGCAGTCACTGCCAGAGCAGAAAGGATAGCAACTTTGGAAAGCAAAATCATTCAAATGGCCTCCCTTTCCTCGGAAATTCTATCTTGTAGACCTCCAAGTGCCAACTATTCAATGTTCCTACAGGAAAGGATACTGCAAAGGAAACTCTCCTTAGTCCTATCTGACATGAATGAGGATACTGAAACAGCAGAAGGTTTCATGGCAGCTTACACCAGAAGCAATGATGAAGACAAAAACTTCTATGTGAATTATACTTACATGGGTTATGCATTAATGATATAGCCTTCATGATTAATCACTTTGTGGGAGAATGCCAGCTTAAGGCATTCATGTCCCTCATGAGAAACCACCAAATTTGGGACGAAAGGATGGAAGATCATCTTCAAAAGGATTCAAAAACAGATCTCCTCCTCAGAAAAGAATGTCCCAATCCTTTTGCTTTTCAGACCCAATTCAAGTCCATCATTTATCATCCTGTAAGTGCAACCAGCATATTGCCATTATACTTGAAAAGTTTGCAGGAATGCTCCATTGACTTTGGTCTTTTTATGATTAATTCAGCAAATCCTGTCCTTGCTGTAGCAAAGAGGAGATGGAGTATTTTAACCCCAGAGCAAAAACTTAGAGAGGTGGTCACCCCTACGAACCTGAGACTATTCATGAGGAAGGCAAAGATGATATCCAAACTGATGGATAAACATAAACAGGAATGGATAGGAGGGCAGTTCAGACCTCCTCTGATAATTGAACCACTCCCTATATGGACAGAACAGCTGGAAGATGAAAAATTACAAGATTGGATGAAGCAAGTTGACAAGTATAGAGGGAATGGTAACACCAATAAAACTACTTGGACAACCTATCTCCAGGAGTATAGTCTAACTGACAGATTGCTTCATCAAAATAAATCTAGAATGTGAAAAGCAGGGGGACCTACCAAACCTTAGGTATGGGGGGGATGATGAGTGTCAAATTGCACTCATAAAATACACCCCTTTTTGCCTAATTTTTTCCCTATTCAGTTCATCTTCCTTGTGTCTGCACTCAAATAAGTTAGCAAGATTGTTCTATTTTGTGATTAATTAAGATAGATTACTTGAGATTAGAATTTCTGATTAGATGACTAATGTGCATGGGATTAATGAAAAAATGCAGAATTTCTCTTTCCTTTTTGAATCAGCAGGTGTAAATGTTAGAAACAGCGATTTTGTGCATCTCCAGAGACCATAACAAAGAACAGTGACACCTGGAGTTTTGAAGATATGGGGAATGACTCTCTAGAGCTCTGTGAGTGTCTGGAATATCTCCGGAGCTGTAGATAGAAACAGCTATCTTGGGCACCTCCTGAGAACGGGGCATGTTCCAGACAGAGCTGCCACCCAGACACTTCAGCAGCAATCCTAATACCCCCCTCACTTCACTCAAATCATCACCTGAGTGGTGAAGGGTCAACTATCAGTTAAATTGCTGAAGTTTTATCTTTCTAAAGATTTTGCATGAGTTACGAATTAAACTAATCCAATATTCTTATTTTCAAGGCTTTGATGCCCAAGTGTATTAAGACCTAAACTTAGACCTTTGAGTGGACTTCTGTTCCACTCAAGTCTACCTTTCTTGCATGGTGATCTATCATAAGTTAGACAGTTAAGTACAAATAAGAGATGGTGTCATCTCCTAGAAAGAGTGATAGATAAGTTCAGTGATATATCATCACTCTTTTTATATATACTTTCAGAAATAGTAATAGAACAACAATGATAAAATTATTCTGATTTTTCAGAGATTTCAGTTCTGCTATAGCCATACATTTTCATGAATATAGAAATGAATGAATTGGATTGAATTTAGTGTAGATCATCTTTTGTGCTGATTTCCTGCAATAGCCTTCAGCCTCAAAGGTGCACAGCAAGGGCCCACTCTCACCAATCAGGCAGGAGGCTAGTATCTCTATTTTATTATTTCAAGTTTCTTTTATAAAGGTGTTTCCTGTTTTAATAGATAGATGCATGTTATCGTTTCTTTGCTTTGAGTACATTTCCTATTTTCTTCTATTTTACAAGCATTCATTCCATTTATCTAATGAGCAGATAGATTAGTCATTCTTTTAAGCATTAGGATTAGCTATAAACTGGTCACTTAGAATCCCTAGTTGCAGACAGCCATGGACATAGCCCTAGTTCTTTGACATCTGAAAACAGATTAAATGATGAGGTACAACGACAACCTATCAGTACCTCTGTCCTAAAAAATGCACACTTCACCAAGTTCCCATAAAGATTCTGCTCCCTCAAACACTGTAGAACCTGACGTAGGTGCTCCTCATGCTCCTCCTCGGTCCGTGAATAGATCAAAATGTCATTAAGGAAAATGATCACGAATCAATCCAAATAGGTATGGAACACCCCGTTCATGAGACTCATGAACACTACAGGGGCGTTCATCAAGACGAAGGGGGCCACAATGAACTCATAGTGGCCATATCGAGTCTGGAAAGCAGTCTTATGGATGTCTACCTCTGTGATACATAGCTGATGATAACCAGACTTTATGTCAATCTTAGAGAACACCCTAGCTCCCTGCATCTGATCGAAATGATCATCAATCCTAGGCAGAGGATAATGGTTCTTCACCGTCACCTTATTCAACTGCCTATAGTCCATGCACAAATGAAGAGACCCATCTTTCTTCTTCATGAAGATGACAGGAGTGCCCCAAGGTGAAACACTCGGTCGGATGTGCCCCTTCTCAAGAAAGTCCTCCAGCTGTAACTTGAGCTTGGTGAGCTCATGTGTGGTCATCCTATAGGGTGCACAAGACACTGGCTCGGCACCCGGCACTAAGTCAATGTGAAAGTCTACCTCACGACGGGGTGGCATCCCCAGTAACTCTACTGGAAACACATCGGCAAACTCTCTAAGGATGGGATGATCATCCAAAGATGCCTCAAGCTCGTCATTTGATCTGTCACTCACTGTGATAGTGAACATCTGACATCCCTTCCACATGCAGTGCTTAAGCTACTGAGCGGATATCATATGCACTGTTGTGGGCTTTTGCATGCCCACTATCTCATCTGATGTACCGTGATCATCTAAGTAGCTGATCACCTTTCAGCGATAATCTGGCTTGGCTTGATGAGCCGCAAGCCAGTCCATACCCAACACCACATCGTAGGATCGTAATGTCATAACTCTAAGGTCACAAACTATGGCAAAGGGTCCCAAGGAAATCTCACAGTCATGGACTAAGGCATCTATTGTCATCTTGGCCCCTGAGGCCAACTCAACCACCCACCTATCACCCTATCTAGAGGCCACCAGCCTGCAATGCTCCACTAATGATGGAGATATGAAAGAGTCAATAGCACCAGAATCAAAGAGAATAGAAATAGGGATACCCCCTATCATACCTTGCGTCTCAATCACTGACGCTTGAAAATTAGCCTAGCGGTTATCAACCACTGCGAACATACGGTGGGATCTACTCACATCTCCAACAGTCTGCTCGCTCGAATCCTCCTACATGAGGCCGTTCCCCTGCTGTAAAACCCTGTGGACACTCTCTGGCTAGGTGTCCTACTCCACCACAAACATAACATGGGCCCCTAGCCTGTACCTGTTCAATCTGAGTCCTACTTGACGGCTATTATCCTGATCTACCAGTAGACCCCTGTGAGCCCCTATAAGACTGCTGCGACCTCACAGGTCTAGTAGGTGGTCCTTGTTGCCTCTGATCTCTGCGCGGGCCCTGCTGTTGTCAACCTCTATTATGCCCCCCATGTGCCCTCTGCTATGTCCTAGCTCTCTACTGTTACTGTGGCTACTACTGCTATGGGGGCCTAGGAGGTAAGGGAACGAAATTAAATCCTCCCCTATGAGGTGGTTGTGATGGTCTGTAAAAACTCTACTGATGCTACTACTATCCACGATCCTAAAACTAAGGGCGTGAACTCTGCCCTCATCCCTAAATCTCCTTAGTGATATATGCCTTCTCGGTAGCATCACTCAAAGTCTGGGGGTCTGCCATATGAACATGCCCTACTATGTTGTGGTTCAATCCTCTGATAAACTTATGAACAGGAGTTTTTCATCATAGAGATACTCCACATATTAAGATAATTCGGTAAATATACCCTCATACTGTGCCACTGTAAGTCCCCTTTGCTGAAGGTCATGAAAGTCGTCTATGCAATGCTGCCTGTAATGATCAGATAAGTATCATGCATTGAAGTGCTTAATGAAGTTCTCCCATGTGAGAGTGTCTAAAGATAGGTGACACTTGCACTCTTCAGTGTGCCACCAGGTAGTTGCTGCATCTCGCAACAGGTGTACTGCTACACAATCCTTCATGTTGCCCTTGTAAAGATGCAATGTGAAGCATCTATCTAAGCTGATCAGCCAGGCCTTTGCCTTGGCTCCCTCTGTGGTACCAATGAATGTAGGAGGGTTCAGCCTCAAAAAATCCCTAATGGGATCTCCTCTGTCTCTGTGCCTTCTGTGTAATAGTCATAAGGTCTATGAACAATGTGCTCTACTCGTACTACCTCATCATGCCTAGCATGATGTGGAGGGCTCCTGCTATGGGCCCTGTCAGCCGAACCAACCTCCTCTGCCATCGTCTCTGGCAGCTCAACATAAGGCTCCACATGTGGTGCCCCTCACAGCTTAATGCGGGGCTCCACACGTGGCTCAACATGGGACTCAACTCATGGCTCCATGCATGGCTCCTCTCGTGGATCCTTGCGAGGCTCAACACGTGGCTCTATGCACGGCTCAGCTATGGCCAGTGGAAGCCTATCTAAAACTACCTGTAAAGCCTGTAATATTTGTGGCCCAATATCAGGTAGGGCCAGTGGTGCCTGCAGTGCCTGTAGGACTGGTTGTGCCTATACGTTAGCTGAAGAGTCATTGTGCACCTCGGGGGGTGGAGTGTGGTGGGACTGCGCTCGCCAAACTTGCCGGGGAGGCATCCTACAAAAATGAGGTAACCACAAATTAATCAAAGTTACAGAAATAATAATGTGCCCTAAACAAGTCCAGTGTTTAAACTTAGGCTCTGATACCAAATGTCATGCCCGCATTTCTCATGCGGTCACAACACACAACACATGTGTCATGTCCACATTTGTCATATGGTCATGACATGAAAAATGAAAAACTTTTCTACCTATCCCTAGGAACCCCCTCGCACGCGTCCGCATGCTCGGTGGCAATACGCATAAGGCATCAACATGTCAGCATAATTCGGGGAGGTGCGTTGTCCCACGCAGTCCCCTGTATGATGATAGTCATCTAGGGGGTATGCGACATGAAGTGTGTCACTTTTAGGGTTAGACCAATTTTAAATCCGAACCCTAATTTTCCTAGGTGTGAAGATGATTCCGCCAGCTTCAAAACCTAAGCCTAACTCAGGTCAAAATGAAATCGATATAATGATTAAGAAAATGGTGGCATGATGGATGCATAATTAAAGTGGAATGATGAAGAACAAGTTAATAAAATGCCTTAAAATTAAAACCCTATAGATCAAGGAAAAATTCGACAGCATAATGCATTTTCAATAATCGAATAAAAAAATTTAAATAAAACTCAAATAAGAAATTAGATAAAATAAAGAATAAAACTTAAAATAAAACTTAAGAACAATTTTTAAAACAATTTAAAATAACAAATAATTACCTTGCCAAGGTTAAATAAATCGACCTTGCCTAAAAGATTAAAATTTGAAAATAAATTAATAAAATAGTAACAAGACGCCAAATTGGATTTCAATTTCGAGTCCGTTAATAAATATAAATTCAGTATTATATTTATTAACGAACTTGGAATAAATAGAAAAGGGAAGAGATTAAGATACTCATTCCAGTAAAATAATAATAAAATAGATAAAAATTTAAAATGATAAAATCCCGCTAGGGAAAAACTAAAAATAAATACCCCAACAGGAATGAATTTAATACAAGGAAAAGTTCTTCCCAATATAAACAAAATTCAATCCCTCCCAAATAAAATTTATTCACAAGGCAATAAAAACAAAATACAAAACCCCACCTAAAATATTAATAAATAATTTGAGACACAAGAATTAAAATACATGGGCAAAATAGAGAGTTTAAAAAAAAATAGAATTAAAACAAATCTCTCACAAAAGTCCTCTCAATAAAATATTGCTTCTTAAATAAGAAATGCCCTAATCTCTATTTTAAACTTGGTTTTCAAAAAGAATGCCTTAATAGTATTTTATTGATTTCTCATTTTGTTGTTGCCCTAATCCTCTACCTCATTCTCTCTTCTTTTTTTATTTTGGTTTTGCCTCTTTGTATGCAAGTTAGGGTTTTTGAAGAGGTGGAAGCCATGAATGGGGCTTTCCACTACCTCTCCTAAAGGTATACACAGTAGATTTAATGTTATACATTTTTTTACGGAGTAATATATATATATATATATATATATATATATATATATATATATATATAATTACTGATAGTGTTATAAAAAAAATTACATGTTACAAGGTTGTCTAAGAGTGGAGGGCCGACGGTGGTCATCACAGAGGATAGAGCAGAGGCTTCAGAGGGGGTGGTGGATGAAATGTTGGTGGCGCCACTCGTTTTAAGTGTCGATTGGAGAGGAGGCGGAGCCTGGGATGGAGGACGGTGGTGGAAATGGAAGTCGGGGCTCAACATGGGGAGGAGTGGTGAGGTTTTGAGTGGAGGTAGTGGTGGGGAGGGGAGTGTGGGTGGGGATTTTGAGCCCCTCCCCACACCCTAAGCAATGGCCTCGGCACTGGTGGGTCTATGGTGGGTGCCAACACCCACCACAACCCACATTCAAATCTTTTTTTTATTTAGTTTCTTTACAAATAAAACAGACCTGTGGCCAAAATAGTTCGTCGTGGGTGGATTCTGATCACAGTTCATTCCTCTTTTTAAAAAAAAACTAAACTCTCTTCTATGATATATTAAATGTAAATGGGGTTATATATATATATATATATATATATATATATATATATATATATATATATATATATATATATATATATATATATATATATATATATATATATACTCAGATATAAATATACACTGCCCTTTCATTATTATACAGTTAAAATATTTTTCTCTTTTAATGTATATATATTTATATATATGCACATATGTATGTATATATATTTATATATATGTATGTATGTATATATATTTTAATATATATACAGAACTTATAAATGGTTTAGTTTTCTTTCTTCTTTTTTTTTTATAAACAGTAACATACAATAATAGCAAGTTAAGTAGAAAAATAATATATATATATATATATATAAACAACCCAAACTACTTTCTCCACAATGACTTAAATGGCAGAAATATTAACTTTCAGTTTTATAAAATAAACTAAATCAGTAGCTTTCCCTCTCTCTTTTTTTTGAAAAGAAACATAAATTTACATAGATAACTCTATATTTATTTTTTTGAAAAAATTATGCAAGGTAGAAAATACATTTCATTCAATTTTCAACAACAACAAATACTATGAAACTCTCAATGCAACCAACAGAAAACTAGTCTTGATAATTTCTATTCCTTTCGTTTATCTACAATAAAATATAAACAACAACTGATGCATATTTCTCCTTTTTTTTTTTTTGGAAAAGAACAATGACAGCCAATGTATATAAATTTTCTCTTTGCAAAGGACAAATGACAACAAATAAATCAACTCTTGTATTTCTCTAAAATACACAAACTCCACAATATAAGGAATAAACAGTTTTTCAAATAGAATAGAAAGGATATTTACATTTCAAAACTCATAACAGCCAACTCTATGAGTATAATAACTTGATAAAAATAAATACAATAGGGCCACAAAGGCCACGGCTCAATAGCCAATAACAAAAGATTATGACAACACAAAAATGGACTTCTCATCAAGCTCCATTTCTTCCTTAAAACATCTGCAATAAAACACAACAACAAGGGAAAACCCAGCCACTTCAAAATGCCCTCCTCCCTACCGTAGACCCACAAGTGGGTCACCCCCGAACTAGGGAGGTAGGGATTCACACGGTTGCACACACTCAACAACAAATATCAAACAACAACAACACAAAATCAACCCCAAAGATAAACACATAACACAACTCATGAAAACGAGTTTGATGGGGGTAGGGAATGGACCCCTCTACTTCAAAGGCCACACCAAAATACCAAAAAAATACCAAGTCTCATGGCCTCAAGCTAAAACCTCCAAAATCACAACTCCTCAAATATCTCAAAATACACTTCCATGGCACTCTTGTCATACAAATATTCTCCACAACAAGTAAGAAGCCCTCAAGGTATAAATAACACAATATGGGAGTGACCTCAAGGAGGTTCCTTTCCCCTACCCCAAACAAGTTGCGCCTTACCTCCAAATGGAGGTCCTCTCACCATACTCCCATCCCACAAAAGAAAATGAAATAACAAACAATAAAATTTCAAACACATCACAATAGATAAGCAAGGGTAAAGAACAAGGCATAGAGCTTACCTTCAAAAGCCCTATTATGGAAGCATGTTTGGTGATGAGCTCCAAGATTCTCCAAACTTTCCAACCTTCAAAAATTTCTCTAACTTCCCAAATTGCTCCAAAATAGAAAGAAAACTCCCAAAATGCAAAAACCCCACACTCCTCAACAAGAGGAGGTAATATAGGCCATCAATTTTGGCCTTGAGGAATGAGAAGGTAACACTTGTCACCTTCTCCTTCCTCCTCCTATGCCACTTGCAAGGGAGAGGAAGTGTGAGGGTAACAAGTGTCATCCTCCAATTCCATTTAAATCCTCACCTTATCCACTTGTTCTCTCACACATGTGAGAGGACAAGTGGTAAGGTGGCATTCCCATTCAAACCTCCAAGAGGATAAGGGGTGCGATATGGCATCCTCTTATTCTCTAAGAGAGTCATCTCCCTCCAAGATGCTCTCACACGTGTGTGAGAGTCTTGGAGGAAGATCCCACACACTTGGGAGTCTTGGAGACCTCCCAAGTCCTCTTAGGGAAGGGATTCCCAAACATTGGGAAGGGAGATGAGTCTTTCCCAAAGTATGACTCATCTCCCACCTTATCAAATTTTAAATTTCGTCACTTTGACTAAACCATAGTTTAGAGTGATCAAAAGTGAGTTAATCCAAGGGTTAGTTAGTCAAAATTGACCCTAGACCCATGGGTAACCACCTAGGGTAGATTTTGGGACACTAGAGTTCACCTAGGGGATCATAAATCCACTTTAAATGGCCTCAAAAATAAAAACAATTACCAAGTGGTGTAAGTCAATAAAAATTATACAACACTTAATATTAATTAATTAAACAAAGGGGTACTAAGCCAAAATGATAAAATTAAAACAAGCACTTAAATCAACACTCAAATTCAAATTTGATCCTTATCCCTCTTGGGAATGGATCAGTTTCACCGGGAATAACTTATGTGTGAATTCTACCTCCAATTTCTCGTGGCCTAGGAATGTAAAACCTGCACATCTCAATCAAGTGTCAATCATATCATGAATAATCATAGCCGAAGCAAATGGAATTAAATTCACGCCATCAAATACAACAATAATCATCTATAACATAATTCTAAATTAAACTGCATTTTTCTATCACATGTCAAATAATCATCATCACATAAATAATTAGAAATCACATCACAAAACATCATCTAATATATCTCGTATGTCAGATCACAAAATAGCATCAAAATTTGATCAAATCGAATCACCATATGTCAAATCAATGTCATATCAAAATCAGGAGATATAATCAAGTCTGCATAATGAAACCATAGTCTCTAAAAGTCTGATAGTGTCATCAACTGTAATGCATAACGATCAAAATAAGGAAGAAAAAATAATCGGCCTCACACCTTGAGTAAGGAAGAAGGTAAGGTATGTAATAACACTGGTAGTTGTTTCACTTATGGAGTTAAAGAGTTAGTGAAAGAGGGTGAGAATGAAGATTATGATTGGCTAATGCAAGTTACTGCAATGTTGATTGCATTTAAGAGGGGTAGAATGAAAGTTTTAGTGGAGAGAGAAAAAGAGGTAAAATCTAATTTTTGTAATAATTTTCTTGAACTTGATTAATTTGAGGATGATAAGATTAGCGAAGGGGATGATATCACAGAAATAGACACATTGGGAAATGAAGGTACAAGTGAGGAAGAAGATGAGAAAGTGAAGGTTGAGTTGTTTGATAATCTCTTGATTGATAAAGAGATTGTTGAAGATGAAGATCTTAAAACTGATAGCTTGTTGTAGGATGGTAAATATGAACCCCTTTATTATTTTACTAACATTAATGTGACTGTAGAGGAGAAAGAGTTGGCAGCTAAGCCTTGTCTTTTAGAAGATATAGCGAAAGAGGAACACAATGTTGCAGAAGAGGAATATGATGGAAAAATTGTTGCAGTAGTTTCAAGGAAAGAGGTCATGTATAAATTTGATTATTTTAATGAAGAGGTGGATATTGAAGCTTATGATTTTCCTAAGTTTCTCAGTGCATATTGGTGGGAGTTGGATTATGTGAAAAAAGGGAGAAAGAGAGGGAAAATGAAAGGAATGGACATTAAATTATAGAGAAAACTAGTAAAGCATATTTAGGCAGATAAGATAGAGAAGTGGGTTTAGATTAAAAGCAGGACTTATAAATATTTATGAGTTTCACTCATGAAACATTTCAAATTACCTTGAGTGTCTGATGCAGGAGTATCCACGGTCAATGGCAATCCTCATCAACCAAAAAGAAAATATTTTAATTTCCTATAGTTTGGTAATTTTGGAGTTGGAAAATAAATAGAATATAGGCCTAAATAAAATATTAAATGAATTGGCTTTATTATAATATTGCAAAAATAATAATGTTGCAAAAATCTAGGAGTGGGAGATAGTTTAGGAGACAATTTTTGAGTGTAAAATTAATAAAGGCAATTTGAAGTGGAAATTCAAAAAGGGAATCTAGGCATGGATTTTTAGGGAGTTACACTTGAATACAACTCATTAATGCTCCCCAAATGTAGTTGGAGGATTTGGGCCCCATGTTGAGTTGGCATATTCTTTTTTCCAAAATTGGAGCTATTTTCTAAGAAGTGGGAATCTAGTTGTTACTTATTCTTGGCAATTTGTTGGAAATGGATTTTATTTTGCTTTTATGGAGCATTTAATGTTTTTTTATGGATTTTCAAAACTTATTCTTCTAGGTTGGGTATTGGAAAATGTGAAGCTATAGGAAATGGAGTTGGTGGAGTGATGATTAAAGGGTTTTTGACAATTTTTAGGGGATTATTCTTGCAGATTTTGGGGGAAAGGAAAAAGAAGGCGTTGCTTTTCTTGGGAGGAGGTGAGAAGATATTTTATTGAAGGTTTTGAAGGTGTGCTACAGCATAAAATGGATTATGGAATCCATGTTTGAAGATCAACAAATTTGAATGTTGAATATTGTAGATTGGAGACCAAATTTTACAGTGTAGGAGGATGGTTTGAAGAGGAATCATCTATAGTTTGATTGTGATGTTGTATGTTGTTATAAAACAAATTTATATCTATTTTGTAAAGGTTTTCTTTAGCCTATAGGGCTGCATACATTTCTATAATCAGTTTGTTTTGAAAGTGTGAAACATTGTTGCAAGTTGAATAAAGAAGATCAATTCTATTGCTGCATATTTGTGTATTTATTTGTTGTTGGTAATTTGAATGTGTTTGTGTGAGGGTTGTGAGAGCCCCATTTCATCAAGGCAAGCCTAGTGATTCCACATGATTATTGTACCACCATTGGGGACCACATGGACCTATGATCCACTTAGAGAGCATGCCAATAGCCTTCCCATCTTGATGACATGGTGAGTACTTAGTGATAGATGTATTTACTTCATTTCTTTCAACTATGTAATTTACTTCTTTTGGTTTTTGAAAGTGCAATTCACCTTCCACCTTGGATCTTGGTATTCATGCCATATAAGAGGTTCTTGTATGGCCAAGTTGGATCCCATGTTTCTCCAATCATTTGGCTTGGATCATTCATAAACAAGTCTAAAATTGGGGAAGATACACCTTGATGAGTGGGAAAAAACCAAGTTGTTTTCATGCCTTAGGAGTTTTCTAAACTCTATTTTTGCAAGTCAAAAGAATAGTCTGAAATGCATGCAAGATGGGTTTACCAGTCTAGACTACAAATTGCAGTTGGTCATTGAAACTCAAAATGTAATAGGACTAGAGTTTGGGATTCCACTGCACATTGCAAGTTGTATCCAATTTCTAGAGTTTGAGTTAGTTGGTGGTCTAGAGTTCAAAACTTGACTGCACTTTGCATAATATAAATTGCTAATGTTCCCCAGAATTTGAAGTGATGTTGAGTATGGAGTTTAGAGCTTGATTACACTTTACAGATGAGAAACTGCAAATGTCTTCTAAAGTCCAAGTATTCTTTGGGTCTAGGAGCTAGAGATTCTTCTGCACTTACAGGCATGAACTTGAGGATAATTCCTGAAGCTCAATAATTTTTTATAGTCAAAGTTTGGGAATCAGTTGTCATTTGGCATTTTGCATGATGTTGATGGAACCTAAAACCTGAAGGGTGCAATTTGCAACTATGACCCAAAACCCAAATATGAGCCACTATGTAGGTTGCAAGTTGCAACCTAGGTTTGAAACCCAACCCATCTACAAGTTCCTCTTGAAATCCAAAATTGGTAGTTTTGTCTTTTCTACTTGTTGTAACTCTGAGAAATCTAAGGGGTAGTTTAGTAGGGGTGCTGTGAGGGTTTTCCAGTGATCTTGGAAATCTTGTCTTTCCCCACACCTCATTTTTTGTGCCAACCATCACTAGAACAAAAATAGCAATATATTACTAAAAAAATTACTAAAAATTGCTTATAAATGACCAAACATGGTCACGTGACCATTAGTGGTTTATTGCCAGTCATTTATAACATGACCAATTTGATGACTAAACCATTTTTAGTCATTTATTGGTTGTTTTGATTGATCAATTTGGTAGTATATTTATTTGTTGATTTAGTCATTGATTGTTGTAATTTGGTCACTTATTTAGTCATTAATTTAGTCATTGATTGTTGTTAACTGGTCACTTATTTAGTCATTTTTATTCACTGATTTCCTTCCATTGGTAGTTTATTTAGTCATTAATTTTAATTATCATTTTGATTAATTTGGTAGTTTATTTAATTATTTGTGTTCACTAATTTCTGTCAATTGGTAATATATTGATACACTGTTTATTAAACATCATATCACTAGTTGCAAAGAGAAACACAATTCTTGAAAAAGGAATAATGTTGTTTTTATTAATTTGAAAAGATTTGTTGTTACATAAAATCTCTTGAAAAAGAGTTACAAGGCAACTATTTCTGTTGCAAAAGAAGCAATAACTAAAGAATAAAAGTCCTCTGAGAAGACCTTAAATAGAGAAGCCTTCAAATAGAAAACTTTCCATGAAGAGAAGGTTGCAATTCCTTGTAATCTGTTGCAAACACCTTGTAATCTTTGACAACATATCATAACAAGTCCATATTCTACCTTCTGTAATTCACAGTCAAAACTACTTCCCTCAAAACCCTATGTCACCATGGTTTAAACCTTAATGAAGCCTTAATTGCAATCTTGACTATGCAGGGTTTGGATTTCACTACCTTGCTATTTGTTGCCATCTTTATACATTGCAAACTTTACCTTGAAAGCGTTTGAAACCTCCAATGTATACCTCAATTCAAAAATCCCATAATGAGACTAATACACAACAAGAAGTCACTGCTGCAAAACCTTTAAGATTGCAAACTATCAAGTGAAATAAGGAACACACTGGGCACATCCAACATTCCTCTCAAGGTCCAACAAAATAGATGAAAAGCCAAGAAACAAAACATAATCACTAAAAATATATTGTGCATTTGAGACTTGACTGCCACCTATGCAAAAATTGCACTTGAGACTGTCCTCCTTGATCACTATCTTTACAACCCTGTTGCCTTAACATGTTTCTTCCACAGACTTGTATCAACATCATATGTCTCAGTTGTAACACCTGGTAACAAACTGCTAAGAACTCTTGGAGGAACAACATTCAGGCATGTTGGGAACTTCTCCAAAACTCTTCTAGCTACCTCATTTGGATCATTCACTTTAGGCATAGCTGTAATGCATCGTTCCATTTTCTTAGACTTGCAAGTAAATAGTAATTATTCATGGTATTTCTTATATAGGATAAGTATCATATGACAAGATAATAAAAATTGACAAAGCACTTTGGGAAAAAAAATAGTTCTTTTGTTCTGTACTGCAATGCAACACAGATGCAATAATAGAAACTTCATCCAAAGTTTGCTATGACTACCAAAGTTTGCTATGACTGCAAAAAAGATCAATATTCATTGAAATGGAATATAGACAGAAAATAACACAAGATGATATGAAAATTAATTGTAATGTATCCAAAACTTTTCAGTAAATTGCCTCGGGATATCCTTATAAATATCACAAATGCAAGTACTAGACATTATATTACTTTATTAGAAAAACAATCCTCCAAATGTCTAAATCAACTCAAAGTTGGAATTTTAGACAACATGACATTAAGTTGTTTAGTTGTCACTGGCAGAAAGGCAAGCAGTCCATACCAGGGCAGTTGCAACTACAAAAAATGACAAAATTCCTCTATCCTTCATGCTTTGATGGATGTCCATACCATGTTCCAAAGCTCCCATTTTGGCACAGGCAGGGAGTATGCTGGCAAAGGTTGTCAAATTTGACTTTACACCTACTATTGCATTTGCTTGAAAGTTTCTAAAGCCTTTTCAACAAATCTATTTTATGCATATCCTGCAACCATTGCATTCCATGAGATGGCATCTCTTTGAGGCATTCTACCAAATAGTTCACATGCCTTGTCAATGCGTCCACATTTTGCATGCATGTCTACCAAGGCAGTTACAACTACAAAAAATGACAAAATTCCTCTATCCTTCATGCTTTGATGGATGTCCATACCTTGTTCCAAAGCTCCCATTTTGGCACAGGAAGGGAGTATGCTAGCAAAGGTTGTCAAATTTCGATTTACACCTGCTAATTGCATTTGCTTGAAAGTTTCTAAAGCCTTTTCAATAAATCCATTTTGTGCATATCTCGCAACCATTGCATTCCATGAGATGACATCTCTTTGAGGCATTATGCCAAACAGTTCACATACCTTGTCAATTCTTCCACATTTTGCATACATGTCTACCAGGGCAGTTGCAACTACAACAAATGATAAAATTCCTCTATCCTTCATGCTTTGATGGATGTCCATACCCTATTCCAAAGCTCCCATTTTGGCACAAGTAGGGAGTATGCTGGAAAAGGTTGTCGAATTTGGCTTTACACCTACTAATTGCATTTGCTTGAAAGTTTCTAAACCCTTTTCAACAAAACCATTTTGTGCATATCCTGTAACCATTGCATTCCATGAGATGACATCTCTTTGAGGCATTCTGCCAAATAGTTCACATGCCTTGTCAATGCTTCCACATTTTGCATACATGTCTACTAGGGCAGTTGCAACTACAACAAATGACAAAATTCCTCTATCCTTCATGCTTTGATGGATGTTCAAACCCTATTCCAAAGCTCCCATTTTGGCACATGTAGGGAGTATAATGGCCCAAAGACCTTGTCAAATTTGGCTTTACACTTGCTAATTATATTTTCTTGAAAGCTTTTAAATCCTTTTCAACAAATCCATTTTGTGCATATCCCGCAACCATTGCATTCCATGAGATGACATCTCTTTGAGGCATTCTGCCAAACAATTCACATGCCTTGTCAATGCTTCCATATTTTGCAAGCATGTCTACCAGGGCAGTTGCAACTACAACAAATGTCAAAATTCCTCTATCCTTCATGCTTTGATGGATGTCCATACCCTATTCCAAAGCTCCCATTTTGGCACAAGCAGGGAGTATGCCAGCAAAGGTTGTCAAATTTTGCTTTACACCTGCTAATTGCATTTGCTTGAAAGTTTCTAAAGTCTTTTCAACAAATCTATTTTGTGCATATCCCGCAACCATTGCATTCCATGAGATGACATCTCTTTGAGGCATTTTGCCAAACAGTTCACATGCCTTGTTAATGCTTCCACATTTTGCATGCATGTCTACCAGGGTAGTTGCAACTACAACAAATGACAAAATTCCTCTATCCTTCATTCTTTGATGGATGTCCATACCCTATTCCAAAGCTCCCATTTTGGCACAGGTAGGGAGTATGCTGGCAAAGGTTGTCAAAATTGGCTTTACACCTGCTAATTACATTAAAGTTTCTAAATCCTTTTCAACATATCCATTGTGTGCATATCTGCAACCATTGCATTCCATGAGATGACATCTCTTTGAGGCATTATGCCAAACCATTCACATGCCTTGTTAATGTTTCCACATTTTGCATACATGTCTACCATGACAATTGCAACTACAATAAATGACAAAATTCCTCTATCCTTCATGCTTTGATGGATGTCCATACCTTGTTCCAAAGCTCCCATGTTGGCATAGGGAAGGAGTATGCGGGAAAAGGTTATCGAATTTGGCTTTACACCTACTAATTACATTTTCTTGAAAGTTTCTAAAGCCTTTTCAATAAATCCATTTTGTACATATCTCGCAACCATTACATTCCATGAGATGACATCTCTTTGAGGAATTCTACCAAATAGTTCACATGCCTTGTCAATGCTTCCACATTTTGCATACATGTCTACCAGGGCAGTTGCAACTACAACAAATGACAAAATTCCTCTATCCTTCATGCTTTGATGGATGTCTATACCCTATTCCAAAGCTCCCATTTTGGCATGGGCAGGGAGTATGCTGGCAAAGGTTGTTGAATTTGGTTTTACACCTACTAATTGCATTTGCTTGAAAGTTTCTAAAGCCTTTTCAACAAATCTATTTTGTGCATATCCCACAACCATTGTGTTCCATGAGATGACATCTCTTTGAGGCATTCTGCCAAAAAATTCACATGCCTTGTCAATGCTTCCACATTTTGCATACATGTCTACCAAGGCAGTTGCAACTACAACAAATGACAAAATTCCTCTATCCTTCATGCTTTGATGGATGTCCATACCTTGTTCCAAAGCTCCCATTTTGGCACAGGCAAGAAGTATGCTAGCAAAGGTTGTCAAATTGTGCTTTACACCTGCAAATTGCATTTGCTTGAAAGTTTCTAAAGCCTTTTCAACAAATCCATTTTGTGCATATCTTGCAACCCTTGCATTCCATGAGATGACATCTCTTTGAGGCATTCTGCTAAATAGTTCACATGCCTTGTCAATGCTTCCACATTTTGTATACATGTCTACCAGGGAAGTTGCAACTACAACAAATGACAAAATTCCTCTATCCGTCATGCTTTGATGGATGTCCATACCCTATTCCAAATCTCTCATTTTGGCATAGGTAGGGAGTATGCTGGCAAAGGTTGTCGAATTTGGCTTTACACCTACTAATTGCATTTGCTTGACAATTTCTAAAGCCTTTTCAACAAATCCATTTTGTGCATATCATGTAACCATTGTATTCCATGAGATAACATCTCTTAGAGGCATTCTGCCAAACAGTTTGCATGCCTTGTCAATGCTTCCACATTTTGCATACATGTCTACGAGTGCAGTTGTGTAGAAGACCATCAGAACACCGTAAGATGGTTGTTGGGCCTTTGCGGTGATGCGGGGAAACTCCTTGCATCATTTCAAAGGCCCAACAACCACCTTGTGGTGTTGCAGTGGTTGTCGTTCCTAATTGCATTTGATAAATAGAAGCTTCCTTAATTTGTATATAAGTTTGTCACACATTGCAACTATATTACCTGACTAGAATCTCCTTTCGCAGGCTAGGCCGATGCTGTCAAAAGTTCTAGGATTAGCTTACCCCTTCCCATTACATTTTGTTTGAAATCCTAAAGCCTTTTCAACAAATCCAATTTTGTGTATTTGTTGTGACCAATGCAGTTTGTAAGATCACATTACTTCAAGGCATTTTTTTTAAAACATTTCATTCACCTTGTCTAAACTTCCACACTTTGCAAATATGTCTTACCAAATTTCAATCCACAAAGTCACATTTCTTTGATGGATTGTAGTAAAAAATCCCACGCGCCTTCTCTATGCTCCCAAATTTTTCACAAAATCTACAGACGTACTTGCAACTGTAACATCTTCCAATTACATTTTCTTGAAACCACATTTCTTTATGTTCAAATGAATGACAAATATGTTTTAAAATTCTCATTTTGATGTAGGTTGGGACACGTTGGTGTTGATTGTGGAGTGTGGATTTACACCCACTAATGGTAAATTTCTTAATCCATTACAAAGGGCACACATGCTTTAATGAACGACAACCACTGCAACACTGCATGGTGGTTGTTCGGCCTTCGTAATGATGCAAGGAATTTCCCTGCATCAGTGCGGAGGTCCAATAACCACCTTGCAGTGTTGTAGTGGTCTTCTGTACAACTGCCCTACTAGACATGTATGCAAAATGTGGAAGCATTGACAAGGCATGTGAACTATTTGGTAGAATGCCTCAAAGAGATTTCATCTCATGGAATACAATTGTTGCCAAATATGCACAAAATGGATTTGTTGAAAAGGATTTAGAAACTTTCAAGCAAATGCAATTAGCAGGTGTAAATCCAAATTTGACAACCTTTGCCAGCATACTCCCTTGTTGTGCCAAAATGGGAGCTTTAGAACAGGGTATGGACATCCATCAAAGCATGAAGGATAGAGGAATTTTTTCATTTGTTGTAGTTGCAACTACCCTGGTAGACATGTATGCAAAATGTGGAAGCATTGACAAGGCATGTGAGCTATTTGGTAGAATGCCTCAAAGAGATGTCATCTCATGGAATGCAATGGTTGTAGTATATGCACAAAATTGATTTGTTGAAAAGGATTTAGAAATTTTAAAGCAAATACAATTAGCAGGTGTAAAGCCAAATTCGATAACCTTTGCCAGCATACTCCCTACATGTGCCAAAATGGGAGCTTTGGAACAAGGTATGGACATCCATCAAAGCTTGAAGGATAAAGGAATTTTGTCATTTGTTGTAGTTGCAACTACCTAGTAGACATGTATGCAAAATGTGGAACCATGGACAAGGCACATAAACTATTTTTGGGGTCAATGGGAGTAGTATCAAACTTTAACTCTTTATTGACCATTCATTCTCACAAAATGCAATCTACTACCCAAATTGGAAGGAGTCTATGGTACATCAGTATACAAGACTTCAAGCTATGTAGTGGGTAAAGAAAAAAAGGAGAGCCCAAGCCCTAGGATAGGAGCAATGAGCAAAGAGAAAAGATTTAAGGAAATGGACTTCAAAGTAAGGCATGACACTTTCCTATAGATTCCCAAAAGGAGATCACAGTCATGGCTACTCAAATAAACAATGATAGTCCATGGCATAGCCATCAAGGGGGCATTGAAATTAATAATAACAGTGATAGGTGTTGATGGTGATTATTAGTCACAACAACATGCATAAAAATTTGCACAACAAACCTTTATTATCTTGTAAAGTACGATCAGCTTAAGATAAGTTGATGACTCCAAGGCTCCGTTGATCAGTCATGATCATCTGACGTTACTTAGAGGTTGATGTGACATGCAATTTTCCATTTCAAGGGGTCTTACATTCGCTTAGATGATCAATATTCAAGATAATAAAGGTTTGTTGTGCAAATTTTTATGCATGTTGTTATGACTAATAATCATCATCAACATAAATTAGCATTAGAAGGAGGGTCATCTTCATTGCCAATTAGGTGATTTGGTAACGCATGTATATTTTCCTATGTCAGAAGTGAGGTAAAGTCCTTACAAGCTCATTACTTCAAATATTTTGCAAAGATTTGTTGTTTTTGAGTCTTTTCATGCTTGTTCACCGCAAATATTTCAAAATCAAGCATAAATACCTTAGGCTTTACAGTCGATTTCTACAATCCTTGAAGGATAAGTTGTTATTCAGGTTTTTCTTATTGAAGCTTTGAAGTAATTCACTTATGATACCTGATATCCTGATGACTGTGTCTAAAGTTTTACATCACCTCATATTTGCATCATTTCTACAAATATTATGTAAATATCTAGCTAGTTTTGGATTCTAGTCGTAAATACTTCCTTTACACGAGTGTTTTAGCTGATCTTTACAATAAAACAAGCCAAATTTTCATAAATTGTAGAAATTCTAGCTCTCAGGCCAAATACCAGGTCCAGATCCAGTGGACTCTTTGAGGAATTGCCTATCTATGGACTTAGACCTAGAACAGTAGATATTCATCACACTCCTAGTTCTAGTACATCAGAGGCTTCACTAGAACACACTCCAATAACTCTCATTAGATTGAAAAAACCTATAGGACCACCTGTAACACCTCTAGTACAACCTCCACCAGTTACAATGTCATTCTTTGCTGCAGAATCACCTTTAACTTTCATTGCATATCATCCTTTACCTAAAAATCCTAATAAGATTTGTCCTAAATATCATCCATATCAAGATGCTAATGATCACATCAGAACATTCAAGGAAGCCTGTTGTAGGGTGAGAATTGAGCATCAAGATGTGGTATACAGATTATTTCCATTTTCCGTAGGAGAAGAAGCATATAATTGGTATATCAGTCTTGGGCAAGGTTCAGTTGGTTCATGGGTTGCCTTGGAGAAAGCTTTTAAGGATAGATTCAAAATACCTATAGATCTTTCAATGAATTACCATCTATTTGCCACAATTAAGAGATTTGAAGGAGAACCTATTGGTAACTTCAATGTGATGCTCTCAAAGCTAGTTTCTCCCTATACTGTAGCGGATGAAGCTGCTAGGAGTATATACTACTCAGCATTAGATCCCCTGACCTCTATGTTTATCAGGAGAACACATCCTGGTGTCACAACTTTGGCAGGAGCTTTTGAGGAAGCCATAAGAGTCAATCAGCAGTTGATTCCTGCTCCAACACCTAATGTAGCATTTCCTACATTTCCTACATATCCTACATATCATGCTCAATAGCAGACCAATGGAGCTATGATGCCTCTAGCTATAATGCCTAGTCCTTTACAGGTACCTCCACTTAGCATCATGCCACCTCCAAATGGAAATGGTCAGATGGTGCAATATCTAGGACATACACAAGTGCCTTAGGGTGTAGAACAGGCTATAACAATAATAATAGTTCTTCCTTTTTCAAACCTCAAACAGAGAACGTAGTGGCCAAAGTTCAGGAAGAAAAGGAAGAAATTAAAGAGATGTCAGCACAATTGAGGAAACTGACAACTAAAATCACTCATCTAAGAAGTCAGAATTTCTATTCTCAACCAAATCAGAATAGAGGATATAACAATGATAGGTCTGGATATCTTGATAGGGGAAATAATAACAATAATAATAACAATAGTGGTAACAATAATCCCCCTAGACAGCCTAGAGTGTGGAACACTAGGCCAAACAATGGTTCTCTGCCATCACCCTTAGATAATCAGCCTCCTAGTGAACCTAAGCAGACCACTAGGGTGAACCTGGAAGAAGCAGCCCTTACAAACTAGTGTAGGATACATAACACCAATGCTCATGCAGAGCTAGACTATCCTTAGTTTAGGATAGCAGCTAGTATATTCCAAGTTGAAGTATCTAATACTACAGGTAATCCACCTTATGTTGAAGGGAATGAAATTGTCCCTTGTGGATACGATTTTTCTCTTATATTGGAAAGTTTGATCAATCATCCTCATTAGCAGATAACCTCATCTCATGAGAATTACACCTTAGTGTGTGAAGAGTCAGCTATGGATTTTGAAACCAATTTGAAGATGAGAGTGAGCCATCGACTGAGCATGAGGAGGTGCATGCTTATCAATAGCAATATCAGGGTAGACATAACTATAACCTGAGGAATAACTCCAATAGACCTACTAGTCCTTTGACTACGTCCTTACCTTCAAATAATTTTAACACTCCTCCTGATCCTAAGGCAAGTAATAACCTTGGATTTCCCAAAGTTAATGCTCAATACTTAGCACCACAGAATGTAATGCCAAGAACTAGTAATTTGTCTCCTGAATCTGACAAATTGGTCACATACTTAGCAGATGAAATGAAAAAGATCAAAATTAGTCTGTGTTGGTGGTGATGTTAGTCATTCGCAAACATAGAATAAAAGTTACACAACAACCTTTACTCATCTTGAAAGATACGATGAATTCAGAGAATTCATGATCCCAAGTCTCCGTTGATTAGGTCTTAATCTACTGACGTTACTCAGTGGTTGATGTGTGTTGCTGTTTTCCATTCAGGGGCCTTACGTGTTTCTGCAAAGTTCATCATCATTATCTTCAAATATCCTGCTCTGGATGTTTGCTCTGCATAAATCTCCAACAATTCTACCTCTGCACTATGAATTTAGTCAAATAATGTGCCTACAGGCTGATATTTGCATGATTTCTATCATTATTTATGATTCTTTGCATGATATTTTCAATACTACATGCATTTAACTCAAATATGCTAATGATCTTCAGTTACCTACGGGATTTCAGCATATTTCTCTGTTCTGCTTGTTATTTATCATGATTTGTAGTTATGGTGATGAATTTATGAAATTAAAAGAAGAAAAAAGGTTAAAGAATGAGATTCCCAAAACTACTTGACTTAGATCACTGATCCACATACAAGCTCCCATACATGCAATGAAAAGAAGGAAAACTAGAAATCATACTTCACCAGGACATTCCACAAATCCGCATGATCTAGTGCAAATCTTCAAAGGAAAAGTTGACAACAACATGTAATGAAATGAAAGCGCTTCCAGTTGAACACAGCATTCACCAGTACATATCTAGAAATCAACAGGAAGATTACATAAAATTTACAATCAGGATGTAATCTGAAACTTCATATCCATTCAGTATGCTCAAGAACAGGTACATTTACAGTGATCTGAAGAAAGAACCTTGACATTTCAACAATTCTATCCTCATTAGTCTCAGTAATCTGATCTCCTAATTGATTCTACAGTAATTGACTTTTTGCGCCAGATGCGTCTGTGTATTCCAATGTATTCCTCTATATCCTTTTAATGTTCAGGATCTGGCCTTTATATAGATCAAAAGCCAGAAAACGGTTACAATGATCCAAGGATCAGGATCCTCTCATAACAATCAATGATCCAGATGAAAAGCACATGCTTCGCCATTTGGCAAATGCACAGCTGGCACAGAATATTCTAGCATCTTCAACTTGATTCGGTCTCCAGCTGGCGAACAGCATATTTGACAATATCCTCCTCATTTCTGGCCCATGTTGCCTCCATGTGCAACTTTGTAATGCTCAGCTTCAGCAGCAGCTCTAACAGCATCATGACTTCAATGCTTGGCTTCAGCAGCATCATTATGACTTCCTGCAAGTAAACAGACAAACATTAAGTTCATCATCATGCGGATAAACAACAGGAAGTAAAATGTTTTATTAAACAAGCCCCCAAAAATGTGCAGCTACAGGCAATCGGGCTCCAAATTTCCATCGCTTCATGTTTTCGCCCATTTTCTTGTATATCGGGTTCAAAATATGATCATGATGATCTCAAAATATACAAGGAAATAATCGCCCTCTAACCAATTACTTCACATCTGGCTTTGCATGTTCTGTTTGTATGTTTCGGGTCATCATCATCATATTCGCATCGGCGTGACCACATATGATCAGGTTGACAATATTAGACTTGGCCGACGGCAACAGTTATACCTACGCCGAAAATCATGATGATGCCCAACTATATGCCTTCTGTCTAGCCGCAGGATATCATGAAATATGATGCTCCTCCTTTCCGAATGCTCTGATGAAAAGCACATCAGGAAGTTTTGTTTCTGCATATTGGGGAAAGAAAGACATCATCATCATCATCATGATGAAGACAAATAGGAGGATTTGGAATATGATCCTGCTGCTGAGGAAAGGAAAATGATGGTGACGTCATCGTCATGTTTCGTTAAGATCAGGAGATAAATGTAATATCGGGTCACCTAAGGAAGATGATCGGGATGATGCAAGTAATGCGACCCCATTTTGCGGCCAAGGTAACCCTCTCGAAAGATCAGGATGATGATAATGATCATCATCATATCCGCACTGGGTGATTTAAAATATGATCCTGCTGAATGTCCAGATGACGTCATCAGGATATCCGGGGCTTTTGTTAATGACGTCATCGTCATCATCATATTGGCGAACAGGATCATGCCTTGGAAAATATCCTGTCAGAGGAGAAAGGTGATGGTGACGTCATCCTGATATTTGCTTCTTCGTTTATCAGGTCGAGATGACGTCATCAGGATATCCGCAAAAGGTTATACTTCTCGGCAGGAGGATATTACGAAATGTCAGGTAGACGAACAAGATCATGATGATCTTGACAACATGACTTAGGAATGAAATATCACCCTCCCCCTTGAAGGATAAGGTGATCATCATGATCACGCAAAAGGAGATCAGGAGGATATTACGAAATGTGATCCTGCCTTGAAATATCATGATGATGATGATCACCAGGACTTTGACGTGCGCGTGCAAATTTTGCAGATGGCGTATTTTCTAAGTAGGGTGATATTATAATATCAGCATGATATTATAATATCGGGTGATGTTTAAATATCATGATGCTCGCGATGTTTCCAAGGTTGCTTGACGGGAAAACACACTATCACTTAAGATTGACGTCCGGATGTTTCGGGACTGCATGATTTTTTATATCGGGTGATAGACAAAGATCATGATGATGACCTTTTGCGATACAAAAGACCGCTCGACGGGAAAAGCTTACTATGACTTAAACTTGACGTCCGGATATTTCGACCTCAGGATATTATCAGGGGGCTTTTCAAATATCATGATGATGTTCTTCATACAGCAATTATTAGGTTTGACCAAAACTTTGACTGCTCATAACTCCCTCATATGGACGAATTTTCGGGTGATGTAAAAGGCAAACCTGCATGGAATTTCAAGCTCTTTCTAACTATGAGGTCATAGAAACAAAATATGAACTTTGACAAACTAACCTCATGATGATGACCTACCTCATCCTGACCTTCATGATGATGATGCACCTGACCTATTTTTACCAAACCGCCAGAAAGCAGACAACACAAACCAGAACAAAAGTTGGGTCCCTGTTTTGCCAAGTCAAAATGGGGCGTGTTGTGTAACCACACAACAGTCTGTCATTATCAGAACTACTCAAAACCCTATCCATTAAAAGGGAATTCATGAAATCTTTAGATGATCCTACTCCAAAAGAAGATAGTCATCCCTCAAATCAGAATTTGAATAAAGATCATGCAGCTAAGGATTCTAATGTCAAACACAAAATTTTGGCCACTGTCCAAGCTGTAGAAACTTCACACATGACTCTTTATAGAGATAAGACTAAGTCACCTCCATTTCTCCTTACCATAAGGATGTTTAGTAAGAATTCACATAATTTCTTACTAGATTCAAGTGCATCTACCAATGTAATGCCTTTATCCACATGCAATGCCTTAGGGTTACATCCTGCCAAGTCACTGAAGAAGGTAACATAGTTAGATAAAATAGAAGTGAGTTTTGTAGGAGAATTAACTCACATCCATATGCAGTTAGCATCAGATCCAAGAATTCAATACTACATTGATATTCAAGTAGTATATATACCTGACACTTATGGAATGTTGCTCAATAAGGATTGGTCAAAAACACTCAATGGATACATGTCCACTAATTTTAGTCACATGTGGCTACCTTGGAAAGGAATTCCCAACCAAATTAGGATAGATGTTGAACCTCGTATGAAACATATGATCACTAAGTATAATAAAACCAATGAGATCATGTATGTAGATGTTGAACCCAGAGTTTACACCATCAGACCCCAAACTGTTAAGATAGAAGAGATCCTCATGTATGATGTTCATGTTCATAATGATAATCTTTCGGATGATAGAATAATTATAGAATCTGATCAAAGTTCAAATGATGATAAGGAAGTAGATCATTTTAAGAGTTTTGAAATGTACTTATCCAGAGAAATGCAACGTTGCCAATTGTTAAATAAGTCTAATGAAGATGTTTTGATGGAAGGATGGTGCAGGTTACATGATGAAGCACATTCTAAGAGAACTTGTGATGCTTTCTTAGACATGATGGAATTGGAACAAGCATGCAGTGAGAGAGGATCATCATCATCCATGATAATTCTTACAGATAGTTGCAGTGATACTAATTCTTGTTCGTCATCTATAGGTACAGAAGAAAGCACATATCATCATGAAAGTTATGTTCATAAGATAGAGGAGATCTTTGTGTGCATTGAGAATAATTCTAAGAAGAACAAGAATATCACCCCAGGGACCGATTGTTTGGTTGAATTAGATTATGAAGTATCTGATGAAGATAGAGACAGTAATTTGACTAAGTTTGAAGAATTTTTATCAAAGCAAGTTTAGAAAATAATGCTACAGTACACTTCTCCACATGATGTTTTGATTGAAGGTTGGTGTAGGTTACATGAAGCACCACATTCAGAGACTACTTGCTCATTATGTTTGCATATTTTGGAAAAGCAAATAATGCTTTGTTCAAAAGATCATTCTTCGGATAATAAAGAAGAAAAATAAATATCAGCTTCATGCAAGTTGGATAAGATGATGTTTGAGAAGAATGAGTTACCAAAATTGAAATGGATATCAGGTGGTGCAACCACTAGAGCTAAAAAGAAAAGAGAAGGTCCAGATAAGCCTTTAACTGAAGATAAGCCATGGATCCTTAGATTTGATGGATATAAATCAAAACAAGGGGTTGGAGTAGAAATAGACCTTATTGATCCAGCTGGTAAATCTTACTTGGCAGCATATAAATTACAATTCCCATGTACAAATAATGTGACAGAATATGAAGCTCTAATTCATGGGATATTGTTTGCACTTAAAAAGAAAGTAAGGATTTTGCATGTCTATGGAGACTCAGAATTAGTAGTAAGACAAGTAAGAGGCATATACTCTTGTAATTACAAGAGGTTGTCTAATTACAGACGCAGGGTATGGGATTTGATAGAAGACTTTGATGCATTTAACATCACCCATGTGCCTAGAGAACAAAATCACAGAACAGATGCCTTAGCCCAAGCTGCGAGTACTTTGGAACCATTATCCATATCTGGTCTAAAGAGGTTTTTAGTTGAACTAGTATTAGTACCCTCTGTACCAAACAATGTCATCAATCTTCAAGTGTTTGATGATGACCAGCACATTTTAGACTTCATATCAAACAGAGATGTGTTTGATGTGCAAATCATAGATGAAAGAAATGTGGAAGATCATACCTAGGAAGAAGAAGAGATCATGGATTTACCTAGTAACAAGATTCCCAAAGGGATGATATAAATAGAAAGAGCATTTGATTTAGATAATATGCTAAAACAGAAGGATCTCCCTAAAGCAGATGGAGGAGATTATTCACCAGTCAGCATAGGACAAAATGAAGAAATAAAAAATGTCTTGATTGGTCAAGTGTGTACAGAAGAAGAAATGACAAGGATAACCCAAGCACTTAAAGATTATATCCATGTAATTACCTAGACTTATGATGAATTGAAGACTTATGATACTTCAATCATCACTCATACTATACTATTGAAGCTAGATGCCAAGCCCTTTAGGCAAAAATAGAGACCTGTTAATGCATTGTTGGAACCCATCATTTTTGAAGAAGTAAAGAAATTGCTTAATGCTAGAATTATATTTCCTGTGAAGCATTCTACATGGGTGGCCAACTTGGTCCCTGTGAGGAAGAAGAATGGTGACATCAAGCTATGTGTAGACTTCAAAAATTTAAATAGAGCTTCTAAAAAGGATAATTATCCTTTGCCTTCATTAGATGAGGTCTTGCAGATAGTAAATGGTGCAAAGATGATGTCATTTTTAGATGGTTTTTTAGGTTACAACCAAGTGATGGTGGATAAAATAGATAGACTGATAATTGCATTCACCACCAAGTGGGGTATATTCGCCTACAGGTGTATGCCCTTTGGCTTGATAAATGTTGGGGCCACTTTTCAATGAGCAATGGATATAGCCTTTCGAGGGTTAATTGGTAAATGCATAGTCATATACATGGATGACTTGACAATTTTTTCCAAAGAAAGAAGAAATCATGTAGAAGACCTCAGGAAGGTACTTAAGAAATGTGAACATTATGGAATATCCCTAAACCCTAAGAAATGCATATTTAGGGTAACTACAGGAAAGTTATTAGGTCATCTGATAACAAAGAATGGGATAATTATTGACCCTGCAAGAGTAGAATCAATCATGAAGATACAGCTTCCTGAAAGTAAGAAAGAGCTCAAATTTTATTTTGGTAAGATCAATTTCATTAGAAAATTCATTACTGGTTTTGTAGAGATTGTCAAACCATTGAATGCAATGCTCAAGAAGAATGCTAAAATTGAGTGGACACCTAAAGCTAGAGCAGCTTTTGTAGACATCAAGAAAGCTATATCTGATGCCCCTATTCTGATTAGTCCAGACTATACAAAAGATTTTTACATATACTCATTTGCTTCAGAGCATATGTCTGCAACAGTGTTAACACAAAGAAATGAGACTAAAGATGAAAATCCTATAGCTTTCATGAGTTTCCCTTTCAGAGATGCAGAGCTCAGATATATGGATGTTGAAAGACAAGCTCTTGCCCTAGTGTGAGTAGTTAAGAAGTTTAGACATTACATCTTAAGAAGTAAGGTAATTGTTGTAGTACTAGATGTAATGGTAAAGATGCTCCTAATACAAAGTGAACCAGGTGAGAAGAGAGCTAAATAGATAATAGTTCTCCAAGAATATGATATGGATATAACACCCATGAAGTTGGTAAGAGGAAAAGCCCTAAGCCAAATGATATCAGAAATTGATCATAACATCATGAGCCAACAATATGTCATAAATACAAAGGAAACTAGAGAATGGTATTCAAATATCAGGCATGTCTTGATTACTGGAAGATGTCCTTCAAAATTGCAGACTTCACAGAGGAGAGCCTTGAAAATAAGATCACAAAAACACATGATAAAAGGAGGGATCCTTTTCGAAAGGAACTATGAAGGAATATATCTTAGATGCCTAGAAAGGCAAGAAGAAGATAAGGTGTTAACAGAATTACATGACAAATTTGGAACCACACACGGATCACACTTAGCCACCGCTCATGCCATCCTAGGGCAGGATATTACTGGCCCACTATTTTTAAGGATACTGCTGAGCACATCAAATGTTGTCATATGTGTCAAGTTACTACAAATAGAGAAAGATATGTAGCTCAACCTTTGTAACCAGTGATGGAGATGCGCCCATTCACTCAATGGGGCATGGATTTCATAGGACCCATCAATTCTCCATCATCCTCAGGCCATAGGTATGTGTTGACTATTACTAATTATTGTACCAGGTGGACTGAAGCTGTCAGCAGTAAGACATGTAATGCTAAGGATGTGATCAAGTTCTTGGAAAGCAACATAGTAACCAGGTATGGAGTTCCTTATGCTTTAGTATGTGATAATGGACCTGCCTTTGCATCATTGAAGTTATCAAGTTGGGCTTTTGATCATGGAATCATTTTGAAGTTTTCTTCAAATTATTATTCTCAGGGGAACAGACTAGCAGACTCTACAAATAAGAACTTGTTGAATATCATAAAGAAACTGATAGAGAAAAACCCTAGCGAGTGGAACACCCTATTAAAATATGCATTGTGGGTAGATAGAACCAGGATGAAGTCTGCATTGGGAAATTCTCCTTATCAACTAGTATATGGGGTGGATCTCATCCTCCCTATTAATTTGAAAATCCCCACATTGTAGTTTGCACAAGAGTATCTAGGTATAGATAACAAACAAGAAGTCAGGTTACTTCAGCTAATGCATCTAGAAGAAAAAAGAAATAGAGCAATTGATCAGTTTGCTAAACATCAGGCTGTTGTCAAATGTTGGTTTGATAAAAGAGCCAGAGTTAAGGCTTTCAGGACTTTAGATTTAGACCTTATGTGGGATAAAGCACATGAAAAGAAACGGGATCATGGTAAATTTGATAAACTTTGGATAGGTCCTTTTCAAATTTTAGAAATCCTAGGAGACAGTACCTACAAACTTAAGACTTTAACTGGTGATGATGTCCCATTACCAGTTAATGGACAATTCCTCAAGCATTATTTCCAAGCTTGAAACAGGGTCATGTAAGTCAAATGTATCATAATGTGCATATTGCATAGTGTTTGTACAGCTTTGTTTTGTTTTTTTTCTTGTCTGTTGGGTTTTGTTTTGGTTAGTCAAGATGATGTAACTTGTCACCCTAAGAAACCAAACCAAATTGTTAGGATTCAAGTGATGAGAACAAATTCCTATATAGGTTATGACTCATTTTGAGGAGTATCTGTGATCAGGTCTGTGATATCCTTTTCATCATGGTGCCTTTTCTTAAATAAGGTAATCTTCACAATGACTCACCTAACAGTCTTGGGTTTGTGGAACATATAAGTATAGGTGTTAAGTGAAAAATCCAAAGGGACTCCCTTGCTACGAATACAATCTCCAACCTAAATCAGCAAGTGACCACACCTTACATATCAAGCTTACATGATAATATCATATGAACAAAAGGAATAAGTATTGAAAATTCAAAAGAATAAAATTAGGCCATCTAAGTAACTCTACCAGGGCTATAGATGCTTGCTGGCAGTGGGGCTCTACTTAGGGGGATTGTATAGATAACCTTGTCGGGGCTATGGACACCTGCTGGCAGCAAGGCTCTATCTAGGTTGGCTATGAGGGATGATCCCAAAATATGTAGCTTAACATTAGTTACTCATGTTTGAATTTACTTTCAAGATGAGTATAATTAATCGTTTGCACACACCTGACCCTTTGCTAGCATTGTTGCAATGATGAAAATCATATCATTCAGAAAGGTCATAATACTTATACTTAAAAGAGTTAAAATGCTATGTTAGAATGTGATCACATCACTTGAATCATTGGAATTTGGTTATCTTATTTGGTGGCAAGTTGTTGTGTGGTTACACAACACGCCCCATTTTGCCTTAGCAAAACAGGGACCCAACATTTCTTTATGCTTATTGCTTGTTTGTTTCTTAATTTGGGTAGTTTGGTAAAATCAGTCATGCATGTAACCTTTTGAGAAGGTGGATGTGCCACTAGATGAGGTCAGTTGTCAAAGTTAGTAGTATCTATTATTAACCTCATGGCTAGAAAGTATTCAAAATTCTAAGTGGGTTTGTCTTTTGGATCACCCCAAAATTGTCTAAGGGTAGAAAGTTATGTTAAGTCAAAGTTTGGTCAAACTTGATATTACCCGGGTGGGGGGTCATATTTTCTAATATCAGTCATATTTGATAAGATCGCCGATACTTAGAATCATCACCTGACAACCACTAGGGGCCTGATACACGAACGTCAAAATTAGATAAGAGCTGATGTCTACCCGTCAACGAACCTCACGTACTATCCTGGGGGGTCATATTTTCTAATATCAGTCACCTTACGAATATCACCCCTTTGCAGATATCACCCTACACCAATATGACAATGACATCATTTAATTCAAGTGAATGAAAGAAATCACCCTGATGATGACATCATCATCCCATCTGAAATACGGGGGGGTCGAATATCCAATATATGTCATTTCTCTTAATATGACGATGACGTCACTAAAACATGATAAATAAATGACATCGAAGACATGATGATGTCATCGTGATCTTTTTCCAAAGAGGGGGGGTCATATTTTAAATTACCCCTGATCTTAATTCCATGACCCGATATGCATCATAGTCAAGGTTGGCCATGTCACCTGATTCTTTTGCACATAGTTATCCCGCGCAAGGAGGGGGGTCATATTATCTGAGGGGGGTCATATTTCTAAATATTCCCTGATCTTTTGAAGATCACCCCCCTTTAACATTAAATGCAATTAAAGTAGTAGATGAACTCCCATCGGTTACAAGTACAAATTGAACACTTGGTGACATCTATGAATTCCATGCAAATGATCGACAAATTTAATCAAGACATCACATTTTACCCTAATTTGTCTTATTGATCTATTTAAAAGTAAAATTCAAGGGTCATTTTCATTCACCTTGTGATAAATCAAGAATTACAAAGCTCCAAAAGTCAAAACCCTCACCAGCTACCTACTAGCGGATTGGATCTTTTGGCATAACAGAACGGAACGGGGGATCTTGCATGTTACAGTCTTTCCCGTAATCATTCATATAACCCAAAGGAAAGTGTTATCAGGTAGGTAACTTCAAAACCTCTCCCTTGTCATTTTCTGCCAATCTAGGTGAAATACTTAGCTTTATTGAGGTAAATCCATGTAATGATGCATAGAGAAAGGTAAAATGAAAGAGTAATAGACAGAATATACATGATATGATAGAAATACATGGTATTGTTGAAATGCATATGGGCACCGTAGGGTAAAATATATCATGTCTATTGCAGGAATCCATGGCCGACGTTAGGAGAAATAGGTCTGAGGCTGAGTTCCTCAAGCCCATGTTTGTGCAACCAGAGGGGGTGCAATTCAGATATGGGGTGATTGGTGATACACATCAAGGGGATACGAACCTGGACACATGGTCAACAAGATTGGATAATGATACAGATAATCCTATTCTAGATAGGGTGTTTACCTCAGGAATGTGGCATGCGGCTGGTTTTCCCTACGCCATGGATGCCCTAGAATTGGTAGTAGAGTGTGCAAGAAATTATAACACGGAAACCAAGCAGGTGGAAAAACATAGAAGGATATATGCCAAATTTTAAGTCAAGGGCATCACTGCCACTTTTAACTTACTAGTAGGGAATAAGGTGGTTAATGTGGACCTTCGTAAACTAGAGGTAGAATATAACAATAATAAGAGGAATGCCAAGAAGAAGATGTATCAATGGAGGTCAAAGAATAGCACTTATACAGCTTCAGCCAAGTTACCAATATACTTGTACAAGTTTGACTTTGATGATGAGTACCAGTATATAATTGCCCTGCTAAGTAGGATGACTGGTAGACCCAATGCTGGAAATTTTGAGAATGGGATGTTTGGGATTATCCAGACGGTGTTGTACTCAGACAACAAGCCCCTATAGGCTAAGACCATTAGTGACTCATTGGATGAAGGAATGATGAAGCTGGGAGGATAGGCATGTTTATTTTACATGACCTCATATGTAGTGTATTCTTGTGCATTCAGGGGAACATTTGATGCCCTAAGAACAGTGGGAAAGCTTGGTGGTGAGGCTGATGATGTACATATATGAGATCACTATCCCCAATTGCAAAGAAAAGTATACCTCTAGGATTATAAACTTGTAAATGATGCATTCTCGATGCATCTGGTCAAAACCATGGAGGAAGATAGGACTAAAAGGCTGAGCATGGAAGCTCAAGAAATCATTTATAGACATGGAGCATGGTTCATCCAATTTGCTACCTTTTCATATATCAAAATTAAAGGATTTGAAGGGTAGCCTCTTATGTTTCCAAGATACCCTACTGAAAGGGTCATCTTGATGGAATTTGTTAGACAGGTGTCCACCGTGGTTAAGGCATATAAGGCACAGAAGAAGCTTCCTCCAATTTTGTTTCCAGTATATATGGGGTGGTACATGTGCCCAGATTTAGAGAGCATAAAGCATTCCACTGGGGGGTTGAAATTAATGTACCTACAGCCATTTCCTCTGGCCAGATCATATGACCCTTACGGCAAGATGCAGAAGATATTGGAAAAATAGATACATCAAAAGCATCTGGAAGACTTTTGGACCAATTGTGATGATGAGGCTAAGTGAGAAGAAGGAAATATCAAAGACTCACCTTAAATCAAGTCAAGACTTTTGACTGCATCCTAGTGCCAGCACAGCTGCATAAAGATGATGGGAAGGTAATGTCCAATGAATATGAGGACAAAAAGGTGTATAATGACACCATATCGGCCCCTAATCTCACACAACAAGAGGATATATCCTTAGATCAGATGATGCATGGGGTGATCCAGCTGACCCAAGCTTGGGTAGATGTAGAAATAGCCAAATTAAAGAAAAGAGGCATGGCCCGTACTGTTGATAACAAGAAAAAGAGACAAGAATTATCTAACAAGGAATATGATGATTTCCTCACTGAAAAGAGAAAATCCAATGGGGAGAGATTACCCACAAAAAAACAAAAGAGGATACCCCCTAAAGGTAAGAAGGGTGACAATGAACCAAGGGGGGTGATCATAGAAAGGGCTGCCATTAAGGATGGGGGTGCATCCACATCAGTTCATGCATCCACATCGGCTCATGTATCCTCAGTGTCACAGCCTCCACTAGAAAAACCAAAGACTAAGAGGATTTTGAGGCCTATTACTGAGAGCACGGAGATGCAAGTGGCAGGGTAGACCCTACCACATGAATTGGAAGAGGAAAAACCTTCAGAGGAGAAACAAATGAATAAAGAACCCAAGGATGATGACTTGCTGATAGCGAGCAGGAAGAGGAAAGGGATGCCGCAAGCTTCACCACCCAAGAAATAGAGAACAACCATGAGGGGGGATGTCCGCACTGACCCCATCATGTTGAGAGGAACGGGCAGTGAAGTTTTTAGGAAAGAATTGTAGCATGACATTCCTATCCCTACAATAATCAAATTTAAAACTGAGAAGGCCAAAGAGCAAACAAGAGAAGCACTCATGACAAGTAAGGAGCTCCCTATCTCCTTGGATGATACAGTGGAATTATTAGATGATGAGGTAGTCCAGGATGTGGCTTCTCAGCATATGGAAGCCCTGGTTGCTAACAGTAGGATGACTCCTCATGGGACTCCATTGGCCCAGATGAGGATATTAGAAGAAGAAAAACAAATGGAAGAAATGAAATAGGATAGCCCTAAGAAAGTAGCTCAACAAACAGGGCTAGACAAGTTGGTTGATCAGGTTACAAGCCCTTCAGCCATAGACTTAGCATATAGAGGTGATATAAGCCCAAGAAAAGATGGCAATACACCCATAGAGCGTAAGAGGACTCAAGGGGTAGAGCATATAAAAGAAGATAAGGCTACTCTTGATCAAGGCCAAGAACAAAATAAGGCACCCCCAGAACCAAGAATGTCAGAAACCCAACAGAAGAGTGAGGGTGATCAGGGCATATCAGACATTAGTGTTGCTTAGGCCCAAAGTGGTACCTCATTGCCTTAAGATAAGGTTGATCAAGAGATGGTCAGAAGGAACAATTCATATCTCCACCACACATTGAGTAGGGAGGCCCACAAAATGCTCCAGGGACTGAAGAAAAATTACATCAGGAAGGGCCTAAGTCAGAAAACATCAGTACACCAAAAGAAGGAGCACAGAAAATAACCCATGACTAGGGTACTAATGCAAAAATAAAGAATGTGACTGAGGGTGATCAGGGTGATCCCCAAGGTCCAAATGCACAAGCCTTTCAAGAGGTTAATGTATCACTGGGTGAGAAAGACAAGGAGGGTGATGGAGTTCCAAAGGAGAGTTCACAAAATGAAGCACAAGATCAAAATGTGGATATTCCACAAGATCCTCCTTTACAAAAGGTAGTCCCTCAACAAGAAGAACCCCAGCGAGATCCCCCTCATGAAGAACTACATGAGGAAGAAATCAAGAAGGTGCCTTCGCCACCAAGGATAGAAGCTGATACAGGAGGGCAGGATACCTATGACACAGAAAAGTGCCACCAAGAAATTGGAGGTGATATACCTCATTGGCTGAGAAGGGAAATACATGTAGAACAAGTGGAAGAAGCTCAAGATTTTGATGTGTCTACCCTATTTTCTAAAAGCATTATGAAGCCAAGGAGAAAGACTAGGCTAACATCTACAATAAAAAGAGATCCTACTATAGGTAGGAGGACCACACAAGTAGCCCTCCCTATAATTGAGAAGGAGAAAGGCAAAATAAGCCTAGAGGAGTTTCAGATCACTAATGTTTATCTAAGTTTTGCTAATGAAGACTAGGAAGGTCAAGAGGGGAAAGATATTATTGATTCTCTAACCCAAAGGGTAAAGAAGTAAAAGGAGAAAAATAAGGTACATAAAGAGCACATTGCTCAATTACATTCTTTTATAAAAGGGTTAATTAACCCTGATCATGCACCAACTGATCTGGTAGTCCCATTGGCTATTATATCACAAGAGGAGGTTACCAAATTGGACCTAATGAAACATGAGGCAATGGTGATGGAGAAATGGATGTTCTCAACATTGGCAGGAGCTAAAGATGTGGAAAGGACTTCTCCGCAGAGATGGAATTCTTTGAGCACCTTAAAGAGAAAGGTAGACAAGATGCAGAATGAAACAGGCAAGAGGTCATCCTAATTGGAAAAGGACCTGGCTGCTCTAAGTGAGATGAGAAGAATTGATTCACAAATTCTAATAAGTAACAAGGTATTAGATAATAACACTACCCTGCTAATGGGAATTTGGCATGAAGATATCAAGTTCAAATGTGATGTATTGAAGAAGTGTAGTGGCAAGCTTAGGGACATCAGTGTCAAACTCCACAGCATGATGGCATATGAGGCAGAGACATTGGAAGCTTTGGAAAGGAAAATAGAAGGTAAAATTGAGAATCAAGATGCAGATTTTGTTGTTAAGGCTCTACATGATAATTTCAAGTTAGTAGCAGATGACCCCCTGAACCACTTGATAGAGGAGGTGATGAATAGAATCATGAGGATAAAGGTCAAAGTGGACGCATATAATGAGACATTAAATAGCAGAAAAGGCAAGATGGAAGCTCTCAAAGATAAATTTCATTCCCATAAACATGCAATAATGAAAGCTAAAATTCAAGATGGGGGAGAAGTTGACAAAATAGTGCAAGCTTATGAGTCAATCAGGACAATAGTGAAGGTCCATATAGGAGAGAATGTTTACCAAAGTGATAGTGATAGCGAAAGTGCTGAAAGTGAAGAGGACCATGAACAAGAAGAAAGTGAAGAAGAAAGATATGAAGAATAAGTATAGATGCATCACTAGGTGATCATATGCATGGGGCATTTATAAGTAGCAAGTCATACAGATAGTTGCCAGTTGGCAATCTGTGCCACGAATGAGGATGTTGACTCAGTCAATTGAAAATTGTTAGTTGTTGATCTAAATTGATGAATCTTGACTGTTGGTCAGTTGTAACCACCTCCTCCTCTTATTCTATAAAAGGTGTAGGAGTGCAATATTTAATTCATTCAAAACTTAATTGAAATCTGATTGCTGAAGAATTCAGGACTTATTTCAAAGTTATTGTGAATGTACATGTTTTGCATACTTAATGAAAGAGAAGTTGTTTTGATTACAAATCATTGTAAAGCCTGAGTAATTTGTGAGTAGAATCTAGAGATATGCATTGATTAGCTGCATCCCTTGGAGTGCTTCTTAGTATGCATATGTTGTTTTCATTCTTTGTTCCTTTGAAGTTAGCATCAACCATACCTAGCTGTGGAACAACCTAGTGAATTATGGTTTGATTTCTTCTCTTCATGAATGTATCTTGTGTGTATGTGATTCAATAACTAAAGGTTCACTAAAACTAGAAGTATTTCTTTAAATTTCTTTGAATTTCACTTACAAATCACCTCCATAATTGCAAATAACACACAATCAAAAGAAAATAAACATGAAATATGTAGATATCTCATAGACAATTGAAAATATAGAGCATATTTTGAATGGAAGCATGTCAACTTGATAAATATCATGCAAATATAGATAAATATCTACAATAAACACATGAATATCTACTTGTAGACACATCATTTAAACAAATATGTAGTGTAGAAGAATGTGTAAGTTCATGATGATCAATGATCAGAAGAATTGATCAAACTTACAAATATCATAGCGATCTTTTGAAATAGAGTAGAATTAACCTCTCTGTGGAGTGAATTTACATAATACAATTGCAATATTAATCATCTAAGTGAACATAAGACCCCTTGAAATGGAAAACAACATGTCACATCAACCTCTAAGTAACATCAAACGATCATGACCTAATCAACGGAGCCTTGGAGTCATCAGCTTATCTTAAGCTGATCGTATTTTACAAGATAATAAAGGTTTGTTGTGCAATTTTTTATGCATGTAGTTATGACTAATAATCATTGTCAACAATAGGGTAGTATGACAAACTTTAAAAGATACATAAAGACAAGTAACCGAGCAGTCAAGAGGGATTTTAAAACATCATAAATCTTGTCAAGGGTTCATTGTCTTCAAAGTAGTATGGTAAACTGATAAATATTTCCATCCCTCAAAGTTTCAAAAGAGGACAACCTACAAGTGTATTAAGGAGTGCATGGACAATATCTCAAGGAGCTACCATAGTCAATTTCAAGGTGTTGATCATGGGAAAGAGAGGTTTACATGAAGTGGGATAGTCCTTAAAAATACTATGTTGAACTGCACTGGACAACTGAGAGTGGGGGTGAATCAGTTGTCCTAAAAATTTTAACCAAATATGATCATCAACTTATCAATTACTTATATTTAGATATAGCCATGAAAGCATCAAATGAAAAGCTCAACACAAAATCATAAACAACACAGGAGACACTAGATTTTTTAAGTGGAAAACCGTAAAAGAGAAACACAACGGTGGGTGTTAGCCCACAGAAATATATAAGTTATCTCAATACCAAAAAATAGAGGCTCATTGCCTATAGGGCTCACTGCCCAAATTGCTCACTACCAAAGGAAGGGTCACTGCCAAAAGGTTGAACTAAGATAACAACATCTACTCTATGCCAAAGTTTAGTTCCATTAAAGCACAAACACCTATGCTCTGCTCTACTACCTTACTTCTCTTCTATCTTCGCATCTTCACTCTAGGATACATTTTCACAACTCATTTACAAGTATTTATACACTTCATCAACCTTGGAATGATAATCAAGGTCGACATTACAATCATCAACCGTTGGAACAAACTCCAAGGTCGGCAAACATACGTTACATCATAATAGGTCTGGACCTAATACAAATTTAGCTAAGGAAAAGATGTAAGAATGTATGAAGATCATGTCATGCCTTAGCTGGGACTCAAACACAATCTTCCATGCTACAACACACTATCACAATCTTCAATGCATCTCCACAAATGATGAATTCAACTAGGTCGGCCAAGACTAATGTTAACACAAGTATTCTCAAGAACACGCTTCATGCATGATCTGAATTACAACTTGCAAACCAATCTGAATGTAGGAGCATGATCATGATACATCCACAAGTACATTGTAATCACCAGGAATAACTACGTGATCTCTAACAACTCTATCAATAAGATTCTTCAAACCGGAGCACAAGAACAACATTGCCAACCACTGTCATGAGTAAAGGATAACTTATGGACCACCAAATCATGAACCTTTATACTTGAAGGCATTTAACATCATCACAGACTTACTTCTAGAACCATAGACCAAAATACTTCAATGGGGAGGAATGTGGAGCAAAACACTTTCTCCCTATCATCACCAAGCATACAGAAAAAGTTGTTTTCACTCTGGTGAGTATAACTCACTCAATTCTTCGTATCGGAGGCTCAAAATTGGAATATAACATCTTTAGATAGGCTTCTAAATAAATTCCAATCCACAGGTAAAGATATTTATTCTACAAGAAATGTGGATCATTATTCTAGACTGTTCTTCTGCATGTAATGCATTGTTTCTACTGCAACACATTGTTATCACCGGAGGGGCTAATTTTCTTAATATCCTCAACAAAGTAAGAGCACAGTTGACACCAATGACAACATAGATATATTGACATCAATGACAACACTAATTAGGCACATACTTCCCCCTTTGTCATTGATGGCAACATATGATGTGAAAAACTAGAAAGACCACCAAGACAAAATTCTCCCCTTTTCTCTTTACACATCTGTATTCTTCCTCCCCCTAAGTTTTTCACATGATTTCTCTCCCCCTTGGACATCAATGACAAAGACAACATACTTGCATGTTACTGCTCTGATCCATTTATTTTACCAGAAATATTTAGCTACTCCCCCTAAGAGGTAGCCTTCAAAACATCAATCCAAATCAAGGAATGACACTTTGAGCTCCACTAGATTGATGCATTCCTATACATATTAGTTTAGGACAGGAGGGGTAATGACCCCTAGTTTTTCTCTGAGATACTCAAAGGTATCTTTAGGTAGAGGCTTAGTGAAAATGTATGCAATCTAATCCTTTATGGACACATATTCTAGCTTTACTTCATTTTATGTCACCTTCTCTCTCAAAAAGTGATACCTTATTGATATGTACTTTGTTCTTGAGTGCATCACACTTGTATTGTCACAAAAGATTGCAATTAGATCTTCATACACAACTCTTATATCCTTCAAAGTCTGCTTCATCCATAATACTTGAGTGCAACAACATGTTGTTGCAATATACTCTACTTCTACAATTGACAAAGATATTGAATCTTGTTTCTTGCTTAGCCATGAGACCAATCTATTACCCAAGAAGAATGCACCTCCACTTGTACTCTTTCTATCATCAACATCTCTAGCCCAATCTGCATCTGTATAAGCATTGAAAGTGAAATCATTGTCCTTTGGATACCATAAGCCATAATCTGGAGTACCTTTCAAATACCTTAGGATTCTCTTAACTGCCATCACATGTGATTCTCCTAGATCAGCTTGAAACCTTACAACAAGACAAACTGTATGTATAATATCAAGTCTAGTTTGAGTTAGATAAAGCAATCCTCCAATCATGGATCTGTATTTTTTCTGATTAGCCTTAGGTGATTCATTAGTTTTGCTCAACTTGCAACCAATTAAAGAGAACTAGTGTCTCAAATTACTACTTGGAACCTCATTTTTTAAACGTTGGTTTTGTTCATATAAATCACATGTTCAAGAGTTCATTGAACCGTTCAAGAGTTCATTGGGTTCAATGGTTCAAGAGTTCATCAAGTTCAATGGTTCAAGAGTTTATTAAACTATTCAAGAGTTCATCAGGTTCAATGGTTCAACGTGAACAGTCATCAGGCTAACTTTCATTATCGGCATGGTCTTGTGATACTTCTCCGATCGATGTGTATCATACCGACATGATATGTCTATCGGCATAGTGTTGTTGGTGTCGGCATGAGGAGCATTGTCAGTCTGAGATTTAGAAGTTCCTCCGATAGTTTTGTGTTACCCCAATGGAGTTTGGCATTGGCGTAAGAACTTCATCGGCCCAGCTTTGAGGAATCCCTCCGATGTTAACGGTCTCACCGATGGTGGTTTGTTCTGACGATCGGTGAGAGGATATTCATCGGCGCAATGTAAAGTTTTTTTGGGCCGATGGCAGAGGTCACTCCGATGGAGGATGAAGAGCTTTGGGCATCGCTAGAACAAGGAACCATCGGTGTAGGAAATGAAGTGGTCTCCGATGGCTTAGGTGTTCCCGATGAGGTATAGACTAGCATCGCTGGCAACAAAATTACCGACGATAGTCTTACTGATTATTTATGGATATAATCTAGAATGTCAAACATGAACTAGTGAATGTGGGACTAAACATCTCACATGAATATGAACAATTTCGTGATGGTTGAAGTCTCAGTGCTGGGTCAGTTAGATTGAACGGTGAGGGCAGAAGTTGTAAAACATTTTTCTACTCTTGGAAACTATAATATATAGGTTTTGTGAAATCGACTGTGTGTGATGAAGAGATTCGATCATATTGTTCTTTCTATAAATGTATAGTGGAATTGAACAGTGTATATGTTTGAGAATCAATGCCTAAGTGAGAAAGGTTGTAACCTTTATTGTAACATTTTAGCTTACTGTAAATAAAGATTGTCTCTCTTGTGGTGGTGGGTTTTTTACCCGAAAGGGTTTTCCCATGTATATCTGGTGTTGTTCTTGTTTATCTCATATGTTTATTCTATTTTTCTGGTGTTTTCATCTGTATATTTGAATTAAACATTACTTGTCTGCATTATCCCCTTTGAATTGACATTAGGGAAGCTATATTCCGCACCTATGCTTTCCTTACAAGTGGTATTAGAGCCTGGCCAGTTGTGTTATCCTTGTTGGTAGGTTGGGTTTTTTGTGTCAGTTCTGTGAGTTGGAGTTCTGTAGCGGTTTATTTTGTTAAATAAGATGGCAAGTACATCAGGAAAAATAGACATTGATAAGAACAACGGCACAAACTTTGAGTTATGGAAGCTTAAGGTTGAAGATATGTTGGTCGACAGAGATCTTTGGGTTGCTATGTCTAGGGTTAAACCTTCAGCCATGAAGCAAGAAGACTGGGACCTGGCAGATAGGAAAGCCAAAGGACTGATAAGATTAAGTTTAGCGGATTTTGTTCTATTGAACATCCATGAGGAGAAGTTAGCCAAAGATTTGTGGAAGAAGTTGGGAGATATTTACCAAGACAAATCCTTGGTGAATAAACTTTTCCTTAGAAAGAAATTGTACTCTCTAAAGATGGATGAAGGAGCATCTGTAGTAGACCATCTGAACACATTTAATACAATTGTTGCACAGTTGACTTCTGTAGGTGTAAAAATAGAAGAAGAGGACCGCTGTATGCTTCTGTTATATCCCTTACCTAACTCATGGGATCATCTTGTGATGGCTATTAGAAGTACAACAACCACGTTTACAACTGAAGCAGTTGTTGCCTCACTGTTATCTGAAGAGATGTGGAGGAAATATTTTGAGATGGCCAAAGAGGCCTTGTTTGTTCGAGGTAGATCAAAGGAGAGAGACAAGAAGAAGGACAAGAAGTCTAAGTCCAAATCAGAGGGGAGATCAAAATCTCCTGGAAAAAAGTCCAAGGTGAAGTGCTGGAATTGTGGACAGAAAGGACACATCAGAAAAGACTGTAAAGAGGAGAAAAAGAAGAAGAACTTCTCTGACACTGATTCTTCTCAGAGTGATGCTGATGCCTTCATTGCTGCCTTGGCAATGCCTGCATCTGAAGATGTATGGCTGGTGGATTTAGGAGCATCTTTTCATATGACATCTCACAGAGAATGGTTCACTAAGTATGAACTGTATGCTGGTGGGAAGGTGTTCCTGGCAAGTGATTTGACACTAGAAATTGTTGGCTAAGGAAGAGTCAGAATCCAGTTCCTGGATGGAAGAATAAAGGGAATGAATGGAGTACTACACATACCAGGTCTGGCTCAAAATTTACTTTCTGTTAGTAAGCTTAATGATGTTGGAGTGCAAGTTACTTTTGTGAATGGTGGTTGTAAGATGACTAGAGGTTCTATTGTTCTGGCAAAGGGTGAACGCATTGGAACTTTGTATAGGTTAGATGCTAAACTAGTGTGCTGTAATAATGTCTCTGTAAAATCTAAAAAAGCTACTATTGTAACACATGATGCAAACTCTATGGAAGTTAAACTTCCTCCAAAGAAAATAATGCTCTGGCATCATAGACTTGGTCACATAGGTGAAAAAGGTTTAAAAACCTTGAAGAACAAAAACCTGGTAGATGGGATGATTGATTGTAATCTAGAATTCGATTTCTATAAACATTGCATATATGGAAAATAGAATCATGATTCGTTTTATTCTAGTTCTCATAAATCTTCTGGTGTTCTGGACTATGTACATTCTAATGTTTTTGGTCCAGTTGATGTTCCTTCTCTGTCTAAATCAAGATACTATGTGTCGTTTATTGATGATTGTTCGAGGAGGGCATTTGTATATTTTTTGAAAAATAAATCAGAAGTGTTCAGTCGATTTAAAGAATTTAAAAATCTTGTGGAAAATCAAACTGGTAGAAAAATAAAATGTTTGAGAACGGATAATGGTGGTGAATATTGCAATGCAGATTTTGATAAATTTTGTATTGATCATGGAACAAAAAGGCATAAGATTACACCTTATACTCCACAGCAAAATGGAGTTGCTGAAAGGTTGAATCGATCATTGATGGAGCAAGAAAGAAGTATGTTGAGTTATGCTAGTCTTAAACAAAGGTTCTGGGCTGAGGCAGTTGCTACAACTTATTACTTGCTGAATCGTTCTCCTACTTCGGCATTGGTTGATAAGACGCCTATGGAAGAATACCTGGAAAGAAGCCCTCTCTAAGACATATTTGTGTCTTTGGTTGTGAGGCATATGCTCATATTCCTAAGGTAAAAAGATCTAAGTTGGATAACAAGGCAGTCAAATGTATCTTTATTGGCTATGGAGTCGGTGTTAAAGGGTAGAAGCTTTGGAATCCTGAAACTGAAAAGGTAATTTACAGCAGGAATGTAATTTTTAGAGAGCTAAAACCTTTGGTTATTGATCCTCAGCTGGAGAAGACAGAAGAGAAGAAAGAAAAGAGTGTTGTTAATATTCCTTTGACCCTTGTAAAAGAGGAACAAAAAGCACCAAGTGTAGATGATTTAGATGTGAGTTCAGGTAGATCCGAAGATTCAGATCCAGAGCAAGAACCTGAACCAGCACCTCAGCCATTGAGGCAATCTACACGTGAAAGAAGACAACTAGATAGGTATGGATTTTCAGTACTTGATTCAAGTTGTGCCTATGCTTTGTTTACTGATACTGATGAACCTAGGACTGTGAAAGAAGCTATTAGTTTACCTAATTTAGATTCTTGGTTAGAAGCCATGGATAGAGAAATGTCATCGTTGGAGAAAAATGGAACCTAGGATTTGGTGCCCTTGCCTGAAGGTAGAAAACCTGTTGGCTGTAAGTGGATATTTAAAAAGAAATATGGTCCAGATGGTTGTATTGAAAAGTACAACGCAAGACTAGTTGCTAAGGGGTATTCCCAAGGGAAGGTATAGATTATGGAGAAATCTTTTCTCTTGTAGCTAAGCTAACATCCATTAGATTTCTGTTGTCACTTGCAGCAGCGTATGACTTTGAAATTGAGTAGATGGATGTGATGACAGCATTTCTTCATGGGGATCTTGAAGAAGAAATTTTTATGTCCCAGCCAGAGCATTTTGTGGAAAAAGGTAAAGAACATCTGGTATGTAAATTTAAAAAGTCTCTTTATGGTTTGAAGCAATCTCCCATAATTTGGTATTAGAAATTTGATACATATGTTTTATCTTTGTGATATGTGAGATCTAAATTTGATCATTGTGTCTATTATAAAACTGATTGTGATCAGATTCTTATAATTGCACTATATGTGGATGACATGTTATTCATTGGCAATGGTAAGGGGATGATCTCAGAATTAAAATCTCAGTTGTCCTTGAAATTTGTAATGAAGAATCTAGGGGCAGCGAAGTACATTCTGGGAATGGAAATCAAAAGGAACAGATCTAAGAGAAAACTTTGGCTTAGCTAGAGCAAGTATATTACCAATGTTCTTGATAAATTTAATATGTTTGATTGAAAACAGTTAGTTGTTCCAGTTTTACAGGGAATGAAACTAGCTGATGAAGATTGTCTAGAATCTTCGAATGAAATTGACGACATGAAAAAAGTGCATTATGCAAGTGTTGTTGGTAGTTTAATGTATTCAATGGTCTGTACTAGGCCAAACACTGCCCAAGCAGTGGGAGTTTTGAGCCGATTTATGGCAAATCTAGGCAGATCACATTGGGATGCTTTGAAAAGAGTTATGAGGTATTTGAAGGGAACTTCTGACTATTCTATTTGCTATCATGGAAACTCAATTGGATCTCAGAGATCTATAAGCATTTAGGGATATGTTGATTCTAATTGGGCAGAGGACATTGACAGTAGAAGATCCACCAGTGGATATGTATTCACGTTAAATGGTGGTGCTATCAGTTGGATGAGCAAGCGGCAGGCTATAGTCACCTTGTCCACAATAGAGGCTGAGTAGATGGCAGCTACTGGTGCATGCCAAGAAGTTGTTTGGTTAAAGAGGTTGTGTTCTGATGTTGGTTTTAATGCAGGGCAGATACAAATTCACTGTGACAGTCAAAGTGCTATATGTTTGGTGAAGAACCCTACATTTCATGCTAGGACAAAACATATTGATGTCCAATATCACTTTGTTCCTGATATGGTGGAAGACAGGAAGGTGAAGCTGGAAAAGATTGACACTTTGGAAAATGTCGCTGACACCTTAACTAAACCAGTGAGCACATCCAAGTTCAACTGGTGTTCAGATGGAATGGGTCTTTGGGCCCATAATTCTTGGTAATCAAATGAGGATTAAGAGGTAGCAGTAATCTCTTCGACAAGTGGGAGATTGAAGAGAACTAGTGTCTCAAATTACTGCTTGGAACCTCATTTTTTAATCATTGGTTTGTTCATATAAATCACATGTTCAAGAGTTCATTGAACTATTTAGGAGTTCATCGGGTTCAATGGTTCAAGAGTTCATTGAACAGTTCAAGAGTTCATAGGGTTCAATGGTTCAAGAGTTTATTGAACCATTCAAGAGTTCATCGGGTTCAATGGTTCAACGTGAATAGTCATTGAGCTGACTTTCATTATCGGTATGGTCTTGTGATACTACTTTGATTGATGTGTATGATACCGACATGATATGTCTATCAGCATAGTGTTGTTGGCATCGGCATGAGGAGCATTGTCGGTCTGAGATTTAGAAGTTCCTCTGATAGTTTTGTGTTACCCCAATGGAGTTTGGCATCAGCATAAGAACTTCATCTACCTAGCTTTGAGGAATCCCTCTGATGTTAATGGTCTCACTGATGGTGGTTTGTTCTAACGATCGACGAGAGGATATTCATTGGCACAGTGTAAAGTTTTTTTGGGCCGATGGTAGAGGTCACTCCAATGGAGGATGAAGAGCTTTGGGCATCGCTAGAACAAGGAACCATCAGTGTAGGAAATGAAGTGGTCTCTGATGGCTTAGGTGTTCCCGATGAGGTATAGACTAGCATCGTCGGCAATAAAATTGCCGACGATAGTCTTACTGATTGTTTGTGGATATAAACTGAAATGTCAAATGTGAACTGGTGAATGTGGGACTAAACATCTCATATGAATATGAACAGTTTTGCGATGGTTGAAGTCTCGGTGCTGGGTCAGTTGGATTGAACGGTTAGGGCAGAAGTTGCAAAACATTTTTTTGCTCTTAGAAACTGTAATATACAAGTTTTGTGAAATTGACTGTGTGATGAAGAGATTCGATCATATTGTTCTTTCTGTAAATGTACAGTAGAATTGAATAGTGTATATGACTCGAGAATCAATGCCTGAGCAAGAAAGGTTGTAATCTTTATTGTAACATTTTAGCTTACTATAAATAAAGATTGTCTCTCTTGTGGTGGTGGGTTTTTTACCTGAAAGGGTTTTCCCACATAAATCTGGTGTTGTTCTTGTTTATCTCATATGTTTATTCTATTTTTCTAGTGTGTCCATCTGTATATTTGAATTAAACATTACCTGTCTACATTATCCCCTTTGAATTGACATTAGGGAAGCTGTATTCTGCACCTGTGCTTTCCTTACACCAGTCACCATGGGAGTACATACCGGTTTAAAGTCTTCCATCCCAAACTTCTTCAACAACTCTTTAACATACTTAGACTGAGATATGAAGATTCCTTTATCTGATTGATTAATTTGCAAACCCAAAAAGAAATTCATTTCACCAAACATGGACATTTCAAAGTCACTTTTCATCTCACCAGAAAGACTTATGCTTATACCTTCATTTCCACCAAAGATAATGTCATCAACAAAGACCTCAACAATCAAGATCTAATCATCATTGATTTTGAAGTTCATATTTCTATGTACAGTACCTTTACTAAATCTCAATTGCAATAAATACCTATCTAACCTTGCATACTAGGCTTTAGGAGCTTGTTTGAGTCCATACAATGATTTCTTCAACTTGCATACCATATCACCTTGATTTGACAATTAGAATCCCTCTGATTTCTCAATGTATACTTCCTCTTCTAATTCACCATTCAAGAAGGTAGATTTCACATCCATTTGATATACCTTAAAATATTTGTGAGTTGCAAATGCCAGAAACATTCCGATTACTTCAATCCAACTTATTGGGGCAAATGTTTCTTCAAACTCTATCCCTTCAATTTGAGAATATCCTTTGCATACAGCTTTATTCCTTACAACTTCTCCATTTTCATTTAGCTTATTCCTAAAGACCCATTTAGTTCCAATAATTTTTTTGTCAGCAGGTCTAGGAACTAATTCCCAAGTTTCATTCTTCTCTATCTGCAATAGTTCTTCCTCCATTGTCTTTACTTAATTTTCATCATTGCATGCTTCATTCAAAATTTTTGGTTCAATCTTTGAAAGAAAATAGTAATTGACTTGTTCCTCTATAGCTCTTCTTCTAGTTAGCACACCTTTGTTCTTGTCACCTATAATCTGATCTTCAGAATGATTGATCCTTACATACCTAGGAGTCCTGACAACACATTCTGGAGCCTCTTCTTCATCCTGACTATCTTCTTGCTTATCTTTCTCTTCATTTACTATAGTCATAGGTTCATCTGGTTCATAACAACTCAAGTCTGATATCCTTTCCTTGCCTCCATCTACCTTCACATTTGCACTCTCAACAATCTTTTTGAGCCTTTTGTTGTAGCACCAGTAAGCCTTACTCTTGGTAGAGTATCCAAGGAAGATTTATTCATCACATCTTGCATCAAACTTTCCTAGTGTTGATAACTGAGAGGGGGGGGGTGAATCAGTTATCCTAATTATTTCCCTTATTGAACTTTCCTTTTAATTGAAGCAGCATAAAATCAAACACAAAACATTAATCATGAAATAAGAAACACATGACACAGTATTTTTGACGTGGAAACCCTGTTAAGGGAGAAAACCACGGGGTGATTAACCCAAGAATTATTCTCTGTTAGAAGAATAGGAAATTACAAAAATGGCACTTGCCAATTAGGGCTCACTGCCCGAGCACACTGCTCACAAGAGGCCCACTGCCTACAAGAAGACACACTGTCTACAAAGTGATGAGAATCACAGTCTTGAACTGATTGGAAGCATCTGCATATGCTGGAGTTCAGTTCCGGTTAGGCTCAGTACACTGATCTGCTGCACTTCATCTTTCCTCTGTTCTTTATTCTGCTATCTTTCACATACCGGATCCTTTTTGCTATCTCTGCTCTTTCTCTGGACTTATTCGCATTTATCTCCACACTAACACACATTTCACAACTAAATCCATCCTCTATATATATCCGCACAAGTAATTTCATCACCTTTCTAGTCGGCATCCGGAACAGTCTAGTTTCTTACAAACTCTCATTCTGTCGGCTGAATCCTTCCTCACCAAGCAATGCGGATCAAGCATATACTTGTAGATATCATTAATCATGTCGGCCAAACATGATTCATGCCTTCACAACCTCTGTCATCAACAGTAACCCATCCGGAAAGTAGTCTGATACTCTGCCAGTCAGTTCTTCCTCTGTTTTCACTGTCTCTCAGGAATCCGGTACTCAACCATTCATATCTTTTTCCTTGTCCATCACCGGAGGCTAAATCCTTGGAATATACCACTCAAGGTAGTCCTCTTGACTTCCCCAAATCCGCACTGCACCAAGACACTTCCTCTGAGAGGTCCGGACCAATCTGTCGGACCTTGCCACATGCTCTGTTCTTCTTCACCGGACCACAACATTCTTTATTCTGACTTCCGGTAGAGACATATCATGTCTTGCGGATATGTGGGATGACCTTTGTTGCCATCAATGACAACAACCATGAATCCATATAGTGTCTCTTGCCAACAATCTCCCCCTTTGGCATTGATGGCAACACTTAGTGAAAAATGACTAAGTGTTTTCACTGTGCTCCCCCTTTGCTGATGCTCTGTCTTTATATACAATTTCCGGAACTCCCCCTTAGTTGGATTTCTCATTTTTCACTGCTCCTCACTCCCCCTTTGACATCAATGGCAAAGGGTAGGGTCCGCATATCAAAATTTTCAAAAATTTCTTATACTTAGCCGCATATTTACATACTCACATATATTGAAGAATGTCTGCAAAGGATGTCTGTAATTGAATCATTTCGGTAGCCCAACTTTGCTTCATTCTGTCCAAAATTGAAATGTGACCACTTAACAAAAATGCAAACGCTTCTGCCCGCTTGAGATCTGTCGGATCTTTTGTTTGGGCGGTGGTCCTAGCATCACTGATGGCCTCATGCATGGTTTCCAACTTAGGGATTATAATCCTTCTAAGTTCTCCCATCCGGTTGGTGATGTTCTTCCTTTCCTTCTCAAGATTCTTTATTTCGTTCAAGACTGCAATAGTCTGACATTCTTGATTTATTATAGAGGAAGAGAGAGGATCAAAACTTTGAGATAAGCTTTGTAGCTTATCCTGTTCCTCTTTTATTTTCTTGTCAAATGCTGCTGTTGCCTTTGACCAGGATATACAAAATTTATAGATATCACCGCCATCCTTAAGAGCATTCTCTAAGCTCTTTATTCCAATGCTTACAATCTTCCTATCTTTAGAAATTAATTCTAATATCTCTGAAAATCTCTTATCCAAAAATTCCTTCCGGACCTTTTCTTCAGCTGATTTTTCTAGAGAATCAAAATGTGTATCAACACTGCTGACTAAGGTTTTTAGATTACCGGAAGTGGAGGCTGTCGGATCTATTTGGATTGATGGCATGATGTTCACAAGTACTCCGGAAGCAGCCTCTATCAACTCACAGTCTTCCATATGAGACTTCAGGAGCTTTTCATTTGCCTTGGCATTTGCAAATGAAGCTATCTTCATTGTTTGTACCGGAGAGAGAGAGTCAAAATCAAATGGACCTTTTAGAAGCTCTGGTTCATCAATCTCTAGAGTTTCTTTACTCAAAAATTGTTGAACAGTTTGTGCAGTGTCTCTTGCCGAAGACAGATGTTTCTTTTCTTCTGCAGTCTTAGAACTGTCAACCTCTTTGTCTTTCACCACTGCTTCCTTCTCCTGTAGTTGCTCTTCTTCTTTGGATCCGGAGACTGTAGGGGAAACCGGAGGAGAGATGCTAACTTGTTCATGGGCCACTTCTTCTTGAGCAGAGGGTCCCAAGTCCTCACTTGTCTGTTCAGGGCTCACTTCTTCCGGAACAGAAGATTCCAAATCAGCAGCTGTTTCTGCACCTAAGTCCTCTACAACAGGAAGATTGAACCTTTTGAAGGCCTTCCGGAGGATCTCTTCTGTTTCTTGGGCCACTTTGTCAGTCTCACCAAGCATGAGTTGATTCATCCTAGCTTTGCTTCTGAACTCATCTTTACAGTCCTTGAAGATAATGTTCATTGTCTTGGGATCAATTTGAGGATATAGCTGAATAGCTATCTGCTCCCGGATCTCAAGATCTTTAGCATGAGCATTATTCTTTCTTACTTCCATTTCCTTCTCTAGGCTTTTAGGAATGAGAGATATGATCTCAATGAAAGCCTTATTGTATATGTTCAGATATTTAACTGTGGCTTCCTGCAGAGTCTTTTGGTCTGCCTCACTGAAGTCATCATAGGATTCAGTCATTGGTTGAAGGTTTCCATCCACCGTGACCGACTTGATTATGCTCTCTAGAGACAGAGTGGGCTTCTCAACAGATACCTCTGCCATTTCATCCTTGTCTTGGCCTGTGGAGGGCTTACCGGATCCTTTCTTCTTCTGTTTCTTTACTTCTCTTACTCCCTCATCTGATTCTGTTTCCTCTTCATCCTTTTGGCTTCCATAAGCCCTTGTGGCTTTTGTCTTGGATCTCTTTCCGGATGCCTGAACTTCCGGTTTTGAACTTTTGGTTGAGGGAGGTGCAGATCTCTTTGTTGATCTGGTCCGGGTGGGAGCTCCAACCGGAGCACTTTCTTTGCTTTTCTCTTCTTCCTCGGCCTTCCTCCTCTTTTCCCGGCTGGCATCAAGTGCCTCCTTTGAGATACCTAGGCCTTGAGCAATGTGCTCTACTTCTTTTCTTACCTTTCTTTTAATCTCAGGTTCCCTGAGTTCTACATGTATTTTTACACTCAGCTCCTCAAAGGTTCCAAACCTTTCTGCCTTAGGATCTTTGGGCTGACTTAGCATGTGTTGAACATGCAGCTCCACTATCTGTTCATCAACTTCATACCCCATGGGCATGATCCAGACAGTCCTTGGCTCTACTGCCTCCATTAGGCACTGATCAGTGTCAACCATAAAGCACACTGAGTCCTTGTATTTCTCAATGAGAGACTGGGGAATTCTCTCTCTTGCTTGCATCATGCTCTGAAAGTTTTTGAAGTATCCCCATAGAGCTGAATTTCTCGCTTTTGCATCCCCAAGTCCATGCAAGTAGTCTCTTATCTGGACTGCAACAGGTTTGTCATTCTGCCATACCCATCCACTTGTTCTGGGTAGCTCATTCATGAAGTAGAAGAATAGACATACAATCAGAGTACCATACTTAAAGGAATTCTTCTTATCCTTCTTGATTTTCTGTATATTTTCCATTAATTGGCTTAGCAGTAGTTCGCAGAGATCATACTCTGCATTCTTTCTTAGCATCTCATAGGCAGTGTATACTGCAGTTCCGGATACAGAATTCTCCCTGCTGGAGTGGTAGATCTTGTATCCTATTATCATTGATGCATATTTGATATCCGGATCGGAGATGTCTTCAATGGTCATTGCCCTTTTGTCAAATTTTGATCCGGTGGCCTCAGTTACAATGTTGTTCTTGACAGATTTGAGGATAGGTACTCCTCCGGAAGAGTATAGGCCAGTTACTGCTCTAATTGCCTCTTTTGTGATCTTGCAGGGTCTATCTAGCCATAGAAAGTTGTCATGCATCCTGCTCAGCACATACCGGACCCATTCATCCTCTTCAAAACAGGGGAAATGAATAAATTGCTCAAATTGTTTCTTCTGAATATCCTTATACTCTGGTTTAAGCTCAAAAGCATTGTCAATCAGCTGCTTGTGATAGAGGTCTCTTAATTTGAATTCCCCAAATTCCTCAATGTTTGCATGTATGTAAACCCTAATGTCTTCGGTGTGTAAAACTCCGTGAGGAACACTAGAGAAGGCTCCTAGTGGGTCTACCTCCAATGATTTGTAGGGATGTTTCTTGAATGAGGGGCGAGGTCTATCGGAGATCTTAACTATGTTTGGAGTAGCCATTCTTCAAAGATTTGCAGTGAGGTAATGAAAAACGGAGAATACCTTATGCGCCTTCGGTTTGCACGGAGTGGTTGGATTGATTTCTTTATCCAATAGCTTCGGCAGGAGATCCTTGGTGTGCTTGAAGAACCTTGTTGCAGAGCTCCACTTTTCGCTTCTTCTCGAGTGCAGAATGAGCAAATGACCTTTGAGAAATCCCTTAAATTGCTCCGCGAACCCTAATACCTGTCTGCAATAAATGCTTCACCTACATCATTCCGGTTTGCCTTGTCTGAATAGCTTGGAGTATCCCGGATTAGTCCTGATCTGTGGATATCATCCAGATCTTTCAATCATGAATAAATCGAGGTAGCATATTACAAGATCATCTCAAACACTCTGTCCAATCCGCAGAACAAGATAGTGCATTTCCAGATCTTTCCGGACCTTTTTGTAATCCTTTATCATACCGGAGCATCTCCCTGAACAGGTCTTATTTGATCGATCATAGCTTCTTCATAACTCCATGCGGACCTCTGAAAACTTGACTGAAGTATCTCAAGACTCATATCTACAAACCCTTTGATCCGCATCTTGTGCCACATCCGGCACCACTTGTTTGGCTGGGGGAACAAGATTTTCTTTGAGTCTCCCCCTGAGCCTGAGCTTACTTTTTAATTTTCGGAAGAAATATCAGCACCAGAGTCTGGTGCGGATCCAACCTCTACATTCTCTGAACTTTTCTTTACCCAAATCTTGCTCATCTGATTCCTAACCTCATCCGCATTCATCTTTTGTTTACCCTTGTCTTGATTCTGATTATACACCGGACCTCTCTTGTCCTGATTCTTATTTCTGCAGACTTTAGCATTATGACCGGACCTATTGCAGATTTGGCAAATAACATTTCTTTGCATATTTGACTGATATCCTCTTGATCTGCATTGATTAGCCCTATGACCTATTCTATTGCATGTGAAGCATCTACCTTTGAATGATTTGTTTACTTGCATAATTCTGCATTCATGGGATTTGTGTCCATACCTTTTGCAGTTGAAGCACTGTCCGGAGAAGGATGAATTATTCTGATTCATTCTCATTCTGCATTGATTAGCTTTGTGACCAAAGTGGTTGCAGCTGTGGCAGTATCCATTGAAGGATGGATATCTTTGAGCATTTGGCTGTCTTACCGGAGGTCTTCTAGGCCTGCTCCTTGGATTTTCTGATCCAAGATTCTTCTGACCGGATCCGGAGCTTTCTCCTTTCTCATATCCCAAGCCATACTTGTCATCTGTCCTCTTTTGACTTCCAAGAAGAACTTCAAGTTGAGCAGAACTTATCTTGAATTTCTCTTTATATTCATTTGCTATTTGAAGGTCTCTTTTGAGAGAGGTAATTTGATCCTCAAGTTTTCCTTCATTATCTTTGGCATCTTCAAGATCAGATTCAAGATGTCTGATAATCCTGTCCATCTGGTGGCATTCTTCTGATTTTTCTTTAAGAGATTGTCTTAGATTGTCTTCAGCCTTTCTTTTTTCTTCAATCTCTTGAGTAAACTTTATAGTTCCTGATTCCATTTCATGTCTTAACATAATGACTTCTTTTGATAACTTTTCACTTAACTTGGTTTGCTTAGTCAATTCTTCATTTGTATTGCTTTCTTCACTTTGTCTTGCCAACTGTTGAAGCAGCTCCTTTCTCTTTTTCATAGAGAGACTTAATTTGTCTTTTAATTCTCTCATGAATTCATCAGCCTGTTTGAGTCTTTCCTTTAATTCACTGACTTCAGAATTTGACTGTTCAAGATCCTCAAGGGCAGTCTTGAGTTGCTCCCTTAAACCATATGCATCCATTTGAAATCCCAGATCTTCCTCAAGCTGTTAGGCTCTATTAGGAGGAACTTGGCTCTGATACCAATTGTTGATAACTGAGAGGGGGGGGGGGGGGGTGAATCAGTTATCCTAATTATTTCCCTTATTGAACTTTCCTTTTAATTGAAGCAGCATAAAATCAAACACAAAACATTAATCATGAAATAAGAAACACATGACACAGTATTTTTGACGTGGAAACCCTGTTAAGGGAGAAAACCACGGGGTGATTAACCCAAGAATTATTCTCTGTTAGAAGAATAGGAAATTACAAAAATGGCACTTGCCAATTAGGGCTCACTGCCCGAGCACACTGCTCACAAGAGGCCCACTGCCTACAAGAAGACACACTGTCTACAAAGTGATGAGAATCACAGTCTTGAACTGATTGGAAGCATCTGCATATGCTGGAGTTCAGTTCCGGTTAGGCTCAGTACACTGATCTGCTGCACTTCATCTTTCCTCTGTTCTTTATTCTGCTATCTTTCACATACCGGATCCTTTTTGCTATCTCTGCTCTTTCTCTGGACTTATTCGCATTTATCTCCACACTAACACACATTTCACAACTAAATCCATCCTCTATATATATCCGCACAAGTAATTTCATCACCTTTCTAGTCGGCATCCGGAACAGTCTAGTTTCTTACAAACTCTCATTCTGTCGGCTGAATCCTTCCTCACCAAGCAATGCGGATCAAGCATATACTTGTAGATATCATTAATCATGTCGGCCAAACATGATTCATGCCTTCACAACCTCTGTCATCAACAGTAACCCATCCGGAAAGTAGTCTGATACTCTGCCAGTCAGTTCTTCCTCTGTTTTCACTGTCTCTCAGGAATCCGGTACTCAACCATTCATATCTTTTTCCTTGTCCATCACCGGAGGCTAAATCCTTGGAATATACCACTCAAGGTAGTCCTCTTGACTTCCCCAAATCCGCACTGCACCAAGACACTTCCTCTGAGAGGTCCGGACCAATCTGTCGGACCTTGCCACATGCTCTGTTCTTCTTCACCGGACCACAACATTCTTTATTCTGACTTCCGGTAGAGACATATCATGTCTTGCGGATATGTGGGATGACCTTTGTTGCCATCAATGACAACAACCATGAATCCATATAGTGTCTCTTGCCAACACCTAGATCTTCATTTCTTCTGATATAGCATTTTCTTTAAAAAAATTTGAAATATTTTACTATAGGTATTTTTCCATACCATAATTCATAAGGAGTTTGAGTATCATTACCTTTCACTTGAACTTCGTTTTGGATGTAAACAATAGTATTAATAGCCTCTTTCTAGAATACTTCCTATAGATCTGCTTCATCATAGTCCTAGCAGCCTCTTGAACTGTCCTATTTTTCCTTTCTACAACTCCATTCTGCTGAGGAGTTCTAGGTGCAGACAACTGTCTCTTTATCCCATGCTCTTCATAGAAAATGTTGAATTCATTTGATGTGAACTCACTTCCTCTATCAGACCTCAAGCATTTGATCTTCAATTCTATTTCATTCTCAACCATTTTCTTGAAAGATTTGAATTTCTCTAGGGCTTTTGATTTTTCTCTTAGAAAAGTAACCCAAGTCATTCTAGAATAATCATTGATAAACAACATGAAGTACCTCTCACCTTGTAGGCTTCTCACCCTTGTAAGACCACAGAGATCTGTATGCACTAGATCCAGAAAACTGATAGAGAATTGCTCTTTATTCTTGAAGCTTGTTCTTGTCTACTTCCCTAACTAACACTCCTTGCAGATTATGTTGAATGGTTTTACAAGTTTTGGTAAATCTCTCACAATTTGACCTGAACTTATCTTTAACAGATTATCAAAGTTTATATGACACATCCTTCTATGTCATAACCAACTTTCATCTGCCTGAGCCAATAAACAATACTCATTAGTTCCTCTCAATTGATAGATATTACCTTTTTTTTCTTACTGGTAGCAATCACAGTTCCATAACTCTTGCACCCATTATCTATGAATCTTAGGTCATATCCTTTGTCACACATCTGACCAACACTCAGAAGATTATGCTTCAAACCCTTCACATATAGAACATTTTTAGTATTATGCTTTCCATAAATGAAATAGATCCTTTTCCACAAATCTTACTAGCTGCATTATCTCCAAACCTAACCAGTCCTCCATCATACTTTTCCAAACTTACAAACTTACTTTTGTCACCAGTGATGTGAGCATCCACTATCAATAATCCATTCATCCTTATCTTTCTCAACCTGAATAGACAAAGCACTTTCTTCTATTAGTTTTTCATCCTTCACATAGCTAGCAGAATTAGTAGACACAAGATCTTCTTTAATAGCAATAAGTAGGCATTCATTTGCACTAGTATTAGCATCATTAGATTCATCATCAATCACCCCTTCATCATCAAAATCTCTGACATAGTAACATTTCTTTGGAATTCTAAGCCTGCTCTCATGTTTCTTCTCATTTCTTTCAATTCTTTCAGGACATCTGGAAGCACAATGACCTACTTTACCACAAGAGAAACATTTGAAAGGTAATTTACCTTTGAATTTACCAGAGCCTCTTTGTAGCCTGTCAACGAATTTAGCTTCAATTTCATCAAAGTAATCATCCATCTTGTATTTCTCAGCTATGGAGATCTCTTCTGAAGTACTGGCTTTAAAAGTTGATTCAACTTTAGGCAAGGCATCACCGAATTCTCTGATCTCAAAGGCTATAAGCTTTCCAAGTAACTAATCTCTGTCAATAGTTTTCACAGTCATAAATTCTTCAATTGTAGCTACCTTGTGACTATATGACTTTGGTAGTGATCTAAGAATTTTCATCACAACTTCCTTATCACTGAGAGTTCCTCCCATACCCTTTATTCCAGTGACAAGTTCATCAACTCTTTGCATAAAGGCTATTATGTTTTCATCTTCATTCATCTTCAAACCCTCATATTTCACTTTTAGGCTTTGTAGCTTGGCTTCTTTTACAGAATCATCTCCTTCACACGGATTTTTTAGCTTCTCCCATACTTCATTGTAGTTTCAAGGTCCACAACTTTTGTTAATACTGAATCACTTAAGGAACTTAGCAGAGCATCCTTTGCTTTGACATCCACCTCATATTCTTTGATTTCATCTTCAGTCATAAAACCATTTGGAGGCATGGTATATTTTATTTCTACAACTTTCCATACTTTATAACCAAGACAAAGAAGATGGCTTTTCATTTGTACCTTCCAAAGAGCATAATTTGTCCCATCAAAATGTGGAGCTTCCTTCTTATAAGACATCCTGGATCTTCCTCAATATATTAAGCTTTCTTCAAAGGAACCTTAGTCTGATACCAATTGTTGAACTGCACTGGATAACTAAGAGGGGGGGTGAATCAGTTGTCCTAAAACTTTTAACCAAATATGATCATCAACTTATCAATTACTTATATTCATATATAACCATGAAAGCATCAAATGAGAAGCTCAACACAAAAGTATAAACAACACAAGAGACACCAGATTTTTTACATGGAAAACCCTAAAAGGGAAAAACCACATTGGGTGTTAGCCCACAGAAATATATAAGTTATATCAATACTAAAAAATAGAGGTTTACTACCTACAGGGCTCACTGCCCAAATTGCTCACTGCAAAGAAAGGCTCACTGCCCATGGATGGCTCACTACCAAAGGAAGGCTCACTGTGAAAAGGTTGAACTCAGATAACAACATCTACTCTACGCCAAAGTTCAGTTCCATTGAAGCATAAACACCTCTGCTCTGCTTTGCTACCTTATTTCGCTTCTATCTTCGCATCTTCACTCTAGGATACATTTTCGTGACTCAATTAAAAGTATTTATACACTTCATCAACCTTGGAATGATCATCAAGGTCAACATTACAATAATCAACCATTGGAACAAAATCCAAGGTCGGCAAACATACGTTACATCATAATAGGTCTGGACCTAATACAAATTTAGCTAAGGAAAAGACATAAGAATGTATGTGGATCACGCCACGCCTTAGCTGGGACTCAAACACAATCTTCCAAGCTATAACATGCTATCACAATCTTCGATGCATCTTCGCAATTGATGAATTCAACCAGGTCAGCCAAGACTGATGTTAACACAAGTATTCTCAAGAACATGCTTCATGCATGATCTAAATTACACCTTGCAAACCAATCTGAATGTAGGAGCATGATTAGGAGACATCCACAAGCACATTGTAATCACTAGGAACAACCGCACGATCTCTAACAACTCTTCAATAAGATTCTTCAAACCGGAGCACAAGAACAACACTGCCAGCCACTATCATGAGTAAAGGATAGCTTACAAACCACCAAATCATGAACCTTTATACTTGAAGGTATTTAACATCATCATAGACTTACTTCCAGAACTGCAGACTAAAATACTTCAATGCAGAGGAATGTGAAGCAAAACACTTTGTCCATGTCACCACCAACCATACAAAAAAAGTTGTTTTCACTCTGGTGAACATAACTCACTCAATTCTTCATACTGAAGGCTCAAACTTGGAATATAACATCTTTAGATAGGCTTCTAAATAACTTCCAATCCATAGGTAAAGATATTTATTCTATAGGAAATGCAGAGCATTCTTCTGGACTGTTCTTCTGCATGTAATGCACTGTTTCTACCGCAACACATTGTTATCACTGGAGGGGCTAATTTTCTCAATATCCTCAACAAAGTAAGAGCATAGTTAACACCAATGACAACACAGGTATGTTGACATCAATGACAACACCGATTAGGCACATACTTGCAACATATAGTCAGATGGTAAAGAGGATAGTCCATAAGATCATATTCAACCAAATACACGGTATGGACTTGGAGGATAGTCCTTATGGTGCATTTATATAATCACACCTATAGGTGTTATCAAAGATCATGACTCCATTAGGATATGAAATTGAGCACTAAACAAAATACCTCACTATGAGCTAAGTGTGACTTTAAAGACACACAAGATAGTGAGTTGTTAGTAGACAATTCATGATCAACAAGGATAGAGTTAAATAAGATGGACTATGATAATCACAAGTGATTGTAGCCATTCATATGACAATGACAAGGGGTTTAATCATAGTTCACAAGACAGTCATAAAAGAATAAATTCAAAACTCAATAGATGACAATTCCAAGGCATTGTTAGAGTCTTCATGAAGAACAATGTTGATGGAAGTGCTTGTGACCCAGGGTAAGAATAATTCATGACAATAGGGAACTGTTAAATAGTAGAATGTATGACCGAACCACAATGACAATGCACTGTTAGAAGTTTCATGATATAGAGGATAGTAATCTTCAAGTGACAATAGCACCAAAGTAGAGATCACAATGATAAGAAAGGCACATTGGAAGGTGAATTTTTTCTTCAAAACATACAGTTTCATTATTGATTGAGAGAGCAATTTCATCCTAAAGAAGATAGTGTTGAGGATAGTCACAAAGGCTGTCATAGTATTGTCACAAAAGACATCCTTGTAGAAGGGTAGTACTAGCTAAAAGGGACATTCAAGACAAGTGTTGAACAAATAATAATGGCAGGAGCATGCATATTCCAATGACAACATGGCAGAAGCATAGACAAGGTAGTGAACTGTTTGAAAAAATTCCTCAAAGAAATGTGGTCTCATGGTGATGGAATGCTATGACAAGCATATTGAGACCACATTTCTATCATGATATTTTCTTGTAATAGCCCTCATGAGCTTGGAGATGTATCCCCTCCCTATTATATATGAACATATATGCATACTAAACCTAGCTTTGTTGATCCGCCTACACCCAAAGTAGCTTAAGTGTTGACTTAGTAGAAAAATTGCAATGTTCAAGATGTCAACTAACAAAATGACCATAGACGGGCATTTTATCAAAACACATAAAGCTTGTGTGAATTATGATATATAAAATATCAAAAAACCATCTCAGAAATCTTTTTTCTTGATTGTTTTTGAGAGTCTATTTCTTTCAGCATCATGCATAAGAGACTTTTTAAGACAGCTTTTAAAATAATATTTTCAAACTTGACTAATACCATGATATGTGAATTTATCATTTCTGATCCCCCAAATAAATATTCTCATAAAATTAATCTTATCACATGAACATCATGAAACAATAGAAAAATGAAAAATGAATAGAATAGGTAGAGAGTGTTCAGGAGTTGAGTTACTTTACATCAGGAGGATCAAACTTGGCACCAAGGTTACTAAGTTTTGCATGAGCCTCTGCATAGTTCTTGAAAAATGCATCATGATCAATTGCATATTTCTTAGCATATACCTATAAAAAAATTTAAAATCCAATCAGCACTTTCCTTATTATTGAAAGGAAATCAACTATAGGCATCCTCTAAAACTTTATTTTAGATGCATATATCCTTCATTGAGTTGAATTATCTAGTAAAATGTTTCTCAATTTTTTCAAAAAGGAGAAAAAGAAAGATTGATTCTTTTGACATATTTCATCAATATTCTTCAGCTTCTTTGAACTTGCATAAGTTGACATCAAGCTTTGTTGGAGTTCAAGATGGATTTTAAAATGCCCAATTTTGTAAAAAATAAGGGCAAGTTAAAATGGAGTGTTCTTTTTGATCTTGAAGAACTAGAAAGAAAGAGTATTTCTCTATTTGTCTAAGTTTGACATTATATATGGCCACTAGTTTTATCAGTAACACATGACAATTTAGTTATTTATCCAAATATTATAGCTAGTCATACGGAAATATGGCATATGGAGATAGGGTGTCATTTTAAGATAGGATACAGGAATATATGAATAATGGTACAAGTTATATCCCATTTAAATATAAGAGTCCAGAGCTGTAGGTAGAGGTACAGGGGCAGAATTGAAGTTTCCTGGTGACTATGCTTTAGAAGATTTGTTGAAATAGATAATAATTGCCCTAAAATATTTATCCATGAACTTCATCATCAATTTCCAACACCAGGATTGACTCTGAAAGGAAAAATGCTCCAGATTTATTAGGTTACCATGATAAAGATTAAAGCAAAGACTGAGATCTATTTAAAATCCACTATCATGAAGATATTAAAGATGTCACATGTAAAACCCTAGCAGCTGGAGTAATGAATACAGTGCCAAAGAGGATAGTGAGCTGGGGCAGATTTAGGAGATCTCCACATTATCTAATCATAGGCAAATACATCATTTATTTATTTTTTAAAATAAAATAAATCATTCTAAACCCTATATAGGATACATTGATACTTCAAAAGCATCTGAAGGAATTTGAAATTATGCAAATATATGTCAATTAAATACCTGGATTACAAACAGTAGCATGAACAATGTAACCCTTGTTGAGCAGAACAAGAATGAGATAAGCAATAATGAATCCTATGCCTCTTGTCATGCACATCTCTTTACCATTCTCTGTCATTCTTTATTGAAACACTTCTCCATTTTGGTGGGCTACACCTGAAAATAAGGTTTCGACCAAGGTTTTAGAGTATGTTTATTAAAATGAAAACTCCATTTTGGCGGGCTGCGCCTGAAAATAAGATTTGGATGAAAGTTTTAGAGTATGTTTATTAAAGTTTTAGAGTATTTTGGTAGGCTATTGATTGTTGATTCCTTAAATGATTTATTCAAATGGATTGTGACTAAATAAATGACTAACTATTTAGTCATTTTTATTTTTGTGACTAAATAATTTTTTAGTAACGACCACATTAGTCATTTATTGACTCATTTATAGCTGAGTTGCAAAAATTAGTAGAATTTAGTCATTTTTAGTTGTTGTGACTAAAAGTTTTAGTCACGTAGTCATTTATTTGCCAAAATTCTACCAGTGCATAGTGTCTTGTACCATGGTATTGTTGAGTCTTCCACTTGTCTCACTTTTCATTATTCATTGGTGTGCATGCCAAGTGTGTCACCATAGATTATTATGACACCTTGGGCATGCTAGAGTGTTTTGTGATTGCTTTTACCACTTTTGTATTATAAAAAAATTGTTTGGTTGGTTTTTTTTGTTAATGTCTTGAGTGAAATCTTGGGGCATTACTAGGGGACTCCATTTGTTACTTCCCTTACATGAGCCTTCAATTTAACCTAGTCAACCTCACTAATTGGACTCTTTGTTTGATTATTATATTTTAAAATTTAATGATATTTAATGATTACAAATATATATGTAATTCCACTTAATACTAAATTATAGTTCATATAATCAATCCATTATGTAGTTGGTCTTCACCTAATTTTTGAATAACTATTTTATTTTTACAATTTATCACATTATATAAATAAGATAAATGTGAATTTAAAGTTAATAATAACTTTACAATATTAACTTTAAATTATCTAATGTTCTGAACATTGTCAAAGAGTCGGTTTCCTCCCAACAAACTATGACCAAGTGGTTTTTTCTTGAAATAAATTAGGTTAATATGAAGTTGGTTTCTATTCATAATAATATTGGTCCAGGTAAGTTCAGATGCAAGGGGAGGATGACACAAGCATTCTTTAAGGCTAGGAAGAAATCCCTAAGATGGAAAACATGGAAAAAGATCTATCTGAAACTAAAAGTGAGTTCATTGGCACATTGGTCAAACTAGAAAAATGGAAACAAGATCACAACAAAAGGCCAGTTAATTTGGAAAAGGAACTCATAGCCATCAAAGAAAATCTGAACAAGGTCATCCAAGTGAGTAAGTGTACGATCCAAAATAGTACTACTGGGATCAAAATCTTTACCAATAAGTTGAAGGATATGCAGGAGTGTAATGTTATACATGTCACTGATGACAATATTGTTCCAGGGGAGAAGAGTGGAAAGACTAGGCCAAGTACCAAAACAATGGAAATTATGAAACACATATAAAAGGGGATCTTGTGATGTTCCATGTTCTATTTTTTCCCTCTTTCTAGCTTTGGGTGGTCTTTATTTTCCTGGTGTTTGGTTGTTCTGTCGGGGTTCGTTGAGGTGAGCATTTTGCTATGTTTTAGCCATGTTTCTTCTATTTCTTTTCTTTATGTAAAGGGTTTAAGGGTCCCTTCAAAACCTATTTTACCATATTAATCAAAACTTTACAATGTTTTTTATATTTAACTTTCCTATATTTCCATTTAAATTTACAAAAAAAATATTTTTTGAAGTCTTTCATTTTAAAACATTATATTGTTATAAAGACTTCTAAATTTTAATTATTTGTTAATTACAATTTTAAACTTTTTTATATAGATAAATTAAGAACTATTATTATGTCATATTATATTATATAAAATTAATGAACAAAACCATATCAATATTATTTTTAAAATAATATATACCTTCTACATTGGTTTAGGTTGTTTGAATTATGATAATTTAAATTATAATATAATTAAATTTTAAATTAATTCATGAGTTAAGATCTGAGATATTGAAATAAATAAATAAAAATGATAAATGAAAGTTAGTACAATGTTGATTTTGGATATTAAAATGTTGTGACAAAGAACTTAGAATTAGAATTTAGAACTATATTGTTGATTAGAGATTGAATATGAATGGATGTTGAGCTTTCTGGGATCTAGTAACAAATTGTGTTCATAGTAATTTGGTCCAATTAATGCAATTTAGTCTTAGGTGGCATAATTTTGTCTAGCGTAGAATCTATCCTTCAATACCTATAGAGAATGTTTGCCTAAATTTGTTTGTTTCTAAGAACATTGTGGTGCTAAGATTCACCTTTGATAGCTTACTATGTATAAAGGGAAGTATGTTTGATGTCCTTGATGACAATCGAACCTTTGGGTTGACTTAACAAGATCGAAATAGAGAAACAAAGTATAGTGGATTTTGAGTAACCATGCTTGCTGTAAATTGAGACTGATGTCAATTAATTATGTGACATATGTGTGAACAAATCTATTAATGTGAGATGCAACCCCTAGATAATCAAAGTGACCTAGGATGATGAGATTTAGTTGGATGCATACTAGACTACGAGCTTTGGCCCTAGGCCCTAGCAGGATATTTTAAGTGAGGTTCTATCTTTGCCTTCTCCTATGACAAATTCATGTCAGAGGCATTATGGAGCAAGGTTTTCTTGGGTAACTACTTTCTCTTCAGTCCAATGGTTGTAGAAGGACTTCTTGGTCTCTCCCAATTCCTACTTTTGGCATGAAGGTTTTGTTAGGGGAGGTTAGTGTCCTTATTCTTGGTTTATAGTCTATGGATAGTGGTTTGGGTGTGGAGCGAGATGTAGATGTGGAGGAGATGGGTGTTTGTAATTAGGTGGATGCCAAGGGGTTGTTTATTAACCCAATGATCTCCTTTAATATATGTTGTTCTATCAAGTTTGGACATGGAGGTTGATTCATCCCCTATTCTATTGCCTATTTTGGGGGCTATGTTTAGCTGCATCAACAAATCTCTTAGTGTGAATGCTATCAAATGTAACTCTTTTCTTGATCAATCTTCCTTGTTGGTTTTGGTGGTGGAGGGTAAGGAATGGTTTCTTAAAATCCTTGTTGTTCTTATGGATAGATCATTTTCCAAGCTGAAGAATGCTCTTATTGGCAAATTTCTTGGGTTAGACCTAATGTTGACATTTTCAAAAAGTGGGCAAAGAGAAAATGAAAACTTTGTGGTTTGATGGAGATCTTGGTGCTATCAAAGGGTTTCTTTATGATTTTCTATTCTCTCCATGAAGATTGTGTTCATGCCCTCTTGGGGGGGCTTGGTTTTTGGGGAATTTCAGGCTCTTCCTTAAGAGGTGGAAACTAGGGTTTGATCCAAAGAAGGAATTCATTGAGAGTGTCCATGTTTAGGTTAGGCAACCCAATTTGGTGCTAGAATATTGTGATGAGGAAGTATGGTGCAATATTGTTAGGTGTGAGGCCGACTATTTTACCTCCCATATTTTGATCATTATGTTGTTCTGTAGATGACACTATCAGACCTTAGTGACTATGTTTCATTATGCAAACTTGATGTTTTATCTCACTGATTTGATACATGTGAGTTGATTCGGTCATAATGGATGATATGTTGTGGTTCGTTATATGGGATTTATATTAGATGTTATTTTCTTATGAGATTCTAGTTGTTTATGTGTTATGGATTAATTGACATATGATTTGATAATGCAGTTTGATTTGGAGTTATGTAGTGATGTTTAATTCAATTGCGTGAAGTTAATTTTAGTTGCTTCAGCGATCACTTTTCATGACAGAACTGACACTTGATCGAGATGTGCAGGTTTTACTTTCCCTAGCCACGGGAAATTGGAGGTAGGATTCACACCATGTTATTCCCTGTTAAGCTAGTCCATTCCCAAGAGGGATAAGGATCACGTGTGTAATTGAATGATGATTTATTGTGCTTGGTTTAATTTTAATTATTTTTAAGCCTTAGTACCCCTTCTCTTTCTTATTTTGATTAATATTAAGTGTTGTAAAATTTTATTTTATTTATGTCAATTGGTATTTTTATTATTTTTTTTGGGCCATTTATATGTGGATTTTTAACCCTTTTCATGACCCCTAGGGTCCCAAAAGTTACCTTAGGTGGTCAACCATGAGTCTAGGGTCAACATGGACCACCTAACCCTAGTTTTGACTCACCTTAGGTCACCCTAAACCATGGTGGAGTAAAAGTGACGCGATTTTTAACCCTTTTCATGACCCCTAGGGTCCCAAAAGTTACCCTAGGTGGTCAACCATGAGTCTAGGGTAAACTTGGACCACCTAACCCTAGTTTTGACTCACCTTAGGTCACCCTAAACCATGGTGGAGTAAAAGTGACCAATTTGGGAAGAAGGAGGATGGGGATGGGCCTTACCTTGGGAAGAACTCATCTCCCATCCCTAAGTTTTGGGAATCATTCCCAAGGAAGACTAGGGAGGTCTCCAAGAGTCCTCCCAAACTCCCAAGTGAGTGGGAGCACCACTCAAGACCATTGTCTTCTTGAGATGTGAGTGGGAATCCAACTCACCATTTGTCCCCCTCCCACTTGTGTGGAAGCACAAGTGGGTGAGGTGGAGATGGAGGTAGAGGGAGAGAAGGACATCTGTCATCCTCTTACCTTCTCACTCTTACAAGTGGTTTTGGAGGAGGGAGGAAATGGTGACAAATGTCAACTTCCCATTCCCTCAAGGCCAAATGGATGGCCTATAATAGCTCCTCTTGTAGAGGAGTGGGGGTTCTTCTCTTCTAGTCTTTTTCCTTGCAATTGGAGACTTCTTGCAAAATTTGAATTTTCCTTTCTAGTTTGGAGGAGTTAGAGAAGGTTGGAGAAATTCTGAAAGTTGGAAGGCTTGGGAAGGCTTGGAGCTCTTCACCAATTTCTACTTCCATTGTCAAGGCCTTGAAGGTAGGCCTCTTAACTTGCTTCTTACTTTGCTTATATGATGTCCCATGTTTGTTTGTTTTTTTGTTGTAAGTTTGTTTGCATTGTGATGTTTTTGCATTTGATGTGGGGTTGGGTGTCATGGTGAGAGCACCTCCAATGGAGGTAATGCTCAACTTGTATGGGTAGGGGAGAGGAACAATCCTTGGGGGCTCTCCCACAATATGTGTTATGCCTTGAGGGATTATTATCATTTAAGGAGGAGATAGCTATATGGAAAGAGTGCCATGCATATTGTTTTATGATTCTTGTGGATTGTGGTGTTCTGAGATTTTGGCTTGAGGCCAGGAGTTGAGATTTTCTTTTCTTTTGGGAGCCCTTTTAAGTTGAGAGGTCTATTCCCTACCCTCACCTAACTCATTTACATGAGTTGAGTATTGTGTTAAGCCTTTGGGTTGTTTTGTGTGGATGTGTCTTGATTTCTGTTGTGGATTGATACACCTGTGTGAATCCCTACCTCCCTAGCTCGGGTGTGACCCACTTGCAGGTCTACGGTAGGGAGGAGAGCTTTCCTTTCTTAGTGGCTGGTCTTTTTGTTGCCTTGTTGATGTGTTTAGCTACAGATTGTTAAGCGAAGAGATGAAGATGTTTGAGAGCTCTAGTTGGTGTTCATTTAGCCTCCTTGTGTTGGTTGTGGAGGCCAAGACCCAAGAGGCCTCTTTGTATTGTATTTTGCACAAGTTTATTTGGCCATTTTGCCATGCAGATGGCTGTAAACGATTGAATTTCCAAAGTAACTTTCTGTTAATGAGTCTAAAATAGATATTTCCTTTATTATGAAGTTAGCTTGAGTGGAGAAATGCATGGGAAAATAATCTTTAATACATTTCTGTCATTGTTCTTTCAAAAGGAATTTATGTATTGGTTGCAAAGTTGTAAAATTTTGTTATTTTGGAAGTTGAGAATAAATCCTCTGTTACCATACTATTAGTTATGAAATTTCAGTTTAGTTCATTTTATCATTTGAGAGAAGGGAAAGAAAGAAAACTGTTTTAGAAAGGGTATTAGTTTTGTCTATATTCCTTGTTCTCCTAATTACAAAGTTGAGAATTGGATGTTGTTTTAGATTGTTTTGTAACAAGTATTTCAGTACAAGTCTTGTGAAAATAAAACAAAAAAAAAAAAGAGAACATTGTTGTTATGATTTGCTTGAAGAGGCAGTTTGGCTATTATGTAAAATAGATATTGTTTTTTTTCCTTTCTTTACCTTGTGAGCATGCTATGGTGCAAGTAAACAAAAAAATAATCAATCTCTTCTTGTTCTTTTGAGTTCAATGCTGCTGTATTTCAAAGGAAACTTTTAACTTGCATTTTTAAACAAAAAAAAAAAATTAGATTACATGGATCTTGAAATTTCCCCATCTCTATAACTTGATTGGTGTTCCTGAAAATAAATTTGTACAGTAATGCAAATTAAATAACATTTTAGTTTTCTGCCCTACAATAAAATTTGACAAATATATATATATATATATATATATATATATATATATATATATATATATATATATATATATATATATATATATATATATATATATATATTCTGGGTTTATGTTGTTCTTGTACTCTTAAACAAAATAGTGATGTCAATTAATTTGTATCTCTGCGAGGTTGACATTTATATAAACATTTAAATGTTTTATGAAAGAAATGTTTTTTTTTGCATTTTAAGGAGTTTGTTGTGCTTTTTAAAAAAAAAAAACAAAAACATATATAAATATATATACAAGCAAACGTATATGTATATATAAATATATATATATACCTGTATATATATTTATATGTTTTTTTTTTTTAAAAAAGCACAGCAAACTCCCGAAAATGCAAAAAAAAACATTTCTTTCATAAAACATTTAAATGTTTATATAAATGTCAACCTCGCAGAGATACAAATTAATTGACATCACTATTTTGTTTAAGAGTACAATAACAACATAAACCTAGTATATGTGTGTGTGTGTGTGTGTGTGTGTGTATACATACATATGTATATATATGTAAATATATATATATGTAAATATATATATATATATAGTTACATATATATATGTAAATATATATATATATATATATATATATATATTTACATATATATATGTAAATATATATATATATATATATATATTCTGGGTTTATGTTGTTATTGTACTTTTAAACAAAATAGTGATGTCAATTAATTTGTATCTCTGCGAGGTTGACATTTATATAAACATTTAAATGTTTTATGAAAGAAATGTTTTTTTTTGCAATTTCGGGAGTTTGCTATGCTTTTTTTTTTATAAAAAACATATATAAATATTTATACAGGTATATATATATATTTATATATACATATACATTTGCTTGTATATATATATATATATATCATTTTATTTTAAAATAAATAAATAAATAAATTAAAAAAAAAAAGGAAGAGGGGTCAGACTGTGGACAGCGCCCACAGTCCGTTAGGATTTACAGTCATAGGGGGGTGTGGGGGAGGCGGAGCCTCTATTAGGACAGTAAAAATTTTAAAATTTTACTGTTTTCTCACTCCATCATGTTTGAACATAATCCTAAAAAATATCCCAAAAATCATAATAAAAATTTTATTCATCTCACAAGGTGTCTATAGATGAGCAGTGTTAAATTTCTTCAAGGCCAATCTATCGGCAAGATGTTGTGTTGTTTACACCGATACATAAGGAATCATTTGAAAATAACCATCGGCATGAGAATAGAGATCGGAAAGAGATTTATAGAAGTCACCGATGGAATAAGTGATACCGATGACTTTACATCGGCAAGAAAAGCGAGTGGTCATACCGATCGATATGACAGACAACTATCGGATGACCTTTTAAAAGTTTCCCCGACGGTATATATCATACTGATAAAGTATTTCGGCAAGCGTCTCACCGAACATCCTGCGGAGGTAATGAAGCGAACGACCATCGGCAAGAAGTAAACTATCGGGATAAGATACAAGGAAGTTTCCCATACTAAATGTCTTGATGATAAGAGAGCTTTCGGCAAGACTCACAGCGATACTATTATCTGTCGGGATGACTCAACATATCAGAACAAGGGAATTAGGTCTCGCCGATTCACAAGTCACAGTGATCAAAAGGTATCGGTGATACTTTGACATACTCTGCCCGATAAAGAATATGAAAGAACCATTGGTGAGTTGATTCGGATCCGGTTATCTTTTGAAAGCTATCCTGATAGTATGTTTCACTCCGATGGGTAGGCTCTATCAGCAAGACATTAAAATAGTCATTCCAATCCAAACTAATATGACTATCGGTGGGACAACAAGAGTCGGGGAAACATAATTATGTTATCCCAATAGTATTAATCATCCCGATAAACAAATCATATCGGTAAGACTCATTACATCGGAGTGAAATCTAAACCATATGGCGATGAAGGAAGTCATGCCGATGGTCGCGCCCAGTTGAAGATATGACATGTCATAGCGTCGGGAATACAAATAAGGGGTCACGCCGATTGATTGTTCGCGCCATAAAAACATTAAGGTCGCCCAGACATTTCAAAATTCACGCCGATAAGAGGAGTTATGGCGATGTGACATTTCACAGCGATGAACATTGAATTGATCAGATGATTAAATACAAACGGCTACGAAATTTCTATGATCATTATAGTTGCAAAAAACTGTCCGAGAAGAGAATACAGAAGAGCTCTTAAGGCGAAAGCAGAGGATTCCAATTCCAGCCACCAAATGACAGGTACATATACACAAACCACTGTATAGCCTGTATTTAAATTCTCTGCCAAAGTTTTAAAATGGAAACTCTGGGGAGGGGAAAAGGCTGAAAGTTACAAGGGGAAACCAGTAAACCCAAGAAACAAAAAACTGAACAAACCCCTGAGGAGAAAGTAAAAGAGAGAAAACTGAACCAGGACCTAATTGATCAATTGCCTGGGTCAACTCCCAAGGCCAGAAGGTCTGCCCAACTCAGGGCAGAAGTGGAGAAATTAGAAGATAAACACAAACGCCTGGGAGATATCTGGACCCCAATTCGGGGATATGAACTTTTCAGATTCCACTACAATAGAAGGTTTAGGAATGCTCTTGTGTCAAACCCATGGCACATGAATTTAGGAAAACTGGTTGTACCCAATGTATTCCTGAATGTGGAACTCCTTCAGTTACTTGCCAGACACTATAATTCAAACCTGAGAGCCATCTGTAACCCACAGGGAGAACCAATTGTGCATTTGTCAAAAAATGCTATTTGTGAGGTGTTTGATTTAGATGATTTATGCACTGTCCCTATCATTTATGAAGATCTGGATAAGGATTATTGGAGAATGGACACAACTTACAATGGATGGAGGTTGCCCATTCATAGGCCCAGGGTTGAAGGAGAAGTGATGCCCTTAACTGAAAATGATGGCCCTCCCTTTCATGTAGCCATATTTGAACCATATATACAATATACCTATTACTCTGTAGGCCAAATCCTGGGTTCAGAGGTTCCTGAGTTCATGACTATTCCTCTGATGGTCATAGCCTCTGACATTCAGTGTCATAATGCAAGGCAATTTGATTATGCTTCCTATATTGCTAATAGAATGGACTGTGGTCTATCTGCAATAAAAAATAGTGCTCCAGCATGCTCTTTTGAGCATTACTCAATGCTTATGCACAAGGTGTTATATTATGGCCAGGAGGTAGGGTTGTGGCCAAATGAGTTTCAAGTTGTTGCTGCAGATAAGAAAGGGGAAAAGATACCTGTACAACTGTGGACCAGAATTTGGGAAAGTAGATATGCCCATTCTAGCTATGCTCAATTTGAAGAGCATTGTGTAAAAGTACTGTATAGGTATTTTAATCACCCCTGTGAATATTCAATTTCAACTGAGATAAAAAGATTCCTCAGACCAAAAGATTTTGGTGGCCCCCCTACTGTCACTCATAATTGGGGAGACTGGTATTGTTTTGAGGATGCTACTATGATCAGAGTTTATGGTTTTGAAGATGCTCCATTCATATTGTCCAAGACTGTCCCTGACAGGCTTGCATATCTGGAGATAATCAGACAAATGCATTGTTCAAATGTGATGCATTTGAGTTCACATGACAAACAATCATTTATGCCCAGTACTTTATGTTTTGGAGATTTTACTGTAGTTTCTAAAGAAGGTTACAATCTCATTCTGGATAAATTAATGCATTATAACATGAAGACTGCTGAGATGAGAAAAGGATTTGACCCTGAAGGCTTTATTGATTCTGCAAGAAGAAAACAGAATCTCAATGGATACATGCACATACATTATCCACATGATGATGTCATTAGAAATTTAGAAGAAGCAGAAGTTGAATTAGTGGTAGAAAAATATAACAGGGATTTAGATGAAAAGAAAAAGCAGTTAGCAGCAATTGAGGTTGTATCCTCTGAGGATGAAGAACTGACAGGGCAAGAACAGCCACCAGATGAAAAGGTAGAGATGTCCAAGAGGAAAATGCAACAATATCAGCCTCATGTCGTACTACATGATGAGGAGGGGTCTGCTGATGAGGATCCACGCCAGACAGCCTATGATTCTTTCATTGCAGATGATAAGTTTATTCAATCAAAAGAATTTAAATCATTTTTATATAAATACAAAGGGAAAGAAATCAGAGAGTCAGTAGATGATGTCTCTGCTGATAATGAAAGACAATTATTAGATACGCTGAAGGAAACAATAGATAAAGAGATGCAAGACATGACACCTAGCAAGGGTAGACAGTTACTTAAAGATGCAGGGGTCATGATTTTTCCTGGTCTGGATTTAAATTCTGCTTTGGTTTTTGACAGTTTTTTGAATAACACAGATGATAAGTATAAACTTACTCCAGAAGGAGTTAATGAAGTATATATGGGAACAAGGTATAACAATGATGAAAATTCCCTGATGATATGGGCGTTATACCCTCCCCACAAGAAGACGGCCATCATTGATACTGAAAAGACTTTTGGCCAAGTGATGACTTTGAAAGCAGGGGAAACTGACCCTATAATTACAACAGACATTGGTATCAATGTTGCCAAATTGAATAAAGCACAAGCTCAAATGTTGATCAAAGAAAGGGATGCATACAAATTGAATTGTGAAAGACTGACAAAAGAAAATGATTACTTGAAGGATGCTGTTAAGAGTACTTTTGGCCAGTCCACAAAAAGAATAACTCAAGGTGAGAGCTCACAGGGCATTCAAGTGTTATCCCCTGATCAGGCAACCCAAATTCAGATGGATGCATTTGTTACAATACTGCAGAGCAGGTATGCAAACATGGTGCGGTGGTTAAACCAGTTTTTGGATAACTTCTCAGAGAATCATAAAGCAGTTCAAGAACATGAAAGACTTGAAAAGAGAATACGAGAAAAATTGACTGAGATACAAAATAGAAGTACTGCTAATAGTACAGATATCTCTGATGCAAAAGCATTTCTCAAACAGCATCAAAATTATTATGACAAACTTAAAGCTGATGCTAAGGAAGGAGATGATGCCTCAAACGCAGGAGTGCCCAGGATATTTAAAGACAATGGAGAGGTGAAGAGCAAGGAAGAATGGATTATTGATTGTCAAAGTATATTACACAAAGCCACAGGAGCTCTGAAAGACAAAGCCTCTACGTCTAAAGAAGTTTGCAAACAATTGGAGAGCATGATTACACTTGACATAATTACCAGAAGTGTTGTTCACCTTACTGATTCTCATCGTGAGCAGGATTACTTGGATTACTTGGCAAAAGTCTACTTGTGGCTAAATAGAGCCTAATCATAATTATGTTATAAATTGTTAATGTTTGTTGAAGTTCCCAAAAGACTTATTGAAGAGTCATGTCTCTTCATAGAAACATCTATATAGGCTCAAACAATTGGTGCTGAAAAATCATCAGCAGTAGAATATATTCAGATATATCATATATACAATGTTTCAAAATGACTATGTTGCATATTTTCTTTGAAGAAGAAGTTTGAAGTTCTCTGATTCAGTGGTTCTGCTTTGGTATCAGTTGTTTGTTAAGATTATTCAGTTGTGTGGCTGTCTCCATTTCTGCATTTCCTTGATATTCAGATTAAACATATCAAGTATATATTTGATCTGTCAATACACATTTGCTGTATCTGTGTGATTAAATAGGTTGGTATCCATTTGAGGAATTAAACCCTTCTGATTTAATTACAGTAGCCTGGAAGTATTAAGCTTGGATTACTAAGTAGGGCCATACAATTAGATTGCCATTCTGTCTCCAGTAAATATTATCTGTTAATCTTGTCTATTCATTTCATTTGGTTCCTTCAAGTAAGGATTAAAGTACCTTCTGGTGAATTATAAGATATCTGATTTTATTTGGTTGGATTATCAAGAAGAGTCTGTCAGTCATTTACTTGCACGTTTATACCAGCTATAAACTAAAACTGTGCCAAACAACTAGAATTATTACCATTAGGAAACCATTAGTCCTGGTCCTTCAAACTGACTCTGTTACCCAACAAGGCACTAGTCCTTAAAACCTTTTACCTTGATATTGCTTATACAATTCTTACCAGTCACTCATTAGACATTAAACCTAAAATCAGTCAGCAAGCATTTCATCTATCCTACATCTTGTGCCATTGTAGATAGATTTAGTTAGTCCAAGCATTCACATTCAATCTGCTTTAATTTTCCAAGGTTTACCCACCTAGGTGTAGAAAGACCTAAAGTGAAGGAAATCATCTAACCTTAACGTTTGATTTCATCAAGTTAGTTCAGAAACATTGCCAATCTAAACATAGAGCTTGGCATCCCCTTAGGATTGGCAACCTGCATTTCTGAGACCTAACAAATTGGCGACTCTACTGGGGAACTAGTAAAAGACCTTAGAAATTAATCCTTTCTTTCATAGAGTCATTTCAAATTTAAGTTGGTAACTCTGCTGGTGACAGGAACCCTACAGATAAAATATAAACTGTTCCTATTTAATAGGTGGCGACTCTAGTTACAATTATAAAGAATTCAAATGGATGCTAGGAGATCCAAGATAGAAGGTAGAAATTTGCAGTCATCTCCACCACTTAGAAACATTTCCAAAAGAAATGTGAATCCAAAGCATTCCCACCAAGATAATAATCTGGACATCCAAGACAATGATTCAGAACAAAATATATCAATTCACAACAAATTCACACCTCTGCATGATTCAAACGAGAACCTCAGTGGAGCAACTGATGATATTTTGGCAAGGTACAGACCCACTCCTCAAGCACAGCGAGATCATGATGCAAAGGTCATGAGGGATATTGATAGGAACCAAGCTGAACATGATTTCAAGATATCATTTGATCAGGGAGAAGAGATAGGGTATGAATTTTCAAATCAAGGAATGAATGATAATCCAGAACATCAGGAAATAAATAATCAGGACATGAGTGAAGAGCAACAGGAAATACTCATGCTCCGAAAGGAACTTGAAAGGTACAAGATACAGGAAGAAAGGGAGTTGTTGCAGCAAGAAATTCAACAGAGGAAAAATAAAGCCAAAACAGCTCCCCCAAAATATGTAACCCCGCATAGAGGGAATATTTCAAGAAATACACAGCAAAATACAAGTGGTGCTCAAAACTCACATGCTTCTGGAAGTCATCAGAACACTATTCCCCAAAACCCTAGACCACCTCCCATACGTAATGTATCTCAACACATAGTAAATACCTACCCACCCCCTGGTCAACAATACTATAGACCACAAAATCATCACACAAACCCCCACATGAACCAACATCAACAATATGCATATCATCAGCCACCAGGTGGATACAATTATTATCCCAATCCACCACCTTTGAATTTCCCACCCCAAAACCTTGCAAATATATGCAGTCAATTTGATTTAACTGGATATCAGCTATATCCATATCCTATGGATAGTACTTGGAGAAATATGGTTCCCAAGTTTACTGGAAATAATGCAATATCTGCGGAAGATCATATCAGAAGTTTTAATGCTTTTGTACAGGATATTGGTATGGATTGGGAAGACATTAGAATGAGGTTATTTATGATGTCCCTCACTGAAGATGCCAGAGATTGGTTTAACAGCTTGCCTGACGCATCAATCAATTCAATAACTGATTTCCATAACCAGTTTAAGGATCAGTATGGTAACCAATATGCTCCTGAGTTTGCACTACATGAATTAATAAGTATACAGAAGTATCAAAATGAGTCAGTATTTGATTTCAACTTGAAGTTTTCCAAGCTACATAATAAGGTACCACATGGGGCTAAGTTATCGGACCAGGCAGCACTAAGTATCTATATGAAAGCATTTGACCCTAAAACAGGGTATGAACTTAGAAACAGGTGTCCTGCAACCTTGGCCGAAGCATAGAAAGTGGCCATAACTATTGAAAATAATAGGAAGGCTGCAGGAATGGTCAGTAAGAGGGATAATCATAGAAATCCTCAGAATCCAAATGTTCAACAAACTAAACCAGAGGGTCAGCATAGACATGATAGACCTAGGTTACATGATATGCCCTACAATACAAATTGGAAGGATGGAACACCTATCGATAATAACAGAAAGCAACCATATGGAAAAGATACTCCTGAGCCCCTGAAAAGAAACATGGCACACATGGCAGAAAATAAGCCTTGGTGTTTTGTATGTAATTTACCACATTTATCTGAATACTGTGAGGTAGCTAAATCCATACAGCAAGAGGAAATGCTATACAACTATAGGGATAATCATACCATCAATATGATGCAGGATACACCATGTGTGGTGATAGAAGATTATTCTTCAGAAGAAGAAGAAGGATATGAGTATGATGTAGGGAACCAGAAGTATCATGTCAACATGGGAGAACAAGAGGTATTCTCAGACCAAGAAGATAGTTATAACAATAAGTCATATGGTCAATGGAGAAAACCTACTGAGGATGAGAGAGAAGCTCTCACAGTGGCTGCAGTGGCTCAAGCTCGACACACTTATAACTTAAGGAATAGAACAACAAATGTTGGGCAAGGAACTCTTGGAAGTGTATTTATAAAAGATCAGAATAACAAAGCGAATAACACAAAATCATCATATAAAGAACCAGAAAAGGGGGATAAAGGTAAAATGAAAGAAAATCAAGAAAAAGAGAACACAAAAATAGAAAAGAACGACCAGATCATAACCCATTCTTTTGACATTGCACATGCAGTATCTCAGGTGAAGATATCAGTCCCACTCCTAGAGATGATGAAAATAGATAAATATAGGAGTACAGTTGTCAAGATGATTTCTGATACACCAAATCCAAAACATAAAGGGTTTGAAAAAATAACAAATAATGTGCATCAAGAAAATTTCAAGATGCCTGAGGTATACCTTGGCGACACACTTACAAAAAATCCCTCGCAGGTAGACCCATTCTATACCACATTAGTAATCAAGAACAGGATAGTCAGAAATTGCATGATTGATTCAGGTGCTGCTATGAATATCATGCCTATAGCAGTTATGAAAGAATTGGGAATGTGGGTTGATACTACGTATGGCCAGTGTTATGCAATGGATAACAGATCTATTCCAGTAGTTGGTATCATGAAGGATGTAGAGATAAAACTTGCCTCACATCCTGAAGCCACTTATAACATTGACATTACGGTGGTTGACATCCCACCATATTATGGGATGCTTTTATCAAGGCAATGGGCTACAATGGCAGGAGGCAATGTTCAGTTAGATTTATCATATGCCACCATACCAGTGGGTGACAAGGAAATCAAATTGTGCAGAGAGCCAAGGTATGACAATATCATAGAAAGAATGGACCGGCATCAGGTGAATTTCTTTTGTGACACAGATTTGGGAGTTTTCAAAGTTGGAGAAACTACACCAGAGTTGCATAACACTGACCCAATACACACTGAATCTATGAAAGAAGAAAATGAGTTGTGGAAAATGTATTTTGATGGTGCATGCAGCAAAATAGGAAATGGGGCTGGAGTAATTTTCATTTCGCCAGGAGGTAAAACTTTTAAATACTCTTTCTTATTGACATTTGAATATACAAATAATGTAGCTGAGTATGAAGCCCTGCTCATTGGCCTAAACATAGCCACCAAACACAAAATAAAAAAGTTGGCTGTCTATGGTGATTCTGAATTGGTCATCTCCCAAATAAGAGAAAAATACTTATCTAAAAATAAAAGATTAAGACAGTACAGAAATGCAGTTTGGGATAGTGTTGAATTATTTGATGCCTTTTCAATCAGCTGGGTTGATAGGTCTAAAAACATTATGGCAGACTTTTTAGCAAACATTGCATTAAAGAGAGATGATGTCACATTGAGAGGAATCACAGAAGTTGAATTTAAAACTAGACCTACCATCCCTGATAATATACAGAACTGACAAGTATTTGATAGTGATGCTGATATAATCCATTTCTTGCATTGTGCTGATTATTATGAAAATCAAGAAATTGATTTCAGTGCATTTGTGGAGGAACATGATGGGAAGGAAACCCTTTTTGGCCAAGAAGTGGTCCAGTTGAAAACGAATAAGATACCCAAAGGACTTATTGCATTAGAAAAGACATTTGATGGCCATGACAGGTATAAAAAGAAAGACACACCAGTGGTACCTAGTAACCTTGAAGAAATCAATTTGGGGACACAAACAACTCCAAAAAATGTGTATATTGGAAGAAGTCTTGACCCAAAAATCAGAAGCAGACTTATCAACCTGCTCAGGAAGTATAGGCATGTGTTTGCTTGGTCATATGATGACCTAAAAGCATATAGAGAGGATCTATTTCAACATGAGATACCACTGAAGCAAGATGCTAAACCATTCAGACAGAAGCAGAGACCGATTAATCCTACGTTAGCCCCTAAAATGTTAGAGGAACTTACAAAGTTAAGGGATGGAGCTATAATCAAACCTATTAGACACTCTTCCTGGGTTTCAAACTTAGTGCCTGTCAGGAAAAAGAATGGTGACATTAGACTGTGTGTGGATTTCAGAAACTTGAATAAATCTTCCCTCAAAGATAATTATCCTCTTCCCAATATGGAGGCAATATTGCAGAAAGTCACTGGATGCGAATTATTGTCAATGATGGATGGTTTCTCCGGTTACAATCAGGTAAAGGTTAAGGAGTCTGAACAATTTAAGACTGCATTCACCACTCCATGGGGAACATATGTGTATTTGAGAATGCTATTCGGATTAACTAATGCTGGAGCAACATTCCAGAGAGCGATGGATGTAGCTTTTGCTGAATTGATCAATAAGATTATGATAGTATATCAAGACGACTTGACAGCATATTCTAAAAGGGCCGAAGATCATTGCACACATTTAGAACAAGTATTTATCAAAGCCCTAGAATATGGGATATCATTGAACCCTAAAAAATGCCATTTTGCAGTGACAGAAGGAAAATTGCTTGGCCATATAGTCTCGAAGGAAGGAGTTAAAATAGATCCTGAAAGGGTAAAAGCAATTGATCAGCTCCCTATTCCAAAGAATGTAAAAGCCATACAATCATTTTTTGGCCAGATAAATTTTGTCAGAAGATTTATACCAAATTTTGCAGAAATTGTTTGTCCTATATCAAGAATGCTGAAAAAGAACTCAGAAATAAAATGGACAACAGAAATACTAGAAGCATTTGGTAATATTAAGGAGGCAATCAAGCAAGCTCCAGTCTTAGTGTCCCCTGACTTCAGTAAAGCTTTCCAACTTTTCTCATTTGCTTCCTATCATACAGTAGCAGCAGTGTTATTACAGAAAAATAATGATGGATATGAACAGCCTATCTCATTCTTCAGCAAGTCCCTTCAGAATGCAGAGTTGAAGTATGACATTATTGAAAAACAAGCATATGCATTGGTAAAAGCAGTTAAAAATTTTAGACCATATTTGGTGGGAGCTAAAATCACAGCATATGTTCCTAATGCTGCAGTGAAGGATGTATTGGTCCAAACTGAAGTCACCGGCAGGAGATGTAGGTGGATCAATAGGATTCAAGAATTCAACATTGAAATCCAAATCACTAATTTGGTAAGGGGACAGGGTCTTGCCAAATTGATGACTGAAAGTAACCTAGAAGCCTCTCAGATATGTAGTGTTGATGCAAGTACCAGTATTGAACACAGTCCATGGTATACTGATATAATATATTATCTAAATCATATGAAATGTCCTGAAGGATATGATGATAACAAAAGGAGGACACTCAAACTACAAGCTTCAAAATATGTACTCATCAGTGGGGATCTTTATTGGAAAATAGAGATGGGATTCTACTATTATGCTTGGATGAATATCAGTCAAAACGTATTATGAAGGAGCTGCATGAAGGCATGTGTGGATGTCATTTCTCAGCGAAAACTACAGCCCACAAAATCCTGAGGGCAGGATATTATTGGCCTAAAGTTTTTAATGATTCATACCAGTACACTAGAAAGTGTGAAGCATGCCAGAAGTTCTCAGGCAAGTTAAAATATCAAGGAGCACTACCCTTAAAACCTATGCAGGTTGAGGTTCCATTTTATCAATGGGGTATTGATTTTATAGGTGAAATCTCAAAAAAATCAAGTGGAGGGCACAGATGGATTTTAGTAGCTGCTGATTACTTTACAAAATGGGTGGAAGCAATCCCTACCAAACAGGCTACAAGTAAAGTTGTGATCAATTTTCTAATGGATAATATTATATGCAGATTTGGTACTCCAGTAAGATTGATTACAGATAATGGGATGTGTTTTAGATCTGATGAATTCAAAGATTTTTGCAGTACACATGGTATCATTGTTTCTTATGCTGCTCCCTACCATCCACAGGCCAATGGACAAGCTGAATCAAGTAATAAGAGCCTCTTGAAAATCATTAAAAGAATGCTGGATAAAAATAAGAAAGCTTGGGATTCAAAATTGAGAATGGCAGTATGGGCTGATAGAATTACTATAAAAAGAGCAATTGGGAGATCTCCTTATGAGTCGGTATATGGAACACAAGCAAGATTACCATTGGACAATCTTATACCAGTGTATAAATTCATTCTCCAGGAAGACTTGAATATTCTTGAACCAATGGAGGAAAGGTTAGAACAATTGGCAGAGCTTGATGAAACAAGAAGAATAGCTCAGAGGCAGAATGTTAAACTACAATCACAGGTAAAATATCTCTTTGAAAAGAAGGCCAAAGACAGGAAGTTTGAAATAAATGATATGGTACTGATGTGGAATGCAAGATGTCAGGACAAAGGAAAACATGGAAAATTTGAAGCCCTGTGGTTGGGTCCTTTCGTTATCACTGGCAAAGGAGGTGATGATTCTTACTATGTACAGAATATGTCAGGAGAGGAGCAAGAATTGCCTGTACATGGGCAATATTTGAAGCAGTTCTTTTCATAAACATGTACAAAGAGAATTGAGCGTTGCCAGTGCATGGACAACCCTCTAATAATTCTCAAAATGTTTTATTCCATGCACAGTAGTCTAGGAATCATTCCCGATCCCCATCATTTGTTACTTTCCTTTTCCCATTTTCATAAAAACATCACCCCCAAATAAATAAAACATGTGGTCTACTTCCCCAGGAGATCTGGATCCTTGTCATACTCACAGGGAGTATACATCCCAGACAGAGCCACTGTTAGGACAGTAAAAATTTTAAAATTTTACTGTTTTCTCACTCCATCATGTTTGAACATAATCCTAAAAAATATCCCAAAAATCATAATAAAAATTTTATTCATCTCACAAGGTGTCTATAGATGAGCAGTGTTAAATTTCTTCAAGGCCAATCTATCGGCAAGATGTTGTGTTGTTTACACCGATACATAAGGAATCATTTGAAAATAACCATCGGCATGAGAATAGAGATCGGAAAGAGATTTATAGAAGTCACCGATGGAATAAGTGATACCGATGACTTTACATCGGCAAGAAAAGCGAGTGGTCATACCGATCGATATGACAGACAACTATCGGATGACCTTTTAAAAGTTTCCCCGACGGTATATATCATACCGATAAAGTATTTCGGCAAGAGTCTCACCGAACATCCTGCGGAGGTAATGAAGTGAACGACCATCGGCAAGAAGTAAACTATCAGGATAAGATACAAGGAAGTTTCCCATACTAAATGTCTTGACGATAAGAGAGCTTTCGGCAAGACTCACAGCGATACTATTATCTGTCGGGATGACTCAACATATCGGAACAAGGGAATTAGGTCTCGCCGATTCACAAGTCACAGCGATCAAAAGGTATCGGTGATACTTTGACATACTCTGCCCGATAAAGAATATGAAAGAACCATTGGTGAGTTGATTCGGATCCGGTTATCTTTTGAAAGCTATCCCGATAGTATGTTTCACTCCGATGGGTAGGCTCTATCGGCAAGACATTAAAATAGTCATTCCGATCCAAAGTAATATGACTATCGGTGGGACAACAAGAGTCGAGGAAACATAATTATGTTATCCCGATAGTATTAATCATCCCGATAAACAAATCATATCGGTAAGACTCATTACATCGGAGTGAAATCTAAACCATATGGCGATGAAGGAAGTCATGCCGATGGTCGCGCCCAGTTGAAGATATGACATGTCATAGCGTCGGGAATACAAATAAGGGGTCACGCCGATTGATTGTTCGCGCCATAAAAACATTAAGGTCGCCTAGACATTTCAAAATTCACGCCGATAAGAGGAGTTATGGCGATGTGACATTTCACAGCGATGAACATTGAATTGATCAGATGATTAAATACAAACGGCTACGAAATTTCTATGATCATTATAGTTGCAAAAAACCGTCCGAGAAGAGAATACAGAAGAGCTCTTAAGGCGAAAGCAGAGGATTCCAATTCCAGCCACCAAACGACAGGTACATATACACAAACCACTGTATAGCCTGTATTTAAATTCTCTGCCAAAGTTTTAAAATGGAAACTCCGGGGAAGGGAAAAGGCTGAAAGTTACAAGGGGAAACCAGTAAACCCAAGAAACAAAAAACTGAACAAACCCCTGAGGAGAAAGTAAAAGAGAGAAAACTGAACCAGGACCTAATTGATCAATTGCCTGGGTCAACTCCCAAGGCCAGAAGGTCTGTCCAACTCAGGGCAGAAGTGGAGAAATTAGAAGATAAACACAAACGCCTGGGAGATATCTGGACCCCAATTCGGGGATATGAACTTTTCAGATTCCACTACAATAGAAGGTTTAGGAATGCTCCTGTGTCAAACCCATGGCACATGAATTTAGGAAAACTGGTTGTACCCAATGTATTCCTGAATGTGGAACTCCTTCAGTTACTTGCCAGACATTATAATTCAAACCTGAGAGCCATCTGCAACCCACAGGGAGAACCAATTGTGCATTTGTCAAAAAATGCTATTTGTGAGGTGTTTGATTTAGATGATTTATGCACTGTCCCTATCATTTATGAAGATCTGGATAAGGAGTATTGGAGAATGGACACAACTTACAATGGATGGAGGTTGCCCATTCATAGGCCCAGGGTTGAAGGAGAAGTGATGCCCTTAACTGAAAATGATGGCCCTCCCTTTCATGTAGCCATATTTGAACCATATATACAATATACCTATTACTCTGTAGGCCAAATCCTGGGTTCAGAGGTTCCTAAGTTCATGACTATTCCTCTGATGGTCATAGCCTCTGACATTCAGTGTCATAATGCAAGGCAATTTGATTGTGCTTCCTATATTGCTAATAGAATGGACTGTGGTCTATCTGCAATAAAAAATAGTGCTCCAGCATGCTCTTTTGAGCATTACTCAATGCTTATGCACATGGTGTTATATTATGGCCAGGAGGTAGGGTTGTGGCCAAATGAGTTTCAAGTTGTTGCTGCAGATAAGAAAGGGGAAAAGATACCTGTACAACTGTGGACCAGAATTTGGGAAAGTAGATATGCCCATTCCAGCTATGCTCAATTTGAAGAGCATTGTGTAAAAGTACTGTACAGGTATTTTAATCACCCCTATGAATATTCAATTTCAACTGAGATAAAAAGATTCCTCAGACCAAAAGATTTTGGTGGCCCCCCTACTGTCACTCATAATTGGGGAGACTGGTATTGTTTTGAGGATGCTACTATGATTAGAGTTTATGGTTTTGAAGATGCTCCATTCATATTGTCCAAGACTGTCCCTGACAGGCTTGCATATCTGGAGATAATCAGACAAATGCATTGTTCAAATGTGATGCATTTGAGTTCACATGACAAACAATCATTTATGCCCAGTACTTTATGTTTTGGAGATTTTACTGTAGTTTCTAAAGAAGGTTACAATCTCATTCTGGATAAATTAATGCATTATAACATGAAGACTGCTGAGATGAGAAAAGGATTTGACCCTGAAGGCTTTATTGATTCTGCAAGAAGAAAACAGAATCTCAGTGGATACATGCACATACATTATCCACATGATGATGTCATTAGAAATTTAGAAGAAGCAGAAGTCGAATTAGTGGTAGAAAAATATAACAGGGATTTAGATGAAAAGAAAAAGCAGTTAGCAGCAATTGAGGTTGTATCCTCTGAGGATGAAGAACTGACAGGGCAAGAACAACCACCAGATGAAAAGGTAGAGATGTCCAAGAGGAAAATGCAACAATATCAGCCTCCTGTCATACTACATGATGAGGAGGGGTCTGCTGATGAGGATCCACGCCAGACAGCCTATGATTCTTTCATTGCAGATGATAAGTTTATTCAATCAATAGAATTTAAATCATTTTTATATAAATACAAAGGGAAAGAAATCAGAGAGTCAGTAGATGATGTCTCTGCTGATAATGAAAGACAATTATTAGATACGCTGAAGGAAACAGTAGATAAAGAGATGCAATACATGACACCTAGCAAGGGTAGACAGTTACTTAAAGATGCAGGGGTCATGATTTTTCCTGGTCTGGATTTAAATTCTGCTTTGGTTTTTGATAGTTTTTTGAATAACACAGATGATAAGTATAAACTTACTCCAGAAGGAGTTAATGAAGTATATATGGGAACAAGGTATAACAATGATGAAAATTCCCTGATGATATGGGCGTTATACCCTCCCCACAAGAAGATGGCCATCATTGATACTGAAAAGACTTTTGGCCACGTGATGACTTTGAAAGCAGGGGAAACTAACCCTATAATTACAGCAAACATTGGTATCAATGTTGCCAAATTGAATAAAGCACAAGCTCAAATGTTGATCAAAGAAAGGGATGCATACAAATTAAATTGTGAAAGACTGACAAAAGAAAATGATTACTTGAAGGATGCTGTTAAGAGTACTTTTGGCCAGTCCACAAAAAGAATAACTCAAGGTGAGAGCTCACAGGGCATTCAAGGTTATCCCCTGATCAGGCAACCCAAATTCAGATGGATGCATTTGTTACAATACTGCAGAGCAGGTATGCAAACATGGTGCGGTGGTTAAACCAGTTTTTGGATAACTTCTCAGAGAATCATAAAGCAGTTCAAGAACATGAAAGACTTGAAAAGAGAATACGAGAAAAATTGACTGAGATAGAAAACAGAAGTACTGATGATAGTACAGATATCTTTGATGCAAAAGCATTTCTCAAACAGCATCAAAATTATTATGACAAACTTAAAGCTGATGCTAAGGAAGGAGATGATGCCTCAAACGCAGGAGTGCCCAGGATATTTAAAGACAATGGAGAGGTGAAGAGCAAGGAAGAATGGATTATTGATTGTCAAAGTATATTACACAAAGCCACAGGAGCTCTGAAAGACAAAGCCTCTGCGTCTAAAGAAGTTTGCAAACAATTGGAGAGCATGATTACACTTGACATAATTACCAGAAGTGTTGTTCACCTTACTGATTCTCATCGTGAGCAGGATTACTTGGATTACTTGGCAAAAGTCTACTTGTGGCTAAATAGAGCCTAATCATAATTATGTTATAAATTGTTAATGTTTGTTGAAGTTCCCAAAAGACTTATTGAAGAGTCATGTCTCTTCATAGAAACATCTATATAGGCTCAAACAATTGGTGCTGAAAAATCATCAGCAGTAGAATATATTCAGATATATCATATATACAATGTTTCAAAATGACTATGTTGCATATTTTATTTGAAGAAGAAGTTTGAAGTTCTCTGATTCAGTGGTTCTACTTTGGTATCAGTTGTTTGTTAAGATTATTCAGTTGTGTGGCTGTCTCCATTTCTGCATTTCCTTGATATTCAGATTAAACATATCAAGTATATATTTGATCTGTCAATACACATTTGCTGTATCTGTGTGATTAAATAGGTTGGTATCCATTTGAGGAATTAAACCCTTCTGATTTAATTACAGTATCCTGGAAGTATTAAGCTTGGATTACTAAGTAGGGCCATACAATTAGATTGCCATTCTGTCTCCAGTAAATATTATCTGTTAATCTTGTCTATTCATTTCATTTGGTTCCTTCAAGTAAGGATTAAAGTACCTTCTGGTGAATTATAAGATATCTGATTTTATTTGGTTGGATTATCAAGAAGAGTCTGTCAGTCATTTACTTGCACATTTATACCAGCTATAAACTAAAACTGTGCCAAACAACTAGAATTATTACCATTAGGAAACCATTAGTCCTGGTCCTTCAAACTGACTCTGTTACCCAACAAGGCACTAGTCCTTAAAACCTTTTACCTTGATATTGCTTATACAATTCTTACCAGTCACTCATTAGACATTAAACCTAAAATCAGTCAGCAAGCATTTCATCTATCCTACATCTTGTGCCATTGTATATAGATTTAGTTAGTCCAAGCAATCACATTCAATCTGCTTTAATTTTCCAAGGTTTACCCACCTAGGTGTAGCAAGACCTAAAGTGAAGGAAATCATCTAACCTTAACGTTTGATTTCATCAAGTTAGTTCAGAAACGTTGCCAATCTAAACATAGAGCTTGGCATCCCCTTAGGATTGGCAACCTGCATTTCTGAGACCTAACAGCCTCCACCCACACCCGCGGATGTGGGTGGGGGCTCCGCCTCCCCCACACCCCCCGCCACACACACCTTACCCCCTTCCGAAACCCCAATCCTGGTTTCACCACTGCCCGCAGTACCACCGGAATCCCCCTTACCTCCGCTGCGGACCACGACCCGTGCTGCCTTCCACCGCCTCCTCCATGGTCACACACACCACTCCCCACACTTTCCTCCATGCACAGCACCCCCTCCGCCACACCTTCACCATCACCACCTCTCTCTGCCCTCTTCAAACCTCTGACCCACTGTAGTTTGGAGCGCCGCCGTGTTGTGCGTACTTCCATGGCTCCCTCAACCCTAAACCTGCACACACAAAAGAAAAAAGATAAGAGAGAGACCAAGCAAAACAAAACCAAGGAATTAGGGCGAAATACAAAAGAGATGAAAAAGGGAGATTAGGTTTTATTTGTGTGAAAACATGTTTGTAGATGGAAATTAGGGTAGTGGGGATAATAATTAAATTAGTAATTTGTTGTTGTTATTTATTTATTTAGGATTTCACTTTTTATGGGAAGTATATGGGAGGAAGTAGATTTTGGTTTTTATATTTCAAAACCTCCTTCCTTCACTTTTGCTTTCATTTACTCTTGAGGACTTTAAAATTGTTTTTTTTAATGAATTATATTACATATATATATAATATTAAGATAAGTGAACTTTATATTTGTCTTTTATATATATAATTTTTTTTTATATTATTTGAACCAATGAGGATATAAATATATACATAAATAATATTGTTGTTAATAAATAGGTAATTTCATTTAAAAAGATAAATAAATTTGATTGGTATAATTATTTTTAAAATACAAATGTATATCTTTGTTTGTGTTAACTATCTCTAGATAAAAAAAAGAATCTTTTTAGAGCAAAATTAAGTAGGGGTTATAAATTTATCCTTTCAATATTTTGTGACAATAATTAAATTTATAAGGGTGAATATGTATTCATATATATTTGAAATCGACGAATAAAATTGTGTTTTCGAAGTTGAATTAATTCCAAATGGAAAACCAGGGAATGAAGCAAATTAAATAAATAAATAAATATAATAGAGGTGAATTTGCGAGACAGTATTGATATAGATTGAGGGAACTAACTAAGGATAGATCGTTTTCAACAAATTCAAACTGAGTGTAAACCTAGTGAACGTCTTAAACAAAGATAGTAAATCCTGCGTAAGTGATCGGGTTACCGAGTAATTAGAGATATTAACCAAAACAGGTAGACTACGTAACCAAGTCAAGCGGTAGTGTAATGAAATTTCACTCACACCCGTAACGCGTTATGCTGCCAAAAATTCACTAGATTTTTAGGGTTTATTTATGTATTGTGTTATTTAATTTTAATCCACCATCCCAACTTAATCGCACGCCATCTTACCATCATAATTAATCTTTTTTTATTATCTAAGACAAGTTAGGGTTTGTTTTTTGAAATATTTTCACCTAGGAAACTAGGGTTCAAATTTAAACAGTATAACCCTAAGAGCGACACACTTTGTGCCGCATACCCCCTAGATGGCCTTCGCCATCATGATTACGTTGACATGTCTACGCCTATGCGTATTGCCACTGAGCACGCAGACGCATGCGAGGGGCTTCTTAGGGTTAGGGAGAAAAAATTTTCGTGGCCCGTGTCGTGACCACATGGCGAATGTGGTCGTGACACGGGTGTTTGTGTGTCACGTCTGCGCGGGAGATGCAGGCATGACATTTGGTATCAGAGCCTAGGTTTCTAAAACATTGGGCTTGTTTTAGGCACATTATTGTTTCTGCAACTATGATTGACTTGTGGCTACCTCGTTTTGTAGGATGCCTCCCAGACGAGTTTGGCGAGCGCAAACCCGCCGCACTCCACCCATAGAGGTACACATTGATTCATCAGTTGTGGGACCGGATCAGCCAGTCCCACCGGTACAGCCAGACCCACAGGTTCAGCCACTCCTACAGCCACAGCCAATTCCTTAGGCACCGCAGGCACCACCAGCCCCACCAGATATGGGACCACAGATATTACATGCCTTACAGGAAATCTTAGATAGGCTCCCACCGGCTGTAGTTGAGCCACGTGCAGAGCCACGTGTTGAGCCCCACGAGGATCTGTGAGAGGAGCCCCGTGTAGAGCCACAAGGGGCACCATGTGAGGAGCCTTACGTCGAGCTACCAGAGACAGAGGAGGTTGGTTCAACCAACAGGGCCTGTAGCAGGAGCCCCCCACATCAGGCTAGACAGGACGAGACAGTGCGTGTAGAGCACTTGGGTCACAGGCCTTATGAGTATCATGCAGATGAGCCTATCTAGGGGCACAGAGATAGAGGAGATCCCATTAGGGACATATTGAGGTTGAACCCTCCTACATTCATCGGGACCACAGAGGGAGCTAAGGCAGAGGCCTGGCTTATCAGTTTAGACAGGTGCTTCGTGTTACGTCCTTACGAGGGCAACATGAAGGCCCAGGTGGTAGTACACTTATTGCAGGATATAGTAGCTACCTGGTGGCGCACTGAGGAGTGCAAGCACCACCTATCTTTAGACACCCTCACATGGGAGACCTTCATTGAGCACTTCAATGTGCGCTACTTGTCAGACCATTACAGACAACATTGTATAGACGAGTTCCATGACCTTTAGTAGAGGGAACTTTCAGTGGCTCAGTATGAGGCTAGGTTTATAGAGTTATCTAGATATGCGAAGTATCTCCATGATGAGAAACTCATATGCATAAGTTTGTCAGAGGACTTAATCATAGTATAGCAGGGCATGTTCGAATGGCAGACCCCCAGACTTTGAGTGATGTTGCCGAGAAGGCATACATTGCTGAGGAGATTCAGGGACGAGGGTAGAGTTCTCGCCCTTAGTTTCAGGATCGAGGACAGCAGCAGCATTAGCAGAGTTTCTGTAGACCATCGTAGCCACCTCACAGAGGAGGATTCAGTTCAGCATCCTTACCTCCTAGACCCTCACAGCAGCAGCAGCAGAGAGCTAGGACACAGCAGAGGTCACCAGGGGGGACATAATAGGGGTTGGTAGCAGCAAGGCCCGTGTAGAGATCAGAGATAGTAGGGACCACCTGTGGGACCCACGAGGTCACAGCAGTCTTATAGGGGTTCACAGGGATCTACTGGCAGATCAAGACAGCAGCAGTCGAGTAGGACCCAGACTATACAGGTACAGGTTAGGGGCCCTTGTTATGTTTGTGGTGGAGCAAGACACCTAGCTAGAGAGTGTCCACAGGGTTATACAGCAGGGGGATAGCCTCGTGCAGGAGGTTCTGAGCAGACAATGGGTGATGTGGGTAGATCCCACCGTATGTTTGCAGCGGTAGATAACCGCAAGCAGATTTTCAGGCGTCAATGATTGAGATGTCAGGTATGATTGGGGGTAACCCCATTTCTATTCTCTTTGACTCTGGTGCTACTGATTCATTTATATCTCCATCGTTAGTGGAGCATTGCAGGCTAGTGGCCTCTAGGCAGGGTGATAGGTGGGTAGTTGAGTTGGCTTCAGGAGCCAAACTGACAGTAGATACCTTAGTCCATGATTGTGAGATTGCTTTGGGATCCTTCACTACAGTATGTGACCTTAGAGTCATGACATTAGGATCCTATGATGTGGTGTTGGGTATGGATTGGCTTGCGGCTCATCAAGCCAAGCTAGATTGTCGCCGAAAGGCGATCAACTGTTTAGATGATCATGGCACATCAGTTGAGATTGTGGGCATGTAGAAGCCCACTACAGTGCATATGATATCTGCTCAGCAGCTTAAGTGCTACATGCGGAAGGGATGTCAGATGTTCGCCATCACAATAAGCGATAGATCAGATGATGAGCTAGAGGCATCTTTAGATGATCATCCCATCCTTAGAGAGTTTGTCGATGTATTCCCAGTAGAGTTACCGGGGATGCCACCCCGACGTGAGGTAGACTTTCACATAGACCTAGTGCTGGGTGCTGAGCCAGTGTCTCGTGCACCCTACAGGATGACCACACATGAGCTCACTGAGCTCAAACTACAGTTGGAGGACTTGCTCAATAAGGGGCACATCTGATCGAGCGTTTCACCTTGGGGCACTTCTGTCATCTTCATGAAGAAGAAGGATGGGTCTCTTTGTTTGTGTATGAACTATAGACAGTTGAATAAGGTGACGGTGAAGAACCGTTATCCTCTGCCCAGGATTGATGACCTTTTCAACTAGATGCAGGGAGCCAGGGTGTTCTCTAAGATAGACCTAAAGTCCAGGTATCATCAGTTACACATTGCAGAGGCAGATATCCATAAGACTGCCTTTCAGGCTCATTATGGACACTATGAGTTCACAGTGGTTCCCTTCGGCTTGACGAACCCCCTGCAGTGTTCATGAGTCTCATGAACGGGGTATTTTGTACATATTTAGATCGGTTCGTGATCATATTTCTCGATGACATTTTGATCTACTCATGGACTGAGGAGGAGCATGAGGAGCACCTTCGTCAGGTTCTACAGTGCTTGCGAGAGCAGAAAATTTATGGGAATTTGGCGAAGTGTGCATTTTTCAAGACAGAGGTTCAGTATCTGGGGCATATCCTTTCCGGTGATGGGATCTCAGTAGACCCATCGAAGATCAGGGCTATCAGGGATTGGCCAGCTCCCACTAGTGTGACAGAGGTTAGGAGTTTCATGGGGTTAGCTGGTTATTACAGTCGTTTTGTTGAGGGCTTTTTTCAAATTGCGCACCCCATCACTTCCCTCCAACGAAAAGGGAAGAGCTTTCTTTGGACTGAGTAGTGTGAGAGGGCCTTCAGGGTCCTCAAGGAGCATCTTACCAGCGCTCCTATTTTAGCAGTTCCTGATCCTGCAGCAGATTTCATGGTTTACACGAATGCATCACTTGAGGGATTGGGAGTTGTACTTATGCAAGGTGGTAGAGTGATCGCGTATGAGTCACGGAAGCTCAAGACTCATGAGCTGAACTACCCCACGCATGACTTGGAGTTAGCAGCAGTGGTTCATGCTCTAGTCCGTTGGAGACATTTCTTGTTGGGCCGTCGCTTTGAGCTCCATTCCGATCATCACAACCTCTAGTATATCTTTACACAGCCAAATCTGAACGCCCGTCAGTGACGTTGGATGGAGTTCCTATGTGAGTATGACTTTGATGTCCACTACATCAAAGGGAAGGAGAACGTGGTTGCTGATGCATTGAGTCGGAGGTGCCACGAGCTCTTGACCTTGACTTTGCGAGTGGACTTGAGGGATCACATTATTCAGCATCTGCCAGAGGATGAGTGGTATCTTGAGGTGCAGCAGGAGATCAGTTCACAGAGGGCCCTTGTGGGCAAGTTTGCAGGGTATACACTCGACACAAATGGTTTACTTTGTCATCGACAGTGCATCTATGTACCCCGCGCAGGTGACCTGCACACTGTAGTGCTATCAGAGGCTCATAGAGCACCATATGCGGCACATCCGGGGGTGAAGAAGATGCATGCCGATCTTCAACAGCTGTATTATTGGGTAGGTATGAGATGAGATATAGCAGAGTTTGATGCTCGATGCCTTGAGTGCCAAAGGGTTAAGGCCGAGCATCAACATCTAGCAGGTCTCCTATACCCACATGATATACCTGAGTGGAAATGGGACACCATTTCCATGGATTTTATTGTTGATCTTCCTATGTCTTCGCGTCGCCATGATGCCATCATGGTGACAGTCGACAAGTTGACCAAGGTGGCTCATTTTTCTCCTGTGCGCACGACGTACAATGCGCCAGCTGTGGCGAGGGTATTCTTGGATGACATTGTGAGACTACATGGGGTACCCCGTCGCATCATCTCAGACAAAGATCCAATGTTCACTTCAGCATTCTGGGGAGCCTTACAGCAGGCATTGGGCACACAGCTCAATTTTAGCTCCACTTATCATCCCGAGACAGATGGACAGACAGAGCGGGTGAACCAGGTATTGGAGGACATGCTTTAGATGTATGTTATGGACCATTAGTCTAGATGGGAGGAGTACCTTTATCTAGTTGAGTTTGCCTACAATAATGGGCATCACAGCTCGTTAGGTATGCCTCCCTTTCAGGCTTTATACGGCAGACCTTGCAGGACACCATTGAGTTGGGATCGGATTGAGGACAAAGTCGCCATTGGTCTAGAGCTAGTTTAGGATATGGAGCAGCAGGTCACAGTGATTAGACAGAGGTTGCAGGAGGCATAGGATAGGCAGAAGAAGTATGCTGATGCTAAGAGGATAGATCGGAGCTTCTCAGTGGGAGATAGCGTATTCCTTAGAGTGCGCCACACAAGAGTCCAATCCATTATGGAAATGGCTCTAAGCTCGCACCACGGTTCGTAGGACCTTTTGAGATTTTGGAGCGGATAGGACCAGTTTCCTATTGTCTAGCATTGCGACCTAGCCTGTCACGTATCCACAATGTTTTTCATGTTTCTATTTTGAGACAATATATATCTGATGTATCTCACGTACTGGACTGGAGTGCTTTACAGGTAGAGGCAAACGGGTAGTTGGTGCTGGAGCCAATTCGCATATTGGCTCGTCAGACGCTGGGCCTTCGAGGTCAAGAGCTGGACCAAGTTAGGGTCCAGTGGGATCGATATGACGAGGTCACGGTGACTTGGGAGGATGCAGCTAGTTTGAGGGCACTCTATCCTCACCTTTTTGATGACTTCCAGGAGGAAGTTCAGTCTTAGGGGGGGAGGATGTGAGGCTGACTATTTTACCTCCCATATTTTGATCATTACGTTGTTCTGTAGATGACACTATCAGACCTTAGTGACCATGTTTCATTATGCAGACATGATGTTTTATCTCACTGATTTGATACATGTGATTTGATTCAGTCATAATGGATGATATGTTGTGGTTCGTTATATGGGATTTATATTAGATGTTATTTTGTTATGAGATTCTAGTTGTTTATGTGTTATGGATTAATTGACATATGATTTGATAATGCACTTTGATTTGGAGTTATGTAGTGATGTTTAATTCAATTGCGTGAAGTTAATTTCAGTTGCTTTAGCTATCACTTTTCATGACAGAACTGACACTTGATCGAGATGTGCAGGTTTTACTTTCCCTAGCCACGGGAAATCGGAGGTAGGATTCACAACATGTTATTCTCTATTAAGCTGGTCCATTCCCAAGAGGGATAAGGATCACGTGTGTAATTGAATGATGATTTATTGTACTTGGTTTAATTTTAATTATTTTTAAGCCTTAGTACCCCTTCTCTTTCTTATTTTGATTAATATTAAGTGTTGTAAAATTTTATTTTATTTATGTCAATTGGTATTTTTATTATTTTTTTTGGGCCATTTATATGTGGATTTTTAACCCTTCTCATGACCCCTAGGGTCCCAAAAGTTACCCTAGGTGGTCAACCATGAGTCTAGGGTCAACTTGGACCACCTAACCCTAGTTTTGACTCACCTTAGGTCACCCTAAACCATGGTGGAGTAAAAGTGACCAATTTGGGAAGAAGGAGGATGGGGATGGGCCTTACCTTGGGAAGAACTCATCTCCCATCCCTAAGTTTTGGGAATCATTCCCAAGGAAGACTAGGGAGGTCTCCAAGAGTCCTCCCAAACTCCCAAGTGAGTGGGAGCACCACTCAAGACCATTGTCTTCTTGAGATGTGAGTGGGAATCCAACTCACCATTTGTCCCCCTCCCACTTGTGTGGAAGCACAAGTGGGTGAGGTGGAGATGGAGGTAGAGTGAGAGGAGGACATTTGTCAACCTCTTACCTTCTCACTCTTACAAGTGGTTTTGGAGGAGGGAGTAAATGGTGACAAATGTCACCTTCCCATTCCCTCAAGGCCAAATGGATGGCCTATAATAGCTCCTCTTGTAGAGGAGTGGGGGTTCTTCTCTTCTAGTCTTTTTCCTTGCAATTGGAGACTTCTTGCAAAATTTGAATTTTCCTTTCTAGTTTGGAGGAGTTAGAGAAGGTTGGAGAAATTCTAAAAGTTGGAAGGCTTGGGAAGGCTTGGAGCTCTTCACCAATTTCTACTTCCATTGTCAAGGCCTTGAAGGTAGGCCTCTTAACTTGCTTCTTACTTTGCTTATATAATGTTCCATGTTTTTTTTTTTGGTTGTAAGTTTGTTTGCATTGTGATGTTTTTGCATTTGATGTGGGGTTGGGTGTTATGGTGAGAGCACCTCTAATGGAGGTAATGCTCAACTTGTATGGGTAGGGGAGAGGAACAATCCTTGGGGGCTCTCCCACAGTATGTGTTATGCCTTGAGGGCTTATTATCATTTGAGGAGGAGATAGCTATATGGCAAGAGTGCCATGCATATTGTTTTGTGATTCTTGTGGATTGTGGTGTTCTGGAATTTTGGCTTGAGGCTAGGAGTTGAGATTTTCTTTTCTTTTGGGAGCCCTTTTAAGTTGAGAGGTCTATTCCCTACCCTCACCTAACTCATTTACATGAGTTGAGTATTGTGTTAAGCCTTTAGGTTGTTTTGTGTGGATGTGTCTTGATTTCTGTTGTGGATTGATACTCGTATGTGAATTCGTACCTCCCTAGCTCGGGGGTGACCCACTTGTGGGTCTACGGTAGGGAGGAGAGCTTTCCTTTCTTAGTGGCTGGTCTTTTTATTGCCTTATTGATGTGTTTAGCTGCAGATTGTTAAGGGAAGAGATGAAGATGTTTGGGAGCTCCAGTTGGTGTTCATTTAGCCTCCTTGTGTTGGTTGTGGAGGCCAAGACCCAAGAGGCCTCTTTGTATTGTATTTTGCACAAGTTTATTTGGCCATTTTGCCATGCAGATGGCTGTAAACGATTGAATTTCCAAAGTAACTTTCTGTTAATGAGTCTAAAATAGATATTTCCTTTACTATGAAGTTAGCTTGAGTGGAGAAATGCATGGGAAAATAATCTTTAATACGTTTATGTCATTGTTCTTTCAAAAGGAATGTATGCATTGGTTGCAAAGTTGTAAAATTTTGTTATTTTGGAAGTTGAGAATAAATCCTCTATTACCATACTGTTAGTTATGAAATTTCAGTTTAGTTCATTTTATCATTTGACAGAAGGGAAAGAAAGAAAACTATTTTAGAAAGGGTATTAGTTTTGTCTATATTCCTTGTTCTCCTAATTACAAAGTTGAGAATTGGATGTTGTTTTAGATTGTTTTGTAACAAGTATTTCAGTACAAGTCTTGTGAAAATAAAACAAAAAAAAAAGAGAACGTTGTTGTTATGATTTGCTTGAAGAGGCAGTTTGGCTATTATGTAAAATAGATATTGTTTTTTTTCCTTTCTTTACCTTGTGAGCATGCTATGGTGCAAGTAAACCAAAAAATAATCAATCTCTTCGTATTCTTTTGAGTTCAATGCTGCTGTATTTCAAAGGAAACTTTTAGCTTGCATTTTTAAACAAAAAAAAAAATTAGATTACATGGATCTTGAAATTTCCCCATCTCTATAACTTGATTGGTGTTCTTGAAAATAAATTTGTACAGTAATGCAAATTAAATAACATTTTAGTTTTCTACCCTACAATAAATTTTGACATATATATATATATATATATATATATATATATATATATATATATATATATTCTGGGTTTATGTTGTTATTGTACTCTTAAACAAAATAGTGATGTCAATTAATTTGTATCTCTGCGAGGTTGACATTTATATAAAAATTTAAATGTTTTATGAAAGAAATTTTTTTTTTGCATTTTCAGGAGTTTGCTGTGCTTTTTTTTTTTAAAAAAAAACATATATAAATATATATACAGGTATATATATATATATATATATATATACGTTTACTTGTATATAATATATATATATATATATTATATCATTTTATTTAAAATAAATAAATAAATAAATAAACAAAAAAAAAGTAAGAGGGGTCGGACTGTGGGCAGCGCCCACAGTCCGTTAGGATTTACAATCATATGGGGGTGTTGGGGAGGCGGAGCCTCCACCCACACCCACAGGTGTGGGTGGGGGCTTCGCCTCCCCCACACCCCCCCCCCCGCCACACACACCTTACCCCCTTTCGAAACCCCAGTCCTGGTTTCACCGCCGCTCGCAGGACCACCAGAATCCCCCTTACCTCCGCTGCAGACCACGACCCGTGCTGCCTTCCACCGCCTCCTCCGCGATCACACACACCACTCCCCACACTTTCCTCCACGCGCAACACCCCCTCCGCCACACCTTCACCATCACCACCTCTCTTTGCCCTCTTCAAACCTCCGACCCACTGTAGTTTGGAGCACCGCCGTGTCGTGCCTACTTCCATGGCTCCCTCAACCCTAAACCTGCACACACAAAAGAGAAAAGATAAGAGAGAGACCAAGCAAAACAAAACCAAGGAATTAGGGCAACATACAAAAGAGATGAAAAAGGGAGATTAGGTTTTATTTGTGTGAAAACATGTTTGTAGATGGAAATTAGGGTAGTGGGGATAACAATTAAATTAGTAATTTGTTGTTGTTATTTATTTATTTATTTATTTATTTAGGATTTCACTTTTTATGGGAAGTATATGTGAGGAAGTAGATTTTGGTTTTTATATTTCAAAACCTCCTTCCTTCACTTTTGCTTTCATTTACTCTAGAGGACTTTAAAATTGTTTTTTTTAATGAATTATATTACATATATATATAATATTAAGATAAGTGAACTTTATATTTGTCTTTTATATATATAATTTTTTTTATATTATTTGAACCAATGAGGATATAAATATATACATAAATAATATCGTTGTTAATAAATAGGTAATTTCATTTAAAAAGATAAATAAATTTGATTGGTATAATTATTTTTATAATACAAATGTATATCTCTGATTGTGTTAACTATCTCTAGATTAAAAAAGAAGAAGCTTTTTAGAGCAAAATTAAGTAGGGGTTATAAATTTATCCTTTCAATATTTTATGACAACAATTAAATTTATAAGGGTGCATATGTATTCATATATATTCGAAATCGACGAATAAAATTGTGTTTTCGGAGTTGAATTAATTCCAAATGGAAAACCAGGGAGTGAAGCAAATTAAATAAATAAATAAATATAATAGATGTGAATTTGCGGGACAGTATCGATATAGACTGAGGGAACTAACTAAGGATAGATCGTTTTCAATGAATTCAAACTGAGCGTAAACCTAGTGAACGTCTTAAACAAAGATAGTAAACCCTGCATAAGTGATCGGGTTACCAAGTATTTAGAGATATTAACCAAAATAGGTAGATTGCGTAACCAAGTCAAGCGATAGTGTAATGAAATTTCACTCACGCTCGTAACGCGTTATGCTGCCGAAAATTCACTAGATTTTTAGGGTTTATTTATGTGTTGTGTTATTTAATTTTAATCCACCATACCAACTTAATTGCACGCCATCTTGCCATCATAATTAATCTTTTTTTATTATCTAAGATAAGTTAGGGTTTGTTTTTTGAAATCTTTTCACCTAGGAAACTAGGGTTCAGATTTAAACAGTCTAACCCTAAGAGCGACACACTTCGTGCCGCATACCCCCTAGACGGCCTTCACCATCACGATTATGTTGACATGTCTATGCCTATGCATATTGCCACCGAGTACGCAGATGCGTGCGAGGGGCTTCTTAGGGTTAGGGAGAAAAATTTTCCATGGCTCGTGTTGTGACCACATGGCGAATGTGGTCGTGACACGGGCGTTTGTGTGTCACGTCCGCGTGGGAGATGCGGGCATGACATTAGGTCCTTAAGCTAGCTCATTGTTATTGATAAGGTGACCAAATCTAGAAAGCATTTGTTATTTGCAAGGTTTTGTGTTAAAGTTGTTGTTGATAAGATGCTTCCCTCTTTGATTACCTTATCCTCTAAGTTGGGTGATTGGTTGCAACAAATTGTGTATGAGGATTCCTTGATGTTTTGTGAACATTACCACATGCCTAGCCATGCTACTACTAGGTGTAGGTCTTGTAAATGAAAGCAATGTCACAAGGAGAATTAGGATTAGTTGGAGTCGTCTCTTCCCCGAGGTCTAGATGTGGTTCTCTTAGGGCATTAAGGGGAGGTTGTTGGTTCTCTTATGGATAAGATGAATTCAAATGATGTTATTCTTGTATTTGAGAGCGGATCTCATCTTGTGGAGAGAAATTTAGAGAACATTTGTATGGAGATGTCTAGTAGGGAGACCCTAGGTGAGGTTTCGACCCTCAACCCTTCTCTTGAGTCTCAACATTCACTCACTAAGTTGGCCTCTAATAAGGAAAATAAGATGATGATGTACGTCAAAATGCACTCTAATGACCCCTTACTCCCTTTGAATTCTTTCTTGGCTCTTAGAAATGGGAATTCTGCCAGAGAGCATCACAGATTGTCAAAGGATAAGGTTGTTTGTGGGACTCAGAGTTCCTAGAAGAGATTCAACTTCAACTCGCCTTAAAGTGATGGATCCACTGTTGTTTTTGGGTAGTTTGCTTAGTTTGTTCCTCTTTGCTAGGTTACTGGTGGGGTGCTTCATGTTGTTTGTTCCTTCTTGTTGCTCCATGTTGATGTATTGGTTTCTTTGATTTGTCTCTTCTCATCTTTGTACAAGAGTGGGACCCTCTTAAAATCCCTCATTCTAGTTCATAGCTTCAATCAAAAGCATTTACTCATAATCAAGAAATACACAACCCTAGAAATGTAATTTGAAACTTTTGGTGTGCATGTCAAGGGGTAATGGTTAGAGCCCAAGAATCTCACTAATAGAATTAAGAATTTTGATTTTGAAATTGGGGTACTAAATCGCCAAAACAAAAACCCTAGGAATTGGGTCAATATTAATCTCAAGTGAAGAATTGTTCATAAGGGGATTAGGTTTAAGGTCAATGAGTGCACCAGAAAGATCAAAATAAATTTTAAAATCATATAATAATATGTACAAAATATGACAAACATAAAGAGGAAATATACACTTTTTTCCTCTCCAATTAATTATAAACATAACAATGTAATATACACTTTTCTCCTCTCCAATTAAATATCTATATCTAGCCCACATGAAAAGTCCATATCAATATTATATCCAAGCTCACTTGAAAAGTCAAAAGTTTCATTTTTAATTAAAAATTTTAAAATGTAAGGTGTGATTCTATCGGAATCTAATAAATGCACATCATGGGGTGCTTTGTCAATGGGGGAGCGCACGATTTTTCACGAAGACCAAATTAAATTATTGAAACCAATAATTTATCCGTTACACAAGGAAGACTTTCTCTCGTTTGATTTTAATATGTTATGGGGTGAGGTTAAAACCTACATTATTGTGTAGTGAAGTGTTTTCATTACTTGAAGCTCGTGCTGCTGCAAATAACTCTTTCACACTTCCATCTCTGTTTTGCTACATCCTACTTACGGTCACAAATGGTCACTCAATGACTGAATTCTTCGGTCTTCTATCACCTATACATATCTTAGAATCTTGGGATTGCTTATTTCACATTTACAATAGTTATGTATGCTCTTCCAACCATGAACAAAAGTTGAAAGGACATAAGGAAAGGAAGAATGTAGAATTTTGAACAATGCCATGTTTGTTTCCTTGTTGGGGGATGAAATTGCTACTTTTAACAAATTGATAATTAGGAAGTTGTCTCGACAATTCTGACATTGTTATTGACACTATTTTCTTGTCTTAAAATATTTATTTTCTTTATTGGAAGTGTTCACCAAGTTATGATCTTCTTTGTCATGGAGTCGTAGTGCAACTTAACTCATTTTTTAATCCATTTTTGGATAACACCTCCCAGTACGGAGGCTTTTGGTCTCCAAAAGCTAGGTAGACTAAACAAATGAGGGATGTCCCCCTCAATAGATGACATGGTTGCCACTAAACATTGCACCACTCTAACCAAGAGCCTACAAATTTGTCTCCAAAAAAGGTGTTTGAACTATCATAGTGCTTGAACTAGTAGGAATAATTGTACCAACACTATTTTTCCTCCACTCAAGGGGAATGATCCTAGTGCTTCCATTGAACATCATCCTTGTTTGAAGATTATGGATATGAGATTTCTTAGACTTGCCCTTGTGGGCATCAAAATAAATTTCTAAGTTCTATCCATGATCAAGTGGTATTTGTTTTCCCATCAGTAAACACTTCTTTTGTACATGTAAGGACTACCAAAAAGAATTCCACACACATTTTATAAAACATCTAAAAGCACTTCATCAATATACTTCTAATTAACACCAAACTTCAATTTGCACTACCTAGTATTGGACAAATCAACACCCTTCTTGATCCACCATGTTGAATAGTTTCTAAACGAAGATTTCAACCAACTCTTGAGAAATGGTGTTAGCTTTAGAACATGAATAAAAAAGTGCATCAAATTTAACATTCTTGATTTGAGTCTTAATGTTGAACAAGTTTGTATGCTCATTTTTCTCTTTTGTTTAGGTATAAAAACTAATCTTCTTTGTCTTGCAGGATATTTTAGAACCAACCTTTGCACTACATTCTATTGGTGTTTTTACCTTTCATATTTTTCCCATGTGAATGCTTTTCTAGTTGTAGCTTCTAATAGGTTTTATTTGTATGATCATTAACATCACAATTATTTCAATATCTTGTAAAGTTTTGAACATGTGGCATTCACCTTATTAACCTTGGTTGCTCCTAGGTGTGCCTTTGAAGAGGAAGGTGGACCATCACCTCAAAGCAGTGAGCATGTGAGCATGCCTTAATGATGCTAGGTGTTTAGAGAGAAACATAGGCCTCTGAATATGGCTATGAAAGCCTTAGATGAACATCAAATCCTCCTCATCTTGCACATCATTGTCCATTTGGATAGCTCTTCTTTGAAAATCACTAGTGTATTCCTGCACACTTTGTCCTTTTTATTTAAAATATTTCCACTCCATAGACTTTATTCCTCTCTATGACATATTGAGTAAAATTGTTTTTCAATTTTTTTTATAGTTAAAGTGAGGGGTAAGGGACCTCTCCCTTTTTATTAGAAAAGTATGATTTTATAGAAAGATTATAGCCCCCCAAAATGGGTAGAGAAAATGCTTTCTCAGAGAAACATGACTAAAACTAATAAGCCAAATAAAAGAGACATATGACATATAGGTAAAAGTGCCAAATAGAATAAAGATATGCATGAGGACTTGAATAACTACATTATGTCTGATTCCTTCCCATCTATAACATCATGTGAGTGAAGAAGCATTTGATGTGGACCAAATTATTCCTATTTGATGTGTTCTTTCTTATGCTTCTACACATGAGTCCGAATTCCCTCATCGTCCCTTGTATCATTGGCCAATTATTGGGAGATATTTGTTCCTTGGTGAATCCAACTTCCTTGAATATCCATTTGCATGGGAGATTTGACCAAGGAGGGTGCTACCTCCCAAGGGATTGTGGAATATATTTTATCTCTCTTGTCCTATGATGAGTCCAGAGAAGGACATGATTCTACTTTTGTTGCTTTTACAAAGATATGATGGAGAGAATGTTTCCACCATGTGGCATTGCATACCAATTTGTGCATGTTGATAGGGAAATCAACAACAACATGATCTATATCATAGCATCTCAGGAAATAGAATGGCAACCCTTTATAGTCTAGGAGTTGAACCCAAGAGTGACTTGGAACTTTTAGGGTGATGTCTACAGGAAGATCCTTGGAGATATATAGATCTACTATAATTTGAGCATAAGTTATGTGAGTAAATACTAAAGTAACCTTATCTATAGGTATAATTTTATCTAACGAGTTATCAATAGATTTGAAGTAGGAGTCTAGCCAAAATTGAAGTGGAAGATTTGGAAGGCAGACCTAGATTGACATGACACTAAAAGGTTGTGGAGGGATTGAAAACTAAATGACATGGTTTTATCATGATAGTGTGTTAATCCCCAAACCAAAAATGATAAAAAAGGATAGAGTCCTAATCTTTGATAGATTCAAAATCTATAATGAAAAACCCTTGAGCATAGAGGTAGATTTCTAGACTATCTTCCATGATCAATTATGGGTTGTCAGTTATCCACTTGTTTAGATCTGGAAAGCTTAGCCAAAGATGGGTGAAACAACCAAGCAAGCCATGCACACAAAAAAGTTCTCACCTTCAAGTACTTCTTCACCAAATTTGGGCACATGAGAGCATTTAGCATAGTTGAGGGGATTGATTCCTTTTGAAACCTATGAACTCTTGACACCCTGCTCGGGCCTGAACTCAAAAGAAATCAAAAAAGTTTTTCTATGAAGATCATCACAAGAGCTGGGAACATTAGATGAAAAAGATTTAAAAGAAAATGTAGAAATATTGGAATAAACTTTTGAGTCATTCAAGAAAACATCCTTCAAGTGATTGGGTGAGGGCTCAATAGTTGACAAGGGAGTTGAAGCAGCTACTGCAGGCTCAAAGGAGGGCCCAAAAATGAAGCAGGCCTAAGAACTAATCGAACCTATGCTAACAATCAATTTATTACCCTACACAAAGGAGAAACCATCAACACCATATGATGTAGGAGCATCCTTGGTTCAAGAGCAATCTTGCATCAACCAAAAACATTTGCATTTCAGTTTGTTTTCTATTTAGTTTGTTTCCTTTCATTTTCTAGTTCAGTTCAGGCAGTTCAGTCAGTAGAAGTTTTTGTATTTTGGTCTGCATTCTACTGTAGTCGCATTTTAGACCTTGTGGAGCTAGACATAACATCTAGACATGTTCATCTACATCATATCCAAAATTCAGAGCATTTGGATCAAGTATCGAAAAGTTATCGCTATCAGAAGATCGACTATTTTCTCATAACAGAGCATCTTGACAGTGTCAGACACATCAGCTGAAGGAGAAGACTTGCGGAGCATTTCTCGACTTGTGGAGCCTAATGACACATCATTCAATGTTCTATGGTTCATGGCCGACATTCCCCGAGATCCGCATGTCATTCCATTCATTTGCAGAGGATTTCTATGCATTTAGGTCCGACCAATCTGTGTACACACGCTACAGTTCTTCATGGGAGTTTGTGATCTTCCTTGGCTGACACAAAGGAATCTTTTGTATCGAAGATGATATATGTTGATGTAATAGATCCTTAGGAAAGTAGTTCATGATAATAGCGATAGTTGATAGTTTAGATTTTATGCGAAGGAGCTTCAAAGCTATATCTTGTGCATATTCGGATATTCTATAATTAGGCTTGTGAGCCCAATTGTAAGCCCGCATGTTGCCGGCCAATCTGTATTTGAATTCTATGATATATTGAATAATTAAATCTACATTTGTTCCATATCTTTGAGTTATTTCCATTGTGTTTACTCTTGCTATACGGTCTGGACAGTTCATTCTGTGAACCCTCCTACTGTGACTAGACCAAGTGGTATCAAAGCGAAAGTTTAAATCTTTGGGAGCGAATTGAGCGAGGTTGGTGAGAGAATTCTGTAAGATCTTGCTGTGGACAGACCACCAAATTGAGGCAAGTTACTTGTGTCGCAACTGATCGACAATTGTGAGGCAGTTGTCACCTTATAGCCCGATCGCCGAACTAGAGGCAGTTTGCACTTGATCCTAGGAAGAATGCCACCGAGGAGAGTTGTTGTTGTTGGAACAATGGTTGGTAGGATGGATGAGATTATGGAAATGATGAAAACAATGCGAATTCGATTGGATGCTATTGAAAAAGATAGGCAAAGAGGATTGACATCGAGACCTAATGTTGAAAGTGATGATGAGGAAGAATTTCAATCTGTTGAACAAATTGGCGAAACCTTAGAAGGTGATGAAGAAGAAGAATCAGATCAAGTAAAGATGTTGCGAGCTATTTAAAAGATTGGAAAGAGACCTAGAGTTGATGTACCGAATTATACTGGTAATTTGAACCCTGAAGAATTGATTGACTGGATAAATGAAATGGAAGAATACTTTGAGTATGAAGAAGTTGAAGATCCAGAGAAGGTGAAATTTGCAAAGACAAAGTTGAAAGGACATGTTGCTATATGGTGGAAAGAAGTTTAGTTGGATAGAAATAGAAGGGGAAAAGAAAAAATTACAAAGTGGGATAAGATGGTGACAAAATTGAAGAATCAGTTTATACCTGTTGACTATGAGCTGGAACTGTTGAAAAGATTGCACAACTTGAGACAAAAGAAGAAATCTGTGAAGGAGTACATTGAAGAATTTCATAAGATGATTATAAGGATAGGACATAGTGAAGCAAGCAAGGAGAAAGTGGCTAGATACATCAATGGACTAAGATTGAACATTCAAGAAGAACTAAGTTTAGTAAGGATGACATCTTTGGAGGAAGCATATCAGTTTGCCCTGAAAGTTGAAGAGAAGCTGAATAAGAGGCATGATCAGAGACAGAGAGGAAGAGGCGGTAAATTTTAGAGAGGCAAAACATTTCCTGGAGGAGATAGATCACATCCGGAGTAGAACAGGTTTGACAACACATTTATGAAGGATGACAGAGATAATAATGCATACCGGAGTGATGACAAAAACTTTTACTGGAGAGGAAACCCTAATGAATACCGAAATGAAGGATACAAAAGAGAAGGACAAGGATTTAATATGAGAACATTTAGAGGCACTTGTTTTAAGTGTGGGGGTGAAGGACATAGAACATTTGAATGTAATCAAGGGAGTACAAGCAAGAGAACAGAGAATAGTGGAAGAGCAGCCTATGTGGAAGAAGAACCTGTTGGATCACCGAGTTCAGTTGGTAAACCAGAGAAAGGAGAATCACTTGTGATTAGGAGAGCACTATTTCAAGTAAAGACAAATGAAGAACCCCCGCAGAGGAAGAGTTTGTTTAGAACCAGATGCAAATCAGGAGGTAAATGTTGTAAAGTTGTAATTGATAGTGGTAGTTCAGATAATCTAGTCTCAGAGGAGATGGTGACTAAGTTGAAGTTGGAAAGATTGAAACACCCTAAGCCCTATCAGATAGCATGGATTCAGGATGATCATAAGGTATTGGTGAGTGAACAATGTTTGGTGAAATTTCATATTGGATCTTATCATGATGAAGTCTTGTGTGATATTATGCCTATGGATGTATGTCATATCTTGTTGGGTAGACCTTGGCAGTATGATAGAAAAACTATACATGATGGGAGAAAGAATACATACACTATAACATCAAATGCGAAGAGAATTACCTTGAATCCTTTGGAAGATGATCCTAAGGGTGAAGTATGTGGGAATGCTAGAATCTATTTGGTAGATGGAAGAAAATTTCTGGATGGTTTGAAACATGAGAAAATGTGTTATGCTTTGATTCCTAAGAAGCCTGAAGCATTAAAGAAGGAGACTAAAGAATCACACTCGGAGGAGATAACTGAGTTGCTGACAGAGTATGAATACATCATATTAGATAATGTACCTGATGGATTACGACCTATAAGGAGTATCAGTCATCACATGGATCTTATACCGGGAGCTAGTTTGCCTAACAAAGCAGCACATAGAATGACACCGATAGAGAATGAAGAATTGAATAGACAAATACAAGAATTATTGAGGAAAGGTTTGATCAGAGAAAGTTTGAGTCCTTGTGCAGTACTTGCAGTGTTAGCACCTAAGAAAGATGGAGAATGGAGAATGTTTACTGACTCTAGAGCCATAAACAAAATCATAGTTAAGTATAGATTTCCTTTATCAAGGATGGATGATATTATGGATTGTTTGAGTGGAGCAAGATATTTCACAAAGATAGATTTGAAGAGTGGATACCATCAGATCAAAATCAGAGAAGGAGATGAATGGAAGACTACTTTTAAGACAAATGAAGGATTGTATGAGTGGTTAGTGATGCCCTTTGGATTGATAAATGCACCTAGTACTTTCATGAGATTGATGAATGAAGTCTTGAAGGAATTCTTGGGTAATTTTGTTATTGTATATTTGGATGACATTTTGATTTTTAGTAAGATGAAAGAGGAACATTTGTGGCATATTAGACAAGTTTTGCACAGGTTGAGAGAAGAGAAATTGTTGATAAACATCAAGAAGTGTATTTTCATGAAGGAAGAACCAGTGTATTTGGGATTTGTGATTTCTGCAGAAGGATTGAAGATGGACCCTGAGAAGGTAAGAGCAATTGTTGAATGGCCTACACCAGAGAGCATTGGAGAGGTTAGATCATTTCATGGATTGGCTAGTTTCTACCAAAAGTTCATCAAAAATTTTAGTTTAGTATGCAACCCTATGACAGAGACAATGAGAGGTGATCGAAAAGACTTTAAGTGGACATTAGGAGTAGATAAAATTTTTGAGTTGTTGAAATAGAAGGTGACAGAGAAACCTGTTTTAGCCCTACCAGATTTCAATAAGGTATTTCAAGCTGATTGTGATGCAAGTGGAAATGCAATTGGAGCAGTGTTAAGTCAAGAAGGTAGACCTGTAACATATTTTAGTGAGAAGTTGAATGATGCAAGAAGAAGATATTTAGTTTATGATCAAGAGTTCTATGCCATAATTCAAGCCTTGAAGAAGTGGAGACATTACTTGTTTCCTAAGGAGTTTGTGTTGTATATAGATCATCAAGCTTTGTAGTATTTGAACAGTCAAGGTAAGTTGAATCAGAGACACATGAGATGGGTTGAGTTCATGCCGAGTTATACTTTTGTGTTGAAGCATAGGAGTGGTAAATCAAACGAAGTTGCAAATGCATTGAGTAGTAGAAGGAATTTGCTGACAAAGATGAGAATTGACTTATTGGAATTTGAAGAATTGAAGAACGTGTATGAGGGAGACACTAATTTTGTTGAACCTTGGAAAGCATGTAAGGAACATGTTGTGACAAATAGGAGTAAGTGGTTAGATTATTTCATTTAGGAAGATATGTTGTTCATAGAAAATCAGTTGTGCATACCTAGAAGTTCAATGAGAGGTAATTTGATCAAAGAGAAACACAATGGTGGATTGGTAGGACATTTTGGCATTGACAAGACAGTGGCATTGGTAAATGAAAACTACTATTGGCCTCAGATACATAAGGATGTTAGGAAGTTTGTGCAAAGTTGTAGAGTTTGTTAAGTTGCAAAAGGGAGTAGTCAGAATACTGGATTGTATAAACCTTTGATAGTACCAGAGAGACCTTGGGAAGGCATAAGCATGGATTTTGTGATGGGATTGCCTAAGACACAGAGAGGACATGATTTGATACTTGTAGTGGTAGACAGATTTTCAAAGATAGCTCATTCATACCTTGTAAGAAGATAACTGATGCAGTGCATGTAGCTGACCAATTTTTAAGGAGATTGTGAGATTGCATGGATTACCTAAGAGTATAATTTCAGACAGAGATGCTAGATTTTTAGGATATTTTTGGAAGACACTTTAGAAGAAGTTGAAGATAGATTTGAAGTTCAGTTTAGCTTTTCATCCACAGATTGATGGACAGGAAGAGGTAGTGATAGGAGTTTGGGAAACTCATTGAGATGTTTGATTAGAGAGAAGACAGGAAGTTGGGATTTGATTCTTTCACAAGCAGAGTTTGCATACAATAATTTAGTGAATAGGAGTATCGGAAGAACACCTTTTGAGGTTGTTACCAGAGTTAATCCTAGAGGAGTTGTAGAATTAAGAGATATCAATGCAGATGAAAAGAGAAGTGCAGAAGCATAAGAATTTGTAGAACATATGGTGACAGTGCATAATCAGGTAAAGAAGCATTTGGAAGAGATGAACAATAAATATAAGGAGCAAGCAGATGAAAAGAGAAGACATAAAGAATTTGCAATTGGAGATGAAGTGATGGTATACTTGAGAAAATAAAAATTTCTAGTTGGCACATATAACAAGTTGAAGATGAAGAAGTTTGGACCTTGTAAGATACTCAGAAAATTTGATTCAGGAAATGCATATGAAGTGGAACTACTAGAGACATTGAGTATATCACCTATTTTCAACATTGTAGACCTATATTAGTATCATGAAGCGGAGTTTAATGATAGCATGGAAGAAGACTTGAAGAAGTAGTTACCACAATGAGCACCGAAGCAGATTGAAGACATTTTGGATAGTAGAGTTGGATGTAGCACTAGAGGAAGACAATACAAAGAATATCTTGTGAAGTGGAAAGGTAGACTAGAAGAAGATTCATCATGGATTTCTTAGGTTGAGGTGAACCGCCTTGGTTTTCCTCTAGCCCCAACAAAGTGAGGGACTCACTATTTCAATAACCTCAGATGTCTGATGCAGGAGCATCCCTGGTTCAAGAGAAATCTTGCATCAACCAAAAACATTTGCATTTTAGTTTGTTTGCAGTTTAGTTTGTTTCCTTTCATTTTCCAGTTCAGTTTAGTCAGTAGCAGTTACTGTATTTTGGTCTGCATTCTACCACAGTCACATTTTAGACCTTGCAGAGCTAGACTTAACATCTAGACATGTTCATCTACATCATATCCAGAATTCAAAGCATTTGGATCAAGTACCAGAAAGTTATTGCTATCAGAAGATCGATTGTTTTCTCAGAACAGAGCATCCCGACAGTCTCAAACACATCAGTTGAAGGAGAAGACTTGCGGAGCATGTCTCAACTTGTGGAGCCTAATGACACATCATTCAATGTTCTATGGTTCATGTTTGAGCTTCCCCGAGATTCACACATCATTCCATTCATTTGCGGAGGATTTCTATGCATTTAGGTCTGACCTATCCGTGTACACACGCTACAGTTCTTCAAGGGAGTTTGTGATCTTCCTTGGCTGATGCAAAGGAATCTTTTGTATCGGAGATGATATATATTGATGTAATAGATCCTTAGGAAAGTAGTTCATGATAATAGCGATAGTTGATAGTTTATATTTTGCGCGAAGGAGCTTCAAAGCTATATCTTGTGCATATTCTAATATTCTATAATCATGCTTGTGAGCCCAATTGTAAGCCCACATGTTGTCGTCTGATTTGTATTTGAATTCTATGATATATTGAATGACTGAATCTACATTTGTTCCATATCTTTGAGTTATTTCCATTGTGTTTACTCTTGCTACACAGTCTGGACAGTTCATTCTGTGAACCCTCCTACCATGATTGCACCACCATAGCTACCACCATAGAAGAGTACAATCATTTCCTTTGGTTGATCTGGAGGAAGCTAAGGTTTTAGAAGTACATCAAGAAGAGAGTGGGAGCACCATTTTTATGCTTTTTTATTTTTTAATTATTTACTAAATTGATCCCATGAATTAATTAGAGAAAGTGTTCTCTCAAAGCCAAAGAATTTAAAAATAATTTTGAACCAAGTTAAAGCATGATTTACCATTATTTAATCAAGCAAAGTAAATATTTTGTTCTACGCTAAGGGTATACATACTAAAATATACCTCTAATTGTGCCAACCAATGATCAAGATTTTTTCCATCTACCTCTCCTTCAAATATGCTTATAATGTTAATCTTATCTTTAGCCTTAAGCTAAGGTATCTTTGGTAGACTTGTTTATCCATGGGATTTCTTTTCTTCTTTGATGCATGAGATTTCCCCTTTCTTTTGGTGTGTTACAATAAGAACAAACTATCCATGATGCTCTTTAATGTTTCCATTGACTTGAATGTGCTTGTTACATAAGCTTCTAACTCAAGGAAAGCTTCTAAATATCTTTTCATGCTTCTTAGTCATTTATTCCAACTACATGATTCAATGCCTCTTTAAGAATGCAAAAAATCTTCACCACTTGATCTTTTTGTAGGAATCAACTTGGAAAATAAATCACAACAACTTTCCATCAATGGATACAATTTCTCTAGTAGCAATCAAATTTATAAAATAGGATGGATATTCCAAAATGTAGCTTTTTCATTAAATATTTAAAAGGAGGATTGGCATACTATAAAATTTAATAGAATAATGGATAATGAAGGAACAAGAACAAGAAACAAAAGAATGGAATATAATGTTCTACTCCTAAGTTTAATCACTAGATCCCACACTTCCATCTCTCTTTTGTTACAACCTACTTACATTTATCAAATTCACTCAATGAGTGAATTTTTCAACTTTTTATTACCTATAAATATCTTGAATGCTTTGGATTTCTTATTCTATATTTAAATACTTATTTATGCTTGTACAATCCCAAACAGAGGTTGAAAGAACACAAGGAAGATGAAAATTGTGGAATTTAGAATGCATGACCATTTTCTTGTCATGGGATAAAAGCACCACTTTCAGTAGACCAATGATTATAAAATAGTTGCCTGTTAGAATTGGTAGTTGCATAATCACCCCTTGTTAGAATCTATGGTTTTGCATAGAAGCCAAAACACATCTATTTTGTGTCTTGAAACACTTGCTTCCTTCATTAAAAGTGTCCCTTTATTTATGATCATCTTCCTCACCGAGTTGTACAGTTCAACTTAACTATTATTTGGTTCTATTTTTAGATCTTAATGCATTATGAACTATTATTTTCTCTTTTTCAAGTCACCTAAATCAAACAATGGGTCATTTGAGGCCAACTATTCAATGTATCTAGGAGTTTTTCCTTTGGAAGGAGATAGCTTTGAAATGACATGTTGGACACCAAAAGTAAGAGGGATATCGAGATTTATTGAATTAACTTTCCTTTAAATATTGTAAAATAGAGTTTTTGAACAATTTGAATGATGTTTTAAGATTAAATTATTGTTTAGATATCATTATGGGGCTAGGAATGGGTTATGAACTATTTTTTCTCTTTTTTTAACCCACCTAACATCTACAATGGGTCATTTGGTGCCAACTATATATAGGAGAGTTTTTCCTTTAGAAAGGGGTCTTTTTTTTGTGGGGGGGGGGGGGGGGGGGGAAGAAGATGACTTTGGAAGGATATTTTTGGATGCCAGAAGGAAGAGAGGAAGAGTGATAACATTATCAAGCTATATTTCTTCTCTTCCTTCTTTCCCTTGAATTTTGATATTGAGAAAAGGTACATTTGGTGGTTTTTCATGTGAATGGTAAAAGATTTTGGTAATTGTTTACATTGATTACATTTTTAAATTAATGGAACTAGGGAATGTTCCTACTATGTGTTGTTTTTGTTTTGAATTTTCCTATTTGAATTAGAGGATGTTGAGACCCCAAGATGTATCTATTTTAAACCTATTCAAAGCATGACCCAAAAATGCATTTTTTTGGTTTGTTTCTTGTATTCAAGTCATTTTTTAACATGCCTTGGGTCCTTATATCCTATCATTTATTCCTGACTTGTATGTTATTCTATTGGTCTTAACAATAAGGTTATATTATAATGTCATTGTTCTTTAATAAAATGAGAAATATAACTCTATTGAATACATTGTTGGTTTGTATGATTGTAATGATCTATGAATATTTGAAATTGTGTAAGTGTTATGGGTGTTTTTACATTGGTGTTGACTATCACAAGCATAAAATCTAGTCATAAGGTTTTGGTGTCTATTTATGTCTCAATACTAGTTGCTTTAAGCTATTAGAACAACTTTGATATGCCATATTATACTTGAAATTTGTTTGGTTATAGCCCACTATTACCCTCTAGTTGTGTCAAACAAAATATAGTTCCCTTAAAACATCTATGTTGCTCTTTAAAAAATTGTTACAACTCTCTATGGGTATCATTTTATGGATGAATTGGTCATGCTTATGGTTGCACTATTACAAGTATTAATTGCATATGTTTCACATCATATAGATAAATAGCATGTCGAGGACATTTTGAAGTAAATGAAAATTTAGAAAGATTGCTTAAAGGAAGATTGGAAATAAAAGTTTTAGTTTGTTCTTATCATAAACAAGGTTAAACCTAACAAATTATTTTTTACTTGCTTAATAAAGAGATTAATATTATTTATTTGCAAATACTTAATGATGTCAATTGAGACAAGACAATCATAATTAAAGGTATACATTACATACTCATACCTATGTTAGAGACATAAAGGATGAAACTGCAACAACACCGTCAACATCCAATCTTTTTTGTAATATAAGAGGCATAACAACTAAACTCATTAGCCAAACAAACAATAACATGATTAATTAAGAAAATTAAGTATGCATATAATCAATAGCATTTCTATATTTGAAAATTCAAAATGAGATACAACTTACCTCAATATATCCTATGTCACAACTCCCACCACCAATAGGCAATCTAGATAATGGTCCATTAACCACCTATTCAACAACAATTTGTGTTTTCATGATTTCAATAGTGTTGAGAATACAAAATAACTACTAATTTGTAGTGATATATTAAAAATTTAACTATGAAACAATTGGGACTACAACACTCACTAGTGGAATGGTCGATAACATATCACCCTATAATGTTAGACCTTGAAATATATAAAAAATACACACTTTTAATTCAATTATAGAATTAATAATCAATTTACATGTTCAAATTCTAAACATAAAATGAAAAATATATTATTAATTCATATAAAAAATAACTTTGCATGACCACTAAACAAATTGTGCACTAACTCATTGGTGATGACCATATTATTTAATCCTCCATATTGTGGTGTTAGAACACTCTTTAATCTCTCAATACACATAGAATGGAAATAAGTGCATTTGTGGGGGGTGGCGCCCTTTGCACTTTATGGATCATGTTCTCCTCTAATGCAGATATTATCTAACACCTATAGAAAAAAAGTGGGGAATACCAACACTAGAACTAGATGGTTTTGCTACATGAGCATCTTCTGAACTATGAGACTAAGAAATCTATGTGTCATATTGTATAAGGGTTTTCATGAGAGTAGCAATGGCATGGAGGGTTTGCACCTCCATAGTCTCCTTGAGTAATGGTACCATCACATGATAAATATATTTTTGGACTAGCATTCTTGGTGGATGGTTTGCTGTCTGGAAAGCTTTGTTTCTATCTTGGGTAGAGCCTTTTCCTTGACCCTAAAACTCCCTAATATCATAATAATTAAGAATTTTATGGAGTACAAATTCACAATAGAGTTTTCTATGAAAATATAGGGGCACCTCATGGTTGTTACAAAGATGTTGGTCATAGATCATCCATCACTTGTCCTAAAAGTTATTTCTTATGTCAGTATGATTGCACCAATGGATAGGGAATCTCTTGGAATTCAATGCAAAGGATGCATTGGTTTTTACATCTATAAAAAGAGCACAAGTTTTGTCTTTTATTATTCCTTTTCTTTTGACTTCATCATAAGATAACTTTATCACATAAAATTGGCAAGATGACTCCCTATATCTTTCCCACTAATTAATTTGACCCATCAGTAAATCAACTTGATTCATCATTACTTCTAATGTATTTGCTAGTGATGTACGATGGGGGTTTGATGTCAATGCCTTCAATGTTTCAACCAATTTTGTACTTTTATTTTTGTTTTGCTCTAGTTGCCCTAAAAGATCTTCCTATCTTGTGGAGGATTTATGGGAATTGTTGGAGGAGATTTAGGTGGTGTGGGTTGTTTTCTTGGTAATTCCTCTTTCACATTAGGCTTGAAAGGTTAGGGTTCCTAAGAGTTGGTATGAAGAATTAAGAAAAATAATAAATTTATTCTACAAAATGAAAATTTATGAAAAATCAAAAGAAATTTTGATCTAAAAAAAATAAATCACTTGTCTCTTCTTCAATGCAACATTATGAAAAATGTAGAGAGGGACCTTGTAAATGCTTCCATTCACCAAAATGAACTCATAGGATAACATATTTTATGGTTTAAGGAATTTTGAGGTTGCAAGTTATGGCAAACCCATAGCCTGTGTTTTGCTTTTTCTAATGATATCCAAACACACACTTGTTATGCATCGTTCATAGTTTAGAAAGTACATATGTGTTTAAGAAAAATAACACTTTTGACCACTTTTTGGTCCCTCAAATTGGTGGACTCACCTAGGGGTGTAAAATTCATTTGGGAATAGAAATACATAGGGATTGAGTTCATATAAAATGAAGTATGTTGATACTATTTTGTAGTGGTTTGCTAAGTAGAATTGTAAACTAGTGAGTATTCCTTTATGGCCTATAGGCACTAGGATTTCATTGGAACAATCTACTAAGTTGGATGATTATTTTTAGGATATGTATAATGTTCCTTATGCTAGTTCTATTAGTACCCTAATGTATGCAATGGTTTGTACTAGACCAAATATTGCCCAAGCAATGAGAGTTCTTAGCAAGTTTATGTATAACCTTGGTAGAGAGCATTGGAATTATGTTAAAAGGGTATTTAGATATTTGCAAGAAACTTCTAATTATTATTTATATTATCATGGGACTAATGATGTGGGAAAGATGTTGGGCATACATGGATTTGTTGATTTAGATTGGGTTGATGACTTGGATAGCAAGAAGTCCACTAGTGGTTATGTGTTTTCTCTATTTGGTGGAAATGTTAGTTGTATAAGAGGCAACCCATAGTTAATTTATCTATGATAGAAGTAGAGTATATGGTTATTACACATGCTTGTGAAGAGGCAATTTTGTTATAGAGGTTGTTCTCAAGTATTGGTTTTAATTGCAAGTTTGTGAGAATCGGTTGTGAAAATCAGGGTGTTATTTATTGGGCCAAGAATCCCATGTACCATGCTCATACTAAGAATATAGATGTACAATATCACTTTTTTCACATATGGTTGAAAATGATGAGGTCTTGATATAGAAGGTAGATACTCTTGATAATGTTTCAAATTATCTTACAAAACTAGTGAGTACAAATAAGTTTTGTTAGTGTAGAGAGGCTATGGGCCTTGTCTCTCCTAGAACTTAATTCTTCTCTTATATTCCTCTTATGTATTTGCACTATAAATGTCAAGAGGGAGAATGTTGGGATTAGTTGATATCTACTTTGAAAATCCCTATGTTGAATATTTAATCATGTGTGTAGATCGATAATTAATGTATTTACCCTTAGTACATGTAAATGGGCTTAGTTGGATGCCCATGTGTGGTTGGGATAATGTTTATTTAATATTATTCTCTAGATTAAACATTTTTTGGTTACATAAATACATGGAAAGAGAAAACGAAGATGAATCTTGATCACTTTGGAAGATAAAGAGTCATGCTTTATAAATGGAGCATTCATGGAGTACTTGGGAGTTACAATTTAAATTCTTCTTGCGTAATGGTGAGGGTTACATAGTCAAAAGTTATTTTGGGAGATACTCTTCATGAATATGGGTATTGGGTTTTTTTCTTGTGGTAGTGGGGTGCCTAGTTTTGGGCCCATAGTTTTGACCACTAGTTTTGTAAACCATTTATGGTTTCTTGTTTATGTTTGCTCTATATATTAGAGGCATGGGATAGAGGTTTTATGGTATTGTAGGTAAAGTAATGTTATGGTAATGGAATTTTATTTGAATAAGGAGTTGGGTGGATTATATTATGTAACAATATTTATTTGATTTATACAAGCTCAAGGATCTCTTTGGTGGTGAAGTTTTTATCGAAAGGGCTTATCCATGTAAATTCTAGTGTTATGTGCATGCCATATAAGTTTTATAATTTTAATTTGTTGATTTATGTTCATACATGCTTCTCCTTATCATTTTAATGGTTAATCACATGCTACTTTAATTGTTCACTATTTATGTTAGTTTCCATAGTAGTAGTTTAACCTATTTCTCAACATTTATTACATTGGGGGTATTACACCATCCCCTTTATTGCATTGGTTGGAATTGCATCTTCCCTTTATATATTGCACCTTCACAGACATATCTTTCCAGTTAGGAGTATCATGCTTCCCCCTTTATTGTGGCTTCGTGCCATTATACTTACATACGTGTTCCTAGCCACTGAGTTCCACATCAACATCCTTTGCCCATATTGGGGGAAACATTATTATAATTGACCCTATCTCCAACCCATGTGCTTATCATGCTTATCTTTTGAGACATTTATATGGTCATTACACAATGCATTCTTATATAATAATTGTTATACATGCTTACATGATTATATGCTTACATGATGTTACTTTTCATGTAATGTTTTTCTCTCATCCTATAAATCCTTGTATTCCATTGATATAATCAATTATTGAGGAGGAATATCTTGTTGGTAACATTTTCATGTTGAGACATGCATATTGTTGCATGTGGTTATAAGGACCTATCTTTTGTTCTTTTGGAGAATACATACACAAAAGATACACCTACATGATCATATCCTTGAAGGGTCCATTATTTTATATGGACCCCATGGAAATATCATTTGATGTTTGAATATTTACTTTACATAGATGTTTGTGAATACTACATACTTTTAGATGCATGATCATTCTAGGATTCTCATGAATGTCAAAATGGGGGCAAAATGCAATGGTGAAATTTACATGCACATGTCATTTCCAATTTATTTTTGTGTTTATTTTAAGGGGAGTGCTTTAATACATAGACACATTGACAAATGGTGTAATATTTTATAAAGTTAGGCCCCTTTCCCTATGTTATACACCTACCCATCACACACATTCCTATACACTCACCCCTTTATCCCTCAACCATATTGCCACACATCCCATACATTTATCTTATTTTCTAATTCATCATACCTATACATGTTATCCATTGTGATCTATCCCCTTTCATGTTTTAAGATGAGTTCATGGTGGCAAGGATGTTCTTGTGATTGTAGATTCATCACTCCCAAATTCAAATTTTGGTTGACTCCCATCTATATACTTCTTTCCTATGGTTGAATAAACACAAGTTTGCATGATATGTTGCCACATCCTTGTATTTAAATGCATTCAATGCATTCATTCTAATAATCAGATATCTTAGCATTCCAAGTAATATCATTCACATTACACACTTGATTGGTGTGCTAAAAGGAATCTAGTTCTACTCAAACATTCTAGGAACATATGCATGACCAAATAATGTTTTTTTTGATCATTTGTATAGACTTCCATAAGTTAAGACCTAGGAGAACATGTCCCCTTGTGACATACTGACAACCTTACCAAGATATTTATAAAAACCCTAGTCCATCAGATATCAAAACATATAGAAGAAGTCAAAGAGAATTAGGTAAAGTAAAGAATAGATTTTTGTAGATCATACAATACAAGTTCATAGGTGCAAGACAAACTTTGGATCCATCCCTATATAGAGTCAAAAAATATTATGATTCGAAGGTGATTATCAAACTCTCATTTGTTGTTCTAGATCTTGAGGTATATCAGATTCAAATCTATTTTAGATTTGGTGCACTATTTAGTTTTAGAGCCAAAATACACTTGCTTCTATTTACAATTCCCACATTTAGTTAGTTGCACAAGTTATCATGATATCAATACCAATATTTATAATTAATTAGTCTAGGTTAATTGTACTTATGCATATGCATTGTATTGAATTAGCCTAGGCTACCCCTAAGAAAAGTTTATCTACCTAGTTTATTATACTACAAAACTAAAACAATTTTAAAAAATAGAGAAAACTAAAGAAGAAAAAGAATAAAGGAAATAACAAGTATAATTTCCACAATTGCCATTATTGTTATCATTATAAGAGGAATCATAATTTTCTTAATCATTAAAACTTATTAAACTAGTATACATCTATCTAAAAACACCAAAAATATTTGCTTTGAGTTATTTTATTTAATTAAGAGTTATTTTATTTTACTTTAGAACTATTTTATTTACTACATACATACATGAACAAAAAATTTTAATTTCAATTAAGAATTAATTTATTATATCTACATTGTTACTTTATTTTTATTTGACTTTGGTAGGTATTCATATTTTTAAAATTTTGATGTCTTTATATTTAAAAAATAAATAATAACTTTTTTTACTAAACAAAAGCTAATGAGTTCATTATTTTTTATAAGATAAGCTAGGAAAAGGGTCCCAGTCCCTTACAAACCAGAGAGTTCAGAAAACATAGCATAAAACATGACACAAAACATCAAGAAACAACAAACAAGAAGCATTGGTTGACTAAACCAATCTATACCAAGCAACACTACAGAAAGAAGAAAGTAAACAACCTAATAATAGCACAAAGAATAGCACCAGGACAACTCCAAACAATAGAAAATCACACCTTGTAGTGAGCAACCAGGGTTTCCCAATATTTGCACATAGTATTAAGTTTTTCCTCCCATTTAGTAGCACCCATGTCCCTCTGCAATTTAGTCTTTTTTAGCTTTTTCTTAGTCTGATTTTCTTCCTCTCAAATTTGTTTGCATTTCTTTAGCTCTACCTGAAGAATGAAAATCCCTGAGACAACTCTTCTCATCATGTCATCATTGACATTAACTAGTTCATTCATTGCCTCTTTGATTTTAATCAACCTATTTTGGAATGTTTTCATATTCTCATACATATTCTCCCACTTTTCATTACAACTGTCACAAATATGGTCTTTCTTAGTGTTTGTTCAAGCTTACTCATTTTAATAAGATCAACCAACTTGTTAGTCATCTTAGCCAAATTTTCACTACTTTTCATATCACTGCGGGCATCCTCCCTCATGACATATTCAAAAGTTTTATACTCCTCATTCTCCTCCTACTCAGCTTCCTCATTTTCCTCCTCAATTTCCTCTTTAGATTTATTAGGAGACAAAGATACAATGTCATCAAAATCCTTAAGGGGGGAATCAAACCCCCTTCATCCTCAAAGAGATCTTCCTTAGTACTTTGGGAATTGTAAGAGGGAACTAAAGCAGAGGTAATCTCTTGCACATTTGCATCATCTTCTTGATTGTCATCCTTACCAATAGAGCACCTCCCACCAATGATTCCTTGCAAAATGTCATTCCTGAGCTTCCCAAAAATGTCTTCACAACATGTGAAGAAAGGTACAATTCTTTGCTAGTGCATTTGAAAAGGAGAGAAATCATTTCTCCAAGAAATTTGATGTGGTCATTTAGATGAGCCAAGGTAGTGGTAGAGATAATCCATGAAATGAGAGATAATTGGATTGGTATGAGATTAGACTACCATTGCTAATTCAACCAATCACTCTTGTACATGTGAATAATGAAGAATTTACAGAAGAGTTTCAAAGATAAAAAACCAAGGTAATAGTTGGCAAAGGGTTTATTGTTTCTCCAAGGGAATCGAATGCCAAAACACATCGAATTTATGATAACAATGATAAATTTGAAGAATTTAGCAAGAGGAGAGAAGCAGAGAGGCAGAGTACAATAGTAGAATCTTCACAGCATAGAACAAGAGGACCTACACAATCTTAGGAGTGGGAGAAAATGATGAGATCTATTTTTACCAAACAAGACTCTACAATGCCAGAAGGATAGACTATGGAAAGGAAGGAAGGAAGGAAAGAGCTTTGGACAAAATAATAATGGCATTGGAAGACATGTTTCAGAAACAACTCTGGAAGAGTCTTGACAGGGCACCAAAAGTCATGTTTCAGAACAACTCTAGAAGAGTCTCAACAGAAAGAAGTATTTCTTATTTTGAACACTTGTCCCCCTAATTTGCAACAATAGAAGTTATTTGCAAATATAGTCCAAAAATGTTTTGAAAGTGTCCTGCATGATAAGACTCCTACTGGGAGTTAACTTCAATAGTTTTGTTATTATTTACAAATTGAACTCTATGTCATTTATGATTTTTAGTTGAAAAACTTTAAAGTAGCAATACTGCATGAACTACACTAGACTAGATTATAGGCATAATCTTAGCATTGAGTATCTAGGATATATAGCATTGTACTTTTTATTTGACAAATATAGAGAAGATAGACAATTTTGTTGCAAGTATGGGCCTAATCGGTGTTGTCGTTGATGTCAACATACTCCTGTTGCATTGATGATAAGGATTGGATGAGCTGTATGCTAAAGATATTGAGAAAATTAGTCCTATTAGGAACAAAGAAGAACAGTGAGGTAAAGATCCCAGCTTAGATGAAGATAAGAGGATGTGCATCAAAGGGTTTGTAGATGTGTCTTAAGATGATCTAGTAAAGATTTCAGAGGTCCGCATAAAGATCTAAAGAAGTTATGGCCACTTAAGTAAAACTAGTTCTGGCAGATGTTCAGAGGTGATAGTGTGACATAGATAGGTCCGGTGAGATCCAGAAATGAAACATCTTGTTCTATGGATTTGGTGGAGTGTTTAGGAAGTCAATGTGAATTGACAACTCAATTGGTTCATGGTCTGGAGGTCCGCAAGCATCTATTCCATTATGACAGTGATGATAGACTGTGTTCTTGAGGTTTTGGATGAAGAAGAGAAGGATTTCAGTAAGCATATGTAGTGTGGATGTTCTTGGTGATTCGGGCAAACTTGTGGACGTCTTTGGATCATGTCTAATTCATGTTGGTGGTCCGCATTGGAGTTTGAGCTCGTAATTGAAGAATAACTTCCGGATGATGGTGTTCTTCCCAAGTTTGGTTGACCGGATAAGTTACACTTCCTACGGATGATCTTGAAGATGTTATGTGAAGATTGGCATGTTCCTAAATGAAGATTGAAGTCTCAGATCTGTGTGGCCGATAATGTGTTGATCCGTGTGAAGTCTTTTTGTAACTAGTCATGTTGTATTTATGTATTTGCTCTGTAATGTATGCCGACTTGGATGATCATCCCTAAATCAATGTCTTGTATAAATAAGGAATTGTAAAGTCAATTCAAATGTGTCTTGTGGAGATGAGAGTGTGGTAGAGAGGAGAAGAGCGAAAGGCAGAGAAGAAGTATTGGGCTTAAATGGAACTGACTTAAGCATGGTGAAGATACTATTCTTCAGTTCAAGTATGTAATACTTATTATGCTGTAGATAATGTGTCTCCTATAGGCAGTGAGCCTCTTGTGAGCAGTGTGCTCGGGTAGTGAGCCCTAATTGGCATGTGCCATTTTGTTCTTTCTATTCTTCTAAGAGAGAATACAATCTTGGGTTAGTCACCCCGTGGTTTTTCCCTTAACTGGGTTTCCACGTCAAAACCTTGGTGTCTTATGTGTTAATATGTTTCTGCTCTTGATTTAATGCATTATGTTTCCATGATTGACTTATTATCATCCTATTGAATTACAAGTGGATTTAAGTATTTAATTGAAAGAAAGTTTTAGACAACTGATTCACCCCCCTCTCAGTTGTCTGTCCTGAATCTAATAATTGGTATCAGAGCTAAGTTCCTCTAAAAGAGCTTAACCGCTTGAGGAGATCCAGGATGTTGTCCTACAAGAAGGATAGTCTGAGGTTTGATGGAACCAATTTCACTCTTTGGAAAAGTCACATGGAATGTCACTTGCAATGTATGGGAATGCAGTATTGAATCATGGCTTCAAAGAAGTATACTCCTCCACATAATGGTCTGAAAACCATAGATGAAATCAGAGATGCTAAAAATAATCTGCAAACTAAAGAAGCTCTTCTAAGTGCCTTGTCTGATTCAGAACTAACAAATGTAGTTAACCTACAAACTGCTTTTGAGATTTGGGAAAACTGGAACTTCTGCATGAAGGAGACAAGTATGTTAAATGTGCCAAGCTACAGAGTCTGAAAGGAAAATTTAAAAATTTGAAGATGAGAGAAGATGAAAATATCACTACATTTATGCCAAGAGTTAATGAGCTTGTTTGTGGTATTAGATGTGTTGGTGGAGTATTGGATGAAGATGAGATTGTTGGCAAAGTTCTCAGATCCCTTCTTGAATCTTATAAGTACAAGGTTGCTGCTATTGAAGAATTCAGATCTATTTTAGGTATCACAAGAGATCAATTGGTTGGTAAATTGGCTGCATTTGAATTGACTAAGTTTGGAGATGCCTCCCCCCAAGACTGAATCTGCATTCAAAGTGAGTGCCTCTCTAAAAGGAAAACAAAAGTTTGATCTGGGAGAAAACTCTTCAAGGAAACTATCATGGTATGAGAAAGAAAGAAAAGACCTAGAAGAAGATGAAGCAGAAGCTATTCAACTTGAAGCCCTTATTGCAAAAAGACTGCCAAGAGGATCAGGTAAGTATGAGGGGAAATTACCTTTTAAGCGTTTTAACTGCAATAAGATTGGTCATTTTTTCTCAAGGTGTCTGGAAAGATTTTCAAGGCCAAATCCTAACAGATCAAGGTTCCAAAAGAATTGTTACTATGCTCATGAAGATGATGATAATGAAGGAGTAGCATATGATGAATCAGAGATAGGAAACAAATCTGGAAGTGACTGGGTGTTTATTGCCATCAAAGAAGAAGATCCAATGCCCTCTGAATCTATCAATCATATAATTGTAGAAAGAGCTCTGGTTGCCCAAGTTGAAGAAAAGGATGATTGGGCCATTGACAGTGGATGCTCTCACCATATGACAGGTGACAAAAACAAGTTCATAGATTTGGAAAGGTATGAAGTGGAAGTGGTAAAGTTTGGTGATAACTCTACTGGCAGAATTAGAGGAAGAGGAACCATTTCTTTTGATGGAAAGAACAAAACCAGTAATGTATTGTATGTTGAAGGTTTTAAGCACAATCTTCTTAGTGTTGGATAGTTGGTGGACAAAGGCTATGATCTCTGATTCAAGAAAATGCAAGATCTTTGAAAGTTTCAGAACAGAGATTGCATTCAGTACTCAAACGAAAGGTAATATCTTCCATTTGGTTGGTACTGGTAAAAATTGTCTATTTGTTCAAATTGATCAGAGTTGGTTATGGCATAGGAGAATGTGTCATGTGAATTTTGATAATATCATCAAGATAAGCAACACTCAGGCTGTAAGAGATCTTCCAAGACTTGTGAAACCTACTAATAGCTTATGCAAAGAATGCCAGTTGGGTAAGTAGAGCAGAGTCACATTCAAAAGTAAGGAACAATCTTCTACTAGATTATTGGACCTAGTTCATACTGATTTATGTGGTCTGGAAAGAATCAGAAGTGTGCAAGGTGATAGATACTTCATGCTATTGATTGATGACTACTCCCGGATGATGTGGGTAACTTTTCTAAAAGAGAATCAGAAGCTCTTGAGAAATTCAAAATATTCAAGGCTATGGTAGAGAATGAAACAGGATTAAAATTAAAATGTCTGAGGTCTGATAGAGGTGGAGAATTCACATCCGGTGAGCTCATAGAATTCTGTGAGAAACATGGAATAAAAAGACAGCTGTTTGCTCCTAGGACTCCACATCAGAATGGAGTAGTGGAAAAAAAGAACTGGACCATCCAGGAAGCATCTAGAACCATGATGATGGAAGAAAATGTTCCTCAGATGTATTGGAGAGAAGCTGTAAGCACTGCAGTCTATACTCTCAATCGAGTACAAATTAGAAGCAATACCAGTAAGACTCCTTATGAACTTTGGTTCGGCATCACTCCCACTGTGAGGTATTTTAGAGTTTTTGGTAGCAAATGTTACATTAAGAGAGATGAATATTTAGGCAAATTTGATGCTAGAAGTGATGAAGGAATTTTCTTGGGCTATTCTACTCAAAGCAAAGCATACCGGTGTTATAACACGAGATTGAGGAAGATTATAGAAAGTACAAATGTGAAGGTTGATGAAGGGATTGAAAAACCCTCAAGGTTTTATGAATGTGATGAAGATGATTAGAATGATGTTTTGATCCAAGGAGTCCAAGCCCCTTTTGAGATTTAGATTCAGACTGATCTAGTAAATCAGGAAGAAGAGATAAGTTTGAATGAACCTGTTCAAGAATCAGAAGTGCATGAAACTCCCAAAGTTCCTAGGTATGTAAGACTGAATCACTCTAAAGTTTAGATCATAGGTGATAAAAGGAAAGGTGTACAAACAAGAAGGATTGCTCAAAATTCAAAAGAGTATTGTCTGATTTTAAAGATTGAACCTAAGACAGTGAATGAAGCTTACAATGATGAAAACTGGACTAAAGCAATGCAGGAAGAGCTGATGCAGATTGAGAAAAATCACACTTGGGATCTCGTTCCCAGACCTAAAAACAAGAATGTGATTGTAACCAAATGGGTCTTCCGGAATACACTGAATGAAGATGGTGAAGTAATCAGAAACAAAGCCAGATTGGTCTGCAAGGGTTACTCCCAAGTAGAAGGAGTTGATTTTGAAGAAACTTTTACTCCGGTGGCAAGAATTGAAGCAGTCAGATTATTTCTTGCTTTTGTTGCCTTCAAGGATTTCAAAGTATATCACATGGATGTCAAATCTGCCTTCCTAAATGGTGACTTGGAAGAAGAAGTATACATTGAGCAACCGGATGGATTTCAATTGTCTGATCATGGTGATATGGTCTACAAGTTGAAGAAAGCTCTGTATGGACTAAAGCAAGCCCCAAAAGCCTGGTATGAAAGATTGGATAAGCATCTTTTGAAGATTGGTTTCAACAAAGGTACTGCTGATAGTAATTTGTACTTCAAAATTGATCATGAAAATATCTTGATTGTTGAAGTGTTTGTTGATGATATCATTTTTGGAGGAAGACGTAGTATGTGCAAGACTTTTGCAAATCAAATGAAAAGTGAATTTGAGATGTCCATGTTTGGGGAAATGAATTTCTTCTTGGGTCTACAAATCACTCAAACAAAGAAATGAATCTTCATTTCTCAGACCAAATATGTGAAAGAATTGTTGAAGAAATTTGGGATGGAAGACTCAAAGCCAATGAGTACTCCCATGGTAACTGGATGTAAGTTGAGCAAAGATGATGATTCTCCCAAGGCTGATCAGATAAAGTACAGGTCAATGATTGGAGGATTGTTGTATCTCACTCAAACTAGACCTGACATTATGAATGTTGTTGGTCTTGTTGTTAGATTCCAAGTTGATCCTAGAGAATCTCATGTCATGGCAATCAAGATTATTTTTAGATATCTAAAAGGGACAGTTGAGTATGGTCTATGGTATCCTAGAGATCATGATTTCTCTCTTCATGCATATACAGATGCAGATTGGGTAGGAGATGTGGATGACTGGAAGAGTACTAGTGGTGGAGCATTCTTTTTGGGAAAGAGATTGGTTTCTTCGCTGAGCAAGAAACAAGAGGCAATATCTCTGTCCACTGTAGAAGCATAATATATTGCAGCAGTAGGTAGCTGCACTCAAGTTTTGTGGATGAAGCAAATGCTAAGAGACATGAGAGTGGAGTATGAGGAGCCTATCACAATCTTCTGTGATAATTCAAGTGCAATAAATATATCTAAGAATCCGGTGTTACATTCAAAGACTAAACATATATCCATCAAGTTTCACTTTTTGAGAGAGCAAGTGAACAAGAATGAAGTCAAATTGGAGTTTGTACCTTCCAAGGATCAGATTGCAGATATTTTTACTAAACCTCTTCCTAAGGATTCTTTTGAGTATCTCAGGTAGAAGTTAGGGGTTATTACCCCTGCAATTCTGAATTAAGGTGCACTGATGTGCATTAGTCTGGTGGATCTCATAGTCATATCTTGTGGTCTAGACTGATGTTTTGGAAGCTGCCACTTAGGGGGATCAGCTGGTATGATTCTAAATTGGTGCAAGTATGTGCCCTTTACCATTGATGTCAAAGGGGGAGAGAAGACATGTGAAAAACAAGTGGTTGCTGATCAAAGGAGGAGCGTAAAGGAAGAGAAGACATGTGAATGGTTGTTATTGATAGGGGGAGTTGTGTCAATGAGAAGAAGTTCTTGTCTTAATAGTTAAAACAGTTTTTCACATCATATGTTGCCATCAATGACAAAGGGGGATATTGTTGCAAGTATGGGCTTAATCGGTGTTGTCATTGATGTCAACATACTCCTGTTGCATTGATGATAAGGATTAGATGAGCTATATGCTGAAGATATTGAGAAAATTAGTCCTATCAAGAACAAAGAAGAACAGTGAAGATGGTGAGGTAAAGATCCCAGCTTGGATGAAGATAAGAGGATGCGCATCAAAGGGTTTGTAGATATGTGTCTTAAGATGATCTAGTAGAGATTTCAAAGTTTTGCATAAAGATTTGAAGAAGTTATGGCCACTTAAGTAAAACTGGTTCTGGCAGATGTTCATAGGTGACAGTGTGACACAGATAGGTCTGGTGAGATCCAGAAATGAAATATCTTGTTCTGCAGATTTGGTGGAGTGTTTAGGAAGTCAATATGAATTGACAACTCAATTGGTTCATGGTCTGGAGGTCCGCAAGCATCTATTCCATTATGACAGTGATGATAGACTGTGTTCTTGAGGTTCTGGATGAAGGAGAGAAGGATTTTAGTAAGCAGATGTAGTGTGGATGTTCTTGGTGATTCAGGCAAGCTTGTGGAGGTCTTTGGATCATGTCTAGTTCATGTTAGTTGTCCGCATTGGAGTTTGAGCTCGCAATTGAAGAATAACTTCCGGATGATGGTGTTCTTCCCAAGTTTGGCTGACCGGATAAGTTACACTTCCTGCGAATGATCTTGAAGATGTTATGTGAAGATTGGTGTGTTCCTAAATGAAGATTGAAGTCTCAGATCTGTGTGGCCGACAGTGTGTTGATCCGCATGAAGTCTTTTTGTAACTAGTCATGTTGTATTTATGTATTTTCTCTGTAATGTATGTCGACTTGGATGATCATCCCTAAGTTGATGTCTTGTATAAATAAGGAATTGTAAAGTCATTTCAAATGTGTCTTGTGGAGATGAGAGTGTGGTAGAGAGGAGAAGAGCGAAAGGCATAGCAGAAGTATTGGGCTTAAATGGAACTGACTCAAGCATGGTGAAGATTCTATTCTTCAGTTTAAGTATGCAATACTTATTATTCTGTAGACAGTGTGTCTCCTGTAGGCAGTGAACCTCTTGTGAGCAGTGTGCTCGGGCAGTGAGCCCTAATTGGCATGTGCCATTTTGTTCTTTCTATTTTTCTAACAGAGAATACAATCTTGGGTTAGTCACCCCGTGGTTTTTCCCTTAACCGGGTTTTCCACGTCAAAACCTTGGTGTGTTAATATGTTTTTGCTCTTGATTTAATGCATTATGTTTCCATGATTGACTTATTATTATGCTGCTGAATTACAAGTGGATTTAAGTGTTTAATTGAAAGAAAGTTTTAGACAACTAATTCACCCCCCCTCTTAGTTGTTTGTCCTGAATCTAACAAATTTCTAGTGAAAAATAAAAAAATAGCTTTACATTTGTTTTCAATCTGAGAATTCTATGTAATCATATTTTGAAGTTCTAAGAGTTTTAAACTTCTGAAGAGTTGGTCACTCATTCGGACATGAGAAACCGAGTCCATTGATAAGTATTTATTTTTAGTGTACTGTGAATTTTGTGCTATAATAATTATGTTTTAGGAATTCTCTGTTTCTTTTGTTTGTTAGCAAATGAGATAAGTTGATCCAATATTTAGCCTACAAGTTCTATTGTTCTATTCAATGTTGTGTATTGTTCTACTATTCAGTGGATTTATGTTGTGTTGGGAAATCATATTTTCAATTCACTTTTGAAATCTTGTTCATTATAGTAGTTTTGAAAGTTAACAATATATTTTCTTTCTTAGAACTAAGTGGTCTAAAATTCTATTTCATTACCATATTTTTCCCTGAATGTTAAATGTTTTCATAATTAGGTTGCAAATTCTTTCATAGTTAAGTTTTCAAGGCTTTCATAGATTAGATTTTAAATACTTTTATAGATTAAGATTTACTTTTGCATAAGCATCTTTTATTCTAACAAGCTTAAAAATTATCATTGAGTTGAGGTATTTAACTTCCTTTTGCAAATAGCCATCAGGCACCACCCTCATCGACAAACTGTTTAAAAAATTAAAGTACGAGGTTTGACGATGCCACGTCAATCCTCCCAAAACTTTATATTTTCACCATTACTTGCTCTAGATCTTATACATTTTCTGAGATTGCCTCTAATTTTCATCAATTTGTTCAAGATAATAGAGCCTTGAGGAAGATTGGAGTCATTTAGAAAGTAGATAAAGTCTCTGTTATGGAGGTACTTGGCCTTTATCGTTAAAGACCAATCCTTATCATCAATTATTAATTTCCAACTAATCTTAGCCAAAAGGGTTTTATTAAAATTTTGGATGTTTCTGATACCTAACTCCCCATTTGTTTTACTTCTGCAAACAATTTCCCAACTAACCAATGCCAACCTCTTCTTTTCCTCGATCCCAATCCAAAGAAACTTCTAGTTTTGTTCAATTCTATCAACCATATTTCTAGAAATCTTGAAAAGGAATAAATAATAGACATGAATGTTTTGCAAAGAAGCCTTCAAAAGTTGATATTTCTCAGTTTGACTAAGTAGCTTGGATTTCCATCCAACCAATTTTTTTGAATTATTTCTATAATGTCATACAATAAATTATTAGTTAATGGAAGATCAAGGATATATTTTATTTCTATATTTAATTATGCTAGCTATATTTTATTTTTTAAAAAAATATATGCATTTTTTTTTGCTAATTATATGCATCTTTGGGGGATGCTCCCTTATATTGATTAACCGGAAATATAACAGAGTTTAACAAAGTCTTACATCCACTCTTGCATAGGAGATAAACAAAAAACAAACTGCAACATCCTTATCTTTCTATATAAACCACCCTAACTAAAAGCTTTCAGCCTATACAACAAAAAACTACCTTACTTCATTCTATATGACCATATATATAAACAAAATCATAAGTATGACATTAAACTCCTATTATTCTATCTTACTGTATCTTCCACTCCTCATCTGCATCGTCTGCATCAGTTGGAATAAAATGAAACCAATCTCCTGCATCTATGTCTTGCAACACCATGACTTGTTTAAGGAAGCCTACAACTTTCTCCACCTTTCGGCGCCTATGATAGTTACCACCTTTCCTCAGATAACAAAAACAACACCCATTCCACTACTACTCCGTCCTTTGTCACTTTATCGAAGTCTTTTGGGCATGGTATGCCATTTCCATAGCTAGCAATAGACAACACCTCCTCTAATCCTCCTAGAAGACTCTCTTTTATGAAAGTTTTTTCTATTAATTCAATATCTCCCTTTGATTCCCAAAATTTTAACAAAGAAGAAATAAACATTGAAGACACATTGGTGTTAACCCTATACCTGTGATTTGCCACCAGGAACTCATCACCAAGAACCCATTGAAATGATAACATCAGGATATCATTCTTTGTTTTGATCATTGACTACAATGTCTTTTTTGTCACCAAAACAAGAAACACCATTTAACGCTATGGACAAGTAAGGCAGATGGGTGTATCCATTGCTCTGTGAAAATATATATTTTTTTGAAAATGCCATTGTTAACAATGAAAAACCATAATATTAACATCTTTCTTCACTCGCTCCTCTTAGCCTGGTAGCTAGTACTGTTCATTAATGCTTCATCATTTCAAAGACCTTGAGCAAATTTTCTCGGGTGGCAAACATCTCCTCAACAAAAGGCTAATCATTGCTCGGTAAGATCAAACTGAACTGCTTTCCCCAAACTCTTCACTCCTATTAACCACCAAATTAGCTAAGCCATCCACCTCTCCATTAGCTTCTCTAAATATATGATTAAGGGTATAATCTTCCAAATGATCAATAAGTTCTAAAATTTGATTCAAAACCACCTTAAACTTCGAATAATGAATAAATTTTTCCCTGACTAAATTTATAACTAATAATGAATCACGTTCAATAGCCAATTTTCGAATGCCTAGAGTCTTGCAGACCTAAAGGCCGATTAGTACAGCTTCGAATTCTGCCATATTATTAGTTACATTGGGAAGTCTTTTTGAAACTTTTCCAATAACTTTTGCATCCCAATTCCTAACGATACTTCCTGCCCCTGAAGGACCCGAGTTGCCTTTCAAGGCCCCGTCAAAGTTCAATTTATACCACCCCATTTCTGGAGAACTCTATTTTGCCTCCTTCCTTGAAGAAAGGGACTTATCTTCCTTACCCCCATTAACATGGGGAAAAAATATATGTATGTTATGTTTTAGTTTTTATGTCTATTATAGAAGCCTCTCAACTAATCATAAATTTAATTTAAATTTATTAAAAAAAATTGATGGAGATCATCCACAAGATCATTTTTGCTATCTGATGCGGGCACACAAGTCTTAGGCTAAATCTCTTTGGCTGAAAGCCAAGGACTGAGGGGTATCCATTTTGCCAAATTTAGTAGGGGCATGATCCTGACCTCATCCCTAATGGTGTCGGGGGCTTTGCACTCAACAAGACTTCATCCCTAGTGGGCTCATTTAGAACCTTTCAACTTCACCAACGGACCAAAGACCTTTTGACAAAATATATAAATTAAAAGAAGAAAATAAAATGAATATCTATTTTTTCAAAAAATCTCATATTTATGATATATGCGTTGTAAAACAAGAGTTGGTAGTAGGGGTTGAGAGAATTAGATTAAATGGTATAAAAAAGACTAAAAACGCTAATTATTTAGAAGAATATGTATTAAAAGTACTTTCCAAATGTTGCCCCCAAAATAGAATCTAAATAGGTTTGAAAGTAAAGTCAATGTGTTGGCTAGATGCTCTCTCTATATAAATTAAATAAAAATTCAATCGGATAATCATGCAAAACACAACATGCCCATATAATTGATGTCAAGCTTGTCCTTTCAATATTTCCAATTTATTTATGGGAATTATGTGTGTATTTGGATAATATTTGCAAGACTCTTTTAATATTTTTAAATTATTTTTTGGAATTATGTGTGTATTTGGATAATATTTCTAACACTCTCTTTCAATCTTTTTAATTTTTTTTTTTTTGAATTATGTGCGTATTTGGATAATATTTCCAATCTTTTTTATTAGAGGGGTATTTAATTTTAATTTTAATTTTTTAATTGTAATTTATCATTTTGTTTTATTGGTTTATAGATTTTGTAATTTAATAGTTTGATGGTGTTTGTTTTTTTATTTTGTTTAAGACTTTACGTTATTTAAACATTAAGAAGTATGATTTCATTCAACTTACTTTTTTAATAAATTAATATAAATAATATAATATAATAGTCACTTATTCAAAAAAAAAAATGTAAGGATGTTGAACAATAATTTATAAATAATATAATAGTCACTTATTCATATTAAAAATATGTAAAGATGTTGAACAATAATTTATTTTTGTCTTTAATATACATCTATCTAGAAATAACCCTAGACATATCAATCTCAAACTATTTTATTTACTTAAAGATTATTTTATTTACATTTGAATTTTTTTTAATATATTTGTTTTTCTTTTATTTGTAACTATATATAATCTTTATTAAATATGGATCCTTCATCATTTTGTGGGGGTCTCATGTCCTAACCGTATACATAAAAACCAAAACATAGCTTGCTTATATATAATTCAAGACTTGTTTAATTTTATAGACTAAAAAAATAAAATAAATACAAATTAAAAATGTATAATAAATACTCTTAATAAGAGCCAATTATGTAACTACATTACAACTATGGATCTAAAAGTTAGGTTTCTTAAGTTTTACTCAACACAACATTATTGAGAGATGCATTAAATTTATTTAATGTGAAAGAATCTCCACCCCAATTATGGTGATCATGGCCTCTTAAATTCCAATTATTCGAGGGGTTTTTTAACTCTTTATGACATTAATAAAAGTGTAAGGAACAAGTCAATCCATAACTTCAAAGAATTTTGTAAACCGTGTAATGACCACCACTGAAATTCATTATTTTTCAAGAATTATATGAATGCAAAAGTTAGCTCTTATACCATTTGTTTTTTCCTTTTTGTGGGGGCGGCGGGGTTCCCTTAGATCCCACTTTAATGTTCCAAATTCATTGCTTTTTCCCTGCTCGATTACCACTTTCTTGAAGATTCTCTTCCAACAACATTTCAATGATTGACTCTTAATTGTTAATGTGAGTAGACAATATAATTTATCTAAATAGTTGAGTCATAAAATTTGATGTCGAAATCATTATTGTTATTTTTTAATAATTTTTTTTTAGAATTATAGTGATAATTAAATGTAGATTTTTTTCAATAAACTTATTAGTTCTTGTTTATAAGGTGGCAGACTAATGCTATCAATTCATCGAAATTTCTACTAATCTCTTGTTAACAATGTCAACTAAATATTTGGTTGTTTTGTAATGTTTTGAAATGTCTTTATTTATTTGTAGGTGTTTTGGTATTTTTTTTATTGGTGGCCATTTTTTTGCTGGGTTTATTTATTTGTAGGAATGGGGTAGATTATTCTACCCAATCAAAATTCGATAGAGGAAAATTTCAGCTCGTTCCTAATGTTCTGCATGGTTGTGAATATGCCGTGCTTGTGGTTTCAAGGGTTTATTGGAGGGCAAGTGTGGATGCTTGAGGGTTTGTTGTAGGACAAGTGTGGATACCCCTAGTTGCTACTTAGGGCTCATTTAGTGCATGTGTCCCGGTTTGTTGTGATGCGCGCTTCCCAAAATGTGGCAGTCATATATTCATTAACAATATGAAGCAATGAACACATTTTGCATACATTTTTATATTATAGTGATTTGGGTTTAGCCCAGATGTAGTCTCTATAGAAGAAAGCTTCGAAATGCAGTGGGTTAGCTATAGAAGATGCATTTTCCATACATGATACCAATTTATACCAAAAGATTGAACACCAGACTTATGTTGATCTATCAATAGATTTTTATAACAGGGGAACTCATTTATAGCTTTTTTCCATGTATATTTGCTAATTTTTCTATTCTATATGAGAACTTTCCAACTGTGAAATCCTCTAGTAGTTCAACTATCCCTAAATTTATCTAGGTTCTTCATCTCTAAATTTAACCATTTTTTTAAACAATCAATGTTCTTATTTCTAAGGTTTTATTTAGTGGGCCAAATAATTTATTACCTAGGGCTTAGAATTGACTTGACCAAAATTTAGTTAGCATGAATGTGTTAATTTTAGTAGTTTTGCAATTTGATTTGGAGAACTGATAAAATGATTTAGCAACATTTAGGGTTTACATTATTTTTTTTTTTTACTTTTTTTGGTTTTAAGGTAGATTTTGCATCACTTATGAGATTACATCACTTTTTACAGTTAGTTGTGCTCAATTTTCTATTTATAGTGGATTTTACTCTTGAATTTGGCAGTTGTGATCAAAATTGCACCACTTGGATCTTAGGGTTAGCAGGCAAAAAAACATTGCATTGGTGTCTACCATTGCCACCCACAATGCTGGTTTGGGTGATTTTATTTACCTTTTAATAGTTTTAACTTTTTTATGTATTATTTTTATGTTAATACTAAGTTTAGAGATTTGGGTGTTCTAGAGATGCATGTTTTTTATTAAGCTGGAAAAAAGGGTCCAAATCCCTACACAAAAACAACCAAAAAGACAACAAAAAGGCCCACATAAGCCAGAAACAATGCTACAACAACAAACTAATAGCCGATATTAAAACTAGAGTTCATAGTAGACAAATAGTACTTAATCAAAAACCTGAAGCAACAAACAAAGCAAGAGAAACTAAGGGCAAACATTAGCCCTATCTTGAGTGAGGAATTTAAACATTTCCTCATAATCACACATACAGTCAACACCAATGCCATGAATTTTGGTCTCCAACTCCTACATAATCGAGAATGAAGTAGCAGAACGATGCAACACTTTGGCAGTGAAGCTTGCCATCACCCTCCAGTGCTTTTCCAAATCCATCACCTTGGTCTTTAGAGCATCAAGCTCCTTGGTAGTTTGCTCACATCTGTAACAATCCTTTTTTTTCCATTGGTTGCACTTGGACTTCCTCTTCCTTCGGTTGAACTTGGATTTCCTCCTCCTCCAGTTGAACCTGGACTTCCTCTTCATCCTTGGAATAAGGAGTATTCATCTCAGGGAATAAACTATTATCTCCCTCCTCATGGAAGACTTCAGGGGTGCCAGAGTCCTCCCCAAACATTTCCTCTTCAAATTTAGAATTTCTAGACACATCCACACCCTTAGGATCATTGGATTGAATACCAACAATATAGTTGGACCTTCTCACATGTGGAATTTTCCTATTTTTCACCCCACTAGTCTTGCTAGTCCCTTTATCCTCCTGTTTAGCAATTAAATCCATATCCATGAATTTAGAATCTGCCACCACATTCTGAACCCCTTTGACCACCTAGTTATCCTTCATCTTTTTATGAGTCTGACACTCATCCCCCTCAAAAGTTCTTTTGATAGAGGGCATTTCACCCTTTTTGAGAGTACCCTGACTAGCAACTTGGGATTTCTTCTTACCCTAGGTTTCAAAAGATTTACCTTTGGGTTTGATAGTGGGTTTAGGATTATGGGATGAGGCCAACAAATTATCCTTAGGTTTAATCTCTTCAATCCTAGGCAAGTCTAAAGGATCATTAGGCAGGGGGGCCTAGAAGAAGAATCCATCTTCTTTTGTAAAGATACAAACTTCTTGCTCTTTCCCTTAGCACTCAGAGGAGTAACTACAACATAACCAGGGGGTTTCCTCCAACACATTGGCTTTGATAGCCCTCAGGGGAAAAGGGCCAAGTGAAAATGATAAAGATAGGAGATTAATCCCTGATGAAGGGGAATAACATGGGTGTCAGGGTTTTTCTCACGGACTTCTCTAGAAGCACAAATGGAGCTCTCAAGGAATGATAATAGGTAAAAAAGAAAACTAATCAAAGATTTATGTCAAAAATGATTCAATAAGGCGAAGTGATACTAAAAGTAAACCCTAAAAAGAACTTCTAAAGTAATCTACTACATGATAATGAGACAAACTTGATCCCATGGTTTATGGATTTTCTCTCTTTCGAAGCCCTCCTGAAGCTTCACCACAAATCCTCCTTCCTTGAAAAAGGTAGTCATACTATCAGGGTTAGAATCCTTGCTCTGTCAGTGGAGCTTTTTCCCTTTACACGACAGACCTGTTTCTTGGCCAATCACCTCCTCTGTTACTTCAAAGCCAATGCCACCTAGATGAACATGGCAAGTGTCCCACGAGTTAGCGAATTACTAATAAATGTTCTCATCATGGCCATTCAACACTTCAAGAAAAGATGACACACCGCCCTCCTCACAAATATACCACAATGTGGGGTTCTGTTTGAATTCTTCGGAGGATAAGAGCTCCATCCTTACCTTGTCATCTCCCATGGACACTAATATTTTCTCAGCAATAAGTAGGCAATTCAAATTCAAAAGTAGAGAAAGATAACAATACAAATCCATAGCCAAATCTTCATCCCTTTTACAAATCCTTAAGAAAATATGCAAGTTAATTTCATCATGGGGGTTTTTCGATCCTTGCCTTCTCTCCATGTCAAAGTAATGATTTCTCTATTGGAATTCATGGGAATTAAAATGATGGGGATTAATCAAATAATTCAACTCACATCTATCCGCTGCCAAGAAGAGGAAGTACACCCACCACCTTAGATCATGATAAATGCAAATCATTTGGAAATTCTTGTAATCATTACTTCCCATCTATCTTGTCATCCCATCAGCATCAACATGTGAAATCCTCGACTCCTAGTCTAATCAACATCATCCTGCTGACTCACATAGTTCCAGTCATCATTCATGAGCTTACTCCCCAAAATAAGGTGATGAATTTGAAAATTCTCCTCAGCAACAGTCCTCCCGCCAAAATGAAATGTAGTCCATTGGGATCCTTTCCCCATCTGAGGTCCAGGATCAAATCTAATATAAGGACCAAATTTCCAATGACCAGCAGCCCCTTTAAGATTATCAAATAGGTTCCTAATAATATCATAGTTATAATTGAAGTGGGGAACCCTGATGAAGGCCACCCAAACAAACAAACCCAAGGCCAAAAAGACCCATTATAATCCCCTAGAGGAAGGAAATCATAAGAAAAATTATTTTCAAAGGCCATTACCATCTTTAGTTATTAGGATTTGAATATTACCTAGGATGTTCCCCATCTTCCTCCAACACCTCCAAGAAGTGTTGTTTATGCCTAAATTGGCCATGGCGTCTAGAACTTTGTTACCTTCTCTGAAGATATGGGAAACTTCATATTCTTCAAAACCACTAAGGAGACTTTTGATGTCATTGACAAGATCCAACAACTGCGAGCCAGGATTGGCTTTACCTAACATCGCATCCACCATCAGTTTAGAATCCCCTTCAACATGAAGTTTAGTAATTTCCTTTGATTCATTATTAGCCTTCATTCCCATCCCTCCTGTGAAAGCAACCAAGAAATCTCCCTTGTCAAACCTAATAATCCCCCCACCACTAGCCTAACTTGGGTTACCCTTGGCAACCCCATCAAAATTTAGCTTACACCAACCCACTTGGGGGGTCTCCAACAAGTATTAGCCCTGACAAGCTTCTTTGAGTTATCCACCTTAAAGAGGTCTTTAGAGATACCCCAATTGTTCACAATCTCCAACTCAATATGGCTAGGGGGAACTTCAGTACAGTCCATTTTACAGGTGGATATATTTTCAAGAAGAAGTTTAGAGAAATCCTAGAAGACATCCAGAGGGGTCCTCATAGTATCCCTAAAAATTCTATTATTTCTTTCCTTCCAAAGGCTCCACCCAAGGTGTGGATGAATTTGTTTCCAAAGCTCCTTAACCACCGGAAAGGAAAATGGGGGGACCATTCCTTAATAAAGGCATTCAGATTATCATTGAAGACTTGAATAGTTCCCAATTTCTGTAAAGTCAAGCACCAAATATCCTTGGCAAAGTCACAAAGAAAGAGTGGGTGAGAAATTGATTCCTCTTCTTTTTGACATAAAACACACCTATTCTAGAGATGCATGTCATTCTTTCTCCAGGTTCCTACATTGTGTCTCTCTATCTAATATTAATTTTTTTTACCCATATTGTAGACAAAAACCCCCCTTTCATTATTCTTTGATGGATGTCCATACCATATTCCAAAGTTCCCATTTTAGCACAAGCAAGGGGGATGTTGGCAAAGGTTATGAATTTGGATTTAGATTTGTTGTGGCAATTGATTTCTCTTGCTATCTGTATGCAAGGTTAGTGTTATCACTTCAACTCTCTTTTCAATATTAACAACATTTTCATTAATTTTCTATCTTTAACATTCTCAAGGTAGATTTAAATGGTTAAACATGGTAGCATGTTCATGTAGTTACTATCTAATACATTGGTCTGACAATAGTCAACTCTCAAGATGTGAGTTTAGCCATATGCAACTACATTTAAGAGTCATATAAATGCCCTATTGATTCCATCTAGTTTATGAGTTAGATATCCTACTCTACACCATTTATGTACTAATTTACATACATATTGTTGAATTTGGACTCATCAATTGCAATATTCCCCCTTGGATAGTAATATCTACTTTGTTTATTGATTGATTGTTTCCATATGCATTTTTTTAAATAACAGTTAAACTAATTACAAAGCTAAAGGATTGGCATGATGTGACAAATGAGACATATGAAGTAATTATGTCAACCTATATGTGCAAATCAAACTCAAAGCCTTCTTTTGGTTATGCTTGGTCAATTTTTGTAAGAAAATTAATCATGTTTTTCATTTCTAGCAAAAAGACAACCTGAATTAATTGAAAAATTTATTTTGTGTAAACTTGTGAGGACATTGTTTCAATTTACAATTGGTATCATTTAGAAGTAAAAGTAAAATGAGTTTATTCTTTATAAATCTTATTAAAATTTCAACTCTGTTGTAATGTACAATTAATAATTATTATCATTTTTTCTTTTAAAGATAATAAAGGTTAAAGGACCCTTGGTCCTAAAAAAAGCTTGCAAGATTCCAACCACCACATGGTATTTACATCACCAACTAATCCAAATGAAACATAGGAGTGAAAATCTAAAGAGGCTAAGCAATTAGAGATCTATCCATACATCATATTAAATTCCAAAGAGGCTAAACAATTAGCACTCTATCCTTATATCAAATTACTTGAGGGCTCTAGCTTGCTAGAACTAAAAGTAGTGACAACTCATCCAACAACCCAACATCCCATACTTTAAACATTCCTCATTAGGATGATTGGGTGTAACCACCTGCTGAAGGTGGGGAAAGGAGTCTAGAGTTAAAGATCCTTGAACTACCACTTAGTCCCATCTGAAAATATTGGACACAAAGCAATATGACAACTAGAAGTGGCATTCCAACCACAAAATAGTGGCAATCTCACTTCTCTCACACCCAAAAACCAAGTGATATCAACAATTAGTAATAGTGCAAAGGTATGGAGCTTATGCCCTTATCTCAAGAAGTAGCCAATCATATCAAAATAGGTTCATCTCTTTAAGTCATCCAACAATCAAACACTATAGGGGAGATATATACAAGTAGGAGAACACGATTATTCATTCTACAACAATCCCTTAATCATTGAGAAATCAAATCTAAAAAGTAAAAGGGACCAAGAGAACCACAACCTCTCATTACTCACACATATCAAGAGTAATTTAATTATTATTATGCTTCCAGATCAAGAATTATGTTTTTTTGTTTGATCTCATTTATTTCTTTTATGCAGTCAAATGGTTCTCAAAACAGGACACAATTTTGGCTATATGTATATACAATGATGATTAGGGAGATGCACATGAATTAGGAAGGCTCATCTTAGATGACTCAATTGCTTACATTGCTCTCCATTCTTTACCATTGTTGTCATTTTCCTTAAGCAATGAAATATTGTGCTTGTGTTGTTTATATTGTGGGTACATTTTAACACAATTTTTATAGGCATATCCCTAAATATCTATCATATATTATAGACAAGACAATTTCAAGTTTGGAAAACTAGTATCTATTTCCTTCTTACCATGTCTAATTACAACTGTAAAAGGTTTGAGTAAATGGTAAAAGAATATTATATCTAAAATGTTGTTCTTGATTGGTTGTATTATTTAGATAGCAATGGATAGTAACGATGTCACTAACTACATATTTCATGTGAAAAGTTAAAGTTTTATGTCACACAATGAGAAGTTGTTAGAATTGTCTCTCTTATAATGAGAACTTGGTAAGTCTACCTATTTCAGTTGACCTTTATTGTTGGAATTAAAAAATGAGAGGCTACATGGGGTTTTGTTTTAGTCTCTATTTTAAACAAGTTGCTTGTTAGTTTCCTTACATTTAATTGTCTAAAAATACAAAGATTTATTCTAATGCTAAGTAAAAGTAGGAAGAATAGCTTGCTAGGTTTGAAGAAAAAAAGGTTGCAAAAGAAAGAAGAAATCAAGGGGAGAATAAAGTTTGGGATTGTTGATTGATTGCCATGTGAAGCTTCTACCATTTTCTTGCATGGACATGATAATATGCATACATAGGTCTCCTTCACTAGTTCATGTATTCATCTTAGTGACTCATGGGAATATGCATATGTTGGTGATTCATAATGTAATTGTTCTATTCATGTTGTTCCCCCATCATATGCTAATACCAATCCTAGTCTATAACTCTTTAGATGATTACTATTATTTTTTAACCAATTAAATTTTTCATGATTCAGTCTATTATGATGGGATAATATGATACTTCATGTTGTTTCAAGCCAATGAATATCAAAACACTAGATACAATAATCTTATGTGCTCTAGTTTTGTTCAACATAGCTGGAAGATAACAATTTCTACCACCATATGGCCTATTTCTAAGTTCTCTAGCAAGTAGTATACGACCACCATTCTCCTCTAGAAGATGAGAAGTGTTAATAGTCATGTTTTGTCCCTTTTGCCTAGTAACAAATAAAAAACTATTTGAAAGCAGATATAGGTGTTGTGGAATGGCAATTATTTAAGTGATGCATAGACAAGTAGTTCCTTGAGGTCTAAGTCAATGGTCACAAGAGTAGTGAACAAGGCCTTTGAATTTTTTTCTTCACAGAATTTGAAATACTTTTTGTACTCTTATTACTAATTGTGTTCCTTATTTTCAAAGACAACATGAGTTTTTTATAAGTTTCAATCCTTTTGGATCCATTACCATATTTATTTGTATTTATAAAATATTTTTTCTCCTTACAGGGGATGCAATACATATTTTTTTGAGAGGGTAATATTTTAAAGTGTCATTTTGATGTGGATTTCTAATTTACGTTTTAGTGTAGATCACATGTGGATTATTAAAGTAGTTAAAAATTTTATTCATTTGTTGTTTCAACAACACATCATTATGTAATATCATTTTTTAGCAATTAACAATGAGTTAATATCAATTCATGTAACATTAGGACTCATGTTTCATTAGTAGTTGATTCCTAAAGATGGGTCCTCAAGATTGACAACATATTAAGGCACAATTGATTATATAAAAATGATATTATATTATAGTTCTTATTCAAGTTTGTTGGTTTGTAAATTTTAACTCTAATCTAGCTTATTATCTAGAGAGTATGGTGTTCCCATGATCTAGAATTACAAACCAAGTGAGGTACAACTAGAGTATGGTGTTCCCATCCTCCAAACAATCGCATCAAAATCAACATAAACTAGCTACTAACATTTTGTAATATGCAATATTTTTATCTTGATTTCATTTGTTTTATTTACATGATTTGTTCAAAATAATTTATTGTGGATTGTGTTGATGGTGATTTTAACACACAACAACGCATGTATGATTGTTGGTATCACACCTCTCTTGAAAAAGGCATCCTATCCAAGATAAGACTACCCCAAGGATAAAACAGATAGGTCTTAGCTTGCTTGGAATGACTCATTGGTATGTCTAGTTGTGCCAACAAGTGGTCTTACATAAAATGTAGGGTTTATGAAATATGACAGCAACATGTATATAGAAACCCTATGATACTTTCAACATATTTGTAACATAGATGATGCTTATAACCTAACCTAACAAACTTGATATAAATAAAATGCAAAAGGAAAAGGAGAGAGAGAAGGGATAAGAGATCCTAAGTGATAGTCACAATGGGGTAAAATGTTGTAGATAGACAAATACTTTCAATAAACCATTGCTTGTTTCACCAGGATAGGAACCCATAATGTTGCAAGAAATGATGCAATCTTCAAAGGATCTATGATTTTCAAATTGCATTCGCTCATTAAACACCTAGACAATGGCACAACTTAACTAGTGGAATGCAACTAAACTATATTCAATGATAGGGTCTAGGCTAACTATACACAACAACTTACCTTCAGCAAGCATTAATAGTATGGACCAAAGCATTCATCAGATATCTTATCATTTACCCATCATTGCAAAAGCACAACTAATTAAATTTAGATTGATATGAACCATGAAAACTAAAATGAGACAACACATAAACACAAATTTCTAGCAACCTGCAAAACTTGCTTTGTATTGACTGTATTTTGGCAGAGTCTCAACAATTCATTATCAAATCCTACTTGTTACAATGAGAGAATGATGGCCCTTTTACAGACAAGGCACCATACCGAGTTTTTCAATGGATGGTGGAAATTAACTCAACACCAACGATCTAGATTACATGGCATTTAATGAAGTACAGTAGTTTGTTACATTTTTGGATTTGCATTTGTCTTGTAAGAAAAAGACAAATTATAACTTGCAAATACATTGAATATGGACAAAATGGATACCCAGTTGGTTGTACATGATGAAAAGTCAATTTTCAAGGCCCAATAAAGGCAAAATAAAGTCACATGATGCTCAAAAACTTGAGCTGATGTGGATTCACAAGATTCCAAGTGTTGACTGGATCAAAAGGAGTATTTTGGTGAAGGTATATGCAACTAGATGCTTGCTGGACTGATTCTTGATGACTAGATTGCTGGGATGGTTGTATGCATGTCTTGGTGATCCAATCTAAGGTCATTTGAGTGGTATTTTTGGGAAAATATCAAAAATATAATTTTTGGTATTTTCTACATCATAGTAAATTGAATTTTTGGAGGCCTTCGAAGCAGAATGGGGGATCGAAACTTTATCAGTTGCTTGGCATTAATCCTTATCAACCGAGTAGCTCAAACTAGATAATTATTTTATCTTTCCAATGAGTCTAAGAAGTTTAAATTCTGATAAAATAGCTAGGAGTTATGACCACCGGACTAGATCACTCGGACATTGGACTGGATCTACAGGAACAACAATGAGGTAGACTTGATCTTTTATGTATTTAGCTCTTGTAGCTCATCTCCATCATCTTGGACATCATACTGACTTCCTTTTGTATGTGCAACAATAATTTGGTTGATAGAATGAAGTTTCTGCATTTCTGGGTCAGCACTGCATATCTGTGTATACATCCTCCCAAGACGACTCCAACAAGCTCCTTTGTCCTCTTAGACTTGCAATTGATAAGACCAAGCATCAATTTCATCATAAAAAGTAATTTCCCATCATTTTGAATCAAAATATGTCCATTTGCAGTCATGGGTCGGTCAAAAACAACTCATTGTCAATGTTGCTTCCTTATAGTCCTATTCACAAATCTAGTGATTTTTGCATGATTTTCTAAGTTTTTTACCATTTTCAAGTACCCATTTGGCTAATATATTGATCTAAGAAGTTTTGGTGGTCATTAGAATCCATTTTTAGACTTTTATTTCATGTTTTTCTAGCCTTTTCTGTAAAAAGTGGGATTTTTTGGGGGTCACAGACTTTTCATGTGCAGTAGCATTAATTATCGTAAAACGTGCCAAAAACCCACATAAACTTGGTAAAATATTCATCATGATGTGAAAAATAGATATGCAATTCAAATCCATCAATAAAATCTAATTTGCTCCTTGAAAAACTTAATTTTGGGCCCAAAATACCAAAAAGCGTTGATTTTGGGAGTCACTGACTTAGCAAGGATTTCACCTCCAACTGACCTAGTGGAGATTTTGGGGTTGTCCGACCTTGCATAGATTTTGGCTCCATCCGACTAAAGTCAGTGAAGGTCATTTTCAACGCAAGTCGGTTGACCATGATTTTAGTGCTAGCTTTGATAGATGCCTCCGACGGGGATTTTGGTGCTGACTGAATTAATAGTAGTTTGAAGGAAGTCAGTCAGAGGTGATTTTAGTGCCAAGGTCAGAGGATGATGATTTCCATGCAGAAGTACATGAGCGAGGTTTTTAGCACCGAAAGTCGGTAGCGGCTATTTTTGGCGCAAAGTCAGTGGATTCAATTTTTAGCACTAAGGTTGGTAGATGTTGTTTTTGGTGCAAAGTGTAGTTGGGGTCATTTTTAGCACCAGATTTTGAACTTCTCAGGGTGAAATTATATTTAAATATATATTTGAATTTCTTATACTTTAAATATTTTTATATATACTTTCAAGATATTTGAGATATGTTCCAGATCCATAGGATTTCATATGTAGATTCTAGAATTTTGTGGTTCCACTAGATTTCAGAATTAGCCATTTTTCAAGATTTTTAGGGTTTCAGACTTAGCCAAATCAGGGCTTCAGGACCATGCGTCAGAATGAAAGTATGTGAACCCCTTAGTGAAATCTTGTAGAATTAAGAGCTGGAAACTAGGAATTTCAACATGACACATCCTGCAGAAGCAATTTCAAGGGCAATATCCAGTGACATAAGATTTTGGAGAAAAATGCAATAACACCCAATTTCAGTGCAGAAGGCAACAAATGGCTATTTTTTAAGCACAAGACCACCCAAGACACCTCCAAATGACATGAAATCACTCCAAACATGCAAATACTTGAATCTATAACAAATCATGTGTTCTAAGCACAAATTCACTTTCCCATCATCATAAGTAACAAAGGTTGAGACTTCAAGCCAAAGCAAAAGAGAGGGTCTCTATTTGGCGAAATGGGGCATGTGTGCAAGGCACAACAGATTGCTACAGTTGAAAGATCTACACAACATATATCAGACTCTAGGGTAAACTTTAAGAATTGGCCCCTGGAAAATTCTATAGAAATCCTAGCGAATCCCCTATGTTGCGATATAATTGACTTGGTAATTTGTTCCAAAAATTGAACTGAAGTCATAAAGAGGGTGGCTATTTTATGTTAGAATATCATTTAAAAAATAAATTGTGGGTGATTTGAAACCCAAAATACATTCTTGTTTTTAATCAGACTAGTGAATGAGGACCTAATTTTTCCATAAATAATTGATTTAGTTGGTGAAAAAGGCTAAATTTTTCCTTTTTTTAATTGAGGTGGTGAATATAGGCTAGATTTCTGATAATTTTTTAATTGAGGTGGAGAATTAACACCTAATGTAATATAAATTTTTAATCGTGGCGGTGAATTAAAACCTAATGTAATAAAAAAATTTAATTCTGGTTTTGTACTTTTAGTTTCCAATCAATACCAATTTGAAAGATTTTTTAAGAAAAAGGTGTAGAGCACCTATACTATATTAATATCAAAAGTCATCAAAAATTACATTAAAGGGCTCCAAAAATCTAGAAAGGGCACTATGGACACCATGAAAGCATATAGAGATAAGCATTTACAATAAGATAATCAAAGCTAGAAAGGACATTATGACCACCATGAATGCATACAGGGATAAGATTTTGCAATCAGATAATAAAAAACAACATACACTTAATGCCAACTAAAGGTAGTACTAAAGACGAGAGAACACATCCAAAAAACCACACTACCACGAGACACTCACACCCTTACTCAGGGTCTTGAGAATCGACAATGTCATCAACATGAGGAAAACAAAGAGTAGGTTCCAACCAACATATTAACATTTACAGGCTGAGGAGCAGCATCTGGCACATGCATTCATAGGAAGCAAATGACATTAAATATCTCTTTTACGCAAACATTGAATCTTGATGGTAACTAGAATTTATGCATTTCCAACACCAAACTCAAAGCATTCCCATAGCCAAAACAAAGCCCCTTTTGGAGAGCACTTGTTAAAAATACATGCCAGAACAGGAGAACTTTGAAGGAGTTGGATGGAAAATAAACCACCCAGAGGAGCCTCACCTTCATACATGTCTAGTTTTCCATCATCAACCAGAGTCTTTTTATAGTGACAAGATATTGATGAATGTAACAGAAGGCCAAAGTTTCCACAAAATTTGCATCTTGCACCAGTTCCATCATGTTGGAGAGAAATATGGAAGTAATTTCTGAGTAGAGAAGCACCCGCAAGAATTCTTGCAACAAACCATCACCAACCACACAACGTATTGCAAATTCAACTAGAACACAATCAAAGTCAAAAACCTTCTACAATTTGGTGGTCTCATAGGCCCCCCCAATTCCATGGGTTCCCATTTCTAGGGTTGGATACAAATATTACAGTTCTTTATAACATTCTTCATGGTTATGTAGAGAGAGCAAGGGAAATGTGAGGGTGGGGAATAAAGTAACAGGTGGAATTGGCAACTAAAAACCTAACAACCAACAAGATTTGAAGAGAATATTGACATTAATACACAAATGTAGTACTATATCTCATGCACGGAAGATGGTAGGAAATAATTTATCAAAGATTACAAACAAAAATGTGAATTTACTCCCAAAACAATCATGAACAAAGATTCAACATTGTGAAATATTGATTTGAAAGTTGTGTGTGTATATCTTGCATCACATAATCAAGATTTCTAATTAATTTAAGAGATCTTTAAAGAAAAGTTGTATTGTACTACCATCAGTGAGATCCTCATCTATAACATTTGCATTTAATTCCACACATGTGAACTATCTATCTGAATGGTCTTTGAGATGCGTACAAATAATATCTAGACATTTGTAATATTATGTCAAAGCCAGAAGGCCATCCTTTCACTCAAATTATTATGCAGATGCAATTACTATATTCTTATTCTCTTTCTTCAATTTAAATAAAACATTCATTTAATTTAGCTTTAAATTACATAAATGAAGATGCATCTAATCATGCACTTGACCAACTATTATAATCTTCCTTTAATTTGTTCATTTTGTGGAAATTATCTTATTGAGCTCTTCAAATCCTGTCCTACGAGATTATGTAGCCTCTCTTCTTGCGCTCTAATCATAGAGAGACTACTTTTTGTGGACCAGTTTCACAAAGTAGGTTAAACATTATCTTCAATTTTCCATCAAACGAGGTAAAGGCAACCATTAAGGAAGTCATTGGCATTCACTACCTAGAACTTGATATCAGGAGTTGTGTCAATTTTGAGGTAGCATCTTATTTCCTGTGGGTTACACAATCCATGACATCAATGGTATTGGTGGTGGAAACGTTTGTCTGATCATAGTTTAGAGTAGAGTTTCCTGTAGTGGTAACAATGGACTGGCACTTCCTACAAGATACTTTACTAGTTGTTGGAGATGAGTTCAGAGGCATCGCTTCTATTAGAGCACTCTGGGAGCTGGAGAATAGAATGATGAGACCTGTGAAGAATATTCAAAAACTTTAGGAAGTCATACTCATTGATAATTTGGGAATTGTTATTGTGAGTATTATGCATATTCTGGATGAAATGAGAACTCCTTCCATTAGTTTTTATCCCTTTGCAGATAGAATTCATTTCGGGCGTGCCCATTAGGTGGTACTATTTCTTCTAGTTTTAGTCCACAATGCCAACCGCAATAGAGCCTAGAGGAAGGTTACTAAGATATTTTTTAGTAATTAGTGCAGAATTTTGTAAATATCATAGTAAATATTGTAGTTTTTTGTAAACCAGTTAGTAGTTTTAAGATATTTACTTTAGAAGACAAGGAACTTCAAGTTCAAGTCTTGCACACATGTAATATTTTTTTGAAGGTCAAATATAATACAAGTATACAAGTTATTTTAAAATATAGTTATTTATGTTTGCCTCTTTGAAACAATGATCGCATTTGGATTATAGTTATTTTAATATAGTCCCACCAATTGACATGTCACCTTCGCTGGCCAATGACATTGCATAACTATGCCAACTTAGCATTGAATTTAGTTTAAATAGACACATGGTTCAAGGAGAATTTAATATATTTTAACGTGGTTAAAACTTAAAGTGTAATTTCCCTATCGGATTCCATTCCTACAAATTTGATGGATGATGTGCCAGATACAACCAAATCCAAGACACGTCAACCTTTTGACCTATCAGCCAATGGTGTTGTAGCCTGCCCTGACCAACATCCATTTTTACTTCGACGCTCATATGCCGTTGATGTGGTTAAATGGTTTGATCCAATGAGTGGGATCAATACAATATCTAAATGAGATGACATGGAAGATCTTTTCAAAATAAGATCTGACTGAAATAATTACCAAAAAAATAATGTAAACACCTAAATAAATGTATGCATGCTCAAAAAATCAGCCAATGGCGCTGCGCGTTGCAGCAAGCCCTAATGAGGTTAAACAGTTTGAAAAGATGGGAATTAAATGACATGCAAGATCTTCATGCAATAATCTATGATGCATAATTGCCAAAAAATAATATAACTTTGCACATAAACTTTAATGCATAGGACTACCCAGAATGATGGTGTTGCTACAGACCCTAAGAACTGAGCTATTGGCCAATCACGTGGTTGCCTACCCTCACTGACTTACGTTTTTACTACCAACAACGCATACCGTTGATGAGTTTAAATACTTTGATCCAACTAGGCAAGATAAACATAAGATAGGAATTAATTGAGATGTAAGATCTTCTCACAATAATCAAAGATTTTCTCAGAGTAATTACAAAAAAAGAATGTAATTCTTAAGAAAATGATAGTAGTGTCGGAGGCCACTCCAACTAAGCATTGATGATGTCAAATAGTTTCATCTGATGGGGTAAAATATGTGAATTAAATGACATCTAATATATTCTCAAAATGTAATCACATGTGAGTAATGAATGCATACTGCATATCAGAATTATAGATTTGCTTTCAATTTGCATTCTAATTAAAAATTATTCCTCAGACATTAATTGAATAGAATTACAAGTAGACAAGTGACAATTTTAATAAGCCCATATGTACTTCAACTTGCCTAGCTTGACACTCGAGTGGGCCTCCATTAATACTCATCACAAATAAATGCATAAGCCCATTTAATTTTATGTTTTATCTTGTAGCAGCCTACAAAACACGTTAATTTTACCATTATAGCTTACAGTCTGTAGCATTCCTATAAGAAGAGAATTTAAAAACAAGTTTGAAAGCTGAGGTATTCCTATAACAATCAGGACAAGAAATAGTTGTAAGGAGTAATGGTGTTTATCACAGAAGCTATGTGAAGAAGGTAATTCAACTAGTAGTTGTGTTTGAATTTTCATTAAATAGTCAAGTTCAACACTTGTTTTTAACAATATTCCAAAATGTCTTTTTATTTATAATAGTTTATTTGAACTACCTTTCTAGGCCACGCAAAATGTTATCTATTTCCAATGATAGGAATGAAGAATTACAATACTTTCTACACAGTGATATAGTATGTCGAGAATTATCAGTTTTGGCTTTGGCCAATGAGTCATACTACTATGGATGGTCAGCTGAGTTTGACCTATTAGACCCTAGATGGGATAAACTTAGAATTGAAATTGGTGTGTGGATGTGGTGGTGTAACTTGAGTGACAATGACAGTCAGAAAGAGTTGATAAATTTAATCCTCCTTGATAAATTTAATCCTCCTTTTCTGGCCTCATTGTTACCCTCATCTAGTGATGTGTTGTACGTATACTTCAAAATTCAATGGGATGCTAATCACTAACATTGTGAGTGACAATGTTCTTGAATATGTCATGGAAAGGTTCCCCATCAACTAGATCATTTTGGATTACACTGAAGAATTTGTAAGACATCACATAATTCATAGATGAGAAAGATTTTGGAGGACAAGGGCAAGGATGAACTATTCTTATGGATGTTTTCAAAATTTTCCTCTAGCTTGTTTTGAATGCCAAGGATAAACTATTCTAGGTTTCAAAGCTTCCTATAAGTGTAGTAGTGTAGCTTGTAACTTGTTACTATTTTTTTGCGACAAATGTAAATAATGATTTTAGGGTTTGCTAGCATTTATCCTTGAAAGCAATATGGTTTTGTGGCTTCAAATTATTCAACAATTTTGAGAAAGCGAGACAAATGTAAGTGCCCATTTCATTTTCAATTTTTTTTTGTTTAAAATCACAAATTTACATTTCAAGATTTACAATTACTAAACCTATTCCAAGATTATCTTAAATATATGTGCAATATATATGTGAAATGTACAAACTACAATACAAATATAACTACTACGAATTTGACTTTAGTCTTTCTAACCTTCTCAAAATGCCTTGCCTATAATAAAAACTTGGCTTCAAAACTTGAGCCCGATGACAATTTAGTCGCTCGGTGAGGTAATGGATGAGACTTTCCTTCAAGGTGGTGATAATCCCTATCTTCTATGTATCCTATCATGCTATGGATAATCTTCCCTTTATCTACATTTGGTTGGGTTTCTTGCCATCCTGGCATAGGTGTCCAAAGGATTGAAGGGTACCACTTCAAGCCAATCCACCAGATACCCTTCTCCTCCATACCCCTTATATATTGTCTTACCCTAGTAATAGCTAGCTAAAACTTTAGATAACCTAAGGGCTCTTTTCTTTTCAATCTGGGTGTGAGCTCATCCCATCGATCCTTACAATGGTCTCTACTATTTGTAGTATGTAGTAACATTCCTTCAACTACTTCAATCACTTTATCCTTGATGCCCTACATCATGTCCATGGTTTCTTTATTAGTTGTAAATCTATATAGATTATGGAACACTTCCCTCACTGGAATATGTTCCCCTCTCATCATAATTTTTGCATCTCTCTCCATGTTGTTATACCTCTTCTTCTCCAATCCTCTTTCTATTTGTCCTTGGACAAAAGAAAACAAAGCTCTCAACTGAACATCTCCCATGTACAAAAATTAGGATTCTAGTCTTTATCATAAGATAAAATTAATTTATGTAAATACAAATCACATAACAAATTATTTTCTATTTCAGCTTCACTTCTTAAATAAGATTCACAAAATGCTACATGTGTATCTAGGTTTTTTGATGATCCTTCAATCACCCTTTTTATCTATAGCTTATGAAATGTTCTTGTAGCCATAATGCATGAACTCTCATAGGGGGCCTACACTATAGCATTTTATTCGTAAGCATTGAAATTAACTGAATTTTATCCCTCAAAACCCTATTTTCGTCATTCATCTTTCCATTTTCTATTTTTCCTTTATCAATTGTTGCAATTTATCCTTTTGATTGGTATATGTAACGAACCAATCATTTTTTAATTTCTCTAATTTTCTCTCATGTTTCTTTACAAGATGTGTTTCTTTATCCTTTACCTACATTACAATAACTTCTAATTTTGTAACTTTTTTGTTAAGTGCCCTTATATCATCTTCTTGTTTCCTGATCAACTCACGAACCTCCTCTAACTCCATCAAACCTATAATAGACTCATTGAGCCCTACTACAGGTCCATCATGTTCAATATCTTTAGCAACAAGATTAACGAGTTCTTCTTGCTATTCTACAATAATTGTCTTTGCTACAAGTATCATTGATTTAGGTTCTCCTAGAACAAATCCCTTTGCTACAAGAATTTCTGCTACAAGATTCTACATCACAGAACTTTTAGCTACAAGTGTTCTTCTCTTGCATTTAGTGCTCCATGACACTATTTCCTCCAAAATCTCCACCTTTGAATCATATTGATCTTGTTTCTCCAATCTTGTAGTATTTTTATTGGCCATGGATGCTAAATTCTTAAGTATCATAGATGGCCTTATATCCAATTTTGGAGTAGGGGGTTTTGCGTGCTATTCATCCCCATGTTTAGATTCTTCTATCCAAACATGATGTCTCATTCACTTTCTAGTATATCCTATTGCACCTATAGAGGGCCCTGCTTTATCTCCTGGAGCCATGCCTATAGGAAGTATATTACTTGTTTCGATATGTGCATCATGGATAGGGCATGATCATCTTCCTCTACAACATCCTCTCCTTGTACAACATGTGTTGCAACAAAAATTTCCTAAGTTAATTGGGGTTGTCTTTGTTTCAAGGCCTCTATTATCACCAACTTAATTAACCCATGATGCGCTAGGTATTGGACTTTGCCATTTTGCACTTCTAGAGACATCTTTCTCAAGTATTTGAATAAGAAATAAGGAACATTCATGATTCTTTGATGTCTCAAATGCACTATTAAACAAAAATGAGAATTGTAGATAAATGAGTACCTTCCCTCATAAGTCACATATTGAATGAGAGCATACACCACCTCTGACCATAGTGTTGGTAGTGAGATCTGCAAGATGCCTTAACTTGGCACCATTTGAGTTCACTCTCCTAGCTTCAAAAACTCCTTGCAAATGATTTTTAAATCTAGCCTACCAATAGGAAAATACTACTCCCCAATTTTAGGCAACCTTGTAGCATCTACGACCAACTCCACATCAAAAGGAAAATCAATGCCCCTCATTATGAGTTTATCCTCCTAGCATCCCATGCTGAAATAAAGGGTAACTTGGTCATCAAGTCCCTGCAATCATTTGAAAAAATTAATCCAACTTGTTGCCTTAAAAATGCAATAATTGTCCACCTTTTCCTTTAACTAGTCAACACCTCGCAACTTTCTTTGATTATGTCCACAACCTATTGTGTTCAAATCTCCAGCCCTTGACACCTAGCCTTTTGCAACCCTACCTACTCAATGTGGTTCCACACCATGCCTGCAATTATTATTTGTTATCAGATAAGTCATAAATAAAAATAAGAAAAAAGTTACACATGTAAGGTGTTTATGTTGGGATTGGACAACTTACAACTGTAAGACTAACTTAGTAACTTTATAGGATAGATCATAAGTACACAGTACTTTCTCCAAAAGTTAAAGAGTTGCTAAAGATTTTATGAATTTTTCTTATAACTTTCAATTTCGCATCATACACATGTTGATTGTTGAAGATTAAGTGTACCACCTTATTTAATATTGCATTACGTGTGATCTATTCTTATAATCTCTTCATGATTCTCTATTGCCTTCTTCCTGATTTTTTATAAGAGTTATGACAATCCATCATTATGGATGACATTTGTAGTGTAAGATTCATTCATTATGTGCATCTAAAGGTTTTAGAGTCTCCTAAATGGACCTTTAACATTTCACGATGAGTTAAAATATTAAATATCATATATTTCTTTGGGTTTTCAGATATTAGGACTATTCAATATAATATCTTTGTGTTTTTGATACTTTGGTTATACTCTAGTTGGCAGATATTTCATTGTAATCTAATGATCCATTTATTTTTGTTACTTCAAGGACTTTGTAATATAATTATCAATGTTTACACATTATCAAAAAGATAAAAATAAATGAATACATGCACAAAGATAAATTATAATAATGTTCATGCTAATTGATTATATTGACTATATTTTCAAAGGAAGACCGAGTTGGAAATTATAAAGAGAAAATATAGATTCCAAATTTTGGAGAAATTTTCCGTAACAAAGTTTATTAATCAAATTCATGAATTTGGAAAATATATGGGTTTCTTTTGTTTGAAATTGGTTGGGAACCATCTTCCTGTTCTTCATCTTATGGTTCAACCGGCTCCTCTAAAACCCTATTTGAATTCTTTGGTTGGTCCCCTTTTGACTGAGACAAAATATTTGTCACACCTCTTCTTTCACAACTCAAATTCCAATTTACAATAGCTCTATCAAATAGAAATGTTTGAACATTGTACCTAGTCATATAGAGCCTCAAATAATTCTCCAAATTATTTTCAAGTTTGTTTTGAAACTTTGACTTCAAAAATGATAAGGCACTGGAAACTTTTTCATCCTCCATTGAACCTAGAATCATTGTTTGGCACAAATATGCAAGTTTGAAATATTTTGAAATAGAATATCATAGAATTTTGTTCAATTAACCTAATTGTTTCCATAACATGGTTATTGATTCATGTTCCAAAGGATGGTCGAGAAATTTATCTTACTCAATCATTATTGATGTGAACCAAGTAGATTGTTATGCCAGCTTTGTCTTACCTATTATTCCCTCTATCTGTACTCCATTTATTTCTACTATTCTACTAAAATGATCAACCAATTACCTCACCTTGCCCTGAAAATCTAGTGATGAACTAACAAAGGACACACTAATGGCCTTCCAATATTAAGGATAAACTATAGCCATTGCTTCCAAAAGTTCATCTTGAGGAAAGTGCTATCTTATCTCAGCAGATAAACTTTTCACAATTTCCTACAATGTATCCTTTATAGAAGACACGAGATCTTTAAAATCTTCCCGTGTAATACTTCTTTGTCTAAATAGAGAGCTCCATCCAACTTTACTGAAGTAGTATAATTCTAATGCACATAAATCACCTACATCATTATACTCTAGAAATTTATTTAGGTGTTCAATGTCCGTCATTATTTGCCATCTTGCAAAATTTGGACCCGTAAATGCTTCAGATTGATTGATATATGTCTAGAGTAAGACATGCCATTTTTTGTAGGTTTCAATATTCTACAATGTACATTGTTCTATCTTGTTCCTTCTTCGACATAACATTCATTTCTTCCAACAAGGGAAGAATCCCAGATAGAGTCAATAGTATCTTGACATCAGTGAATAGTGCCAACATATTTTCCTGATCTACACGATTTTCATAAAACAGGTCCAACAATGATTGATACTTTTCAAAAAATTTATTTGCTGGTCCTTGTAATGATATCCACCTAGTATCCACATCCTTAAGTAGCTTGTTACCTAGAGTAAGTCCTTCAATAAATATTTGATACTCCAAAAATATTTTTGGACTTCTACAAAATTATGTATACACTTCACGTATAAGATCTTCAACTTCGGAAATAGATCTTCAACTAGCTTACAATTTTAAAATCCAAATTCATTCTATGGGCCATGTAGTGTATGCTAATCATGTACGGTGAACATGATGTCTGTAGATTAACAATAAGCCCATTTCTGTGACCCTGCATGACTAATGTCCTATCCAAACCAACATAGACTAGATTCCTTACAATTGCCAAATCATCCAGGCCTCGAATATCGATTAATTTATTTTTAACTATTTCCATAAGGTTAGCAGAGGTAGAATTTTCTTTCATTTTATGAACTGTAAGTAGATGAGGTTGGTGAATATGATTTTCTATAATATAAATATGCATACACACCCAAGAAGTATTGTCAATGGTTGTCACCTCGTCTAGAGACAAGGAAAAGAAAGTCACCTGACTTAATTTCTCTGGTATATCCTACCTCTCCACCACAACCAAACAATAAACCCATTCCCAACTATTGTTGACAAACCAATGGGAGAGTGGAAAGTTAGGAAGTCCAATAAATTGCATTAAATTCCTATGTTTCAAAAAGTCTGTCAATGACTAGCCTCTATTTAAAAAATGGAATATAATTGCAAACTATACAATTTTGGATAAATGAGTCTTTTCCATGAACTTTCCAAATAGAGTAGATATGGAACCTCCAACAGTGGCAAGTCATGCCTGCGATTGCATATATTCTTTGTACTCGGCTGCATTCCAAGAATGAGTGCATTCATCTTTCATTTTCCAGTGCATCACCGACTTCAACTCTCCTTTTACATTTACCTTTTCATAAACTTTACCTACATGCTTCCCAATAGTGTCTAGTTTCAGTTGCAACATCTTGTCTTTCTTTAATTTCCAGCTACAAATCTTACAATGACATAGTTTTGGCACACCCCCTCCATCTTCATTCTTCACAGGTTCAATGAATGGATACTTAGAAACCCATTTGAGCTGAAAATTTCTTGACATGTCCCAATGACACGCTTTACGTTTGTTTATAAGACTTTCAGACTCAGGTTTACCACCACCAGTACCATGGACATTTCCCCCCTGTGTGATCATCACCACATTATTCATGAATTCCCTCCCAGATTGAACCACATCATTTCTACCTCCTTCAGGATTTTCATTTGACACCTCTTCATCCTCAAGGTCACTCTAATAGAATTCCTCAATCTCAGGTAAATTTTCCTCATTATTTAATCTTGATGGGCCCTCACCCATTGCAGAATATTGTTGTTGTTGATTAAAATAGGACTTTATGGTTGCCTTCTTTCTCTTTGATGGGGCCCCTCTCACTCTTGATTTTTTGGATTTGAGGATGCCATCTTTCTTTGACATTGTTATAAAAGTGTTAAAGCAGTGTTCTAGAAGATGCAAATTCAATCGCTACTAAATGAAATGAAGAAAATTGAACTTATTATAGAGAAAGAGAAGAAGACAACACATGTATTTTAATATTTAATCACTATCACATAGAATCTAAGTGTTAATTTAATCATTTACATTTAATTAAGAATACTCCATGCACAACCAATTGCCACGCCACCATTTGTTACCAATGATGCGACCTCCCACTCTAACTATCTTCATTTTATGCTTGGAGCACCACAAGCCATCGATGTTGTTTGATCACATGTTATGGAATAAATAAAACTTTCGACATTTTTTAATACTACAAGCTCCTAAAAATAATCAAATAATGAACAATATAAAATAATAATGAGCAATATAATAATGAACATATATTCATAAAAAATAATTAAAAATATATATAATAAAGAACATTTAATTTAATATGAAACTACTGCAGGACACGACATTTGACACGTCACTTTTTTTCTAGTGAATGGAGCTGCCCCCAGCTCTGACCATCTTTATTTTCTCATTGAAGTCCTGTGAGCCATTGATACAGTTTGATCTAACGATTTCAAATAAATAAAACATGTGGCTTCAGTTGATTAATACAAGTTGATTATGACTTGCGGGCATAAATAAATCATTACAAGTGGTGCCTAGCATTTATGACAAATACATCAAATACTGCAGGCCCGTCGACACACACATCACCTTTTCTATCTAGTGGCATTATTTCCCACTTGCATAATCTTCATTTCTTCCTTTGAGCCCTACTAGGTGTTGATTTAGGTTATGGTATTTTACTAAATTTATACAATTTGGACTTTCCAAGAGCTATACACATATAGCTTCTACAAATACACTTGTAGGTATGACCTATACAAATGTAGCAACGATCAATACCCGCAATACTATAGGCTTGATGACTAAGACATCACCTTTTCTAGCTAATGACACTATCTATAGCTTGTATAATATTTGTTTCCTCATTTGAGCCTCACAAGACGTTGATGTAGTTTGATCCAATGGCCTAGGACAAAAAAGATGTATGTTTAGTACTATGATAAGTTAATAAATTTATACAAGAAGGCCCCAACAACTAAGACCCATACACCTGTAGCTATGACTTATACACCTAATACCATGGGACTAAGGACTGACACATCACCTTTTCTAGCCAATGGCATTGTCTCCTACTTGGATAACCTACATTTCTGCCTTTGAGCCCTAACAATCGTTGATACAGTTTGATTGGATGATCCAGGATAAATAAAACATGTGGGTTTAGTATTACAGGATTTTAATAAATTTATACATGTGGACCTAGAAGTGCATTAAAGTGTGTGGACATTTAAAATAAAATGAATGCGTGCCCCCAAGTGATAGTGGACACAATATTTTTTGACCAATAGTGGCACCTCCTTATCTTTGCATCTTTATTTTCTCCATGTAGCGCCACAAAATGTTGATTTAGTTTGATCTGACAGTGTGGGTTAACTAAAATATGTGCCTTTCACCTTTCTACGGGAAGTGTTAAACACACCAAGATACTAAGAAGAGGGGTGAATCAGTATCTAAACAATCTTCAATTTTAACAACTTCAAATTATCCAAAGTAGATTAAAACTTTAGCATCACAGTATTAACATAAGCATGAAAGATTAACACAATGCACATCAACACATAACACCAAATATACGTGGAAAACCCTAGAAGGGAAAAACCATGGTGAGGATTAACTCACAATATATGAAGCTCAAATAACAACTTTGTTTTAGGACTACAACCCAATGAAGCTACTACTCCTTGAAGACTTTGATTTAGGGTCACTCCCAAGGAAGCTACTACTCGAAGACTTTATTTTTAGGTCACTTCCAGGGAAGCCACTACTCCCTGAATTGAGAACACACTTACAAAAGATTACAGTATGACAGTCCCTCTACTGTTTGAAAACTAACATTGAAATTCACACCTTTGATGATTACAAATCTGCCTCTTCACACTTTCTTCTGATGATCTGATCAGTTAGGCACACTCTACACTTGATCACTATCACAAATATGTCTTCAATACGAATTAGGATAGCATCAATAACTTCTACTTTTTCTCCTTCAGTCAAACCTTAAAAATGCACTCATTCTGCTCCTTATCTGCTTGCAAACTTTTTAATCAACTTGCAATCACATCTCACCTCATTCAATTTGATTTACAATTTATACAAGATATTACATTGATTATATTGCTGGTCAGCAAAATATGACATGAAAATGCATTTGCAAGTCATCTAGACTATACACAACATGAAACATGTAGAAGACAGGTCCTAAGTAAGACCACATGTTACACTAGTAGAAGATACATGGCTTACAAACACCAAAACTTGCTTAACCAAGTACAAAACATCCTTCAAAGCTTCAAAAACCAAAGAATTACATCCACACACTCTGCTCATTTGGAAATAGGACAACTTTAAGCAAAACACATGAAAACTTGAAGCAAAATAGCCACAACAACTTGAAAACCTTGTGCAGTACTGGAAACAAGAAAGATATTCATGAAAACTCTTCTAGATGAGTCCACATGACTCATACAACATATTCAAACACTCCTTTTGTTGCAAGTATGAGGTTATCCAGTGTTGTCATTGATGTCAACATACTCATATTGCATTAACAAGAAGGATTTGATGAGCTGTGTGCTGAGGATATTGAGAAAATTAGTCTCAGTCAGGAACAGTGAAGAACAGTGATAAGAAGAAGGTAAATGTACTGTATAGAATGAGAACCGGAGGATGCGGATTAAAGGGTTAGTAGATATGAGTCTTGAGATGCTACAGTTAAGATTTCAGAGGTCCGCATGAAGATCTGAAGGAGTTGTGGCTGCCGGTATAGAACCGGGTCCGGCAAGTATCCGGAGGTGACAGAGGATCACAAAAAGGTCCGGTGAGGTCCGGAATTGTATTACCCTAATTTGTGGATTGGAAGGAGTGTTTGGGATGTCCTTGTGATGTGTCATCCTGATTCGTGTATGATTTGGAGGTCCGGAAGTACCTCTTGCATTATGACAGTGGCGACAGACTGTGTTCTTGAAGTTCCGGATGAGGAAGACAAGAGATCCCAGTAAGCAGAGGAAGTGCGGATGTATCCGGACATTCAGACAGGCTTGTGAAGGTTCTTGGATCTTGTTTAGGTTGTGTTGTTGGTCCGCATTGATGGTAGAGCCCGGAATTGAAGTTATTCTTCCGGATGAAGTTCTTGCTCTGTGTAGCCGACCGGATGAGTTGTTCATCCTGCGAATATTCTTGTGATGGCCGACCGGATGTGTTATTCATCTTGCGGATACTCCTATGGTTGTTTGCTGACTTAGATGTTTGTTCCTAAGTCGATGTCTTGTATAAATAACGGTTTGTGAGTTCATTTCAGTGTGTGGTGTGAGGATGAGCATGGTATAGCGAAGAAACGTGCGAAAGGCAGAGCAGAGATTGTTGGGCTTAATTGGAACTGATCCGGACATGGTAGAGATGTCATTCTCCAGTTCAAGACTGTGATTTTCATCACTTTGTAGACAGTGTGTCTCCTTGTAGGCAGTGGGCCTCTTTGTGAGCAGTGTGCTCGGGCAGTGAGCCCTTATTGGCATGTGCCATTCATTTTTCTTTATTCTTCTAACAGAGAATAATTCTTGGGTTAATCACCCCGTGGTTTTTCCCTTAACCGGGTTTTCCACGTCAAAATCTTGGTGTTCAATGTGTTGATGCTTATCTGCTCTTGTGTTTATGTATTATGCTTCCATGGATGATTATTTGATATGCTGCTAACTAACAACAGTGAGTTAAGTGTTTGAAAGACAAGAAGTTTTATACAACTGATTCACCCCCCCCTCTCAGTTGTATGCCCTAGATCCAACAATTGGTATCAGAGCCAAGTTCCTCTGACAAGAGCTTAACCGCTTGAGGAGATCCAGGATGTCGTCATACAAGAAGGATAGTCCGAAGTTCGATGGAACCAACTTCACTCTTTGGAAAGGTCGCATGAAGTGTCACTTGGAATGCATGGGAAAAGCATACCTGGGTATGATTTCAAAACCATATGTACCTCCACAAGGTGGTCCGACAACTTTGAATGAAATCACAGAAGCTGAAAACAATCTGCGGACGAAGGAAGCTCTTCTAAGCGCATTGAATGACTCAGATCTCTCGAATGTCATTGACCTACCCACTGCATATGAGATCCTAACTAAACTGGAACTTCTGTATGAAGGAGATGAGTTTGTCAAAAGTGCAAGGTTGCAAAGTCTGAAAGGGAAATTTGAAAGATTGAAAATGAGAGATGATGAAAACATCACTACCTTTATGCCAAGAGTAAATGAGCTGGTATGTGGAATCAGAAATGCTGGTGGAACTTTAGATGAAAATGAGATTGTCTGCAAAATCCTAAGATCCCTTCCTGCTGCCTACAAAATCAAAGTTGCTGCCATTGATGAATTCAGAGCCCACACAACTGTCACAAGAGAACAACTGGCTGGCAAACTAGCTGCATTTGAAATGACCGAGTTTGGAGATGATCCTCCCAAGACTGAATCTACTTTCAAAGCCAGTGCCTATGTGAAAGGCAAACAGAGATTTGATCCGGGTGAAAACTCATCAAAGAAAATGTCATGGTATGATCAAGCAAGAAGAGACATGGAAGAAGAAGAAGCAGAAACAGCTCAACTTGAAGCCCTCATTGCAAAGAGACTGCCAAGAGGATCTGGTAAGTATGAAGGAAAACTACCCTTTAAGTGTTTCAACTGCAATAAGATTGGTCATTTTGCCTCAAGATGTCCGGAGAGATCTACAAGATCTAATACTCACAGACAAAGGTTTCAAAAGAATTGCTATTATGTTCATGAAGAAGATGACAATGAAGGAGTAACAGATGATGAATCAGAACCAGGAAGCAAATCCGGAAATGAGTGGGTGTTTATAGCCATCAAGGAAGAAGATTCCTTGCTCTCTGAATCTATCAATCACAAAGTTGTTGAAAAAGCCTTGGCTGCTCAAGTGGAAGAAAAGGATGATTGGGTTATTGACAGTGGATGTTCTCACCATATGACTGGTGACAAGAATAAGTTCTTAGACTTGGAAAGATATGAAGGAGGAATGGTAAAGTTTGGTGACAATTCTGCTGGCAGAATCAGAGGTAGGGGATCTATTTCCTTTGATGGTAAGAGCAAAACAGGTAATGTACTGTATGTTGAAGGATTGAAGCACAATCTTCTCAGTGTTGGTCAGTTAGTGGACAAAGGCTATGATCTCCGGTTCAAGAATGGAAAATGCAGAATCTTTACAAGCTCTGGAACTGAAATTGCATCCGGTACTCAGACAAGAGGTAACATCTTTCATCTGGTTGGTTCAAATAAAAGTTGTTTGTTTGTTCAAATTGATCAGAGTTGGTTATGGCATAGAAGAATGTGTCATGTAAATTTTGATAACATCATCAAGATAAGCAATACTCAGGCTGTGAGAGATCTTCCAAAGTTGATAAAACCTACAAATAGTGTGTGTAAAGAATGTCAGTTAGGCAAACAAAGCAGAGTCTCTTTTAAAAGCAAAGATCAGTCTTCTACCGGATTGTTGGAATTAGTACATACTGATCTATGTGGACCAACAAGAATCAAGAGTCTGCAAGGTGATAGATATTTCATGTTGTTAATAGATGATCATTCCCGGATGATGTGGGTTACCTTTCTAAAAGAAAAATCAGAAGCTTTTGAGAAGTTCAAAATCTTCAAAGCTATGGTGGAGAATCAAACCGGATTGAAACTAAAGTGTCTAAGGTCTGATAGAGGTGGTGAATTTACATCTGGTGAATTTATTGACTTTTGTGAGAAACAGGGTATAAGGAGACAGTTGTCTGCTCCTAAGACTCCACAGCAGAATGGAGTAGTTGAGAGAAAGAACCGGACCATCCAGGAAGCTGCTAGGACAATGATGTTGGAAGCAAATGTTCCTCAAATGTTTTGGAAAGAAGCTATCAGCACTGCAGTCTACACTCTCAATCGAGTTCAAATCAAAAACAACACCGGTAAGACCCCCTATGAACTCTGGTTTGGCATCACTCCTACTGTGAAATATTTCAGAGTATTTGGTAGCAAGTGTTATATTAAAAGAGATGAAGATCTAGGAAAGTTTGATGCTAGAAGTGATGAAGGAATTTTCTTGGGCTACTCCACTCAAAGCAAAGCATACCGGTGTTACAATAAGAGATTGAGGAAGATGATAGAAAGCACCAATGTAAAGGTTGATGAAGGAATTGAGAAGCCTTCAAGATTTTATGAGTTTGATGAAGATGACCAAGACAGTGTTCAAGGACCTCAATCCTCTCCGGTGAGACAGAGTCAGCCTGATCCGGTAAATCAGGAAGAAGAGTCAGGTTTGAATGAGCCTGATCAAGAAACAGCAGTGCTGGATACTCCCAAAATTCCAAGGTATGTAAGATTGAATCACTCTGAAGATCAGATCATAGGTGACAGAAGCAAAGGTGTACAAACTAGAAGGAATATTGCTCAAGATCAGAATGAATGTTGTCTGATTTCAAAGATTGAACCTAAAACAATAAATGAAGCCTGCAATGATGAAAACTGGACCAAAGCAATGGAAGATGAACTGATGCAAATTGAGAAAAATCATACTTGGGATCTTGTTCCCAGACCTAGAGACAGGAATGTAATTGGAACCAAGTGGGTCTTCCGGAACAAACTAAATGAAGCTGGTGAAGTAATCAGAAACAAAGCTAGATTGGTCTGCAAGGGCTACTCACAAATAGAAGGAATTGACTTTGAAGAGACTTTTGCTCCGGTAGCAAGAATTGAAGCAGTCAGATTACTTCTTGCATTTGCTGCCTTCAAAGACTTCAAGGTATATCAGATGGATGTCAAGTCTGCCTTCCTAAATGGTGATCTGGAAGAAGAAGTCTACATTGAACAACCGGATGGATTTCAATTGTCTGATAATAATGATATGGTCTGCAAGTTGAAGAAAGCTTTGTATGGATTGAAGCAAGCCCCAAGAGCATGGTATGAAAGGTTGGATAAGCATCTTGTGCAGATTGGATTCAACAAAGGTACTGCTGATAGCAACTTATATTTCAAAATTGATCATGAAAACATTCTGATTGTTGAAGTGTTTGTGGATGATATCATTTTTGGAGGAAGAGATAGTATGTGCAAAACTTTTGCAATTCAGATGAAAAGTGAGTTTGAAATGTCTATGCTTGGTGAAATGAATTTCTTCTTGGGTCTGCAAATTACTCAAACAAAAGAAGGGATCTTCATTTCTCAGACCAAATATGTGAAAGAATTGTTAAAGAAATTTGGTATGGAAGACTCAAAGCCTATGAACACTCCTATGGCAACCGGATGTAAGTTAAGCAAAGATGATGATTCTCCAAAGGCAGATCAGACAAAGTATAGATCAATGATTGGTGGATTGTTGTATCTCACTCAAACTAGACCAGATATAATGCAGGCTGTTGGTCTTGTGGCAAGATTCCAGGCTGATCCTAGAGAATCTCATGTTATGGCAATCAAAAGAATTTTTAGATACTTGAAAGGAACAGTTGAGTATGGTCTATGGTATCCTAGAGATCTGGATTTCTCTCTTCATGCTTACATAGATGCAGATTGGGCAGGAGATGTGGATGACCGGAAGAGCACTAGTGGTGGAGCATTCTTTTTGGGGAAGAGATTGGTTTCTTGGCTAAGCAAGAAACAAGATGCAATATCTCTGTCTACAACTGAAGCAGAATACATTGCAGCAGCAGGTAGTTGCACTCAAATCCTATGGATGAAGCAGATGCTAAGAGACATCAAAGTTGAATATGAGGAGCCTATCACAATTTTCTGTGATAATTCAAGTGCAATTAATATTTCCAAGAATCCGGTATTGCATTCTAAGACTAAGCACATATCTATTAAATTTCACTTTTTGAGAGAACAAGTAAACAAGGAAGAAGTCAGATTGGAGTATGTTCCCTCCAAGGATCAGATTGCAGATATCTTTACAAAACCTCTTCCCAAAGACTCTTTTAAATATCTCCGAGAGAAGTTAGGGGTCATGGCCCCTCCGGTGATGAACTAAGATGCACTGATGTGCATCAGTCCGGTGGCTATCGCAGTCATATCTTGTGATCCGGACTAATAAGGAGCTGCAACTAAGGGGGAGCAGCTAGTATGATTCTGATGCATGAGAATTGCAAGTATGAGCCCTTTGCCATTGATGTCAAAGGGGGAGAGAAGACATGTGAAAAACAAGTGGTTGATGATCAAAGGGGGAGCAGTAAAGGAAGAGAAGACATATGAAAAGTTGAAGTTCTTGTCTTAATGGTTTTTCACATCATATGTTGCCATCAATGACAAAGGGGGAGATTGTTGCAAGTATGAGGTTATCCAGTGTTGTCATTGATGTCAACATACTCATATTGCATTAACAAGAAGGATTTGATGAGCTGTGTGCTGAGGATATTGAGAAAATTAGTCTCAGTCAGGAACAGTGAAGAACAGTGATAAGAAGAAGGTAAATGTACTGTATAGAATGAGAACCGGAGGATGCGGATTAAAGGGTTAGTAGATATGAGTCTTGAGATGCTACAGTTAAGATTTCAGAGGTCCGCATGAAGATCTGAAGGAGTTGTGGCTGCCGGTATAGAACCGGGTCCGGCAAGTATCCGGAGGTGACAGAGGATCACAAAAAGGTCCGGTGAGGTCCGGAATTGTATTACCCTAATCTGCGGATTGGAAGGAGTGTTTGGGATGTCCTTGTGATGTGTCATCCTGATTCGTGTATGATTTGGAGGTCCGGAAGTACCTCTTGCATTATGACAGTGGCGACAGACTGTGTTCTTGAAGTTCCGGATGAGGAAGACAAGAGATCCCAGTAAGCAGAGGAAGTGCGGATGTATCCGGACATTCAGACAGGCTTGTGAAGGTTCTTGGATCTTGTTTAGGTTGTGTTGTTGGTCCGCATTGATGGTAGAGCCCGGAATTGAAGTTATTCTTCCGGATGAAGTTCTTGCTCTGTGTAGCCGACCGGATGAGTTGTTCATCTTGCGAATATTCTTGTGATGGCCGACCGGATGTGTTATTCATCTTGCGGATACTCCTATGGTTGTTTGCCGACTTAGATGTTTGTTCCTAAGTCGATGTCTTGTATAAATAACGGTTTGTGAGTTCATTTCAGTGTGTGGTGTGAGGATGAGCATGGTATAGCGAAGAAACGTGCGAAAGGCAGAGCAGAGATTGTTGGGCTTAATTGGAACTGATCCGGACATGGTAGAGATGTCATTCTCCAGTTCAAGACTGTGATTTTCATCACTTTGTAGACAGTGTGTCTCCTTGTAGGCAGTGGGCCTCTTTGTGAGCAGTGTGCTCGGGCAGTGAGCCCTTATTGGCATGTGCCATTCATTTTTCTTTATTCTTCTAACAGAGAATAATTCTTGGGTTAATCACCCCGTGGTTTTTCCCTTAACCGGGTTTTCCACGTCAAAATCTTGGTGTTCAATGTGTTGATGCTTATCTGCTCTTGTGTTTATGTATTATGCTTCCATGGATGATTATTTGATATGCTGCTAACTAACAACAGTGAGTTAAGTGTTTGAAAGACAAGAAGTTTTATACAACTGATTCACCCCCCCCCTCTCAGTTGTATGCCCTAGATCCAACACCTTTGCCACTACACATCAAAGAATTATGTCGCACATCTTCAACCATGAACTCTAGGAACAATCTATCATCCAGAACACACTGTAACATGCTGTCATTTGAAAAACTGAGCTACGGACCACCAAGAACCTTAAAACTGCAAGGAAGCATGTAATACACATCCATAAATATGTCCTCAAGCGTGCAAGGGCAATCATTCATTTTCAGAGGAATGTGAAGCATTCCAACATGCCTCCAACACTAGCTTACTCTGTCAGAACACATGTTGATACTCTATCATGCATAACTTTCATAACAGAAGGACAAATGATCTAAAAACTTGGAATTATCACCTTCACTACATCCTAAACATAGTTCTAGAATCACATGGCCATATCTGTAAATGTGGAGGAATGTGGAGCATTCCATTGTCCTACATAGAACACCTTCACAGAGACAACACTATTTTCAACCAGTCAACAAAAAAACACTCTTCTGGTAATCCAATCATCATGGAACTTGGAACATACATACTTTAGGCCATTAGTAGCATCAAAAATACATCTAGTCATATTCATGCTTCTAATTCCTATATTAATATGAACTATATCTTCTCTCTTCTCTTGTTGGATGGGACATGACATCGAACCATGAATTGTATCTTCTTCTCTTATTGGATGGGAAATCACATCCAACCATGAACTGTATCTTCTTCTCTTGTTGGATGGGACATAACATCCAACCATGAACTGTATATTCTTCTCTTGTTGGATGGGACATGACATCCAACCATGAATACCATCACACCACCATGATAGTGTTGACATCAATGACAACCCATATGTGTAACAATCTCCCCCTTTGGCATTGATGGCAACACATCTCTACTTCTCTCCCCCTTTGACATCAAGGACAAAGGGAAACAACTACCTTCTCATTAGAGACCACATACCTTCTCATTCTTTCGTAGGGAATGACTTCTTCTTGCAACAAACAAACTCCCCTATCACTAGTAAGCACTACCTACTCCCCTTGAGAGGTAGCCACCATCAGTCCAAGAACAAGATATAACATGAACTTCCCTTGGACAGATGCACCATTATACATCTAGAAAGAAGGAGGGGAAATTACCCCTAACCTCTGTCGAAGATCCTCAAAAGTATCCTTTACAAGAGCCTTTGTGAAAATATCTACTATCTGATCCTTTATTGGAAAATATTCCAACTTCACTTCCTTATCTGCAACCTTCTCTCTCAAAAAGTGATACCTGATTGCTATATTCTTGGTTCTAGAATGCATCACTAGATTCTTAGAAATATTGATAGCACTTGTATTGTCACACAAGATAGGAATGGGCTCATCATACAATACCTTGATATCCTTTAGAGTTTGCTTCATCCACAACACTTGTGTACAATAGGATGTTGCTACAATGTACTTTACCTCTGCAGTGGATAAGGACACTGAATCTTGCTTCTTGCTCTACCATGAAACTAATCTGCTTCCTAAAAATAAATCACAACCACTTGTACTTCTTCTATCATCAACACAACTAACCCAGTCAACATTAGTGTAAGCACTCAAATCAAAGTCATTATCTCTTAGATACCATAGGCCATAGTCTAGAGTTCCTTTCAAGTATTTGAATATCCTTCTCACTTCCTTCTCAAGTGTTTTCTTGGGATTGGCTTGATATCTGGCAACCACACATACTGCATGCATAATATCAAGTCTAGAAGTAGTCAATTATAATAGTCCTCCGATCATAGATCTATAGACAATCTAATCCACCTCCATAAACTTATCATCTTTGCTCAAGTGACATCCAGTGACCATGGGAGTACTCACTGGTTTTGAATCCTCCATACCAAACTTATTCAATAACTCTTTGACATACTTAGCTTGAGAAATAAAGATACCACCATCTAGCTGAGTAATTTAAAGTCCAAGGAAGAAAGACATTTCACCAATCATAGACATCTCAAACTCTTTTTGCATCTCCTTTGCAAACCTATTACACATATCATCATCTCCACCAAAGATGATGTCATCAACATATATTGTAACTATTAATATCATGTCTCCTTCCTTGATGTAAATATTACTATCTGTAATAGCTTTCTTGAAACCCTACTGAAGTAAGTACTTGTCCAACCTAGCACACCAAGCTCTAGGTGCTTGCTTAAGACCATACCGAGCCTTCTTGAGTCTATACGCCATGTCTGGATCTTTTGATATCTAGAAACCATATGGTTGCTCAATATAAACCTCTTCCTCTAGATCACCATTCAAAAATGCTAACTTAATATCCATCTGATATACCTTGAAGTTCTTATGAGCAACAAGAGCAAGGAAGATTTTGGTTGCCTCCATCCTTGCTACTGAAGTAAAAGTCTCCTCAAAATCAATACCTTCAACTTGTGTGTATCCTTTGCATACTAGTCTTGCCTTATTCCTTACAACTTCACCTTCTTCATTCAGTTTGTTCCAAAACACCCATTTTGTTCCTATAACGTTCTTATTTGTTGGTCTGGGAAACAATTCCCATGTTTGATTCTTCTCAATCTTATCCAATTCTTCTTCCATGGATTTTATCCATCCATCATCATTACTAGAATCAACAAAGTTTTGGGTTCCACATTTGATAACAAATACAAGTTTACTTGCTCATGTGTCTTAGCAAGCCTTCTCCTTATCTGCACACCTTCATCCTTATCTCCAATGATCTGATCTGTTGAGTGGTTCTTCTGAACATACTTTGCTAGAGTCTTAGGCATCTACTCTGGTTCTTGTTCCTTTTCTTCTTTCACTTCTTCTTCTTCTTCTACAATGCATGGAAAGATACTAGATTTGGAATGCTCTGATTCATGTGAGATCTAATACAGGTCTTCATCTACTTTAAAATTTGTGATTTAAATCATTTTTCCCAACCTCTTGTTGTAGCATCTATAAGCCTTGATTCTAGTTCAGTAGCCAAGAAAGATTCCTTCATCACTTCTTGAATCAAACTTTCCTAGGTCTTCTTCATATCTTCTGGTATAGCATCTACTACTTCCATACCATAGCTCATAAGGGGTCTTAGTTCTATTGACCCTCAGTTGCACTCTATTAATTAGATAGACAATAGTATGAACTCCATCCATCCAGTACATATCAAGCAGATCTGCATCTTTCAACATTGCCCTAGACATCTCTTGCAAAGTCCTATTCTTTCTTTCCACTACCCTATTTTTTTGAGGGGTCCTAAGGACTGACAGATGTCTCCTAATACTATTATCTTCACAAAACTTTTCAAATTCATTTGAATTAAACTCACCTCCTCTATCATACCTCAAACATTTTATCTTGGCTTCTACTTCATTCTCAACCATAGCTTTGAACACTTTAAATTTATCAAGGGCATTTAATTTTTCTCTTAAGAAAGTAACCCAAGTCATTCTAGAATAATCATCAATAAGCAACATGAAATACCTCTCACCTTGTTGAGTCTTTACACTTGTAGGGCCACATAGATTAGTGTGAATCAACTCCAATGGATTTGAAGAAGAATACTCCTTTCTTCTGAATTTTGTCTTTGTCTTCTTTCCTATTTGACATTCCCCGCATACTGCATATGTAGGCTTGATTATCTTAGGCATATCTCTTATTGCGTGAGTAGAACTAATCTTTAGCATATTATCAAAATTGTTGTGTCCCATTATCTTATGCCACATGCAACATTCACTAGATTGGGCCAACAAACATGTTCTTCCATTTACCTCCTTCAGATGATAGATGTCACCATATGTCTTGATACCTTAAACAACTAGTTTTTTGGGCCCTGCCTTCTAATTTCACAATCCTTGGCATGAAAGGTGAGATTATATATCCCTTGCTACACATCTAACTAACATTGAGAAGATTATGTTTTATCCCTTTGACATAGAGAACGTCCTCAGTCCTATTCTTCCCATCAATAGTTATAGCACCTTTTCCTCATATCTGTACTAACTCATCACCACCAAACTTGACAGCACCACCATCCCACTTTTCAAGGCTAATCAACTTATCCTTGTCACTAGTCATATGATTTGAGCATCCTCTATCAATTACCCAAGCCTTGGCTTCTCCTTTTGCATGAAAGGAAGTCCATACAACTATTGATCTTTCATTGTTTTGGTCTGTTTGCAAGGCATCGATCTTCTCACATTTTTCAACATCATCCTTTTTGTCACCAACACTCAAGGCCATGAAAAGTGTTTCATCATTTGAATCATCATGATCCTCATCTTCTGAATAATAATTGCTCTCTATGGAATATAGACTTATTTTGAACTTGTCTCTCTTGTAACCACCTCTTGATTCCTTAGAAGGACATTTAGAAGCAAAGTGACCAACCTTTCCACAATTGAAACATTTGAAGGGTAACTTACCTTTGTATTTCCCAATGCCTTTCTTTAGTCTTCTCACAAAATTTGCCTTAGCTTCATTAGAGCTTTCATCTTCATCAGCAACTTCTTCCTTTGTCTTCACATTAGATTTGAAATTTTTTTTCTTTGGAGCATCACTACCAAATTCTCTCATTTCAAAGGCAGTAAGGGAACCAAATAGTTTGTCTACAGTGTATGTATCCAAGTTTGTATTATCCATTATGACATATACCTTTTGATTGTAAGATTTGGGAAGAGATCTCAAAACTTTTTTCACAATCTCATCTTCTTTCACTTCTCCACCAAGACCTGTGATGCCATCAATCACTTCACTCACCTAGAGCATATATCTAGCAATGTCTTCATCCTCTGACATTTTTAGGCTCTCAAATCTGCTCTTGAAGATCTGCATCTTGTCTTGCTTTACTTTCTTATCTCCTTCATAAATGGTTTCAAGTTTATCCCAAACTTCTTTAGCAGAACTACAACTCATAACCTTTGAAAGTTCTGAATTAACTAACCCACTCATGATAGCAAACTTTGCCTTGGCACTATTATCATACTTCTTAACTTCATCTGCATCTATATGAATAGTAGAAGGAACTTTATACCTAGTCTTGACAGATTCCCAAACACCACACCCTAAAGAGTTGAAATAGGCTTCTATCCTTAGCTTCCAAAAAGCATAATTTGTCCCATCAAACCAAGGTATCTTACTAGATCCATTTTGTGCCATCCTGGACCTTTCTCAAGTGGTTAAGCTTTCCTTAGAGGATCTTGGCTCTAATACCAATTGTTGAACATACCAAGATACTGAGAGGGGGGGTGAATTAGTATCTAAACAATCTTCAATTTTAACAACTTAAACTTATCTGGAGTAGATTAAAACTTTAGCATCACAATATTAACATAAGCATGAAAGATTAACACAATGCACATCAACACATAACACCAGATATACACGGAAAACCCTAGAAGGGAAAAACCACGGTGAGGATTAACTCACAATATATGAAGCTCAAATAACAACTTTGTTTTAGGGCTACAACCCAAGGAAGCTACTACTCCTTGAAGACTTTGATTTAGGGTCACTTCCAAGGAAGATACTACTCCTTGAATACTTTGTTTTAGGGTCACTCCCAAGGAAGCTACTACTCCTTGAATTAAGAACACACTTACAAAAGGTTACAGTATGACAATCCTACTGTCTAAAAACTAACATTGAAATTCACACCTTTGATGATTGCAATTCTACCTCTTCACACTTTCTTCTGATGATATGATTAGTTAGGCACACTCTACACTTGATCACTATCACAAATATGTCTTCAAGATGAATCAAGATAGCATCAATAACTTCTACTTTTTCTCCTTCAGTCGTACCTCAAAAATGCACTCATTATACTCCTTATCTGCTTGTGAACTTTTTTAATCAACTTGCAATCACACCTCACCTCATTCAATTTGATTTACAATTTATATAAGATATTACATTGATTATATTACTTGTCAGCCAAACATAACATGAAAAATTGATTTGCAAGTTGGCTAGACTATACACAACATGAAACATGTAGAATATAGGTCCTAGGTAAGACCACACGTCACACCAACAGAAGATACATTTGGACACAAAAACTTTCTTAAATAGGTACAAAACATCCTTCATAGATTCAAAAACCAAGGAATTACATCTGCACACTCTACTCATTTGGAAATATGATAACTTTAAGTAAAACACATGAAGACTTGAAGCAAAACAACCACAACAACTTGAAAACTTGTGCGGTACTAGAAACAAGAAATATATTCATGAAAAATCTTCTAGATGAGTCCACATGACTCATACAACATCTTCAAACACTCCTTTTCCACTGCACATCAAAGAATTGTGTCGCACATCTTCAACCATGAACTCTGGGAACAATCTATCATCCGGAACACACTGTAACATGTTGTCATTTGAAAAACTAAGCTACAGACCACTACGAACCTTGAAACTACAAGGAAGCATGTAATACACATCCATAAATATGTCCTCAAAACCTCAAATCATTCCATTGTCCTACACAGAACACCTTCACAGAGACAACACTATTTTCAACCAGTCAACAGAAAAACACTCTTCCATAATCCAATCATCATGGAACTTGGAACATACATACTTCAAGCCGTCAGTAGCATCAACAATACATCTAATCATCTTCATGCTTCTAATTCCCATATTAATATTAACTATATCTTCTCCCTTCTCTTGTTGGATGGGACATGACATCCAACCATGAATACCATCACACCACCATGATAGTGTTGACATCAATGACAACCTTAGGAACCATATGTATAACAGAAAGGAGGTAAGGGACACAAAGGAAAAACCATTGACATATATTTATTTGGAAGGAAATACAACAGGGACCATTGATATAGTTTTTGTAAAAACTAAATATAAAACTAATTGTTAAAAAAATATTTAAATCAATATCAACACATGACAAATATGTAGGACTGCAAGTTCACATGAGAAGTAGAACTACTTTTATAGAGATTAATCATACAATATACAATACAAAATGTGATGCAAATCAAAAATTATGTTTTTTTACTCACCTGGAATAGAAGAATAAACTTGAGTTGTGCAACCTATCTATTCCCCAACTTTTTAGCAGATCACAATGGTTGATCAAATGCCACTCTAGAGGACTAGAAATTGAAATTTGTAGTGTATGATGAAATGGGTGAATCCAAAATTGAAGGTTGAAAGAGTGAATGGAGTACTGTTTTGCATAAATACCACTCCATACTACATAGTCATACTATGTTTTGCAATGGGCAATTAAACACATTAACCCTAAAAGACCTATAATTCTGAGGTGATGAGCCACACTTTATAAGAACCACCTATAATTCAATGGATATAATAAATGTTTTCCCAAATATATCTATCATTGCATGGTGATATTACATGTTTTCCCAAAATTCACTATAATATCATTGGTGAATGTACCATTGTTTGCCCATAACTGATTATAATTTCACTTGCGATCATGGCCCATTTTCCCTAATTCCCTATAATTTCATTAGCGATCACACCACTTTATGCCCATAATTTATGTAAAAAGGCTAGCAATTGAAGCCTAATTAAAAGTTGCCTCTATAATATATCGGTGATTGAGACCAAACTATAATAAATTGTATGGTGATCTAATGTTGTTTTAGGTTTTTAAAATATCAATTTACGGGTGATATGAAACTATAGGCCCAAAAATACAATCAAATTTGGGCAAAACCATATACTACCAAAGCTTGTAATATTTGCCATTTTCAACCCCACGAAAGTTAGAAAATTGCCATTTGGCGACAAATCACCGCTAAAATTTTCCTTGTTGGAATCCTCCCTGCATGTGCCAAAATAACAACTAAGGCATGACTGTGTATCAAAGTGCATAAGGATTTCATCAAAAATTGCACTTGCAATAGAATGAGGTCTTCAAGAAATAAACCCAACCCAAACATAAATCAATATTCCAATCAACCCAAACTACCCATGGATCTATATAAATGACTCAAAAAAGACATGGTCACATGGAAAATTATAATTATAGGATATGGATTGTAGAATAGCAAAATGGATTTTAATAGTATAGATACACTATTTTGGTTGTAGGATCTAAGGTACAATTGAACCATTTGCAAGTTGTTAGTGAACAGATTTGTCCTTAAAAAAAATGACTCAAGATGCCCAGAAAGAACAAATAGTACTAATAGTTGAGTCACTTGCAATGGTATATGCAAATGCTCTCTGCTTATTTTACAAGGTGTAGCTACCTTCAAGTGATTTCTAAGGAATGAAAAATAGGGTATGCTTTTGACTAGAAAGTAGGAAAGGTAAACTAACACCCACCCATAACCATGAAAGTGAATGCGAAGGATTAATTCTAAAAGAAATGAATGTAAATAAATGATACAAAGTCCATTTACTCGACACCCACAAACAATGATAGATTGATTAAAAGATACAATTATATTCTTCCTTAACACATACCAACATAACAGAAGCAATATTGAAGACAGATTACGAATTGAAACAAGAACAATTGCAATCATAGAAGATATTTAGAGACACAAAGTTCCATAAGTAATTCTTCATTTCTTCAATATAACAAAATTTAAAGTTTCTGTAATGCCTCTATACATAAGCTGAGCTAAGAAAAACATAACTGGAAATAGAATAAACTTGCTCCCCATCCCCTATTCACAGACAGCCAGGAAAATGATCCCCCCCTTTCCCTTCGAAAGTCCCTTCTTTTTTATAGTTTTTCAAAACTTCCCCTAAAATTATAACTGTTCAAAACAGTCTTTTTTAAGTAACCGCTATTAAGAAAGTGACTTTCAAACGAAAACGATTACATCATATCAAAATTGTGGTTACCATCACTAATTACAAAAGAACTTCATACATGCAAGACAAGTGGCATTAGGCTGCCCCAGCTCCTAATTCCAGGCATATTTCCATAAAATGTTGGTGTAATTCAGCACGTTCTTCTTCTTCTTTCAGTACGAAAATTACTTTGCAGTATTCAGCATAATTGGTTTTCTCCTTCCAAGCAACTGTCTGCAACTGAGAGATGATATCAATTTGTTCCTCTTTGGGCCAATGTAAATCAGGTTGTAGGATAGGCATAGGCTCATCATCCCAAATTTCATTATTCACAAGAAGTCCCATTCTGAAAGATGGCTTAATTGATAAGGAAGACTAAACTCAGAGAGCAACATCACCTTTCTCCATAGTCAGGTTTATTTAATTATGCCAGCAAGTAATGATGGTTTTTAAACTTGTTAATGTCGTACTACCACCTTAGTGAGCTCCATTACACTTGTCATTTAAGAGGTAATTAATGCATCATTGATGAGCTCACATTTCATAACTCCTGAAAAGACATTCTCATTGCATACGACATGAGTAATCTAACGAGTTGGCAATATCTTGAAAACTGGGAAACAAAACCATCAAATCAGAATTCATGGACACTATGAAGATGCTGATTAGTTAGAAGTCAAGACAAATTTAGAACTTTGAACCTTAGGGAAGAGTTCACAAAATTTGAAAACTCCCGACAATGAGTGAGGTCATGGTGTCAGAGCTTTAACGATCCTTTGAACTATTGGAACGATGTTCAAAATCCTTCAACTTTCTTGATAAGGAATAAAACACTTCTCAAAAGTTCTAAAAACTTGCAAATGGTAAGACATTTTGACCTAGAAATGAGGCATAGTGGAGAAAGCATTGAAAATTTTAAATTTTTCAAGTCCAAATTTTCCAGGTGACAACAACAAGCTCTAGTTGGGGACGAGGACTGCAAAGGACGAAGAAAGGAACCCAGAACCTCAAGCATGGATTAGTGCATTATCCACTGGGCAATAGAGTTAGAGAGCACAAGAGACAAAGAAGCCAGAGCAAGCCAAAAATGGAACATGACAAGAAAAGGAAACAACTACACTACCAGCACAACAAAAACTCCTAGTATGTATATGGCAAGAAGATCCTAACTCCAGAGAGTCTAGAGTGATCATGCGAATCCGTTAACAGGCTAGGAGAAATAGCAGCCTCTACAAAATAATGGTTGATGAATGAGAAGTTTGCATGCTAATAGCTACCAACTGGTGACCATCATGATCAAAATGATAAGAATGGCATCACATAAAGACCATCTAGATGTGACTTGTTGCTCGAAAAGCCATTCTTTATTGTATGCTTCTTCAAATGGATGACTCATATCAGTATTATCCAGCATATAATTACCAATGTCTGTCTAAATGAGCTCACATATAATGTCAGAATGCATGACTTTGCAAGCACAGAGAAACCAGTCCCCGAATTGGACATTCCACACATAAATTTTGACTTGAAATATATATTTCACTATGTTCCTTTTCACCAACTGCATCAATCTCATCATCACACTCAAAGTGATCTATCTCTTCGAATTCTTCTTTTTGATTCTGCATCTTATATGTACCATCACAAGTAGACACAATAGGATCTTTTTCTTTGATACAATTTTATACAAACTTGAATGGATAACTCCCAAAAGAAAGAAAAAATTGAAGAGGAGGAATCAAACCAGAACCTTCATCCTTTGACTGTATGTGCACTAGAGAAACTGCTTCACATGCTTTCACTGCTTCTTAAGAGGGTATTTCAAAAGAATTTTTAGCCTCCATATCGCTGTCCTCTTTTTGCAAATGGTGCATTGTGGCATGAGATTCTTCACTATGTGTATCTTCTCCACAAACATATGTCTTTTCATAGCTGCAAGCAAGAAAATGTGTATCTTTCCCATCCCTATGTTCAATCTCTTGCAAGGTTTTAAGCAAAGAGGGATACGCCATATTGGGCTGAAATTGCATGTTACCATAAAAAAAATTTCAAGAAGCTTACTTGTACAGGATCATCAAGTACCTAATTACTTTGAGATGTAGATGTGGAAGAGGTGAGGTCTTCATTATAAACAATAACTTCTCATGGCATAATCTCATTCCCAGCTGAAACAATCTCCTCTTTTACTACAATACCAGGTTCAACAATTCCATGATATACTTCATCCTCTTTGTCCATAATCTATAGATTAGTCATGACATCCTCTTCTCCACATAGAAATTCATCATTACTTGCATTAAGGTACTCATGAGACTCATCACATTTATTTGTTAGACCATCTTCAATAAAGCTATCATAACCATTTTTAACCTCACCTTTCAAATCTTGCTTAAAAATTCCAACATTTATGACTTCTTGTAGCCATACCTTTGTATTATTTGACTCAAGAGATGTGAAGCCGTTATGTTTAACTTGCATGCATACTGGAGAAAAGGTATTCAGTACTTTTTCTTCATGTTGTGTAACCCCATGTTGCTCCTCATTGCTTGAAAAAGTAAATGATTCTATCTCTGTAGTAGACAAGGGAGCTAAAATAGTGCAATTTGCATAACCTTCTCTATAATTTGCACCACGGGAGGATTGTTCATCTTCTAAATTGCATGGGGGACTTATAGATACACCATTATTTCCTTCACTATGCAACTAATATGCCTCAATTCTTCTATCCATATGAGATTTCATTTCTGCAACACTTACTTCATTTCTACCAAAATGTTTGGAATCAAAAATAGAGAGATTAGAGTATTCAATAGAAGGAGATTGTTTATACATAATAGGCATCCTCATAGGTTTATGAATCAGATTATCTACAATCTAATTTACTTTCCATAGGCCACTCAATATCAAATCATCTTCTATTTTTACAGCCTCTTTTTGTGCAATTTTAATATCATTTACATTACTTCTTTTCAACTCAAATTGAACATCCAAATGCAAAGAGGAAATAAAAGTACATAGCTGAAGTTGCTCACTTGGTTGAAGAGGAGATGTAATCTTTTTGAGCAGCCGGTTGAATCTATCGATGAAATCTTTGATGGATTCATCTTTTTGCTTTTGAACGTTGAAGAATTGACACAATAGAGCAGCTTCATCAACATGACTTTTAAATATTAGTAAGAACTTAGTCTTCAGTGAATCCCAATTAGTTATACATTTTTCTTCTAAATGATGAAACCATCTTGCTACAGGCCCAATAAGAGATTCGATAAACAACCGAATAAAAATACCTTCTTTACTTACCCCCAAAACTCCGCATGCAACCATGAATGCAAGAATGTGGTTTTCAACATCTTGAGAGTCTTCTCCACTAAATTTTGGGAAATTCTTTCTTGATCCTTCAGGCAATGGTGAATATATAGGCAAAGAAAGAGGTCCAAAATGATTTCCCCATGGTTGGGAAGAAACTAAAGCCATAATGCAAATCTGAAAAAGAAATCGAGCAGGAATCTTTGCTAGAATAAATTGCTTCTAGACACATTCCATTTTGTAGAGCCGCCAACCTCCGTCCTTGAGGAGGCACCTTCAAATTTCTAGGAAAACAATAGCACTAATCTTCAATTTTGATCCCCAGTGGAGTTGCCAAAAATCTGTTAGTGAACATATTTGTCCTTCGAAAATAAACGCAAAAAAAAATGACTCAAGATGCTCGGAAAGAAGAACAAACAGTACTAACAGTTGAGTCACTTGCAATGGTATATGCAAATGCTCTTTGCTTATTTTACAAGGCATAGCTACCTTTGAGTGATTTCCAAGGAATGAAAAATAGGGTATGCTTTTGACCAGAAAGAAGGAAAGGTAAACTAACACCCACCCATAACCATGAAATTGAATGTGAAGGATTAATTCTAAAAGAAATGAATGTAAATAAATGATACAAAGTTCATTAAATCGACACCCACAAACAATGATAGATTGATTAAAAGATATAGTTATATTCTTCCTTAACACATACCAACATAACAGAAGCGATATTGAAGACAGATTACGAATAGACACAAGAACAATTGCAATCATAGAAGATATTTAGAGACACAAAGTTCTGTAAGTAATTCTTCATTTCTTCAATATAACAAAACTCAAAGTTTCTGTAATGCCTCTATACATAAGCTGAGCTAAGAAAAACATAACTAGAAATAGAATAAACTTGCTCCCCTTCCCCTGCTCATAGACAACTGGGAAAAAGATCCCCCCCTTTCCATTCGAAAGTCCCTCCTTTTTTATAGTTTTTCAAAACTTCCCCTAAAATTATAACTGATCAAAACGGTCTTTTTTAAGTAATCACTATCAAGAAAGCGACTTTAAAATGAAAACGGTTACATAATATCAAAATTGTGGTTACCATCACTAATTACAAAAGAACTTCATGCATACAAGACAAGTGGCATTAGTGTTGATGGTGGTTTTAGCACGCAACAACGCAGGTGTGATTGCTGGTTTCACACCTCTCTTGAAAAGTATCTTACCCTAGGTAAGACTACTCCAAGGATAATACAACTAGGTCTTAGCTTGCTTGAAATCTCTTAGTTGGTATGTCTAGCTGTGCCTACAAGGGGTCTTACATGTAGTCTACAAATCTTCAGGTTTGGGGCAGCAAATACACATGAACCCTATTATGATTTGTAGCTGAAAAACAAGATAAAATGCTGCTAATAATTCCTATTCTAACAATTAACAGCAGTTTTAAAGAAAATGCAAAAGGTGTAGGGTTCAGAAGGGCCCTAAGTGACATTCACAACTCCAAGGTTATCTTTAGTAGACAAACATTCCAAACTTTAAACCAGCTTTCTGAGTTACCAAACTGAAATGGGTGTTACAGTGCTATAGAAAACGGTGCTATCTTCAATGGAGGTCAACAGATTTTCAGATCGCATTCATTTGTTAAATACCCAATGAGTAGCACAACTCAACTTGTGAAATGCAATTGAACTTTAGCACAAATGATCAGCCCAGATTAACTTTACACAACTATTTACCATCGGCAAACAACTAAAAGTATGGACTTAGAATGTTCATCAAATACTTCAGCAAACCATGAATATTATGAAAGCACAACTAATCTAACTATGGGAGAGCAAGATGCAAACCATGAAAACTAAAAGATGAATCAACACAAGACACAAATTCTCATATTTACTACAGAAACTTGCTTTGTATTAGCTCAAATGGCATAGAGTCAACAATTCGGTATCAAAATCTCTCTTACAAATAGTGGAAATGACAGCCCTTTATATAGAAAGCAGCATACCCTAGTTTTTGAATGAATGATGGAGATTAGCTCAACACCAACGGTCCATATTACATCAATAAAGGCAATTATAACAGCCCACATCAATTCTCAGATTAGATTTTGTCCTCTATGAAAAAGACGAAAAATAGCCCCCAGATACATTGAATCTAGACAAAATGGATACCCATTTGGTTGTACATGACGAAAAGTCAACTTTCAAGGCCTAATAAAGCCAAAATAGAGTCACATGACACTTGAAAACTTGAGCTGATGTGGATCCACGAGATTCCAAGTGCTGACTGGATCAAAAAGGAGTATTTGGCACTTTATTAGTGAGGATATATCTAATTGGATGCTTGTTGGACTGATTCTTGATGACTGGACTGCTGGGATAGCTGTATGCATGTCTTGGTGATCCGATCCAAGGTCATTTGAGTGGTATTTTGAGAAAAATATCAAAAATATAATTTTTGGTATTTTCTACATCATAGTAAATTGCATTTTCGGAGGCCTTCGGAGTGGAATGGGGGCTCGAAACTTGGCGTTAAGCCTAAGCAACCGGGCAGTTCAAACTAGATAATCAGTTTATCTTGCCAACGAGTCCAAGAAGTTTAAATTCTGATAAAATAGCTAGAAGTTATGACCCTCAGACTGGATCACTAGGACATTGGACTGGATCTGCAGGAACAACAGTGATTTGGCATGATCTTCTATGTCTTTTAGCTCCTAAGACTCATCTTTATCATCTTGGACATTATACTGACTTCCTTTTGCATGTGCAGCAGTAATTTGGTTGATAGAATGTCGATTCTGCATCTCTCGATCAGTACTGCATATCTGCGTGTACATCCTTCCAAGATGGCTCTAGTTGGCTCCTTTGTGCTCTTAGACCTACAATTCACAATGCAAAGCAAAGCATCAATTTCATCTTAACAAGTCATTTTTTATCAATTTGGATCAAAACATGTCCATTTGCAGTCATGAATCAGTAAAAAACAACCCATTGTCAATGTTGCCTTCTTATAAACAACTTCATAAATCTAGTGATTTTTACATGATTTTCTGTATTTTTCATCATTTTTGAGTACCCATTTGGCCAATATGATGATTAGGGAAGTTTTGGGGGTCAATAGAATCCATTTGTAGACTTTAATTTCATGTTTTTCTAACATTTCCTGCAAAAAGCAAAATTTTTGGGGGTGTCTGACCTTTCATGTGCAGTAGCATTAATTATCGTAAAACATGCCAAAAATCTACAAAAACTTGATAAAATGTTTATCATAATATGACAAATAGATATGCAATTCAAACCCATCAAGAAAATCCAATTTACACCTTGAAAAACCCAAAATTTGGCCCAAAATACCAAAAAGCGCTGATTTGGGGGGTCACTGACTTAGCGGGGATTTTGGGGTCATTCGACCTCAGCGGATATTTTAGGGTCATCTGACCTTGCACAGATTTTGGGGTTGTCTGACCTTGGCACGGATTTTGGGGTTGTCTGACCTTGGCGCGGATTTTGGGGTTGTCCGACCTTAGCGCAGATTTTGGGTCCGACTGACTAAAATGATGTTTCATGAGGTCAGTCGGTGAAGGCAGTTTTCAGTGCAGGTCCATCAGGTGCATTTTTAGCGCTTTTCTTCAAAATTGTCTCAGCAGGGATTTTTGGTCCGACTGACTTAGTGGTGGCTTGGAGGGAGGTTGGTTGGAGGCAAATTTAGCGCAAAAGTCGGTTGGAGGCTATTTTAGCACTTTTTGCAGTAGGAGGTGTTTTTAGCGCCAGATTTTGAATTGGTTAGGGTGAAAGTATATTTAAAAATATATTTAAGTATAAGCTTATACTTTAAATATTTTTAAATATACTTTCAGGATGTTTGAGATAGGTTCCAGATCCATAGGATTTCATATGCAGTTTCTAGAATTTTGTGGTTCCATCAGATTTTAGACTTAGCCATTTTTCAGGATCTTCAGAGTTTTAGACTTAGCCAAATCAGGGCTTCAGGACCATGCATCAGGGTGAAAACACATGAACCCCTTAGTGGAATCTAATGGAATTTGACACAATTTTGCAACTGTAAGATCTAGAAACTAAGAATTTCAACATGACACACCCTGTAGAAGCAATTTCAAGGGCAACATCCCGTGACATAGGTTTTTTGAGCAAAGTGTAGTAACACCCAATTTTAATGCAAAAGGCAACAAATGACTATCTTTTAAGCACAAGACCACCCAAGACACCTCCAAATCAACCACGAAAGACATCAAATCACTCAAAACATGCAAAGTACTCAAATCTGGAACAAATCCTGCATTCTAAGCACAAATTCACCTTCTCATCATCATAAGCAAGAGAGGTCGAGACTCCAAGCCAAAGCAAAAAAGGGGGTCTCCATTTGGTAAAATGGGGCATGTGTGCAAGGCACAACAATTAGGCTGCCCCAGCTCCTAATTCTAGGTGTATTTCCATAAAAAGTTGGCGCAATTCAACACGTTCTTCTTCTTCCAGTACAAAAATTACTCTGCAGTATTCAGCATAACTGGTTTTCTCCTTCCAAGTAACTATGCGCAATTGAGAGATGATATCAATCTATTCCTCTTCGGGCCAATGTAAATCAGGTTGTAGGACAGGCATAGGCTCATCATCCCAAATTTTATTATTCGCAGGAAGTCCCATTCTAAAAGATGGCTTGATTGATAAGGAAGACTAAACTCAAAGAGCACTGTCACCTTTCTTCACAGTCAGGTTTATTTAATTATGCCAGCAAGTAATGATGATTTTTAAACTTGTTAATGCCATGCTACCACCTTAGTGAGCTCCGTTACACTTGTCATTTAAGAGGTAATTTAATCATCATTGATGAGATTGCATTTCATAACTCTTGAAAAGACATTCTCATTACATACCACACGACTAATCTAATGAGCTGGCGATATCTTGAAAATTGGGAAACACAACCATCAAATCAGAATTCACAGACACTGCGAAGATGCTGATTAGTCAGAAGTCGGGACAGATTTAGAACTTTGAAGCTTAGGGAAGAGTTCACAAAATTTGAAAATTCCCAACAATGAGTGAGGTCGGGGTGTTGGAGCTTTAATGATCCTTCAAACTATTGGAATGATGTTCAAAATCCTTCAACTTTCCCGACAAGGAATAAAACACTTCTCAAAAGTTCTTCAATCTCTGATTTTGAAAGGGTAAGTTGGCAAGTCAGGATTTTTGAGAACCTTTGAACCGTCAAGAAGAAGTTCAAAAACTACGAGCATCTCCAATAATGAAATCAGGAAATCAAGAAATTTAAGAAACTTTTGAACTGTAGGGGCTAGGAAAAATTAAAGTTCTAAAAACTTGCAAATGGTAAGACATTTTGACTCAGAAATGAGGCATAGTGGAGAAAGCACTAAAAATTTTAAATTTTTCAAGTCCAAATTTTTTAGGTGACAACACAAGTATAATATAATTCTGAGCAAATGCAATTAGCAGATGCAAAACTAAACCCTACAACCTTCACCTGCATCCTTGCATCAATGAACAAATAGAAGCCCTTTTGCCATCCTTTGTCCTATCAGTATTTGGTAGGGACTCCTATTGCAACACAACCCTTGTTTAATTATTTTATAATATTATAAAAAAATGTTTTTCTTTTATTTTTAAATTGATGTTTAATTTTTATGTGATTTTTATTTTCATTATATTTAATACTTATTGTATTAATCTCTATTATTAAAATGCAATAAATCTGTATCCATTATTAATGGTATGACATGTATACAACACAATGATAGTCAAGTAACATAAATTTATTGTAAGTGGTCATCATTTACAAAAAATATGTTATAATAGACACTTATTTCCTTCAAGGTGGTGTACATGCACTTCAAGCTCTTTGGAACACACTACAAACTCCTTAGAATGAAACTTAGGAACTTCAGGTCCTTTAGCGCAAGCTATAATTACACCAGTTATAACAAAGGGATATTTAATGTTGTGACCATTAAAGAAAACTATTTATAGTCCACATTTATTTTTTGAATATAAAGGCATCAAAATCTTAAAATATATATTAACATGAAACTATTAAAAGCAACATATAAGTATATAATATTTACTAAAAGAATTATGGAAATAATGAATGGTGTTTTTTTCCAAAAGTAAAATTAAAAGTTTCATACAAAAGTAAAATAAGTGTATTACCAAAAATATCTTTTCAAATAAAAATAAAGAAAATAATGTAAATAAAATAAAATAATTCTTAAATAAAAATTAAAATTCATGTGTCCATGTATGTTTTCAGCAAATAAAAAATAAAATCTTAAAGTAAAGAAAATAGTTTGAGACTATATCTCTGGATGTTTTTTAGATGGATGTATTTAATATATCTATACTAGTTATATAAATATTTGTATTATATGATTTAAAAAAACTAATCCTCTCCTATGCCATTCATGAAATTTATTCTATATTTAGAGTATTAGATCCATCATCATAATTAACTATAGTTTTCGAAACCTATTTATCTATTCCAACCATAAACATTCAAGTACAATTTTCTTTGACTAAATTTGACAAGAGAGATAGGCAATTCTATGAAATAAATTATTACATGGACCTCAACTTTTCACTATATAAATGTAGTCTTGTCCATTCTTTAGTTTCAAAAAGTGGGACATATATTCTTTTCACTATAGTTTATTGTAATCTTTTTAGCTTAATATTAGAAAATGTCAATTTGAATATTTCTTACCACTTGCAAATCTATATATATTAATTTGAGTTCTAAAAAATTAAAAATAACACATTATATATTTTATAACCAATAATGAACCCAATCCATGATTTATTACAGTGAATAATATATACTACAATAAATAGAAGCCTAGATAATACTAAAGAAATAATGCATTTGTTCTGGCTATTAATTTGGCTTCTTGTAATTTTTTAGATCTCTCCATTGTCGTTAGTGAGAGGATTGATGTTTCCTGTTTCACCATTTCACCACAGGAACTATGAAATCTATAAAGAAGATGTTCTAATTAGTACTACAAGTAGTCACTTGAGAATTAGTAGAACCTCCATTATAAAGTTATTTATTAGAGTGTACAACTTCTTTCTTACTGAGAAGATTTTTGTAGACCTTGAATCCATGATATTAAAACAAGGTTGAAAATGACAATTCCAGCTATAGTAGACCTTGAAATTAAGTAATAGCTTTAAAAATTCAACTAAACCTATGAAGTAACTCAAAATTTAGCTCCAATACAAAGGACATATTTCCAACCACATAAAATAGAGTGTTAAAAACAAAACAAAAACCAATAGTAGAGTAAGTTTATATCATTCCTTGAGCCCAACAAAACCACACGGGAATAAATAGAGCTATAGACATCATCAAATATATTAGTAGATAACAAAACTAAAACTACTAAAATGCCTAATGTTTGGGAAATTTTAAGTACTAGAGAGGGGCATATTCCCCTTATTTTATTGATTCACGACCCTTCAATCAATGATCTTAGCTATGCCCATGCATTCATTATAGCAAGTACTTTCTAGGATTCCTTTTTGCATTTACAAAAGATGGAAAGTAAAATCCATAAGTTGGACATGATAGTAATAATTGCTATTCATGCTATAATATAATTCATGGTAAAAATTGCCAATTATAAGTTGGACATGATAGCAATCACGACATTTGGCTTTTCATAGCTACACAATTAATCAAAATGTACCAAAGTCATATATTTCAATTAAAAACCAAAATAATGCTAATGTAATTGGGTTTATTCGTCCTAAGATTGATCATGCTCAACTTGGGGAGAGCTCTCCTCATTTTAGTTACAACCACCATCAGATGCTCAAAAAAATCTTTAGTTTTTTAGCTTCCATCCCTTACCCCTTGTACATGTTTTACTTAATTTATGAGTATTAATGCATGATGCCATAATTATTTTTAGGTGAAAAGAAATAGATAGTTGTTTGATAATGTGGTAAAAGCATAGACAACATCAATGAAGATGTTATCTCTGTCTTGCATGGTAATTAATAAAATTATCAGTCAACATATTGGTGGGATAAAATATGTTTATCTCGAACACCTTCAACCTACCTTGTTAATGAGAATTATCCTATCCTCCCCTCTTCAAGGGTATGAAGCATTTTCATCTATTTTATTCATTTTCTTTTTATAAAATGGGTAGGGGTCCTTTCCCCTCTCATTGATTAAATAAAAGGTATTCATTAAAGTAGCCCAAATTTCTAAATGTGTAAGGTGCAAATTCATTCTAGAGAGCATGTAGTATGTACATCATCTCGAATGCCATACAATATGCTTGACCAACAACTCTACGTAGGGGATTTCACATAATTTATATGAATACCTTTGTTTTCATCAATGAGAGGGGAAAGGACCACCTTCATCCACCACCTTCTTATATTTCCAAATAAGGGGGGAAAACCAAAACAACAAATTTATGAATCAATGAGCCATTTAGACCTCCTTGCCATGTAAAGAAAACTTTATTTTTGTGAAAGCATCATTTAATCTATTAATTAATTATTTAGATTCTATGTTGTTAGTAGAAGCAAGTGTAGGTATATTTCATAAGAGTATGTTATTGTTCTCTTTAATATGTTTTGTAAAAAACATGTAATATTTTGTTCAACTTGAAATTTAATTTAAAGATGTCAAATCAAGAAAAATATTATTTTTTATTGTGATGGCATTACAATTTAATAATTTGTGAATCATGAAAAAATGTCCCCCAATAAAAGGTTATTATTATTCTTTTTAATTACAAGAATTCTATTGTACAAAAAAAAGCTTGGTATTGACTCATTAAAACTAAATATTGAGCACATAAAAATATATTTCTTGAATCCCATTCATGAATATGACAAATTCTGAGTTATAAAACATAGCACAAATCAAATATAAACTAAGTAGGTATTAGACCAAAAGATCTATCCCTACCAACATAGTCAATACAACATTTTTTTGTCATGGTTTGAAGACATTAAAAAATGGAAAGAGTGGAAGCTTTGTATCTCACCCTATAGTAGGAAAAATTTAAATGAATGTAATCTACTAGCCTTTTTGCTCCCATCTTCTATTTCACTTGTGAAAGGATGAGACAAAATAATGGATAACGAATGTTTCAAGCCACCACATTAGCAAAGGGAAAATGTAGTATGACTACAATGCTTCAGGATCTATGCTCTTAAGCCAAGATCCCTATTATGATGTAGAATATTAAGGAACACTAAGATGAAATCAACCAAATAGGAACCTAGATTGAGAACTAATCACACTTCAACATATTAAATGTAATAACATTCTTCCTATCCTAGTAGAACCATAATATTTTCAAGTAGTGGACAAAACTTGGTTATGATCTTAACAAATTTGACTTGAGTTTTTTTTTTTGTTTAAAAAAAGTGGTAAAAAACCACTAAAATATATTAATAAAAGTAAAATTACAAAATTCCAGATTCGGAGAGGCATACCGGCAGGAAAGAATCCGGACAAGAAAACCTCTGGTTATAGCCAGAATATGAGCAAATACAACAAAATTGACTCAAAAAGAGTCGCACCAGTATTAACCACTGTAACTAACTTCGGGAAGAAATTCATATAAATTTACATACAAAACATTTGACTATGATAACCAAAAGTCAAAGCAAAGCACTAAGGACTCAAAGCCTAATTAATCCGCAATTTCAATGATCTAAACAACATGCCCCTCATCAGGATCTTCCACATCTGCTTGCTGGGGAGGAGGAGGAGGCAATGGAGGAGGAACGTAGTTAATTAAGAAATGTAAATCATTAAAAACCTCTGTAGCTTTAGCTGCCACATGATTCCCCAGCTCTCTTTGATGGCAATGGATAGCATTTTGAAAGGAAACCAGACAGTTGTTTTGAAGCCCATGCATGAAAGCATTGTAAAGACAGTGAAGTGCAGGTGTTCGGAATAATAACCTGGAGTCAAATAGACCTCCAACAAGAGCAGATCCCTCATGCAATTCATAGTCTGCTAATGCAGAATTAAAAGAATCAACAGGAAAATGTATATTCTATATAAACATAACACCCAAAGCCCTTACCCTTTCGCCATTTTGCAAGAGATCCATCGCATTAGAAAGAAAATGCGATGCAGCTTGAGAGGGATAGATAACCACTGGAGAAAAAAGGAAAGTTGAACCACAAACCTGGACAATCGCTCTGCCCACAGAAGCCTCATACACTTTAAAGACTTCCTGTAGAGAGTGTAGGTTAGAAAGACCAAGGAGGGGCCGCTCCCAATTCCTAATTGGCCAGGAGATTCTGGAGTTTCACTGAACAGAGCCCATGGTGAACCTGCAAAAACTGGAAGAATACCAATTGCAAAAAAAGAAAGAAACATTTGGAGACAACGCTGAGCTTGATCATCACACAATAAAAATAGATGAGTAAAAGTCGATCATAATACATGAATTTAAGACAAAACAAAATGAAATGCCAACTCCCTCGTGCCAACTCTACCATCTTGCACTGATATCATATAACAAGGTACAACACAGCCGCCGAAAGGATGAGGATAATAAATAAATGACATCAAAAAATACGCATGGAAAATCGGGAGACAAAAATAAAAGGAGATATATAACTAAAAAAAGTTAGCCAAAATTACTAAAACTAAGACAAATAATCATTCTCCAAAATAGCGCTAACTCCAGGGATTTGAGCAAAAGATTCAGAATCCCATTCAAGAATATCGTCATTAGAACTAAAACCCAGATTAGCCAAAAAATCTGCTAAAGTATTACCTTCACGATACGTATGCATAATTTGGTAAGAATGAAAGCGTTTCAAAAGATCCCTCCCAAAATTTAAAATATAGCCAATTTTCTAGCTTGGAGATGACTCATTAGAAAAAGCTCTAACAGTATTAAGAGAGTCACCTTCCACGATAAGGTTTGTGAATCCACATCTGGAAGCTAAATTCAGCCCAGCTAACAAAGCCAAAGCCTCAGCCTCATTATTTGATAACACACCCAGCTTAACTGACAGGGTTTTGAGAACTAATCCTTGATAATTTCTTATAACACATCCAGCACTTGAAATTCCTGGATTGCCTCTACTTGCACCATCGAAATTAAGCTTAACAAATGATTGAGGCGGAGGGATCCATTTGACAGCAGAACGATTGATCTTCCCAACTGACGTAAAACAATTAGAATTAGGCAATTTTAACTGCTTCCAATTTTTTAAAATCATGTCATCCCAATTGGTGAAGATAAGAGAACCCTCCTTCTTAGAAAGAAAGGAAGCTAGCACCACTTCTGTGATGGATTTTTCAACTTTACCCAAAAGAACATGGAGAGGATTACTTATTTTCTTGAACAATCTACTATTTTGTTCTAACCATAAAGACCAGATTATAATGCTAGGTGAAACAACCCATAAGACAGAAAAAGTAGACTTTGGGCACAACAAAGGCCAGCTTTGAAAAACTTGAAGTAAAGAGAGAGGAAGGGGGCCCAACCAATTTAATTTTGAAAGGAGCCAATGCCAGACTTGAGAGGAAAAACTACAATTTAATAACAAATGATCCACCGACTCCTCTACTTCAAGATAGAAAGGACAGAAGAAAGAGTCTATAATCCCAAGATTAGATAATCTATCACTAGTTAATATACGATAGTTCAGTGCCAACCAAGAAAAAGCTCATGCTTTAGGGAGACAAGGCTCACTCCAGCATAGCTTATAGGGCCAACTAGAATTTGAATAAGAGTCCTTACTAGTGAGACTTAAATAACCAAGTTTAACTGTGTAATGACCAGATTTGGAAGGGGCCCAAACCAATTTATCCTTTTCTCCTGAAATAAAAATACGTCTATCTTTCAAAATAGATTTAAGCAAAATCTTCTGCTCTGCAGGGATCGAGAAATCATCAAAAGTTTTCCATTTAGCTTTACTTATATTCACCTTATTATCAAATAAAAAGTAATCTATAACTTTTGTTCCCCAGACTTGACACAGGAAAGACTTGATTTCTTGGAGACCTTCTGTATTAACAAGAGGAGGATAACTATTCCACGAATCTTCCCAAAAAAGGGCAGATTGTCCATCATGAATGACCCATGTTAAGAAGGGTGAAATAACTTCACGACAACTAATCAGGAAATTCCACATGTGAGAACCCTCCATAGGATTAAGTAATGTAAATATTCTTTCAGGAGAATAAGAATCTAGGTATTTGGCATACATTAATTTTCCCCATTTAGAATCTGATTTTTGGTACAAATTCCAAACCAGTTTGGCTCCAAGAGCTTTATTTTGTGCAGCAATATTATGAATTCCAGCACCCCCTAATTGTTTAGGAAGGCAGATTTTATCCCAAGATATTAAGGGGATTCTTCTCCCATTTAAGTTTGAACCATTCCACAAAAATTTTCTTAGAATAGACACGATATACCACAAAATGGTTTTTGGGACCTTCAGTACTGAAAGCAAATATACTGGAATGGCTGATAGGACTATTTTGATCAACAAAATTTTTCCTGCCAGAGTAAGCCATTTGCCTTTCCAAGAAGAAATTTTAGCTTTAATACTTATAATTAACATATTCCAGAACAAATTTTTAATTGAACCCGAAAAAAGAGGAATTCCCAAATACCTTGAAGGTAAAGTGTCAACTTGAAAACCTAGGAATTTAGCTATCCTTTGTTGCACCAACACAGAAGAAAAGAAAAAGAAAATTTTGGATTTACTATGATTCACTTTCTGACCCGAAACAAGACAATAACTGTTTATAACTTCCTTCAAGGCTTTAGCTTCCTGCATCACAGGCTAGCCAAACAACAAAGTATCATTAGCAAATAAGGTATGTGTAATAGAAAAAGGAACTCTAGGAATGTTTATCCCTTTCCAGATGCCCATCAAATTCTTACTTGAAATTAACCTACTTAAGCCTTCAGCCATTAATATGAACAGAAAAGGGGAAAGAGGATCTCCCTGTCGGATTCCTTGTGAAGACTGAAAGAAATCAGATGGGGAACCATTAATCAAGACTGAAAAACTAGCACCAGACACACAAGAATAAATCCATTTACACCATTTTGGGGAAAAACCAAATTTGAGGAGAACTTGTAACAAAAAATCCCAAGACACTCGATCATAAGCTTTAAGCATATCCAACTTAACCAACATAGCTGGGAGCTTATGTTGATGTATTGAATGTAGAACCTCATGTGCAACCAGAGCACCTTCTGAAGTTTCCTTGCCTGGGACAAAACCCCCTTGTTCATCAAAAATAATTTTTGGGATTAGAGTGGCTAATCTTGAAGTAATGGCTTTAGAAATGATTTTATAAAGAGTATTACAAAGTGATATGGGTCTGAAGTCAGCATAGGAAGAAGGAGAAGCAACTTTTGGAATTAATGCAAGAAAAGTAGAATTAATTTCTTTCAGAATACTTCTATTTCTTCTAGCTTCCTCTACAGCCATCCAAATATCCTTGCCTAGAAAATCCCAGCATTTTTGAAAAAAAAGAGGAGTGAAACCATCTGGGCGAGGGGATTTGTCTGGATCTAGGGAGAAGATGACTGCCTTGACTTCTTCTAAGGAAAAACGTTTCATCAACGCCAGATTATCTTCTAGAGAAACCAATTTAGGAATATGAGATAAAACTTCTACAACAGTTGGATTTGGGATGTGATTTGAGTCTTTTGATAAAAGTTTCTGAAAGAAATTAATTCCTTCTTTTTGAATGTCAGATTCTTCTAACAGTAAATTTCCCATATAATCTTTAATGGAGACTATAGAATTCTTTTGTCTTCTAAGCATAGCCAAAACATGAAAAAATTTTGTGTTACGATCACCTTCTTTTAACCAAGTTTCCCTCGACTTCTACCTCCAGAAAATTTCTTCCCGGGCTAGAATTTCCTCTAAATTAGCTTGGAGAGATTTCATGTATTCAAAAGAGCCATTATCCATACCTTTACTAATGATGGTTTCATTTAACTGAAGCAATTGAGATTGCAAAGCTGCTTTTTGAGAAAAAATATTACCAAAAGAAGATTTGTTCCACTCCAAAAAATTTTGTTTCATATACTTCAACCTTTCATTGACCCAAAACATACGTGAGCCTTTAACAAAAGGAGCATTTGACCACCAGAATTTTAATAAGGATAGGAAGTTGGTATCTTGAAACCACATGGATTGAAATCGGAACGAAGCCCTATGGATCTACCTTCGAGAGGAAACAGGAATATGAACAGAAATAGGAAAATGATCGGAAGCAGTAAAAGGAAGAACAGAAGTACCCATAATATTAGACTCAAAACACCATTCTGGCGAGAAGAAAAATCTATCCAGACGTTCTGTAATATTTAAAAACCCTTTTCTCCTATTTGACCAAGTAAAACTCCCATTCAGTAATGGACTATCAATTAAAGCATTATCAGAAATAAAATCTTTAAAATCATCTATTACCCTCTGAGGAGGACAAATTCCTCCTGATTTCTCTGTTAAACATGAAATGGCATTAAAGTCCCCACCAAGAATAACTTTCTCACCAGATAACTGTTCTAAAAGTGCTGATAAAATATCCCAGCATTGCTTTTTTTCCCTGGTAGCAGTTGGGCCATAAATATTGAACAGCCAGAAATTTAAACAGAAGGAAGTGATTTTAACCAAGAAGAAATTTGGAACAGAACAAACTAACTCAATGTCACAAACTTTACTATCCCACAAAATAGCCAGACCTCCTGAAGCCCCTTAGGAATGGATATGTATAAATTTCCATTTTACCCAACTCGAAAAAATAAAATCAGCTTGAGCTATAGATAATTTTGATTCTTGGAGTAATATAATATCAGAGCCAGAGGAATCTAACTGACGCTTAACCAAGCGTCGTTTGTTAGGGGCATTGATGCCCCTAACATTCCAAGAAAGCAGCTTCATTGCTCGCGGGGAGAGTTTCTAACTCTCCCCGATCTCAGACATGTATCCAAAGTGGCTTGCAAACCAGCTTTTATTTCTTCTTGAGTTTTGAAGGATTTTGGCTTACATCCTCGCTTAGAAGGAGAAATAGAACTCTGTTTGGGAGGTGAATCCTAACTAAGTGATTGGGAAATAGACAATTTTGTAGCAAAATCAAAGACATGATTTTCTTCGCCTAACGAAGATATAGAATCAACTTTCCCTGAATTTAAAAAAGGTAAATGAGCTTGACTAGGATCAGAGAAACATTTTTAATTTGACTTGAGTTATGCCCTACTCTGACAAACATTTTTAATTTTTTATTTACAATAGAAAAGAGTATGAATTTTCTTAACCTCCAAATTGACAAGAAAATTTTCTTAAATATCATTTTAAGATAGTATTTTGCACAAATTTTAGCTTATCCAGAGTATCATGTCCATAAAATTGCTATCTTTGAAAAAAATATATGGTTAGAAATATTCTCAAGGGATTTTATTTTAATATCTTTGTTAACTTTCATATTTTATCTTTTCTATAATGAAAGTGAAAATTATAAATAATAATGCAAACATACTTATTTATATATCTAATGAATATATCACTATACATGCTAAGAATAAATTTACAATGGTATCAAAAATACCATGGTATAAAGATACTGTTTGAAGTCTTTAATGACTATCCACTCTATGAAAATGCATTTCACTGATGAAAATCTCAAACATGTCTCTCTAACATATTTCAAAGTTTAGCATATTAACCTCTATATCTACATCAACATTTAAATATACTTTACCCTTTACTTGACCAAGTTAAAAGTGACAATAATGCTTTGTTGCACAAGAAAAAAATTGAATTTCCTTTGTTTTTAAGTCATATCACTTCTATACTTAAAAAAAATCATTGTCCACAACTATTTCTTTCTTTATGGCCACTCTCTTATAATAATAACTATTATCAAGTATTTATATATTTCGTAATACTTATAATATATATTAATAATATTTGAAGTAATATAAAATTATTTAAATTCCAAGTAATTATCTGATATAAATTTAGATAATTTGGCATTACCATAGAAAAATTTAGTTTCAACATTTAACAATAGAATTTAATTACTAATTTTTTTGAAAACTTATAGTTTAACCATATTAATAACACATAACTAAATACTAATTTTCAAACACACTACAATGGTAGGAACTAGTTGCTACATGACACTTGTGTTATAACTCTAATTGTTAATTTATAACTTTGAGATATTCTTATCTTAGAACTCTAATTGTTCCCTAAAAGTAATAAAGAACTAAAATAAAGTACACTAATAAATGACTATAAAGTCCCATTAATGGGGTAATAGTCAAAAGGACATGTAATAGACAAGTAAAATGGTGTCCCCTAATGAAGGACTTTTGAAAATTAAACTTAAATAGTGCATCTCATGGAAATATGGTGCCAACTAGGGTGGTATATGTTCTTTGTGAATCTTTAGGATTTTCAATCAAGGGTGGATCCCTCAAATTAGGCCACAAAACAAATAATGAGGTAGAATGGGAAGTACACATGTAAGTTTAGCTCTAGCTTCTATAGAAGCTTGTCACAACATTGTGGTAGAAAGGGATTCTTTGAATGTCATTAATATATTGAAGAAGGTGTGGATATTAACTTGGAATCCAAATTCTCTTCTTGAGGAAGCCATTGGAATCAATAGGATATTTGGTTGTATTTCCTTTTGCTATAGCTATCAAGAACTTATTAAATTGGTGTACTTGTTGGCAAATGGTGGTGTGGTACTCTCCCCCTTCTAATCTTTAGAAAGTTCCAATCCTAGGGATTGGGAAGGCCTTAATAAACTTTTATATAATGACCACCCCCTTGATTCTTTCCCATTCAGTGATGTCTCCTTAGTGATGGATTTAAATGCCCATGTTTATCATGAATTGATTGAATGTGATGAAGTATGATATCTTATGTACATCTTACATATGTGAGATTGTTTAAGGATTATGGTAGTCATTAGGTGTGGGGATGTAGCATTCTAAATGGTGGTTAATGTGGTCTAGCTTCTTGTTGGTAGTATTTTGCACTAGATTTCTTTGGTTAGTCTTTGGTGGTTTTTAGAGGCCTTTTCATTCCTCGTTCATCTATTGGTTTGCTAAGTGGTCCTCTACAATGTGGTTGAGTCTTTGAACATGGGATAAAGAATATTTTTAGATTCTAATAAAATACTCTGTCAAACCTTGTGAAGAGTATCCTAGGGAAGAAGGGATGGAGGACAATGACTCCCTCCGTTCTAGGGCTATGATCCTTGCTAATTTTCAACCAATATCAGTAAAAATGCACCATTTGTGGAAGTCCATGAATGTATGGAATAGTTGATTTTACCTTTAGATAATGATCTAATGGAGGAGGTTGGTTTAATGGATGAAAATATTGGTTCTTGTAGAGTTGTGCTCCTATGCTTATTTCAACCAAATTCACTTATCTCCTTCACAAGTATTTGAATGTATTCACAACATAAATTTAACAGAGTTCATGTTTTATTCTTCTTTGGTAGATTTTCATTTCAATTTTTAAGTGGCTTAATTAGTCATTTTGAACTCATATTTTGATCATAGCCTCTTAGTGCTCTTCCTACAAGATTTTTTTGTTGACAACAAACAATTTTATAATTTCCAGAGTGATGTTTCAAAATATGGAATAATGAAAGAACAAAATGAAGCACTCTAGAACCATCCAATCTTCTCTAAGATCAATGACTGAAACATCATTTTCAAATTGTTAGTGTAACAACTTAAAGCTATTATGCCATTTATTAGAGTATCCACATCAATGAAGTAGACCTTGTTGTCTACATGAATAAAATAAAAGAAAACAAGGCATCAACCTGATCACATGGTAGAATTTCATGCCTCAAATAAGTTTTTATTCTGAAACATATCTACCATTGTGCCATTGGTTGAAGATATCTAGGCTATCATCTTTGTGGACCCTCTCTTTTATCTTTTGCAATTTCCAAAGGCCCATGAAAAGCAAGAAGGAAAAAATTTTCATATGCCACGTGATAGGTGTTACACATATGGTTCCTATGGTTGTCATTGATGTCAACACTATCTTGGATGTGTGATGGTGTTCATGGTTGGATGTCATGTCCTATCTAGTAGAGAAGATACAATTCATGGTTGGATGTCATGCCTTGATCAATGTAGATTTGAGTATGAAGTTATATTAAGATGGGAATTAGAAGCACCAAGATGATCAAATGTGTTGTTGATGTTGAGAAGATGTTATTGGTGGCCTGAAGCATATTGTATAATCTCTCCTACTGTTCCCGAGAATGCATGTGTTGATACAAAGAAGGCTTGGCCTCAAAAAGTTGGTGACAATTTCTACTACAAGATGACTGCCTTTGAAGATTGTCTAGGAGATTGCTCTGCATTCCTCCACACTAGCAGTTATGGCTATGTAGTTCTAGAACTATGTTTAGGGTACAATGAAGGTGATAATTCAAAAGTTTCAGATCATTTATCCTTTTACTGTGAATGTTATGCATGATAGAGTACTAGCTTGTGTTCTAATAGAATAAGGGAGTATTCAAGGCCTGTTGGAATGTTCAACATTCCCCCGGATGTGAATGGTTGCCTTTGTAGTTTTGTGGACATGTTTATGGATGTCCACTACATGCTTCCTTGTAGTTTTAAGCTTCTTGGTGGTTCACAAGTTTAGTTTTCCAATGACCGTATGTTGCAGTGTGTTCCAAATGACTTGTTGTTCTTAGAGTTCACTGAATATGTGTGGCTCAAAATCTTTAATGTGCAGAGGTAAAGGAATGTTTGGAGATGTTGTATCTGTCCTGTAGACTCATCTAGAAAAGTATCATGAAGATCTTTCTTTTTTCTAGTACCGCACAAGGTTTTCAAGTTGACGTGGTTGTTATGCTTCAAGTTTCATATGTCTTTTCTTAAGGTTGTCCTATTTTCAAATAGGCAGAGTGTGTGGATGTACTTCCTTGATGTTTGATTCCGTGAAGGATGTTCACAAGGCATGGGTCTTTTATTGGTGTAGCATGTAGTCCAGTTTAGGACTTATCCTCTACACGTTTCATGTTGTGTGTTGTCTGGATGACTTGTAAATGTATTTTTCATGTTGTCTCTAGCCGACAAGCAATGTAATCAATGTAATATCATGTATAAATTATAAATCAAAGTGAGTTAGGTAGAGTGTGATTGCAAAGTGATTGATAAGGTTCACAAGAAAGAAAGGAGCAGAATGATTGCATTATGATTTACGAATGAAGGAGAAAGAGATGAAGTTGTAGATGCTATCCTAATTCATTTTGAAGACATATCTGTGGTAGTGATCAAGTGTAGAGTGTGCCTATTTGATCTGATCGTTAGAAGGAAGTGTGAAGAGGTAGAATTGCAATCATCAATGGTGTGAATTTCAATGTCAGTTTTTAGACAGTAGAAGGACAACCATACTGTAATATTGTGTGAGTTTGTTCTTAATTCAGGGAGTAGTAGCTTCCTTGGGGGTGACCCTAAAACAAAGTATAAAGGGAGTAGTAGCTTCCTTGGGAGTGACCCTAAAACAAAGTATTCAGGGAGTAGTAGCTTCCTTGGAAGTGTGTTAGATCTAGGGCACACAACTGAGAGGGGGGGTGAATCAGTTGTGCAAAAACTTTGCTTCTATTTCAAACACTTGATTCTTCTTGGATAGTTAGTAGTATATCAATTAATCATTCATGAAAGCAGAAAGTATAAACACTGGAACAGATAAACATCAACACATAAGACACCAAGATTTTTGACGTGGAAAACCTAGTTAAGGGAAAAACCACGGGGTGATTAACCCAAGGATTATTCTCTGTTAGAAGAATAAAGAAAAAATGAATGGCACCTGCCAATTAGGGCTCACTGCCCGAGCACACTGCTCACAAGGAGGCACACTACCTACAAAGAGACACACTGTCTACAAGATCATAAGGATCACAACCTTGAACTGGAGAATGACATTTTCACCATGTCTGGATCAGTTCCATTTAAGCTCGAAATACTTCTGCTCTGCTTTTCACTCTTTTGCTATGCCACACTCATCTGCTCCACATCCACACTTCAAAACAAACTCACAATCCTTTATTTATACAAGACATTGACTTAGGAACAATCATCTAAGTCAGCAATCAACCATAAGAACATCCGCAAGATGAATAACACATCCGGTCGGCCACCACAAGAACATTCGCAGGATGAACAACTCATCCGGTCGGCTAGTTTGAACAAGAACTTCATCCGGAAGAATATCTTCAATTCCGGGCTCTACCATCAATGCGGACCAACAACACAACCTCAACATGATCCAAGAACCTTCACAAGCCTACCTAAATGACCAGGTACATCCGTACTTCCTCTACTCACTGGAATCTCTTCTCTTCCTCATCCAGAACTTCAAGAACACAGTCTATCGCCACTATCATACTGCAAGAGGTGCTTTCGGACCTCCAAACCACATACCAATCAAGATGATACATCATAAGGACATCCCAAACACTCTGTCCAATCTGCAAAATAGGACAATGCACTTCCGGATCTCACCAGACCTTTTTGTAACACTCTATCACTCTGGAGCATCTCCTGGAACTGGTTCTACTTGATCAATCACAACTTCTTCAAATCTTCATGCGGACCTCTGAAATCTTAACTGGATCATCTCAAGACTCATATCTACAAACCCTTTAATCCACAACCTCTGAATCTCAACCTATTGAGTACTTTTGTCTTCTTCTCATCACTGTTCTTCAATGTTCCTGATTGAGACTAATTTTCTCAATATCCTTAGCACACAGCTCATCTAATCCTTCTTGCCAATGCAATATGAGTATGTTGACATCAATGACAACACTGGCTAACCTCATACTTGTAACAATCTCCCCCTTTATCATTGATGGCAACATATGATGTGAAAAACCATCAAGACAAGAACTTCTCCTTTCTGTCACAGCTCCCCCTATCAACAACAACTCTTCACATGTCTTCTCTTCCTTTACTGCTCCCCCTTTGATCATCAACCACTTGTTTTTCACATTTCTTCTCTCCCCCTTTGACATCAATGGCAAAGGGCTCATACTTGCAATTTGAACACATCAGAATCATACCGGCTGCTCCCCCTTAGTAGTAGCTCCCCATCATCAATCCGGATCACAAGATATGACTATGATATCCACCGGATTGATGCACATCAATGCATCCTAGTTCATCTTCGGAGGGGCCATGACCCCTAACTTCTCCCTGAGATACTCAAAAGAGTCCTTGGGAAGAGGTTTAGTAAAGATATCTGCAATCTGATCCTTGGAGGATACATACTCCAATCTAACTTCATCCTTGTTCATTTGTTCCCTCAAAAAGTGAAACTTGATAGATATGTGCTTGGTCTTAGAATGCAACACCGGATTCTTAGAAATATTTATTGCACTTGAGTTATCATAGAAAATTGTGATAGGCTCCTCATATTCTACTTTAATGTCTTTTAGCATCTGCTTCATCCATAAGATTTGAGTGCAACTACCTGCTGCTGCAATGTATTCTGCTTCAGTTGTAGAAAGAGATATTGCATCTTGTTTCTTGCTTAGCCAAGAGACCAATCTCTTTCCCAAAAAGAATGCTCCACCATTGGTGCTCTTCCGGTCATCCACATCTCCTGCCCAATCTGCATCTGTGTAAGCATGAAGAGAGAAATCATGATCTCTAGGATACCACAAACCATACTCCACTGTCCCTTTTAGATATCTAAAAATTCTCTTGATTGCCATAACATGAGATTCTCTAGGATCAGCCTGAAATCTTGCCACAAGACCAACAACCTGCATTATATCTGGTCTAGTCTGAGTGAGATATAACAATCCACCAATCATTGATCTATACTTTGTCTGATTTGCCTTAGGATAATAATCATCTTTGCTCAACTTACATCTGGTTGCCATAGGAGTGTTCATTGACTTTGAATCTTCCATACTGAATTTCCTCAATAATTCTTTCACATATTTGGTCTGAGAAATGAAGATCCCTTTCTTTGTTTGAGTAATTTGTAGACCCAAGAAGAAATTCATTTCACTGAGCATAGACATTTCAAACTCACTTTTCATTTGACTTGCAAAAGTTTTGCACATGCTATCTCTTCCTCCAAAAATGATATCATCAACAAATACTTCAACAATCAAAATGTTTTCATGATCAATTTTGAAATATAAGTTACTGTCAGTAGTACCTTTGTTGAATCCAATCTGCACAAGATGCTTATCCAACCTTTCATACCATGCTCTTGGGGCTTGCTTCAATCCATACAATGCTTTCTTCAACTTGCAGACCATATCATCATTATCAGACAATTGAAATCCATCTGGTTGTTCAATGTAAACTTCTTCTTCTAAATCACCATTTAGGAAAGCAGACTTGACATCCATCTGATATACCTTGAAGTCCTTGAAGGCAGCAAATGTAAGAAATAATCTGACTGCTTCAATTCTTGCCACCAGAGCAAAGGTTTCTTCAAAATCAATTCCTTCTATTTGAGAGTAGCCTTTGCAGACCAATCTAGCTTTGTTTCTGATCACTTCACCCACTTCATTTAGTTTGTTCCAGAAGACCCATTTGGTTCCAATCACATTCTTGTTTCTAGGTCTGGGAACAAGATCCCAAGTATGATTTTTCTCAATTTGCATCAACTCTTCCTCCATTGCTTTGGTCCAATTTTCATCATTGCAAGCTTCATTAATTGTCTTAGGTTCAATCTTTGAAATCAGACAACATTCATTTGAATCTTGAGCAATTCTTCTCCTTGTTTGTACCCCTTTATTTTTGTCACCTATGATCTAATCTTCAGAATGATTTAGAGTTACATACCTTGGAACTTTGGGAGTTTCTTGCACTACTAATTCTTGATTAGGCTCATTCAGACACACTTCTTCTTCCTGATTTACTGGATCAATCTGAATCTAAATTTCAGAGGAGGAATGAGCTCCTTGCGCTAGAGAATCATTCTGATCATCTTCATCATATTCATAGAATCTTGAGGGCTTCTCAATTCCTTCATCAACCTTCACATTTGTACTTTCTATCATCTTTCTCAATCTCTTATTATAACACCAGTATGCTTTGCTTTGAGTGGAGTAACCCAAGAAAATTCCTTCATCACTTCTAGCATCAAACTTTCCTAGATCTTCATCTCTTTTGATATAACACTTGCTACCAAATACTCTAAAATATCTCATAGTAGGAGTTACACCAAACTAAAGTTCATAAGGAGTCTTATCGGTATTGCTTCTGATTTGAACTCGATTGAGAGTATAGACTGCAGTGCTGACAGCTTCTCTCCAAAACATCTGAGGAATATTTGCTTCCATCATCATTGTCCTAGATGCTTCCTGGATGGTCTAGTTCTTTCTCTCAACAACTCCATTTTGCTGTGGAGTCCTAGGGGCAGACAACTGTCTCCTTATGCCATGCTTCTCACAAAAGTCTATGAATTCACTAGATGTGAATTCACCACCTCTATCAGACCTTAGACATTTTAGTTTCAATCCGGTTTGATTCTCTACGATAGCTTTGAAGATTTTGAACTTCTCAAGGGCTTCGGATTTCTCTTTTAGGAAGGTAACCCACATCATCCAAGAATAATCATCAATTAATAACATGAAATATCTATCACCTTGCATACTCTTGATTCTTGTCGGACCACATAGATCAGTATGGACTAATTCCAGTAATTTGATAGTGGACTGATCCTTGCTTTTGAAAGAGACTCTGCTCTGTTTACCTAGCTGACATTCTTTGCACAAACTATTTGTAGGTTTCACCAATTTAGGAAGATCTCTTACAGCTTGAGTAATGCTTATCTTGATGATGTTATCAAAATTCACATGACACGTCCTTCTATGCCATAACCAACTTTGATCAACTTGAACAAACAGAAAATTTTTATTAGAACCAACTAGATGGAAGATATTACCTTTTGTTTGAGTACCGGATGCAATCTTAGTTCTGGAGCTTTCAAAGATCCTGCATCTTCCATTCTTGAACCAGAGATCATAACCTTTGTCCACCAACTGACCAACACTGAGAAGATTGTGCTTCAATCCTTCAACATATAGTACATTACCAGTTTTGCTCTTTCTATCAAAAGAAATGGTTCCCCTACCTCTGATTCTGCCAGCAGAATTGTCTCCAAACTTACCATTCCTCCTTCATACCTTTCCAAATCTAAGAACTTGTTCTTGTCACCTATCATATGGTGAAAACAACCACTGTCAATAACCCAATCATCCTTTTCTTCAACTTGGGCAGCCAAAGCTTTTTCTACAACCTTATTATTGGCAGATTTAGAGGATATTGAACCTTCTTCCTTGATGGCAATAAACACCCATTCATTTCTAGATTTGCTTCCCATTTCTGATTCATCATCTGTTACTCCTTCATTATCATCTTCTTCATGAACATAATAGCAGTTCTTTTGAAATCTTTGTCTGTTAGCATTTGACCTTGCAGATCTTTCCGGACATCTTGAAGCAAAATGACCAATCTTATTGCAGTTGAAGCACTTAAAGGGTAGTTTTCGTTCATACTTACCAGATCCTCTTGGCAGTCTCTTTGCAATGAGGGCTTCAAGTTGAGCTATTTCTACTTCTTCCTCTTCCATGTCCTTCCTTGCTTGATCATACCATGACAGCTTCCTTTAAGAATTCTCTCCCGGATCAAATCTTTGTTTGCCTTTCACATAGGCACTGGTCTTAAATGCAGATTCAGTCTTGGGGTGGTCATCTCTAAACTCAGTCATTTCAAATGCAGCCAGTTTGTCAGCCAATTGCTCTCTTGTGATAGTTGTATGGGCTCTGAATTCATCAATGGTAGAAACCTTGATCTTGTAGGTAGCAGGAAGGGATTTGAGAATTTTGCAAACAATTTCATTTTCATCTAGAGCACCACCAGCATTCTTGATTCCACACACCAGCTCATTTACCTTTGGCATAAAGGTAGTGATGTTTTCATCATCTCACATCTTCAATCTTTCAAATTTCCCTTTAAGACTTTGCAATCTTGCACTCTTGACAAACTCATCTCCTTCATACAGAAGTTCCAGTTTAGTCCAGATCTCATATGCAGTTGGTAGGTCAATAACATTTGAGAGATCTGAGTCATTCAATGTGCTTAGAAGAGCTTCTTTGGTTCGCAAATTGTTTTCAGCATCTGTGATTTCATTCAGAGTTGATGGACCACCTGTGGAGGTACATATGGTTTTGAAACCATGGCCAAGTATGCTTTTCCCATACACTCCAAGTGACATTTCATGCAACCTTTCTAGAGAGTGAAGTTGGATCCATCAAACTTCAGACTATCCTTCTTGTATGACGACATCCTGGATCTTCCTCAAGCAGTTAAGCTCCTTTCAGAGGAATCTGGCTCTGATACCAATTGTTAGATCTAGGGCACACAATTGAGAGGGGGGGTGAATCAGTTGTGCAAAAACTTTGCTTCTATTTCAAACATTTGATTCTTCTTGGATAGTTAGCAGCATATCAATTAATCATTCATGAAAGCAGAAAGTATAAACACCAGAACAGATAAACATCAACACATAAGACACCAAGATTTTTGACATGGAAAACCTAGTTAAGGGAAAAACCACAGGGTGATTAACCCAAGGATTATTCTCTGTTAGAAGAATAAAGAAAAAATGAATGGCACCTGGCAATTAGGGCTCATTGCCCGAGCACACTACTCACAAGGAGGCACACTGCCTATAAAGAGACACACTGTCTACAAGATCATAAGGATCACAACCTTGAACTAGAGAATGACATCTTCACCATGTCTGGATCAGTTCCATTTAAGCCTGGAATACTTCTGCTCTACTTTTCGCTCTTTCGCTATGCCACACTCATCTGCTCCACATCCACACTTCGAAACAAACTCACAATCCTTTATTTATATAAGACATCGACTTAGGAATAATCATCTAAGTCAGCAATCAACCATAAGAACATCCACAAGATGAATAACACATTTGATCGGCCACCACAAGAACATTCGTAGGATGAACAACTCATCTAGTCGGCTAGTCTGAACAAGAACTTCATCCGAAAGAATATCTTCAATTCTGGGCTCTACCATTAATGTGGACCAACAACACAACCTCAACATGATCCAAAAACCTTCACAAGCCTACCTAAATGACCAGGTACATCCGCACTTCCTCTGCTCACTGGAATCTCTTCTCTTCCTCATCCGGAACTTCAAGAACACAGTCTATCGCCACTGTCATACTACAAGAGGTGCTTCTAGACCTCCAAACCACATACCAATCGAGATGACACATCACAAGGACATCCCAAACACTCTGTCCAATCCGCAGAATAGGACAATGCACTTCTGGATCTCACTGGACCTTTTTGTAACACTCTGTCACTCTAGAGCATCTCTCGGAACCGGTTCTACTTGATCAATCACAACTTCTTCAAATCTTCATGCGGACCTCTGAAATCTTAACTAGATCATCTCAAGACTCATATCTACAAACCTCTTAATCCACAACCTCTGAATCTCAACCTATTGAGTACTTTTGTCTTCTTCTCATCACTGTTCTTCACTGTTCCTGATTGAGACTAATTTTCTCAATATCCTCAGCACACAGCTCATCCAATCCTTCTTGCCAATGCAATATGAGTATGTTGACATCAATGACAACACTAGCTAACCTCATACTTGCAACAAAGTGGCCCTAAATCAAAGTTTTTCAGGGAGTAGTAGCTTCCTTGGGTTGTAGCCCTAAAACAATGTTGTTATTCTGAGCTTCATATATTGTGAGTTAATACTCACTATGGTTTTTCCCTTCTTGGATTTTCCACATACATCTGGTGTTATCTTTTGATGTACATTGTGTTAATCTTTCATGTTTATGTTGATGTTGCAATTCTTAAGTTTTAATTTGCTTTGGAGAAGTTAAAATTTGATTAGATACTAATTCACCCCCCTTTCAGTATCTTAGTGTGTTCAACAATTGGTATTAGAGCTAAGTTCCTCTAAAGGAAGCTTAACCACTTGAGGAAGGTCTAGGATGGCACATAATGGATCCAACAAAATACCTAGGTTTGATGGAACAAATTATGCTTTTTGGAAGATAAGGATGGAAGGCTATATCAATTCTCTAGGGTGCGATGCTTGGCAATCTATCAAGACTGGTTACACTACTCTTGCTACTACTCTTCTAGATCTAGATGAAGTTAAGGAATTTGATAACAATGCCATGGCAATGTTTGCTATCATGAGTGGGTTAGTTGATTTAGAACTTTAAAAGGTAATGAGTTGCAGTTCTGCTAAAGAAGTTTGGGTTAAACTTGAAACCATTAATGAAGGAGATAAGAAAGTAAAGCAAGCAAAGATGTATATCTTCAAGACAAAATTTGAGATCCTAAAAAAGTCAGAGGATGAAGACATTGTTGGATATATGCTCTCGGTGAATGAAGTGGTCAATGGCATCAAAGGTCTTGGTGGCAAAGTGGAAGAGGATGAAATTGTGAAGAAGGTTCTGAGTTCTCTTCCCAAATCTTACAGTCATAAGATATCTACTATTGAGGAGAATGTGGACTTGGATACATACACTATAGACAAACTATTTGGTTCCCTTATTGTCTTTGAAATGAGAGAGTTTGGCAGTGATGCTCCAAATAAAGAAGTTGCTTTCAAAGTCAATATGAAGACAAAGGATGAAGTTACTAATGAAGATGAGAGCTCGGATGAAGTTGAAGCAAATTTTATGAGAAGACTGAAGAAAGGCACTAGAAAATATAAAGGTAAGTTACCCTTCAAATGTTTCAATTGTGGAAAGGTTGGTTACTTTGCTTCTAAATGTCCTTTTAAGGAATCAAGGGGTAGTAACAAGAGAGACAAGTTCAAAACAAGTCTGTATTCTATAGAGAGAAATTACTCTTTAGAAGATGAGGATCATGATGATTCAAATGATGAAACACTTTTCATGGCCTTGATTGTTGGTGACAAAAAGGATGATGTTGGAAAATGTGACAAGACTGATGCCTTGCAAACATACCAAAACAATGATAGATCAATGATTATATGGACTACCTTTCATTCAAGAGAAGAAGCCAAGGATTGGGTAATTAACAGTGGTTGCTCAAATCATATGACTGGTGACAAGGAGAAGTTTATCATCCTTGAGAAGTGGGATGGTGGTGCTGTCAATTTTGGTAGTGATGAGTCAGCACAAATATGTGGAAAAATTACTATAACTATTGAAGGGAAGAATAGGACTGAGGATGTCCTCTATGTCAAAGGGCTAAAGAACATTCTTCTCAATGCCAGTAAGATGTGTCGCAAAGGTTATAATCTCACCTTTCATGCTAAATGTTGTGAAATTAGGAAGCCAGGGTCTATAAAACTAGTTGTAGAAGGTATCAAGACATATGGTGATATCTATCATCTGAACGAGGTAAATGGAAGAATATGTTTGTTGGCTCAATCTAGTGAGTGTTGGTTGTGGAACAAAAGAATGGGACACAATAATTCTAATAATATGGTAAGGATCAACTCTACTCATGTAGTGAGATACATGCCCAAGATAATCAAGCCTGCAAACATAATATGCAAGGAATGTCAAATGGGAAAGCAGACAAAGACAAGTTTCAAAAGCAAGGAGTATTCTTCTTCAAATCCATTGGAGCTGATTCACACTAATCTATGTGTCCCTACAAGAGTAAAGAGTCAACAAGGTGGGAGGTATTTTATTGATGACTATTCTAGAATGACTTGGCTTACTTTCTTAAGAGAAAAATTAGATGCTCTTGATAAATTTAAGGTGTTCAAAGCTATGGTTGAAAATGAAGTGGATGCTAAGATCAAATGTCTAAGGTCTGATAGCTCAGAGGTGAGTTTACTTCAAATGAATTTGAAATATTTTGTGAAGATCGTGGTATTAGGAGACATATTTCAGCTTCTACGAGCTCTTAGCAAAATGGGGTAGTGGAAAGTAAGAATAGAGTTGTGCAAGAGATGGCTAGGGCAATATTGAAAGATGCAGATCTACCTAATATGTACTAGAAGGAAGAAGTTCATACCGATGTCTATCTAATTAATAGAGTGCAATTGAGGGTCAATAACACTAAGACTCCTTATGAGCTATGGTATGGAAGACCTCCCATTGTCAGATTCTTCAGGATCTTTAGCAACAAATGCTATATCAGAGAGATGAAGAAGACATAGGAAAGTTTGATTCAAGAAGTGATGAAGGGATCTTTCTTGGCTAGTCAACTAGAAGCAAGGACTATAGATGCTACAAAAAGAGGTTGGGAAAAATGATTGAAAGCATAAATGTCAAAGTAGATGAAGATTTGTATTAGATCTCACAAGATTCAGAGGACTCCAGATCTGATATCTTTCCATGTATTGAGGATGAAGAAGAAGTGAAAGAAGAAAGGGAACAAGAACCAGAACAAATGACTAAGACTATAGCAAAGTATGTTCAAAAGAACCACTCAGCAGATCAAATCATTAGAGATAAGAATGAATGTGTACAGACAAGGAGAAGGCTTTCTAAGACACATGGGCAAGTGAACTTGTATTTTTTATCAAAGGTAGAACCCAAAACCTTTGCTGATGCTAGCAAAGATGATGGATGGATAAAGGCAATGGAAGAAGAATTGGATCAGATTGAGAAGAATCAGACATGGGAATTGGTTCCCAGACTAGCCAATAAGAATGTTATAGGAACAAAGTGGGTGTTCCAGAACAAGCTGAATGAAGAAGGTGAAGTTGTAAGGAACAAATAAAGGTTTGTATGTAAAAGATACTCACAAGTTGAAGGCATTGATTTTGAGGAGACTTTTGCTCTAGTAGCTAAGATGGAGGCAATCAAAATGTTCCTTGCCCTTGCTTCATATAAGAACTTCAAGGTATATCAGATGGATGCCAAGTCAATATTTTTGAATGCTGATCTAGAGGAAGAAGTCTACATTGAGAAACCAAATGGTTTTCAAATATCAGAAGATCCAGACATGGTGTGCAAACTTAAGAAGGCTTTGTATGGTCTCAAGAAAGCACCTAGAGCTTGGTATGCTGGTATGCTAGGTTGGATAAGTACATACTTGAACAAGGCTTCAAGAAAGGTACTACAGATATCAATCTTTACATCAAGGAAGAAGGAGACATGATATTGATATTTACAATATATATTGATGACATCATCTTTGGTGGAAATGATGATATGTGTAAGAGGTTTGCAGAGGAGATGCAAAAAGAGTTTGAGATGTCTATGATTGGTGAGATGTCTTTCTTCCTTGGATTTCAAATTGCTCAGCTAGATGGTGGTATCTTTATTTCTCAAGCTAAGTATGTCAAAGAATTGTTGAAAAAGTTTGGTATGGAGGATTCAAGACCAGTGAGTACTCTCATGGTCACTAGATGTCACTTGAGCAAGGATGATGAATCTCTGGAGGTGGATTAGACTTCCTATAGATCTATGATTGGAGGATTGTTGTACCTAACTGCTTCTAGACCTGATATTATGCATGCAGTATGTGTGGTTGCTTGATATCAAGCCAATCCCAAGCAAACACATAAGAAGACTGTGAAAATAATATTCAAATATTTGAAAGGAACTCCAGATTATGGTTTAATGTATCCAAAAGGTAATGAATTTGATTTGAGTGCCTACACTGATGCTGATTAGGCTGGTTGAGTTGATGATAGAAGAAGTACAAGTGGTGGTGCTTTCTTCTTAGGAAGTAGATTGGTTTCATGGTGGAGTAAGAAGCAAGATTCAATGTCTTTATCAACTGTAGAGATAGAGTACATTGCAGTAGCATCTTGTTGTACACAAGTGTTGTGGATGAAGGAAACCCTAAAGGATATCAAGGTATTGTATGATGAGCCCATTCCTATTTTGTGTGATAATACAAGTGCCATCAATATTTCCAAGAATCTAGTGATCCATTCTAGAACCAAGCATTTAGCAATTAGGTATCACTTTTTGAGAGAGAAGGTTGCAGATAAGGAAGTGAAGTTGGAATATGTTCCAACAAAGGATCAGATTGTAGATATTTTCACAAAGGATCTTGCAAAGGACACTTTTGAGGATCTCTGGTAGAGGTTAGGGGTAATTGCCCCTACTTCTTCTTGCTAGATGCATAGTGGTGCATCTGTCTAGGAGGAGTTCATGTTATATCTTGTTCCTAGACTGATGGTGGATACCTCTCAGGGGGAGAAGGTAGTGGTTGTTGATGATAAGGGAGTTTGTTTTCTACAAGAAGTTATTCCCTAAGGATGAAGAAGTTGCCCTTTGTCCTTGATGTCAAAGGGGGAGAAATGCGCAGGTATGTGTTTTCGTCAATGCCAAAAGGGGAGATTATTACACACATGGTTCCTAGGGTTGTCATTGATGTCAACACTATCACAAGGTTGTCATTGATGTCAACACTATTTTGGATGTGTGATGGTGTTCATGGTTGGATGTCATGTCCTATCAATAGAGAAGATATAGTTCATGGTTGGATGTCATGTTGAATATAATAAGGTTATTGAAGTTCATGGTTGGATGTCATGCCTTGATCAATACAGAGTTGAGTATGAAGTTATATTAATATGGGAATTATAAGCACCAAGATGATTGATGAGCCATATAACTGACTCATCTATTTCATGTGATTCCTACTTTTAAGAACTTTCACGAACATTTTGGCATATATAAATACATATTATTATAATTATATTTGTCTTTAGGTTAGATTATGCACATGATTAGTTTTCATTTCCTTTGATGAAATCTCTTTCTTTATTTTACTGGATTACATTTCAAATGTGCATATTTTATGAATTATGGTGTGAATTTGTGAATGTTCTTATAAGGCTTGCAATATGAACAACTAGTGGTCTTTGGATCCCTCTGGAGCCCTCTGTCCTGAGAAGAACCTAAACTTTGGAGAGCTCTAGATGCTGAAAACCTTCCTCAGATCATCCCCCCCTTGAGTCGATGATCACCACAAGTCCATTCCTGAGTGTAAACATAACTTGTGCTTCAATCACGCAGCTAAAAAGGGTAACATTGCCACAATGCCACAATCTTGGTGACTAACTAAAGAATTGGTTAACTAACCTTAGTCTTAATTGAAGTGACTCCCACCTTACGACACACCATTTTTGGAGAATCATCTAGTTTTCTGTGTAGTTAGAATAAATGTAGATCTCTAATCTACAGTTCTGTTTAGGAATTTAGAATGTAATAAAACCATGTAATTGGCCTTAGTTCTAGTTTGCTCCAGTTAGACTTATTGATAGTTTTCTTCTTTCAAATAATGCTTGACTTTATAAGTAGGAGCTATGCATTTTTCTTTCTAGTTAGTTCTGAGCTTTTAAGTTCATAGTAGTTATCGCCATATCGTTGTAACAGGAGGAAAACTCCTCATGCTTGTAATTTCGTCCATTTTTCTAGACTTAGATTTAATATGAAGGGTAATTTCTGCTGAAAGAAGTTAGTTGAGCAAGAGGATCATCTCTAGTTGGGGAAGTAGGGCCCTTACCCATCTAAAGGAAGATCTCTCGATTATTTGGTATTTATGCAATTCTGTTCTAGTCTTTGTTAAAGTTTTCCTTTATGTTCTATGTGATTGTTGTTAGTTGTTCCTTGTAGTGTAGTTCTTAAAAATCCTAAAAATACCAAAAAGAGAGTTCTGTTTCTTATCATCATTGTTATATTTAGAGTGTTCCATTGCTGTAGAGTAATAGTGGATTCACTTGACCTTCATTTACTTTTTTTGCATGATAGATTAATTTCTTTTCCAGTAAAGTGTGTTTGTTTTCAGCAATTTAAGATAGTTTCCTTTCCTGCAAAGTGTGTTTCCTTTCCAAAAATTTAAGATAGTTCCTTTCTAGCAAAGTGTGTTCATTTCTCAGTAATTAGATAGATATTTATATCTGCATGCAATTTTTAATTCTGGCAAGACCAACAAAACAAGTCCTATTCACCAAAACACTTGACCAAAACCCCCCCATTCTAAGAAGTCTTATCGTAGATAGCTCTAAACACCTCTAGATTGATAAAAGTAAATGATGATGCATTAACAAAGCCTACCTCGACCTCATCATTTTGGTGCTGTTGCTAGGGATAATCTACAAATCATTGTAGGTTTAAGGTGTTGATAAGACTTTTGATCCATTAGTTTATGAGAAGACCTAGGGAAGCCTTAGGTTGATTCATTAGACATCCTATAGCAGATAAACCTCTAGAGGCTATTTTAGAAAAACCCCCAAATTACCTAATCAATCAAGAATCACCTGTACTATCAGAGTCTTCCAACTCATCTACCACATCCTCAACAATGGGTGATCAGGAAGATCTAGCTAATAACAGAACCTTCTCTTATCCGATCAACATCATTCCTGGGGTAAATGAGCCCCCTATGAAAAACATATCACCTACATTTTTACCTACCTTTAGGGGAAAAATGTCAGAAGATCCAGACCAATTCCTATTTGAGTTCAAAATCCTCTATCAAACTTATGACTATGCTACAGATAACCAAAAGTTGAAACTGTTCCCTTCCACTCTTAAGGAGTCATCTTTAAGATGGTTCATGGGCTTGGCAATAGACTCTATCACTACTTGGGATGATATGGAAACAATTTTTCTTGATAAATATCAAGATTAATGTAGAGTGAGGGATCGAAAAGATGAACTTTTCTGCATGAAACTAATGGAGGAGGAGAACTTAGAAGACTATGGGGATAGATTCTTATTTGTCCATAGGAGGTGTGGAAACAACCTAAATGAGGAATTAAGTAAAACCATCTTTCTAAGAGGGATTGACGATGAGAGCAAGGAAGCACTAAATCTGATGGGCAAGGGAGATATTAATAAACAAACTTTCAAGGAAATTGTGGAAGTTTGCAAAAACTATTCTCGTACAAGTGCAGACAAAAGAATTTTAAAAAGGGGTAGTAACAATGACGTTACAAAAGTAATGGAGGAACTAGAAAATATAAAAACTGACATCCTAATTCATTTGAATACCATTTTGGATGGCATGCAGGCTAGTAAAAAGAGTACTAAACCCTTAGCTATTTACTGCCCTCATTGTAGGGAGAAACATCCACTTAGGGAATGCCCCTTGAATAGAACTAAGTGGTGTAAAATCTACGAGAAAAATCATCCTACCAATGAGTGTGGTCTACTTCCTGAGATTAGAAATAGACTGAAAAAGGTTCCAGCAGATGAGGAAGAGATGAATTTTATTGGTCAGAAACAATCTACTTATGGATTTAATCAGTTTCAAAACTAATATGCTCCAAGAGAAAACTCTTATTATGGGCCCTAGGGAATGCAAATGTGAATGCAATGGGGTCCATGGCCTCAGCAAGATTGGACAAATCAATCCTGGTCCAATCCACAATGGTCAAACTAGAAACAATATCAAAGATAATGGGCTCCTCAATACAACCAAGGAATGAGGAGATTTGGAAACCAACCTCATGCCTTACTCCTTGGACCTTCACAGCTTGAGAATGCAAATCCCAATGAGCAAGTAAACCATCCATCAATGCCTACACAACCAGTTCCAAACCCCAAGAATAATAGGCCACAACAACAGGTGTACAATACTGATCCAAATACAACAAATCTGAATGTTGTGGAGATTAATGATATCCAACTCCAATCTAGAAATCTACCTATAACTATACCTATTGAGGAAATCATTGAAGAAGAAGAAGTGAGTCCTAAAGATGATGCACAACAATCCAATAAGAAGACTAAAGCAAAAGAGATAGAAGAGATTCTGAAGGAAACCTCTATTCCATTCCTAGAATGATTGAAATAGGCTCCTCCACAATATAAGGAAAACTAGCCCCTCACATGATGACTCCCAATTAATTAGGGAACTCAGAAAAAAAGCACATTGAAGTTCCTTTGTTACAGGTGATAAAAGAGATTCTTAAGATAAACCAGACCATTAAGAGTTTATGTCTAAAACTTCTAGGCAGAAAAATAAAATTACCCAACACTCTCCAAGTGGAAGGAAAGCTTACAGATGTCCTATCAGGAAAGTTCATCCCTTAAAAATATGGGGATCCTAGGAGCCCAGTCATTATGGTAGACATAAAAGGGGTATCAGTTTCAAATGTTTTAATAGATTTGGGGGCTGCCATTAATGTAATGACATTAGAGACTGTAGAAGCTTTGGCATTAATGTTGCAAGTATGGGCCTAACCGGTGTTGTCATTGATGTCAACATACTTCTGTTGCATTAATGATAAGGATCTGACGAGCTGTGAACTGAGGATATTGAGAAAATTAGTCTCAATCATGAACAGTGAAGAATAGTGATGACAGTAAGGCAAAAGTCCAAGACAGGATGAGGATTAGATGATGTAGATTAAAGGGTTTGTAGATATGTGTCTTAAGGTAGTCTAGTAGAGATTTCAGAGGTCCACATGAAGATATGAAGAAGTTGTGGCCGCTCAAGTAAAACCGGTTCTGATAGTTGTTCAGAGGTAACAGAGTGTAACAAGAAAGGTCCGGTGAGATCCAAAAATGAAGTTTCCTATTCTACGGATTTAAGGGAGTGCTGAGGAAGTCTTTGTGGTGTATCAACTCTATTGGTTCATGGTTTGAAGGTCTACAAGCATCTATTCCTTTGTGACAGTTATAACAGACTGTGTTCTTGAGGTTCCGGATGAAGGAGAGAAGGATTTTAGCAAGAAGAAGAAGAAGTGTGGATGTTCTTGGTGATTCAGGTAAGCTTGTAGAGGTCTTTGGATCGTGTCCAGTTCATGTTGGTGGTCCGCATTAAAGTTGGAGCTCGCAATTGAAGAGTGACTTTTGTATGATGGTGTTCTTCTTGAGACAGGCCGACCGGATGAGTTATGCATCTGTCGGATGATCTTATGAATGCTGACTTAGATGATCATTCCTAAGTTGATGCCTTGTATAAATAAGGGATTATGAAGTCAGTTTGATCTTGCCTTTTTTGTGTGGAGATGAGAGTGGTAGCAAAGAGGAGAGTGAAAGGCAGAGCAGAAGTATTGAGCTTAATGGAACTGATTCAAGCATGGTGAAGATGCTATTCTCCAGTTCATGTATGTGATACTTATTTCTTTGTAGACAGTGTGTCTCTTGTAGGTAGTGAGCCTCTTATGAGCAGTGTGCTCAGGCAGTGAGCCCTAATTGGTATGTGCCATTTTGTTCTTTCTATTCTTCTAATAAAGAATACATTCTTGGGTTAATCACCCCATGGTTTTTCCCTTAACCGGGTTTTCCATGTCAAAATCTTGGTGTCTTATGTGTTGATGAGTTTCTGCTTTTGATTTGAATGTATTATGTTTCATGTTTAATGTACTGCTAATCACTAAGAGGATTTAAGTGTAAATTGGAGAAAGTTTTACACAACTGATTCACCCCCTCTCTCAGTTGTGTGCCCTAAGTCTAACAATTGGTATCAGAGCTAAGTTCCTCTAAAAGGAACTTAATCGCTTGAGGAGATCCAGGATGTCATCTTATGAGAAGGATAGTCTGAAGTTTGATGGACCCAACTTTGCTCTTTGGAAAGGTCGCATGAAATGTCACTTGCAGTGTATGGGAATGACATACTGGTCCATGGTTACAAAACCATATGTACCTCCACAGAATGGTCCGACAACCCTAAATGAAATCACAGATGCTAAAAACAATCTATGGACCAAAGAAGCTCTTCTAAGTGCATTATTTGACTCAGAGCTCTCAAATGTTATTGACCTACCAACTGCCTTTGAGATTTGGAATAAACTGGAACTTTTGCATGAAGGAGACCAGTATGTTAAATGTGCAAGGTTACAGAGTCTAAAAGGGAAATTTGAAAAACTGAAGATGAGAGATAATGAAAATATTACCACTTTTATGCCAAGAGTGAATGAGCTGGTTTGTGGAATTAGAAATGCTGGTGGAGTCTTGGATGAAAATGAGATTGTTGGTAAAATTCTCAGATCCCTTCCTGCTTCTTACAAAATCAAGGCTGCTGCCATTGAAGAATTCAGAGCCCATACAAATATCACAAGAGATCAATTAGCTAGGAAATTGGCTGCATTTGAAATGATAGAGTTTGGAGATGACCCTCCCAAGACTGAATCTTCATTCAAAGCTAGTGCCTCTATTAAAGGTAAACAAAGGCTTGATCTGGGAGAGAATTCTTCAAGGAAATTGTCATAGTATGAAAAAGCAAGAAAAGATTTGGAAGAAGTAGAAACTGCTCAACTTGAAGCCCTTATTGCAAAAAGGTTGCCAAGAGGTTCCAGTAAGTATGAAGGAAAACTACCTTTTAAGTGTTTTAACTGCAATAAGATTGGTCATTTTGCCTCAAGGTGTTTGGAAAGATTTTCAAGGCAAAGTCCTAACAAGCCAAGGTTCCAAAAGAACTGTTACTATGTACATGAAGATGATGATAATGAAGGAGTAACAGATGATGAATCAGAGATAGGAAATAAATCTAGAAATGAATGGGTGTTTATTGCCATCAAGGAAGAAGATCCAATGTCCTCTGTATCTGTCAATCTTAAGACTGTGGAAAAAGCTCTGGCTGCCCAAATTGAAGAGAAGGATGATTGGGTCATTGATAGTGGATGCTCTCACCATATGACATGTGACAAAAATAAGTTTGTAGATTTGGAAAGGTATGAAGGAGGAGTGGTAGAGTTTGGTGACAATTCTGTTGGTAGAATCAGAGGAAGAGGAACTATTTCTTTTGATGGAAGAAACAAAACTGGTAATGTACTGTATGTTGAAGGTTTGAAGCACAATCTTCTTAGTGTTAGACAGTTGGTGGACAAAGGCTATGATCTCTGATTCAAGGATGGAAAATACAAAATCTTTGAAAGTTTCAGAACAAAGATTGTATTCGGTACTCAATCTAAAGGTAATATCTTCCACTTGGTTGGTACTGGTAAAAGCTGCTTATTTGTTCAAGTTGATCAAAGTTAGTTATGGCATAGAAGGATGTGTCATGTGAATTTTGATAATATCATCAAGATAAGCAATACTCAGGCTATAAGAGATCTTCCAAAATTGGTGAAACCTACTAACAGCTTGTGTAAGGAATGTCAGTTGGGTAAGCTAAGCAGAGTCACATTCAAAAGCAAGGAACTGTCTTCTATCAGATTATTGGACTTAGTTCACACTGATCTTTGTGGTCCGGAAAGAATTAGGAGTATTCAAGGTGATAGATACTTCATGCTGCTAATTGATGACTATTCCTAGATGATGTGGGTAACCTTTATAAAGGAGAAATCAGAAGCTCTTGAGAAATTCAAAATATTCAAGGCTATGGTAGAGAATGAAATAGGATTAAAGTTGAAATGTCTAAGGTCTGATAGAGGTGGAGAATTCACATCCGGTGAGTTCATAGAGTTCTGTGAGAAACATGGAATTAAGAGACAGTTGTCTGCTCCTAAGACTCCACAGCAGAATGGAGTAGTGGAGAGAAAGAACCAGACCATCCAGGAAGCATCTAGGACCATGATGATGGAAGCAAATGTTCCTTAGATCTATTGGAGAGAAGCTGTCAGCACTGTAGTCTATACTCTCAATTGAGTTCAAATCAGAAGCAATACCGGTAAGACCCCTTATGAACTTTGGTTTGGCATTACTCCTACTGTAAGATATTTTAGAGTCTTTGGTAGCAAATGTTACATCAAAAGAGATGAAGATCTAGGCAAGTTTGATGCTAGAAGTGATGAAATAATATTCTTGGGTTAGTCTACTCAAAGCAAAGCATACCAGTGTTATAACAAGAGACTAAGAAAGATGATAGAAAGTACAAATGTGAAGGTTGATGAGGGAATAGAGAAACCCTCAAGGTTTTATGAATATGATGAAGATGATCAGAATGGTGTTCTGGTTCAAGGAGTTCAATCCTCCTCTGAAAGTCAGATTCAAACTGAACTGGTAAATCAGGAAGAAGAGATAGGTCTGAATGAGCCTGATCAAGAAGCAGAAGTGCAAGAAACTCCCAAAGTTCCAAGGTATGTAAGATTGAACCACTCTAAAGATCAGATCATAGGTGACAAAAGCAAAGGTGTGCAAACTAGAAGGAAAATTGTTCAAAATTCAGATGAATATTGTCTGATTTCAAAGATTGCACCTAAGACAATAAATGAAGCATGCAATGATGAAAACTGGACCAAAGCAATGGAGGAAGAGTTGATGCAAATTGAGAAAAATCACACTTTGGATCTTGTTCCCAGACCTAGAAACAAGAATGTGATTGGAACCAAATGGGTCTTCCAGAACAAACTAAATGAAGTTGGTGAAGTAATCAGAAATAAAGCCAGATTGGTCTACAAGGGCTACTCCCAAATAGAAGGAATTGATTTTGAAGAAAATTTTGCTTCGGTGGCAAGAATTGAAGTAGTCAAATTATTTCTTGCCTTTACTGCCTTCAAGGATTTCAAGGTATATCAGATGGATGTCAAGTTTGCCTTTCTAAATGGTGACTTGGAAGAAGAAGTGTATATAGAGCAACCAGATGGATTTCAATTGTCTGATCATGGTGATATGGTCTGCAAGTTGAAGAAGGCACTGTATGGATTAAAGCAAGCCCCAAGAGCCTGGTATGAAAGATTGGATAAGCATCTTTTGAAGATTGGTTTCAACAAAGGTACTGCCGATAGTAACTTATATTTCAAAATTGATCATGAAAACATCTTGATTGTTGAAGTATTTGTTGATGATATCATCTTTAGAGGAATAGATAGTATGTGTAAAGCTTTTGCAAATCAAATGAAAAGTGAGTTTGAGATGTCTATGCTTGGTGAAATGAATTTCTTCTTGGGTCTGCAAATTACTCAAACAAAGAAAGGAATCTTCATTTCTCAGACCAAATATGTGAAAGAATTGTTGAAAAAATTTGGGATGGAAGATTCAAAGCCAATGAATACTCCCATGGCAACTGGATGTAAGTTGAGCAAAGATGATGACTCTCCTAAGGTAGACCAGACAAAGTATAGATCAATGATTGGAGGATTGTTGTATCTCACTCAAACTAGACCAGATATTATGCAAGCTGTTGGTCTTGTTGCTAGATTCCAAGCTGATCCTAGAGAATCCCATGTCATGGCAATCAAGAGGATTTTTAGATATCTAAAAGGGATGGTTGAGTATGGTCTGTGGTATCCTAGAGATCATGATTTCTCTCTTCATGCATATACAAATGCTGATTGGGTAGGAGATGTGGATGATCAGAAGAGTACCAGTGGTGAAGCATTCTTTTTGGGGAAGAGATTGGTCTCTTGGCTAAGCAAGAAATAAGAGGCAATATCTTTGTCTACAACTGAAGCAGAATATATTGCAGCAGTAGGTAGTTGCACTCAAGTTTTGTGGATGAAGCAGATGCTAAGAGATATCAAAGTGGAGTATGAGGAACCTATCACAATCTTCTGTGATAATTCAAGTGCTATAAGTATATCTAAGAATCCAGTGTTGCATTCAAAGACTAAGCATATATCTATTAAGTTTCACTTTCTAAGAGAGCAAGTGAACAAGAATGAAGTCAAATTAGAGTTTGTGTCATCCAAGGATCAGATTGCAGATATCTTTACTAAACCTCTACCTAAGGACTCTTTTGAGTATCTCAGGGAGAAGTTAGGGGTTATTGCCCCTCCAGTGATGAACTAAGGTGAACTATTGTGCATCAGTCTAGTGGGTATCATAATCACATCTTGTGATCCGGATTGATGTTGGGGAGCTGCTACTCAGGGGGAGCAGCAGGTATGATTCTAAAGTGGTGAAATTGCAAGTATATGCCCTTTGCCATTGATGTCAAAGGAGGAGAGAAGACATGTGAAAAATAAGTGGTTGGTGATCAAAGGGGGAGCAATAAAGGGAGAGAAGACATGTGAATGATTGTTGTTAATAGGGGGAGTTGTGACAGTAAGGAGAAGTTCTTGTCTTGATGGTTTTTCACATCATATGTTGCCATCAATGACAAAGGGGGAGATTGTTGCAAGTATGGGCCTAACCAATGTTGTCATTGATGTCAACATACTTCTGTTGCATTAATGATAAGGATTTGATGAGCTATGAACTGAGGATATTGAGAAAATTAGTCTCAATCAGGAACAGTGAAGAACAGTGATGACAATAAGGTAAAAGTCCAAGACAGGATGAGGATCAGAGGATACGGATTAAAGGGTTTGTAGATATGTGTCTTAAGGTGGTCTAGTAGAGATTTTAGAGGTCCACATGAAGATATGAAGAAGTTGTGGCCGCTCAAGTAAAACTAGTTTCGATAGGTATTCAGAGGTAACAAAGTGTAACAAGAAAGGTCCGGTGAGATCCAGAAATGACGTTTCCTATTATGCGGATTTAAGGGAGTGCTGAGGAAGTCTTTGTGGTGTATCAAATCTATTGGTTCATGGTTTGAAGGTCTTTAAGCATCTATTCCTTTGTGATAGTTATAACAGACTGTGTTCTTGAGGTTCTGGATGAAGGAGAGAAGGATTTCAATAAGAAGAAGAAGTGTTGATGTTCTTGGTGATTCAAGCAAGCTTGTAGAGGTCTTTGGATCATGTCCAATTTGTGTTGGTCGTCTGCATTGAAGTTGGAGCTCATAATTGAAGAGTGACTTTTGTATGATGGTGTTCTTCTTGAGACAAGATGACCGGATGAGTTATGCATATGTTGGATGATCTTATGAATGCCGACTTAGATGATCATTCCTAAGTTGATGCCTTGTATAAATAAGGGATTGCAAAGTCAGTTTGATCTTGCCTTTTTTGTGTGGAGATGAGAGTGTGGTAGCGAAAATGAGAGTGAAAGGTAGAGCAGAAGTATTGAGCTTAATGGAACTAATTTAAGCATGGTGAAGATGCTATTCTCCAGTTCATGTATGTGATACTTATTTCTTTGTAGACAATGTGTCTCTTGTAGGCATTGAGCCTCTTGTGAGCAGTGTGCTCGGGCAGTGAGCCCTAATTGGCATGTGCCATTTTGTTCTTTCTATTCTTCTAACAGAGAATACATTCTTGGGTTAATCACCCTGTGGTTTTTCCCTTAACCGGGTTTTCCATGTCAAAATCTTGGTGTCTTATGTGTTGATGAGTTTCTGTTTTTGATTTGAATGCATTATGTTTCATGTTTAATGTATTGCTAATCACTAAGAGGATTTAAGTGTGTAAATTGGAGAAAGTTTTGCACAACTGATTCACCCCTCCCTCTCAGTTGTGTGCCCTAAGTCTAACAATTAACACACGTTCAACCAACATAAACTGTATTACAACTTGCAGACCTATCTATTACCAAACCAAAAGGAATTTTGGAGGACGTCATACTCACTCTTGACACTTGGGACTATTTGGTTGATATCCTTATCCTACAGACAAGAAAGAAACATTCAGTATACTCAATAATCCTGGGAAGACCTTGGATGGCTACATCAGATGCCCTTATTGACTGTAGATCTGGGAGTATGACCATTTCAAATGGAAAAAAACTTAAGGAACTTTCTATCTATCCTCCGGCCAAACCATTTTTGCAATATGAAAACAAACCATGGATAGATGACTAGATGGATTTTGATGAAGAAGATGCCTCCTCATTGGCAATGGTAACAATCGTAGAACACTTTGAAGAATGTAATGAGGAATATAAGGAGTTGGAACCAAATAGTGAACTCTCTTTATATAGTGCTACCCAACAAGAGGTCTCCAAATGGTTCTAGAGAGATCCAAAGGGATCCTTCAAAGATTTAAATTGCCCATACTCTAAAAATATTGCCTCCCATGTAAGTTACCAACAAGCAAAAACTCTCCACCAAGTTGTACCTCACCTTTGTCCTTTAAACACACTGTTTTGGCAATATTTGCTAATTTAGTGAATACATGTGTAGAAGTCTATATGGATGACTTCATAGTGCATGGAAAAACCTTTAATGAAGCCCTAAATAGTTTAAATAAGGTGCTTGAAAGATGCAAAGAACACTAGTTGTCTTTAAACCATGAAAAATGCTTCCTCATGATGATTGAGGGAATTGTACTTGGTCACCACATCTCACAGGAGGGAATGAAAGTTGATCCCAAAAAGGTTGAAATCATTATACAAATTCCCCCTCCACAAACTCAAACTAAGTTAAGAAGCTTTATGGGACATGCTGGCTATTACAGAAGGTTCATTGAAAATTTTAGTTGAAAAGCTGACCCTATGTTCACTTTGCTAAGAAAAGATTCTGAATTTAAATGGACACGAGAATGCTAATAGTCATTTGAGGCCATAAAAAATGCCCTCATAACAGCTCTGATAATAAAAGGACCAAATTGGGGAGAGCCTTTTCACATCCACACAGATGCTTCCAATCAGGCCATTGGGGTAGTGTTAGGACAATTGAGTGAGTCTGGAGGTATGCATGCAATATATTACATCAACAAAAACTTGAACCTTGCAAACAAAAATACACCATAACTAAAAAAGAATTTCTGGTAGTAGTTTATGCTATCAACAAATTTTGTCACTACATCACAGGCTACAAAATCTTCATACACACTGACCATGCGGCCATAAGATATTTGATGGATAAGGCTGTAGTAGGACGTAGAATTATCAGATGGATATTATTATTGTAAGAATTTGACATAAATATTGTTGATAAACCTGGAAAAGATAATGTTGTTGTTGACTTCTTGTCTAGATTGAATGTGCAGGGAATAACGAACCAGTGGATGATGCCTTTCCCAATGAACATTTGTTTGCTATCTCTATACAATCTCTATGGTTTGCTGATCTAGCTAATTATCTGGTTTCAAGGAAATACCCACAACACTTTAATTCAAAAGAAATTAGATGGCTAGTTTGAGAAAGCTCTAGATACAAGTGGGTAAATGGTTTTCTATTTAAAAATTGTCCTGATCATGTATTACGTCGATGTGTGCAGGAAATAGAGGTGTATGACATAATCCTTGCATGTCATGATGAACCTTCTGGTGGACACTTTTTCAGCCATTAGGATGGGGCACAAGATCCTAGGAGCTAGATATTTTTGGCCAATGATAACCAAAGATATTCACCAATATGTCAAGCAATGTGATCAGTGTCAAAGAATGAGATGCCCAACTTCCACCATAGAGATGCCACTTCATCCTCAAGTGGCTTTAGAGCCATTTGAAAAATGGGGAATAGATTTTATTGGACCAATTGATCCACCATCCAGAGGAAATCACTACATTCTAGTCTGCACAGACTATGCCACCAAATGGGATGAAGCAAAAGCATTACTAGCGGCGAAGGAGGAGAAAGTTGCAGATTTTCTGTACAAACACATCTTGCAGTGGTATGGAGCACCTAGAATGCTTGTCTCTGATCAAGGACCACAATTTATGTCTACTATGATCAAAGCATTCCTGGAAAGATACCAGATCAGTCACATGAAATCTTCACCATATCATCCACAGAGAAATGCTTAGGGTCAAGTAACAAATAGAGAATTGGAGAATATTCTCACCAGAACAATCTCAAGCAAAAGGACAGATTGGGCCGATAGAATGACAGAAGCTGTTTGGGCTTATAATACTACTTGGAGGACAACAACTAACTTCACACCATATGAGTTAGTTTATGGAAAGTACCCAGTGCTACCTATTGAATATGAGGTAGAGACATTAAAAACAACACTTGAAGATGGTATCAATTTGACCGAAGCATATCGACAAAGGATATTGCAGTTAAATAGACTAGATGAGATGAGGATGGAGGCACTACAACATATGGTGTTAATTCAACAATAGAGGAAAGAATGGCACGACAAGCATATAATCAGTAGGCACTTCAAGCAAGGAGATTGGGCCCTATTATATGATCCTAAATACCAAGATCTAAAAGGCAAACTACACACTAGATGGTTGGGGCCCTATGAAATTCAAGAAGCCTTTAGTAATGGAGTTATCCAGTTAGTTCCAATTGATGGAGATCGCAAAGTTTCTCTAGTCAACGGACATAGATTGAAGCTATATCATAAACCCATATCTAAAGAAGAATTCTTTTTTGAAATTCAGTCTTAGATAGAACATTTTTCTGCGGAAGATCTTTCTTCCATGGGAATCATGCTCTAAACGATGATTCTTGAATGAATAAAGTAGTTGAGATTGAAAACCAGAAATGGTGGCCTCTCCTGTTAGAAAATCCAAAAAAAAAGGGCCAAATGTTGAAAACCAACAATGGCGGTCTTTTCTTCGAAATTCCCTTCCCTTTCAATAAAATTCCTTTTTATAGCTTTGCACGTCGGCTTAATAAATCAATAAGTGAAGCTCATGTTAGTTTCAGAGAGCTCTTGACAGCTCCCAATTGCTCCAGATGACTACAAACTCCTCTAGAAAATATCAGTGCATATTACCCATACATGCACCATTGGGCGCTATTCTCGATGCATTGCAAAAATCAATTTGGTAGATAAAGTTAAGGTGAAATGATTAAAGGCCTGGAAATTTTTCAAGGTATATTCTTTCCTTAAAACTTATATAATTATTTTAATATGTTTTGTATATGCCCCGTGTCTCCCAAAGTATCTGCCTGCAATTTCACATTCCACAGCAGTTGCAACAATTATTGCAATTGATAGGTGGTAGTCGCAGGGTTATTCAAAGATCTTGTATAACCAAAAATAAACAAAAGTACTGGGTGATCATTACAAATGACATTTGAAATAAATGCCATAAAAGGGAATAAGTGCTAGACTGAGAAGCCATCATAGCTAGTACTTATGATTAATTATGACAAGTATTATGACACTTGAGAATGCTGGCGTCATCTCCAAAGTCGAATGGAAAGATAATTAAGATGGTGGCTATGAAATTGCACTTTGCACATGACCAACCTAGTGCATAACACCAAAGTACATGCCATAATGGATGAAAGTACATTCAGTGTAACTATCAACTTGTCAAAATCTCACTCCATTAAACCTGCATGCATATCTGTAAATGACAACACGGCATTCATAACCCTTTTTCATTTCAAATCACAGTTAGAAAATCAAGTGAAGAATAGGTTAGAACTCCATTTCAAGAAGTCACCATAGAATCATTCATAGTTGAACAATCAAAATGGGTCACAAGAAGAAAATAGAACTAGAGAATCCCATCTTTGATGATGCAAGCGCGCAAATATTTCAGCAAACAAGGTGGCTTGAATTCTTGTAGAAGTTTGAAGGGTTTGAGGCATAGCTAATTGAAGAATTTGTCACAAATTTTCATCGAACCTTCACCACCATCAAAGGGGTAAGATTCCAAATTAACCCCACTGTCATCAGTCAACTTTATGCATTGGGGTTGATATGTTTGCAAGTAAACCCTCCTATGAGGAATTAATTCAAAACTTTCATGTTGCTCTGGAGCCCCTACCTCGGTACATTGTGAACAAAGGAGCAACAAAAGGGATAGAGAGGTCCAGTCTTTCAGACCCATGGAAGACTGTAGTCCTATGGGTTATGAAATTATTCACATGTGAAGGGCAGTATGGTACGATTTTGGGCCATGGCATGAGATTGATCACCCATTTGAGACATGGAGCCAACAACCCTCAATATTTGATAAACATCCCTACTTTTCTGCATGCCATCTTGGTCACCATGATGACTAAAAGAAGGGGCAAGGAAGGACAAATCACTCACCCTGGTCTGATGCACTTAATTATGAAACACCACTTCCTATCACAGGAAGATGGTCAAACAAAGTGGGAAGATTTCTTGGCCTTGCAACCCAGAAGGAAAAAGGTAAAGCACCAAGCCTCTGCTGTATCTATTTCAGGCAACCCAGTCAAAGTTTCCTCACAACCTGTAGAGGTTCAGTCTGGATGGCTCCAAAGAAGGACATAGCATAGTAATCAAGCTAGTATGGCTATTGATACCAGAGTCTGCCACCCTTGATTAATCATCTCTTCAGATGAAGAGGAAGAACAAAACCCTACGGCCATCACAAGAGAACATGCATCCCCTACTGCTCAACCAACAAAAGAAGAGGCTCAGGTGGAAGAAAGAATTGAAGAGGCTTGTGGCAGTGGAATGCCTAAGGAAATTGGTGAAGAAAGTGTCCCTAAGGAAATAGGGCAGGCTGCAAATACCCTTGAAGAATCTGATCAAGCTACTTTGCAGCATGACCAAAGAGAAGGTAAGGAAATCCTTGAAGAGGGTTCTGAAGACACTGCTACACTAGAAACATGGTATGCACTCAATCTTTCTGTAAAATCAAATCAAACTTATATTCTTAGATTTGGATATTTTGTGAAAGTTGGATATTTGTATTGCAGAGTTAATTTATTACTATCTTTTGTTTTCCTAGATGCAATTTCTATTTCTCATACACTTCCAATTTTTGTGTTGATGCATAGTATTGTTGGGCAAAGACATTGATATATATATGTTCGTGACTGTAGGAGTCACATCTGTGATAGATGTGACTCCTCGAGGAGTCACGCCTATCACAGGTGTGACTTCATTACCGTATCTAATGAAGTCTGTTTCACTGATGTTAACAATTACTAATTGCCGTTTAGAATGCAGACTATGTTTATACTTTGGTAATGTATCATTCGATCATGCTATTGATATTTATTTTAACACACCTTATTTAAGTATGAATATATAAATATGTTATCTGATTGAAGCTACAAACAACTCAACACTCCCTCTTAGCTCAAGAAGATAACAGTATCACAATAATCTTTGTGAATATCAATTATCTGATCTGTAATGAATTACTCAAAGTAATTTAATATCACATAACTCATGATATATAGTATCACCTATCTCGTGATACGTAGCATCACCTACCTCGTGATACTAAAGGATATACTATACTTGAGAACATTACATTCTCCTTATATATCCCAATTATGGTATGTGCACTGACATTAAGTCACATAATGTCTACCATAACTTAATCGTGATAACTCCATGATTCATACCAATATCAAGTCACATGATATCAGTCTAATGAACATTATAAGATCGTCACCTTATAATGTTAGGAACCAGTGTAGATTATCAAAAAGATGATCACCTTTTAGAAATAAGCACAGAATGGGTAGCCCTATAATGTCATAGAGTCACACATATGACACAAGATGTTTACACATTAAACATCTTTAATATATTAGTACAAATCAATTAGATTTTTACATTTTAATCATACCTAGATTTTTCCTGAAGTATTCAACTTTCACCTTGAGGAGTGGTTTGGTAAGAATATCTACAGTTTGATCTCCTGTACTAATATACTTCAACTATGATGCCCACAGAGCCTCAGCATAGCATCTGGGTCACTTCCGCATTTCCTCATAGCGCGAAAAATATCCTGCACCAAGGAGCCCGAGCTGTGACCTCGCGGGACTTGCCCATTCTTAAACAACTCATATACCTTGGCACATCACATGGTTCCATCCTACGGGGGCATGCGGGGGGTCAGCATGGACAACTCCATGAAATGCCCAAACACCTTCCCCTTTAGCTAGGGAGGTATCCTTCCAGATATCCATGTCATGGAGTCTCTAAACATGACATCCACAATGGCTACACCCATTTGTGAAATAGTTTATCATAGAGTTTCTTAATGTGATATCATCATGGAGTCTCTCAACATGACGCCCACCATGGCTACCCCCATGTGTGAAAGAAACATGTGCACAAGTTCCCATCATAGAGTCTCTCAACGTGATGTTGTCATGGAGTCTCTCAACATGACGTCCACCATGGCTACTCCCATGTGTGGAAAGAACCACATCTCTGTCTCAGAGATGGATGAGGGCTTTCACCTCATATTTCTCTGTCTTAGAGAAATATGTATTATAGAAAAGATCATTGATGCTGAGTCTCCCTCTCAGCAAGAGCGACATTCTCCACTACTCCAAGCTTGTCCCGAAAATATGCAAACTTCACTCTGGCAAGAGGCTTGGTGAGAATATCAGCTGTCTGATCATCAGTGCAAATGTACTTGAGTTGAATTGCTTTCCTCAGTACCATTTCTAACCCTATCATACTTGATGCACCTAATGTACCAGACATTAGCTCTCCCTGTGAATGTCAGGAGTATGATCAAAATCCATGTCCTGTGAAGTCTCCTGCTCGTCACTACTATCTCCATGTAAGATCCTTTAGATATTCTGAAGGCTACTTTTTCTTTGAAGGAGACATCCCAAAAGATTGTGGCAGGACATCCACAGAACTAGCATTAGAACATATAGTTTGGGGTCTGAATCATCTCTATCATCCAAGCCCTTTGAGATGACTTCAGATGTAATCTCCTCCAATTGCACGCTATTGCAAATGTTATAATAGTAGCTACTTCATTTTGATCCCCTACATCTTCTATGGATGCTTCATTTTGATCCGCCACATCTTCTATGGATTCTTCATTTTGATTCCCCACATCTATAGATGCTTGATTTAAACTCTCCACATCATCTGTAACTGAACATTGGGTGTGTCCTTAAATTGCCATTTCTATAACCGTCACATCAGGTACCATTGCACATTCTTGTGTGGCAATCTCAGGATATGCTATTCTCTTATCAACAAAGATACCAGACTGGATGGTCACTGCAGAATCAACATCATCTTGAACAACTTCAAGACTTCTAGGCTCAATTTGATCCTCATTAGGTGCTTCACTACAAGGAGTTTTAGAAACATCCTTGGCATTTTCTTCAAGGTCAATTGAGTTATCATCCACCTTCTCCTCTCTTATGTCTATTTCATCATCTGATACTGATGATGATTAACCAACATCAGATTCTTTGGGAGAAATCACAAACATCTCTGAGATCTTGACCTGGGTGCCTCCACAGACACACCTAGATTGCTTTTCAATCCATCCTCAACTGCCAATACTCTTTCTAGACCATTTCTAGCATAATCACTTGTATTCCATTGAGATTTGAGGATTGTCTCCTCATACCCATCAAACAAAAAAGTCTTGAAAATCTTATGGGAATACAATTTATCATCCAAAGGAGCATTGCAACAAGTTCACAGTTCCTTGCTTACCTAGCCATTCATTGCTTTCTTGTCTGGTTCTGCACCTTGTGGCTTGAACTCATCATTATGACCATTTGTCAGCAATCCCGTGGCAACTGTTTTCTTTGGTAGATCGAAGCCTATGTCTGCTACCATTGACATACATGTCAACCAAAGAATTTCCAACAAAGACATTTGTGTCCAGCCTGGTTACTATAATATAACCATGGAGACTCCTACCCATTTGGGGATCTCAAACATTGGTACTAATGCTCAGAATACTAGTAAAGGTATACTGATTCAACATTATTCCCGTTCTTTGTATTTGGCAAAACAAATCTAAACCTTCTTTGGCATGGCCATATCAAGAATACCCTACAATCAAAGAATTTCAAGAAACTTCTCGTTTAGAAATTTTTGTCAAAAAAAAATTGTCGTGCATAACTCCTCGTTCTGGCCCCGTCGTTGCACGCAGGGCATACGATGACAACACCTTTCTTTATAGCCACAAAGGCTCTGAGGGCTATAGCGTCTTGGAAATAGGGAGACAAGAAGTAGCCAAGTGAGAGAGACAAAATGTTAACTCTATCGCTAATTGTAGTCTCCATTGCAGCCAACGCGTCGGCTCCCATAGTTCCCTCAAACCATATGACCTTGTACATGGCCACTCGCTCGCTAGGAGCTATGCCACGTGCCTTGCCAAGAGCATAACTGTAGAAATCAATGCCTTCCGCATAGTTACCTCCTGTAGTGGATGATGTGTGGCTTCCATGCCCTACAAAATCCCTCAGAGAATCATAGTCGGTATCGAGGCTAAGTTTCCCATACTTGGCCTTCAAAGCTTTGTTAAAATAGCATGCCATTTTCACAAATTCTAGCAGAGAAAAGAGTTGAAGGTTGTGCCATTTTTTCAAATTCCCTTCCATCTCTCTGGGACTGATCCCATTCCATGGTCACGGAAACTCTGGCTCTCTAGCCAAATTCTGGTATCCAGCATGCCCACGATTATGTTTTGCCCAAATAGGGACTTTGGCAAAATACCCTTATTATGGCTGAGACCTAGAAACTCAGTGTAATGTGTGGTATCCATAGTTCCCAATGAATCAGGAAAAGATGATAGGTGACTGGGCATCTCCTCCAGCATATCCAACTACGACTATGTTAGCATTGTGTGAACCATGAAGCTGACAAGAGCCAATTGTCTTCAGAATGAGTGTGTGGTATCTCCTTGTGATGTGAATATTAATCCAACACCAAACTTGTGCCTCCCAACAGATATCGACCTCCTGTAAAATCACTCACTCTAAAATAGTGTGATCTTTAGAAAACATCTGTGCTCTACTCTGAAGCAGTGATCCATCGTCATGTGGCATGCCTCCAATGATATTTCCTTCTTCCAATCTGTCTTGGAATCAGATTGTTGTTGTCATTTGAGAAATGAGATGTATTGAATCTGAATTTCTCAAGTTTAATTTTCTGCCCAGATTTTGCTTAACTTGGCTCTGATACCATGTAAAATCAAATTGAACTTATATTCTCAGATTTGGATATTTTCTAAAAGTTGGATATTTGTATTGCAGAGTTAATTTATTACTGTCTTTTGTTTTCCCAGATGCAATTTCTATTTCTCATACACTTCCGATTTTTGTGTCGATGCATAGTATTGCTGGGCAAAGACATTGATATATATATGTTTGTGACTGTAGGAGTCACATATGTGATAGACGTGACTCCTCAAGGAGTCATGCCTATCACGGGTGTGACTTCATTACCGTATCTAATGAAGTCTGTTTCACCAATGTTAATAATTAGTAATCACTGTTTAGAATGTAGACTATGTTTATACTTTGGTAATGTATCATTCGATCATGCTATTGATATTTATTTTAACACACCTTGTTTAAGTATGAATATATAAATACGTTATCTGATCGAAGCTACAAACAACTCAACACTTTCTAATATTGAATTTAAGTTAAAATAGTGTAAAGCATAGTTGGAGGCAATGACATTGCAATTAAAATCTAAAAATGAGAAATTTGAGAAAAAGATGGCAAAAGTTGATGAAGAGAAACAAGAAAAAGAAAAAGAAATTTCTGCTTTTAAAAAGGAAATTGAAAACCATAAAAATATGGTGGCCTAGAGGGATACATAGATTGCTTAGCTTAGCTAAAAGATGACCCAACAAAACTTTGCACCTGTTCCATTCAAAATATATGCACAAAATTCACAAGTAGAATAGGAGAATAGGAAGCTCCAGAGGGAAATTAGATAGCTCCAGAGAGAGCTAGAAACCATAAAGCAAGAGAAGTTAACAATGGAGAAAATCTAGCCCTAGCCTGCGAAACAAGGGAAACCCTGCTAGCTCAAACGACACCATCTGGTATATATGCCCTGTTCCTGAGAGAGCAATATTTAAAGTGGAAATGTTAAGGATAAGTTGTAACCTTCCTTTTGTCTTTGATAGTGACATCAAATTTGTAGAGTGTTATTTGAAAAACCCCAAGGACCAGAAAAATCTATTATGTGAGTTTTTCCAACATGGTCACATCATGAGCCATGTAAACACTTCAATGCTGAATTTATATGTGGGAGAATTACAGATCAGAAGCTATCTCTCTCTGCTCAATAATCATAGATTATGGGTAGATAGAATGGAAGAGTACAATGCTGCTGCAGGGTCCATTGGGTTATTGTTGTGCCATGAATGCCCCAAAACTACTTGGTTCACCAACTCTTTCAAGGCCAATGTTTACAGGCAATGTATTACAAGCCAATATGTGCAAAATCATAATTCTTGTATTGCTGACTTTTTCACCATTGCTGGATATCTTCCAAATGCAGCAGTTGTAATCTGCATAAATAGGTTTAAGGACTTGCCCCAAGTTTTCAAGAGGAGAGAGCCTATATCACCTACCTATATTAGATGGATGACTAACAAGGTGTGAAAGATTATCCCATTAATTTAGCAGAAACAACAAAACTAGGTTGGGATGAGATTCAGGCCTCCATTAATTTTAATGCTAGCTCCTTGATTGAACCATCTACCAGGCCATGGAATGAGAGAAGGGAAATTCAACAAGTGGTTCAGGAGGGTATAAGAAAATGATGGATTCTAGCCAAAAGGGAGACAATATGACTATGATGAGGACTATGACTGTAGCCAGGAAATGGAGGGAAAGAACATATTGGATGAAGCAAACTGAGCACAACCATGAGGACATGACATATATTCAGTAGGGGGGAGATGATGAGCCATATAACTGACTCATCTATTTCATGTTATTTCTTCTTTTGAGAACTTTCATAGACACTTTGGCATATATAAATACATATTATTATAATTATATTTGTCTTTTGTTTAGATTATGCACATGATTAGTTTTCATTTCCTTTGATGAAATCTCTTGCTTTATTTTACTGGATTACATTTCAAATGTGCATATTTTATGAATTATGGTGCGAAGTTGTGAATGTTCTTATAAGTCTTGCAGTAGTATGAACAACCAGTGGTCTCTGGATTCCTTCGGAGCCCTCTATCCCGAGAAGAACCCAAACTGGTGCAGGAGCACCAAGGAGACCAAAAGACTTATGTCTTGTTTTGATGATTCACTTTGTTTGTTGATTTCATAAGGTCTTGAAGACCATTCTCATGATGCAATAAGGACCATGTCCATTTCTTGTTGATGTCATAAGGTGTAATTGGTAGTTCTATTTGTAAGCCTTCGAAGGCATGTAAAAGGCAGTCATAAAAACATAGAGGTAGTCATATGTTTTCTCATGTTGTAATCCTTTGTGGCATGTGTCAAAGGGTGGTAGACTTTTCAAAGGCTTAATTACATTGTCACAGTTGTTGACAATTCATAAACCATTGATGCCACTATGTTGAAGAGTTGTAATTAGTTTCAATGCCAAAATAGGGTAGTTGTTGTCCTAAACAAAAGAGTAGTTGCAGAGAGGAATTCAATGGTTAAATAGTTCCATCGACCTCAACTTCCTTCTAACCATCCAAAGGTGATTGGGGAAGGCTTTTTAAATCCCTGCAATGATGATTGTAGGAGAAGAAGACTTTTGGAGGAAGAAAAACAATAAAGAAGTTCAGATTTCCTATTTTTCATGTGTAAATTTGTTGTTACTGTCCATAGTACTCTTCCGTACGGTAGAGTCATAAAGCATGAGTTGGTGGGATATTGGAGGTATGAATTAAGTTTCATTTGCATTTGGTTATAGGTTTTGAAACTTCTCTGTGTGTGAACAATCTACATTTCTCTGAAAATAGTCCTCCATAACCTAGATTAGGGTTTTGATAGGAAAACACACATTCTTTTGCCATTCCACTGATTTAATCCACTTGTGATCAATGGGATGGATGGCAGTAGGATTGTACTAGTATTTTATGGTGGTTTTTTGGCAGGAAACTTGGAGAGGAGAAGATTTCGTTGAAAGACTTAACAAAACCATGTGTTAGGTGATGTTTAGTGAACTAGAAAAGGAACCATAGAGACATTTTTGGGAACAACAGAGAGTAGGAGGATAAAACCCACAAAATCCATAGTTTTGGCATGTATCCTAAGTGCTTAGATCATTGGTTGAGTTATGTGCTTGCATTCTATAGTAGTCTCTTTGTAATTTTGGCATAATTGGGGCTCTAGGGCATTAGGAGGGGTTATAGGTTGAGCCATATCATCCAAAACAACCAATACCCATTCTTGGATATGTGATAGGGAGTCCAAATGGGTATCTTTTAATTGTCCAAGATCTGTATTTGAAGACATGTGTCAAAAGTTATTAGGATTGTTCTCCTTTTGTAGGGCTATAAGCCATTTCTTGGGTTTGTGAAGGAAGTACCCTTTATGAGTTTGACCTACCTTTTCCAATGGATGAGATGGGCCCCAATGCATGCCTAAACACCTTTTCCATGAAGAAATTTGAGCCCCTAACTGCTGTTCCCACTTTTGTATGAAGAACCTCAAATTTGGGCTTTTTGGTGTAGTGCAAACCTAGTCAACTTGTCCATCTTCCTCCTATCCAAAGTGCATCTACATCATAGTGGTATTAGAGCCATAAAAGGTTCTATTGTTGACTTGGTATATGTCAGCAGAGGAGAGTGAAGGAGAGGCTAGCAATATGCCTCCAAAGGGGATGACCACCGAAGTGGTTAAGAAGTTCAAGGAGATGGAAGAGAAGATCAAAAGTGGAGTCAAGGAAGCACTCCAAGCAGAGTTGAAGGCATTGAGGATAGGGAAGAGGATAGATGAAGGTTCTGATGAAGAGGAAGAAAAAGAGGAGGAAGAAGAAGAGCAAGAAGAGGTAGAGGTACCGGCTGATCAAAGGCATTTTCTTGAAGCCATCAAGGCAATTGGCAAGGATTCTTTGGAGGCTCAGATGGAGATTCCCATGTTCAGTGGGAAGATGAATGCTGATGAAGTCATGGAGTGGATTGAGGCTCTAAACAACTACTTTGAATACAAAGAAGTTCTTGAAAATAAGAGGGTGAAGTTTGCAAAAACTAAACTCAAAGGTGTTGCCCTTACATGGTGGAATTACACCCAAGGTGAGAGGGTAAAGAATGGGAAGAGTATGATCTCTTCATGGAGTAGAATGTTGGAGAGGATCAAGTCCCAATTCCTTCCATCAGACTATGAGGTGCAGATCTACAAGAAGATACAAATCTCAAGCGAAGAGATTTGGATGTGGCTACTTACACCGAGGAGTTTCACAAATACACTCTTCGTTGTGGGTACATGAAGGATGAAAAATCTAAAGTGGAAAGGTATCTAAATGGTTTGAGGTTTAATATTCAAGATGAGATAAGTTTATTAACCCCTGAAACTATGGAAAAATGCTTTCAAGTGGCATTAAGGGCTGAAGAGAAGTTGAAGAGGAAAGGTGAGCAGCAAAATAGAGGAAGAGGTGGTAGAAATTTCAAAGGTAGGGGCAGTTTTGGAGGCAGAAATCAGTCCCAAAGAAGTCAAGGGGAATCTAGTTCCCAAGAGAAAAGTGGAGAATTAGGTTCTAGAGGAGGTTTTAGAGGAAGAAGGCCTAATGGAAGAGGTAGATTTGGTGGACCAGGAAGAGGTCCTAATGTCTTCACAGGAAGGTGCTACAATTACAACCAAGTGGGACATCTAGCCTTCAAATGTCCTAAAAACAAGCCTCAAGATCTCATGGAGGAGAGAGAAGGAACCAATTGATCCAAGAGGAAGATTGCCAAAGTGTCAACTCTCCAATTGGAAGTGCAGCCTCGGTCCATGAAGGAGAAAGTTTGACGATGAGAAGAACCATGTTGAAGGTGCCTCAAACACAAGAACCCCCTCAAAGGAAGACATTTTTTAGGACAACATGCAAGGCCTATGGTAAGATTTGCAAGTTAATTGTTGATTTAGGCTCAACTAAAAATTTGGTTTCCATTGAAATGGTAGACAAGTTGAAATTGAAAAGACTTCCTCATGTTAGTCCTTATAAAGTATCATGGTTGAATAAGGGGCAACAAGTTTTGGTAGATGAAAAATCATGGGTAGAATTTAAAATAGGAGAATATAAGGACAAGATTTTGTGTGATATAATTTCCATGGATGCTTGTGATTTGTTGTTAGGCCACCCATGGCAATATGATGTTCAATCACAACATAATGGTAAAACTAATTCTTTCATCATAACCAAGAATGGTAGAAAATATAGAATGGATCCATTACCTGATGAGCATGTAGAGAAGAATGTTGGGTCAAGTGTCATGATTGTGAGTGGTAAAGAGTTATTAGACACCCTTAAGGAGGAAAGAACCCAAGGGTATGCTCTAAATTTGAAGCCTAAAAATAGTCCTAGTTTGCATGATCCTAGTAAGGAAGAAGTCCCTAAGGAGGTGCAATAATTGCTAGAGAAGTATAAGGGGACTATGGTAGAAGAGATGCCTAATTAGTTGCCACCTATTAGGGACATAAGCCGTCAAATTGACTTCATACTGGGATCTACTTTGCCAAACAAAGCAGCCTACAAAATGACACCTTCACAAAATGACAACTCCACTTGAGTTGATGATTGCCACAAGTCCATTCCTAAGTGCAAACATAACTTGTGCTTCAATCATGTAGCTAAAAAGGGTAACATTGCCATGACACCACAATCTTGGTGACTAACTGAAGAATTAGTTAACTGACCTCAGTCTTAACTGAAGTGACTCCCACCTTGTGACGCACTATTTTTGGAGAATCATCTAGTTCACCGTGCAGTTAGAATAAACTAAGATCTCTAATCTGCAGTTCTATTTAGGAATTCTCAATGTAATAAAACCATGCAACTGGCCTTAGTTCTAGTTTTCTCCAGTTAGACTTATTGATAGTTTTCTTCTTTCAACTAATGCTCAACTGTATAAGTAGGAGCAATGCATTTTTCTTTCTAGTTAGTTCTAAGTTTTTAAGTTCATAGTAGTTATTGCTAGATCGTTGTAACAGGAGGAAAACTCCTCATGCTTGTAATTTTATCCATTTTTCTGGACTTAGATTTAATATGAAGGGAAATTTCTATTGAAATAAGTTAGTTGAGCAAGAGGATCATCTCTGGTTGGGGAAGTAGGGCTCGCTTACCCATCTAAGGGAAGATCTCTTGATTATTTGGTATTTATGCAATTCTGTTCTAGTCTCTGATAAAATTTTCCTTTATGTTCTGTGTGATTGTTGTTAGTTGTTCCCTACAAATTAGTTCTTAAAAATCCTAAAAATACCAAAAGGAGATAGTTTTGTTTCTTATCAGAATTGTTATATTTAGAGTGTTCCATTGCTGTAGAGTAACAGTGGATTCAATTGACCTTCATTTACTTTTTTTGCATGATAGATTAATTTCTTTTCCAACAAAGTGTGTTTGTTTTCAGCAATTTAAGATAGTTTCCTTTCCTACAAAGTGTCTTTCCTTTCCAATAATTTAAGATAGTTCCTTTCTAGCAAAGTGTGTTCATTTCTTAGCAATTAGATAGATCTTTATTTCTGCATGCAATTTTCAATTCTGGTGAGACCAACAAACCAAGTCCTATTCACCAAAACACTCGACCAAAACTGGCCCATTCTAAGAAGTCTTATCGCAGATAGCTCCAGACACCTCCAAATTGATAAAAGTAAATGATGATGCATTAACAAAGCCTACTTTGACTTCATTAATGATCAGATGTGTTGCTGATGTTGAGAATATGTTACTGGTGGCTTGAAGCATATTGCATGATCTCTCCTACTATTCCTGAGAATGCATGTGTTGATATAAAGAAGGTTTTGCCTCGAGAAGTTGGTGACAATTTCTGCTACAAGATGACTGCCTTTGAAGATTGTCTGGGAGATTGCTCCACATTCCTCCACACTAGCATTTATGGCTATGTAGTTCTAGAACTATGTTTAGGGTGTAGTGAAGGTGATAATTCCAAAGTTTCAGATCATTTGTCCTTCTTCTATGAAAGGTATGCATGATAGAGTATCGGCTTGTGTTCTGACAGAATAAGGGAGTGTTGAAGGCCTGTTGGAATGCTCAACATTCCTCTGAATTTGAATGGTTGCCTTTGCAATTTTGTGGACATGTTTATGAATGTGCATTACATGCTTCCTTGTAGTTTTAAGCTTCTTGGTGGTCCACAAGCTTAGTTTTCCAATGATAATATGTTGCAGTGTGTTCTGGATGATTTATTGTTCTTAGAGTTCATTTGAAGATGTGTGGCACAAAATCTTTGATATGTAGAGGTAAAGGAGTATTTGGAGATGTTGTATCAGTCCTGTAGACTCATCTAGAAAAGTTTCATGAAGATCTTTCCTTTTTCCAATACCACACAAGGTTTTCAAGTTGTTGTGGTTGTTATGCTTCAAGTTTCATATGTCTTTGCTTAAGGTTGTCCTATTTTCAAATAGGCAGAGTGTGTGGATGTATTTCCTTGATGTTAGATGCTATGAAGGATGTTTTGGACCTAATTAAGCAAGTGTTGATGTTCCCAAGGCATGGTTCTTCTATTGGTGTAGCGTGTAGTCCTGTTTAGGACTTGTCCTCTACATGTTTCATGTTGTGTGTTGTCTGGCTGACTTGTAAATGTATTTTTCATGTTGTCTCTAGTTGACAAGCAATGTAATATCATGTATAAGTTGTAAATCAAAGTGATTTAGGCAGAGTGTGATTGCAAAGTGATTGATAAGGTTTGCAAGCAAGAAAAGGAGCAGAATGACTGCATTATGATTTGCGACTGAAGGAGAAAGAGAAGAAGTTGTAGATGTTGTCCTAATTCATTTTGAAGACATATTAGAGGTAGTGATCAAGTGTAGAGTGTGCCTATCTAATCTGATCATCAGAAGGAACTATGAAGAGGCAGAATTGCAATCATTAAAGGTGTGAATTACAATGTCAATTTTTAGATAGTAGAAGGATTGTCATACTGTAATATTTTGTGAGTTTGTTCTTAATTCAGGGAGTAGTAGCTTCCTTGGGAGTGACCCTAAAACAAAGTATTCAGTGAGTAGTAGCTTCCTTGGGAGTGACCCTAAAACAAAGTATTCAGAGAGTAGTAGCTTCTTTGGGAGTGACCCTAAAAAAAGTATTCAGAGAGTAGTAGCTTCCTTGGGAGTGACCCTAAATAAAAGTTTTCAGAGAGTAGTAGCTTCCTTGGGTTGTAGCCCTAAAACAAAGTTGTTATTTTGAGCTTCATATATTTTGAGTTAATCCTCACCATGGTTTTTCCCTTCTTGGGTTTTCCATGTACATCTGGTGTTATGTGTTGATGTGCATTGTGTTAATCTTTTAGGTTTATGTTGATGTTGTAATGCTTAAATTTAATCTACTCTGGGGAAGTTAATGAGGATATTTCAAGCAATTCATGAAATGTAACTATGCACTTTTAGTCAATGAGTATATGAATTCGTGATCATTCCATCCCTATGCTATGTTTATTTGATAGTCTTTTTATTCATTGAATGCTTGAAGTATTGATCTCTTTGATTATAGTTTTGCAAATCTATTGTTAATAAATAAAAATTGGTCCAATAGATCATTCATACTATTTATTTAGATTATCTTTTAAAATTTTCCCCTTTTCCCACACTTTACCCTAAAGGAAGTTATTGAAAATCCTAAGAAGAGCCAACTTTTAAAATCCTAGAGGTTTATTTGCAAACTATATCCCATGTTTGTAGGATTCCATTGTTGGTGCAGGTTTGCATGCCAGTGCATACTTGAAAATCAATAATTTTTTGAATACCCAATGGGACATAAAATTTAGCATAGCTCAATAGACTTGAAGAAATATTATGGCTAGATTTTGACCTTATTTTATGAGAAAGTGGCCCACAACTAGAATTGTAATATCTACCAACCCCCATGTCCTAGTTCCACCTTTGGTTATCATTGCTAGGAGGAGAATTATCCAACCAAACCCACCACCACATCCTTCGATGGTAACCCAACAAGTTCACAAACTTTTGTGAATTGGAATAGTACTACTAATTCCTCTAGATTCTCTAGCCACTTGGGACCCAATTCCCATGAATTCTCTCAAATCCATTCCAAACTTCACTGGGGAAGATTTTAGAACACCCACAGAACATCTTCAAGATGTTGTAGATATATGTACAGTTTATTAAGTTACATAATAGAATATTTCTTTGAGATTACTTGCAACCGCCTTCAAAGGAAAAGCATTGGACTAGTATTAGTCACTAGTACCAAATTCTATTTCCTCATGGGACTAGCTTAGAGATGATTTCTTTGAAATATTCAAGGAGAAAGGAGGCAAATCCTCATTATTACAGGAGTTGATCACTATAAATGGGGCACCACAAGAACCTATAACTAACTTCAACACTATATTCACTAAGACTTGGGAAAGAATACCTACTTTTGCATGACCACCGATTGAGATGGAACTTCTTTTCTACCTCAAGGATTTTAATTTAGATATCTCAGTGATGATTCAATCATTAGGAGGACAAACTCTTCCTACAATATATGAGCTAGTAGTTAGAGTAGAGAATAACCTAATATATGTAGGGAGACTCCCTTCAAGACCACCCATGCCCATGTTCCTTGAATTCTCACTTCTAGTTTAGTCTAAGGTTCCAAGTACAATCTATTCCTTTCTTAGAACTCCACAAGCCTCCCTTCGATGTATACCTACCCACCTAATCATTCATCTTTATCACAAGATACTCTAGAAATAGATGACATGAAGAACATATTGAGGAGCTTTTCAAATGAAATTATCAATTTGAAAAGGCAACAAGTAGTATACCCTAGGCCTACATATCAAAATAATTGAGGCTCGAGGCCTTAGTACAAACCAAATAATTATCAAAATCAATTGCATCACTGAAATCAAAGCTAGGCCCAAAATCAGTATCATATGCAGTTACATAATTAGATTGTGCTAGTCAATGTACCATTGAAACAAGTGTTGCATAACCCAACAAAAGACCTTGTCTTGAGGCAGAGCAATTTTATGGAAGATACCAATATGTGGTCCTTTCCCTGTAATCATGCTCATTCTTCTAAATCTTGCCCAAGGAAAAATTTATACCAAAAGGTTATTGCACAAAGATAATCTACTAATAGGTAGGGGATTTCCAACACTAGAAGCTCCATTTTAGTCTATGCAAATTCAAAATGTGGTGCAATGGATGTCTCTAGATCAAGCAGAAGAGATTGCCTTAGAACATGCATTATTCTCATTACTAGAGGAAGAATAAGCAATCTTTGCAAATGAACCACTTACCTCTAAAACCCATTAGGTATAGTTCAACTAGTTCACCAAGTCGAAAAGAGGATAGTGGAGAATCATAATTTAGAACCATATAATAAGCCTATGATTCAAAGGGTTCTAACTATACCAAAATATAATATCCCTATAGTACAAAGGTGGGAAATTGTAAATATGAGAAAACAATTTAATGTGGATCAAGAACAAGTTGCAAAAACAACTAATTCCATGGTCGAAAGACCAAGTTATTAGGTTAATTAAAGTTACCCTACAAGAGCTCAACCTCTTTGTCTACTCAATGTAGTAGAACAATTGAAGAAGACAACTACAAATTTCTCCCTATGGAATATTATGTCTATCCCTGAGCAAAGAAGGTTTTCTTAGGAAGATTTAAAGACACAAGAAAATCTAGTTAAAGTGACAACTTAAGTTAGTACTAGAAGGAGTGTAATAGATTGAGTTAAGGCCATTTTGACTGATTAGCTTGCTGCTTTTCGTAATGTTGGCATAGATGTTAGTAAATTGAAACATGTTCCCTTTTACTTGACTTTGATAATTGAGATTTTTTTTTTGCATAATTCCATGATTGACTCTAGTGCAAGCAACATGGTCATGCCCAAAAGCATCATTGATGTGTTGGGACTGACCTAGCAACCCACGGAGAAATGGATAATGAAACTAGATGGGGAGAGAGTCCAAACTATAGGCATTATCAAGGACCTTCCTGTAACATCATAAATTGCATATCCTTGCAATTTCACACTATATTTTGGCCTTCCTTTAGTGTCCATTCCCTTAGTTTCTTTATAGCCTCATTTTAGCCCTTGCATTAGCCTACTTCCCTCCCATGGTTCTTAAGCTTTGTTTTCTGTGTTATCTTTTTGTCAAATCAATTGTCACTTTTGTGTTAGTCATGTGACATGTTCTAGTGTCTTGCCATTTTTTATCCTAAACTATTCAGACACTAGCACTTAGTATGAACATCCATGCAACGCACTAGCGTCCCATGATAGTTTTGTGTTTTGTGGCTATTTTTAGGTGTTTCTCCACTTGTCATTTTTGTGGATTAGAGGTAATAGCTCGAGATGATTCGAAATGGTCCATTAGATTCTTCCTCTTCCCTCCTCCTCTCTCTTTTTCATTGAATCTTTTCACTTTGGCAATCTTCTTGGCTCTCTCTTGTAACTAGCTTGCATTCTACAATAGTCTTAAGATTTTCAGCTCTTTCATAGCTCTCTACAAATTGCTTTTTAGCTCTCACACAACTCTCTACAACTTGCTTTTCCATCTCCTTTGTCTTATTGGATTCTTCAATCCTCTATAGGTGATATTGTTATTGTTTTATTTCATGTATTTATTTTTGTTATGCCCTTGAGCACCTTGGGATTCTCACATCCCTTCTAATTCCTTCATTACAACTTTCATTATTTGCACAATCACAACTCTTACCATTCCCAATCACAATTGGGATAGGAGAATTCACATACTATTTTATATCTATCTATCTATTAGCTGCTATGGAGGTGGAAAGACCAATGTAGGGGTTTGACCTAAAGGCAAACCCCCAAATAGCCCCAACAATTTTTCCTTGTCTTCAACTACAAGTATTTGGGAAGCACTCAAATGCACAAAGGTTTTCTAGTATTCTTCCTTCCTCTTGTTATTTCATTATTTCATTTGATTTGGTTAATTTATCTTCACTATTATCATCCTTTTATTATTTGGTACCTTGTTGTTGTGTTCCCCTATTCTAGTTTTGTAGATTGGGCGAACGGCTTGGTGGAATTCCACATCTATTGGAAGTTGTTTGAATTTATGGGTTGTATGGCTAACAAAACGTGAAAGTCTATGTGGTGCACTGGCATCTTGGATAGTGGGTTCCTCCTTCTAGCTCCAGGTTCTTCTCATTTTCCTCTCTTTATCTATGTACTTCATTTTTGAAGATTATTTTCCAATTTCCTATATGTTAGTGATTTCCATTCCAACACATATGAATATAGTATAGAAATTAGAGATATCTACTTATTCTATGTTACATTATGATGAACCTACCTATTCAAATTATAGCACCTTATTTTTCATTCAATTTTTCTTCCAAAACAAAATTCAAAAATTTTCTTTCCTAAAAAAAAAATTCGGGGTGCTACCCCAAAGCCTGGCCTTCAGCTAGATTTGTCAATACCTTTCTTAACTTTCTCCTTCTATTTTTCTAAATCAACATGTTCTCTTCTTTTCTTACATCACTTTCCAACTTTTCTCAAAAGGTTTGTGAGAGTGATGTTCCATTCCATGCATGTGATGGTGACTTAGATCTTCCTATGTCACTCTATTATTTTGATCCCTCTCCTAAAATTCCTCATCCTTATGAGCATATTTTAGTGCAAGAGAATGAAATCATTGATACTTTTCTTAACATTACTTTACCTTCTCTTAATTTTGATGCTCTCCCTTCTAGAGATTAAGCATTAGTGGATGAAGAATCTTACCTCACATTCGATCCTCCATGAATAGATTTTGAGCATAATCCTTCAGTTTCTTCTACTACATCATGTATTTCTCAAGAAGATAATAATGTTAATACCATCATTGTTAATAAACTTATCTCACCTACTAAGGTGATGTTGGATAAGTGAAATAATATTCAAAATCTTTCTTCTATTCATAAAATCATTGTGGATAGGGTGCTTGATCCACCCATGCCCTCTCATCATGTGATCACTGTTCAGGGAATTCCTGAAAATCCTCAACCTTTGAATCACTTTTTAGAAATTGTAAAGTCTATAACTAAAAACATGTCTGCAGATACTCACTAACATGTAGTATCCCACACATACAATACTTGACAAAACAAATAAGTTACTCATCTCCCTATTTCCCTTTCTCCACTACATCCTATTCTTCCAACAGCTCCCTGTCTTACTCAAAAGACTATTGGAGAGTATAATCATTTTGAGTAGCTCCATGTTATTCCTGTTGCAAGTATGTTCTAATTAGTGTTATCATTGATGTCAACATGTTTGTGTTGTCATTGGTGTCAACTGTATCTTCTAATGTTGTTGTTGTTGTTGGTTGATTGAGTTATTGTGTTAAGGTGATTTGAATGGATTACAGAAGTGCTGATGATGTTAGTATATTGTTCCTGTTGCTAGGTTTCTAAGTGCTTTTGAGAAAATTTGATAAATACTGAAGACATTGTTGTGAAGAAGTATTCTGGCTTACAGGATACTGTTTGAGTTTTTAATCCACATTTCTTCTATGTTGATGACTGGAGTGTGAGGTTTGGATATGTTTTAGAGAAGTAGTTGAAGATGTTAAATCTAGAATTTGGTGCTCTAAAACGTTGTGGTTTGAGAGTTATGTTCACTAGTTTGAAGAATGTGCCTGGCAATGTTTGTAGTGTGATTGGGAGAAAGTATTTTTCTCTACATTTCTCCACAGTTTGTCTTTTGGTCTTGTGGTTCTAGATGAGTGTTCCTAAGGTCCATATCTATGTTCTATCCAAAAGAATTATGATTTGGTGTTCTGGAATATAGTTTTCTTGATTAGCAGAGCTTGGCAATGTTGGTTGTAAGCAGCCTATGAACTATTTTCAAGTGAGATTTGTTGTAGCTGAATTTGTTGGTTCCCAGGTGATTTCATGTTGTTCATGGATGTTTCCAAATCGTGTTAAAGGCTTGTGCTTGGTTCGTAAGTTATGGTTGTATTCTTGGAAGCATGTGCCTAAGTGTTCTTGGTGTTTACACAAGTTTAGCCGACATGGGTGTTAACACTAATTGCAGATGTGCTTCATGGATTGAGGAAATGTGTTGAAGCATGTGAAGATTATTTTATCTCTAAGCTAAGTTGTGAAGTAGTCTACCTTCATTCCTTTACTTCATGGGAATGTTTAGGGCTAGACCTAATTTGAACTTTGTATGTTTGCCAACCTTGGAGATTGTTTCAAAGGTTGTAGAGCATGTTTCTGACCTTAGTGAATGTTTCAAGGTTGATGATTGATATAAATAAGTGTAAATGATTCGTGTGTATGCACACATGTGTGAGGATTGTGATATTTGTGTTGTGAATTTGAATCAGAGGCAGTAAGGACTTTCATGTGGTAGAAGACCTACTGCAGTGAGCAGAAGTCATCTACAATTTTTAGAGAGGCTGTGAAGGTGATGTTTGTTGTGCTTCATTGGAACTGAACTCAGGGATGTGTAGATGCTATCATATTAGTTCATGGCAATGAGCCACCTCTTCTCTTCTAACTTTCTTTTTTGGTGGGTAGTGAGTCCACTTGGACAGTGAGTCCCCTATAGTGAGCATTCTTTGTATGGCAGTGAGCCTCTTGTAATTTGGTATTGCTACTGCTTTATTTTGTGAGCTAATCCTCACCGTGGTATTTTCCTTTTAGGGTTTTCCACGTAAAAATTTGGTGTTCTCTTGTGCATGATGTTGATGTGATTAAGTTTTTATTATCTATTTTTCATGTTTAATCTTCATAACAGATTAAGGATTTAAGTGAACTGATGTGGATGCGATTATGTTTGTGATGGTTTAAATTTTTGATACAACTAATTCACCCCCCCTTAGTTGTCTTATGCATTCAACAATTGGTATCAGAGCCAAGTTCCTTTGAAGAAATCTTAACAAATTGAGGTAGATCTGAGATGGTGCACAAGAAATATACCCCCTTGTTTGATGGATCAGACTATGCACTTTGGAAGATAAGGATGGGAGCTTTTCTAATTTCTCTTGGTTATGACATCGAGAAATGTGTCAAGTCAAATTACTCTATACTTATGAGTGGTGTAAATATTGAAGATGAAATCAAAGCTACAGAAATAGATGGTAAGGAAAAAAAATGCTCTCTTAAGTGGACATTCTAATTTTGAGTTGGTGAAAGTTGTGGATTTGAAAACTGCTAATGAGATTTGGAAAAGGTTGGAAAGTGTTTATGAAGGAGATGAGAAGGTCAAAAGGGCTAAAATGTAGAATTTGAAGCTCACTTATGAGATGATGTGCATGTATGAAGATGAAAACATTGCAAGCTACTTACAGTGAATAGATGAAGTTGTCAATGGCATCAAGGGACTTGGTAGAAAAATAGATGATCAAGAAGTAATATTTAAGGTACTTACAATTGTTCCTAAATCTTACAGTCATAAGGTGTCTGCTATTAAAGAATTACAAATTTTGAATTAGTTTACCAAAGAATAGTTGGTTGACACCCTAAATGCTTTTGAAATAAGAGAGTTTGGCACAAGTAGTGGAATTGCAAAAGATGAGATTGCTTTTAAAGCTAGTAAAATAGAGAAGATTGTTGAATCGGATTCATAAGACTTTGATGAAGTGGAGGTTAAATTTGTAAGAAGGATGAAAAAAGGTACTGGTAAGTTCAATGGTAAGTTACCCTTTAAATGTTTCAGTTGTGGAAAAATAGGTCATTATGCTTCAAGGTGTCGAGATAGAGCTCTAAGAATCAAGAATAAGGAAAAAGGTAAATTAGTTAGGAAAAATTACTATGCAAGTATTTCTGATGATGATTCTAATTTTGAGGATGATAAGGATAATGAATGCTTATTTATTGCCATAAGAGATGAAACTAGTTCTTCTAACCATGGAAGTTGTGTGAAGGAAAAAGGTTCGGAAGCATGTGCTAACCCTAAAGACACTGTTATATCTGCCTTTCATGCTAGGACTGAAAAAGATGATTGGGTCATTGGCAGTGGATGCTCAAATCATATGACATGTGATAAGAGTAAGTTTATTAAATTTGAAAAGTTTGATGGAGGAGTAGTAATGTTTGGTGGTGAGGAAGCTGCTAAGATTTGTGGAAAAGGTTCAATTAGTTTTGATGGAAAGCATAACACTGATGATGTCCTTTATGTCAAAGGTTTAAAGCATAATCTCTTGAGTGTTGGACAGATGTGTAGCAAGGGTTACAATCTTATGTTTCAGAATGATGGATGTGATTAAAAAAAGCTCTGAAATAGTGATTGCTGCTAGAAAGAAGATAGGTGGAACTGTCTATCATCTCAAAGGTGGTGTTAGTTACTTCCTTATGACTCAGATCAGTGAGAGTTGGCTATGGCATAGGAGATTGTCTCACATCAATTTTGATATCCTGGTAAGGATAAGTTCAGTTCAAGATGTGAGAGGTTTTCCAAAGTTAACAAAGCCTATTACTGTTGTATGCAAGGAATGTCAGTTTGGAAATTTTACAAGAAGAAGCTTCAAAAATAAGGATCATTCATCTACTGGATTGTTGGAATTGGTTCATACAAAAATATGTCATCCTACAAGAGTAAGGAGTTTCTGAGGTGATAGGTATTTTATGTTATTCATTGATGATTACTTTAGAATGACTTGGGTTACTTAAAGATAAATTAGAAGCCCTAGATAGGTTTAAATCATTTAAAGCACTGGTTGAAAATGAAATGGTTATGAAGATTAAATTCTTGAGGTCTGATAGAGAAGAAGAGTTTACTTCTAATGAGTTTAATGTGTTTTGTAAGAATCATGGGATAAAGAGGTAGTTATCTGCCCCTAGAACTCCACAGTAGAATGGAGTGGTTGAAAGGAAGAACAAGATTGTTCAAGAGGTTGCAAGGATAATGATAAAAGAAGCAAATTTACTGAAAGTATATTGGAGAGAATAAATTTATACTATTGTCTACATACAAAATAGAGTACAAGTGAAAGAAAATGATACAAAGACTCCCTATGAGCTATGGTATGGAAGGATTCCAACTACTAAATACTTCAAAGTTTTTGGAAGCAAATGTTATACTAGAAGAGATGAAGAACTAGGAAAGTTTGATGTAAGGTGTGATGAAGGTATCTTTCAAGGATACTCTACCAAAAGCAAAGCTTACCGGTGCTACAATAAGAGGCTAAGAAAGATTGTTGAAAGTGCTAATGTCAAGGTTGATGAAGATATGCAGAAGTTCTCATAGATTAATGGATATGAATCAGATGAGTCATCTTATGAAGAAGAGGAAAAGACCAAAGAGAAACAAGTGCAGGTTGAAGTTTAAGTAACACTAGAAGTACAAGTTGAAGAACAAGAAGCTCTAGAAAGAGCTCCTAAAAATCCTAAGTATGTACAGAGGCATCACACTAAAGATTAGATCATTGGTGATAAGATCAAAGGTGTATTGATAAGAAGCAAAGCTGCTGAAGAATAGGTAAATCTATGTTTACTTTCCAAAGTTGAACCTAAAACAGTGGTTGAGGCACGCAAGGATGAGTATTGGGTTAAGGCTATGGAAGAAGAATTGATGCAGATTGAGAAGAATCAGACATGGGAGCTTGTCCCAAGACCAAAGAACAAGAATGTGGTTGGAATTAAGTGGGTGTTTAGGAACAAATTGAATGAGAATGGAGAAGTGGTAAGGAACAAAGAAAAAATTGTATGTAAAGGCTACTCACAAGTGGAAGGAATAGACTATGAGGAAACTTTTGCTCCGATGGCAAGACTGGAGGCTATTAGGTTGTTTCTGGCTTATGCAGCACACAAGGATTTCAAGGTATATCAAATGGATGTGAAGTCAACTTTTCTAAATGGTGAGTTGGAAGAGGAAGTATATATAGAGAAACTAGATGGATTTCAGTTATCAGACAAACCATATATGGTATGCAAATTGAAGAAGACATTGTATGGATTGAAGCAAGATCCTAGAGCTTGGTATGATAGGTTAGACAAATATTTGTTGTAGCAGGGATTCAGTAAAGGATCTACAAATAATAATTTGTACATCAAGGTAAGAAAAGATCAAATCCTAATTATTGAGATCTATGTGGATGATATAATCTTCAGTGGAAATGAAGGTATGTATAAGAACTTTGCAGATGAGATGCAAAAAGAATTTGAGATGTCAATGTGTGGTGAGATGAACTTATTCCTTGGGCTACAAATTAATCAGATAGGTAAGGGCATTTTCATTTCACAATCAAAGTATCTCAAGGAATTGTTGAAGAAGTTTGGAATGGAAGATTCTAAACCAGTTTGTACCCCCATGACAACTGGTTGCAAGCTGAGCAAGAATGATGAATCTCCTAAGGATGATCAGACCAAATATAGGTCAATGATTGGAGGACTGTGTTGAAATACACTGGACAACTAAGAGGGGGGGTGAATAAGTTGTCACAAAAACTTAGCTTCATATGAACATCAAACCATCAACAACTTAACCATGAAAGCATGAAATCATAAACTTAATCACAAACACAAATCCACACAGTAGACATGAGATTTTTTACGTGGAAAACCCTAAAAGGGAAAAACCACAATGGGTCTTAGCCCACAGAAATATATGAGTTTTAACAATACCAAAAATTAGAGGCTCACTACCTACAGGGCTCACTACCCAAATTGCTCACTACAAAGAACAAATCACTGCCAAAGGGTGGCTCACTGGCAAGGGGTGGCTCACTGCCAAAGTGGTGAACTAATTAAGTAGCATCTACTCCATGCTAGAATTTAGTTCCATTGAAGCACAATATAACTTCTTTGCTTTTCTCTTTCACACCTTCACACTTATATTCACACTCAGACACTTTTTTACAACTTTATTACATGCTTTTATACAATTCATCAACCTTGGAATGTACATCAAGGTCGGCATTACATGCATCAACCATTGGAACATTCTCCAAGTCAGTATTACAAAACATACAAAGAAATAGGTCTAGACCTATTACAAAATTTAGCTAAGGAAAGATGTAAAGAAGTATGATGAACACACCATACCTTAGCTAGGACTCAAATGCAATCCTCCATGCCACACCACACTTCTACAATCTTTAATGCATCTCCACCAAGACTGGAATTAACACTAGGTTTTCTAAGAACATTCATCTTTCATGATCGACACTTCTCTTTGCAGACTGATCCAAAGGTAGGAAAATGATTAGGAGACATCCACAAGCACATTGTAATCACCAGGAACAACTGCACGATCTCTAACCACTTTGTGAACAAGATCTTTCAAATCAGAGCACAAGAAAAACATTGTCAGCTACTGTCATAAAGAAAGGATAGCTTATTGAGTGCCAAATCATGAACCATTGGAGTTGAAGACACTTAACATTATCTTAGACTTATCTCTAGATCCACAAATCAAGATACTTCAATGCAAATGAATGCGGAGCGTAACACTTTCTCCCTGTCTTTGCCAAACATACATAAAAAAGTTATTTTCACTCTGGTGAACATAACTCACTCAATTCTTCATACCAGAGGCTCAAACTTGGAACATAACATCTTCAGATGGACTTCTAAATAAATTCTAATCCATAGACAAAGATATTCATTCTACAAAAAATGTAGAGCATTCTTCTGGACTATTCTTCTATATGCAATACATTGTTTCGACTATAACTCACTGTTTCTACCGGAGAAGCTAATTTTCTCAATACCCTCAACATCAAGACTACTTACATAAATAAATACAAAGCATCTTACTCATTACAAGAAAACAAAAAGATAGGAGCATAGTTGATACCAATGACAACACAGATATGTTGACATCAATGACAACACCAATTAGACACATACTTGCAACAATCTCCCCCTTTGTCATTGATGACAATATATGATGTGAAAAACTGTAAAGACCATCAAGACACAAATCTCCCCCTTTCTCTTTACACATCTACACTTCTTTTCTACTTCTAATTTTTTCACATGATTTCTCTCCCCCTTTGACATCAATGGCAAAGGGCACATACTTGCACTCTACTGCTCTACTCAAATTTGAAATTCTGCAACCAACTCTTTTGTCATCATTCAACTACTCCCCCTGAGAAGTAGCTCTTAGAATATCAATCTAGATCAAAGAATAAATCTTTGGGTACCACTAGACTGATGCATTCCTTTACATCTTAGTTCATAGCTGGAGGGGTAATGACCCCTAATTTTTCCTTGAGATACTAAAAAGTATCCTTAGGAAGAGGCTTAGTGAAGATACCTACAATCTGATCCTTTGTGGGGACATATTCCAACTTAACTTCATTCTCTGTCACCTTTTCCCTCAAAAAGTGATACCTTATATATATATATACTTTGTTCTTGAGTGCATCACTAGATTCTTGGAAATATTTATGGCACTTGTATTGTCACAGAAGATTGCAATTGGATCTTCATAAACAACTCTTATATCCTTCAAAGTCTACTTCATCCATAACACTTTAGTACAACAACATGTTGTTGCAATATACTCTACTTCTTCAGTTGACAAAGAGATTAAATCTTACTTCTTGCTTAGCCATGAAACCAATCTATTTCCCAAGAAGAAAGCACCTCCACTTGTACTTTTTCTGTCACCAACATCTCTTTCCCAATCAACATTTGTATAAGCACTGAGAGTAAAATCATTATCCTTTGGATACCATAAGCCATGATCTGGAGTGCCTTTTAAATACATTAGGATTCTCTTTACTTCCATCACATGTGATTCTCTTGGATCAACTTGAAATCTTGCAACAAGACAAATTGCATGCATAATATCAGGTTTGGTTTGAGTTAGATAAAGTAATCCTCCAATCATGGATCTATACTTTTTCTGATCAGTCTTGGGTGATTCATTAGTTTTGCTCAATTTGTAGCCAGTCACCATGGGAGTACATATCGGTTTAGAGTCTTCCATCCCAAACTTCTTTAACAACTCTTTCACATACTTAGACTGAGATATGAAGATTCCTTTATCTGATTGATTGATTTGCAGACCTAGAAAGAAATTCATCTCACCAAACATAGACATCTCAAACTCTTTCTGCATTTTACCAGCGAATTTCATACACATACCTTCATTTCCACCAAAGATGATATCATCAAAAAAGACTTCAACAATCAAAATTTGAACACCATTAATCTTGGAATAAAGATTACTATCAGCAGTGCCTTTACTGAATCCTAAATCTAGTAAGTACTTATCCAATCTTGCATACCATGTCTTGAGAGCTTTCTTGAGTCCATATAATGATTTCTTTAACTTGCATACCATATCACCTTGATTTGATAGTTGGAAACCTTCCAGTTGCTCAATGTAGACTTCCTCTTATAACTCCCCATTAAGGAATACAAACTTCACATCCATCTAATACACCTTGAAATCTTTGTGAGTTGCAAATGCTAGAAACATTCTAATTGCTTCAATTTTAGCTAATGGAGCAAAAGTCTCTTCAAAATCTATTCCTTCAATTTGAGAATATCCTTTGCACACAAGCCTTGCTTTATTTCTTACAAGTTCTCCATTTTCATTCAGCTTATTCCTGAAGACCCATTTGGTTCCAATAACTTTTTTGTCAGCAGGTCTAGGAACTAGTTCCCAAGTTTCATTCTTTTCTATCTATATTAGTTCTTTTTCCATTTCCTTAACCCAAATTTCATCATTATAAACTTCATTCACAGTTTTTGGTTCAACTATAGAGAGTAGACAATAATTCACATATTCTTCTACAACTCTTTTCCTTGTCAATACTCCTTTCTCTTTGTCTCCAATAATTTGATCTTCAGAGTGATTGATTCTTACATACTTGGGAGTCTTAGCAATTTCTGAAGCCTTTTCTTCTTCACTTTGATTGTCTTCTTGTTCAACCTTTTCTTCATAAGTTATATCAGCAGGTTCATCTGACTCATATCCACTCTAATATGATGTTTTTCCTTTGCCTTCATCCACCTTCACATTTGCACTCTCCACAATCTTTTTCAATCTTTTGTTGTAGTACTGGTAGGCCTTACTCTTGGTAGAGTATCCAAGGAAGATTCCTTCATCACATCTTGCATCAAATTTCCCTAGGTCTTTATCTCTTCTAATATAGCATTTAATTCCAAAGACTTTGAAGTATCTTACTATTGGAATTCTTCCATACCACAATTCATATGGGGTTTTAGTGCCATTACATTTCACTTGAACTCTATTTTGAATGTAGACAATAGTTTGTATAGCTTCTTTCCAAAAGACTTCCGGCAGGCCTCCTTCCTTCATCATTGTTCTGGTAGCTTCTTGAATTGTCTTGTTCTTCCTTTCCACAACTCCATTTTGCTGAGGAGTTCTAGGTGTAGATAATTGTCTTTTATTCCTTTCTCTTTACAGAAAATGTTGGATTCATTTGATGTGAACTCACTTCCCCTATCAGACCTCAAGAATTTGATTTTCAATTCTATTTCATTTTCAACCATTGTTTTGAAGGATTTGAACTTCTATAGGGCTTTTGATTTGTCTCTTCGAAAAGTAACCCAAGTCAATCTAGAATAATAATCAATAAGCAACATGAAGTACTTGTCACCTTGCAAAATTCTTATCCTTGTAGGACCACATAGATCTATATGAACTAGATCCAGTAAACCAGCAAAAAATTGCTCTTTACTCTTGAAACTTGTTCTTGTCTGCTTCCCCAACTGACATTCCTTGCAAATAGTATTTAAGGGCTTCACAAGTTTTGGTAGATCTCTTATAGTTTGACTAGAACTTATTTTTAACATATTATCAAAATTTATATGACACAACCTTCTCTGCCACAACCAACTTTCATCTACTTGGGCTAATAAACAATAATCATTAGTTCCTCTTAATTGATAGATGTTACCTCTGGTCTTCTTACTAGTAGCAATCATAGTTGTAGAGCTTTCCATTATTTTGCATCTATTGTCTTTGAATCTCAGATCATAACCTTTGTCACACAATGCTTTAAACCCTTCACATAGAGAATATTATTAGTGTTATGCTTTCCATCAAATGAAATAGATCCGTTTCCACAAATCTTACTAGCTGCATTATCTCCAAAGCTAACTAGTCCTCCATCATATTTTTCCAAACTTACAAACTTACTTTTGTCATCGGTCATGTGATGTGAGAATCCACTATCAATAATCCATTCATCCTTATCTTTCTCAACCTAAATAGCCAAATCACTTTCTTCCACTGGTTTTTCTTCCTTCACATAGCTAGAAGGATTAGGTTCTTCTTTAATAGCAATAAACAAACATTCATTTTCATTAGTACTAGCATTATTAGATTCATCATCAGTCACACCTTCATCATCAAAATCTCTAACATAGTAGCATTTCTTTGTAGCTCTAGGCCTATTCTCAAATCTTTTTCTATTCCTTTCAATTCTTTCAGGACATCTGGAAGCATAATGACCTACTTTACCACATGAGAAACATTTGAAAGATAATTTGCCTTTTAACTTACTGGAACCTCTTTGCAGTCTGTTAACAAAGTTGGATTCAATTTCATCAAGCTCATCATCAGGTTATACCTTGTACTTTTCTGCTCTGGAGATCTTTTATGAAGTACTAGCTTTGAAAGTGGTTTCTACTTTTAGCAGAGCATCACCAAAGTCTCTCATTTCAAAAGAAGTAATCTTACCAAACAACTGATCCTTATTAATCTTTTTCACAATCATTATTTCTTCAATTGCAACTACCTTGTGAGCATAAGATTTAGGTAATGACCTAAGAATTTTTAACACAACTTTAGTTTCATCGATAGTTCCTCCTATACCTTTGATTCCAGTAACAAGTTCATCAATATTTTGCATGAAGGATGTTATGTTTTCATCTTCTCCCATTTTAAGACCTTCATATTTGGCTTTTAGTCCCTGCAATTTGGCACTCTTTACAAAATCATCTCCTTCATACAGATTACTCATCTTATCCTAGACTTCTTTAGCATACTCATAATCCATGACCTTTATTAAATCAGAGTCAGTCAATGCACTCAATAGAGCATCTCTAGTTTTATATTTACCTCATATTATTTGACTTCATCTTTAGTTGTCAGACTATTCTCCGGCATGGTATATTCAGTCTGTGTTGCTTTCCATATTTTATAACCAATGCAAAGAAGATATCTTTTCATGTGAATCTTCCAAGTTGCATAATTCATCCCATCAAACTGTAGAGCCTCCTTCTTGTAAGACATCCTAGATCTACCTCAAGCTATTAAGCTTACCACTGAGGAACCTTTCTCTAATACCAATTGTTGAAATACACTAGACAATTGAGAGGGGGGGTAAATTAGTTGTCACAAAAACTTAGCTTCATATGAAACCATCAACAACTTAATTGCTTGTAATCTGATTTAACCATGAAAGCATAAAACCATAAACTTAATCACAAACACACATCCACAAAGTAGACACCATATTTTTTACATGGAAAACCCTAAAAAAGAAACACCACGTTGGGTGTTAGCCCACAAAAATACATGAGTTATAACAATACTAAAAATTAGAGGCTCACTACCCAAATTGCTCACTGCAAAGAATGACTCACTACCAAAGGGTGGCTCACTACCAACGGGTGGATCACTGCCAAAGTGGTGAACTAATTAAGTAGCATCTACTCCATGCCAGAATTTAGTTCCATTAAAGACAATGGAACTTCTCTGCTCTGCTCTTTCACACCTATGCACTTATCTATGTTGCAAGTATGTGCCTAATCAGTGTTGTCATTGATGTTAACATATCCTTGTTGTCATTGGTGTCAACTATACCTTATTCTATTACTTGTTCAGAAGAATTGTATGTTGAGGATATTGAGAAAATTAGCCTCTCCAGAAGAAACAAGTGAGTTACATAGAAGTGCAATACAGATAGTGAGTTGTATACTGAAGAATAGTCTAGTAAACAACTCCACATTTACTTTTGCTTGAAGATCATGGTCTATGGATTGGAAGTAAGTTAGAGGTATGTCTAAGGATGCTACATTCTAGGTTTGAGCCATCCACATGAAGCTTTTGAGTTAGTTGTGTTCATTAGAGTGAAACCTACTTTTTCTGTACGTTTAGTTGGGACAGGAAGAAAGTATTCTGCTCTGCATTCCTCTGCAATAAAGTATCTAACTTTGCAGTTCTAGAGGGAAGTCTGGGATGATGAAATGTTCCTACAATTGCAATGGTTAATGTTTTGGTGGTCCACAAGCTATCTTTCTTTTATGACAGTTGAAGACAGTGAAGTTCATTTGTTTTGGTGAGAAGATTCCTACGGCTAAAGTGGTTGAGGTTCATACGGTTGCTCCTAATGATTATAGCATGTGTTTGGATGTCTTCTAATCATGTTCCTATCTGTACTTTGGTCCGCATTAAGAAATTGAGATGGTGTGTGAAGATTGTTCCCAGATAATGTAGCATGTAACCAGTCTTGGCCAACCTGGTTGATCCCAGTGATTGTAGAGATCTTTGGAAGATTATGAAAGTGTGTTGTGGCATGAAAGATTGTGTTTGAGTCCTTGCTAAGGTATGGTGTGATCCACATTTCATTTCCCTTACACATTGTTGTAATAGGTCAAGACCTATTTTGTAAAAGCTTGTAATACCAACCTTGGAGATTGTTCCAATGGTTGATGATTGTGTTGCTGACCTTGATGATCATTCCAAGGTTGATGTAGTGTATAAATACTTATAGCCGAGTCATGGAAAAGTGTCCTTGAGTGAAAATAAGAATATATTAAGAAAGGTCCAAAAGGAAGAGCAGAGCAAGGGAATCATTATGCTTCAGTTACTAATATAGAAAGGTGTTGATCATGGTAGTAAGTTTGGCAGTAAGCCACCAGTAGGGTTTAACAACCCTTATTGTAATCTTGCTAGGTTTAGGGTTGAGGCAGTGAGCCTGCTAGACCTAGTTGTTCTTCATGGCTAGAAGCCAATATGTTTAGGCCCATGGAGTGACCAAGCCTGAACATCATTAATTGTAATATACATTGAGAGTTAATCATCTCCATGGTTTTTCCCCACCTTGGGGTTTTCCACATAAATATGGTGTCTCTTGTGTTTGATGTTGCATCTATGGTTAAGTTTCTAATTTCATGAATTGATTGTTAAATCATAACAATTATGGATAAGTGATGAATGTTTAATTTGCAGAAAGTGTTTAAGTTTTTGTGACAACTGATTCACCCCCCCTCTCAGTTGTCTGGTGCATATCAATAATTGGTACTAGAACTAAGTTCCTCTGAAGAAAGTTTAACAGCTCGAGGAAGATCCAAAATGTCTTACAAGAAGGAAGCACCACATTTTGATGGAACAAATTACCTTTCAAATGTTTTTCCCATGGTAAAGTAGGTCATTTTTCTTCTAGATGTCCTGAAAGAATTGAAAGAAATAGAAGAAGACATGAGAATAGGCCTAGGAAGATTTTGATGATAATGAAGGAGTATCAGCTAATGGTGAACCAAATAATGCTAGTCCCTCTGTAAATGAAAGTTTGTTCATTGCTATTAAGGAAGATCTTGTGTCTACTAATTCTTCTAGCTGTATGAAGGAAGAAAACCAGTGGAAATTGCTTTGGCTACTTAGGTCATTAAGGACAAGGATGAATGGGTTATTGATAGTGGTTGCTCTCACCACATGGCTGGTGACAAAAGTAAGTTTGTAAGTTTGGAAAGATATGATGGTGGACTGGTTAGGTTTGGAGATGATATAGCTAGTAGGATTTGTGGGAAAGGATCTTTTTTTTTTTTGACAAGCATAATACTGAAGATGTCTTGTATGTGAAAGGATTAAGGCACAATCTTCTGAGTGTGGGTCAGATGTGTGACAAGGGCTATGAGTTAAGCTTCAAGGACAATGGATGCAAGATTAGGGAAAGCTCCGGAATAGTCATTGTAACTGGTAAGAAGACTAGAGGTAATATCTATCACTTGAAAGGAACCGAGAACTATTGCTTGTTGACTTAGACTAATGAGCGTTGGTTATGGTATAGAAGGTTGTGTCACATAAATTTTGATAATATTATGAAGATAAGTACTACAAAGATTGTTAGAGATTTACCTAAGCTTGTGAAGCCTGGTAATCTAGTTTGCAAGGAGTGTCAATTTGGGAAACAGACAAGAACAAGTTTCAAAAGCAAGGACCAATCAGTTGGAGGACTACTTGAGCTAGTGCATATAGATTTGTGTGGACCTACCAGAGTAAGAAGTTTGCAAGGAGACAAGTATTTCATGCTGCTCATTGATGATTATTGTAGAATGACTTGGGTCACCTTTTTGAAAGAGAAAGATGAAGCTCTAGATAAATTCAAGGCATTTAAGCTAATGGTTGAAAATGAGATGGATTTGAAAATCAAATGCTTGAGGTTTGATAGAGGAGAGAGTTCACATCAAATGAATTTAATTTCTTTTGTGAAGAACATGGAATAAAGAGACAGCTATCTACACCTAGAATTCCACAACAAAATGGAGTTGTTGAAAGGAAAAACAAAACAATTCAAGAAGCTGCTAGAACCGTGATGAAGGAAGCTCATCTTCTAGAAGCATATTGGAGAGAGGCAATTCCCACTACAGTATATATCCTAAAAAGAGTTCAAGTAAAAGGTAACAACTCAAAAACTCTCTATGAGTTGTGGCATGGTGGAGTTCCTACTGTGAAATATTTTAAAATTTTTGGTAGTAGATGTTATATCAAAATAGAAGAAGATTTAGGCAAGTTTGATGCTAGATGTGATGAAGGAATCTTCCTTGGTTACTCCACCAAGAGTAAGGCCTACTGGTGCAATAATAAGAGGCTGAATAAGATTATTGAAAGTGTAAATGTTAAAGTTGATGAATGTAAGTAAAGGTCTCCAAAATCAAGTGGATATGAGTCAGATGATCCAGATGTTTAAGAAGTGGTACATCATGAAGACAACACAGATGAAGAAGAACAAGCTCCGATAAGTGCTACCAAAACTCCAAGATATGTAAGAATAAATCATTTTGAAAATCAAATCATAGGAGACAAGAACAAAGAGATCTTAACCAAAAGAAAGGTTGTAGAGGAGCAAGTAAATTTCTGTCTGATTTCTAAGATTGAACCTAAAACTGTGGATGAGGCTTGCAAAGATGAGAATTGGATAAAGGCTATGGAAGAGGAATTGATGCAGATAGAGAAAGAATTAGACTTGGAATCATGTTCCCAGACCAAAAGACAAGAATGTAACTGGTTCAAAGTGGGTCTTCAGGAACAAAATGAACATGAGAATGGTGAATGGTAAGAAACAAAGCAAGGTTGGTATACAAAGGATACGCTCAAGTTGAAGGAATAGACTTTGAAGAAACTTTTGGTCTAGTAGCAAGGATTGAAGTAATAAGGATATTTTTGGCTTTTGTAGCATATAAAGATTTCAAGGTTTATCAAATGGATATGAAGTCTACCTTCTTAAATGGAGAATTGGAAGAGGAAGTCTACATTGAACAACCAGAAGGATTTCAGTCATCAGAATAAGGGGAAATGGTATGCATATTGAAGAAAGCATTGTATGGATTGAAACAAGCTCCTAGGGGATGATATGCATGGTTGGACAGGTACCTGATACAGATAGGGCTCAATAAAGGTACTATAGATAGTAATCTCTACTTCAAGATCAATGATGAACAAACCCTGATTGTTGCAGTTTTGTTGATGATATTATTTTGGAGGCAATGAAGATATGTGCTCAATTTTTGCTGGAGAGATGAAAAGCAAATTTGAAATGTCTATGTTTGGAGAGATGAACTTCTTTTTAGGTCTATAAATAAGTAAATCAGATAGGGGTATCTTCATTTCTCAATCTAAGTATGTGAAAGAGTTGTTAAAGAAATTTGGGATGGAAGACTCTAAACTAGTATGCACACCTATGATAACTGGTTGTAAGTTGAGCAAAGATGATAACTCACCCATGGTAGAATAGAGAAAGTATAGATCTACGATTGGAGGATTACTTTATCTGACTCAAACCAAACCTGACATAATGCATTCAATGTGTCTTGTGGCAAGATTTCAGACAGAACCCAAGGAATCACATGTGATGGTAGTCAAAAGAATTCTAAGATATTTAAAAGGCACAATAGATTATGGTTTGTGGGACCCTAAGGACTGTGACTTTACCCTCAGTGCATATACTAATGCTGATTGGGCCGAAGATGTGGATGACAGAAAAAGTACAAGTGGAGGTACATTCTTCTTGGGAAAAAGATTAGTATCTTGGTTGAGCAAGAAACAAGATTCAATATCCCTGTCTACTGCAGAGGCAAAATACATTATAGCAGTACATAGTTGCACTCAAGTGTTATGGATGAAGTAGACTTTGAAAGACATCAAAGTTGTGTATGAAGATCTCATTGCAATATTTTGTGATAACACAACTACCATTAACATATCAAAGAATCCAGTGATGCATTCAAGGACAAATCACATATCCATTAGATATCATTTCTTGAGAGAAAAAGTGGCAGAGAATGAAGTCAATTTAGAGTATGTTTCTACCAAGGATCAGATTACAGACATTTTTACCAAGCCTTTTCCTAAGGATACTTTTGAGTATCTCAGAAAAAAGTTAGGGGTCATCACCCCTCCTACTCTAAACTAATATGCACAATAGTGCATCAGTTCAGAGGTGTTCAGAGGTCCAGATTGATGCTTTTTAAGGCCACTTCTCAGGGGGGTAGTCAAAGAATTCAAAGAGAGATTAGATCAGAGAAGATGAGTGCAAGTATGTGCCCTTTTCCATTGATGTCAAAGGGGGAGAGAAGTCATGTGAAAAACTTAGAGTGCAGATGTATAAGAGAAAGGGGGAGAATTTTGGAGAAAGAAAGAGTGCAGGAGTGTAAAGAGAAAGGGGGAGAATCTTGTCTTGATGGCTGTTACAATTTTTCACATCATATGTTGCCATCAATGACAAAGGGGGAGATTGTTGCAAGTATGTATCTAATCGGTGTTGTCATTGATGTCAACATATCCTTGTTGTCATTGGTGTCAACTGTACCTTATTTTATTACTTGTTTATAAGACTTTTATGTTGAGGATATTGAGAAAATTAGCTTCTCCAAAAGAAACAAGTGAGTTACAGAGAAGTACAGTACAGACAGTGAGTTGTATGCTAAAGAACAGTCTGGTAAACTGCTCCGCATTTTTTTTGCTTGAAGATCATGGTCTGCGGGTTGGAATAAGTTAGAGGTATGTCTAAGGATACTACATTCTAGGTTTGATCCATCCTCATGAGGATTTGAGTGAGTTGTGTTCATCAGAGTGAAACCTGCATTTTCTATAAATTCAGTTGGGACAGAAAGAAAGTATTCTTCTCTGCATTCCTCCACAATAAAGTATCTAGCTTTGTGGTTCTAGAGGGAAGTCTGGGATGATGATATGTACCTACAATTGCAATGGTTCATGGTTTGGTGGTCCACAAGCTATCTTTCTTTTATGACAGTTGAAGACAGTGAAGTTCATGTGTTCCGGTGAGAAGATTCCTATGGATAAAGTGGTTGAAGTTTGTGCGATTGCTCTTGATGATTATAGCATTCTTGTGGATGTCTCCTAATCATGTTCCTATTTGGACTTTGGTCCACATTAATAAATTGAGATGGTGTGTGAAGATTGTTCCTAGATAATGTAGCATGTAACAATCTTGGCCAACCTGGTTGATCCCAGTGATTGTGGAGATCTCTGAAAGATTGTCAAAGAGTGTTGTGGCATGGAAGATCATGTTTAAGTCCCAACTTAGCATGGCGTGATCCACATTTCATTTCCCTTGCACATTGTTGTAATAGGTTAGGACCTATTTTGTAAAATCTTGTAATACTGACCTTGGAGATTGTTCCAATGGTTGATGATTGTGTTTCTGACCTTGATGATCATCCCAAGGTTGATGTAGTGTATAAATACTTGTAGCTAAGTCATGGAAAAGTGTCCTTGAGTGAAAATGAGAATATATTAAGAAAGGTCCAAAAGGCAGAGTAGAGAAGAGGCAGAGGAAAGAAGAGGAAGAGCAGAGCAAGGGAATCATTATACTTTAGTTACAAATATAGAAAGGTCTTGATCGTGGCAGTAAGTCTGGTAGTAAGCCACTAGTAGGATTTAACAACCCTTATTGTAATCTTGCTAGGTTTAGGGTTGTGGTATTAAGCCTACTAGACCTAGTTGTTCTTCATGGCTATAAGCCAGTATGTTTAGGCCCGTGGAGTGACCAAGCCTAAACATCATTATTTCAAGATTGCAATATATATTGAGAGTTAATCCTCTCCATGGTTTTTCCCCACCTTGGGGTTTTCCACGTAAATCTGGTGTCTCTTGTGTTTGATGTTGCATCTATGGTTAAGTTTCTAATTTCATGCATTCATTATTAAATCATAACAATTTTGGATAAGTGATGAATGTTTAATTTGTAGAAAGTGTTTAAGTTTTTGTGACAACTAATTCACCCCCCCTCTTAGTTGTTTGACGCATATCAACAATCTCTTCATATTCCCACTCACACACTTTTTTGCAACTTTAATACATGCTTTTATAAAATTCATCAACCTTGGAATGTACATCAAGGTCGGAATTACATTCATCAACCATTGGAACATTCTCCAAGGTCGGCATTACAGAACATATATAGAAATAGATCTAGACCTATTACAAAATTTAGCTAAGGAAAGATGTAGAGAATTATGATGAACACGTCATGCCTTAGCTGGGACTCAAATGCAATCCTCCACACCACAACATGCTTGTACAATCTTTGATGCATCTCCGCAAATAGTGAAAACAACCAAGTTGACCAAGATTGGAGTTAACACTAGGTTTTCTAAGAACATTCTTCTTTCACAATCCACATTTCTCTTTGCAGACCAATCCAAAGGTAGGAACACGATCAAGAGACATCCACAAGCACATTGTAATCACTAGGAACAACCACACGATCTCTAACCACTCTGTCAACAAGATCCTTCAAACTAGAGCACAAGAGCAACACTGTCAACTACTATCATAAAGAAAGGATAGTTTGCGGACCACCAAATCATGAGAGTTGAAGGCACTTAACATTATCTCAGACTTATCTCTAGATCTGTAGATCAAGATGCTTCAATGTGAAGGAATGCGAAGCGTAATACTTTCTCCCTATCTTTTCCAAATATACAAAAAAAAAGTTGTTTTCACTCTGGTGAACATAACTCAGTCAATTCTTCATACCGGAGGCTCAAACTCAGAACATAGCATCTTTAGATGGGCTTCTAAATAACTTCCAATCCACATACAAAGCTATTAATTCTACAAAAAATGTAGAGCATTCTTTTGGACTGTTCTTCTATATGCAATACATTGTTTCCACTGCAGCTCACTGTTTCTACTAGAGAAGCTAATTTTCTCAATATCATCAACATGAAGACTACTTACATAACTAAATACAAAGCATCTTACTCATTACAAGAAAACAACAAGATAGGAGCATAGTTGACACCAATGACAACACTGATTAGGCACATACCTGCAACAGACTGCTATACCTAATTGTTAGCAGATTGGATATCATACATGTAGTCTGTCTTGTGGAAATATTTCAAGAAGATCCTAGAGAGTCACATGTCATGGAACTGAAGAGGATATTTAGGTATTTGAAAGGCACTTTAGATCATGGTTTGTGGTATCCTAATAAAATGACTTCACACTAATTGCCTACACAGATGCAGATTGGGTTGGATATGTAGACAACAAGAAAAGTACAAGTGGTGGTGTGTTCTTTCTTGGAGATAGAATTGTGTCATGGTTAAGCAAGAAGCAGGATTTGGTATCCTTATGCACTGTAGAAGCAAAGTACATTGCATCATCATCATGTTGCACATAGGTGTTATGGATGAGACAAACGTTAAAAGTTATCAAGGTCGAGTATGATGATTCGATTCCTATTTTCTATGATAATTCCAATGCCATTGATATTTCAAAGAATCTAATGATGCATTCAAGGACAAAGCATATTTCTATCAGGTATCATTTTCTAAGAGAGAAGGTTGCAGAGAAAGAAGTGAAGCTTGAGTATGTGACTACAAAGGATGAGGTTACTAACATATTCACCAAGGCTCTTCCTAAGGATACATTTGAGCATCTCTAGGAGAAGTTAGGGGTTATTTCCCCTCCTCCTTTAAACTAAATGCACAAAGAAGTGCATCAGTCCTGTTGGGTTTTTCCCAACTAAATGTTTCCTAAGCAATCCCTACAAGGTAGCCATCACTCATCAATAGGATTCTCAGGTCAGGGGCCAACAGTACAGGAGATAGACTCTATAGATGTCTCCTCTCCTTCTTTAGGCTCTGCAGGACCTAGGGGGTATTCCCTATTCAATATCCATGAAATGAATCTATAAGCTTGCTAGGATATTGATACAAAGCAGATAAATCCTCTCTAATGTAGACCAAAACTGTAAAGTAAGTACAAAGGGGCTAGCTTTAGGCTTTATGTTCAATTGTGAATCAGAGGATTTGGGTCCTAAAACTACTTCTAAATCCTAAAAGGTTTGTAAATAGGACTTTGATTTTGATTTTGTGTTTGGATGCAAGACTAGGACCTTGGATCACAACTTCAATACCAAAACAAAACAATGCCTATCTCAAGGACTAGAGTCAATAGACATATACATGTGAATGCTCATCATAAACTTAAATCAACAATTAGATTTCAAGGAGATTTTTTTTTAGCATCTTCCTTGCAAATACTTCCCTAGATTGAGTATTTAGTTATCTATACTTATAGATATCCCTATTGCAATATATTTTTCCCAATGCTTAACCCAAAACATTTAATTTGTCCCTTAAACAAAAGTAGAAGACTAAACATTCAACACAAAAAACCCATGTTCTAGAACCCTGAATAACCCTTAGCTATTTAGATTTAGAAGAAAAATACACACAATTTATAGACAGATAATCAAATACATGCAACAAAGCATTACTCATTTAGAAACAACATGAAACTGATAGATTTATACATAAAACATTCAACATATGATTCATAAACTCACAAGACACAAGATAGAGCCACCCAACAAGTTTGTATCTTCTTATTTCTCCAAAATTCCCAAGTCTTCAACAACCATATGAAATGAGCAACATAGTTCCTTTATAGACCAGGAACATGCTCTCAACATTAATTACATGTTATTTCAAAATTGACTTGATACAAAGAACTACCAAAAGGGTACTAGGAAACATTAATTGCATGAGGGAGAAGAAGAGAGAAGTGGTTGAACTTGGGAGACGCGCAACCACTCAAGGATTTGCCTTGTTAATGCCGGGATGCAGTGGTTGACTTGTCAATCCTTTGATCCATATCTATCCTTCCACTCATCATGTCTTTTATGCCAGCTAGGGGAATGAAAGTACTTTTGTAATCTTAATGTTGTGGCTGACATACTTAGCATCCAGGATACTCTTTACATGCTTACAAAACATATCAAAACTTATTTCAAGAGAGTGCACCTTGTCGAATGATAAGCTCAATACTTTCATAGTTGGATCACTTGCATCACAACAAGAGGGAATTTAATTGGTAAGCATTATCTGTTATCTCCTTCCTCCACTTGTCCAAGTCTTTTGTTTTACCATCACCCTTGAAAATGGGAGGTGACCACTTAGTGTCCAGCTTTTCAATAGCCCGCATCTTCTCTTTCACATCTATTTCCAATTTTAACTAAAAATTAGCCACATCTTCGAAATAATTCAACATGTCTGACATTGGCTTCAATTCAGGAGGTGCATTCGGATCATACCTGGCACACCTGAGAAATTCTCTAACTTCCCCAGTTCTATGCAACCACTTTGCTTTTATGCTCAATATCCTCTATTTGTCAGAATCATGCTTCTCATAGGCTACCCTTAGTTGTGAGTAGGATTTCCAAGTATCCTCAACCATGGCCAAAACATTTGTCACCCTATTTTTGATCAAATTGGTGACTACCTCCTTAACCTTGTTTTCTTTTTCCTCCATTATTCTTCTATTATCCTCTTTCAGCTCTCTAATCTCTACAAGGAGAGGCTCTGTATCCAATGGAAGAGGCTCTGCAATTGGAATAACTGGAGGAGGGGCTAAAGTACTAGCTCCCAATGACAGCTGCTACTTCAGTTTGTTATTTCTACAACTGCCTGAGCATAATTGAGTTGTAGCTGATTGTAATCCCTTTGTAAATTGTTTGTGACTACTTCTGCAAACTATGTAGTCTATACATTTAGGCTTGCAGGATGGGGAGCAGGGGTATCAGATACTCTTTTTATTATTACATCCCCTACCAACTCTCCCAATTCAACCCTAGGATTTTTATTGTTTGGGGCTGGGGTCCATATTGCTAATGTTTCAAACTTAGGGTTAAAAGCTAGACCAGAGAGAGCCTTTTCAATTTGTTCATCTATCGCAGCTGAATCATCTCTGGTGATTGTATCTAATGCAATGGCATCTAATAGGGTCCAATGAGGGAGAAGTAAAATATTACTTTTTGTAACTAGTGCTCTTCCCTCCTCTGGAGTCATTGCATTTATAGATTGTTTCACTTCTTTCAAGACCCTCTGAGTAATAACATCATATTCTCTTGCGTCTACCCCAGCCTTGGCATGTTTAATTTTCTTCTGAAACTCCTCATTCCTTACTTTCAAAACATAACTCCTAAATTCAGGAGTGTTGACAAATTCATCATCTTCAAGGAACTTGTCACATGCCATCACCCTGACATATTCAATGTCAACAGCAGGGTTCCTCATTACTCTCACTCCCCTATTCTCTAGGGATGAACAAGGTCTCATTCTATAAAGTGAATGAGGGCTAGTTTCTTGTACATGTTCTTCCTCCCCCTCTAGATCAAATACCTCAATTTGCTCAGGGTTTTCTAAATCAATAATTTTAGCTCTCTTAGCAGGGGAAGGGCAAATTGATTCCCTCTTTACATCATATACTCTACTTGGGCTACCAAGCTCATAGGTAGGTCCTTGTTCTCCTGCAGGGGTAGAGGTAGAGGCAACCAACTGTTATGCATTATCTAGCATCTTTTCAATTCTCTGGATTGGGTCTTGCACTTCTATGAACGCACCTAGGTATGAAGGGTTTATGTTTTTCTTCATCTTCTTAGTTACCATGATAGTGTCCCACTTAATCCTTAAGTGATGGACATCATTCATTGTAAAATAATTTCTAGAAATGTCTTCATCATAATCCACCTGGTGAAAGTACCTGGGTCTTCCCTTGCTGACTTTGGTTCTGTTGATGAATCCCTTAGGATCAAAATGTCTTGGTTGTTCCAAATACATCCCAAAGCATTGCATTATTGAATAAATTTGATCCAACCCATTATTATTAGGAATCAAGAAATCACAAAATTTGATGGAAGAAGGAAAGAATGAGCCTTTCTTGTGGTTCCTCAAATGCTCCTTATTAGAATCATTTAATTGCCTTATAATCTCTAAAAATGCCACTCTTTTGGGCACATATTTGGGTAGTATATGGGGTGGGGCCTCACATCCATAGACCCTTATGCAAGTAGTGTGCTCATGATAGAACCAATCACCCCAACTGTGATCAATTTCAAGATGAGGATTCATGTCCAGAGGCCTTAAGAAATCTAGTACATCAAGATGTAGCCTCTCACCCTCTGGCTCCAAAAATCCAAGGATCCTCACAAAATATTCCTCAAAGATGACATAATCTTCTATGACACAGTGCATATCCAACATACATGTCCATACTTGCACTGGCAACATGTTCCCTTGAGCATCTAACACCTTGACATGCATATTTTGGTGCCACATCCTAGATAGAGAAAACAAGTACATATGGCACAACAAGGAGTACCATGTGAATTCAAAATGGATATCCGGCTTAGACAAATTATTCTTGATTTTTGTCATCTGATCATGCATATGGTTAGTAATGTAGGTTACATAATCATATGGTTCTTTGACATCTGGGTTCTGAATATCAACTGCCATCATCATTAGAGAAACAAACATCCTATCTAAAGCATATCTACCTAAAACTTGACATAGGTTGTGGTAGGTTCTACCAAAATATTCATTAAACATACTACAATGAAAAGGCTCCTTCTCATCATCTGAAATCTTTACCAATTTTCCATCAACACCCCTCGGTCTATGCTTGGCTAGGTTATAATCCCTATAAGCATGTTTTACAGTTTGGTATTTTCTCTTGAAAGTAGGGAGGTCAATTGGCTTGCCTGCTGCAAGGTCTAAATTGAATATAGTGGCAATATATACCTTGGTAAGCTTGATAAATTTTGAACCATTTCCAGCTACGACTATCCTTGTAGCTGGGTCATACCTCAATGTTGTTGACCTAATCAAGTCAGGGTTAGGGAAGACATTTGAACAGATAAGCTTGGCCAAATCATACCTCCAGGCATGACATATAGGAACCTTGTAATTTATTCTTTTATGCCAATGCTCGAAAAGGATCCAATCGGGGATAGGCAATTTGGCATCCTAACAATTATAGCAGTAGTCAAGAAATTTATCTTTGAGTCTACCTGGGCCATGCAATTTCAAGGGTGTTCTAGTGGAACCAGGGAGTTGGAACATAAGATCCTCATCTAAGGTACATTTTGAAGTGGAGGGCTGACCTGCTTGACTCATTTTTATGTTTATACAGATGAACCAGGGCCTTAACAACTTCAATAAATCCCTACTACCTTAAAGTAACTGAATAGATAAGACACAGAGGAAAGGAAATGACTTACTGGTTTTGGCATTACAAAGGCTTAAAATTTCACTGACTTGCTTATTCTGCAGCTTCTTTCACTCTGAATGTAACTTATGCTCTTGAAAATGACAGGAAATACCCTAACTCTATTTGTTTTATATTGAATTCCTACATAATTTTCTGTATTAATGGAGGTTGTGGTGGTCATTATTCAGTTCGTGCCACAAGCACCTGGAAATCTTTCTCCTTTAAAAATTTAAAACTGGGCCATCAATCTTTTCCTTACACTTTGAAATCTACAGTCATGATTGGATGATTAGATTTGACAATCTTCGTCACCCTCCTTGAAAGGTCTTCGTCAAATAGGAATGGGCCAAGTCATATGTACCTTCTCTGCAAATTATGTCACTTTATGTCTGGATAGGATACGTGGCAGCATTTTGTGGCATAGCAACCTGTGATGGCTCACCTGTTAACTACCATGCATGGGTGTACTATTGCTTCCATGCATCCACATTTCATTTTATCTCCACCTCTTTAAAAAATAATGCCACGTGTCACCTTGTCACGACCATGGAGCACAAACTACACCCTATGAGATTTTCCTTGCGATGACATGCAACTGTTAGATTTCACCCCTTCTATAGATTTCTTTTTGTATCAACACTTGGTAGCACATGATTCACTAATATGGGATCCTTGATTAAATGTTTGTAAGCCATACTCTTCTGACAGCTGACACCTTATTGCGACCGCACAGGGGATGATGACGTCATCGATGACATGCTGCGACACTGTGCAATAATCTTAAATAAACATTAATACTTAGTAGATGACCTAGGACATCAAAGCCTTGATTTTTAATTGGCGACAAAAAGTAAGGACTAGGTTAAGGGGCCAATCAACCTATGAACATGATGACATGAAGCTACAAATTAAGTAATGGAGAACCTTCAGCAGATAGTCAACATGAGGATATGACATAAAGCGCAATCCTTAGGGAAATAAGAATAAAGGATTTTCAAAGGTGAACATTATAATATTGCAAACCTAAAACCCTAAACCCTAAGGGGTACCACCAAGTCCAGTGTGATTCAAGATTCATTCTTTTTTGGACTGATGATGGAGGCTACCTCTCAAGGAGAGCAAGTAGTGGCATTGAAGAGTGTTGCAGTTAGGGGGAGTAAGGGTTGGTACAAGATGGTGTGTACTCCTAAGGGGGAGTATTTAGAGTAGTTGAGAATAGTGCAAGTATGTGCAATATCACATTCATGGGGAGAAATCTTGAAAAAGGTGTGTCACCCTTTGCCATTGATGTCAAAGGGGGAGAGAGTTCGTGTGAAAAACAAAGGGAGAGTAAGATGTATAAAAGAAAGGGGGAGAATGAGATTAGTGTACAATTGTGTCATGATGGTTTTTCACATCATATGTTGCCATCATTGACAAAGGGGGGGATTGTTACAAGTATGTGCTAATCGATGTTGTCATTGATGTCAACATGTTTGTGTTGTCATTAGTGTCAACTGTATCTTCTAATGTTGCTGTTGTTGGTTGATTGAGTTATTGTGTTAAGGTAATTTGAATGGCTTACATAAGTGATGATGATGTTAGTATGTTGTTCCTATTTCTAGGTTTCCAAGTGCTTTTGAGAAAATTTGATAAATACTGAAGACAATGTTGTGAAGAAGTATTCTGGCTTATAGGATATTGTCTGAGTTTTTACTCCACATTTATTCTATGTTGAAGACTAGAGTGTTAGGTTTGGATATGTTTTAAAGAAGTTCTTGAAGATGTTAAATCTATAATTTGGTGCTCTGGAATGTTACGGTTTGAGAGTTATGTTCACCAATTTGAAGATTGTGCCTGACAGTGCTTGCGGTGTGATTGGGAGAAAGTATTTTTCTCCGCATTTCTCCACAGTTTGGATTTTGGTCTTGCAGTTCTAGATGGGTGTCCTTAAGGTTCATATCTATGTTCTATCCAAAGGAATTGTGATTTGGTGCTCCAGAATATAGTTTTCTTAAGTAGCAAAGCTTGGCAGTGTTGGTTGTAAGCAGTCTATGAACTATTTTCAAGTGATATTTGTTGTAGCTGAATTTGTTGGTTCCCAGGTGATTTCATGTTATTCGTGGATGTTTTCAAATCATGTTAAAGACTTGTGCTTGGTCCAAAAGTTATGGTTGTGTTCTTGGAAGCATGTGCCTAAATGTTCTTGGTGTTTACACAAGTTTAGCTAACTTCGGTGTTAACACTAATTGCGGATGTGCTTCATGGATTCAGGAAGCGTATTGAAGCATGTGAAGATGTTTTTAGGTCTAAGCTAAGATGTGAAGTAGTCTACCTTCATTCCTTTACTCTATAGGAATGTTTAGGTCCATACCTAATTTGAATTTTGTGTGTTTGCCAACCTTGGAGATTATTTCAAAGGTTGGAGAGTGTGTTGCTGACCTTGGTGAATGTTTCAAGGTTGATGATTGATATAAATAAGTGTAAAGGATTCATGTGTATGTGCACATGCATGAGGATTGTGATGTTTGTGTTGTGAATTTGAATCATAGGCAGTAAGGACTTTCATGTGGTAGAAGACCTAATGCAATGAGCAGAAGTCATCTATAATTTTTAGAGAGGCTGCGAAGGTGATGTTTGTTGTGCTTCATTGGAACTGAACTTAGGCATGTGGTAGATTCTATCATATCAGTTCATTGCAGTGACCTACCTCTTCTCTCCTAACTTTCTTTTTTAGTGGGTAGTGAGTCCACTTGGATAGTGAGTCCTCTACAGTGAGCATTGTAGACACCCTAAAATGACCGTGTCGTCAAATCACTGGCATTCTGTTATCTGTCTAATCATTTGCATTGCAAACGTTAATTAAATAATCTAATTATTTAATTAATTATCACCAAATTCTTCTAAATCTCCTAAATTGCGACATTAATTAAATAAATCCGCATTATTTAATTAATTAAATTAAATTCCTCTATATTCTTCCACAATTAAATAATTTTTAATTATTTAATTAAATCATTGTCACCTTCCAAAATTCACATCTACATTAATTAAATATATCCAATTATTTAATTAATTCAACAAATTCCCTCTTATCTACAATTAAATAATTTACATTATTTAATTAAATCAATTGTTCTTCTAAATTTAAATAAATCAAATCAAATTTATTTAAATTATCTCAATCCTCTAAAAATAAATAAAATCAAATATTTTATTTATAATCTTCTGTTCTTCCAAAATCATGCACAACAATTAAATAAATTTATTTATTTAATTTGCTTTTAAATCTTCTAAATTAAATAATTCCAATTATTTAATTACTTCTTCAAAAAATATCTTCTCTAAATTTAAATAAATCAATTATTTATTTAAATTGCTTTTTCTTCTAATTTGAGTTATCTCTAATATAACTCAAGCTTTTTTGCTCATCAATTAAATATTTCTATATTTAATAAAGCAAAATATCTTCTTTTCTCATGTAAATCCCTTCTTCTTGTTTTAAATCACTTAACTGATTGCTTTATTCTTTTAATTGATTTATCTCTTCAGTTAACTCATTCTTCTATTCTTGATAACTCCTCTCATGCAAAAGAAAGCAAGACACATGTCTTCTTCTTATTCGTTGCACATTCCTCAGCTTATCTCCTCCATTGATTCTTCTGAATTATCTAGACCGTTGATCGATTTTCCTTGAAACCTATATAAACCCCCCTCATCTCCTTCATTTACCCCTCTCTCTTCGATTTTATTCTCAGGCATACTTGACAGCGCTTTGAGCATACAACGATTCGATTGAGCACCTTTACGATCTTTTGACATTGATCTTCTTGAGCCACTTTACGATCTTTTAACATTGATCTTGGCGCAACCCTTACGATCTTTTGACATTGATCTTCTTGGCACACCCTTACGATCTTTTAACATTGATCTTGGCGCAACCCTTACGATCTTTTGACATTGATCTCTTGAGCACACTACTTGCTTGTTGCAGCTATGGCTTCGCAACTTCATTGAGCAATCCACATATCTCTAAAAGGGAACAATACAGGTTTTGGTAAGAGCTTTCATTTGTCTTTGATTGGTGATTTATGGCTTTTACTTAGATTCGTTTCCTTTATGTTATTGGGTTTTTTGGTTTTTATTAGTTTAGAATAGATCGATTTTCCATATACACATTCTGGCACGCATCTTGCTCTATTGTAGGCCAATAATAACTTGTTCTGAGTATCTTCTTAGCAAGATTAGGACCGGTAGAATGTGCATCACAGACACCTTCGTGTATGTCTCGTAAGGTAGCTTTGGCTTCTTCCACGTTAAGACATCGTAAGAGGATACCATCGAGACTCTGGCGATATAGTGTATCACCCAGAATGATGTAACGAGAGGATCGACGGATAAAGGTTTTGCGTTGAGTGGATGATAGGTCAGGGGGAAAGGTATTGTGTTTGAGGTATTCATAGATATCTTCGTACCATGGGGAATTGGGACCAACAAGTTCGCAGATGATTTCAGTAACAGGAACATCGACGGCTGGTATCAACAATTGCTCAATCAAGAATTCACATTTCTGTGTATTAGCAGGCATATCAATTAGTGACCCTACAGAAGCCATAGAATCCGCAGCTTTATTATGTTCTCTTGGAATTTGCTCAAATGTGATGCTAGAAAAATGCGGTTTGTAGGCATCCACTAGTTGTTTGTAGGGGACCAACTTTTCATCCTTTGTTTGGTATTCATCTGTGACTTGGCGGATGACTAGCTGTGAGTCTCCATATACTTGTAATTCTGTGATATCCCATTGAACTGCTGTATTGAGACCTATAAGGAGTGCTTCATACTCGGCTATGTTGTTGGTGCAAGGGAATGCTAGCCGATATGACTTTGGAATGTAGTCATTCTGAGGTGTAACAAATAAGATGCCAGCTCCTGAGCCATGCTGTGTGTAAGAGCCGTCAAAGTATAACTTCCACATTATGGAGTTAGCAAGAGTGAATAGATTCTCATCAGGAAAGTCTGCGACCATAGGATGTGTATCTTTCATAGGTGCTTCTGCTAGTTGATCCGCAAGGGCTTGTCCTTTGATTGCTTTACGATCTGTGTATTCAATGTCAAACTCACTAAGGATCATAACCCATTTAGCCAGTCTGCCTGTGAGAGCTGCTTTCGCTAGTAGATACTTCAAGGGATCAATCTTGGCTATCAGATTTGTGTGTTGGTTCAGCATGTAATGCCGCAACTTTTGGGAGGCAAACACTACTGCTAAACAAGCCCTTTCCATTGGTGAATAATTGAGCTCATATCCCACTAAGGTTCTACTGATATAGTAAATTGCGTGCTCTCTGCCTGAGTTATCATTTTGTGCTAGCAGGGCCCCTAGGGCCGAATTTGTAGTGGAGATGTACAATATCAAAGGTTTGTCCGCAACTGGTGGAACCAATACAGGAGGTGTAGCTAGATATTCCTTAAGTTGATCAAACGCTACCTGACACTTGTTGTCCCATCGAAACGAGACATCCTTTCGGAGCAAGTGTTGAAAGGGTTGACATTTATCTGCTAGCTGTGATATAAAACGCCTGATGGACTGTAACCTTCCTTGGAGGCTCCTTAATGCTTTAAGGTTCTTTGGTGGAGGCATCTCCACTATAGCCTTTACTTTTGCTGGATCTACTTCGATGCCCCTACGAGATACTATGTATCCCAACAGCTTCCCTGATGTGACACCGAAGACACACTTCTTAGGATTAAGTCTTACTTGGTATTTTTCAAGCCTGTCGAAGATCTGTCCTAGGACCTGTATATGTTCTGCTCTAGAAGATTTAGCCAATATATCATCCACATAGTCTTCAATGATGTGATGAAATAGATCATGGAAGATCACTGTCATAGCTCGCTGATAGGTTGCTCCTGCATTCTTCAGACCAAACGGCATAACACACCAACAGTAATTGCCCCAAGGACATGTAAAGGTTGTTTTGTGTTGATCCTCCTCAGCTATTCTAATCTGGTTGTAGCCTGAGAATCCATCCATAAGAGAAAGCATCTCGTGACCTGCTGTCAAGTCCACTATAATGTCAATGTTTGGTAGTGGAAAATCATCTTTGGGACATGCCTTATTGAGATCTCTGAAATCATTACACATGCGGATGCGCCCATTAGGTTTAGACACAGGTACAATGTTTGAGACCCAATCTGAATAGTCGATAGGTCGTATGAACTTTGCGTCTAATAGCTTTTGTACCTCCACCTTCACTAAGAGAGCTATCTATGGGTGCATTTTTCTCAATTTCTGCTTGACTGGTTTCACCTTGGGATCAACTGTGAGATAATGAACTACCAGCTTAGGGTCTAGCCCTGGCATATCTGCATAGGTCCATGCAAAGTTGATGGTTCGTTGTAAGAAGAAGCTGTTAAGATTTCTGTGCTCTGTGTCAGATAATGATGCCGCTAGGAATGTTGTCTTTGGATTCTGTTCTTTACCTAGGTTGATCTCTGTAGAATCTTCCACTAGTAGAGTTGATTTCTCTTGATACTTAGAAGGTAAGGGAAGGTCAAATCCTCCATCCTCAGGTGCCACAGTTGGGTTTTCACCTTTGGATACGTCCTTTATTTTTACTATTTTATGATCAGGAGGTGCCACAGTGTGGTTTTCACCTAGAGATCTTTCTTTATTTGCACTTTTGCGACTAGAGGATTTGGCATTCTCACCAAAATAAGCCGTGGGCTCAAGTTCCATTACAAAACCTGCCTTGTGATCGCCAAGAGGGATACCTTCTCGAAGTCCCATGAATTCAGCTAAAGCTTCGTCATTCTGAAAGACATCTATAACGGGGGCCCCTTGTTGGTCCCAATCAATAAGTTCAGGGTAGACAAGCGTGACATTCTGGGTGCTGGTGGTGGAAGTTAAGGATACGGAGGATAGTGTAAAAATGGAGGATTCTACGAATAGATTGGTCATGTGGAGGGAAGAGTCATCAGTGATATCCTCTGTAGATGTCGAATCGGCGGGAAACTTGTCAGCTACCTCGTCGAGGATATACTCGATGTCTGAGGCGCGTGGTACCTTCTTACCAAATCCTAATCCTTTCTTGTCTAGCTTCTTTGTTACCACAATGGGCTCCATAGTGCCTTGATTCTGTTTCCCAAGGCCACCTTTGCCTTTATAGCCCATGTTTTTCACTATCCTTAAGCCATTGCCATACTGCTTGACTGGTATCGTGACTGGTTCTTTCTCCTTATAGAGCCAAGAAGAGATGTCCTCAATAGTTTCCTCTTCCAATAACCGTCCATGTTGGAATTGGGTTAGGAATGGTGGGGGAGGAATATTTGCTTTTTTGGTAACTTTAGCAATGGGTGGTTTGCCGTAAGATTTTGGAGATAAAGGCATCCGCCCTACACAACAAGATTCAGAGATATCATAAGTGCCAAACCCTATATCTCGGACACGAGCTGTGATTTTGGGGAGGGGTGTAGGCTCACTGGTAGAGGCTTGTGTGAGAGTTTCAGGATCAACATAGAGAGGGGATTCAAGGGCTTTGTCATTTTTAGGCACTTGGTTGCAATTCTTATAGCTTCCTTGCAATACACGGCAAAATTCAAAAGGATTAGGGTCTCCTGGGATGGTGATCTCCGTACCATTGTATGTGAACTTTAGGGACTGATGGTACGTGGAGGGAACAGCTTTCATTGCATGGATCCATGGGCGGCCAAGAATAATGTTGTAAGGCAGATCAATATCAAGAACTTGACACCTGGTTTCAAGCATAACGGGGCCCAGCTGTATAGGCAAGTGAATAACACCTTTTGAACGGCGTTCTACATCATCATACCCCTTGATTGTAATACTATGATCAGTGTTGATGTGATCCTTAGAGTATCCCAATTGCTTTAGTAACTTTAAAGAACAGATGTTGAGACCAGCACCACCATCTATGAGGATGCGTTTGATTTTGCGCTTATGGATGAGCACTTCAATATGGAGGGCATCGTTGTGACAAGGATCATGGGAGGGAAGGTCTTTCTCAAAGAAGACCACATTGTAAGGTGAAGCAATATTACCCACTATAGCTTGGAAATCTGCGACTGCTATGTTGTTAGGAACGGAGGACTCTTGGAGGGCCTTTTCTAGCACTACTCGATGTGTAGGTGATGACCGTAGAAGGTCCAAAATAGAGATCTGCGCTGGTGTTCTCCCTAGATGTTCAACAAGATTATAATCAGACTGAACCGGAAGCCTAGGTGTAGGTGCACGAATGGTGACATGACCTCGACGAGTAGTAACAGCACAATCCGTAGATTTGCCTTTAATGGTGAGGGTAGACACTCGACTCTCTTCAAAACGACCTACAATGGAATCGAAGGACGTGGAAGCGTGATTGATACCTTTACCTCTATCCTGAGGAGGAGGTGGACCATGATGAGGGAATGGTTCCTTGTACATATCGAGATCCTTGTTCGTGTGTTGCGCTGGTGATTCATTCTCAAAGGTGATTTGATTACCGTCGATGAGGTTTTGGATGAGGTGCTTAAGCTTCATGCAAGATGCGGTTCGATGACCTTTGCTCCTATGGAACTCACAATACTCATTGTCTCTGTAACGTGAAGTTTTGTAGATAGGTTCTCCATAAGGAGGAGCATCAGGTAAGGTTATGAGCCTTTTCTGCAAAGCTTGCTGTAAGACCGATTCGATGGGCACTCCCAAAGGAGTAAATTGACGTCGCGGAGGGTAATCTTGTTGAGGCCTCTCTTGTTGTCGTTGCTATTGGTTGGGATAAGGCTGCCTTTGTTGTTGCTGTTGTTGAGGTGGAGCTTGACTTGGTTTGGAGAGTTGCAGCGATGTTTGCAACGTTTGGACATGCTTAGTATCGACCACTCCATCATTGACCACGTTTTTGTTTTTATTCCAATATTTGGGTTTATCATTCGACTGTTGATGCGAATTGCTATCTTTCGTCTCCTTAAAGATTTTGACCACACCTTTAGCAATGAGGGCCTTCTCAATGTTGATACCCTTGTATGTGATTTCATCGAAGGTTGTAGCACTAAGAATTTGCAAATGGAAACCTAACTCTTGGTTGAGGTTCTGTACAAATATGCTAACAAGCTGTTTCTCTGGAATCTTGAAAGGGAATTTACTAGCCATTTGTCTCCATCGTTGGAGGAAAGAAATGAAAGTTTCACCATTTTTCTGTTTATTGTTGCATAGGTCTGTCATGGAAATCTCATGCTCTGCGTTGTAAGAGAAATGGGTGGCAAACTTCTCTACTAGCTCGTTGAAAGACTTGATACCCGTAGGTAAGTGTGAGAACCATTCTATTGCTTGTCCTCCAAGACTGCGAGGAAAAAGACGCATAAGATATGTGTCGTTGTGAGAGACCTCAAAGCAAGCAAGATAGAATTCCCTAAGATGGTCTTTTGGGTCACCTTTTCCTTTGTACTTATCGAACTTTGGAATAGTGAAATTTTGAGGAAAAGGGATCATTGGTAATGACCGATCAAAAGGATAAGGGCACACTTCCTCCAAGGAGAAGGTCTTTTTGGTGTGGCCAAACGTAAGATCAGATAGCTGTTGTTGCACCTCCGCAATCTTTAGTTCCATAGTCGTGGGAGGGGTTGGTAACATCTCCTGTTGTCCAAAAAGTGGTTGGTGTTGCCCATATGGAAGATTATAATGTGAGCCATGCACAGTGGTATTGTAAGGGTCGTAAGATTGATTGGGATTGTAAGGATTGTATGATTGGTTCAGATTGGGTTGGAATTGGGGGTTTTGATTAGGCAGAGGTGGAGGTGGCGCTAGGTAAGAATGTTGGCTCTGCGATGGTTGAAGAAATGTATTGGGGGGAGGAAAGCTAAAGTGCGTTTGATTAGGTTGTGAAGGTGGCACATAGCTTTGGGAAACCTGATGTTGGGAATGTTGCGAGTGGCTAGGTAATGTATGAAAGAAGTTGAGCGTGGATGAACGTTGTGGAGGAGGAACATAGGTAGAAGTGTTTTATGACAGTGGGGGTTGATTGAAGATGAGAGTAGAAGAATGTTGTGGTGGAGGAACATAGGTAGAAGTGATTTGCGACGGTTGGGGTTGCTTGAGGATGAGAGTAGAAGAATGTTGTGGTTGGGGCTGCATGACTCCAATTGGTTGGGAGACATGCAGGTGTGATGATATAGGAGGTGGCATATGTTGAGACCCTTGTTGCATGGCTACATACGTGTTCCCCGGATTGTAATTGGGTGGGAAACCTACGCGTGATGGGGTAACCAAGATTCCGCTTGCGCTTGGGATGGACACTTTAGGAGGTGGTTGCACATTCGACCGAGCTAAGGTGGTTTGCTTAGCTAACTCTGCTTGACGTTGGAGAGTTTCTTGTTGGTTTTGATAGATCTCCATAGGAGTCAAAAGTGGTGATATGGGCCTCTCCCCTGTTGGATTTTGAAAAAGGGGATTCCTATACTGCGAACCTTGAGTAGGTAAGGGCGTAGTCACTGTGGACATGGTTTGCACCGCTTGTATGGTTTCTTGGGTGTTGGCGCTCTCCTTGAGAGTGGACACATCAAAATCTTGAGGTAACTTGGCACCTTGCTTTGCAAGCAAGTGAAAGAAATGATCCTGGTTCTCACTAAGGATTTTATCAAAGGCAGCTATAGCTCTAGGATCTTGTATAAATTCATCAAGATCTTGCCCATCTTCTTGAGAGGATTGACCTATTTCAAAGTGTCGCTCTTCTTGAGATGGGGGTTGATCTATGATGTAACCTTGTGGGACAAAATCCGGAGGCAAGCCTGTGGTATACTGCGGTGCATTTAGCAAAGGGGTTCTATCCTCATGAGGATTGCTTGGTTCCTCTATGTGTGGCATGTTTGGAGAGCTGATTGGTTTTGCCGCGGGTGTATTAGGAGTCACCTTGGGAGTAATGTTGAGACGACCTGATTGTGGTGTGCGAGGGGGTGACTTGTGCTTCTTAGGGACAACTTGCCTAGACTTCATAGTTTGCTGTAGCCTAGTGGTGACCATGGGGTATGCCTGGGCAAAATGTAATGCTGGGAATCTGTGAGATGCTTTGAAGAAACGGACAAAATCTGATGCACAAAGTACTGGACCAAAGGCGCTATACTGTTTGACTAGAGGCGCAGGACTGTGCTACCAAAAGCGTGCTACTGTGGGCCAGAGGCGACGGACTGAGCTGCCAATAGCGAGTTACTGCTATGCCAAAGGTGAGCTACAGTGACCAAAAGTGAGCTACTGTTATACCAAGGGCGCTGAAGTAGAGTTTTGCCAGAGGCGGGTTACTGCTGACCAAAGGTGATCTACTGTATTACCAAAGGCGAGCTGCTGTAGTACCAGGGGCGCTGAAGTAGTGACTGATGTTTTTCAAAGGCAAGATTTTTCTGTTTCTGATTGGATTGGTTTGGCAAGAGAAAACACAACAAATAAAAAAGCAACAACAAAAACCAAAAAAAACAAATAAAACAAATAAAAAATGAAGTGTTTTTAGTTTTTATTTCTTTTAGAAAGTAAAACAAAGTAAAGAGAATCTTTTTTCTTTTTTCTTTTTATTTTTTGAAAAAAAAAAATAAAGCACCTTCAGCCCAGCAGCAGGTCACATCAGTGACCAGGAGCCAGTCACAGGGGGCTAAGACAGACCCCTCTTCAATGAGCTTTTTAAATGAATAGGCGATTTTCAAACCTCATTATCTTGGTCATACGGACACGTATTTCAGTGCTTTTTTTTTTTAAATAGGCTAGAATTTCGTGATCTACATCGTGGTGAAATTGGTTTTTTCTCAAGATTCTCTGATTTTTCAGAAAATTGATTTTCTCACTGCTGTCTTTGTCTCGTCACAGTTTTTTGACTTTTCAAGCTTCATAACTTTCACAAACGGACTCGGATTCAGGTGATGTTTTTTTTTGAAAGTTGGTATTTTTCTGTCCTCTACACAGTGGTAATATTTTTTCAAAGATTTTCTGAGATCTATTTTTTAAGACCACTCATTGGCCTATTCTCAATCTCTGACTTCAAGCACTTGCTAACTTTTGAGTTTGTGTGGACCTAATATCACTTGTTGCAGCTTCTTATTACTCATACAGAACAAATAGGTGTTTTTAACATGTTCATGCAGGATGAGCATTGAAGACCTCTTGATCTATCTCACTAAGTCTTAGAAACACATTGCATGCTTAAAAGGATAATTGAACAAATCTTTTCTTGCAATCTAAGTCTTAGGAACATACTGCTTTTCTTAAGGGACAATGGACATGTATGAACAAACACCTCAATTTTCTAAAGGACAATGGACATGAATGCCAAACACTTCATTTCATAAGGGACAATTTACAACTACAATCGTGTGTGTGCATAGCTTAGTTGCACCTTATTTTTCTTATAACGGGACAATTGAACCTTTGTGTGACGTGCTTGATTTTACATTTTTTGTACTTCCTTTAGAAGGGCCTGCTTTTGGATTGCGTTTCATCCAAAAGGGACGACCCTAAGCGGAGTTTTCCTTTGAACCGCTATATAAAAGGGATAAGGCGAAAGCCAAGTCCTAACCGACGTCAGCCTTACCTTGTGGTGCCAAACTAAAAAGAGGTGTACTAGCTCTTTGTGGAAATGATTTTCACATTGAGCGAAGTGTTTGAAACTCTTAGTAGGATTGGTTAAAGCTTTTAGTAGCTTGTCGCATTGCTCGTAAGGCATTGGTCCCTCAAAGTCACTAAGAACTAATTTAGATAGAGACTACCCGACCTACCTCCGAACATTGCGGTAATCATCAGTGCAAGGGAAATCGATTTAAACCCTTAAGACACTCACCATTGGCTCCCTTGAGAAGAGATAGTATTCCCTCGGACATAAAGCTCTTGTGACCTACTTGAGCTTTCCAAGGGGAGGGTGAGATATCCCTACCTATCGTCTCTCGCAAAGATACTAAATATCTGACACCTTTATGGAATGATATTTTTATCGACGGAGTATTAAGCTGTGAGCTGATCTACTGCAATGAAACCTTGTCTCTAGGGATAAAAAGTGCTTGTTATTGATTGCAACTGTCTTAGACCTGTGGAAACATTGGGCTTGTTTGGAGCCTTGAACATACACTATCTGTTGTGTCAGTCCTTGTGCCTTTTTTGACCACTTGTTTGCTGTGTTTTCTCTTGCCAAACCAATCCAATCAAAAACAAAAAAATCTTGCCTTTGAAAAACATCCGACACTACTTCAGCGCCCCTGGTATTACAGCAGCTCGCCTTTGGTAATACAGTAGATCGCCTTTGGTTAGCAGTAACCCGCCTCTGGCAAAACTCTACTTCAGCGCCCTTGGTATAACAGTAGCTCGCTTTTGGTCACTGTAGCTCGCCTTTGGCATAGCAGTAACTTGCTATTGGAAGCTCAGTCCGTCGCCTCTGGCCCACAGTAGCACGCTTTTGGTAGCACAGTCCTGCGCCTCTGGTCAAACAGTATAGCGCCTTTGGTCCAGTACTTTGTGCATTAGAGTTTGTTTGTTTCTTCAAAGCATCTTACAGATTCCCAGCATTACATTGTGTCCTCAGTATTTCCCATGGTCACCACTAGGCTACAGCAAACCATGAAGTCTAGGCAAGTTGTCCCTAAGAAGCACAAGTCACCCCCTCGCACACCACAATCAGGTCGTCTCAACATTACTCCCAAGGTGACTCCTAGTACACCCGCGGCAAGACTAATTAGCTCTCCAAACATGCCGCACATAGATGAACCAAGCAACCCTCATGAGGATAGAACCCCTTTGCTAAATACACCGCAGTATACCACAGGCTTGCCTCCAGATTTTGTCCCACAAGGTTATGTCATAGATCAACCCCCATCTCAAGAAGAGCGACACTTTGAAATAGGTCAATCCTCTCAAGAAGATGGGCAAGATCTTGATGAATTTATACAAGATCCTAGAGCTATAGCTGCCTTTGATAAAATCCTTAGTGAGAACCAGGATCATTTCTTTCGCTTGCTTGCAAAGAAAGGTGCCAAGTTACCTCCAGATTTTGATGTGTCCACTCTCAAGGAGAGCACCAAGACCCAAGAAACCATACAAGCAGTGCAAACCATGTCCACGGCAACTACGCCCTTACCTACTCAAGGTTCACAGTATAGGAATCCCCTTTTTCAAAATCCAACAGGGGAGAGGCCCATATCACCACTGTTGACTCCTATGGAGATCTATCAAAACCAACAAGAAACTCTCCAACGACAAGCAGAGTTAGCTAAGCAAGCCACCTTAGCTCGATCAAATGTGCAACCACCTCTTACAGTGTCCACCCCAAGCGCAAGTGGAATCTTGGTTACCCCATCACGCGTAGGTTTCCCACCCAATTACAATCCGGGGAACACGTATGTAACCATGCAACAAGGGTCTCAACATATGCCACCTCCTATATCATCACACCTGCATGTCTCTCAACCAATTGGAGTCACGCAGCCCCAACCACAACATTCTTCTACTCTCATCTTCAATCAACCCCCACCGTCGCAAAACACTTCTACCTATGTTCCTCCTCCACAACGTTCATCCACGCTCAACTTCTTTCATACATTACCTAGCCACTCGCAACATTCCCAACATCAGGTTTCCCAAAGCTATGTGCCACCTTCACAACCTAATCAAACGCACTTTAGCTTTCCTCCCCCCAATATGTTTCTTCAACCATCGCAGAGCCAACATTCTTACCTAGCGCCACCTCCACCTCTGCCTAATCAAAACCCCCAATTCCAACCCAATCTGAACCAATCATACAATCCATACAATCCCAATCAATCTTACGACCCTTACAATACCACTGTGCATGGCTCACATTATAATCTTCCATATGGGCAACACCAACCACTTTTTGGACAACAGGAGATGTTACCAACCCCTCCCACGACTATGGAACTAAAGATTGCGGAGGTGCAACAACAGCTATCTGATCTTACGTTTGGCCACACCAAAAAGACCTTCTCCTTGGAGGAAGTGTGCCCTTATCCTTTTGATCGGTCGTTACCAATGATCCCTTTTCCTCAAAATTTCACTATTCCCAAGTTCGATAAGTACAAAGGAAAAGGTGACCCAAAAGACCATCTTAGGGAATTCTATCTTGCTTGCTTCGAGGTTTCTCACAACGACACATATCTTATGCGTCTTTTTCCTCGCAGTCTTGGAGGACAAGCAATAGAATGGTTCTCACACTTACCTACGGGTATCAAGTCTTTCAACGAGCTAGCAGAGAAGTTTGCCACCCATTTCTCTTACAACACAGAGCATGAGATTTCCATGACGGACCTATGCAACAATAAACAGAAAAATGGTGAGACTTTCATTTCTTTCCTTCAGCGATGGAGACAAATGGCTAGTAAATTCCCTTTTAAGATTCCGGAGAAACAGCTTGTTAGCATCTTTGTGCAGAACCTCAACCAAGAGTTAGGTTTCCATTTGCAAATCCTTAGTGCTACAACCTTTGATGAAACCACATATAAGGGCATCAACATTGAGAAGGCCCTCATTGCTAAAGGTGTGGTCAAAATCTTTAAAGAGATGAAAGATAGCAATTCGCATCAACAGTCGAATGATAAACCCAAATATTGGAATAAAAACAAAAACGTGGTCAATGATGGAGTGGTCGATACTAAGCATGTCCAAACGTTGCAAACACCACTGCAACTCTCCAAACCAAGTCAAGCTCCACCTCAACAACAGCAGCAACAAAGGCAGCCTTATCCCAACCAACAGCAACGACAACAAGAGCGGCCTCAACAAGATTACCCTCCGCGACGTCAATTTACTCCTTTGGGAGTGCCCATCGAATCGGTCTTACAGCAAGCTTTGCAGAAAAGGCTCATAACCTTACCTGATGCTCCTCCTTATGGAGAACCTATCTACAAAACTGCACGTTACAGAGACAATGAGTATTGTGAGTTCCATAGGAGCAAAGGTCATCGAACTGCATCTTGCATGAAGCTTAAGCACCTCATCCAAAACCTCATCGACGGTAATCAAATCACCTTTGAGAATGAATCACCAGCGCAACACACAAACAAGGATCTCGATATGTACAAGGAACCATTCCCTCATCATGGTCCACCTCCTCCTCAGGATAGAGGTAAAGGTATCAATCATGCTTCCACGTCCTTTGATTCCATTGTAGGTCGTTTTGAAGAGAGTCGAGTGTCTACCCTCACCATTAAAGGCAAATCTACAGATTGTGCTGTTACTACTCGTCGAGGTCATGTCACCATTCGTGCACCTACACCTAGGCTTCCGGTTCAGTCTGATTATAATCTTGTCGAACATCTAGGGAGAACACCAGCGCAGATCTCTATTTTGGACCTTCTACGGTCATCACCTGCACATCGAGTAGTGCTAGAAAAAGCCCTTCAAGAGTCCTCTGTTCCTAACAACATAGCAGTTGCAGATTTCCAAGCTATAGTGGGTAATATTGCTTCACCTTACAATGTGGTCTTCTCTGAGAAAGACCTTCCCTCCCATGATCCTTGTCACAACGATGCCCTCCATATTGAAGTGCTCATCCATAAGCGCAAAATCAAATGCATCCTCATAGATGGTGGTGCTGGTCTCAACATCTGTTCTTTAAAGTTACTAAAGCAATTGGGATACTCTGAGGATCACGTCAACACTGAGCATAGTATTACAATCAAGGGGTATGATGATGCAGAACGCCGTTCAGAAGGTGTTATTCACTTGCCTATACAACTGGGCCCGGTCATGCTTGAAACCAGGTGTCAAGTTCTTGATATTGAGCTGCCTTACAACATTATTCTTGGCCGCCCATGGATCCATGCAATGAAAGCTGTCCCCTCCACGTACCATCAGTCCCTCAAGTTCCCATACAATGGTACGGAGATCACTATCCCAGGAGATCCTAATCCTTTTGAATTTTGCCGTGTCTTGCAAGGAAGCTATAAGAATTGCAACCAAGTGCCTAAAAATGACAAAGCCCTTGAGTCCCCTCTCTATGTTGACCCTGAAACTCTCACGCAAGCCTCTACAAGTGAGCCTACACCCCTCCCCAAAATCACAACTCGCTTTCGGGATATAGGCTTTGGCACTTATGATATCTCTGAATCTTGTTGTGTAGGGCGGATGCCTTTATCTCCAAAATCTTACGGCAAACCACCCATTGCTAAAGTTACCAAAAAAGCAGCTATTCCTCCCCCAACATTCCTAACCCAATTCCAACATGGACGGTTATTGGAAGAGGAAACTATTGAGGACATCTCTTCTTGGCTCTACAAGGAGAAAGAACCAGTCACGATACCAGTCAAGCAATATGGCAATGGCTTAAGGATAGTGAAAAACATGGGCTATAAAGGCAAAGGTGGCCTTGGGAAACAGAATCAAGGCACTATGGAGCCCATTGTGGTAACAAAGAAGCTAGACAAGAAAGGATTAGGATTTGGTAAGAAGGTACCATGCGCCTCGGACATCGAGTATATCCTCGACGAGGTAGCTGACAAGTTTCCCGCCGATTCGACATCTACAGAGGATATCACCGATGACTCTTCCCTCCACATGACCAATCTATTCGCAGAATCCTCCATTTTTACACTATCCTCCGTATCCTTAACTTCCACCACTAGCACCCAGAATGTCACGCTTGTCTACCCTGAACATATCGATTGGGACCAACAAGGGGCCCCCGTTATAGATGTATTTCAGAATGACGAAGCTTTAGCTGAGTTCATGGGACTTCGGGAAGGTATCCCTCTTGGCGATCACAAGGCAGGTTTTGTAATGGAACTAGAGCCCATGGCTTATTTTGGTGAGAATGCCAAATCCTCCAGTCGCAAAAGTGCAAATAAAGAACGATCTCTAGGTGAAAACCACACTGTGGCACCTCCTGATCATAAAATAGTAAAAATAAAGGACGTATCCAAAGGTGAAAACCCAACTGTGGCACCTAAGGATGGAGGATTTGACCTTCCCTTACCTTCTAAGTATCAAGAGAAATCAGCTCTACTAGTGGAAGATTCTACAGAGATCAACCTAGGTACAGAACAGAATCCAAAGACAACATTTCTAGCAGCATCATTATCTGACACAGAGCACAGAAATCTTAACAGCTTCTTCTTACAACGAACCATCAACTTTGCATGGACCTATGCAGATATGCCAGGGCTAGACCCTAAGCTGGTAGTTCATTATCTCACAGTTGATCCCAAAGTGAAACCAGTCAAGCAAAAGTTGAGAAAGATGCACCCACAGATCGCTCTCCTAGTGAAAGTAGAAATACAGAAGCTATTAGACGCAAAATTCATATGACCTATTGACTATTTAGATTGGGTCTCAAACATTGTACCTGTGTCTAAACCTAATGGGCGCATCCGCATGTGTAATGATTTCAGAGATCTCAATAAGGCATGTCCTAAAGATGACTTTCCACTACCAAACATTGACATTATAGTGGACTTGACAGCAGGTCACGAGATGCTTTCTCTTATGGGTGGATTCTCAGGTTACAATTAGATAAGGATAGCTGAAGAAGACCAACATAAAACAACCTTTACTTGTCCTTGGGGCAATTATTGTTGGTGTGTCATGCCGTTTGGTCTAAAGAATGCAGGAGCAACCTATCAGAGAGCAATGACAGTGATCTTCCACGATCTCTTTCATCACATCATGGAAGACTATGTTGATGATATATTGGCTAAATCTTCTAGAGCAGAACATATACAGGTCCTAGGACAGATCTTCGATAGGCTTGAAAAATACCAAGTAAGACTTAATCCTAAGAAGTGTGTCTTCGGTGTCACATCAGGGAAGCTGTTGGGATACATAGTATCTTGTAGGGGCATCGAAGTAGATCCAGCAAAAGTAAAGGCTATAGTGGAGATGCCTCCACCAAAGAACCTAAAAGCATTAAGGAGCCTCCAAGGAAGGTTACAGTCCATCAGGCATTTCATATCACAGCTAGCAGATAAATGTCAACCCTTTCAACACTTGCTCCGAAAGGATGTTTCGTTTCAATGGGACAACAAGTGTCAGGCAGCGTTTGATCAACTTAAGGAGTATCTAGCTACACCTCCTGTATTGGTTCCACCAGTTGCGGACAAACCTTTGATATTGTACATCTCCACTACAAATTCGGCCCTAGGGGCCCTGCTAGCACAAAATGATGACACAGGAAAGGAGCATGCAATTTATTACATCAGTAGAACATTGGTGGGATACGAGCTCAATTATTCACCAATGGAAAGGGCTTGTTTAGCAGTAGTGTTTGCCTCCCAAAAGTTGCGGCATTACATGTTGAACCAACACACAAATCTGATAGCCAAGATTGATCCCTTGAAATATCTATTAGCAAAAGCAGCTCTCACAGGCAGACTAGCTAAGTGGGTCATGATCCTTAGTGAGTTCGACATTGAGTACACAGATCGTAAGGCAATTAAAGGACAAGCCCTCGCGGATCAACTAGCAGAAGCACCTATGAAAGATACACATCCTATGGTCGCAGACTTTCCTGATGAGAATCTATTCACTCTTGCTAACTCCATAATGTGGAAGTTGTACTTTGACGGCTCTTACACACAGCATGGCTCAGGAGCTGGCATCTTATTTGTTACACCTCAGAATGATTACATTCCAAAGTCATATCGGCTTGCATTCCCTTGCACCAACAACATAGCCGAGTATGAAGCACTCCTCATAGGTCTCAACACAGCAGTTCAATGGGATATCACATAATTACAAGTATATGGAGACTCACAGCTAGTCATTCGCCAAGTCACAGATGAATACCAAACAAAGGATGAAAAGTTGGTCCCCTACAAACAACTAGTGGATGCCTACAAACCACATTTTTCTAGCATCACATTTGAGCAAATTCCAAGAGAACATAATAAAGCTGCGGATTCTATGGCTTCTGTAGGGTCACTGATTGACATGCCTGCAAATACACACAAGTGTGAATTCTTGATCGAGCAATTGTTGATACCAGCCGTCGATGTTCCTGTTACTGAAATCATCTGCGAACTTGTTGGTCCCAATTCCCCATGGTACGAAGATATCTATGAATACCTCAAGAACAATACCTTTCCCCCTGACCTATCATCCACTCAACGCAAAACCTTTATCCGTCGATCCTCTCGTTACATCATTCTGGGTGATACACTATATCGTCGAAGTCTCGATGGTATCCTCTTACGATGTCTTAACGCGGAAGAAGCCGAAGTTACCTTACGAGACATACACGAAGGTGTCTATGGCGCACATTCTACCGGTCCTAATCTTGCTAAGAAGATACTCAGAACAGGTTATTATTGGCCTACAATAGAGCAAGATGCCGCACAGTTTGCTAAGAAGTGTCTACAATGTCAGCAGCATGGAGATCTGATTCACGCACCCGCTCATGAGTTACAACCTGTGACAACTCCATGGCCTTTTTCTCAATGGGGTCTCGACCTCGTAGGACAAATCCACCCTTCCTCCTCCAATGGCCACAAGTTTATCATTACAGCCACTGAGTATTTCACGAAGTGGGTGGAAGCCATTCCTATGACCTATATCACCGGTAAACAAATAGCCAAGTTTATCCTAAACGACCTCATATGCCGGTATGGTATTCCCCAAGCCATTGTCACTGATAATGGGAGACCATTCAAGAACCAAGATGTCCGTGCCTTATGCATACAATACAATATCCAACATCGCTTTTCAACTCCCTACTATCCGCAGAGTAACGGCCAAGCTGAGGCTTCCAATAAAACCATTCTCAAAATCCTCAAGAAAACAGTCAATGAAGCTGGTCGTGATTGGCACTTACAACTCAATCCTGCCCTATGGGCCTACTGCACTAGTATCAGAACATCAACTGGTGCCACACCATATGCCTTGGCCTTTGGCTCTGAAGCCATCCTACCTATAGAGGTCGAGATCCCATCCCTCAGAGTATCCATGCAGGACCTGATCGGCGGAGATGAGTATCGCACTTCCAGATTAGCTGAGCTTGAACTACTAGATGAGAGGCGTCTTGCCGCACTTAATCATCTCCATGTCTATCAAAACCGCCTCCGGCGTAATTACAACAAAAAGATCAAAGAAAGACGGTTTCAAGTTGGTGATCTTGTACTTAAGGAGAATCAGAGAAATCAAGCAGATCGAGAGAAGAAGGGTAAGTTTGAGCCTAACTGGTTAGGTCCCTTCATTGTCACAGCAGCATATGGATCGGGAGCTTATACTTTAGCTACACCTGACGGCATTCCTCTAGATGAGCCACTTAACAGTGTCCATCTCAAGAAGTTCTATGTCTGATCCTCAGAGTATTCCCACAAAAAATCAAAAAAAATACAAAAAATAAAAAAAAATCAAATAATCCAAAAAAATCTGTCCTCTGGTGAAAACCTGGCAAACAGGCGCCTTGGATAAGTACCATAGTGAAAACCTGGCAAACAGGCACTATGCGTAAGAGTCAGCATCCATCGTCTATCGAGTCCTGTCCACTCCTTGTCCAGTTCGCAACCTGCTTCATCCATCCATCCATAATAAAACCATTGACTTTGTTTGCATTTCCATCTCCCTATCTAGTATAGCTTGGAAATTTGTCAGTGTCCCTCATCGTCATCCCACGTCTTGATCTGTGTCTACAGTTCACACTGTCTGGTCCTAGGTCAAGTCTTTTGGTGTCTTCTTCGGCGGTCACCCCTACAGTTTCCTCTACCAGAATGGGGGCAACTCTTTCCTTAGCTTCGGTCTAGGATTGGTTCCTTGTTCGTGGTTCGCAACGCATACTTCGATCTTTTCTCATTTCCACAGGTAACACCCTTTAACGGACACATCGCTCCTACGATAAGGCTGTTATCTTCTCAACACTCTTTCTGCATCATCACATCTAACCAGAACTACATATCATCTTTTCAATCTTAAGGTACCTTGATCCCATGGATATGTGTATGTAGGCAGTCTGGAATACGAAGCACGTTTCCAGTACTCAGGTACATAAGATCACCTCTTCTCCGCTCTTTTCCCACATCATCACACTAACCAGAACTACATATTATCATCATTTCGGTCTTAAAGTACCTTGATCCCATGGATATGGGTATGTAGGCAGTCTGGAATACGAAGGACGTTTCCAGTACTCAGGTACATAAGACCCCCTCCTTTCACCTTGACCCATTCATCACTCTATCCAGAACTACATATTTATCACGTTCATCTTCCATCGTAAGTGTGCCTTGATCCCGTGGATACAGGGTATGTAGGCAGTCTGGAATACGAAGGATGTATCCAGTACTTAGGCACAGACGATCCACCATTCTCCACCCGTTTCAATCCATTACCACTGTCACCCTTCTAGTCTTCCGTTTGTCAAAATCCATTCGCCTCGACTTGACTAACTCAAGCAGCAAGCTAGCGCATCCTTTCAAAGCAAAAGTCCTTAACAAACTTGAAGCAAAGCAACTTCCTTCCAGAGTCATCTACTGTCCTACATACCGATTGCCAACATCAGCTAAGTACCGCTTAACCAAGCCCTAGATCCACAAGCTTGTCTTCTACGAAGTGTTCCATTGTCGAGACCAACACACGCGTCTCCTGCGACATGTGGCATTTCCTGCAAGTGAGACATTGTCTTTTTAGGTAGATAGCCCCCTTTAATGGACACAGAGTTCCTACGATAAGGCTGTTATCTTTCCTATCCAATCTATCCTGAGCAAACCTCTTTGGCAAGAGAATATGTTGGCTGTATGTTTACTTTGTAAGTCAGTCAATTTGTGTTATGGTTTATCTTTTGTTCCCTATTCCTATACCTATTCAAAGCTACCTTGATTTATCTATAATCTTGGTATGCTGCGATGCAGTACGGATTTGGGGCATAGTCATTGCTTTCTGTGTGCCGTGTTTGAGGAATGATCTTCAGTATCTTTCTTAGCATTCTATTTATCTTGTGTGTGTTAGGACCTAGCATCTTACATATTAATAATTCTTCTTGCATTTACATGTATTGAAGTTTATTTTATGTTCAAGACTATGGCTCATTCACATGTTCCAACAAGGTTATATTATGTCTAAGGGGATCTAAGTTCAAACCGCTTGCTTGCAGAGTCAACGTCCACGCACTCAGATATTACAGCACCTTGGTCTTTTATACCTTGGTGGCAAACTATCCACGTGCTATATCAAAAATAAGGATTGCTCTTTATAAACAAATGTGAAACCATTGCAACAAGCTCATCCATTTACACCATCCATTTTTCCATGGCCTTATATAATTTTCCAGCAAAGATCAATCAATAGTCTTTCTCTTATGTTCTCTCCTATCTCCTTTCTTCTATCTATCATCAACCCAACCTCGCCTATCTCCAACAAATCTTCTAGTCGAGCGTCAACACAGTTCTTTTGTCGCTTCCCTATCTTTCCTCTCGAGGGGGCACCCTACGCCAGCTACGCTGGGGCAACTACCTACACTGGGGCATCAAAAAATTGTATTACATCTTCGACAATTAATTTCTTTGACGCAACGCTACATGCTGCATTGCATCAAAGAGGGGCAAAATGTAGACACCCTAAAATGACCGTGTCGTCAAATCACTGGCATTCTGTTATCTGTCTAATCATTTGCATTGCAAACGTTAATTAAATAATCTAATTATTTAATTAATTATCACCAAATTCTTCTAAATCTCCTAAATTGCGACATTAATTAAATAAATCCGCATTATTTAATTAATTAAATTAAATTCCTCTATATTCTTCCACAATTAAATAATTTTTAATTATTTAATTAAATCATTGTCACCTTCCAAAATTCACATCTACATTAATTAAATATATCCAATTATTTAATTAATTCAACAAATTCCCTCTTATCTACAATTAAATAATTTACATTATTTAATTAAATCAATTGTTCTTCTAAATTTAAATAAATCAAATCAAATTTATTTAAATTATCTCAATCCTCTAAAAATAAATAAAATCAAATATTTTATTTATAATCTTCTGTTCTTCCAAAATCATGCACAACAATTAAATAAATTTATTTATTTAATTTGCTTTTAAATCTTCTAAATTAAATAATTCCAATTATTTAATTACTTCTTCAAAAAATATCTTCTCTAAATTTAAATAAATCAATTATTTATTTAAATTGCTTTTTCTTCTAATTTGAGTTATCTCTAATATAACTCAAGCTTTTTTGCTCATCAATTAAATATTTCTATATTTAATAAAGCAAAATATCTTCTTTTCTCATGTAAATCCCTTCTTCTTGTTTTAAATCACTTAACTGATTGCTTTATTCTTTTAATTGATTTATCTCTTCAGTTAACTCATTCTTCTATTCTTGATAACTCCTCTCATGCAAAAGAAAGCAAGACACATGTCTTCTTCTTATTTGTTGCACATTCCTCAGCTTATCTCCTCCATTGATTCTTCTGAATTATCTGGACCGTTGATCGATTTTCCTTGAAACCTATATAAACCCCCCTCATCTCCTTCATTTACCCCTCTCTCTTCAATTTTATTCTCAGGCATACTTGACAGCGCTTTGAGCATACAACGATTCGATTGAGCACCTTTACGATCTTTTGACATTGATCTTCTTGAGCCACTTTACGATCTTTTAACATTGATCTTGGCGCAACCCTTACGATCTTTTGACATTGATCTTCTTGGCACACCCTTACGATCTTTTAACATTGATCTTGGCGCAACCCTTACGATCTTTTGACATTGATCTCTTGAGCACACTACTTGCTTGTTGCAGCTATGGCTTCGCAACTTCATTGAGCAATCCACATATCTCTAAAAGGGAACAATACAGGTTTTGGTAAGAGCTTTCATTTGTCTTTGATTGGTGATTTATGGCTTTTACTTAGATTCGTTTCCTTTATGTTATTGGGTTTTTTGGTTTTTATTAGTTTAGAATAGATCGATTTTCCATATACACAAGCATTCTTTCTATGGCAATAAGCCTCTTGTAATTCGGTATTGCTACTACTTTATATTGTGAGATAATCCTCACTATGGTTTTTCCTTTTTAGGGTTTCCCACATAAAAATTTGGTGTCCTCTTGTGCATGGTATTGATGTGATTAGGTTTTTTTTTTTTTTTCATGTTTAATCTTCATAATAGATTAAAGATTTAAGTGAGCTGATGTGGATGTGATTATGTTTGTGAGGGTTTAAATTTTTTGATACAACTGATTCACCCCCCTCCTAGTTCTCTTGTGCATTTAACAACTCTTGCCAAGATTTCTCTTTGGGAGCTCATTCAAACTTCACCAAAATATCATGGCATGCTCCAAGAAGCCTTACAAAAAATGCCTATTGCATCTTCTACTAGGTCAAATGATGTAGTTGCCTTACTCGAATGTATGTACACAAATTCCATAGATTTAACATTCCAACAATATGAGTTACCATCTTTGGAATTGTAAAAACAAAATGATACCTTTCTCATTATTGTTGGAATTAATTATTTTGGAGTCAAGTCTACCCTTATTGATAGTGGTTCAGGTCTCAATATTTGTGGTGTAGAAATATTAAACCATATTAATATTGATATGTCTTGTATCTCCCCTTCTAATCTTTCTATTTGCAGCTTTGATAATGTTGGTAGACAAACACTGGGTACAATCATGTTGCCGATTGAATTGGGCCTTGTCACTTTTCCTACCCTCATTCATGTCATGCCCAATGTGTTATCCTATAATCTCCTCATTGGTAGACCATGGATCCATGCCATGGGTGTAGTTCTGTCTACCTTGCATGGTTCAATAAAATTCATTTTTGAAAACAAGACTTATATAATCAAAGTTGATATAGATCCTATGTAGTAGTGTTAGCAAGTGGATTTTGTGACCTAGCCTGATACTTCTCCTACTCTCCGGAATCTCATTCCTTCTTCTATCAAAGATGATTCCCCAACCTCAAATCCTACTCAAGAGGTTGACAATGGCTTCGATTCATCCCTAAATTAATGGCTTGGTGATGATTGAGTCTTCTTAGACTTCACCCACCATGGGCCTAGTGAATATAAGGTTGACCCTTCTACCATTAACATTCCCACATTCAACAAGAATTTGCATTTTGATATTAGAATCAATCCTTCTTCTCATGTGAATTCTTCTACCAGTTCTTCTCCAACATGTGCATACACTTATCATATTTGATAAGGCTAATGATGTTGATTCTCCTCCTCTTTCTGATTTAGAGACATGTTGCAAGCTTGGATAGAAAATCCTTTCTAAACATAGATATAATGGAAATGGTCTAGGGCATAAGCAACAGGGAGCTAAGGTCCCTTTGAAACCTACACCACACTTAAATTATACAGTGGGTTTAGGTTACCCACCTTCTCCTATGTCTACATCCCCTCCATTTTCTGAGGTCTCTATGGCTTCTTCTTTTTAGAAAGGAAACCTTTCTTCACCTTTTTGCTTCCGACCCCTACTTCTTATCTTCTATCTAAACAAGAGTGTATTTTGTTGAAGCTTCTAAAGTCCTATTTGATCACTCTTCCTCCTCCTATGTGTAAGAAGTTTCCTAAACACATTCAATCAACACTTCCTTTCTGTGCATATCATTGAGTGCTTGGTCATTCCACCAGTGAATGCCATGCCTTAAAGGACAAAATTCAACAACTTCTTGATATAGGTGCTCTCACTCTTTTTGCTGCTGAAGCACTTGTCTCTTCTTTTCATGACAAGTGATATTGAGTATGGCCTCTATCCTATTCTTTATTATTCCTCTATTTTCTCATGAGACTATTGTGTTGCTATCCACTATGTGGCACCTATAGCTTTATTTGTTTTCTTGTTTCCATTCATGGTGGTATAATCTCACGTGCAACCATACTTTATTTTTGATAACAACACAATATTCTTTTTCATGGTTGTCCTCACTCATGTTCTAGGGGGTAGGGATAACTTATGCATCCATACATGCACCTTTCTTAATTTTCACCCCCTAAGGTGTAGCTTATTAATTAACCCCCTTGTGGTGTTGTTTATTCAATGCTCCCTAAAGAGTTCATCCCCTATGGTGCTGGTGTTTAATACGCTCCTTGATGCGTTGGTTTTGATATGCTCCCTGAGGTGTTGGTAGTCTATGATCACCTAGCATAATGCAACTTTCTAGCCTATGATCCATGTTGTCTATGAGCCACCTAGCATAATACAACTTGATGGCTTATGTGCTTTATATGACCTACCTTTTTATACCCATGGTCACCTGGCATAATGCAACTTTCTAGTCTATGATCCATGAAGACATTGTGATTTGTATGACCCCTAGTGATAGAGAAAGCTAGTGTCTGAGTCATGTACTCTTCTTCATTCGTATTGATTGCTTCCCTACCTATTTGCATGCCTTCTCTCCTTGAAGAAATCGATTGACTCATTATATAATTCTTCTATCTGCTTAATAATTCCTCTATTTGTTGGTTTTCTTTATTTTATTACATTTTGGGGATGACGCATGGTATTGAGACAACCTTTCACATTGAGGTCTCTTTCACTTTGTTGACTCAAAATACTTCTTTGTTTGCTATGTGTTTTTACCCTCTATGTATGTGTTATTTATGTTTATATATATATATATATATATATATATATATATGTTTGTGATGTTCTAACATAGTAGTTTTGTAATTTTATGCTCTAACACTATTGTCTTGTAGGTTTCTATTGTTAATGTACTTGTTTTGTAAGTTCTTAGCCTAGGGCCTTAATTCCTTCTTGAAGAGATATACATCCTCCACAAGTATCCTTTTGGTGTTGTCATGATATTTACTTTCAGTACCTATCTATTTCAATTTAGCATGCATATTCACATAGTGTCATAAGCTCGCTAAAGTGGGGGATAAATGTAATGTTGTAAATTTCATGCCCTTGCAATTTCATGCTAAATTTTGGCCTTCCTTTAGTGTCCATTCCCTTAGTTTCTTAGTAGGCTCATTTTGGCCCTTGCATTAGCCTTATTACCTCCCATGGTGCTTAAGTTTTGTTTCCTATGTTATCTTTTTGTCAAATCAGTTCACTTTTGTGTTAGTAATGTGGTGTTCTAGTGGCTTGCCATTTTTGAGCCTAAACTACCTGGACACTAATGCTTAGTGCGGACATACACGTGACACACTAGTGTCCCACAACAGTTTTGTGTTTTGTGGTCATTTTTGGGTGTTTCTCCACTTGTTATTTTTGTGGGTCAGAGGTAACAACTCAAGATAATTTGAAATGGTCCATTAGCTTCTTCCTCTTTCTTCCTCCTCTCTCTTTTCAAACAAATCTTTTCACTTTGGCAATATTCTTGGCTCTCTCTTGCAATTGGCTTGCATTCTACAACTCTCAAGCTTTTTATCTCTCACATAACTCTCTAAAACTTGATTTTCTAGCTCCTTTGTCTTATTGGCTTCTTCAAGCCTCTATAGGTGATATTTTTATTATTTTATTGCATGTATTTATTTTTGTTGTGCCCTTGAGCACATTGGGATTCTCACATCCCTTATATTTCCTTCATTATAGCTTTCACTATTTACACAATCACAACACTCACCATTTTCAATTACACTTGGGATAGGAGAATTCACACACTATTTTATATCTATCTATCTATTGGTTGCTATGGAGGTCAAAAGACCAAAGCAAGGGTTTGACCTGAAGGCAAACCCCCAAGCAACCCCAACAATGTTTCCTTATCTTTAGCTACAAGTATTTGAGAAGCACTCAAATACACAAACGTTTTCTAGTATTTTTCCCTCCTCTTGTTATTTCATTATTTCATTTGATTTGGTTAATTTATCTTTATTATTTTCATATTTTTATCATTTGGTACCATGTTTTTGTGTTCCCTTGTTCTAGTTTTGCAGACTAGTCAAACGACTAGGTGGAATTCTACGTCTATTAGAAATTGTTTGCATTTCTGGGTTGTATAGATGATAGCACTTAGCACAGATGTCCATGCGGCATGCTAGCATCTTAGACATTAGCTTCCTCCTTATGACTCTAGGTTCTTTTCATTTTCCTCTCTTCATCTCTATACTTCATTTTTGTAGATTATTTTCCAATTTTCTGTATATTAGCCATTTCCATTCCAACACATATGAATTTAGTGTAGAAAGTAGAGATATCTACTTTTTCTATCTTAAACTTCCCATTACCTTATATACTTGCCCTAATATTACTATCCCCCATTATATTGTTGTTACTGTATCCCTCTAGCTTTTGGCCTATGTTATCTAGAGATTTTGTAGCCAAAATATGAGGATAACTATCATTATATTGGTCCCATCTTGTTTTGTGAACCAAGTATGGCTCAAAAATGAAAATTCTATTAGAGCCAATTACCAAAGAGCATGTTACTCATGAAGTGCTACTTGACTTTGAAACCACACACACTATGTTCTCAAAAGAAGAGAGGATGAACCTCAAGCTCATAGGAGAAGAATAGGCTTACCCTACTCATGATCTAAATCAAATAAATGCTTGGATAGTAGAGGATGTTGAATGGGACCCTTATGGAAAATTTGATGTCATGTCCCCATTTTCAGCTTAATCATCAAAAGGAACATAGATTAGCCTGCTCCTCATTCCTGAAGGCTAATTCTAAATGAGGAGGGAATGAATTGGTTTTTGACTAACTCAATTTTATTGTTTTGTAGGATCCAAGTCAGAAACTCAAAATTGGCTAAGTCTAAGAGCCATTTCATCAATTCAAGCATCAAGTTGTCAAGACATGAGTTTGATTGAGTTAAGAAGTGGTGCTACCTTTGGAAAAAATGTTATCAACTTCTAGGAGCAACATACATTGCAAATCTTGGAGGAAAACTGCCTAAGTGTAGCCTAGGCACATATTCCTCATCAAATCCTCCAAATGTGCACATAGAGGAAGATAGGTATTGAGTTTAAGGTTTCCAATTGAGGTACTCATCAAGGTATGTTGCCTTGTCATTCCAAGTGTTACCAGACAAGAAGATATGACATTTCAAGAAGTCTGGGACCCTAGATGCTAATATGAAACCTGCAACTCTCAAAGTGCACCTAAGAACATCAAGGCACCAAAACAAGACTACATGACCTTGAAGATGTGCCTAAAAGGGTAAATGATCTCCAAACTCATCAAGAATCCAGGGCACTTGGTAAGACAAGTGTTTTGTTTCATTACAAAGACTCCAAGTGTGAGCGCTCTTAATGAAGATTGGACAATTCAAGACTAGGCACCAAATCCATGTCATTTTATCTCAAATATGTGCCTCATTGATAAAATGGACTCCAAACTCTCCAAATCATCAAGGTGCTAGTAGGGATGATGTTCCAAACTTACCTCAATGTTTCTAGAAGTGAGCGATTGCATGGGAGAAGAGCAATTCAAGGGAAGGCACCAATTCACCCTTCCACAGACACCATATTGCGCCTAAGGAACTAGTCCAAAAGTATGCCTAGGTAAGAAAAAAGATTTCAATCTACTCAAGATGAAAGATGCTTGATAGGAGATGGTGTTTTTGACTTAGATGTGACTTGAGTTGGAGATTTTGGCAAGGAAAGACCACATTCTTCCTAAGGCGCTAATCTAGACCTTTTCTACCAATAAGTGTGCCTAAGTGAAGTTGAAGACCCAGATAAGATACTGATACTCTAGATGAGGGCGCTAGGATAAAGGAACATCAAAAGATATGATTACAAGTGTTTGAGGTTTTGAATAATGTAGAACGTCATCATAAAGGTGCTAGGAGCAAGTTCAAGTCTCTAGAGCACCAAAGATGCGCCTCAAGAAGATTGACTTAGGAACATGAAGGGATCTTCTGGTTGGAGCTAGTAGACCTCCTACAAAATGAGAAGACAACACAAGGAATTGATTTCTCAACTAGGCGCATCCCCTAGTTACATCTCTCTCAATGGGCACCTAGTTCTACATTGGGCACCATTTCATGATCAAACTACCTTAATATAGTGCCCAGAGTAAGTAGGATGCCATTACAAGCACTTGAGCTCTCATTGGTCGACAAGATGACATTGGGATCCATACCAGTTTAGTGGGTAAGGTTGCCACCTTAGACTAGGTTGTCAGATGAAATATTCTCCATGGATATGCTTCTTGGAAAATGTGCCTTGGTTCCTCTTATGCATTGGGAAATGTGCCTTCATTGCCTTGAGGCACTATAAAAGGAGGAGAGGCTCTCATTTGGACATCTCATATTTGGCAAATTTTCTCTTTGATAAGCTTTGTGCTTGTAGTTGAAGCCTGCGAGTTTCAAGAATTGGAGTAATGCTCCCTCAACTGACAAGGTGATGCTCCCTTGTTGCATTGTGAGGTGTTGACATCCAGTTGACATCATTGGGCTTAATTGAAGTGATCTACATCAACTAGTGAGGTAGAGATAGTTGTGAAGAAGTTGATAGCATTGTATACATCTAGGCTTCAAGGCCTTTTCTTGTAATCATTTGAATGAGATTGTATATTCATGCCATTGTGGGTAATCATCATTGTAATAAGACATTTGCATTGAGTTGAATCAAGTGATAATACAAGTGCCCAACTTCAAGTTGATTAATGCAAGTTGTCTTTGTTATCTTTTCATATGTGATGTTAAGTAGACTAAGTAGTTGAAGAGTTAAGTGCAAGTAAATTTAGCTAAGTATAGTGAAGTTTTTAGTTAGTACTAGTTAGGTATCTTACAGTGGTATCTGAGCTTGGATCTTTCCATCCTTTGGGTAATGCAAGAAGGTGATCAACAAAGTGATAGAACAAGAAGGTACATAGAAAGGAATCAAAGAAGGTAGTATCAGGGGACTAATCCATATCCTCAACATGATACTCTTTCAGGAGAAATTGAAGCTAGACAAGTTGCTATGGGTGAAAGAAGAAGTAGAAGTCCACCTATTGATGGTGATTGTGAAGCAAGGAAGATGTTTAGAAACATTGCTGCTGGACAACAACAAACAACTCAAATATTGCAACAAGTCCTACAATCCATTAAACACATGAATCAAGGTGAAGTAGTTGGACAAGGTCGTAGAGATGATCCTAGACAAGATCGGCATGATGATGATGAAGCTACTAGTGCAATAGGAAGAAGATGAGTTTGTAACCAAGTTGATTCAAAGGTTTGATAGAAAAGACACTGAAGTGTACTATTGTGAGCTAGCCCAACTCAAGCAAGAAGGAAGGGTTGTGCAATATGTAAATGAGTTTCAAAAGATAGCGGTGATGGTACTTGACATGACTGACCAAAGAATCACTATGTTGTTCATTGAGGGATTGAACAATCAAATTAAGCCATTGGTAAAGGTACAAAGGCCAGCAAACATGGAAGAAGCAATTGACTTTTCTCTTGATCTTGACATTACTCCTGCCTATACATCTAAGAAGAAGTTTTATAAAGGCATTAGTTCCACCCAAAGGAAACCCTCATTTCCTCAAAGGAAGATTCAAGATACATCTATAGTAGAAAGAGATGAACTAAGAAGGAAGAAAATTTGCTTCGCATGTAAACAACCTTGGGAACTAGGACACAGGTGCCTTGGCAAAGGTAAAGCTCATTTGATAAAAGTATTATCAGGTGAAGAGAGTGAAGAAGAATCACAAAGTGAGGAAGAATCAATTCATGATGAAGAAGAAGGAACTGATCAAGTTACTCTTGATGTTGCTACGGTAGAAGTACAAGATAAAGTAACCATTGCAACACTTTCAGGAGTGCCTAAGTATCATGCTTTTCATATAAAAGGAGTCATCAAAGGACAAAGAGTCACATGTCTAGTTGATAGTGGTGCTACTCATAACTTCATTGATGAAGACTTAGTAGCTAAGAGAGGTCTGGTAGTTGAAGACTTCAAAGATTTCAAGATAGCAGTCACAGACGGATTTATTATGGATTGCACAAGGAGAGTGACCCAGCTGCAAATTTAAATGGGTGATTATACTTTACAGGATGATTTCTATGTAGTTGGCCTTGGACATGTTGATGTAGTGCTTGGAGTACAATGGTTACATTCACTTGGAAGAATAGTTCAAGATTTTCAGAAGATGGAAATGGAATTCATGCATGAGGGAAGAAAGATCAAACTGAGGTCATTGTCTGATGGAAATCCCAAAGTGGTTTCAGCTAAGCGTATGGAAGCTTTAATCAAGCATAATGACATTGAATGGGCAACACAAGTTTGCATCAAGGACAACCAAGTTCTCTCTATTGAAGACCATTATCATGAAGATCTCAAAGCTGTGATAGAAAAACATAGCAAAGTGTTTGGTGATATACCTCCAGGCAGACCACCAAACAGGGGTTTTGAACATGTGATTGAGTTGGAGGATGGGACCAAACACATCAATATTGCACCCTACAGGCATCCAAGGCATTTCAAAATTGAGATTGAGAAGACAATCAGAGAGTTGATCGATATGGGGCACATTAGGCCATCTTCTAGTCCATTTGCATCATCAGTAGTGCTCATGAAGAAGGATGGAACAATGCAAATGTGCATTGATTATCAAGCGTTGAACCAGAAGACTCAAGAATAGGTATCCCATACCTAGGATTGATGAACTACTAGATGAGTTGCATGGAGCAATCTATTTCTCAAAGATAGATCTTTGATCTGGTTACCATCAAATTCGTGTTCGTGAAGAAGACATTCCAAAGACAACATTCAGATGTCATTACAGACACTATGAATTCTTGGTGATGCCGTTTGGGTTGACAAATGCACTAGCTACTTTCCAATCATGTATGAATCATGTGTTCAACAAGCATTTGAGAAAGTACGTGTTGGTTTTCTTTGATGACATCTTGATTTACAAAAAGACATGGGAAGAATATATCCAACACTTGGATGTAGTTTTGAGCATCATGGACAAACAATTTTTTCATGCAAAGATGTCTAAGTGTGACTTTGGACTAAAAGAGATACTATACCTGGGTCATGTGATTGGAGCAAACGGCGTGAAAGTTCAAGAAGAGAAGATTGAAGCCATTCACAATTGGCCAGTACTCAGGAATGTTTTTGAATTGAGAGGTTTCCTTGGCCTCTAAAGCTATTACAAAAGATTTGTTAGGGGTTTCTCGTAGCTCTCTGCACCCTTGACAAATCTAACAAAGAAAGGGGCTTTCATATGGTCAATGGAAGCTCAAGCTGCATTTGATAAATTGAAAGAAGTTATGAGTACAACACCAATATTGGCTTTACCATATTTTACTAAGTCTTTTGTCCTAGAATGTGATGCTTCTGGAGAAGGCATTGGAGTAGTATTGATGCAAGATCGTCATCCCATTGCATTCGAGAGTAGGAAGCTGAAGGACACAGAAAGATTGTACTCAACATATGACAAAGATGCTGGCAATCATGCATGCTTTAGCTATATTTTGCCAGTATCTAGTTGGATCTAAGTTTGTGGTCAGAACTAATCACAATAGTTTGAAATACTTCCTAGGGCAGAAGGAATTGAACGAATGATAGCAGAAGTGGGTGACTAAGATACAGGCATATGATTTTGATATTGAATATGTGAAAGGTAAGAAGAATATTATTGTTGATGCCTTGTCTAGAAAACCTGCCATCTAGCCCTAAGTGAAGTTTCAGCTGATTGGAAATCTTAGCTTCTTGTTGAGTATTCCAAATCTAAATTTGCTTGTGAGATCATGGATGGAGTCATTCAGGATGACATGTACAAGGTAGTTGACAACATCATCTATTATAAAATATAGAATCTATCTAACTCCTGAATCCAAGCTAAAGCAACAAATTTTGAAGGCATACCATGATACTCCACTTGCAGGACACCCTGACTACTTCAAGACCTACAAATAGATCTGAGAAAGATTCACCTGGAAAGGTTTGAAGGAAGATGTTTTGCAATATGTCAAGGATAGTTTGACTTGTCAGCAGAACAAGTCAAAACATACTTTTCCATCAGGATTACTCCAACCACTGCCAATTCTAGAACAAAAGTGGGAGAGTATCTCTATGGATTTCATCACAGGTCTTCTGAAGGTGAATGGAAAAGACTGTATCTATGTAGTTGTTGATAGGTTGACAAAGTATGCTCACTTCTTTGCAATTCTAGTTGAGTCATTACAAGTAGCTAAGTTATTCTTTCATGAAGTCTTTAGACTACATGGCCTTCCTAAGACCATAGTCAGTGATCGAGATAGCCGGTTCATTAGTGTATTTTGGAGAGAGCTATTTCAACTAGCTAGAATTGACCTGACACCAAGCACTAGTTATCATCCTCAAACCAATGGATAGATTAAAATTGTAAATAAATGGCTTGAGGGATACTTGAGAAACTATGTATATGATCATTAGCATGATTGGATTAAGTGGCTACATCTGGGTGAATACTGCTACAACACCACTTTCCACATGCCAATCAACATGTCTCCCTTTTGAGCTTTGTATGGGTATGATGCAGTTCCATTTGTTGATTTGGCACTGGATGATAGTAGAGCTCCTCGAGCAAGAGAATTGATGAAGGATACTCAAGACATTTTGAGAGTCCTTAAGGACAATTTGCAGAGAGCTCAAAAATAGCAAAAGTTGTATGCCGACAAACACTAGGTTGAATGGAGCTTTGAAGTAGGTGACATGGTGTTTCTGCTCCTTCAGCCATATAGACAGAGTACTTTGAAGAAGTCAGGTGCAGAGAAATTGAAACCTAGGTTCTATGGACCCTATAAGGTGTTGAGAAAAATAGGGGAAGTGGCATACAAACTTGATCTACTAGCTGGGAGCCGCATCCACAATGTGTTTCATGTGTCGTGTCTCAAAAAGGCACTAGGACAGCATGTGGTTTCATCCGATGAACTTCCACCACTCGATGAAGAAGGAATGTTAGTTCTTGAACCTGAAAGTGTGGTGGATATGAGAGAAAAGAAACTGTGCAATCGAAGTATAAGGGAGTATTTGGTGAAATGGAAAGGATTGCCCATGGAGGATGCTACTTGGGAAGGAGAAAATATTTTGGATCATCCTAACCTTCAATTACTTGAGGACAAGCAATCCTGGGAAGAGAAGACTGTCATGTCCCCATTTCTAGCTTAATCATCAAAAGGAACATAGATTAGCCTACTCCTCATTCCCAGAGGCTAATTCTAAATGATGAAGGAATGAATTGGTTTTTGACTAACTCAATTTTATTGTTTTGTAGGATCCAAGTCAGAAACTCAAAAATTGGCTAAGTCTGAGAGCTATTTCATCAATTCAAGCATTAAGTTGTCAAGACATGAGTTTGATTGAGTCAAGAAGTGGTGCTACCTTTGGAAACAATGTTATCAACTTCTAGGAGCAACATACATTGCAACTCTTGGAGTAAAACTAGCTAAGTGTAGTCGAGGCGCATATTCCTCATCAAATCCTCCAAATGTGCACCTAGAGGAAGATAGGTATTAAGATTAAGGTTTCCAATTGAGGTACTCATCAAGGTATGTTGCCTTGTCATTCCAAGTGTTACCAAACAAGAAGATGTGACATTTCAAGAAGTTTGGGACCCTAGGCGCTAATATGACACCTGTAACTCTCAAAGTGCGCCTAAGAACATCAAGGCACCAAAACAAGACTCCATGACCTTGAAGATGTGCCTAAGAGGGTAAATGATCTCCAAACTCCTTAGGAAGCTAGGGAGCTTGGTAAGACAAGTGTTTTGTTTCATTACAAAGACTCCAAGTGTGAGCACTCTTAATGAAGATTGGACAATTCAAGACTAGGCGCCAAATCCATGTCATTTTATCTCAAATATGCACCTCATTGATAAAATGGACTCCAAACTCTCCAAATCATCAAGGTGCTAGTAGGGATGATGTTCCAAACTTACCTCAATGTCTCTAGAAGTGAGTGATTGCATGGGAGAAGAGAAATTCAAGGGAAGGCGCCAATTCACCCTTCCACAGACACCATATTGTGCCTAAGGAACTAGTCCAAAAGTGTGCCTAGGTAAGAAAAGAGCTTTCAATCTACTCAAGATAAAAGGTGCTTGATAGGAGATGGTGTTTTTGACTCAAATGTGACTTGAGTTGGATATTTTGGCAAGGAAAGACCACATTCTTCCTAAGGCACCAATCTAGACCTTTTCTACCAATAAGTGCACCTAAGTGAAGTTAAAGACCCAGACAAGATGTTGATACTCTAGATGAGGACGCAAGGATAAAGGAGCATCAAAAGGTATGATTACAAGTGTTTGAGGTTTTGAATAATGTAGAACATCATCATAAAGGTGCTAGGTGCAAGTTCAAGCCTCTAGAGCACCAAAGATGCGCCTCAAGAAGATTGACTTAGCAACATGAAGGGATCTTCCAGTTGGAGCTAGTAGACTTCCTACAGAATGAGAAGACAACACAAGGAATCAATTTCTCAACTAGGCGCATCCCCTAGTTACATCTCTCTCAATGGGTGCCTAGTTCTACATTGGGCACTATTTCATGATCAAACTACCTCAATATAGCGCCTAGAGTAAGCAGGATGCCATTACAAGCACTTGAGCTCTCATTGGTCAACAAGATGATATTGGGATCCATACCAGTTCAGTGGGTAAAATTTCCACCTCAGACTAAGTTGTCAGATGGAATATTCTCCATGGATATGCTTCTTGGAAAATGTGCCTTGGTTCCTCTTATGCATTGGGAAATGTGCCTTCATTGCCTTAAGGAGCACTATAAAAGGAGGAGAGGCTCTCATTTGGACATCTCATATTTGGTGAATTTTCTCTCTGATAACCTTTGTGCTTGCACTTGAAGCCTGTGAGTTTCAAGAATTGGGGTAATGCTCCCTCAACTGACAAGGTGATGCTCCCTTGTTGCATTGTGAGGTGTTGACATCTAGTTGACATCATTGGGCTCAATTGAAGTTATCTACATCAACTAGTGAGATAGAGCTAGTTGTGAAGAAGTTGATAGCATTGTATACATCTAGGCTTCAAGGCCTTTTCTTGTAATCATTTAAATGAGATTGTATATTCATGCCATTGTGGGAAATCATCATTGTAATAAGACATTTGCATTGAGTTGAATCAAGTGATAATACAAGTGCCCAACTTCAAGTTGATTCATGCAAGTTGTCTTTGTTATCTTTTCATATGTGATGTTAAGTAGACTAAGTAGTTGAAGGGTTAAGTGCAAGTAAATTTACCTAAGTATAGTGAAGTTTTCAGTTAGTACTAGTTGGGTATCTTACATTTGACTCCACTATTCTAGTTAAATATGTCATATACAAAGAAGATCAAACTCCTCAAAGTTGTCGAAACTATACTTTTATGGTGCTAGATGCAATAATGGCTCAGGCACATGCATGTGTTTGATCTCATCAGAAGGAAATAAAATTCTTAGATACTTTTTCTTCTAATTTAATTGCATAAATAATGGAGTTGAGTATGAGTCATTGATACATGAACTCACTCTCATAGAGAGAATGAATATAAAACAATTGCAAGTGTTCAAATATTTTGAACTTGTTATTAAACAAGTTAAAGGCTTTGCTACCAACAAGAATGTCCAAATGATATCTTACTACCATGACTATGGGACCTCCTAGAAATTTTGATGCCCTAAATTTCTAACTCATTCTAAGATCTCAAAATATAGAAGTAGACCAAATGGAAATGATTGGATCTCAATTCAATCCAAAAAAAGATCTCATGTGTAACAAAGATGATGCCAAGTTTATCATTTAGCCTACAATTCCAAATAATAAAGATCATTGGCAAGTGTTTGAGAGTGACACTCAAATAGAACTATTCCCTCAACAATCCAATGAATTGGTTTACCAAGTTCAACCAAAAATAGAAAAATTATACAAAGACCAAGCTCTGTAACTAAAATACAACAAGCTTCCAAAAGGTTTGATCACCCTAAAAAGCCTTTTCAACCCTGTTGATACAAAAATGGATAAGAGAAAGTTTATAAATGATAAAGGATATTACATAGAATTAGAAACAATATTTCCAATAATGGATAAAGTCAAGGAAGTGTGCATGCAAAGAGAGGTTTATGTGCTAGTATATCTTTCTACCAAATATAACTAGGTTATATCATGGAATTATGAAGAATTGAAAGGATATAACAAGGAAGGGATTTGACACACAATATAACTCTCTACAAATGCCAAGCCAATAAGACAAAAATAATAGCCCATTAACCCCAAAATATAGCCCTTGATGAAATAAGAGTTGGTAGACTCTAAGATTATCTTCCTGATTAAAACTTGTCATGGATTTCTAATCTAGTACCACTAAGAAAGAAAAATGGAGAGATACAACTCTATATTGACTTTAGGGGTTTGAATAAAGATTTCCTCAAGGATCACTATCTACTTTCTTCCATGGAACAAATACTATCGATGGTGGTTGGTTCTAAGCATTTCTCTTTGTTGGATGGTTTCTTTGGATATAACCAAGTTTGGGTAAAGGAAGAATATCAACACAAAATAATGTTCACCACTAAATGTGGAATTTTTGCATATGCTAAGATCCCTTTCATTTTGTTAAAAGAAGGTTCCAACTTTCAAATAGCCATGGATATTTCCTTCAAATAACTAATAAATGAGATCATTCTAATATATTTAGATGATCTCACAATTTTATCTAAAAGAAAAAAGATCACTTTGTGCATCTAGAACAAGTTTTCTAAAGGTACCAAGAGTTAAGAATTTCTCTCAATCCAAAGAAATGAACCTTCAATGTTACTCAAGGAAACATTATTAGTCACATTGTGTCAAAAGAAAGGATCTCTATTTATCTAGATTGAGTGTAAGCTATCCTATAACTATCTTTTCTGATAAACAAGAAATTGCTACAATCTTTTCTTGGAAAGTTTAATTTTTTGGATAGGTCCATATCTAACTTTGTAGGGCTAGAAAGACCTCTCATCCTTATGTTGAAAAAGTATAGAAAATTAAAAGACTCTAGAAGGAAATGAAGCATTTGAGGTGATCAAATATGACATAACAATAGCTTTGATATTGAGAAATTTAGATTTTTCTAAAGATTTCATCATTTATGTCTTTGGAGGTGACCATAGTATAGAAATGGTCCTTAATCAAAAGGATGATGAAGGGAAAAGTGAACATCCAATTGCTTTCACTTTAATAACTCTCAAAGAATGTGATTTTAATTACAACTTCAAAGAAAAGCAAACCTATGCACTAGTTAAAGGGTTCAAAAGGTTTAGGAACTTGGTATTTGATAATAGGATAATAACATTTGTTGTCCATCAAGGCATAAGAGAATACATCATGGAAGAGAGAAAAATGTATCACTAAAATCCATGAATATGATGTAGACATTAGGCCAACCAAGTTGGTCTGAGAAAGAGCATTATGTCAACACATTGTCAAGGATACCAAGCTTTTGGATAATCACAATGCTAAAACAGAAGTCATCCTTGTGAATGAGGAAGAAGAACCAATGTTGTGGATCAATGAAAGAGTTTTATTCATGGAAATTAGGTAGCACCCAAGTGATCTACCTTCTTCTTAAAGGTTATCCTATCAACTACAAGGAATACCATATTCCTTAATCAATGGGATCCTTTTCAAAAGGAGCTTTGATGGGATCTTGCTTAGGTGTGTTGCAAAAAATAGAATTGGAAAATATTGCATGAATTCCATCAAGGAATGTTAGGAGGACATTTATTAGCTCATAAACAATTATAATAGTAGTCTAAGTAGTATATTATTGGTCCACAATGTTTACAAAGTGCTATAAATGGGAAACAAAGTGTATCTACTACTAGTTTTATACTAGAAAAAGAAGAAATATTGCACTCCCCCTCAACCCTATGTCCACAGATGAACCCTTTGCGTGATGGGGAATATATTTTATTGGTATGATCCACCCAATTTCAAGCACTAGAATTAAGTGGATCCTAACAACCATTGATTACTTCACAAGGTGGATAGAATTAGTACCTTTGTAGGAGGCCATTGAGAATGTGATTGTCAACTTCTTGGAAGATATTATTACTATGTTTGGAGCTCCCTACACTGTTATATCAAACAATGCAAAATCATTCATAGGACAAAGAATTTTGAAGTTTACCCTAAAGTATGGTATCTACATGAAGACATCCTCTAATAATTACCCATAGGGTAATGCACTAGTGGAATCTACCAATAAGAATTTAATCATGATTGTTAAGAGTAGACCCCAAGTACCAGAAGGAACAACACTAGCATCAAAAGAAATCCTTATGGGTAGATTAGATAACTCCAAAAAAGCAATCAACATGCCCCCCTATACTTTGGTATGCAACAAAGAAGTTATCTTGCCTATATCCATAGAACTTCTATCGTTCAAATATTAAAGCAAATGGAAATAACAGAAAATGTAGCTATGGAGGTCTAAATTGTAGAGTTACTGGAACTAGAGGAGAAAAGATAATTTACAAATAATTCAATGCAATTACATTAGTAGATTGTTCAGTGGTAGTTTGACAAGAGCTCTTTGGAGCCAAATTTCAAAGTTGGGGATATAGTCCTCAAATGGATACTGTTGGTGCCTGAATCGACTATCAGTTTTCAAGCAATTTTCATGCAGGCACCTTCCCGAAAAATCCAAAAAATTCCTAAGTTTCTTCTGGGTCCATCGGTGTGAGTTCACTTGTGTCTTGGCGATCATGTTGGTAGCATTGGTATTTTCTTCCATTGCTAAGAGTTTATATATCAGCGTATCTTTTTTCTAGCCCTCCGATGTTTCTGGTCATACTGATGGGAATGTCATCGGCGTGATTTTTGTTATCGATGTGGGAATTTTTGGATCTTTCGATATGTTCGATCTGGCCGATGGGGTTGCCATCAACGTATCTTGGTGTATCGGCCAAAGTGTTTTATGGTTCGCCGACATCTTTGGTCTGGCCGATGTCATCCATCGGCATGTGTGTGGTCATCGGCGAAGTTATTTTTGTTTCTGCCGATGGGAGGGGGTTTACCCCGATGGAGGATACCATCGAAGTAATATCACTCATCAGTGCAGTGATTGATTTGTGCTCCGATGTGGTTTGTCTCACTGACAGAGGGTGGTGTGCGGTTTTGAAGATGTCCGTCAGCATCACATTGCATATCAGGCTAGCCGATGGAGGTCATTCTAACGGTTTGTATCTAGCTGATGAGTATTTGTATATCAGCAGGAGTTGTGAGATTGGAGATATATGCTGGAGTTTCACCGATGGTTGGTGTCTAGCCGATAGGGGGATTGTGGAGGCTTCGTCGGTGAGATCGATGTGATCGGTGGGAGAATTTTTGGGCGAGCCGATGGAGGTGGTCTCGCCGAAGACCTGAGATGGTGTAGTCATTGGGGTGACTTTGCCTATCAATGGAGGATCTTTGTGGTTGGCCGATGGTGTTGGTCTAACTAATGAAGGCAATGTGAGGTGCCATCGAAGTGACTTGGTGCATCGGTTGGAGTGTGGAGAGTTGGGCCGATAGGGTTTCTCTACCCGATGGATTGGCTTGTGGGTGTCAGCGTGACTTTCTGCGTCGGCATAGGTTTGATGTGTTGCTCCGATGGTTGGTGTTTGGCTGACGGTAGATGCGAAGTGGTCATCGGTGTAACACATGGTGTCAGCTAGAGGGTTTTTTGCTGCTCCGATGGTGTATGTCAGGGCGATGGGCTTTTGGCTGAGGGTTCGTGGGTCGAGCGGGGCAAAATGCTCGACACTTGGTTTGTTAGCAGTCCTGCTTATATGGTGTTAGAGTGGTCTCTGTAGGACAAATGTGGGATTTTAAATCTTGCAGACATGGAGGTCTTCCCGATAGTCTTGGTCACACCGATGGTGTGATATGCAAGGCAGAGCATGTATGTATAGGGTACCTATGTGGCACATTCTCACAGGACAGCGACTTTTCAACATGAATTTTGTGCCATCGATTTTCAAGCGATGGAAGGATCGACGGCCATGTTTAAAAGTTGGAGTTTGGTTTTCTTTGTGTCCTCAGGTGTGTTTTGAGTGGGAGATTTTCATATGAGTGCTGCAACAGTCTCCAGAAGAAGATGTGGGTGGTTGATCCTTTAATGGTAGGGTTATGCAGAGGCATGGGTTGGCGATTGACAACCATGTACTTGATTTATGGCATGAAGATTCTCCAATGGTGGCACAAGGCTCGAGTTCATCTGCTTCTCGTCCTTTTGCTTCTCCATGTTTTGTCCCCTGCCACATTAAATCTTTAAGGCCATTTTCCTCAAAATGAATGTATTTGGTGAATTTTGAATCTACCTTGTAATTAATGCTAAGGACCTTCCTTGCTGTATTTAGCAGGTTGTGTTTCTCATTCTGTGGTTGTTGAAAACTAGACATATCTGGCTCTGTAATAAAATACAACTAGTTTTGGTTGCTCTATATAGGATGTCTTGTGAGTTTATGTATCTCTTGTTGTATGTCTCATGCATGAATCTACTGATTTCATGATTGGTTTTATATGAGTAATGCTATATTTGCATGTGTTTTGTTAATTCTGTCTCCAATATTGCATGTGTTTTTCTTCTGAATCTAGATATCTAAGGGGTGTCTGGTATTCTAGAATATAGAATTCCTATATTGAATGCTTGATCTCTTAACTTCTGCTCAAGGGGTAGATTAAAGTGTTTTCAGATTAAGTGTTGGGAAAGATATACTGCAATAGGGATGCCATAAGTAGAGATAACTTAACACTCTGTATTGGGAGGTATCTGTAAGGCAGATATCACACAAATCCCCTTGAAATCTAGTTTTATTGTGTTCATGCTGATCATTCACAGGTGTATGTCTACTGACTCCAAGCCCTGGATAGGCACTAATCTAGCTCTGTGTTGAGGTTATACACTAGGTCCAGGTTTGCATCCAAACATCAAATCAAACCATTTCATCCTTCCACCTATTAGTTGTAGAAGTAGGAGTAGGAAACCCTTGCATGCTCTCATACCTAACTAGACATATGTGTCCAAGAATTTTGCCAACCTTGTGATTTGTTACACAAATCTTGGTCCATACATGAGAGTATTCTGCCTGTTGCTGTCAAGTTAAATCCTTATGTCATTGAGCTAGTCAAGGTCATATCTTTATCAAATAGGGACACCCCCCTTGGTGTGGCAGAACTAGAAGTGAAGGGGAGGAGCTCATGCTACCTCCTGTATTTAGTTGGCTGAATCTGCCTGTGCATTAGAACTGCAAACCATAATGCTAATTCAGAAGAAAAACCAACAGATACAATTTCCGCTTGTAAGGAATCTAATTCTTTTGATTTGATGGACACTAATGGTGACATCCTATGTATCCTATTCAATGGTATATATCTCAAGGATCATTCCTAAGGTCTATGCATGTCCCTCCTTGTATATATGTATTATATTATGTTTTTCATGTTCTTCGGTGTGTGTCTTCTTCCTAAAGATTAGTTTATTTTATTTCAGGCTCCCCTTTGGCCTTTAGTTCTTTGTTCTAGTTTATGAAGCTCCAGGTTTGGCTAGAGCAATTTCTATAGTGATTTGGCATTGGCACCAATTTTCAAAACTTTAAAATTACCCAAAGAAGGCAAATGAAGAGCAAGTGACAAAAGCAGATTACCAAGTCAAAGGGATATCTAGTTAGCAATTATAGTTAGAGATCAATCCTTCTAAAAAGTAAGAAAATCCATGAACCCATGAGGTGAATGAGCATGTCCACCTACCCTTCAACTATCAATCTTATTGGCTTTAAATCCTCAAATATCAAATCTACGATAAAGATTATTCAAAAAAGGAGGCATCTATCCCAATTCAAGCATTTAAGGAAGAATAATCATATCAAAAGGTAGTAATCATTTCAAAGGCCACCATTGATGGATAATTAGTCACATAATGGATGTATTTTCAATTATCCCACACCTTGTCATGAATGATACAAAATCTCCTGACAGAAAAATTAGATCTTGTTGCAAATGAAAAGACTGCGAGTAAGTAGGAACTAAAGGTTAAGTGTGAGTCCACCAACTCACATTCAGATTATGAGGTGATGGAAATTAAATAGTACTCATGTAACCCACACTAATTCAACAACTATAAATAGAACATAAATTAGTCTTAATAATGTTATTGTGCCTTTATAAATTATAATTTGCAATTGTAAGAGTTAAACCTTCTATGCTCTCGGCTACCTGTTGTCATTGTAACACAAGTAATTCAAACAAAGTTCAAGAATTAATAAAATAAAACAACCATTTTTAAGTGTAAAAGGGATAGGTAACCTCACTAGCACATTAAATTACCTCCCGAATATAGGGACAACAAGTCATATGCCTTGGCGCTTGCTCAAGAGAGACCTCCTAGTTCCTAGGGGAGTGCCAAAACCATTTGGAAGAGAAATTGTTTAGAACCTTCTTTGGTGTTTGATTTCATACATAATATCTTTGATCCTCTACTATCAAAGCCCACAAATAACATGTGAGAAGGAGCTCATGCTCGAATGCTAGAAAATCTCTAGTTGGGGGAAAACTAGACTTTTGGAATAAAAATCTAGAGTTGACATTAGCTCAATAGATGGTGCCCCAAGTACACCCCTATCCATAACTCATTCAAGATTATGAAAATTGTTATGACTCTAGAATTAGAATCACCTAGGGGAACAATATCCATATTATAGTTATCATAGACACTATCTAGGGGATGCTTTAGCTAACACATCGCATGAAGGTTTTCCACTATATATACTAAAATTTGAAGAACATTTAGGATACTAGGGAGAACAAGATCAAGTTCTTGAAAAAGGATTTGACTCTTGACAAAGATAAGATTGATCTTTATGCCCTTCCCCTCAGCATCACCCAATTAAAGTATGATGTTTGGGACACGTGCTTAATTTTGGCCTTCATCTTCAACCTAGATGATGACAAAATGGTGCAAGATTTCTAGTTGGGAGCTCTCCACAGGCTGAAGACCATTACACAAGAGTAGTTTTTCTTGTTTGACTTTGTGGAGGTTAGTGCCAACACCATGCACTACCAAATGAGAAATTTCAACTCATAATAGGTGTACAAGTACTAATAATTTCTTGTGCACTCGTTAATGTATTTGACTGCCTTCCTTGAAGCATTCCTTAACATTGACATCATAGATGCATCCTTTACCCCTGTAAGGATAATTCTAGTATTTGCATGGACCCATGTGCCTTCATGGACCTCATATTATTACAAGTTCATGAATAAATTCTAGGCTCCTATTCTTGTTGATTTGAACTATTATGAACTCACCTAGATAAACAATTGATAGGAGGGATTACTAAAAAATAGAAAAGGTTCTAAATAAGTAGTATTTAAGCACATTGCATGATGATTTGACTCCATGGTTTCAAAGAGGAGGCCTTTACAATTCCTAAATATGTTTGACAAATTGATGTGATTGACTCAAAATATAGTGCTAGAAGAAATAAAAAAGTAATGTATGATATCACTTTCACTTTCAGATGGATTACAATTAATAAGAGTGGAATATAACTTCTTATGTTGAAGCTAGAAGATCTAGATAGTTTTATGGCCAATTTAACCAAAAGCCAAATATTGAAGCTAAGAGGTATCCCATGAGAGACATTTCAAACCTCTATGTGGAGATGTATGAGCTTCCTACAAAGCCACTGTGAAATAGTGATGCATGGCCTCTGAAAGACTCCCATGGCTCAAGATTGGAGTGAGGAGAAAACCACAGCCTATTGGAAATATAGCCAAGAGATTGTAGAGCCAGAGTGAACATATAGTCAAGTTGTGATGGATGGAGTATGGGAAAATATTTTGGATGAAGAATATGACTCCCCTACATCCAACTATGATGTGAGAAACATTCAATTTGTAGGCACCTTTGGAGCACAATGGAGGAAGAAGAAGATAAAGAGAGTACTCCAACTGCTAAAGATAGTAGTGGATCAGTTAAGGAAGTACCTACATCCTAAGTGTCCAGTTGAGGACCATGGCCTCAACCCCTGCATGCTCTTCAATGTCAACAATTACAAGACCCCATGCACTTGGCTTAGCAACCTCAAGCATCTGAGAGCCTTGGGGTGTAATTATATCAAGTTCACCAAGCCACTCAATAGATGTTGGGAAAAGGTGCCATTAACCTTGTAAATCCTATTATTGTATTATTCCATTTATTATTTGTAATTACTCATAAGGGATGTACAAGTTTCACCGGTAGAAGTAAAAAATATTTACTGCCCATGGTAATTACAGAGTTACTGCACGGTAAGTCTCAAAGTTATTGGTAGTAGTTATGGGATGTCATTTACTATGGTAAATGGTAATTGGTCAAAGTGGGGTGCACATGTGGAGGAATAATCTATTTTTAGTGTTATAACGCACATCATAGATGCTATAAGGTGTAAGAGATTCTATGACAACTGTAAGTTGTCATAAGAATCTATGACACTTATAATAGCATATGACACATCATAAGATGTAAGTGGCTATTTTTTGGCACCAAGGCGTTCAATCTTGCAAGGGCACATTTTTCCATGTATAGGATGCATGTATGACAGTATTTATGACCCTGTAAGAGCCTATTCTTCGCCATGGACGCCCAAGGTTGTATTGTTGACTCTTGACAAGTGTTATGGGCTTGTAAGAAGTCATTTAATGTCTTGAGGTTGTGTAAATTCTATATAAACCATAGCATAGTAGATGAGATGCATAATAGTTTATAGGTACCTAAGTTCTGCTGGAGTGAAGGTTGAAGGATAGAAGTGAATGTATTTGTAATCTCCTTTTGTGAAGATAATACAACTTGGCCTCTTTTCTTGGTGGAGTTTTTTACCCAAAGAGTTTTCTCCATGTTAAACACTTGTGTTATGTGCTTCATTCTGCTTCTAGTATATTTCTGTATTGTGGGTTTTATGTTTTGATTACAATCTCCATTGTTAATACATAGTTAAAGATTGCTGAAATTTATTCGAATCAGATTTCCATTGAAGTAGTGTTGCTTTCATTTCTAACATTTTGCATCAGAGCCTGGCTAGCTTTGACTCTTGGGTGGTAGTGTGGAAGTTGTAGTTGTAGTGGGAGATTTGGTTGTGTTTTGTTTTGTAGATCTTGTGTTGTTATGGCTACATCCACTATTACATCAACCTCTCGATTGGACATAGAGAAGTTCAACAGAATGGGGTATGAGTTGTGGAAGCTGAAAATGGAAGATTTGTTAGAAGAAAGAAACCAATGGTTGGCTGTCCAAAAAGAGATGAAACCTAACGATGTCTCTCAAGATGAGTGGGATAGACTAGATAAGAAGGCACGGGGAACCATTTGGTTGTATCTTTCAAACTCTGTCCTATTGAATGTCGCAAAGGAGGAGATTGCATACAAATTGTGGAATCAATAGGGTAAGATCTACCAAGCCAAGAGTATGGTAAATAAACTTTATTTAAAAAGGAAGTTTTTTTCTTTGAAAATGAAAGAGGGTGAGTCGATTGTAGAGCATTTAAATTCTTTTAATTTATTGGTGAGTCAACTTGATTCAGTAGATGTTGAGGTTAGTGAGGAAGATAAATGCATCTTACTTATTTATTCTTTACTTGAGTCTTGGGAGAATGTTATCCTTGCTATCACTGCTAACCTTGCAGATCTGAAGTTGAATGCTCTTGTTTCAGTGTTACTATCATAGGAATTGAGGAAGAAGAGTTCGGATAGTTCAGGGGATGCTCTCAGTGTTAGGGGAAGGTCTAAGGAAAGGGGACCTAAAGGAGATCAAAAAGGAGCTAAGGACAAGTCCAAGGGCTAGTCTAAGACTCCTAGTAAAAAGAACAGAGTTAAGTGTTGGAATTGCGGTAAAAGGGGACATGTAAAGGAGTGCAGAAACCCCAAGAAATAGTGGGAGAGTGCTTCAGATAAGTCCTCGAATGCAGGTGAAGAAGTTTTACTTTTTGCATGTAATCTTGTTTCTAATGATCATTGGTTGGTTGACTTAGGATGCTCATTTCATATGACCCTACATAAGGAATGGTTCTCCACATATGAAGAATATGATGGAGGTAATATCTACCTTGGTGACAACTCTACATATCTGATTGTCGAGAAAGGAAATGTATTGTTGCATTTTAGTGATGGGAGGATTAAAACCCTCCCTGGTGTTTTGCATGTTCCTGGATTAGCTAGAAATCTAATTTTAGTTTCAAAGTTGAATGATTTGGGAATGCATGTGACATTTGACAAGCATGGCTACAGATTGGTGAGAGGGAACTTGGTGGTAGCGAAAGGGAAGAGATTTGAGAACTTGTTTAATCTTGAAGCCACTATAGTTTGTAATGCCTCCTATGTATTTGAGGCCACTACTAAAAAAACATGTATGTTATGGCACCATAGATTGGGCCACACAAGTAATAATGCATTAAAAACTATTAAGAATAAAAATTTGTTGGATGGTTTCTCCTATTTTAATAAGCACTTTAATTTCTATGAGCATTGTGTGTTTGGTAAACAAAATAGAAAATTATTTCCTTCAGGAAGCAATAGAGCAAAAGAGAAATTATAAATTATTCATATGGATGTGTTTGGACCTGTGGATAATGAATCTATTAGAAAATATCATTATTTTTTCACCTTCATTGATGATGCGTCTAGATTTACATGGATTGATTTTATGAAACATAAATCTAAAGTTTTCACTAAGTTTAAAGAATTCAAAGTCTTAGTAGAGAACCAATCAGGTTTAAAGATAAAAATATTAAGATCTGACAATGGAGGGGAATATTTCTCTAAGGAATTTGATGAGTTCTACAAGCATGCAAGTATAATCAAACAAAAGACAACTCCGTATACACCACAATAGAATGGTGTTGCAGAAAGGATGAACTGAACAATTATGGAAAGGGCCAGAAGTATGCTTTCTGTTGCACAGTTGGATAAATGCTTTTGGACAGAGGTTGTGTGTACTGCTTGCTACTTGATAAATAGATCTCCTTGTAAGGCTCTTGATTCAACACCTTATGAAGTGTGGATAGGTAAGAAACCTTCTATTTCACATTTAAGGGTTTTTGGCTGTGAGGCTTTTGTTCATGTGCCTAAGGAAAAGTGATCTAAGTTGGATCCAAATGCTAAAAAGTGTACATTCATTGGATATGGTGATAATGTCAAATGTTATAAGCTTTGGAATCCACTAATCCACAAGATTATCTTTTCTAGAGACGTTATTTTTAGGGAACTTAGAGCTATTTCTGAACTTTAGCAACCAAAAGAGAAAGAAGAAAAGGTAAAGAAGGCACACTTTGATTTAGAGCAGAAAGATGCACCGTAGGAAGAATAGAATGATGGATTGGGGGGTGAACAAGCAGAAGAAGATTCAAGTAGTTCTGATGAAGATGAATCTGTTGTGACAGAAGAAGTTGGTATAGATGGTCATGTAGAAGAACTAGTAGAGTATATTACTCCACCCTTGAGGAGATCCACAAGACAATGGAATCTAGTTGAGAGGTATAGCCCACTAGATTTCCATTGTGTATATGCTTTATTGAGTACTAATGATGAACTTAGATCCTATAGGGAAGCTATTTCTGCATATGATAGTGAGTCTTGGTAGTTAGTCATGTAGGAAGAGATGATGGTTTTAGACTCTTGTAACACCTGGGATCTTGTTCATTTGCCCAAAGGAAGAGAGGCCATAGGTTGCAATTGGGTCTTCAAGAAGAAGTTTGGAGTAGATGGGTCATTGGAAAAGTACAAGGCTAGACTGGTAGCCAAGGGCTACTCCTAGAGAGAGGGAGTTGATTTTGGTGAGATATTCTCTCCTGTTGCTAAATTGACTTCTATTAGATTTCTCTTATCCATTGTTGCAGCTTATGATTGGGAGATTGAGCAAATGGATGTTAAGACTGTGTTTTTGCATGGAGATCTTGAAGAAGAAATTTATATGCAACAACCTACAGGTTTTGAGGTAAAAGGGAAAGAACATTGGGTTTGCAGGTTAAAGAAGTCTCTCTACGGTTTGAAATAGTCCCCCAGAATGCAGTATCAAAAGTTTGATTCATTTGTTTTGAAATTGGGTTTTGTTAGAGGCGAGGAGGATCATTGTGTTCACATTTCTTGTGTTGATGATTCTATACTGGTTATTGCTTTGTATGTTGATGACATGTTTTTCAACAATACTAAAGGTATGATCAGTGAGCTTAAAGCCCAACTTTTAGGTGCATTTGAGATGAAGGATCTTGGTGCTGCAAGGTATATTTTGGGAATGGAGATCAGGAGGGGCAGAGTTAACAAAAAGCTTTGGTTGTCACAAAGTAAGTATGTAAATACTATTTTGCAGAGGTTTAGTTTGCAAGACTGTAATCTGGTTAGAGTTCCTTTACCCATTGGTACTAAGATTTCATTAGATATGTGTCCAAAGACTAAGGATGATCTTGAGGATATGCCTAATGTGCCATATGCTAGTGTTGTAGGGAGTTTGATGTATGCAATGGTTTGCACTAGACCAGATATTGCCCAAGCAGTGGGAGTTTTTAGCAGATTTATGTCTAACCCTGGTAGACAGCATTGGAACTATGCAAAGATGGTGTTTAAATATCTTGTAGGTACTCCTGGTCATTGTTTGATTTATTTTGGCACTGATAGTGTTGATAAATCTTTAGACATACAGGGTTTTGTTGATGCAGATTGGACAGATGACTTAGATAGTCGAAGGTCCACTAGTGGCTATGTGTTTACTCTATTTGGAGGGGCAGTGAGTGGGATGAATAAAAGGCAGCCCACAGTTTCTTTATCCACCATAGAAGCAAAGTATATGGCTACTAATCATGTCTCTAAGGAGGCAGTTTGGTTGAGGAGACTGTGTACATGTATTGGTTTTGATTTCAGGATCATTTAGATTGGTTGTGATAGCCAGAGTGCTATCTGTTTGGCCAAGAATCCCATGTATCATGCTTGGACTAATCATGTTGATGTTCAATATCACTTTGTTCGAGAGAATGGAGAGATTGAGATGAAGAAGATAGACACTTAGGAGAATGTTGCAGATTCATTGACCAAGCCTGTGAGCACAAAGAAGTTCGTGTGGTGTAGAGAGGCCATGGGCCTTGTTTCTAGTGCCTAATTCTTTTTTATTTGATTTCCTATGGGTTTATTTACAATGTATAACGTCAAGTGGGAGAATGTTGGGATAAGGTGCCATTAACCTTGTAAATCCCATTATTGTATTATTACATTTATTATTTGCAATTACTCATAAGGGATGTACAAGTTTCACCGACAGAAGTAAAAATTATTTACTATCCACGGTAATTATAGAGTTATTGCATGGTAAGTCCCGAAGTTACCAGCGGTAGTTACAGTATGTCATTTACTATGGTAAATGGTAATTGGTCAAAGTGGGGTGCACATGTGGAGGAATAATCTATTTTTAGTGTTATGACACATGTCATAGATGCTGTAAGGTGTAAGAGATTCTATGACAACTGTAAGTTGTCATAAGAATCTGTGACACTTATAATAGCATATGATGCATCATAAGATGTTGTAAGTGGCTATTTTTGGCCCCAAGGTGTTCAAGCTTGCATGGCCACATTTTTCCATGTGTAGGATGCATGTATGACAACATTTATGACCCCGTAAGAGCCTATTCTTGGCCATGGACGACCAAGGTTGTATTGTTGACTCTTGACAAGTGTTATGGGCTTGTAAGAAGTCATTTAATGTATTGGGGTTGTGTAAATTCTATATAAACCATAGCATAGTACATGAGATGCATAATAGTTTACAGGTACCCAGGTTCTGACAGAGTGAAGGTTGAAGGACAGAGGAAGTTAATGTATTTGTAATCTCCTTTTGTGAAGATAATACAACTTGGCCTCTTTTTTTGGTGGAGTTTTTTACCCAAAAGGGTTTTCTTCATGTTAAACACTTGTGTTATGTGTTTCATTCTACTTTTGGTATATTTCCGTATTGTGGGTTTTATGTTTTGATTACAATCTCCATTATTAATACACAGTTAATGATTGCTGAAATTTATTTGAATCAGATTTCCATTGAAGTAGTGTTGCTTTCATTTCTAACAATAGAATCTCCAAAGAGAAATGGAGAGAATTCAAAAGTGAACTTGGAAGCCTCATCCACTTGGAGTTTAATCAATAGAAGAATTTGTACCTTCTTCTTGAATAAAAACAACATTAGAGTAGATTACTACAGTTGTGCATGCACCTTTGAGCCAAGGCTTAGAGAAACTAAGCTCCACTAAGGAAAGGAGAAGGATAAGGGTCATAGTACCACATGGATTTGCTTCTAAAGAGGATGTTGAAACACTAGGACCACAACAAGTAGAGAAACCACTTCCAATTGGTGCAATGATACATGTAAGCATTTATAATCCTCCTTCTTCTCATACCCTTCTACTACCATGCCACCATTTTTATTTCCTTTTCTCATCCAATTGTATCTGTGAGGCCTACCTTTTCATTCCCTTATATTTGATTACTTTATTTTATTGTTGATGACACGTATTAGACTTATGGGACCGTTGATCTTGATTTGTAGGACTATTAGACTTTTTTGCGATGTGATTAGACCTTGATATTGGTTCACTATTGATGTTAGACATATGGTTTATATTATGATTTTATTGGGATACTATTTATGTGATGTTAGTTAGAAATTTATTATGTGATTCTATCTTGGGATGGATTGTTGAAATGCAAATTTAGAATTTGATTATGATGTGATTCGTTGATGCTTATAAGATCATGTGATGATGTGAGTGTATGTTTCACTTTTCTTCGGCTATTATATACATGTGGGATTAACATTTCATTTGAGTGCGCAGGTGTTTCTAACGAAGCCACAGATACTCAGAGATCATCCCACACACTGTGTTTTTTTCACATGTGAAGCTGATCTAGTTCCAAGAGGAACCAAGATCAACTATGTTTGCATGATAAATTTTTGTAATGTTGTTGCATGGTGCTAGTTAGGTTAGGTCTACCCTTCTTTTATTTGATTTCTAATTGGTGTTGTAAGTTGTAGTGTCATTTGAATTTCATTTTTGAGTTATAATTTGTGACCCCTTTTAATGTGTTTATACTCAACCTTTGGTGCTCAAAATAGGTTAAACTTGACCCTGAGTTGTACCCCTAGGGTCTAGGGGTCATTTGGGCTTGTGTAACCTTAGGTAAACTTCCATTTGGTCACTTTAACTTCACCCTAAAGTAAAGTGACGAAAATGGAAGCTTGGGAGGGAGAGGATGAGTGGGTCAAACACTCAACCGCTTCCTTTCTTCTTCCCTAGGTTGGGGGAGTCTTCAAAACCCCTTAATTGTGGAGGACTCAACTCCAAGCTTCTCCCACAATTGGTGAGGTTACCTTGGGGTTGAGTGGGCCTTCTTAGGAGGAGAGGATTGGGGCACATGTGGCACCCACTCCTTTGGCTCCACCTTTCTCTCCCACTTAATTAAGAGAGGACAAGTGGATGGGAGAAAGACTTGGTGGGATGGGTGAATGACATGTGTCACCACCCCATTCCAAGAGTCTTGCTAGTAGTTGGGAGGAGGAGTGAGGAGGTGACATGTGTCACCTCCCCATTCCTCAAGGCTCATGAGAAGAGCCTACTTTAATCCCTCTTGAAGGGAGGGAGGGGGTTGTTGAATTTTTGGCAATTTTTTTATTTTAAATTATTTTGGGAAAAAGGTAGAGGGAAATTAGTGGCTCAACTTAGAGAAGGAGTTAGAGGAGCTCTTCTCAACTATCTTCCATTTGGGCTTTATAAGGTAGGGTTCAAGGCAAATGCCTTTCCTTATGTATTTTCTTTACTTGCATGTTGTGTGTGTGGGAGTTCATTTTGTTGATTTTACTTTGTGTTGTGGGAAAACTGGGTATGGGAGTTGTGAGAGCCTCTCCTACTTGGGAGAAGATGCTCAATATGTGTGGGGTGGGGGAGGAGTGAACCTCCTCGGGGTCACATCCTTGGTTTCATGGAGTTTTATCCTTGAGGGCAAAATTGTGAATTTGAGCAATATGTGTATAAGAGAAAATTGTGAAATCATGTTTATATGTGTGGGCTTGAGGCCTTAAGGGATTTATGTTTTGTGGAAGTTTTTGGAGTGGCACTCTTGAGTTGAGTGATGTCCACTCCCCTACCCCATTAAACTCACCTTGAGTGAGTTTTGTGTTGTAATAGCCATGGGAGTAATTTTGTTTTTGGGTGTTGAATGCATTGTTGTGTTGTGGTTTGAGTCTTCCTAGTGCGAGGATGACCTCCTAGCTTGGGGGTGACTCATGAGTGAGTCAATGGTAGGGAGGAGAGTATTTTGTTGTGGCTTCTTTCCCTTTTTGTGTTAATACAGGAAAATAGAGCTATGTGAAGTTGAAGAAAATATTTTTTGTCCTTAAGAGTGTTATTTTTGTGCTCTTGAGAGAGCATGGCCATGAGAGGCCTTGTGTATCATTTTCTTTTAGATTTCAAAAGAGGAGAACTTTGTTCTCTCTCTCAAGTTGTAAGAGTTATGTTTTTACTTGTGTTGTATAAACTATTTACCTTTGGAGAATAGAAGATTTAAATTGCTGATTTTATTGCCTGATGATTTTTTAAAAAAAAAGAGTATTTGGGAAAAAGCATGGTCTTATTGCTATTTCACTTGTATGTTTAATTTTCAATAATAGGATAGTTGTTGATTTATTGTTGTGAGACAAAATAAAATTTTATATTTTTCTTAGGAGAAGGAAAATTTAAATGTTGTAGTCATTTTGAAGAAATGAACTAGATGCTATGTTTAAAAGAAAAATAAATAAATCTTTTGCAGAGTTGTTTTATGTGGGTTGTATTATGTCAATATCAGCATTTTAGTGGAAGAAATGTTCATTTGCTCATTTTAAATCTATTATAAAAAAATATTTCCTTGCTATATTACATTCAAAAAAAAAACTGTGAGATTTAAAATGACAATTATAATTGAAAAATATAGTTATATATAAACATATATATATATATATATATATATATATATATATATATATATATATATATATATATATATATATATATATATATTGGAATGTATAAATTTACATATATTTAAATAGGGGCATTCTTTTATTACAGTTTAAAAAAAAAGGGGCAATGTCTGTGTATACCATAGTGGATATAAACATACATACATACATAACAAATGGCAGACAGTGGGGGGGTCGAACCCCCCCACCAAAACTTCAAAACTGCTGTTCATTTCTCCTTTAAATGCAGTCTACTCTTTTACTCAGCATAATATACAATTAAAAGTTTATATAGTATATATATAATCTCTAATTCATTTGATGTATACATAGCTGCTGAGTAATATGACAGTAGCTATATATATATATATATATATATATATATATATATTTACATATAAACTTTTAATTGTATATTATGCTGAGTAAAAGAGTAGATTGTGTTTAAAGGAGAAATGAACAACAGTCTTGAAGTTTTGGTGGGGGGGTTCGACCCCCCCACTGTCCGCCATTTGTATTGGAGTGTAACCCTACTCGTTGCCCCCACACCATACGCCTCCCCCTCTCCCTTCAATGGCCTCCCCACTTACCTCTGTCGCTCCACTCCCCGTGTTCCCCTTTCCCTGTGAACCTCCTAACCCTGCCACTGTGGTTCCTCCATAGTCTGCCACCGTGGTCCCTCTACATTCCACCACTGTGGTCCCTCTACATTCCACCGCTGGACCTCCACATAGTCTGCCGCCATGGATTTGGCCATTCGTCCTTTTGGATTTGTATACCTCAATTTCATCATTGCAATATATATATAGTGCATATGGGTATACAAATGGGTATACCTCTTGTTTTGGAACTTCATTCATGGCTTCCCATCACCACAACCTACAACACCAAATGAGAGAAGAGAAGAAGTAGAGAGAAGAAGAAAGAAGATGTAGAGAAATGGGGGCTAGGGTTTCTCCTTCCCTCTCATAAGGAAATTGTTTTTCTATTGAGGGGATTTTTAGGGCTTGCTATTTAATATTGTTTCTTTTATTGAGTTCCCTCTCCTTTTTAATATTTTTCTTCCATAGTTTTAAATCTATTTTTAAAATGGGGTTTTGAGATAAATATTGAATGGGTATTTTTTATTTCTTTTGGGAATGTTCTTTTTAATTGTAGTGGTATGGTAATACATAGAATAGTATATGACTAGAGGGAATTTATAGTTTATTAATTTTAATTTGACTATTGAAGAGGGATTTTTATTGTTTTATTTAATAATTACACCAATTTAATTATTGAGATGTATTTATTTTAAACAATTGGGTTAAACCTTTGCTTTCAAACCAAATCCAACAGGGTTAATATAAAACTAGTTTGTTATTAATTTTATTATTTCTTTTTAATTATTTTAGAGCGAATTAATTAACGAATTAAATTAGCCATTTTTTAATCCCAATTGGAAACCTAGTAAACTATCTAAATGAAGTTAGTATAACATGCTTTCATGATCTGGTCTACCAAAAAATTAGGAATAATGTAAAGGATACAGTGATAGCTCTGATTGATAGAAAATGTGAAGGAGAACAAATTGATCGAGCTTTGTTGAAAAAAAATGTTCTGGGCATCTTTGTAGAGATTTCATTAATGAGTTTTGGGGTTTTTAATTAATCTAATTAACTATTCTACCAATTTAACTAGTGAAATGTAGGTAATTTAAAACTAACCTAGTAAACTTTCGATCAAAATTAGTTTTATTATAATAAACCCTAATCATGCCCGTGAGGCATTATGCTGCCAGATTTTTCTAGAATTTAGGGTTTAGCTAGGTTAGTGAAATTTAACCTTGCTTAGGATTAAATTATTGTTTTTTTCGGTTATCATCATTAGGTTTTGGTATTGAATTATATTTTCCCATGCACTAGAGTTTGGCTTTTCATTTTGACTTATGTCAAAATCCCATCATCCACTTAGGTTAACCTAGGGTTTTGATCTTTGATCATAACCCTATTAGCGATGTTAATCACGTTGTATTAACCCCTTAGTTGGCCTTCATTGTGAAATGGTATGCGCAAGTGAACGCAATACACCACCTTCAACTGTCATGTTTACGCCTAATGCATAATGCCACCGAGCACACTTATGTGTGCGAGGGGAGTTTCTAGGGAAGGGTGGTAAATTTTTTGATATTTCATGTCATGACAAATGTGGACATGACACATGTGATGCATGTCGTGACCGCATGGGAAATGTGGGCATGACAGTATCAATCAAAGGATAAAGTAGACTTGATAGAAGAAACATAAAAATGGTCACCACCTAATTCATCAAGGCAAAATACTAATTAGAGAAGGGGGAGATTGAATTGATCAACTAAAAGAACACCCTCAAACAACTCTAGTCCCAACTAAGAGAACTAGACCAAGAGTTATAGAATCTATACAAAGAACTCTAGTCTCAAGTGATGACAAACCAACTTGAGGTAGAGAAGGAGAAATATTCAAAATTGTAGATCAAACTTAAAAAGTTAAAACTCACCCTTGAAGGATACTAGCAAAGAATCTAAAGGGACAAAGAGATAGAGTAGAGGAGAGTAACTGAGGAAATAGAGTTGCACAAGAAAATTACCAAACTATTGGAATCAAAAAATGTATTGAAGTAAGCACTCATGTCCAAAGAGCAAAAAATGCAATAATCATAGGAAGAAGTGTAGAACACCAAACATTTAGGGGGCTTCATGCCCTTAATTCAAGAATCGTATGCCTCATACTAGGCAAGGATCACACAAATGGACATGGAACATAGCTTCACATTGAAATTTATAGATTTTTCACAGACCCTTGGCATAGAAGTCAAATCTAAAGTGGAAAAGATCCTAGCCTCTCTCTCCAAAGGTCATGTAAGTGAAGAATAGAAAAATTGAAGGCTAAAAAAGTAAAAGATAAAAGCATTACAAGACTATTTACCTTCACCTTAACCCTTCTCCTTGATAGTGCTGAATGGAATGCACCCTAGTTCCAATGGATTTACTCTCTTGATGAATATATGTGGGTTTCTCTCAAAACCAACATAACCTAGCTATAATGGAGGTAAATATGGAGGCAAAATAGTAGCATGAGTTTACTAGAAAAATATGTGATGATAATGGCTTGGATGAGGGTCTATTTATAGATTTTTGATATGAGGGATGAAGGGTAGATATTAAGAGGTGTAATGGATGGTTGAGATTGAGAGGTGGAGGATTAGGACAATCCTTATGTGAACAGTTGCTATTAGGAGGTGTAGTTTGAATCAGATGGTTGAGATGTAAAGTTACTTTGACTTTTGTGAAAGTCATTTATTATTTGTGGCAAGTGGATGAGGGTGAGGACAAGTGGGTGATAATTAATTAAATAATAAAATTATTTGATTAATTATGAGAGACATGTGATATGTGAGGATAAAAATTTATTTAATTAATTTGGCTAGAGGGATGACATGGATTAATTAATTAAATAAATATGATTTATTTAATTAAATTAGGTGATGTGGAAATGGATTAAATTAATTAAATAAAGATAATTTAATTAACTAATTTGGGAATTAGGATAAATGTTTCACAAAGTGACACAAGGTGATGTTGACAAGGGGATGTCTAGGTGATGGACAATTTCAGGTGTACATTTTGCCCCTCTTTGAGATGGTGTTATGAAGCAACATTATTTTAAAGAAAGATAAAACATAGTGCATGGTTGGATAGAAGAAGATGGTAGGATTAGGCATGATGATTCCCCATCCACTTGAAGTGAGAGTGGCAAGGAGGGATGATGTAGGGATGGTATGCCCCCTTAAGAGAATAGGCGGGTTAGAAGAACACAAGTATGCTCTCCAAATGGATGAAACAAATTGGTTAAGGAGATGGAGGAATGATAAGGGATGCATAAAATGGATGAATGATACGTTATGTTGTGTTGGGTGAGAAACCATATAGTTTGAAATAGCACTAAACATTATGCACCAAGGTACATAAAGACCATGGTGACAATGTGTCTTGTGCATAAAGGACTAACTCAAAAAAGATAAAAGGTCAAAAGAAAATATATTCCATTGGGCACCATGATATGGAAGACCATGATGTCATGGTGATATTATGTTGCAAGTACTAATACAAATGCAAGTAAAATGATAACACACATAAGAAAGCAAGAATGCATGCATAAATGATACAAAGATAAACAAGGTTGTTGCCCCTGTCAAGTTGCAAACCGATGATGGATTGATTAAATAGTGTTATTAGCCATGTGAATCAACACCAGGTGATGAGTGGAAGGTAGCACTCATCAAAACACACCCTAATGTTCCCTTTTTCAATTTCATGCACCACCTTATCTATTGATTGGACTATGAAAATTGTAAAACCTTTTTTAAATTATGTTAATTAAAGATGAAATACCAAAATTGTTGTTGTGATGAAAAGACTCATGTTTTGGATTTAAACTGACAAAACTATATAGAAATATCTTCTTTTTATTGCAGGTGTCTATCTATTAGGTGAGGAAAGGTTTTTGAAGACTTCAAAGATGTTCCTAACTATCTCCAGAGTTGAGCAAAATATACAGTGCAAAGAACTCCAATGTTTTGTAGAATGGTTGGAGGATCTCCAGAGCTAGATTATTAGGACTGTAAGGGTTTCTGATCATGAGACCTATATAGATATGTCCTAATGAGCTATCTGGTGATCTTTGTAGCTGTTATTAACTGCACAGAGTCTCCAGAGTAGCACAAAATCTTTGAAGTTGTTCACTGCCAGAATCTTTAGAGCTGCTGTAAAGCTCTAGAGTTTCGTATATGAAGGCCAAAGTTTTTGAAGAAGACAACTGCAGTAGCTCGTGTGAGATGAAGTACACTTGTCACTTGTTTTTTACATTTATTAGGGACTTCTAGTCATATGCTATTTTAAAGTTAATTTCTTTTTATCAGGACCTCTATGACATATTTTATCAAAAGACAAAACTCTAGATTTAAGGACACCTCCAGTGTCACTTAAGTCTCTTTGAAGTTCTGTATGGTTATATTTTGATATAGGTAGTTGCATGTTTAGTCTTTGGAATAAAGATCTTTTGTATCTAAAGTAGAACTGGGAGTAAAGTAATAAACTTTGGAGATATGATATCAACAACAATCTGATATATATTGTATGGAGGCAGTAGGATAGATATAGATAGTTTTTGATAGTCTCATATAATTGTAGAAACATATGCTTTTGTTGTTACTCTGATATACTCTATTTGGAAATATTAGATTAAAGGAAGGTGGTTCTTCTATTTGTGTGTTTTGAAATTTCTGCTTAGTCTTCAATTCTAAAGGTGTGGAGCAAGGGCCCACTCCCACTGATAGAAGGAAGGCTAGTATTGGTTTATTGCTTTCTTACGTTACTGCAGATTCTTTAATTTAGCTTTCCTACTTTCATAGAAGTAAATCAGAATCTTGTCAATTCTACTTCACTGTCTTTTCTAGTTTTGTAGTCAGATGAATCATTTCAGCATTGTATTGTTCCAATTCCTAGACTAGATTTCCTTCACAATAGTTAGTTAAAAGCATAAATTTAATTGAATAGGTAGGTTTCATTTCAGTAGATAGTTTAAGGACTGTTAATTACTAGTTTCTATTATAGACTGCCATGGACACAACCCTGGATTTGACAAATAAACATGATTAAATGCCAAGGTACACCAACCCTTGTCATTTTTGGCACCATTGCTAGGGAGATTTTGTGTTAATAGTAACTCTAGTTAGTAGTCCCAATTAGAGTTAGAATAATTCTACATGGTTAGAACTAGTGACCTAAGAGGTAGATATATCAAACACCACAACCACATTAGGAATAGGTGGAAGTAGTGGGGTAGGTCAAAATCTTATTGAGGAGGACGATCATTTAATTCCTACCTTGGAAATCACATAACAACCAAATATTCCCACAAGCCCTCAACACCTTAAACTCTCAAAATACATCCAAGAATTGTAGGATAGACACCAAACATATTTACTAAAAGGATCCACCTTCCAAGAGACTTTGCCTAAATTTTGGGAAGAAGAAATACCACAAGAAGATCCATTAACCATGAGGGACAATCATGACCAGCCAGATCCATTTCAAGATAATGCAAGGACTTTCTACTATCCCATAGTCCTCAATCTAGAGGAAAAATACACCTATGAAAAACATCTTCCCCTCAAATCTTCCAAAATTTAGGGGAATCCCTTCTGAGGATCTAGATTAGTTCATCTTTGAATTCAAAGTTTTATGTCAAACATATGACTATGGATCTGACAACCAAAAGCTAAAACTCTTCCCATCTACACTGAAGGATTATGCCATGAGATGGTTCATGGGATTGGCCCTTGATTCTATACACTCATGGGAGAAAATGGAAATAGAGTTCCTAGATAAATATGAGGACTACTTCAGAATCAATGACAAGAAAGAAGAATTGTTTAGAATTAAGCAAAAAGAAGAGGAGAGCTTAGAAGACTACTTGGATAGATTTGATTTTTCCCTTAGAAGGTATGGAAACCATATAGCAGTACATAATCTAGCCAAAACCTTATTCATAAGAGGGTTAGATAAGGAATCAAAGAAAGCATTAAATTTGATTGAAAGGGGAATATAAACAAGTTGGACATGCCCGCAATTGAGGAAATTTGTAGGAACTATTCAAGGACACAAGATGGAGTATGAGCACCAAGATCTCTCAAAGGGAAAGATGATATAGGGAAATTGATGGAAGAGTTTGCAAACTTAAAAATAGACATTCTAGTTCAACTGAATACCACTTTAGATAGGATTTAGGAAAAAAATAGAACCAATGAACCATTATCAATTTACTGCCCTAGGTGAATATATAAACACCTTTTGAGAGAATACCCCTTGGATAAATCTGAGATCCACCAGATTTGTGATAAAGACCACAAAACTTCTTAAATCAATATATTGGCCAAATGGGTACTTGAAAATGGTAAAAAATGTAGAAAATCATGTGAAAATCATTGGATTTAAGAGGTTGTTTATAAGGTGGCATTGACAATGAATTGTTTTTGACTGATCTATGGCTGCAAGTGGACATATCTTGATCCAAATTGATGGAAAATGATTGTTTATGATGAAATTGATGCTCTACATTGTGAATTGTAGGTCTTGGAGGACACAAGACCTTGTTGGAGCTGTCTTGGAAGGATGAACATACAACAGTACCCTGCTGACCCAGAGATGCAAAATCGACATTCTATCAACCAAATTGTTGTTACACATACAAGAGAAAGTTAGTATGATGTCCAAGATGATGGAGATGAGATACAGGAGTTGAAAGACATAGAAGATCATGCCAAATCACTATTGTTCTTGTAGATCCAGTCCAATGTCCAAGACATGCATATAGCTATTCTAGCAATCTAGGCATCAAGAATTAGTCCAGCAAGCATCCGATTGGATATACCTTCACTAAAAATGTGCCACATACTCCTCTTGATCCAGTCAACACTTGGAATCCTGTGAATCCACATCAGCTCAAGTTTTCAAGTGTCATGTGACTCTATTTTGGCTTTATTAGGCCTTGAGAATTGACTTTTCATCATATACAACTAAATAAGTATCCATTTTTTCTAGATTCAATGTATTTGCAAGATATATTTTGTCTTTTTCTCAAAGGACAAATGCAAATCCAAAAATGTAACAAATTGTTGTACTTCATTAAATGTCATGTAATCTGGACCATTGGTGTTGAGTAAATCTCCACCGTCCATTGAAAAACTCGGTATGGTGCCTTGTCTATAAAAGGGCCATCTTTTTTTCTCATTTGTAAGTAGGATTTGATAATGAATTGCTAAGACTTTGCCAAAATACAGTCAATACAAAGCAAGTTTTGCAGGTTGTTGGGAATTTGTGTTTATGTGTTGTCTTATTTTGGTCTTCATGGTTCATGTCAATCTGAAATTAGTTAATATTCAGTTGCATTTGTGATTAATAATTCATATATTTGATGGATTTTATGTCCATACTATTAATTGCTTACTGATTTATGTCATTGTGCATGGTTATTATGGGCATAGTTTATGATATTAGTTCGATTGTATGATTTCATTGAGTTGCGCTAGCGATTGGGTGTTTGATGAACCCTCTACAATTTGAAAATCATTTGCATTTCCTTAGAAGATTGCACAACCTCTGTGGTATTGTGGGCTACCTAGTTAAATAGGGATTTGTTTATTACCAGGAATCTGTCTATCTAGTTGTTGATCATTTCTGTAATTGTCTATAGGATCTCTTATCCATTCTCTCTCTCCCTTTTCCTTTTGCATTTATTTACATAAAGTTTGGTGGATTTAGGGTTTGAGCAGCATTGCATTGATTATCTGCTGATAAATTTTGGACTTCGTTGTCTACATCACATTGGGTTTCTACACTTATATTGCAGTCATATCATACAAACCCTATCATCATATGTAAGTCCCCTTGTTGGCACAGCTAGACATACCACTGAGTCATTCCATGCAGAGCTAAGACCTAGTTGTATTATACTTGGGGTAGTCCTATCTTGGATAGGATACCTTTTTCAAGAGAGGTGTGATCCCAACAATCATACCAGCATTGTTGTGTGCTAAAAACACCATCAACACAAATGATCTAAATTTTGGATATGATGTGCATGGAGATCTCTAGATGCTAAGTCCAGCTCCACAAGGTTTGAAATGAAACTATGGTAGAATATAGAACAAAATACTGAAACTGCTTCTAACTGAACTGGAAAATGAAAGAAAACAAAATGAAATGCAAATTTTTTTTGTTGATGCAAGATTACTCTTGAACTAGGGATGCTCCTGCATCAGGACTATTGCAAGATCAAGCATCTACTGATATACCAAGGGTTGCAGGATGGCTCGAGTTCTTGGAGAAATTTGAAGGGTACAATAAATACATTGTGGAGGAGTTCCTTTCTAACCTATAGAACAACAAAACACAAGTAAGAGGGATCACCATTCCCATCTCTACATCCATCATCAGTAGGCTCTCTGGACTACTAGAAGAAGGTGAGAGGTTCTACCACCTAAAAACCCTATATATTGATTTGATAAAAGCTTTCTCCATAGAAAATGAAGTTGCAATACAAACACACACTAATAATGGAGAAGTAAAAGGAATTGTCAAAAACACCCTTCCTCATCCATGGTAGTCCTTGGCCATGTGGTTAATGAAATATTTCACCTATGATGGCCAGTTCTCCCTCATATTTGGGCCCATTATGAAAATGTTGCTTTTTCTAAGGCATGGCCACACACACCCTAAACATAGAATAAATTTACCCAACTTCCTATTTTCTACAATTACCTCATTAACAGAAAAGTATCAACAAGGGAAGGGTCAACTTAAACAACATGGACTTATATACCTCATCGTCAAGCATCATTTCATCTCCAAGAGGGGAGGAGAGGCCATATGGAAAACCTTTCTAGATAACACTCATAAGGTCAAGAAAAAGAGAGAAGATAGTAGTAGAGTCACTCTCTACCACTCAAGAAGTAGAGGAGGATAGGCCAGCTCCATCCACTTCTTCCCCATATGCTGAGAAGAAGAAAAATGGTAAGAAAATTCTAGGAGAATCATCTACTTTACCAGAACATGAAGAAGACATACCCAAGGAGGCATCCCCCAAAATACCCCACAAAACAAAACACAAATTGACATTGGTTGAGGAATCCACCCCAGCATAGAAGATGAGGGGTGTTATAAGTTCTCCCCAGATTCCAGAAGGGGTAGGTGAAGAGGAAAAAACATAGGAGCCTGTAGAGATTTCCCAAGCCTCAAAAGAATAAGAAGAAGAATGAGGACCTAACAAGTGAAAAAACTCCTCCCATTTTGAGAAGTTACAAAAGAGGAAGGGTAACTAAGGAGAGCAATCTAAAGACCCGTGTTCCACAAACTTCCAAGGCACTTGAGGTTGCACCTACTGAACCTCAAACAATTTCTTTAGTTTCAAAAGTGGAAACACAAGCACTAAAGACACAAGAGTAGCAAGTGCCCCAGATAAATTGAAGTACTTGTTATCTTCCAGGCCTCAATGACCCCTCCTAAAGATCAAGCTGGGCCATCACATGCCCAACAGTCTATTGAATAAATAGAAATAGAAGAAAAGAGGGAATCTAGTTATATGGAAGAGGCAGAGAGGGAAGAAGAGCAAAGATGTTTTGAGGAGCAGAGAGATATTGGAGTACAGGAGACATAAATGATAGAGGGGTTGGAAAAAAGAATCTTTTCCCATCCTTCTGATTAGGAGGATATTGAAATCTCCAAAGAACAAAAACTAATGGAGGAAATTGATAACTTGAAGAGACAATTATGGGGTAAACAACTGATCATTACAGACCTTAAAAAGGTCATGCAAGAAAAAGAATCAACAAAGGACTAGGAAATCAATGACCCAAATGAACAAATGGAGAGGAAAGAAAAGGTCATTGAGGAAAAAAGAACTGAGATTCAGAAGAAGGATATAGAGATAATACAGAGAGACATTCTCATCTCTAATGTTTTCAAAGATAGGGATAACAGTATAACCTTAATCTCAGCCCTAATTGAGAAACTGCACACTCAGGCCTAGGAGTTGACAAAGGCCAACAACAAAGTTGATGACTAGGTAGAGTTGATTAAAGAGTTGGTTGTTCCAGTACCAACAATTGATCAAGGCACACAAACTAAGATCTCCCTGAGGATATTTCAGTTGGATATCCCTAGGACATTGATGAATTGGGAAAGGAGGTGTCAAGAGTTGTCTGGTACAACTTTCATGCTCTGACTACAAAGAGAAGTCTCTGTGATGAATGACAAAGTAAAAACCTTAGAAGAAAAGGTAATGATAGTAGCCAATCATTCTTTAGAGATTCTCTCATGTAGGCCACTTAGTGGTAGTTATGTAGTGTTCTTAAAAAGAATGGGTCCTTCAAAGGAAACTCTCATTGGTCCTCTCTGACCTCACCGAGACCATAAAGTATGGGAATGATTTCCTTAGGGTGTATATGCAGAGTAGTGATGAGGATAAAAACTTCCTTTGTGAATTGTTTTTGCATAATTTCTTTATTTAAGACCATACATTCTTTATCAATCTTTTTGTATGAGAATGCCAATTAAGGGCATTCATGTCTTTAATGAAAAATCACCAAATTTGGAGTGAGAGAATGGAGGCATATACAGAAAAAGTGACAAAAATAGGCCTATTACTCCTAAGGGACTATCCAAATCCAAAGGCTTTTGAAATTCATTTTAGGTTAGCAATCTATTCTCCCAGAGCCAAAATATTGCCCCTATATTAGCAACATCTACAAGAATGTGTTATAGAGTTTGGTCTATTCATGCACACTATGGAATACCTTAACTTAGGATCAGAAAATGAGAGACCTAATATCTCTATCTAACCTCAAATGGTTCATGAGGAAGGCAAGGGTTTTGGTCAAAATGATAGATAACTATAAACAAGTATGGATAGGGGGCGCTTTAGGCCACCCTTAATCATTGAGCTCCTCACCATGTGGGCTGAACAACTAGAAGATACAAGGTTTTAGGTATGGATAAAGTAGATTTACTAATTCAGAGGAAATTTGATACCAAAACAATAACTTTGATAACCTATGAACATGAATACAACATCTCATATAGGTTGTACAAGCTTAATAAATATAGTCTTTGAATAGTGTACAAGGACTTGCAAATCCTCAATCTCTGGGGGGATGATGAGTGGCAGGTAGCACTCATCAAAACACACCCTTATGTTCCCTTTTTTCCATTTCATGCACCATCTTATCTATTGATTGCATTATGAAAACTATAAAACCTTGTTTGAATTATGTTAATTAAAATGAAATACCAAAGTTGTGATGAAAGACTCATGTTTTGGATTTAAACTAACAAAACTATGTAGAAATGTCTTCTTTTTATCAGAGGTGTCTATCTATCAGGTGAGGAAAGAATTTTGAAACTTTGGGGATGTTCCTAACTATCTCCAGAGCTGAGAAAAAGATACAGTGCAAAGAACTCTGACATTTTGTAGAATGGTTAGAGGATCTTTGGAGCTGGATTATTAGGATAGTAAGGGTTGCCGATCACAAGACCTCTAGATTTGTGTCCTAATGAACTATCTGGTGATCTCTGGAGCTTTTGTTAACTGCACAGAGTCTCTGGAGTAGCACTGAATCTCTAGAGTTGTTGTAAAGCTCTAGAGTTTTGTATATGAAGGCCATATTTTTTTAAGAAGACAACTCCAGTAGCTCGTGGGAGATGAAGGACACCTGTCAATTGATTTTTGCATGAATTAGGGACTTCTAGTCATATGTTGTTTTAAAGTTAATTCCTTTTTATTAGAGCCTCTATGACCTGTTTTATAAAAATCAAAACTCTATTGAAATGCACTAGACAACTGAGAGGGGGGAATGAATTAGTTGTCCCAAAAACTCAAACACTTCTACACTTAAACATTAATCACTTATCCACACTTATTATGATTAAACAAAGAATGCATGAAATCAGAAACTTAAATATAGATTCAACATTAAACATAAGAGACACCAGATTTTTATGTAGAAAACCCCAAGGTGGGGAAAAACCACAGAGAGGATTAGCTCTCAAAATATATTGCAATCTTTGAAAAATAATGTTCAAGCTTGGTAACTCCACGAGCCCAGAACATATTGGCTCACTGCCATGAAGTGCAACTAAGTTTAGCAGGCTCATTACCTCAACCCTAAACCTAGAAAGTTTACAATAAGTGATGTTAAACCATGAGTGCTATTAAACCCTACTGGTGGTTCACTGCCAAAATCACCATCTTCTTCATGTTTGACATTAAGACATTGAAGTACAATAGTTCCTCTACTCTGTTCTACCCTACTCTGCCTTATTTGCTCACCCTTTTCCTTATCTTCCCATTTTCGCACAAGGACACATTTTCCATGACTCAATTACAAGTATTTATACACTTCATCAACCTTGGAATGATCATCAAGATTTGCATTACAATCATCAACCATTAGAACAATCTCCAAGGTTGACATTACAAACATTTTACAAAATAGGTCTTGACCTAATACAAAATTATGCTAAGGATTTGTAGTATAGATGTATGTGGATCACACCATGCCTTAGCTGGGACTCAAACATGATCTTCCACACCATAACATGCTTCCCTAATCTTCAAGGGATCTCTACAATTACTAGAATTAACCAAGTTAGCTAAAATTGGTTGTACGCTATGTTATCTGGAAATAATCTTCAAACACAATCTCATTTCCTTAACACGGACCAATGTAAAGGTAGGAACATGATCAAGAGGAATCCACAAGCACATTGAAATCATCAGGAGCAACTACACAAACACAAACCACTTTATTCATGAGATTCTTCACACCAGAGCACATGAACTTCACTATCTTCAACCATCATAAAAGAAAGATAGCTTGCAGACCACCAAAACATGAACCATTGCAATTGTAGGCACTTATCATCATAACATACTTCCCTTTAGAACCACAGAGTAAAACACTTTAATGCGGAGAAAAATACTTTCTCCCTGTCACCAGAGAATAATTAGAGAAAGCAAGTTTTATTCTGGTGAATGCAACTCTCTCAATTGTTCACACCGGAGGCTCAAACATAGGATTTAGCATCTTCAGACATCCCTTTAAATAACTTCCAATCTGCACACCAAGATCTTCAAGAAACAAGAAATGTGGAGTATTATACCAGACTATTCTTCAACATACAACTCACTGTCTATACTGCACTTCACTGTAACTCACTTGTTTCTTCCGGAGAGGCCAATTTTCTCAATATCCTCAACATACAAAGCTTCTAAACAAGTAATAGAATAGGACATAGTTGACACCAATGATAACAAAGATATGTTGACATCAATGACAATACTGATTAGGCACATACTTGCAACAAACTCTAGGTTTAAGGACACCTCTAGTGTCACTTAAGTCTCTTTTAAGTTCTACATGGTTATATTTTGATATAGGTAGTTGCATGTTTAGTCTTTGGAATGAAGATGTTTTGTATCTAAAGTAGAAGTGGGAGTAAACTAATAAATTTTGAAGATATGATATCAACAATCTAATATATATTGTATAAAGGCAGTAGGATAGATATAGATAGTTTTTGATATTCTCATATAGTTGCAAAAACATATACTTTTGTTGTTACTCTGATATACTCTATTTGGAAATACTGGATTAAAGGAAGGCGATTCTTCTATTTGTGTGTGTAGACACCTAAAAATATCTTCACTGACTAACCATCTCCTGACATCATGCAATTAATTAATTTAATTTAATTTAATTAATTACACCTTCCAACACCTGATCATCCACCTTCCCTTCATCATTTCATCTTTTAAATTGAATTAATTTAATTAATTCAATGGTTACACTTACTAACATTAGCTCAATTAATTAAATAAATATGTAAATATTTATTTGGTTAATTTCACCATTTCCATAAACCTAATTAAATTAGATAAATTATGTTTATCTAGTTAATTCAGCCTACTAATTAGCCTATCCCTAACCTAGTTGATTAAATACCTATTATTTAATTATCTACCCTAGCCTACATGACCCCTAGACCTAAGATTAATTAAATGAACCCATATTTAATTAATCTTAACTCCTAATTAATCCATTCACTAATTTACTACAGCCATATTAATTAAACTAATCCCCTTGATTAGTTTGGTCAAACCCCACTTAACATTCATCCCCACATACCCCAAATAAAAAATTAGTCTTTATTCCACATAAGGCAATTTTTTTATTCTAATTTGTCCTACAAACCAATTAATGAGTTCTTACACACCTAACTTGTCATAATTCACATTTAATAGAACTCTTCCCCAAAAGAATTAAATATTCATTTCTAATCCTCACCTCTTCCCCAAAAGAATTAAAAATTCCTTTTAATCCATCTCATCTGACTTCATTAATACACACCCCTTCCCAAGGTGAATTAAAAATTCACTTTTATTCTCATCCCTCCATTGTTTTTGATCAAATCTAAGCCCTGCATCTCACATTCATCCTCATCCATTGATCTCTACTTTCAATTTCAACCATTGGATCAAATCTCCCTCCAAAATACCTATAAATACAACCTCTCCCAAGCCATTTTATCATCGAAGCTTAGTGTATTGTTATCATGCCAAAATCTCTCCATCATTTCATCTAGAGCTAGGATTTTAGTGACTTGCATATGCATTTGAGGGTATTTCACATTGAATCCATGGGTAAAGCTAGAGAGTAAGGGTGCACTCTCTCAACCTTATCAAGGAGGAGGATCACTTGTGAGGAATAAACTTGTGTTTTCATGCATTTAGTTTATGTTTTTAACTTCACTTGTTTTCCTTGAGCTCATTTGGCATGCCCGGTGGGACCCCATGGTCTAAAACTACTAATGTTGTTTGAGTTTTTGTGAAAAAGACACATTTTGTAGGCTTCTGGTGCTAAGACCTCTCAGTTTGGCACTATTTGTTCATGCATTGGCGCCATTAGACTCTATTTTTGCACCATCTCTCTATGACAACCCACTAATCTTTTGTGCTTGAACATTTGTCTTAATGTCCTTTTAGGGGTTTTTAGTGGGTTTTAGGGGTTTATTCTCTCTATTTTTAGCAGACTAACACAGAGACAAGGTGACATAATGCTTAAATTTTTATAGAGGTGCATGTAAAGGTTTTTTTATATAACCCTAACATATTCTGGCTTACATTTGACTTGTTTTACACATGCAACCTTGTTTTTTTGGATGATACTTGGTAGAGAAGGAGATTCTAACCTGATTTGAGTTGATATTTTTGAAACTAATGGGCTTTTGAGCAGGTTTTAGGAAAGTTGTTGCGCTTTGCGCTATCCATGCCCAGTTTGGGGCTATCGAGTCAAGTGAAAATGGTAAGAATAGGTATAAATATGCTTTGACGCCATTTGCCAACATTTTGATGCCATTTCAATACATTTCAATGCTATTTGAAACATTGGTGCCATTTAACTAATCTGTAGCGCTATTTCTTTTTTTTGCTCATTGTTGAATTTTTAACCTACTTACTATCTCTGTAGCGCCATTTATCTAGATTTTAACACTATTTCTCATATTCTTGGCTCCATTACTGTCTATTTTGGTGCTATTTTCTGGGCTAACTTTGGAGTCCATGTGGGTGTTTGATAGGGTTTTGCAGGGAAAAAGAACATTTGTCCAAGACTAAACATCCAACTACTAACATTTCCTTGCAAGGTTTTTGTTAGCTTAGAAACATTTACTTTGGTGCACTAAAACAAACTTTTGGTGTTTAGCTTAGAAAGCATTTCAATTTGGTGTATTTAAAATAAACCTTGTTTGCACAAACGTAGGAACACTTTGATTTGGGTACTAAAAAAGAACTTAGAATTGTTTGAAGTGTTTGGTGTGTTATCATGTTGTGTTAGTAGATCCCAAGTGATAGAATCAAAGTATCCTCTCCCCTCACCTTCATAAGGATCTTGGGTGAAGAGAAATGGTTTTATTATCTTCTTTTTCATTTTCTTAGAGAGGCATGCCTTGGTGGGAAAAGAGGTACTCACCCCAAGGGAATGAACTCAAGTGGTGCTTTCGTTCGGTCTACTATATAAAAAAAAGATAAGGTCAAAGCCAAGTCTAACCAATATTAGCGCTTACTGTCTAGTGCTAGTTTGAACGGAGGCATACCTTGTGTATGTAAGACTCCTAGTATGACTAGTTAAAGCCTTAAGTGGCTTGCTAGATGCTCATAATGTGTCGGTCCCTTGAATATCCCCCACTAAATACCTTTGGTTAGAAGGCCACCCCTTTTTGACCTTGTGGTAGTTTATTCAAGGCAAGAAGACACATAATCCTCTCAAGATTCTCACCATATGGCTCCCTTGAGATGAGATGGGAATCCTCAGCTTAGCATAAGCTATACGTAGCTTTCTGGGGAAAGGGTGATTGCGTCATCCTTCCAGTGTAGGAGGCCCCTATCCATCCTCTCTCAAAAGACAATATAGTGTGCACACCCATCCTAGGTGTGTTGACATTTGCGTCAAAGATTCCAAGTTGTGGGCTTGATAAACCACCATTCACCTTGACCTTAGGTAGAATAAGCATTGTCTTCAAGTGTTTTGCAATTGTGTTTATACCCATGGAAATTTGGGCCATGAGGGGCTTCTTGAACATACACATCATGCTTGAACTTCCTGTCCAAACCTTTGGACATTGTATTTTCTTGTTTGGAGTGTTTGTATTGCTTGCTAAGGAATTATCATTGACATTATCTGAAGCCACCTACATCATTGAACCGTTGAAACATTTGATACCTCCAAATCAATCATTTGACCTCCAAAATCCAAAAGTTTGAGACCAAAATTTTCCAAATACCTAAACAATATCCATAACACTATCACCCTTTGGCGCCAAAACTTCTCTGTTTGGTGCCTAAAAATTAATTTGTAACGCCATTATTCTCTAACACCTTAATTCACTATTTTGGCACCATTTTTCAAATCTCTGGTGCCATTACCCTCTATTTTGGTGCCTTATCCCTAGAATTTGGTACCATATGGAGATCAAAATTCACACGTGTCTAAAAAATTATTTCAAAATCCTTGAGTCTTGCTTAATCATAACCTGTGGTCATCTTGTCAAAATCCATCAAAACCTTAATTCATCTTTGACCCTAGCCCACAACCATTTTCCCCAAAATTCATCCATACACCTCCATTGTGACCTTAGAGAAAAAATCATTTTGACTATTGGACCCTTCATCTCATAAATCACTAGGCCTCACCATAATCCATCTTTTCCATCTTCATAGCATCCAACCTAACTTTACATTTTGATTTTCATTTTTTGGACCTTCACTTCATCCCTTCCAAATTTCATTCTAAATCCAACATTTTCTAACCTTATCCTATCCATCAAATCCAAAATCAAATCATTCAACATCCCAAAACATCAACCAACATCCAAATCAACCTTTGAGCAAAAAATTAAATATAGATCTTATCATCCTTTTAACATCTAATTTTTCTTATTGGTCATTAGTCTACCTACAAGTAAAATAATCATCCTCCTTTTTCCTAAGGTCATAAATCTACCTTAAGTAAAAGAAACATCCATATTGTAACCCAAAGATCTAGACTTATTTAAGTTCACCATTGATTTGAACATCCTCCCAAATATCATCAAATCATCCAAAACATCCAAATCACCTAAGGTTTTCTTTAGTTGATTATCATCCAAAATCTATCTAAGGTTTCCCTTGGTTGATTGTTATCCAAACCATCCTAGAACAATCTTAATCACATCATCACTCCCCCTTTTTTTCATATTGCTTCATCCACTTCCACCTTCTCCTTTGGTCCAAAACTTTTGACAATCAAATCACCCATTTATCTTTAAGGTCCTAACCTCCAAGGGTTTTTATCCATACACACCATCCTTAGGTTTAGAACTTTTGAGATCTTGTTCTCTAAGGCTAAGAACCTATATCATCACTATTCACCTCTCATAACATCTCCATCACCACCTATCTTTGGGTCCAATAATTTAAATCTATTCGCTAAGGTCTCGATCTTCTTCCACCCAACCGAATCCATACCCTAAAACCATTGCATGCCCATGACAAGATCCCAAGCTAAGAAAAACAAGGACATGGAACCTTTTAGGAATACCTTTGGCATGGGAATGCCTCCAATCGACCAAAATAATGTCCCTATAGTTCAACAACTACCATCAGTTGATGTCAATACTATGTTAAATCCCTTTCCCATCCAACCACAAGCACCCTCATCTAACACCAACAATATAGATCAAGATGTCCTAGATTTCACACAAGATGCCGATTCCATGGATATAATTGATAGAGTCCTAAAGTTAGACCCCAATAGATATCTTGATTTTCTCCTCAAAAATGGTGCCACCATACCTAGCATCACCACATCATCCCAACCATCCACATCCCATACCATCTCTAACACATACCAAGCTTCAAACATCACTACATCCATAATTATTACAAACTCTAATATTACCACATCCACAATCCCCACAAACACATCCACTACACCAAATATCTCGACCATGTCAACACCCACCATCACCACATCTACACCACAAATAACCCTAAATATTCCCAACAACACCACACACCCAAGCACTTCCATAAGTGTCCTCCAACTTGATGCTAACACCATAGATTTCATAACCCACTTATTCTCACAACCACCCCATAACACATCCAACACTAACCCATGTAAAAACCCTTCATCCAATTTCACGTATGCACCTATCACATCCTCCACCCAAAACACGCAACAAAATACTAACCAAAGTCAACAAATCCCAACACATGTCCTACAACAACTCCTCGCACACCAACAACACCTCGCTCTCCAAAATCAAATCGCCCAAAACCAAACCTTACAACATCAAAATCCACCCCAAAATCAAATTCCACCTTTCCTCCAACAACTAATGCAAAATCAACAAACCTATGTTCCACAACCACCACCACAAGATTTATCTAGCATTGTCCAAACATTAATCTAAAAGGTTGACGACATGCAACATGAAAACAAGAGAAAACAATATTCTTTCAAGGATATTTTTGCATATCCATTTGATAGAACATTATAGATGCCTCCCTTTCCCAAAAAAATTGAAACACCCAAATTTGATAAATACAAAGGAAAGGGGGACCCTAGGGAACACCTTAGGGAGTTCTACATAGATTTCTTAGAGGTCTCATATGATGATACCTATTTGATGAGACTATTTCCTAGAAGCCTCGGTGGTCAAGCCACTGAATGGTTCGCTCATCTTCCTCTCGGCATTAAGACATTCCATGAGCTTGTGGAGAATTTTGTGAACCATTTCTCCTATAACTTTGAGCATGAAATATCAATGACCAACCTATGCAACACAAAACAAAAGAGTAGAGAGTACTTTGCCACCTTTTTGCAAAGATGGAGAGGCTTAGCAAGCAAACTGCCATGGCCTATTCCGGAGAAACAACTTGTAACCATGTTTGTGGTGAACCTTGACCAAGAAATGGGGTTCCATATACAAATACAATGCACATCAACCTTTGAGGAGGTTATCAACAAAGGAACCACAATTGAAAGAGCCCTCATCACTAAGGGCTCCATAAAACTTTACACCAACGATAACAAAAACAACAATAACAACAACCTCACCAATAACAACACAAACAACAATGCACCATTAAATGACAAACCCCGCTTTTGGGGAAAGAACAAGAACACTCTCAATGATGGTGTCACTTATGTGAAAGCCATTCAAAATGTGCAAAATCCAACCCCACCAAGCACATCCACAACAAATAATGTCAATGTCCCTCAAGGACTGCCGAAACAAAACAATAATCCTAAGATAAAATTCACACCCTTAGGAAAGCCTATTAAAAATCTTTTGAACAACCTTGTGAAGGCAGATTTAATCACCTTTCCTCCTATTAGACCTTATGATGAGAATCAATTTAAACCCTCTTGGTTGGATGAGAACACCTTTTGTGAATACCATCGCGTGAAAGGGCACAAAACGTCTAACTACATGAGGCTAAAACATTGCATACAAGACCTTAGTGATAGGGGTGACATAACCATTGATGACCTACCAAGAACAATCACCAAATGCTAACTTAGGAGCATATAAGGATCCCCTTCCTGACCATAATAAAGGAAAAGCATCCTCTTCCAATCAAGCATACAATGTCATACTGCCTCCCTCTTCTTTCAACTCCATCATGGGATGGATAGAAGATTCTTCCAATCACATCAATACTATCACTATTAGAGTCGAAACCCCAAATTGCATTGTCACTAGTCATCACGGCCGCATCTCTATCCGTGGGGCTCCCACCAATGATCAGCCTTCCACATCTGCACCTACCAATCCACCTTCCTCTCACAAGGACAACCTCTTTGACCACCTCAGGAAAACCCCCGCACAAATCTCCATTCTTGAGTTGCTCCACACGTCTCCCCTCCATAAGAAAGTCCTTGACAAATCCTTAATGGAGACACAAGTACCTACCAATTTGAATGTTGACTAGTTCCAACCATGGTAGGCCACATTGCCTCACCACACCATCTCACCTTATCCAAAAAGGATCTTCCTGCCTCTGACAACCTACATAATGAAGCCCTACACATTGAAGTCTGCATCCACAAGCACACCATTGAATGAATCTTAATAGATGGTGATTCCAGCCTAAATCTTTGCAGTCTAAAATTATTATAACATTTGGGATACTCTGATGTAGTTGTGGATACTAGTGAATGTATAACCTATTGGTGCTTAAATATGTATATGCAAGCACCTTCCCAAAAAATCCAAAAGTTCTAAGTCCTTGGGCCTCCTCAGCATTTTTCAACTTCAACATCATTTTTTCCTTCGAGGAGGTCATCATCATCATATTTCTGGTTATCACCCTAATGTTGCTTGTGAGGATCATCATATTTTTTGCCAACCTAATCTTCTTCCTAGCGAGTGATATTTTAATATCAGGTGATCTTTAAGATCATCCTGATGTTGTTATTGCAAAGTTCCAAGTATGACCCAATCTTCTGCAGGGTCATCATATTTGAACATCGGGTGATCTTGGTTAAGATCATCCTGATGTTACTTTATCACTTCATGTTCTTTCATCACCCGATGCTGCTAACGTCATATTCTTGTCAGGGTGATATCCACTTGTCTAATCAGCTTCATCATATTCCAAGGAAGGGGGTGATATTTTCAAGTATCATATTCATACATCACCCCGATCTTACAACGGAGCTACAGTGCACCCTGATATTTCTGTGGGGGGTGATATCTAAAATATTGGGTGATCTTACGAATATCACCCCGGTGCCAATATGATGATGACATCATCTGGATATGAGGAGGTGCGCGGTATGTAGAATGTGATGGTGATGTCATCAAGATGTTCATCGGTGTGATGTGTGGCGTCGACATGGCCGGAGGAGGTCGCTCTGATGGTTGGGGTCTGGCTGATGAGGTGTTTCTAAGGTGTCCATAGGTGTGACAAGGCATATCAGTGAAGGAATTTTTGAGTGCGCCGATGGTTTGGGTCTGGCCGAAGACCAAGCAAAGGGTGTCGGCATTGGCGTGATCAATGTGGTCGGCGGAACTATTTTCTGTTGCTCCGACAGCACGGGTCACACCGATGGATTCTTGGCATCGACAGGAGTTAGGGCGATGGGCTGCTAGTGGATGGCTCGTTGGTCGCACAAGGTAAAATGCGCGACAATATGTTTGCATGCAGCGTGGTGTATAAAGTGCTAAAAGGGTCTCCGCGTGGTGCATGTGGGATAAATGATTCCCACATGATTTGAAATATTAGGATGATATATCTTAGCGGGAAAGTTTCAGGAGTGCACAGTTAACTATTTTTCCCAAGGCCACGAGTAGGTGGACATTAATGGCAGATGTTACAGAGGTACGGGCGGTGGCGTGGACAGATCAACCACTTGTCTGAAGATGTAGATCCCCAAAATAGTGGCGCAGGGCTTGAGGCCACTTCCTGTCTCCTCCTCCCCCTACTGCATTAAATGTTTGAGCACCAATCTGATGATGCATTATATCTGGCAGATATTTTGATGTGCCATGGTACTGAAAGGTTGAGCACACCCTCTTGCTATAAAAGGCAAACTGTGCTACTCATTGAGGGTTGGTTGTTGAAGGCCTGGGGCATTTTTGTGTAAATAATGAAGAACAGGGCATGATCTTGGTTGGTCTATCTCTTTGGAGTTTATTAGTTGCATGATGAATGTATTTTGCACATATGTTAAGTTTCATTGTTGTTTTCTATGAAAAATGCTGTAATGCATGTGTTTACCTGTCTATCTCCTTTGCTGCATAGCATTCTTCTTCTGAATCTGGTTGCTAAGGGTTTCGTAGATTCTAGGGTATAGATTTCTATGCTGCATGCTTGATCTGTAACTTCCATTCAAGGAGTGGATTAAACTATTTTAAGTCAATGTATGGAGAAGAATGTATGTCAATTGGGATGTTTGTAAGTATAGGCAGCTAAATACCCATTCTTGGGTGATGTTTGTAAGGCAAACATCAGCTCCAACCCCATGAAACTTGAATGCCAGTTGCAAACCATCTCTTGTATACATCTAGTTGACTCCTTGCCCTGAGATAGGCACCGGTCTGCTTCTGGGTTAGTAGTTATGATCCACATCCCCCTTGTCTTGCATCCAAACATCACTTCCAACCTTTCCATAATTTCAACCTATTAGCTGTAGGAGTAGGATTAGGAACCCCCTGCATGCTCTCATACCCACCAGACAAATATGTCCAAGAATGTTGCCAACCTTGTGATCTACCATGCAGATCTTGGTCCAAACATGAGAGTATTCTACCTATTGCTATCAAGCTAAATCTATCAGTCATTGAGCAAGTCAAGGTCACATCTTTAGTTATAGGGACACCCCCTTGGTGCGGTAGAACCAGAAGTGAAAGGGAGGAGCTCACACAACCTCCTGTATTAGTTGGCTGAATCTACCCGTACATTAGAACTGGCAAACCCTAATGCTGATTTAGAAGAAAAACCAACATAACCATCAAAGGATATGATGACATTGAGAGATTGTCCAAAGGCACCATCAAGCTTCCTATCCAAGTAGGACCAAAAATCTTGAAGACCAAATGTCAGGTGCTTGATCTTGATCTTCCCTATAATATTCTTCTCGGCCAACCATGGATTCATGCCATGCAAGCCTTCTTGTCCACCTTCCATCAATGCTTGAAGTTCCCTTAACAGCACAGAAGTTACCATCTATGCTGACCCCCATCCTTTCCAATATTGTAGTTTCTTGGAAGGACACAACCGCACTTTCTACCCTTACAACAATGCCACCAAGAAATCCACCTCACAAATCAACCCTGCATCATCCGCTTCATACATTGATCCCTCCAACATCACAACTACATCACAAACATCCCCTCCACCTGAAGTCAAGATCAAGTTAAACGACATGGGATGTGGTGAATATGACCTACACAACACCTTTTGTGTGGGACTATCGCTATCTCCTAAAACATTTGGTGCTCCTAGGGAAGAAGAAGTCTTTGCAGTGATCATCAAGTGCAAGCCATCTCCTACCTTCGAGATGAAGCATCTCCTTGACCAAGATGTTCTTGAAGATGTATCTTCGTGGTTATACAAAGAAGAGGAAGTAGATAAAGATGCTCCTACTATCCCAATTGAGATCTATGGGAAGGGTCTCAAAATTGTCAAATACATGGGCTAAAAAGGACAAGGTGGTATAGGCCTTCATGAGCAGGGGATTGTGGAATCCCTCCAAGAAACAAGAAATCCACATCTTCATGGGTTAGGGTATGGGAAACAAGAGTCTACCCCCACTAAGGATGAATGTATCTTAAGTGAGGTTGCTAAGACCTTCCCCGCAGTCGACAACATCAATGAAGAAGACCATCAAGACTCCTTTAGTGACTTCACCAAATTCTTCAAATCCTCCATATGTACCATCTACACCTTAACCACCATGCCATCCTCTGCCAATGACTTGCCTCTTGTTTACCCCCAACTCATAGATTGGGATCAACAAGGACCTCCCATCCTTCATGTTGCACAGAACGATGAAGCAATAGCTAAGATGATGGGGGTCAGAGATCACTTTCCCCTAGGAGACCACAAGACCTTATATATCATGGAAATCAACATATCTACATACTTCAAGGAGACAACCCAAGCTCTTAGTTGCAAAAACATAAAAATAAAAGTAACATCCCCTAGTGAAAATCACTTTGTGGCACTTTTGGATGAAGAAAAAATCAAAATAAAGGACGTATCACCTAGTGAAAACCTCTATGAGGCACTAAGAGATGGGAGTGTGGGCCTTCCTAAAGTATTTGAATTATATCAAGAAAGGTCACCTATCCTAATTAAAGCATCGCAGGAAATGAATCTTGGAATAGAAGAAGCACTAAAATTCACATTCAGAGCCGAGTCCCTCACAACAAAGGAACAAGAGAATTTCTTAGCCTTTTTTCAAATAGAGAAGCCATAACTTCACATGGACCTATGCTGACATGTCGAGGCTAGATCATCTCCTAGTTGTTCATCACCTTGCGGTACTTTCTGATGCAAAACCAGTGAAGCAAAAGATAAGGAAGATGAAACCCCAAATAGTGCTCCTTGTCAAGGCAGAGCTTAAGAAACTCCTAGATGTGGGGTTCATCTACCCTATAGATTACACTAAGTGGGATCCAATATTGTACCAGTAGCCAAAGTCACTGGGGGCATCTGGTGCTGCACCAATTTTAGAGACCTCAATAAGGATTGCCTTAAGGATGAATTTCTGCTACCAAACATCAACATCATAGTAGATCTTACCACTAGTCATGAGATGTTGTCTTTGATGGAAGGTTTTTCAGGGTACAATCAAATTAGGATTGTAGATGAAGACCAACATAAAACATCCTTTATATGTCACTTTGTGGGGGATATACTGATGGGTTGTGATGCCTTTTGGCTTGAAGAATGCAGGTGCTACATATCATAGGGTGATGACAGTCATCTTCCATGATCTCTTCCATAGCATAATGGAAGACTATGTTAATGATCTATTGGGAAAATCTAAAACTAGAGAAGAACACTTAAATGTGTTGGCTAAGATTTTTGACAGGCTAGAGCAATACAACGTGTGGTTGAATCCAAAGAAATATGTCTTCGGGGTCACTTCTGGAAAGCTTCTAGGATACATTATGTCAAGAAGAGGAATTGAAGTGGATCCTGTCAAAGTCAAGGCTATAGTAGAGATGCCTCCACCCAAGACACTTAAGCAACTTCAAAGCCTACAAGGAAAACTACAATCCATCTGCCGCTTTATAGCACATCTTGCCAACAAGTGCCAGAATGCTTTTGAACAGCTGAAGGAATATCTTCCTAACCCACCTGTCCTCATTCCATCAAAACAAGGGGAACCCCTCCTTCTGTACATTTCAACAACAAAAACAACAATAGGGGCCTTATTAGCACAACATGATGAGCAAGGAAAAGAAAGAGCTATATGTTACATTAGTTGCACCTCGATGACCTATGAGCTGAATTATACTCCAATTGAATGAGCATGTCCTGTTGTTGTCTTCACTTCACAGAAATTGAGACATTACATGCTCAATCATAAGACTAAGCTCATTGCCAAGATTGACCCATTGAAATATCTACTAACTAGAGAAGCTCTTACAGGAAGAATGGCTAAATGGATTATGATCCTAAGTGAGTTTGATATCGAATACACAGAAAGGAAAGACATCAAAGGATAGGTAATTTGATCAATTAGCTGATGTACCAATCCTAATAAAACAACCACCGCTTGTAGAATTTACGGACGAGTCCATATTAACAGTAGCACCAACAACAAAAACATGGAAAATGTATTTTGATGGGTCTTACACGCATCGTGGCTAAGGGGTAGGCATCTTGTTTGTTACCCCTCAAGGAGACACCATCCCTAAATCCTATAAGATCACATTTCTATGCACAAATAACATAAAAAAATACGAGGCCCTCATCACAGGACTCTGCATGGCAATACAGTGGAAAATCAAGAAGCTGATAGTTTATGGAGACTCCCAATTAGTCATCCAGCAAGTAAATAAGGAGTACAAGACAAAGGATGACAAACTCCTGCCCTATAAAATAATGGTTGGTGACTTCAAAGATTATTTTCACGACATCCATTTTGAATAGATTCCAAGATTGAATAACAAAGCAGCAGATGCCATGGCCACCATAGGATCCATAGTTGATATGAAGAAGGATAGTAAGAAATGTGAGTTCCTGATTGAAGAACTCCCCATATTAGCTTATGATGTTCTACAATTAGAATTAGTGTGTGACATTGTTGGTCCTTTATCCCCTTGGTATCAAGATTCTTACATATATCTTCACAACAACATCATCCCAACAAACCTATCATCTACACAACACAAAAGACTTATCCGTTGAGCTTCCCTCTTTACCCTCATAGGAGACACCATTTGCCAAAGAAGTCTTGATGGTATGCTTTTACGATGTCTCAACTCCAGAGAAGCTGAAGTGGCCTTGTAAGAGGTGCATGAAGGCATTTGTGGGGCACACTCTAGTGGACCTACCTTAGCAAAGAAGATTCTGAGAATAGGATATTATTGGTTGACCATGGAATGGGACACTTATAGGTTTGTGAAGAAATGTTTGCCATGTTAGTAACATGGGGATCTCATCCATGCACCATCACATGAGTTGCAATCGATAACGATGCCTTGGTTTTTTTCACAGTGGGGACTTGACCTCATAGGTAAGATTCACCCTCCATCATCCAATGCCACAAATTCATCATCACCACCACTGAATACTTCACTAAGTAGGTTGAAGCCATTCCACTCACTTTCACCATAGGTATCTAGATAGCCAAATTCATACTTCATTACATAATATGTCATTATGGCATCCCACATTCCATTATCATAGATAATAGGAAACTATTTAAAAACCAAGAAGTCCACACCTTGTGTGAGAAGTTCCATATTCAACACCACTTTTCTACACCATATTACCCCCAAGGTAAGGTTCAAGTTGAGGCTTCTAACAAAACCATCTTGCGTATTCTGAAGAAGATAGTTAATGAAGTTGGTCATGACTGGCACCTTCAACTCAACCCTGCCCTATGGTCCTACCACACAAGCATCTACACACCTATAGGAGCCACACCATATTCCCTAGTATTCAATTTCAAAGCCATCTTACCCATTGAGGTTGAATTCCCATCACTCAGGGTTTCATTATAGAATATAATCTTTGAGGAAGAGTATCGAATTACAAGGCTGAATGAGCTAGAATTATTGGATGAGAAATGCTTGGATTCTCCCAACCACCTTAAAGCCTACCAAAATCACCTACAAAGGAGCTATAACAAGAAAATCAAGAACCACAAATTTAAAGTAGGCGACCTTGTCCTTATGGAGAACCAGAAAAATCTTCAAGAGCGCACTAAAAAAGGAAAATTTGAGCCTAATTGGTTGGGACCATATGTTGTCACAACCAGCTATGGGTCAGGGGCATATCAACTTGCAACACCTAAGGGGCAACCTCTAGATGAACCTATGAACATCTTGCATCTAAAAATGTTCTACGCATGACTCATCAAGTATCCCAAAGCAAAAGTACAAAAAAATCAAAAAAATAGAAAAATCCAAAAAAAAAGAATAACCTGAGTGCAATAAAGTCATCCAATGGTGAAAATCACTTCGGTGATGCCTTGGATAAATACCATGGGGAAAACCTATTTTAGGTGCCATGTGTAGCAACCAGTTCCACCATCTAATAAGTTCTCTTTTCATCACAACATTCCATATCATGCACATCCCATGGCTTGGAATTCTAAAACATCAAATCCTATCTCCCACCCCACATCCCACCCAAAGCTAATCCATGGAATGAGGATCCTTGTATGCTTCTCTTGTATAGCTCAAAATCCAAAAAACCCCAAAAACATTAGAAAATCCAAAAAATTCCAAAAACATTAGAAAATCCAAAAAACTCCAAAAACATTAGAAAATCCAAAAAAACCCCAAAACATAAGAAAATCCAAAAACAATAGAAAAGCCAAAATCCAAAAAAATCACAAAATTATGAAAATACAATCCCACATCATCATCCTACGTCATCTTCCACATCATCACATCCATCCCAAACCATTCCCACATCATCAAGTCAAACTTGAACTACATATTCATCTCACCCGCATCTTAAAGTGCCTTGATCCTGTGGACACAGGGTATGTAGGTAGTCTGGAATATGAAGGAAGTATCCAGTACTCAGGTACATAAGATGCACCCATCCAACCTGTTTGGATGGTCCCTATCTTCTGAGCTTACTAAATTTACTAAGCAATACACATGTTAAGCATAACATCAAAACATCACACCTCATGCAATCGTCAATCAAAAAACCAAACATAATCATCACACATCGCCTGACTTTCCTTTTGCCTACCTTTCACATTTTATCCAACAAACATCCAATTGATTCTTGCCTTAATGGATATATCATTCCTACAATAGGCAGAATCTATCACCAACACTTATCTTGGCAAGAGAATACAATGGTTATTTGTGTATTTTGTTGATCTTTTTAATTATTGACTTTTTATTTTTTTGTCTCACTCCAGAAATCATTTCCAAAACTTCCTTGATCTCACTATATCATGGTATGTGGTGGGAAAAACACTTGGAATAGACATAGTCATTGTTTTTGTCTGCTGTGCTTGTGGGTTGATTTCATTACTCCAAGAATAGGATTCATATCTTGAAGATAAGGTTAGTTTTAGCATAGTGTTCCCCTCCTGCATATTAGGTTAATCATACATTCTATGTACTAAAGGAACTTATGTTATGAGTCCCCTTCCCTCATCTAGGCAAGGTTAAACTACCTTGGGCATGCATGAGATCAACCTATTATTTGTGAGTCTAGTCCATGCAAAAATGGATATGAATCATCACCTCGGTCCTTTTATACCTTGGTGAACAAAATCCTCTTTTGCTATAATAAACCTAGAAATGCTCTCAATACTAAAATACAAGTACTTTGCCTAGCTCATTCATCTCCATCTCTAAAATCATCACTCACTCAACAAAAAAAATATGGACTTAGGATTTGAAAATGATCCCCCCCTCATCCATTCACCCTAACACAACTCCCACCCCATCTAACATATTTCTCCCTCTCTGCACATTTCATCTCATCCCAACAAAGCCCCTCTAAAGGCGTGGTGTCTAATGATCTAGTATCCCTAAACCTATCCCAACCATCCCTAAACCTATCCTGACCATCCCTAAACCTATCCTAGCCCCCTCCCCCCTCCCTAAAAACATCCTAACCACCTAAAACCATCTAACATCTACCTATAACATCAACCCATCCCATTTCCCATTTCATTATCACTTGTCCATTACATTTATCATTTTATTAATCATTCGTCCATTTGCATTATCACTTATCATTTTAGCATTACACTATTATTATCACATCATTAATCATTGTGTTATTTAGCTCTATTTCACTAATCATAACACATTTATCCATTTGCATTGCATAATATATGTTTATTAATCTGAGCATATATTTATTTCATTTCACATCCATTTGCATTCATAATATATGTTTATTAATTTGAGCATATATTTATTCATTTTACACCCATTTACATTGCATAATATATGTTTATTAATCTAAGAATATATTGCTTCATTTTACATCCATTTGTATTCATAATATATGTTTATTAATATAAGCATATATTTATTCATTTCACACCCATTTACATTGCATAATATATGTTGATTAATTTGAGCATATATTCAATTACATCTCATATATAACCCACATCATAATCCATAACATATCCATAATCATCCATGAACATCATCATCAACATCATAACATCATCCATAATACATAAGTATCATAAGCAAAGCATAAAACCATCACATCATAGCATTAATTGTAGCATACATGATCCATCACATATCCATAACCATCATATGCATATCATAAACAAACATCCATAAAACCATAAACATCCAAACCATAATAAATAACCATCACATCATTAAATACATCGTTCAATGTCAAGGTACAAAAATGCCTCAAAGGCCAAAATATATCAGTACATATAAAAAATCAATCCTAGGCTGATGAACCCCTGGATGAATTAGTAGGAGATCCTGGGTGTGTCTACTACTACTGCTATGGTAGCTATTATGGGGGCTATTGCGGTGGCTATTATGGCGGTTGTTGTGGAGGTACCAAGGGATGCTAAACTGACTGAATCGACCTCCTAGATTTATAAGACCCTGACATCCTCGATCCACTCCTCGCACTATAGCTAGGTATCCACTAAGCCTCAGGAACTATAGCATAATAGGCCCCATAATAATACTCATCTCATCTACTCTAATCTAGGAGTTGTCCCTGTAGCTAATGTATCTAAGCCTACGATTGCAAATAAATATCACCAATGTTGGTGCCACTTACCATACCCTGCAGTTGGGTCACCTTCACCTGTAAGCTCCCACCTAAGCATCTACTACCTGATGCAAGGCTCTCTCTACATCCCTCTCTACCATGACATTAGCTACCTGAGCTTATAACTATGCCACATGTGCTAGCTATGCCTATAAGGCACTAACCTGGCCATTGGCTCCACCACTTCCATCTAGCAAGGCAGCTGCTTCTTGCAGTTGTACAAGCTCCTGTCTCTACCTATGAACGTATCTCCAGGCTGGCAACTTGGGCTCATAAAGTATCTGTATCCTCTTCATCATCTACCCGAGTATGCTGACGTGGTGTGCACCTGCCAAGAATAGGCCTAGGCCCTGTCCCCAAACTCCTTGCCTCCATGGCCCCAACCCATGTAAATCTCATCGCAGTCTCTGGCATAGATATTGCTACGTCTGGGGCCTCACTTGCTACTGCTATCTTGCCTACTATGGTGGTCTCTGCTATGGCACTCATGGCGGTGGCATCTATCCCTACCCCTGGGCCTGCTACTACAATGGTACTTGTGGCGGTGTTGACCTAGGTCCCTACTGCTGTAGGGGTGCCCATGGCAGAGGCATCTGGCCTGTCTACCCTACCAGCACCTACTACCTAGGTATCCCCTACCCTCACCCCATCCTCTCTTGGCCATAGCCTACTCATAGCTTGTTGTAGCTATCATCCCGATGGGATCATCCTCATCCTCATCGACCTCCTCCACAACTATCTCCTCTACCACATCTCCCTCCTCCCCTACCTCCACCATCATGTCCAGCTCTGTAGTAGGATCCATCAAACGGATTAGCCTCCATGTTGCCCACCACTGATCGTATGTAGGAGTGGTCAATGCATCCACCACACTGCTCCCTCAATCCCATTGTTGGGGATGTAAGCCTACAAAATCATCTATCGCCACTTGGGGCACTATCGTTGGTGGCCATCTAACATCTCATGTCATCCTAACAAACACTGCCATCACCTATGGAAGGTCCTGGTGTAAACCAAACTGCCACATCACTCATGAGGGGAGATACATGTCTATCATATGGTCCCCTCATCCCATCAAACAGCGTGGCTAAAATGTATAGGGCATGTGAATATGATCGTCATGCCACATCTCTACACTGATATATGGTCACCATATAACATGAACTAGGTCATCAAAAATCCATCGCAAGTAGTGCAACTACCCAACATAGGAGTATTGGAGGGGCTTCCTATATAAGAACACATATGCCTCAAACTATCTCTGGAAATATGCTCCCTGTGGGCTTGTAATCACAATGTGCTCAAAGGCCCACACATGTAGCAGTGTGACCCCAATAGACAAAGCTGAATCATACAGATATACCATAGTATGCATCTCATGGTATAGTTGTCCCAGCATGCATGGTCCTCACATGTAGACTGTCTCATCCAGCACCATCTACTCAATCACCTCTCCCCAACCCAAAGGCAAGCCCTGCACATGTCGATCTAGCATCACCAAACCCCCAATCAATGCACAAAGTACCAATGTGAACTTATATGTCCCCACTGCCAATGTCCAACCATAGCTCATTTCCCGTCAATCCCACATCAACACTGGGTGGCTTGGGGCAAATGCTCTGTCTAGGGTTACTCATCCTCTCCCAGTATCACAAGTCACTGATGCTCCATGAATGGGCAACCTCAGAGTGTGATAAACGTCCTCCAAGGTGATGGTAATCTCACATGTGGCAAGGAAGAAGGAGCATGTCTCAAGATGCCATCGCTCCACTAGGACCGTCATCATCACCCTGTGTGCCCATATAATAGACATCTTTGCCACTGTCCACATACCCAATCTACCTAGCCAAGCTCGTGTAGTCAGGTTGAAACCATCTACCAGTTGCATAACCAAGAGAACATGCTGCTCCTATGATGCCACAATCCCCCCCATCAACCTGCTTCCACAAAATGTGAGTCAAAAACTTGCATTTTTTGCAAATCAGTGATATAGCGCTAATTTTCTCCTTTTTGGTGCCAAAATTTGATTTCACGCTAATTTGAGAGAATGGTGTCGATTCCTCTTCTTATGGCACCATTTTGATGCCTAACCCGCAAAACTCATTCTCTTTGCCAAACCCTAGGTGCCATTCGACTGAATGGTGCCACAAATCTGAGGTATGGCACCATTTCATAGAATAGTACCACAGCACCTCGATTTAGTGCCAATTCTCTTGATGGTGCCATTCAAGAGATTGGCGCCACCATTTCTTCACATAGTGCCATTTTGGTGACAACAAGCCCTCGTGCGATAACGCTAAACCCCATGATGGCACCAATTTTTTTTGTTTTGGCACCAAACCTACCCTATTTCCCCTTTGGCTGATGGTGCCAATCTAGAGGATGGTGCCAATCTAGCCCTCGATAGTGCCAAATTGCTCTCTGATAGCACCAAAACCCTAATCTACCCATTTCTTGATGCCATAAATGCACAAAATTAAAAAATTGACAAAACTAGGGTTAGTCCACATACCTGGTCACCAGCGACTGATGATCTCATGTAAGAATAGACTTGCTTGGACAAATGCTCGTAGCATGAGAAGAGTGGGTTTGCCATCTCGTCTCTTCTTCTGTCTCGTCCAAGTGGCTCAATGAGTGCAAATATGGCACTTTGGGCCCACTTTTTCTATTTATAGAAGGCCATGTCATCCTCCAACATAGTTTTTCCTCCCCAGGGTGCAAATCTTAACCTTTTTTGCCCATTTTTCTCCCTGTCAATCTATTTTTCCATGATCCATCCATTTTTCATCATAATTTCCTCCTTTCAAGAGCTCACCTGAAAGAATTTTTTTAACCTGACCTCTTGAGGGGCATCCCTCATCCATTCCATTCCTTCCCGGGGTAGCTGGGGCAAATTATTTGACTTGATGCCATATCCCTGCTAGGTCAGGATGCCACATCAAAGAGGAGAAAATGTAGACACCTAAAAATGTCTTCACTGACTAACCATCATCCAACATCATCCAATTCATTAATTAAATTGTTATTTAATTAATTACACCTACCGACACCTGATCATCCACCTTCTCTTCATCATTTCATCTTTTAAATTGAATTAATTTAATTAATTCAATGGTTACACTTACTAAGATTAGCCCAATTAATTAAATAAATATGCAAATATTTATTTGGTTAATTTCACCATTTCCCTAAACCTAATTAAATTAGATAAATTATGTTTCTCTAGTTAATTCAGCCTACTAATTAGCCTACCCCTAACCTAGTTGATTAAATACCTATTATTTAATTAGCTACCCTAGCCTACATGACCCCTTGACCTAAGATTAATTAAATGAACCCCTATATAATTAATCTTAACTCCTAATTAATCCATTCACTAATTTACTACATCCATATTAATTAAACTAGTCCCCTTGATTAGTTTGGTTAAACCCCACTTAACACTCATCCCCACATACCCCAAATAAAAAATTAGTCTTTATTCCACATAAGGCAATTTTTATTCTAATTTGTCCTACAAACCCATTAATGAGTTCTTACACACCTAACTTGTCGTACTTCACATTTAATAGAACTCTTCCCCAAAATAATTAAAAATTCATTTCTAATCCTCACCTCTTGCCCAAAAGAATTAAAAATTCCTTTTTAATCCATCTCATCTAACTTCATTAATGAACACCCCTTCCCAAGGTGAATTAAAAATTCACTTTTATTCTCATCCCTCCATTGTTGTTGATCAAATCTAAGCCCTCCATATCACATTCATCCTCATCCATTGATCTCTACTTTCAATTTCAACCATTGGATCAAATCTCCCTCTAAAATGCCTATAAATACAACCTATCCCAAGTCATTTTATCATCCAAGCTTAGTGTATTGTTATCATGCCAAAATCTCTCCATCATTTCATCTAGAACTAGGCTTTTAGTGACTTGCATATGCATTTGAGGGTATTTCACATTGAAGCCATGGGTAAAGTTAGAGAGTAAGGGTGCACTCTCTCAACCTTATCAAGAAGGAGGATCACTTGTGAGGAATAAACTTGTGTTTTCATGCATTTAGTTTATGTTTTTAGCTTCACTTGTTTTCCTTGACCTCAGTGTGTTCTGAAATTTCTACTTAGTCTTCAATTCTAAAGGTGTGGAGCAAGGGCCTACTCCCACTAGTAGAAGGAAGGCTAGTATTGGTTTATTGATTTCTTACATTACTGCAGATTCTTTAATTTAGCTTTCCTACTTTCATAGAAGTAAATCAGAATCTTGTCAATTCTACTTTAATGTCTTTTCCAGTTTTGTAGTCAAATGAATCATTTCAGCATTGTATTGTTCCAATTCCTAGATTAGATTTCCTTCACAATAGTTAGTTAAAAGCATAAATTTAATTGAATAGGTAGGTTTCATTTTAGTAGATAGTTTAAGGACTGTTAATTGCTAGTTTCTATTGCAGACTGTCATAGACACAACCCTGAATTTGACAAATAAACATGATTAAATTCTAAGGTACAACGACCCTTGTCACTAGGATTGATTTATTAATGATTGATGTGATCTCTATAATTAAGATACCCTTACTTTCTTAAGAAAGAGTTGATTGGATTTGATTGATGATGATGATAAGGTTTGTAGCAAGGCTAGAAACAAAACCAAGGGATGCTTTTGGATGATTCGCTAGATTTCTTGGCTAGCTTGTTATGGATTAAGTATGGCTTGCATTTGGATTTATTGCTTGGATTTTTTTGGATTTTATGTTTTTTTAAATGGGATGGTTGCATTGGATTGCATTTGTATAGCCTATTTTGCTAGATACCAAAGACAAGAGAAAACTGGGTTGAAAGGAACAAGGATGAAAGAAGATTGGTGATAATGGATGGGATGGATGGGGGATACATAATGGATGAATGGAGGGGTCTAGAATGTGATCTCCAAGGACAATGTCGCATAGGAATAACATGCCCCACTCTATGTAGTATGTGAAGGACTTTGCGTGACAATGCTTATGACGATAATAGTGTGATAGGATTGGTTGTGAAAGATTAGGTACATCAAGAGACGTCCAAAGTGTTTTTGTGAACATGGGTGTTTCCTATCTAGTTCTCCTCTTTGTAGTCTGAACAAGGTACTTTATCTAAATAGTTCTTAGTTAGGACCTATTCACACATGTTCACATTTTAAGTTAACTTAGGTAGTTAAGATATTTAATATTTGTATCATCTAGAAGGAATCTTTTCCACTAGTTGTCATTTAATATTTGGGACTTTAATATTTGTGTCTCATGTCATAGGATTAAGACACTTGTCAACATCCTAGTCTATCACATTTATTATTTGTGTCTATGTCAGCCTTGTACTACCTCTCAGCAATGCCTATATAAGGAAGGTATCTCATTGTACATTTCAATCAATGTAATGGTATGCAATGTAGTGTGTATCAAGTCAATCTTTGCATCTTGTATATTTTATACATCATTATTCTTTGCAATATAAAGCATTGTTATTGCTTTTCTCTCTTGTTGTGGAAGGTTGTTTTGGTTGTAGGTGATTCTAGGAAATCTTGAGTCCATTGAAAACTCTTACACAAAGCATTTTTCAACATTTTTCCCTTTTTCTTATCAAGATTAGAGTAGGAGGGGAGGATGAATTGGTGCAATGGGATAGGTATTGTTGTGTGGTTACACACCACGCCCCATTTTGACTTGACAAAATAGGGACCCAACTTTTCTACTTGGCTTGGCTGTGTTTTTCCTGCTTTTCGGTGGTCTGGTAAAAGTAAGTCATGCAAGTGACCCTGCATAAAGGGGGCTGGGTAAGTCATCATGATGAGGTTAGTTGGTCAAAGTTAATTTTTTATATCAATAAACTCATGATTGGAAAGAGTACAAAAATTCATGCAGGTTTGCCTTTTGGATCACCTTGATATTCCTTAGGGAACGCAAGTTATGATGAGTCAAAGTCTTGGTCAAACCTGATATTCTGAGGGGGGGTCATATTCCTTAACATTGGTCATCTTATGAAAGATCACCCTAATCCAATTTTATCACTCGATAATCATTTTAGTTTGAAGCTTCGGACGTCAATTTTATGTGATAGTGGTATTTACCCGTCAAACAGCGTCATATATTTTGTGGGGGTCATATTCCCAATATCACCTGATATTCTGAATATCACCCGATGTTCCGAATATCACCCTATCTTTAAAATATCACCCTGTCGCAAAATATCACCCTAAAGCCAATATGCCGATGACATCATCCAATCCCGATGAACAAAGAAAATCTGACGTTATCATCCTTTTTACCTTGCAGAGGTATTTTTCTAGCGATCACCTTTTTTTCATAGTATGACGGTGACGTCATCCTGATCTTTCGAAAGGGGGGTCACTTTAGTCTTGAGGGGTCATATTCCAAACATCACCTGACATTTTAAACATGACCCGATATTTGAATATCACCCGATATTTGAATATCACCCGATATTTGAATATCACCCAATATTCTCAACATCACCCGATCTCTTCGACATCAGTTTTCCCGCTCAAAGCAGAAGGTCATATTACATATAGGGGGTTATATTTCCAATATCACCTGATATTTGAATATCACCTGATCTTCTGAAGATCACCCCCCTCATCTTGCCCCATTAAATTTAATGCACATAAATGCAGTAGGTGGATTCTAGCTGATTGCGAACACGATGCAAACACCTGGCAGCATCCATAAATCCATGGCAGAAGATCAATGGTTTTAATCAATCTAACCTGGATTTGCCCTAATTTACCCTAAGAATGAGATTAAAAGTGAATTTACAGGGTTATTTTACATTTACCTTGCGAAGAAACGAGATTTTACAGAGCACAGAACATTCAAACCCTCGTACGACCTACCTGCAGACACAAATAGCTTATAGCATAATAGAGCACGTGATTATCACTGGTATCTGAGCCACTTTTCATAATCATCTGCTTAATCTAGGATAAAAACGTAATCAGGTAAGTAATTAGAACCCCTCCTGTTGTCGTTTTCTGTAATAACTAGGTAGTAAGTTCTTTTATCGTTTAGCTCTGTAATTATGCATATCATGATAAAATGAAGATTAATGAGTATAATATACATGATGTCGTAAACGTATAATGTTGTATATGCATGCATGTGGATATTGTTGTAAGACAAGTTGTGCTCATTGCAAGAACCTATGGTGGACGTCAGGAAGAACAAGTCTGATGCATAATTTCTTAAGCCTATGTTTGCCCAACCTGAGGGAGTACAGTTCAAGTTTGGCATCATCGAAGATACACACCAGGGAAACACAAATTTGGCAGCACGGTCAGCCAAGATGGGAGAAGATAAAGAAAGTTCCCTACTGGATAGCGTTTTGTATCAGGAATGTGGTATACGGCTGGATTTTCTTATTCCATGGAGACTCTAGAATAATAGTAGAGTGTGCTAGAAATTATAACCCTAAGATGAGGTGAGTAGAAAACATGGAAGGGTATATGCAGATCTATCAATAAAAGGGGTTACATCTACTTTCACCCTTGGAAAAAAAGTAGTTAGTATGGATCTGAGGAAACTGGAGATTAAATATACAAATAACAAAAGGACTGCAAGAAAGAGGATGTACCAATGGAGAGAAAAGAACAACCCTTACACTGCCTCTGCCAAATTACTAGTGCACCTGTATAAGTTTGATTTTGATGATGAGTATCAATATATGATTGCCCTGCTCAGTAGGATGACAGGCCAACCTACTGCTGGAAGTTTCAAGGATTGGATGTATGGGGTTATCAGGATGTGCATTTACACAGATAACAAGCCATTATGGGCTAAAATCATCAGTGATGCTCTAGATGAACAACTGATGAACCTTGGAGGCCTGGACTGTTCCCTTTATATGACTTCATATATTGTGTATTCATGTGCTTATAAAGGTAGATTTGATGCACTCACTACAGTTGGAAAGATTTGTGGCTATTTGAATGATGCCCATATATGGGACCATTATCCTCAGTTGTAGAAAACACACTATCTCCATGACTACAAATTAGTGAATGATGCATTTTCTATGCATCTAGTCAGAACAATGGAGGAAGATTGAACCAAAAGACTGAACATGGAGGCTCAAGAAGTAATATACAAACATGGTGCCTGGTTCATCCAGTTTGCCACATTTTCCTACATCAGAGTAGAGGGTTTTGAAGGATAGCACTTAATGTTACCCAGGTACCCTACTGATGGGGTAGTCCTGATGGAGTTTCTAAGATAGATATCGACAATACTGGATGCATATAAAGCAAACAATAAGACTCCTCCAGTTCTGTTTCCAGTAACTATAGGGTGGTACATATGCCCTAATTCAGATGGCATAAAGAAAGCCATAGTTGGTCTGAACCTGATGAATTTACAGCCATTCCCATTGGCCAAATCATATGACCCCTATGGAAGAATGCAAAAGATCCTGGGCCAGCCTATACATAAGAAGCACTTAAAAGATTTTTGGGCTGACTGTGAGGATGAGGCTAAGGTCAAAAGAAGAAAATATCAAAGGCTCACCCTCAATTAGATTAGAACATTTGATTGCATTCCAATGCCTGTGCAATTAAAGAAAGATGATGGCAGGGTATTATCAAATGAATATGAAGAGAAGAAGGTGTATAATGACACCATTTTAGCCCCTGACCTGACGCAGCTTGAAGACATTTCATTGGATAGGTTTACAGGTGGGGTGCTGCAGTTGACCCAGGCATGGGTAGATAAACAAATAAATATACTGAAGAAGAAGGGGATGGCCATCACAGTAGATAACAAGAGGAAAAGGCAGGAGATTCCTGATGAGGAATATGATGACTTTCTCATTGAAAAGAGAAAAAATAAGGGAGAAAGAATGCCACCTCAAGAACAAAGCAAGAGATCCCCCAGAAAGAAGAAGACTGATAATGAACCTAAGGGGGTAATAGTTGAGAGAATTGATATACCAGCTGAGGATGCATCTGCATCAAGACAGGCATCACCCTCATCAGCACCACCTCTAGAGGATAAACAAAAGACCAAAAGGATCCTGAGGTCGGCTGTGGATACTATAGAAATACAAGATCAAGGCCAAACTTCACAACAATATGCGGAGAAGGATATTCTTATTGAAAAGGAGCCTGCAGAAGATGACCCCATGATGGTCACCAGGAAGAGAAAGGCAGTGTCCTTAGTAGCATCCACCCCTAAAAAACAAAGAACACATATGAGGGGTGAAATAAGACATGACCCTATAATATTAAGGGGAGTCAGTAGTATTGAGTTGTAGGGATTGCTGATTGTAATCAGTTTGATTTACTGGATTATAATATTGGACTCTTTGTTTGGTGGATGTAGCCCGAGTTTGGGTGAACCATGTTAAAACTTATCTCTCGCTGTTATTATTTCTGTGTATTTCCATTCCTCTGTTTAATCTTTATTTGCATTTAATTGATATCTTTTACCGGCTAACCCTGACAAGTGGTATCAGAGTAGGTTGTGTTCGATTATCATCTGTAGGAAGGTCTCACAGTTGAGTGGGAGTCTCACAGTTGAGTGGGAGCAATGGCAGATGAGGGTAAATTGAAGGTTGATAAATTTAATGGGCAGAACTATCAATTATGGAAGTTGTAGATGGAGGATTACCCCTATCAAAAGGATTTACGGATGCCGTTGGAAGGAGTAGCCAAGAAACTGGCAACAATGTCTGATGAGGATTGGAATCTTCTTGATAGAAAGGCACTGGGAACCATTCAGTTGTGCCTGGCACCATTAGTGTCATTCAATATAATGGAAGAAAAGACAACAGATGGTCTAATGAAAACTTTGGCTAAATTGTATGAAAAACCCTTACCCTCAAATAAGGTATTTCTCATGAAGCGTTTGTTTAATTTGAAAATGGTTGAAGGTGGATCTGTGATAGGTCATTTAAATGAATTTAATATGATTCTCAGTCAATTGACTTCTTTAAATGTAAAATTTGATGAAGAAGTTAGAGCTCTCTTGATATTATGTTCATTGCCTGAAAGCTGGGATAATTTGGTAATGGTGGTTAGTAACTTTGTTTCTGGTTCAAATACCCTAAAATTTGATGATGTTGTTGGTGTTATTCTGAGTGAGGAAATTCATAAGAAAAGCTCAGGTGGATCCACATCAGGCAGTGTTTTGAATGCAGAAAGCAGGGGCAGATCAAAGGAAAGGTTTTGGAGGTCATGGGAAGTCATGAGGAAAATCAAGGGACAAAAGATCCCAAACCAGAGGATAAAAGGATTGCTGGTACTGTGGGAAACTAGGTCATCTAAAGAAAGATTACTGGTCTCAGAAAAATAAAGGAGACAAACAAGAAGGCAATAAGGAGGCAAATGTGGTAAGCAACAAGTCTAAAGATGATGCTTTGATTCTTTCCCTAGTTAATGTTGATGATTCATGGGTTTTAGATTCAGGGGCCTCATTTCATGCTACACCCCATAGAAGTTATTTATTGATTATGTCCAAGGGGATTTTGGGCTGGTTTATTTGGGAGATAACGAACCCTGTCAAATTGTTGGAAAGGGAAGAATCAAGATTAAGTTGTAGAATGGGAATCATTGGCTACTACAAGAGGTAAGGCATGTTCCAAGGCTCAGTAGGAATTTAATTTCAGTAGGGCAGCTAACTGAACAAGGTTGCACTATTACATTTACTGATAAAAATTGGAAGGTTTCAAAAGGTGCCTTAGTAGTAGCAAAAGGTGTGAAAGTAGGCACCTTGTATCTTTGTACAGGTCATACTATTCCTTCTACTTTAGCTATTATAGAGAAAAAATAAACAGGTTCAGGAACAGTTGCTGCAGGTTTGCAGGAAGACACTGGAAAAGTTGCTGTAGTTTCTGAGACAACACTGTGGCATAACAAACTTGGGCATATGAGTGAAAAAGGTATGAAGGTACTTCATTCTAAGAAAGTTTTACCAGGTCTGAAATGTATTAATATGGATTTCTGTGAAAGTTATGTGTATGGTAAACAAAAGAGAGTCAATTTTCTCAAGGATGGGAAGCAAAAGAAAAATGAAAAGTTAGAGCTTGTGCATACAGATGTATGGGGACCAGCTCAGGTATCTTCTCTCTGTGGCTCTCGGTATTATGTTACATTCATAGATGATATAACTAGGAAGGTCTGGATTTATTTTCTTAGACATAAATTTGATGTATTTGAAACATTTAAGAAATGAAGAAGCTTGGTTTAGAATGAGACGGGTAAAAGATTAAAATGTCTTAGATCTGATAATGGTGGTGAGTATTGCAGCAAAGAATTTAAGGATTATTGTTCCTTTAATGGAATTCATAGGCAGAAAATAGTTCCAGGGACTCCACAAGAGAATGGGGTGGCTGAACACATGAATAGGACAATAATGGAGCATGCAAGGTCCATGAGATTGCATGTTGGGCTGCCTTTAAATATGTGGGCAGAGGTTGTCAACACTGTTGTATATTTAATTAATAGAGGTCCTTTAGTTCCTTTGGGCTGTGGTATTCCAGAGGAAGCATGGACAGGTAAGAAGGTGAGTTATTCTTTTCTCAAAACCTTCAGATGTGAAGCATTTGCACATGTAGATTCTGAAAATAGAACCAAGCTGGATGCAAGATCAAAAAAGTGTACCTTTGTTGGATATGGCATTGATAAATTTGGTTATAGGCTTTGAGATTTTGAAAATCAGAAAATTATGAGAAGCAGGGATGTTATATTCAATGAGAAGGTGTTGTACAAAGATCAGTTTTAGCAGCATGAGAAGAAAGAAAAAGATTATGTGGTGCTAGATGATACTCTAAATAGTGATGTTCCAGTGGTTTCTCATGCTCCGCAATAGCAACCAGGAATACCACAAACTCCAATGAATGTTAGATGGTCAACAAGGATAAGTAGACCTCCTAATAGGTTTTCTCCCTCTTTGTATTCTATTTTGTTAATAGATGTTGATGAACCAGAAGGGTATGATGAAGTTATGTAGGTGCATACACAGGTTTAGTGGGAGCTTGCAATGAAAGAAGAAATGGACTCCTTGTTGAAAAATTAGACTTGGAAATTATGTAATTTACCTACAGGTAAAAAGTCTTTACCAAACAAATGGGCTTACAGGATGAAAGAGGAAGATGTAGGTAAGAAAAGATTTAAAGCCAGATTAATTGTAAAAGGATTTGCACATAAAAAGGGCATTGATTTTGATGAGATATTTTCTTCGGTTGTCAAGATGACTTCTATTCGTACTGTTTTGAGTATTGTGGCTGCTAAAGATTTGTATTTGGAACAACTAGATGTGAAAACTGCCTTTCTCCATGGTGATTTGGAGGAGGAGATATACATGGAACAACCCCAAGGATTTGAAGTCAAAGGTAAGGAGAAACTGGTGTGCAGATTGAAGAAGAGTTTGTATGGCCTAAAACAAGCACCTCGGCAATGGTATTTGAAATTTGATAGTTTTATGACTGAGCAAGGCTACAGTCGGTGTAATTTTGACCATTGTGTTTATTTTAAGAGGTTGGATAATGACAACTACATTATTTTATGTTTATATGTTGATGACATGCTTATCGCTGGGTCTAACATGGATCACATTAGAGAGTTAAAACAACAGTTAGCACAGTCATTTGATATGAAGGATTTGGGGGCAGCAAAACAAATCCTTGGTATGAAAATTTGCAGAGATAGGATGAATAGAAAATTGACTCTATCTCCAGCTGCTTATGTTGAAAAGGTGTTGCAGAGATTCCACATGGAGAATGCAAAAGCTATTAGCACACCTTTGCCTAGTCATTTGAAATTGACTAAGGAGATGTGTCCTAAGACACAAGAGGAGGAAGAAAAAATGTCCAAGATACCATATGCTTCAGCTGTAGGAAGTTTAATGTATGCCATGGTATGTACTAGACTGGATATTGCACATGCTGTAGGAGTTGTTAGTAGGTATATGAGTCTTCCTGGATTTGAGCATTGGAATGCAGTAAAATGGATTCTCAGATATTTGAGAGGTACATCTAATAAACACTTATGTTTTAGGGGCTCTAATACTGATTTAGCAGGCTATGTAGACTCAGGTTTATCAGGGGATATTGATACCAAGTGGAGTACTATAGGTTATGTCTTTACTGTAGGTGGGACAACAGTGAGCTAGATCTCACGATTGCAAAAGGTGGTTGCTTTATCCACCACAGATGTAGAGTATGTAGCTGCAACCGAGGCAAGCAAGGAGATGATATGGTTGAACTCCTTCATGGAAGAATTGGGCAAACAACAGGCTAACAGTTCTTTGTATATAGACACTCAGAGTGCCATACATCTTGCCAAGACTTATGCTTTGCATTCAAAGACCAAACACATACAATTGAGGTATCACTTTATTCGGTTGGTGTTGGATAATGGACAGTTAAGGCTGGAAAAGATACATACAGATGAAAATCTAGCGGATATGTTTACAAAGGTAGTGACAAGGGAGAAGTTGAGCTCCTCTTCAGCTTCGGTTGGACTTCTAGACTGAAAACAACAAAAATAGAACAACAGAGTCCAGGGTGCTTATTTCCAGTGGGAGCTGCATGCACAGTGGTGTCATCCAAGCTCAGTCTCCAAGTGGGAGATTGTTTGGTGTGGAGCCTAATCAGTCTCCAAGTGGGAGATTGTTGATTGGTGGTGACTGATCAGGAAAGTACTGTACACTAGCCATGTATCCTCACCAGGGTTCGAGGTCGGGCCGGGCCCCGAGTGGGGGTTCAGGGGCGCAGCCCCTGAAAGTTTTTTCTAGAGCCTACATAAAAAATCCCATTTTTTGTAACTGACATAAAAAAACCCTATTTTGTAACGAACAAAAAGGCTTGATAAAAGTAGCTAAGGGTTAAGGTTTTGACATTGTATTGTAGTATTTTGTAGTAGTATTGAGTTGCAGGGGTTACTGATTGTAATCAGTTTGATTTACTAGATAATAATATTGGACTCTCTATTTGGTGGATGTAGCCTGAGTTTGGGTGAACCATGTTAAAACTTGTCTCTCGCTATTATTATTTTTGTGTATTTCCATTCCTCTGTTTAATCTTTATTTGCATTTAATTGATATCTTTTACCGGCTAACCCTAACAAACTAGTAGTGAAGTATTTAGAAACGAATTGCAACATGATGTGCCACTTCCTACCATAATTTAGTTTAAGACTGAGAAGGCTAAAGAAGAAGCCAAAGAAACCACTGTAGCAAGTCAAAGCGGTCCTGTCTCACTAGAGGAGACTGTGGACTTATCAGATGGTGATGTGGTAGAAAACGTAGCTTCTCAGCAAATGGAGACCCTCGCTTCTAACACTCGTATGACTCCACAAGGAACACCATCCTCACAAAGGGTGATATTAGAAGAGTTGAAGCAAGTGGAGCAAGAAAAAGAGAATATCCTAGAGAGGGCAACCCAACAGATAGGGCTTGATAAATTAGTTGATTAGGTAACTAGCCATGCGATGATAGACCTAACATACAAGGAGGATGCAAGTCTTGAACATCAAGCAGGTGCACCTAATAAAGCAGAAAATATTGAGGAAGTCAAGTTGAAAGAAGTGGAGAGCCACACTCCAGATTCAGGTTAGCAAGAATAGGAAATACCTGTTGAACTTAAGATTGTAGAAGTCTAAGAAAATGGTGGGAATGACAAGGCCACATCAAGTGAAGATGCCCCCTGGACTCAAGAAACCTCTGGTGATAAAGAAACATCAGGTCATGGTGACCTAAAGATTTAGGAGGTAGATACAACAGGTGCAAATCAGAATGTGATCCAAGATCAAGTTAGTGCACCTAGTACAGATACAATGATATCCACATATGTAAATGTACCTCAGGATGAGGAAATTACCAAGGTGGATGAAACAAAAGAAGATGAACTACAGGATCATCATGTAGATGCACCGCAAGATCCTCCACCACAAGAAGAGACTCTTCAAGAGGAGGAAGTAGAACAAGATCCCCCTCATGAAGAACATCATGAGGAAGAAATCAAGAAATCACCCTCTCCACCGAAAACTGAAACTGATACTGGAGATCAGGGTGGACATGATGATGATGATAGACGAAAGGGATCTAGACACCAAATACCTCAATGGCTAGAGCAAGAAATAGGTATGGAATTAGGTTTTGAGATCCAGGAATTTGATGTCTCGACATTATTCTCAGAAACCATTATGAAGCCCAAAAGGAAGACCAGATTAACATCTGTAATAAGAAGAGATCCTGCTACAGGCAGAAGGACCACCCAGGTAGCACTTCCCATGGTTGAAAAAGAGAAAGGCAAGATCACCCTAGAAGAATTCTAGATCACTACAGTTGATTTAGGGTTTGCCAATGAAGACCAAGAAGGTCAGGAAGGGAAGGACATAATAGATTCTTTGTCCCAAAGGGTGAAGAAAGAAAATGAGAAGAATAAGAAGCATAAGGAGCACATTGCCCAGCTGTATGCATACATAAAAGGGTTAATTAACCCTGACAATACAGTATCAGATCAGGCAATCCCATTGACTGCGATTTCTTAGGAAGAGGTCAATAAATTGGACCTTATGAAGCATGAGTTAGTGATAATGAGAAAGTGGATGTCATCCACACTCACAAGAGTTGAGGAAGTAGTGAAGATCTCTTTACAGAGGTGGAATTCTTTGGGTATCTCAAGGAGAAAAGTTGATAAATTACAGACGGAGACCAGAAGAAGGTCATTCCAGTTGGAGAAAGCCTTGAGTGCTTTGAGTGAAATAAAGAGGATTAATCCTCAGGTCCTAATAAGCAACCAGGTGTTGAATAATAACACCTCCATGCTGGTGGATATCTGGTATAAGGACATCAGATTTGAATGTGATGTACTAAAGAGGTGCAGTAGTAAATTAAGAGATATCAGTATGAAGCTGCACGACATGATGTCGTTTGAAGCAGAAGTCCTGGAGGCTTTAGAGGGAAAAGTGGAAGGTAAAATTGAGAACCAAGATGTAGACTTTGTCATAAAAGCTTTGCATAATAATTTCTAGCCAATGGCTGATGATCCTCTTAACCACCTGATAGAAGAACCAATGAACAAAATCATGAGGATCAAGGTCAGGGTGGAGAGCTACAATGAAATATTGAGCAGTAGGAAGAATAAATTGGAAGCCCTCATGGATAAGTTCCAAGCACATAAGCATGCCATCAGCAAAGCCAAAACTCAAGATGGCAGAGAAATTGAAAGAGTAGTGGAAGCATATGAAAATATCAGGACAATCATGTAGGTCCATATACAAGGTGACAGTCATCAGGATGATGAAGACACGGAAAGTGATGATCATGATGATCATGAGGATGAAGAAGAAGAACCTGATGAGTAGATGAAGATGCACCATAAAGGAAGATATATGCATCAGGTACTTAGAGGAAAATAAGTTACCTAGATGGTTGCCAGCTGGCAACTTGTGCCACGAGATACTGTTGACTAAGTCAAAAGGATATGCACTGTTGATCTTAATAGATAAATCTTGATCATAGATCATTTGTAACCTCTCCCTCACCTTATTCTATAAAAGGTGCAGGGATGCCTTGTTATGTTCATTCAGAAGCTTAATTGAAATTTGTTTGCTAAAATATCAGGGCCTATTTCAAAGTTATTGTATATGTACATGTTTTTGCATACTTAATGAAAGAGAAGACCATTTTGATTACAAATCATAGTAAATCTTGAGTAATCTGTGTCTGGATTCTTGATCCTTGCTTTGATTAGCTATGTCCCTTGGAGTGCTCATCAGTCTGCTTGTATTATTTTCATTCACCATCCTCTGAAGTTAGCATCATCTGTATCTAGCTGTGGAACATCCTAGTGAACATATGGTTTGATTTCTTCTCCTAATGATAGTATCAAATGTGTATGTGGTTCAATAATTGGAGATTCATCATAATTTGAAGTATTCTTTTACATTTCTTTTAATTTTAGAACAATTCACCATCACAATTACAAATAATTGACAATCAGAAGTAAAGTACATAAAATATGCAAACATCTCATAGATAACTAAAAATTCATAGCATATTTGAAGCTAAGGCATGTGCAATTGACAAATATCATGCAAAGATTTAAGCACAGACACACTATTTGTAGAAATATTCTATGTAGAATCATGACAGGAACAGAATCTTGCTGATAAGAAAACGTAAGGCCCCAAAATGGAAATAGCAACTCACATCAACCACTGAGTAACGTCAGTAGATTAAGAACTAATCCATGGAGACTTGGGATCATGAATTCTTTGAATTCATCGTATCTTTCAAGATGAGTAAAGGTTGATGTGTAACTTTTATTCTATGTTTGTTTATGACTAACATCTTGATCAACATAAATTGGCACTAGAAGGAGGGCCCAAACTAGAAAGAACACATAGCTTTATCATCATCAGTAAGTTCATCGAATTTGATGATGCAAGAAGTAAGGTAACACTAAAGTACCTCTGAATTTCAAGTAATACACAAGGATTTGTTGTATTATGCTTGCACATGCTAATCATTTGTGAAGTTTTCAAAGTTGATCATAAATATTGCAAGGTTTAAGGTAGATCATCGTGAATTTGCAAAGATCAGTCTTATTTTAGGTAAATTTGTCAAAGCTTTGAGGTAATAAGCCGTAGAAACCTTATATCTAGTTGCAAGAGTCACCAGGCCTAAATATCACCCCATATTTGCATTGTTCGTGCAAATATCCCATAAATATCCAGTCAATATCCCTTGCTGACCATAAATATAGCCTTCACTGGTAAATTCCAACCGATCTTTATAGTCAACCAGTTGATTTTCCTTAAATTTGAGAAATCCTGGTTCACAGGATAAATACCAGGTCCTGATCCACCAGACTTTTTGAAGAACTACCTATCAGAGGATTTAGACCTCAAACTATTGACATCCATAACAGTTCTAGTTCTAGTGCTTCAGGAGCATCACCAGAATGTCCTCCTGTGGCTCTTATTGGTTTACAAATACCTACAGGATCACCAGATACACCTCAGGTTTAGCCTCAACCAGTCATACCTCAAGGTCAACCTCCACCAATTGCAATGTCGTTCTTTGCAGCAGAATCACCTTTAGCTTTTAATGCATATCATCCGTTACCAAAGAATCCAGATAAAATCTATCCAAAATATCATCTATATCAAGATGCTGATGATCACATCAGAACTTTCAAAGAAGCCTGTTGTAGAGCCAGAATAGAGCATCAGGATGTTGTATGCAGATTATTTCCTTTTTCCTTAGGGGAAGAAGCCTATAATTGGTATATTAGTTTAGGTCAGGGTTCAGTTAGATCATGGGTTATCCTAGAAAAAGCTTTCACTGATAGGTTCAAGGTACCTATTGATCCTTCAATGAACTATCACTTATTTGCCACAATTAAATGGTTTGAAGGAGAACCTATTGCCAACTTCAATGCTAGGTTCTAGAAAATGCTATCCAAGTTAGTCGCACCATATGTTGTAGCAGATTAAGCTGCTAGGAGAATTTATTATTTAACCCTAGATCCTTTAACTTCCATGTTCATCAGGAGAGCACAGCCTAAAATCACAACTTTAACAAGAGCTTTCCAAGAAGCTATTAAAGTCAATCAACAGCTAGTCCCTGCTCCTACACCAAACATAACATTTTCCACACTTCCTGGTTATCTAGGATATCCTGTCCAACCACAACATAATGGAGCCATGATGCCTCCATCTATAATGCCAGCACCTTTGCAGATACCTCCATCGAGTATTATGCCACCTCCAAATGGAAATGGCCAAATGCTGCAATATCCTGGACAAATACATGCACCTCAGGTTGTAGACCAGAATAACAACAATGGATCCTCATTCTTCAATCCTTTAACAAAAAATGTAGTGGCTATGGCTCAAGAAGAGAAAGAAGAGAAATAAGAGATTAAAGAAATATCAGCTCAGCTAAGGAAGCTTACAACTGAGATTACTCACTTAAGGAGTCAAAACTTCTATTCCCAGCCTAACCAGAATAGAGGCTATACCAATGACAGACCAAATTATCTTGATAGGGGGTACAACAACAATTATAACAACAATAATGGCAATAATAATCCTCAAAGACAACCTAGAGTGTGGAGCACTAGGCCAAATAATGGTTCTTTGCCATCACCCCCTAGACAATCAGCCTCCTGGTGAGCCCAAACAAACTACTAGAGTCAATCTTGTAGAAGCAGCCCTCACTAACTAGTGTAGAATTCACAACACCAATGCACATGTAGAGTTAGACTGTCCTCAATTCACAATTGCTACTAGCATTTTCCAGACTGAAGTGTCCAATACTTTAGGAAATCAACCTTAGGTAGAAGGAAATGAACATGTTCCTTGTGGATATGATTCCGCCCTAGTGCTGGAAAGTTACACTCATCATCCTTATCAGCAGATAGTGCCTGCTCAACAAGATTACAGCCTGGCATGTGAGGAATCAGCCATGGCTTTTGAGTCAAATTATGTTTTCCCCTTTGAGGATGAAAATGAGCCTTCAAATGAACATGAGGAGGTACATGCCTACCAACAGCAATATCTGGGTAAGCATAACTATAACCTGAGAAATAATGCCAATAGACCTACTGGTCCATTGACGTCTTCCTTGCGTCTAAATAATTTTAATACACCTCCTGATCCCAAGGTGAGTAATAACCCTAGATTCCCCAAGGTGAATGCTCAATATCTAGCACCACCAAACATAGCATCAAAGGCTGTAAGTCTGCCTCATGAATCTGACAAATTAGTCACATATTTGGTTGATGAAATGAAGAAGATCAAAGTCAGCCTATCCTTGTCAGAGTTGCTCAAAACCGCTGCCATTAAGAAGGCATTTATGAAATCACTAGATGATCTTGCTCCGAAAGAGGATAATCACCCCTCAGGTCAATCTAGTAGTAAGGATCATGCTGCCAGAGACAATAATGTTAAACATAAGGTACTAGCTATTGTTCAAGTTGCAGAGACCTCCCACATGACCTTATATAGAGATACAAGTGAGTCACCTCCGTTCCTCCTCGCCATAAGAATGTTCAGTAAAAACCTGCACAATTGTTTAGTAGACTCAGAAGCATCTACGAATGTAATGCCCCTGTCTATATGCAATGTTTTAGGACTACATCCTGCTAAATCTTTGAATAAAATCACACAACTGGATAAAATAGAAGTAAGTGTGGTGGGAGAGTTAACTCACATTCACATGTAGCTCACCTCGGATCCCAGAATCCAATATTATATTGACATTTAGGTAGTAGACATACCTGATACATATGGGATGTTGCTTAGTAGGGACTAGTCTAAAACTCTCAACAGATACATGTCCACAGATTTCAGTCACATATGGTTACTCTGGAAGGGGATACCAAACCAAATAAAAATAGACGCTGAACCTAGAATGAAGCACATGATCACCGAATACAACAAAACTAACGAGATCATGTATGTGGATGTGGAGCCTGGGGTTTATTCCATCAGACCTCAGACTATTAGGATAGAGGAGATCCTGATGTATGACGTGCATCATCATGATGATGATCCTCAGGGTGATGAAATAATTGTAGAATCTGAGAGTAACCCTAAGAATGAGAATGAGGTAGATCACTTTAAGAATTTCAAGATGCATTTATCTAAATAGGTAAAGCGATGTAAGTTATTAAAGATACCTGTTAATGATATTTTAATAGATGGATGGTGTAGGTTGCATAATGAGTCACATTCTGAGAAGACTTGTGAAGCGTGCATAGATATGATGGAGCTAGAACAAGTGTGCAGTGATGCATCAACATCATCATCATCATCATCAGAGGTAAGTTTTGTAGACAGTGATAATGACACTGAATTTTGTATGTCTTCTACAGGAACAGAAGAAGCTATACAGCAAGATGAAGGTCATGTTCAAATGACATAAGAGATGCTGGTATGCAACCAGAGTAATGTTAAGAGAAAAAAGAAAATCACCCCAGGGAGTGATTGTTTAGTTGAATTAGATTACGAGTTGTTTGATGAAGACAAAGGCAGCAATCTGTCTAAATTTGAAGAGTTTCTGTCCAAAGAGATCCAGAAGATGACATAGTAGTAGAGACCTCTGCAGGATGTCTTGATCGAAGGCTGGTGCAGGTTACATGAGGTACCTCACTCAGAAATTGCTTGTTCATTATGTCTACATATTTTGAAGAGACATACATTGCCTAATCTAGAAGATCATCCTTCTGGTGATGAAAAGAAAGAAGAGCCATCAGCTTCACAAAAGAAAGGAAAAATGAAGTTTGAGAAAGCTGAAATACCTAAGTTAAAGTGGATATCAAGTGGTGCAGCTGCCAGAGCTGCAAAGAAGAGAGAAGGTTCAAATAAGCCTTTAGTTGAAGACAAACCATGGATCCTTAGATTTGATGGATCCAAGTCAAAACAAGGAGCTAGAGTAGGGGTAGATCTAGTTGATCCATCTGGAAAGTCTTACTTGGCAGCATATAGACTATAGTTCCCCTGCACCAACAATGTGACAGAGTATGAAGCTTTGATTCATGAGATATTGTTTGCCCTTAAGAAGAAAGTAAAAATTATGCATGTCTATGGAGACTTGGAATTAGTAGTCAGACAGGTGAGAAGAATTTACTCCTGCAATTATAAAAAACTATCTAATTACAGACACAGGGTGTGGGACCTGATTGAATCTTTTGATGCATTCAATATCACCCACCTACCCAGAGAACAGAATCATAGGGCAGATGCTTTAGCCCAGGCTGCTAGTACATTAGAGCCACTATCTATTTCTGGTCTAAAAAGATTTTCAGTAGAGTTGTTATCAGTACCTTTTGTGCCTGACAATGTGACCAACCTCCAGGTATTCGATGATGATCAGCATATCCTAGATTTTATCTCCAATAGGGATATATTTGATGCTCAGATCATAGATGAGAATAATGTAGAGGATCATGTTTGGGAAGAGGAAGAAATCTTAGAGCTGCCAAGCAATAAGATTCCTAAGGGAATGATAGAGCTAGAGAGAGCATTTGATCTGGACAACATGCTGAAATAGAAAGATCTTCCAAAAGCTGATGGAGGACAATATTCACAAGTGAATATTGGGTAAAATGATGAAAAGAAAAATGTCCTGATAGGAAAAGTTTGCACAGAAGAAGAGCTAGAAGGAATCACCCAGGCTCTAAAAGATTACATACATGTCATTGCCTGGACTTATGATGAGTTAAAGATATATGACACATCAGTCATTACTCACACCATACCCCTCAAGCCAGATGCCAAGCCTTTCAGAAATAAGCAAAGGCCTGTCTATGCTTTGCTAGAACCTTTTATTTTTGAGGAGGTTAAGAAACTGTTAAATGCCAGGATCATATTTCATATGAGGCACTCCACCTGGGTAGCAAATCTGGTCCCAGTGAGGAAGAAGAATGGAGACATCAGACTATGTGTGGACTTCAGGAATTTGAACAGAGCATCTAAGAAGGATAATTATCCTTTGCCTTCCTTGGATGAGGTCCTACAAATTGTAAATGGTGCCAAAATGATGTCATTTCTGGATGGTTTTTCACGTTATAACCAGGTAATGGTTGACAAGATAGACAAACTGAAAACTGCCTTCACCACAAAGTGGGGGATATTCACCTATAGGTGTATGCCATTTGGGCTGATAAATGCTGGAGCAACATTCCAGCAAGCAATGGACATAACCTTCAAAGGCTTAATAGGAAAATGTATAGTCATATACATGGATGACTTAACAGTGTTCTCTAAAGATAGAGAAAACCATGTAGAAGATCTCAGAAATGTGCTTAAAAAATGTGAAGAATATGGGATATCCTTGAACCCCAAGAAATGCATATTTGGGGTGACAACAAGAAAATTACTAGGCCACCTGATAACTGAAGATGGGATTATCATTGATCCTAACAGGGTGGAGTCTATTATGAAAATACAGCTTCCTAGAAGCAAAAAGGAGCTCAAATCTTACTTCGGTAAGATTAATTTTGTCAGGAAGTTTATCATTGGCTTTGCTGAAATTGTTAGACCTTTAAATGCCATGCTCAAGAAGGATGCAAAGATTGAGTGGACACTAGAGGCTAGATCATCTTTTGAAGACATCAAAAAAGCTATATCTGATGCTCCAGTCCTGATCAGTCTAGACTACACCAGGGACTTCTATATTTATTCATTTGCTTCTGAGCATACCTTTGCAGCAGTGCTAACACAGAGAAATAAAGAAAAGGAAGAGAAGCCCATAGCATTCATGAGCTGCCCTTTCAAAGATGCTGAACTAAGATACATGGATATTGAAAGGCAGGCACTTGCTTTGGTCAAAGCAGTAAAGAAATTCAGGCACTATATACTGAGAAGTAAAGTTATTGTTGTAGTACCTGATGCAGCAGTTAAAATGCTCCTAATACAGAGTGAGCCAGGCGAGAAAAGGGCTAAGTGGATCATTGTCCTACAAGAATATGACTTGGACATTACACCCATGAAGCTAGTGAGAGGACAGGCTTTAAGCCAAATGATATCAGAGATAGACCCCAATATCATGAGTTAGCAGTATGTTATTAATGCTAAGGACAATGGAGAGTGGTACTCAGACATTAGGCACATCCTGATTATTGGAAGATGTCCTCCAAGACTGCAGGCTTCACAAAGGAGAGCCCTAAAAATAAGGTCACAGAAGTATATGATGAAAGGGGGTATCCTTTTCTAGAAAAATTATGAAGGAATATATCTAAGATGCCTAGAGAGGCTAGAAGAAAATAAAGTGTTATCAGAGCTACACGACAAGTTTGGAACAACACATGGGTCACCCTTGGCCACTACTCATGCTATCCTTAGGGCAGGATACTACTGGCCCACCATTTTCAAGGATACTGCTGAACATATTAAATCTTGTCATGTATGTCAAGTTGCTGCTAATAGAGAGAGATATGCTGCTCAACCTTTGCAGCCAGTGATGGAGATGCGTCCATTTGCACAATGGGGAATGGACTTCATAGGACCAATTAATCCTCCATTATCATCAAGCCATAGGTATGTCTTAACGATTACTGACTATTGTACCAGGTGGACTGAAGCTATTAGCACCAAGACCTATAATGCTGAAGATGTCATCAGATTTCTGGAAAGTAATATAATCACTAGGTATGGAGTTCCCTATGCTCTAGTAAGTGATAACGGGTCTACTTTTGCTTCAACCAGATTGTCAAGCTAGGCTTTTGATTATGGGATTATACTGAAGTTCTCCTCCAACTATTATCCCCAAGGGAATGGATTAGCAGAATCCACTAATAAAAAATTGCTGAATATCATAAAAAAGTTAATAGAAAAGAACCCTAGGGAATGGAACATCCTTCTAAAATATGCCTTATGGGTAGACAGAACCAGTAATAAGGCTGCATTAGGAAACTCACCTTTCCATTTAGTATATGGGGTGGATCCCATCCTCCCTGTTAATCTAAAAATTCCTACACTGCAGTTTGCACAAGAGTACCTGGGCATAGACAACAAGCAAGAAGTCAGGTTGCTTCAGTTGATGCACCTGGAAGAGAAAAGAAGTCAGGCAATTGATTAATTTGCCAAACATCAGGCTGTTGTCAAATGTTGGTTTGACAAAAGAACCAGGGTTAAAGCCTTCAGGATCTCAGATTTAGTCTTGATGTGGGACAAAGCACATGAGAGGAAAGGAGACCATGGTAAGTTTGACAAATTATGGATAGGTCCCTTCCAAATTTTTGAGATATTAGGAGACAACACTTACAGGCTTAAAAACTTGATAGGTGAGGATATCCCATTACCAGTTAATGGATAATTCCTCAAACATTATTTCCAAGCCTAAGTTAGCTTCATGACAGTCATGTGTATTATAGTGTATATTTGTATAGTTGTTTGTATAGTTTTGTTTTGTGTTTTGTTTTGCTTGCTTGTTGAGTTTTTGTTTTGGTTAGTCAAGATGAGGCAACTCATCACCCTAGAAAATAACTAAATTGTTAGGATTCAAGTGATGAAAACAAATTTATATATAGGTTATGATTCATTCTACGAAGTATTTGTGATCAGATCTATAATATCCTTTCATCAGGGTGCCTTTTCTTGACCAAAGTGATTATTTCACAATGACTCACCTAATAGCCTTGGGTTTGTTGAACACACAAGTATAGGTGTTAAGTGAAAAATCTAAAGGGACTCCCTTGCTACCAATACAATGTCCAACCTAAATTAGCAAGTGACCATACCTTGCACACTGAGCTTACATGATGATATCAGATTTATAGAATTAAAATATAATAAAAATCAAGAAAAGAATAAAATTAGGCCATCTAAGTAACTCTACCAGGGCTATAGACGCCTGCTGGCAGTGGGGCTCTACTTAGGGGATTGTATAGATAACCTTGTCGGGGCTATAGACGCCTGGTGGTAGTAAGGCTCTATCCAGGTTGGCTATGAGGGATGATCCCAAACTATGTAGCTTAACACCAGTTACTTATGTTTTCAACTTGCTTTCAAGATGAGGATAATTAATCATTTGCACACACCTGATCTTTTGTTAGCATTGTTGCCATGATGAAACTATATCATATAGAAAGATTATGATGCTTATATTTAGAAAGAGTTAGAATACTATATATGAATGTGATCACCTCACTTGAATCATTGGAATTTTATTTGTTTTCTTTGGTGGCAAGTTGTTGCGTGGTTACACAACACGCCCCATTTTGACTTGACAAAATAGGGACCCAACTTTTCTGCTTGGCTTGGCTGTGTTTTTCCTACTTTCCATCAGTCTGGTAAAAGTAAGTCATGCAGGTGACCTTGCATAAAGGGGGCTAGGTAAGTCATCACGATGAGGTTAGTTGGTCAAAGTTAATTTTTCATATCAATAACCTCATAATTGGAAAGAGTACAAAAATTCATGCAGGTTTGCCTTTTGGATCACCCTGATATTCCTTAGGAAAAACAAGTTATGGTGAGTCAAAGTCCTGGTCAAACCTGATATTCTAAGGGGGGGTCATATTCCTTAACAGCAATCATCTTATGAAAGATCACCCTGATCCAATTTTATCACCCGATAATCATTTTGGTCCAAAGCTCCGGACGTCAATTTTACGTGATAGTAGTATTTACCCGTCAAACAGCGTCATATATTTTGCGGGGGTCATATTCCCAATATCACCTGATATTCTGAATATCACCCAATGTTCTGAATATCACCCTATCTTTCAAATATCATCCTGTCACAAAATATCACCCTAGAGCCAATATGCCGATGACGTCATCCAATCCTGATGAACAAAGAAAATCACCCTGATGATGATGTCATCATCCTTTCTACCTCGCAGAGGTATATTTCCAGCGATCACCTTTTTTTCATAGTATGACGGTGACGTCATCCTGATCTTTCTCAAGGGGGGTCACTTTAGTCTTGAGGGGTCATATTCCAAACATCACCCAACATTTTAAACATGACCCGATATTTGAATATCACCTTATATTTGAATATCACCTGATATTCTCAACATCACCCGATCTCTTCGACATCAGTTTTCCTGCTCAAAGCGGAAGGTCATATTACATATAGGGGGTCATATTTCCAATATCACCCAATATTTGAATATCACCCGATCTTCTGAAGATCACCCCCCTCATCTTGCCCCATGATATTTAATGCACATAAATGCAATAGGTGGATTCTAGCCAATTGTGAATATGATGCAAACACCTGGCAGCATCTGTAAATCCGTGGCAGAAGATCAATGGTTTTAATCAATCTAACCTGGATTTGCCCTAATTCACCCCAAGAATGAGATTAAAAGTGAATTTACAGGGCTATTTTACATTTACCTTGTGAAGAAATGAGATTTTATAGAGCGTAGAACATTCAAACCCTCATACGACCTACCTGCGGACGCAAATAGCTTACAGCATAATGGAGCACGTGATTATCACTAGTATCTGAGCCCCTTTTCATAATCATCTGCTTAATCCAGGATAAAAATGTAATCAGGTAAGTAATTAGAACCCCTCTTGTTGTCGTTTTGTGTAATGTCCAGGTAGTAAGTTCTTTTATCATTTAGCTCTGTAATTATGCATATCATGATAAAATGAAGATTAATGAGTATAATATACATGATGACATAAACATGTAATGCTATATATGCATGCATGTGCATATTGTTATAAGACCAGTCGTGCTCATTGCAGGAACCTATGGCAAACATCAAGAAGAACAAGTCTAATGCAAAATTTCTTAAGACTATGTTTGCCCAACCTGAGGGAGTACAGTTCAAGTTTGGTGTCATTGGAGATACACACTAGGGAAACATAGATTTGGCGGCATGGTCAGCCAAGATGGGCGAAGATAAAGAAAGTTCCCTACTGGATAGCATTTTTGTATTAGGAATGTGGTATGCGGCTAGATTTCCTTGTTCCATGGAGACTCTAGAATTAATAGTAGAGTGTGCTAGAAATTATAACCCTAAGACGAGGCAAGTAGAAAAACATGGAAGAATATATGCAGATCTATCAATAAAAGGGGTTACATCTACTTTCAACCTTCCAATTGGAAAAAAAGTAGTTAGTATGGATCTGAAGAAACTAGAGATTAAATATACAAATAACAAAAAGAAAGAGGATGTACCAATGGAGAGCAAAGAACAGCCCTTACACTGCCTCTGCCAAATTACTAGTGCACTTGTATAAGTTTGATTTTGATGATCAGTATCAATATATGATTGCCCTTCTCAGTAGGATGACAGGCCAACCTACTGCTGGAAGTTTCAAGGATTGGATGTATGGGGTTATCATGATGTGCATTTATATAGATAACAAGCAATTATGGGCTAAAATCATCAGTGATGCTCTAGATGAATAGCTGATGAACCTTGGAGGCCTGGACTGTTCCTTTTATATGACTTCATATATCGTGTATTCATGTGCTTATAAAGGTACATTTGATGCACTCACTATAGTTGGAAAGATTGGTGGTAGTTTGAATGATGCCCATATATGGGACCATTATCCTCAGTTGTAGAAAACATACTATCTCCATGACTACAAATTAGTGAATGATACATTTTCTATGCATCTGGTCAGAACAATGGAGGAAGATAGAACCAAAAGATTGAGCGTGGAGGCTCAAGAAGTAATATACAGACATGGTGCCTGGTTCATCCAGTTTGCCACATTTTCCTACATTAGAGTAGAGGGTTTTGAAGGACAGCCCTTAATGTTACCCAAGTACCCTACTGATGGGGTAGTCCTGATGGAGTTTCTAAGATAGATATCCACAATACTAGATGCATATAAAGAAAACAATAAGACTCCTCTAGTTCTGTTTCCAATAACTATAGGGTGGTACATATGCCCTGATTCAGATGGCATAAAGAAAGCCATAGGTGGTCTGAACCTGATGAATTTACAGCCATTCCCATTAGCTAGATCATATGACCCCTATGGAAAAATGCAAAAGATCCTGGGCCAGCCTATACATAAGAAGCACTTAGAAGATTTTTGGGCTGACTGTGAGGATGAGGCTGAGGTCAGAAGAAAAAAATATCAAAGGCTCACCCTCAATCAGATTAGAACATTTGATTGCATTCCAGTGCCTGTGTAATTAAAGAAAGATGATGGCAAGTTATTATCAAATGAATATGAAGAGAAGAAGGTGTATAATGACACCATTTCAGCCCCTGACCTGACGCAGCTTGAAGACATTTCATTGGATAGGTTTACAGGTGGGGTGCTATAGTTGACCCATGCATGGGTAGATAAACAAATAAATATACTGAAGAAGAAGGGGATGGCCATCATAGTAGATAACAAGAGGAAAAGGTAGGAGATTCCTGATGAGGAATATGATGACTTTCTCGTTGAAAAGAGAAAAACTAAGGGAGAAAGAATGCCACCTCAAGAACAAAGCAAGAGATCCCCTAGAAACAAGAAGACTGATGATGAACCTAAGGGGGTAATAGTTGAGAGAATTGATATACTAGTTGAGGATGCATCTGCATCAGGACAAGCATCAGCCTCATCAGCACCACCTCTAGAGGATAAACAAAAGACCAAAAGGATCATGAGGCCGGCTGTGGATACTGTAGAAATACAAGATCAAGGCCAAACTTCACAGCAATATGCGGAGAAGGATATTCTTATTGAAGAGGAGCCTGTAGAAGATGACCCCATGATGGTCAGCAGGAAAAGAAAGGCAATGTCCTTAGTAGCATCCACCTTTAAAAAACAAAGAACACATATGAGGGGTGAAATAAGACATGACCCTATAATATTAAGGGGAGTTGGTAATGAAGTATTTAGAAAAGAATTGCAACATGATGTGCCACTTCCTACCATAATTTAGTTTAAGACTGAGAAGGCTGAAGAGCAAGCCAAAGAAACCACTGTAGTAGGTCAAAGTGGTCATGTCTCACTAGAGGAGACTATGGACTTATTAGATGATGATGTGGTAGAAAACGTAGCTTTTCGACAAATTGAGACCCTCGCATGACTCCACAAGGAACACCATCCTCGCAGAGGGTGATATTAGAAGAGTTGAAGCAAGTGGAGAAAGAAAAAGAGAATAACCCAGAGAGGGGCAGTCCAATAGATAGGGCTTGATAAATTAGGTAATCAGGTAACTAGCCCTACAATGATAGACCTAACATACAGGGAGGATGCAAGTCCTGAACATCAAGCAGGTGCACCTGATAAAGCAGAAAATATTAAGGAAGTCAAGTTGAAAGAAGTGGAGAGAAACACTCCAGATTCAGGTCAGAAACAACAGGAAATACCTACTGAACCTAAGATTGTAGAAGTCCAAGAAAAGGGTGGGAATGACAAGGCCACATCAAGTGAAGATGCCCCCCAGACTCAAGAAACCTCTGGTGATAAAGAAACATCAAGTCATGATGACCTAAAGATTCAAGAGGTAGATACAATAGGTGTGGATAAGAATGTGATCCAAGATCAGGTTAGTGCACCTGGTACAGATACAATGATATCCATAGATGCAAATGTACCTCAGGATGAGGAAATTACCAAGGTGGATGAAACAAAAGAAGATGAACTACAGGATCATCATGTAGATGCACCGCAAGATCCTACACCACAAGAAGAGACTCCTCAGGAGGAGGAAGTAGAACAAGATCCCCCTCATGAACAACATCATGAGGAAGAAATCAGGAAATCACCCTCTCCACCAAGAACTAAAACTGATACTGGAGATTAGGGTGGACATGATGATGATGATAGATGAAAGGGATCTGGAGACCAAATACCTCAATGGCTAGAGAAAGAAATAGGTATGGAATCAGGTTTCGAGATCCAAGAATTTGATGTCTCAACATTATTCTCAGAAACCATTATGAAGCCCAAGAGGAAGGCCAGATTAACATCTACAATAAGAAGAGATCCTGCTACAGACAGAAGGACTGCCCAGGTAGCACTTCCCATCGTTGAAAAAGAGAAAGGCAAGATCACCCTGGAAGAATTCCAGATCGCTAAAGTTGATTTAGGGTTTGCCAATGAAGACCAAGAAGGTCAGGAAGGGAAGGACATAATAGATTCTTTGACCCAAAGGGTGAAGAAAGAAAAGGAGAAGAATAAGCAACATAAGGAGCACATTACCCAATTGCATGCATACATAAAAGTGTTAATTAACCCTGAAAATATAGTATCAGATTAGGCAGTCGCATTGACTGCGATTTCTCAAGAAGAGGTCAATAAATTGGACCTTATGAAGCATGAGTCAGTGATAATGAGAAAGTGGATGTCATCCGCACTCACATGAGCTGAGGAAGTAGTGAAGGCCTCTTTGCAAAGGTGGAATTCTTTGGGTATCTCAAGGAGAAAAGTTGATTAATTGCAGATGGAGACCAGAGAAGGTCATTCCAGTTGGAGAAAGCCTTGAGTGCTTTGAGTGAAATAAAGAGGATTAATCCTCAGGTCATAATAAGCAACCAGGTGTTGACTAATAACACCTCCATGTTGGTGGATATCTGGTATAAGGACATCAGATTTGAATGTGATGTACTAAAGAGGTGCAGTAGTAAATTAAGAGATATCAGTATGAAGTTGCACGGCATGATGTCGTTTGAAGCAGAAGTGTGGAGGCTTTAGAGGGAAAAGTGGAAGGTAAAATTGAGAACCAAGACACAAACTTTGCCATAAAAGCTCTACATAATAATTTCCAGCCAATGGCTGATGACCCTCTTAACCACCTGATAGAAGAAGCAATGAACAAGATCACGAGGATCAAGGTTAGGGTGGAGAGCTACAATGAAACATTGAGCAGTAGGAAGAATAAACTAGAAGCCCTCAGGGATAAGTTCCAAGCACATAAGCATGCCATCAGTAAAGCCAAAACTCAGGATGGTGGAGAAATTGATAGAGTAGTAGAAGCATATGAAAATATTAGGACAATCATGTAGGTCCATATACAAGGCAACAATCATCAGGATAATGAAGACATGGAAAGCGATGATCATGATGATCATGAGGATGAAGAAGAAGAACCTAATGAGTAGATGAAGATGTGCCATAAAGGAAGATATATGCATTAGGTACTTAGAGGAAAATAAGTTACCTAGATAGTTGCCAGCTGGCAACCTGTGCCACGAGATACTGTTGACTAAGTCAAAAGGAATATACACCATTGATCTTAATAGATAAATCTTGATCGTAGATCATTTCTAACCGCTCCTTCACCTTAGTCTATAAAAGGTACAGGGATGCCTTGTTATGTTCATTCAGAAGCTTAAATGAAATTTATTTGTTGAAATATCAGGGCCTATTTCAAAGTTATTGTATATGTACATGTTTTTGCATACTTATTGAAAGAGAAGACCATTTTGATTACAAATCATAGTAAATCTTGAGTAATCTGTGTCTGGATTCTTGATACTTTCTTTGATTAGCTACGTCCCTTGGAGTGATCATCAGTCTGCTTGTATTATTTTCATTCACCATCCTCTGAAGTTAGCATCATCTGTATCTAGCTGTGGAACATCCTGGTGAACATATGGTTTGATTTCTTCTCCTAATGACAGTATCAAATGTGTATGTGGTTCAATAACTAAAGATTCATCATAATTTGAAGTATTCTTTTACATTTCTTTTAATTTTAGAACAATTCACCATCACAATTGTAAATAATTGACAATCAGAAGAAAATTACATAAAATATGCAGACATCTCATAGATAACTAAAAATTCATAGCATATTTGAAGCTAAGGCATGTGCAATTGACAAATATCATGCAATGATTTAAGCATAGACACACTATTTGTAGAAATATTCTGTGTAGAATGACTTTTCTGTGTAGAATCATGATAGGAACAAAATCTTTCTGATAAGCAAACATAAGGCCCCAAAATGGAAACAACAACTCACATCAGTAGATTAAGAACTAATCCACGGAGACTTGGGATCATGAATTCTTTGAAGTCATCATATTTTTCAAGATGAGTAAAGGTTGATGTGTAACTTTTATTCTATGTTTGTTTATGACTAACATCATGATCAACAGGTATGCAGATATAATGGATGAGGATGGTAGAATAGTAGAGAAATGATAAGATGGAATAGATAGGCTAGGCTAGATGAGACAAATTACCCCCAGGTCTAAGGTACATAGATAATTGATCTACACATGACACCCATGAATGGGTTTTCATCATGGTACTTACCCAAGGCACCACCGAGGTGGTTTTCACCATTGGACGAATCATTTCTCTTTACTATTTTGATTCAAATTTTTTTCTTTTTTTCTCTTTTTTTGGATTTTTTGCATATTTGGATGGGATGGGTAGATTTGGAGGAAGATGGAGACTCGAGTGTCTATTTCCAAGAGGAGGTGATAATGTCCCATTCTGGATGTTTATCACACATAAACCATGTCAACTATTATTATGCACATGGATGTTGGTAGATGATTGGATGAGATGGATGGGGGATAGTGGATTATGGATGGTAATGATGGAGAATGGATGGACAAATGGATGATCGATGAAAGGATTATACAAAAGCATGGACCATAGGGATGTGATGGGGGAAATATGTAGGATAGAGGATGTAAGATGGGAGTATGGGTGCATGAGGGAATTCCGTGGAGTGGAGGGGAACCAAGACCAATGGTTGCACACCATAATAAATGTTGAATCTTATATTTGTGATGGCGAGTGGGGAGTAATGGTTATTTTTTATTATGGGATTGGGATGGGGGATTTTAGGATTTCCAATTTGGGGATTTAGGGACCCAAATGGACTTAAGATGTTTGGTATTTTTGATAGTGTGGGATGTGGATGCTCCATTAGGATTGACCACTTTTTTCTTGGGGAACCACACCATTTTTTTTTTTGCTTTTGTGGTTGTGGGTGTTTGTTGCCTTTTGGATTCTTGATTGTGCTTAGATTTTTTGTATCAATGTGCTACGACATGATAATCTTGAGGCTTTTGTGGATTTTTTGATTTATGTGGGGAGGCATCCAAATTTTTATTTTTGAATCCCATGGGCTTCGTGATAACTTCATGTTTGGTCAATGTGTGCACTTGTTGATCTTGATTAAGGATTTTGGAGATTTAAGGGAGCAATATATGTGGATGGAGGGATTAGTGGACTTGTGGACGAAGGGATGAGGGGATTTGAGGATGGGAATATTAGGAGTTGGGAGAAGTGGAGAAAGAGTAGATTTAGGGATTGAAGGATGTTTAGATTTATGGATGGGATAGGAAGGGGGATGTATGGTCACATGCATTTTGGATTTGTATGATGATGGAGGAGGGATGGAGGCATATGATTTGGGGATGTGATGGGATGCATGTGGTTTTAGATTAAAAGAAGTGGATTTAGAAGGCATGAAGGTGGTATCAACATTTTTGGACTATTGTCCTTGGGATATGTAGCCAAGGTCATGTGATCGTGGATGGATTTTGACATGGATGGGCTCCAAGATACCTTGTTCAAGAAGGCCTAAACCTTTTCCTTGATATTTCATGTTTTGGAGTATGCAGTGTGCGATGGGATGTTTGTTGTTTTGGAAACAAGGTGTGATTCCATTAATGGATGGGGAAGGATGGGTGGTGGATAGAAGTTGTTCTTCTCCTACGAGAGAACCACCATGGGTAAAGGTAATAGGACCAAAAGGATAAGATGATGGATTTGGGATGGGGTTAATAGGTGATCGTAAAGGGATGATGGGAGATGGAGTTGGGATGGGATCGATGTGGGATCAGAAAAAGGATGATTTGGGATTCTTGGATCTCGATTAACATTATGTTCACTGAGAGGTGGTATTATATGATCCAAATGATTTGTTTGACTATCTATGTTTTTTTGGGACCAAGTGTCTCATCATGGGAAACAAATGTTGTTGGATAACGAATATTACTAGTATGGGTTTCCTGATCATGGATGGGGTCAGTGTAGATTGGTTTAAGATTAAGAGGGGGTATAGGAGTTCACTAGGAGGTGGTGTGGGGTTAGGGATGGGGTTGATTTGGATAGGTTGATCATGAGATGGGAGGGGATCAGGAATGAGATTGGTGTAGATAGGTGGATCACAAAAGGGAAGGGGGGTGTGGATGGGAGTAGATGGAATGTTTAGATCTTGAATAGGATGGGTGGTTGATGTTTCGACATGCTTTGGACTGGGTTATTGACATAGCTCTTGTGTTTGGATGGAAATGGAAGATTCTTGGATAAGCTTGATAGGCTATGGATGGTCAACAACATGAGCGGATGATGAAGTTTGACTTGGACTTATGGTAAGGGACTCTTCAATAGGATGGATAGGCATAGGATTGGATGATGGTATTGGAGTGGTAGACATGTTACTAGGAGGCTCTTTTTTAGGCTCAAGGATAGGCATTTGAGTACATGATGGTTTTGTATTCCTTGCTAATAGTCCTTGGATACTATTTGAAAAGGATAATTTGGGTTGACATGAGGAGTTGGTGGGGGGGAGCTCCAATCACAATCTCACCATGGTCGATAAGATCTTGGATGCACTTCCCAAGTCTCAAACAATTGGATGTTTTATGGCCTTTTGTTTGATGGTACTCACAATATTCATATTATTTAAACCCAGGGGCTTAATTAGGAATTTATCAAAAGATTTTATTTCGAGAAGTTTAATCAAGTTTGCTTGGACCAATTTCTATAAGGTCATTTCTATGGGCTCCCTTAATGGAGGGTTGGAGGAATGATGTGATGGAGGGGTGGAAGGGATTTATGGCTTAAGAGGTATGTGGAATAATGGATTAGGATTAGGAGGATTAGAGGGAGACTGTGATGGAAGGACTATAGGGATTTATAGATTGGGAGTTGTGTGGATTAATAGATTAAGGTTAATAGTGTTGCAAGTATGTAAATATCAGTGTTGTCATTGATGTCAACATATCTGTGTTGACATTGGTGTCAACTATGCTTTTGTTTTGATGCTTGTGTGTATTGAGATAATTGCTTTGTATTGGCTTATATAAGTGTTGAATATAATGAGAAAGTATTCCTGATACTGAGTTTCCAAGTGCTTTTAAGAAAATTTTCTCTCCTACTGGAAATAATGTGTTACATAATATCTTGGCTTAGAGAAGAATAGTGCAGTGTTTTGCTCCACATATCCTATAGATTGAATATCTTTGTTTGCAGTCTAGAAGTTATGTTAAAGGATGTCTTTAGTTGCTATGTTTCAAGTTTGAGCCTCTGGTATGAAGATTTGAGTGAGTTATGTTCACCAGAGTAAAAACTATTTTTCTGTGCATTTAGTGGTGATAGGGAGAATGTATTCCACTCCACATTTCTCCACATCTAATTTTTACAGTCTATGATTCAAGAATCAAGTTTGTAATGATGTTGTGTGACTTTAGTTCAAATGGTTCATGATTTGGTGATCTGCAAGTGATCTTTTCTTTATGACAGTGGCCAACAATGATGTTCAAGTGCTCCAGTTTGAAGAATCTTATGGATAAAGTGTTTAGATGTTGTGCGGATGTTCTTGGTGATTGCAACATGCTTGTGGATGTCTCTTGATCATGTTCCTACCTTTTGATTGGTCTGCAAAGTGTAATCCAAATTGTGCATGAAGCGTGTTCTTAAAGGTCTTAGTGTCAACACCAATCTGAACCAACTTGGTTGTTCTCACTACCTATGGTTATGCTTCGGAGGTTGTGATAGCATGTTAAGGCTCGGAAGATTGCATTTGAGTCCCAACTAAGGAGTGGTTTGGTTATGGTTGATGATTGTCATGTCGATCTTGATGATCATTCCAAGGTTGATGAATTGTATAAATACTTGTAATAAAGTCATGAAAATGAATCTAAGTGCAAAAATTTGAAGATAAGTGTGAAGTGAAAAAGCAAAGCAGAGAAGAGGATGTTTATTGTGCTTCAATGGAACTGAACTTTGGCATAGTGTAGATGCTACTATCTCAATTCACCAAATTTGGCAGTGAGCCACCCCAATGGCAGTGAGCCTCTTCTTTTGCAATGAGCAATCTAGACAATGAGCCCTAAGGCTATGAGCCTCTAATTTTTGGTATTGTTATTACATATTATATTGTGAGCTAACACTCATCATGGTTTTCCCTTATTGGGTTTTCCCAGTAAAAATCTTGTGTCTCATGTGTTTAATGTGTGAATGTGTTAAGTTTCTGATTTCATGCTTTCATGCTTAATTACAATAATAGTGTTTAAGTGGATGTTGATTTAATGGTTTTGAAGTATTGGTTACAACTGATTCACCCCCCCTCTTAGTTGTCTTTCCATTTTAACAATTGGAATCAAAACATGGGTTCCTTGGTAAAGAGCTTAATAGCTCAAGGTAGATCTGAAATGGTGCATAAGAAGGAATCACCACAATTTGATGGAATGAATTATGCCCTATGGAAGATGATGATGAAGTCAAATAGTATGAATTAAATGGAAAAGCTAGAGATGCTCTATTAAATGCCTTATCCAACACCGAGTTGGTAAAAGTTATGGATTTGGAGACTGCCCATGAGATCTGGGATAAAAATTTTATATGAAGGAGATGATTCTATAAAGAGTGCCAAATTACAAAACCTAAAGGCAAAGTATGAAACCATGAAGATGAGTGAAGATGAAAACATAACTATCTACATGTAGAGAATTGATGAAATTGTCAATGGAATCAAAGGTCTTGGAGGAACTATTAATGAGGATGAGGTTGTGATGAAGATTCTTAATTCATTGCCTAAATCCTACAGTCACAAGGTGGCAACAATTGAAGAAGTTATGAGTGTGCAAAAGGTTACAAAGGATCAGTTGCTCTGGAAACTTACAGCCATTGAAATGAGAGAATTTGGTGAAGCTCTACCAAAGATTGAGACTGCTTTCAAAGCCAACACTTTAGAAAAGACTTCAAGAGCTCATAAATATGTTGTGGAATCTGATTATGACCTAGATGAGGTTGAAGCCAACTTTGTGGACATAGTGCAAAGAAGTTTTGGTAATTTGAAAGGTAAATTACCATTCAAATGTTTTTCTTGTGGTAAGATTGGTCATTATGCATCCAGGTGTCTGGAGAGAATTGAGAGAGGTAAGAAGAAATTTGAAAGTAGACCTAGAGTCATGAAGAAATTCTATATAGTTAGGGATCTTGATGATGATGGAGTAACAGATGATGAGTCTGAAGATGCCAATACTAGTGCAAATGAATGCTTGTTTATTGTCATTAACGAAGAACCTGTGTCTACTAATCCTGCTAGCTGTTTGAAGGAAGAAATCTAGTGGAAGAGAGTGCTTTGTCTGTTCAAGTTGAGAAGGATAAGGATGAATGAATTATTGACAGTGGATGCTCACATCACATGACTGGTGATAAAAGTAAGTTTGTAAGTTTGAAAAAGTATGATGGAGGCCGGTTAGGTTTGGAGATAATGCAACTGGTAAGATCTGTGGAAGAGGATCTATTTCTTTTGATGGCAAGCACAATACAGATGATGTTCTATATGTCAAGGGCCTAAAGCATAATCTTTTAAGTGTTGGTTAGATGTGTGATAAAGGGTATGATATGAGTTTCAAAGACAATGCATGCAAGATCATGGAAAGCTCTAGAATAGTGATTACAACTGGTAAGAAGACTAGAGGTAATATTTATCATTTAAGAGGAACTAATGATTGATGGTTTGTTGGCTCAGATAGATGAGAGTTGCCTGTGGCATAGAAGGATGTGTCATACTAATTTTGACAACTTGGTAAAGATATGTTTAGTACAAGTTGTGAGAGATCTGCCTAGGCTTGAAAAACCTGCTAATACTATTTGCAAGGAATGTCAGATTGGGCAAACAAATAAAGATGACTTTCAAAAGCAAGGAACAATTTTCTGTTGGTCTACTTGAGATGGTACATACAGATTTATGTGGTCCTATAAGAATAAGAAGTTTGCAAGGAGACATGTACTTTATGTTGCTTATTGATGATTATTCTAGAATGACATGGGTCACTTTCTTAAAGGATAAATCAGAAGCCCTAGACAAGTTTAAGTTTTTTAATGTAATGGTTGAGAATGAGTTAGATTTGAGGATCAAGAGCTTAAGGTCTGATAGAGGAAGAGAGTTTACATCAAATAAATTCAATTTACCTTCTGTGAAGAACATGGGAAACAAAGACAGTTGTCTACTCCTAAAACTCCCCAGTAGAGTTGTTGAAAGAAAGAACAAGATAGGTCAAGAAGCTGCTAGGTTAATGATGATGGAGGCTAATCTACTGGAAGTATGTTGAAGAGAAGCTATACATACTTTTGTCTACATTCAAACAGAGTTCAAGTCAAAGATAATGGTACTAAAACTCCTTATGAATTGTGGTATGGAAGAGTTCCTACAGTAAAATACTTCAAAGTTTTTGGAAGCAAATGTTAAATCAAAAGAGATGAGGAGTTAGGCAAGTTTGATGCTAGGTGTGATGAATGAAATTTCCTTGGATACTCCACTAAGAGTAAGGCCTACCAATGCTACAATAAGAGATTGAGAAATATCATTGAAAGTGGTAATATGAGGGTTGATGAAGACAGGGAAATAACATTAGATCTGAGTGGCTATGAATTGGATGAACCTAATACTAAAATGAATGAAGAAATAGTTGAACAAAAGGACATTCAAGTTGAAGAAGAAAAGGCTTCAGAAAGTGTTTTTAAGACTCCCAGGTATGTAAGGATTAATCATTCTAAAGATCAAATTATTGGTGACAAAAGCAAAGGGGTGTTGACAAAGAAAAGAGTTGTAGAGGAATAGGTGAACTACTGTTTGCTTTCATAAATTGAACCTAAGATTGTAAATGAGGCCTGCAAAGATGAAAGTTGGGTAAAATCCATGGAAGAAGAGCTTATGTAGATACAGAAAAATCAAACTTGGGAATTGGTCCCTAGACCTGCTGATAAAAATGTGATTGGAACCAAATGGGTTTTTAGAATCAAGATGAATGAAAATGGAGAAGTTGTAAGAAACAAAGAAAGACTAGTATGCAAAGGATATTCTTAGGTTGAAGGCATAGATTTTGAAGAGACTTTTTCTCTTGTGGCATAGATTGAAGCAATAAGAATGTTCTTGGTATTTGTAGAACATAAAGACTTCAAAGTATACCAGATAGATGTGAAGTCTGCATTCTTCAATGGAAAGTTGGAAGAAGAGGTTTACATTGAACAACCAGAAGGATTTTAGTCATCAAACCAAGGTGACATGGTGTGTAGATTGAAGAAAGCCTTGTATGGACTTAAACAAGCTCCTAGAGCCTGGTATGCAAGATTGGACAAGAATTTGTTGCAATTAGGGTTCAGTAAAGGTACTGCAAATAGTAATATCTACTTCAAAATCAATGATGATCAAATTCTGATTGTTGTGGTCTTTGTTGATGATATTTCTTTGGAGGCAATGAAGGTATGTGTAAGAGATTTGTAGAGGAAATGTAAAAAGAATTTGAGATGACTATGTTTGATGAAATGAATTTCTCTTTAGGACTGCAAATTACTCAAATAGAAAAAGGAATTTTCATTTCTTAGTCCAAGTATGTTAAAAAATTGTTGAAGTTTGGGATGGAGGTTTCTAAGCCAGTATGTACTCCTATGATAACTAGCTACAAGATGAGCAAGAATGATGAATCACCTAAGACTGATCAGAAAAAGTATAGGTCTATGATTAGAGGACTGCTTTATCTAACTCATACCAGACCTAACATAATGCATGCAGTCTACCTTATGGCAAGATTTCAAGAAGATCCTTAAGAGTCACATGTGATGGCAGTCAAGAGAATCATGAGGTATTTGAAAGGCACTTTTAGACTATGGATTATGGTATCCAAAAGATACTGATTTCACTCTTAGTGCTTATACAGATGTAGATTGGGCTGGAGATGCTGATGATAGAAAGAGTACAAGTGGGGATGCTTTCCTCTTGGGTAACAGATTGGTTTCATGGTTAAGTAAGAAGCAAGAATCAGTTTCTTTGTCTACTATAGAAGCAGAATTTATTGTTGCAGCATGTTGTTGTACTCAAGTGCTTTGGATGAAGCAAACATTGAAGGATATAAGAGTTGTGTATTAAGAACCAATTTCAATCTTTTCTGACAATACAAGTGCTATAAACATTTCAAAGAATCCAGTGATGCACTCAAGGACAAAGCATATATCTATAAGGTATCACTTTTTGAGAGAAAAGGTAATAAAGAATGAAGTAAAAATGGAATATGTGTCTACAAAGGATCATATTGTAGATATTTTCACAAAGCCTCTACCTAAGGAAACTTTTGAGTATCTCAGAGAAAAGTTAGGGGTTATTACCCCTCCTGGTCTAAACTAAGATGCATAGGAAATGCATCAATCCAGTGGTGCCCAAAGTCTTATTCTTTGATCTGGATTAGTGTTTTGAAGGCTACCTCTTAGGGGGAGTAGGTAGATGTTGTTGACAAGAGTTCCTGATAAAGAGAAGTGTTGCTGAGCTAATGACAGAATAATTCTAGTTTGATCAGAGTAGTAGTTTGCAAGTATGTGCAGAGAAAGAAGTGATGTCCTTTGCCATTGATGTCAAAGGGGAAGAGAAAATAATGTAAAAAACTCAGGGGGTGAAAGAATTCAAAAGTGTAAAAAGAAAGGGGGAGAAAGTAATCAGTGCAGAATCTTGTCTTGATGGTGCTTATAGTTTTTCACATCAATGTTCCCATCAATGACAAAGGGGGAGATTGTTGCAAGTATGTGCTTACCAGTGTTGTCATTGTTGTCAACCTATATGTCTTGTCATTAGTGTCAACTATGCTCTTGTTTTGATGCTTTCTTGTGTTGAGATAATTGCTTTGTATTGGCTTATATAAGTGTGTTGCAAAATATCTTGTCTTATAGAAGAACAATGTGGTGTTTTTCTCCACATATCTTGTAGATTGAATATCTTTGTTTGCAGTCTAGAAGTTATGTTAAAGGATGTCTCTAGTTTCTATGTTTCAAGTTTGAGCCTTTGGTGTGAAGATTTGAGTGAGTTCTGTTCACTAGAGTAAAAATTATTTTTCTGTGCATTTAGTGGTGACAGGGAGAATGTATTCCACTCCACATTTCTTTGCATCTACGTTTTGCAGTCTGTAGTTTAGGAATCAAGTTTATAATGATGTTGTGTGCCTTTAATTCAAATGGTTCATGATTTGGTGATCCGCAAGTGATCATTTCTTTATGACAGTGGCCGACAGTGATGTTCGAGGTCATCCCACAATAATGGGTTACACTTTTTGGACAAACTTGACATTGAAATCAACATTTTTAAACAAATCTTCACTTTTTGACACCTATAGCCACTAAACCGTTAGGAATTTGAAAATGATACGAACTAGTGATTTGTGAGATTTTTTTTTGTAGATTCTAAAAATATTTTTTAAAAAAAATTTAGAGTTAAATTGCATTTTTTTTTTGCATCTCCTTTGATAACTAGTTTTTAATAGTAAACAACATTTTTTTAAAGTGATGTGTATTCCATAACACTACTTTTTTTTCTATAAAGGATAAAATTTTGATTCTTTTGAATTTAGATTGGTAACACCTATCTAGGGCATGCATTTGGTTTCATAATGTTATGTAGAATATTTTTTTTAATTAAGTTTTGAAGTGAAACTAATTATAACTTAGACATAGGCATATTCCATAAAACATAACTTTTTTTGTATGTATTGAAATTCATTTTTTTGGTTCAAACAAGGACATCAATACCTAGGGCATACATATTTTTTAGATTTTTTTTTCACTAATTTACTATTTTTCCATGTGTGTAGAACAAAGAACTTGATGTTCAATGAAAAACCTATGTTTAGTAAAACTAAAAAAACAATCATAATAAAATCAAGATATATCAAAACTATACTCATTGGAAAGCTCATTTCGAGGACTGCGATCCTCCAATTTGGTTTGGCAAAGATGAATCCATTTGGACCTTCAACTAGGCTTCAAAAGCCAAAATTTTGTAGAATAAAGGGGAAGGGAAGGAGGGAAGGTGTCTAGTGGGGGTCTTCGTGCGAAGACCCCTGCGAATGAAGGTTGGTGACGTCCTTCATTCAAAGTAAATACTCCTTCGGACGAAGGTCCAAACATGGCATGTAAATCCCCATAATGACCACCTTCGTTTGAAGGTTCCTTACATTAAAAAATATTATCTTCTTTTAATGGCCAACCTTCATTCAAAGGCATGCCAATATGTTTTTTTTTAATGTTTTGATTTTTTGTATCGCATATAAATAGGATTTTTTTTTTCATTTTTACAAATCAATGTAACAAGATAAATTTGCATTTTTGTTTTGCAAGGGAGGAGGAAATCTTTGAGAGAAGAATTTTCAAGTCATACTTTACAAAGAAGGAGATTGGAAACAAAAAGACAAGATAAAGTAAGACTACACAAAAGTATTCCGTAGAAACTATAGAAAGATTGAATGAAGAAAGATTACAAAAAATATCATAAACAAAAACAAGGTATGCATATATTTTATTTTCTATTTTTAATCTAGGTCATTTTATTTATGCTTAAATATATACATATATTGATGAATCATGTAGTAGGATGTCATTTAATCTAGGTCACTTGATTTATGCTTAAATATATATGCATTGATTTCATGTAGCTAGGATGTTGTTTAGTTTAAGTCATTCCTCATTCTTGGCTATATTCCCCACCCCTCTACCTTGAGATAACTACCTACCTCTCTCAAGTTGCCCACTCTCTTTACCTCTACCCCTCTGTCACTAGGGCCTCCGTAGCTATCTCTCCCCCTCTCTAACTCTCCATATCCCTCGAGCCCTATCTCCAACTCAACTTCATTGTTTTTCTAAAGTGGTAACATATATGTCTATTATAATTTATTAAAAAATCAAGTTCACTTTTCATTTTAGATTATTTCTTTTCTTGATTATTTATTTTTATTTAAAAAGTCTTTTATCTAAAAGTTATATTTAGAAAGCTACACTTCCTAATTTTAAAACAAACTCTTATAGTAGTTTATTTTTAATTTTTTTGAACATGTATATATATGAAATAACATTTTACAATAGTTGCTATTTTGTTTTCTTTTGCTAAAATATATTTATAATAATTGTTAGCTTTTTTTATCCAATGAATTTTTATCATGAATGTTTTTTATTTTTTTTATTTTTGTGTTTTTATGATTTTAATGCTAAATTAAGAAATAAAAGAAAAATTTTAAGAAAATAGTTGTTGAAATATTTTTAAAATGCTTTTTAGATTTTCTTTTTCCTAAAGAATGAAAGTATTTTTTAGAAAACATAATAATTTCTACAATAGAACTTAAGAACTTATAAATGAAAAAAATAAAAAGAATGTTTATTATTTAGAAAGATGATTGAGATAGAATAAGATATGTAGAGTTAAATTAACCATCATGATTTAATCCATAGGATTTTAGAAAGTTTTATTTTATATTTAATAAATAATTTTATTTTTATTTTTATTTTAATATGTATTTCCTTAATGTGTGATACAAAAATTGGAGAAAACGTTGTTGAAGAACACATAGTTGATGTTAGCCCAAAGGACACCCAAGTGGAAACAATGGATGTTGGAGAGGGGTCAGGATCACTTCCTTTGACTAGTATGGATGAGCATATTAATCTAGCTAAAGAGGTGAAGGGAAGTTTTTTTTATAGAAATTTAGATCATTTACTTAAAATGGATATTGATAAATTGAAACATTATGTTGGACAACCTAGATGTATTGATAGAAGGTCAATGAATAAAACTGTAAAGGAAATAATTGCTCATTTCGATAATCTTGATACACTTGGCCAAACCCAATTGTTATCAATTATACTTCTTAGTACTTGGAGCTAAATGAGCAATTACAATGGTTGGGTGTAGATTTGTCATTGAAAAAGGGGAAAGGTTCACACCTAGAAAAATATATTGTTGAAAATGTTAAAAAAGGTTTGGCTTCCATTGGGAAACAATCTCGATCTGTGGATAAGTCCATTTCAAGAAGACTGATGTTGACAGGTATTTTAAATGAAAAAAATTCTAAAAAAGACAATTGTCTTCAATTTCAATTGAGATTGGTTTCAGTAGAAAGACAATAACAAAATATGTGAAAAGGAGAAAATTATTGGATGATAGTAACTCGGAAGGCAATTGGGCAATTATGTGTAGAGCTCCTAGATTTGACATGATTCAAGATGTTGTTAGGAACTTGATCTCAACCTTTTGGAATGAAAATACTCATGCTTCATCAAATAGTCGAGATGTTATCAAACATGGAATTGGGCCCAATAGTTATGAACTACATACAAAACATTGGCTAGACATAACACAACATGAGATGTATGTGGACTTTTGTAATGCAAATCCAAATATAAAGATTGGGAAAACAATGTTTGAAAGGTTAAGGCCATATTATGTGAAGACAAACAAGGTTTTTGAAATTATTGTTGTCATTATCATATTGAATTTGATCTCTACTATCAGGTGTTTCAAAAGATTTGTGATGTAAATGCACCTCCTAAATGGGTAAGTTAGTTCATAGCATCCATCTTATGTGATAAATCAGATGATAATGGAACTAGTCAAATAAACTGCATAAAAGGTCTTTGTGAAACATGTGGAAATTTGGCTAAAATGCCTTTGAGAAATGAAGATATCGACCCAATGAAGTTGGTAAATTGCGAAAGTTACAAGTACATAAAGTTTCAAACAAAAAATGGGAAAGAATTCACAAGGTTAGATTGTGTAGAAGAGGAGATACCTATTGAAACATTTATGGATTTTTTTTGTAAATTGATACAACCATACATACATCATGCTTTTTTTTGCTAAGTGGCAAACATAACAGTTTAAAACATTAAGAGATACTTTCCCACCTGGAATAGTTTTTCAGTAGTCAACTTTGCAAAAAATTACTCTTTTGTACATCAAAAAGAGATTCAATCATACTATTACTTTTCAGAGTAGATCACTATTATGGTGTATGTATGTTATCAGCATGCACAATTAGATTTAGATGGTGTTGAAAGTACATTTGAAGCACGAGTCATTAAGAAATAATGTCACTTTTATATTAGTGATGATAAAGAGCATGACACACATTTTGTACAACATTGCTTTAAGAATTTTTTTGGATATTTGGCAAGCAAGGGTGTAAATTTTGAAAAGCATTTTGTATGGTCACATGGATGTGCGTCACAATTCAAATCATCAAGGCCATTTTATGCACTATGTAGAAATCATGAAATGACAATAAACCACATGTTTCGAGTTTCTTTGAGAGTGGGCATTGAAAGAGTGAACATGATGGCGCAGGAGCTTGCATCAAACGTGCTCTAAGAAAACATCAAATGAATTATGAGGGAGATCATATAAATGATGTACATAATATTGTTGAATGGTGTAAGTCACACTTTGCACCAAATAAGGTTGACACATCTTCAAGAACAAACTGATGCATTCCACATAGAGTGTTTTAGGAGATATCAGGTATGTATTGCTTGAATTTATTTAATGTACTTTAAATATATATTCATATATCATATGTGTACATGAGTTTGTTTATTTTAGTTTGAATATAATTATTTCTATTATATTCATAATGTACAATATAATAAATTTGTAGGTGTGGATAGAAGATCAATGCATGGATGAAGAGGGTAGAGAAAACAAGATCTTTGCATTGTGTCATGAGTACAAATAGCTAGACATGGACATTGTACATTAGGGATTACTCTTGTTTTTGTTATGTGTGCATGTTGGGAGATTTTGAGAATTGTAAGAACCAACAACATGGATATGTCAATGAATGGGAAAACGTGCCACTAGTTGTTACCAATACATACAACGAAGATTGTTGGGAATTAAGGTGTCTCGACCTTGGTAATTCATTGTATTTTTACATTGTATTTATTTATTAATTACCTACTGTATTAATTGGATGTAAATCCTATGTTGTCATATTGTGGGAGTTGGCATGATGATGTGTCATCCTACAATTGTCTTCAATTTTAATTGAGATTGGTTTCAGTAGAAAGATAGTAACAAAATATGTGAAAAGGAGAAAATTATTGGATGATAGTACGTCGGAAGGCAATTGGGCAATTATGTGTAGAGCTCCTAGATCTGACATGATTCAAGATGTTGTTAGGAACTTGATCTCAACCTTTTGGAATGAAAATACTCATGCTTCATCAAATAGTAGAGATGTTATCAAACACGGAATTGGGCCCAATAGTTATGAACTACATACAAAACATTGGCTAGACATAACACAACATGAGATGTATGTGGACTTTTGCAATGCAAATCCAAATATAAAGATTGGGAAAACAATGTTTGAAAGGTTAAGGCCATATTATGTGATGACAAATAAGGTTTTTGAAACTTGTTGTTGTCATTATCATATTGAATTTGATCTCTACTATCAGGTGTTTCAAAAGATTTGTGATGTAAATGCACCTTCTAAATGGGTAAGTTAGTTCATAGCATCCATCTTATGTGATAAATCAGATGATAATGGAACTGGTCAAATAAACTGCATAAAAGGTCTTTGTGAAACATGTGGAAATTTGGCTAAAATGCCTTTGAGAAATGAAGATATAGACCCAATGAAGTTGGTAAATTGCAAGAGTTACAAGTACATAAAGTTTCAAACAAAAAATGGGAAAGAATCCACAAGGTTAGATTGTGTAGAAGAGGAGATACCTATTGAAACATTTATGGATTTTTTTTGTAAATTGATACAACCATACATACATCATGCTTTTTTTTGCTAAGTGGCAAGCATAATAGTTTAAAACATTAAGAGATACTTTCCCACCTGGAACAATTTTATCAGTAGTCAACTTTGCAAAAAATTACTCTTTCGTACATCAAAAAGAGATTCAATCACTATTACTTTTCAGAGTAGATCACTATTATGGTGTATGTGTGTTATCAGCATACACAATTGGATTTGGATGGTGTTGAAAGTACATTTGAATCATGAGTCATTAAGAAATAATATCACTTTTATATTAGTGATGATAAAGAGCATGACACACATTTTGTACAACATTGCTTTAAGAATTTTTTTAGATATTTGGCAAGCAAGGGTGTAAATTTTGAAAAGCATTTTGTATGGTCACATGGATGTGCGTCACAATTCAAATCATCAAGGCCATTTTATGCACTATGTAGAAATCATAAAATGGCAATATACCACATGTTTAGAGCTTCTTTGAGAGTAGGCATTGAAAGGATGAACATGATGGCGCATGAGCTTGCATCAAATGTGCTCTAAGAAAACATCAAATGAATTATGAGGGAGATCATATAAATGATGCACATAATATTGTTGAATGGTGTAAGTCACACTTTGCACCAAATGAGGTTGACACATCTTCAAGAACAAACTGATGCATTCCACATAGAGTGTTTTAGGAGATATCAGGTATGTAGTGCTTGAATTTATTTAATGTACTTTAAATATATATTCATATATCATATGTGTACATGAGTTTGTTTATTTTAGTTTGAATATAATTATTTCTAATATATTCATAATGTACAATATAATAAATTTGTAGGTGTGGATAGAAGATCAATGCATGGATGAAGAAGGTAGAGAAAACAAGATCTTTGCATTGTGTCATGAGTACAAATAGCTAGACATGGACAATGTACATTAGGGATTACTCTTGTTTTTGTTATGTGTGCATGTTGGGAGATTTTGAGAATTGTAAGAACCAACAACGTGGATATGTCAATGAATGGGAAAACATGCCACTAGTTGTTACCAATACATACAATGAAGATTGTTGGGAATTAAGGTGTCTCAACCTTGGTAATTCATTGTATTTTTACATTGTATTTATTTATTAATTGCCTATTGTATTAATTGGATGCAAATCCTATGTTGTCATATTGTGGGAGTTGGCACAATGATGTGTCATCCTACATGGCATATGACCACATGTATTTTTGTCCTCACATGAGGAGATAGGTGTCCCACTTAGTGGTATGAATATTTTGCCATGTGTCAGCATATTGGATGTTGTGTAAGGGAATATTGACCATAATGATCATGACAGATTCCTATGACAAAGTTATGACATGTAAGAGTCAGAAATAGGAGATTCTATGACAGGTGAAGACATGTGTCAAAGAGCATCTTTGAAAAAGGCATCTTTCGGTGCCCCAAGGTGAGATATGACATGTTGTAAGAGAATATGCTATTTATAGCCTATGTATGATAGATTCTCCTATAGTTGTAAGTGTTGGCAAGAGACACTATATGGACTCATGATTGTTGTCATTGATGGCAACAAAGGTTATCCCACACATCCACAAGACATGATAGGTCCTCACCAGAAGTCAGATTGAAGAAGTGTTAAGGTCCGGTAAGTAGGAACAGAGCAGTCAGTAAGGTCCAATAGATAGGTCAGGATCTCTCAGTAGAAGTATCTCAGTGAAGTGCGGATTTGGGGAAGTCAAGAGGAGCATCTTGACTGATATATTCCAAGGTTTGAGCCTCCGGTGTGGAAAGGATAAAGAGATATGAATGCTTGAGTGTTGGTTCCCAAGTGACAGTGTGAACAGAGGAAGAACTGACTGGCAGAATATCAGACATTATTCTGGATGTGTTACTGATGATGGAAAAGGTTCTTAAGGCATAAGTTATGTTTGGATGACATAATTGATGACTTCTACAAGTATATGCTTGATCCGCATTACTTGGTGTGCAAGGATTCAGCCGACAGATCAAAGTTTGAGGAATTATTAACTGTTCTGGATGCCAACTAGAAAGGTGATGAAATCACTTGTGTGGATATATATACAGGATTGATTTAGATGTGAATGTGTGTATTGTGTCTCGTGTGGTGTGAAGAAAAGTAGAAAAGCAGAGTGAAGATAGCAGAAGAGGTCCGGAATGTGAAAGTACAGCTACATCAAAAGAGAGTAAGAATGAAGTGCAGCAGATCAGTCTATTAAGCTTAACCGGAACTGAACCTCAGCATGTGTGGATGCTTCTCATCAGTTCAAACATTGTGTTATCTTTCTTTGTTGTAGATAGTGTGTCTCCTATAGGTAGTGAGCCTCTTGTGAGTGTTGTGCTCAGGTAGTGAGCCCTAATTGGCAAGTGCCATTTTGTAATCCTACTCTTCTAACAGAGAATACAATCTTGGGTTAATCACCCCGTGGTTTTCTCCCTTAACAAGGTTTCCACATCAAAAATATTATGTCATGTGTATTTCCATTTCATGGTTATGTTTGCTTGTTTGAATTGGTGCTGCACTAATTAGTAAGAAAGTTCAGAAAGCAGAAATATTTAAGATAACTGATTCACCCCCCTCTCAGTTATCAACAATTGGTATCAGAGCCAAGTTCCTCCTAACAGAGTCTAACAGCTTGAGGAAGATCTGGGAATTCAAATGGATGTATATGGTTTAAGGGAGCAACTCAAGACTGCCCTTGATGATCTTGAGCAGTCAAACTCTGAAGTTAATGAATTAAAGGAAAGACTCAAACAGGCTGATGATTTCATGAAAGAACTAAAAGAAAAATTAAGTCTCTCTATGAAAAAGAGAAAGGAGCTACTTCAGTAGTTGGCAAGTCAAGGTGAAGCCAATGATACAAATGAAGATCTGAAGGAGAAAACCAAGTTATGTGAAAAGTTATCAAAAGAAATCATTATGGTAAGACATGAAATGGAATTAGGAGTTATGAAGTTTACCCAAGAGGTTGAAGAGAAAAGAAAAACTGAAGATGATCTAAGATAATCTCTTAAGGAGAAATTAGAAGATTGCCACAAAATGGATAGAATTATCAGACATCTTGAATCTGATCTTGAAGATGCTAAAGATAATGAAGAAAAACTTGAGGATCAAATTATCTCTCTTAAAAGGGATCTTCAAACAACAAATAAATATAAAGAAAAATTCAAGATAAGTTCTGCTCAATTTGAAGTTCTTCTTGAAAGTCAAAAAAAGGTAGATGACAAGTGTGGTCTGGGATATGAGAAAGGAGAAAGCTTCGGATCCAGTTAGAAGAATCTTAGATCAGAAAATCCAAGGAACGGGCCTAGAAGACCTCTGGTAAGATAGCCTAATGCTCAAAGATATCCACCCTTCAATGGATATTGCCACAACTGCAATAACTTTGGTCATAAAGCTAATCAGTGCAGAAAGAGAATAAATTAGACTAATACATCCTTCTCCAGACAGTGTTTCAACTGCAAAAGGTATGGTCACAAATCTCATGAATGCAAAAATATGCAAATAAACAATTCATTTAATGGTAGATGCTTTGCATGAAATAGAATGGGTCATATGGCTAATCAATGTAGATCAAGAGGATATCAATCAAATATGCAAAGAAATGTTATTTGTTATAATTGCAATAGATCCGGTCATATTGCCAAATTCTGTAGAAGCAAGAATCAGGACAAAAGGGGTCTGGTGCTTCATATTCAGAATCAAGATAAAGGCAAAAGAAAAGTAAATGCAAATGAAGTTCAAAGAGAGATGAACAAGATTTGGGTGAAGAAAAGTACAAAGAATGTAGGGAATGAATCCGTACTAGAATCTGGTGTTAATATTCCATCTGAAAACTAAATAGAGGAGCTTTGGCTCAGGGGGAGTAACAAAAGATAAGCCAATTCCCCCAGCCAGTCAATTGGTGCCTAAAATTGGCACATGAGAAGCTGCGAATTAAAGGGTTCTTAAAGAAACATCTAAAAGGGTTATGGTAAAGATTTGAGAGATCCGCAAGAAGATTTAAAGAATCTAATCCTTCTAGAATTGATCCGGTAAAACAGTCTTCCGGTAAAAATAGATTCTTTACAAGTTTGGTCTGGTATGATTCAAACTATGGAGTCTTGATCTGCGGATAGATCAAATAACTAGTGAAAGGAAGATAGATCATCACTACTCTCCAAGAATAACTTCAAAATCTATCTCAGTGATCCAAAAAGGTTATGTCTCCTAATAAGACAAACAAGGCAAATCGGAATGAATTAGGTTGCGCATTTATTGCAAGATGAAAATTAGGGCTTCTCAAAAATAAAAGAGTTCATTTGTTTGTCATTTGCACATTTGCACTCAAGAAGAAAAGAAACAGGAGCTCTGCATCAAGTTGTCTCAACTCCCAAGGTTCAGCCATTAAAATCGTTTCATTCAGATTATCAACTCCGGCTCCTTCAGTGAACCCTTGATATGAAAAAGGTATTTTTCACTACTAAATTTCTCACTGTAAAACCTTTTTAGAATTGGCTACTCTGAATGTTGTGAAGATCTCTGATAGACCTCATCCTAAATTTAAGAAGCATCCATATAAATCTCTAGAAGTTGATTCCCTAGGCACATTTTCAAGCATTCCGCATGGGGTTCTGCATGTAGAAGATGTTAGGGTTTACATTCATGCAAACATTGAAGAATTTGGGGATTCAAAGTTAATGGATATCTATCATAAGCAGTTAATAGATGATTCCTTTGAGATCAAACCTCAATATAAAGCCATTTGGGAGAAACACTTTGCATAGTGCATTCATTTCCCCTGTTTTGAAGAAGATGAATGGGTCTGGTACGTTTTGAGCAGAATACATGATAACTTCATATGGTTAAATGGACTATTCAAAATCACAAAAGATGCCATTAAGGTAGTTACTAGATTGCACTCATCTAGTGGGATACCTATTCTTAAATCTGTTAAAAATCAAACTATGAGTGAGGCTACCAGATCAAGGTTTGATAAAAGGGCAATGACAATTGAGGATATAACTAATCCGGATGTCAAGTTTGCATCCATGATCATTGGCTACAAAATATATCATTCTAGCAGGGAGAATTTAGTACCTAGAACTGCTATCTATACTACCTATGAAATGTTGAAAAAGAATGCTGATTATGATCTCTGTGAACTCCTTCTGCACCAACTTCTGGAAAATCTACAGAAGATAAAGAAAGACAAGAAGAACTCCTTCAAATACGGTGGCTTGATACTCTATTTTTTTTTCTATTTTATGAATGAATTACCTGGATCTAGTGGCTAGATATGGCAAAATGACAGACCGGTTGCCATACAAATCAAGGATTATCTGCATGGACTTGGAGATGTTAAGGCACAGAATATAGCACTCTGGGGTTATTTCAAGAACTTTCAGAGTATGATGCAAGCAAGAGAAAGAATCCCCCAAGCTCTAGTTGAAAAGTATAAGGATATTGTTTGCTTCATGGTAGAAACTGATCAGTGCCTTATGGAGACAGTGGAACCAAGAATAGTATGGATCATGCCGATGGGGTATGAAATTGATAAGAAATTGTTGAGCTGCATGTTGAACACATGCTAAGTCAGCCAAAAGATCCCAAGGCAGAAAGGTTTGGAACCTTTGAGGAGCTAAGTGTAAAGATTCATGTGGAACTTAGACAACCAGAGATCAAAAGAAAGGTAAGAAAAGAAGTTGAAGATGTTGCCAAAGGCTTTGGCATCTCAAAGGAGGCACTTGATGCCAACAGGGAAAAGATGGAAAGGGCTAAGGAAGAAAAGAAGAAGGCAGAAAAGAAAAGTGAGGAAAGTATTCTGGCAAAATCTTCCACCCAGACCAGATCATTAAAGAGATCTGCACCTACCCCTGCCAAAAGCTCAAGGTCATCAAAACCGAAAGCACAATCATCCGACAAAGGAGAGAAAAGAACAAAGACAAAAGACACAAGGGCTTATGCTAGTCAAAGGGATGAAGAGGAGACTGAATCTGATAAAGAAATCAGGAAAATTAAGAAAAAGAAGAAAACATCCGGTGAAACCTCTACCAGTCAAGAGGAAGAAGAAAAGATAGAGGAATATGTTGAAAAACCCACTCTTCTCATTAATGAAATAATCAAATCAGTCACAGTGGACAGAAATCTTCAGCCAATGGTTGATTTCTATGATGATTATGGTGAAGCAGATCATAAGATATTGCAAGATGCCACAGTCAGGTACCTAAATATCTACAACAAAGCATTTATTGGAATTATATCTCTGATCCCCAAAAGCTTGGAGAAGGAACTAGAAATAAGAAAGAACAATGCCCAAGCCAAAGACCTAGAAATCTGGGAGCAGATAGCAATTCAGCTATATCCTTCAATCAATCCCAAGAAAATGAATATGGTATTCAAAGATTGCAAGGATGAGTTCAGGAGCAAAGCAAGGATGAATCAACTTATGCTCGGAGAGACTGACAAAGTTGCAAAAGAGACAGAAGAGATCCTCCAGAATGCATTCAAAAGATTCAACATTCCAATGATAGAGGACTTGGGTACTGATCCCTCGACTACAAGTGTTGCAAAAGAGTCTACTGAGAAAATGACAGAAGAGGTAATGAATACCGGTGCAGAAACAACTAAGGACTTAGAATCCTCTGATCTAGGAGAGGTGGCCCATGAACAGACTAACATCTCTCCTCCAGTTTCCCCTATTGACTCCGGATCTAAAGAAGAAGAAATAATAAAGGAGAAAGAAAAAGAGGTGAAAAGTAAAGAAGGAAGTCAAGCTGAAAAGAACATAAGTGACACTGCAGAAGAGAAAAAGAATCTGTCTCCAGCAAGAGACACTATAGAATCTGTCAAGGACTTCTTGACAAAAGAAACTAATGAGATGGATGAACCAGAATTACTAAAAGGGCCATTAGATTTTGACTCTCTATCTCTGGTACAAACAATGAAGATAGCTTCATTTGCAAATGCGAAGGTCAAAGAGAAACTACTGAAATCTCACATGGAAGACTATGAGCTTATAGAGGTAGCATCCAAAGTGTTGGAAAAGATCATGCCATCTTTTTAGAAGGATCCCACAGCCTCCTCTTCCAGTAATCTTAAAACTCTAGTCAATAGTGTTAGCACACATTTTGATTCTCTAGAGAAATCAGCTGAGGAGAAGGTCAGGAAAGAGTTTTTGGACAAGAGATTCTCAGAGTTGTAAGGGATAATTTCAAATGACAGAAGCGTTCTGGGTATTGGGATAAAAAGTTTGGAAAATGCCCTTAAGGATGGAGGTGATGTATACAAATTTTGTATATCCTGGTCTAAAACAACAATGGAGATTGAGAAGAAAATGAAAGAACAGGAGGATAAAATGATATAACTTTTCAAAATTTTGATCCACTTACTACATTCATAATAAATCAAGAATGTCAAATGGTTTTAGTTTTGAATGAAATTAAGAAGGTTGAAAAAGAAAAGAAAAATAGAATCAGTAGGTTGAGTGAGCTCAGAGGGATAATTGTCCCTAAGTTAGAGGCCATGCATGAGGCCATAAACGAAGCTCAAATCACAGCTCGAACCAATGATCCAACAGATCTAAAAAGGGTAGATGCATTTGCATTCCTGTTGAGCGGTCATATATCAATTTTGTACAGAATGAAGCAAAGTTAGGCTACAGAATTCATTCAATTAAAAACAACTTTTGCAGACATACTTCAGTTTATGTAAGTATGCCATATGTATATACTTATGCAGACAAGTATAGTTAAAATTTTGAAAATTTTGGTGTACGGACCCTACCCTTTGCCATTGATGTCAAAGGGGGAATGAGGAGCAATGAAAAATGAGGAATCCAGCTAAGGGGGAGCTTCAGAAAATATACATAGAGATAGAGCATCAACCAAGGGGGAGTATAGTGTGACACTAAGTGTTGCCATCAATGCCAAAGGGGGAGATTGTTGGCAAGAGACACTATATGGACTCATGATTGTTGTCATTGATGGCAACAAAGGTTATCCCACACATCCACAAGACATGATAGGTCTTCACCAGAAGTCAGATTGAAGAAGTGTTAAGGTCCGGTAAGCAGGAACAGACCAGTCAATAAGGTCTGACAGATAGGTCCGGATCTCTCAGTAGAAGTATCTCAGTGAAGTGCAGATTTGGGGAAGTCAAGAGGAACATCTTGACTGATATATTCCAAGGTTTGAGCCTCCGGTGTGGAAAGGATAAAGAGATATGAATGCTTGAGTGTCGGGTTCCCAAGTGACAGTGTGAACAGAGGAAGAATTGACTGGCAGAATATCAGACATTATTTCGAATGTGTTACTGATGATGGAAAAGGTTCTTAAGGCATAAGTTATGTTTGGCCACCGTAATTGATGACTTCTACAAGTATATGCTTGATCTGTATTACTTGGTGTGCAAGGATTCAACCAACAAATCAGAGTTTGAGGAAATTATTAACTGTTCTGGATGCCGACTAGAAAGGTGATGAAATCACTTGTGCGGATATATATACAAGATTTATTTAGATGTGAATGTGTGTGTTGTGTGTCGTGTGGTGCGAAGAAAAGCAGAAGAGCAGAGTGAAGATAGCAGAAGAGGTCTGGAATGTGAAAGTACAGCTGCATCAAAAGAGAGTAAGAATGAAGTGCAGCAGATCAGTCTATTAAGCTTAACCAGAACTAAACCTCAGCATGTGTGGATGCTTCTCATTAGTTCAAACATTTTGTTATCTTTCTTTGTTGTAGACAGTGTGTCTCCTGTAGGTAGTGAGCCTCTTGTGAGCAGTGTGCTCAGGCAGTGAGCCCTAATTGGCAAGTGCCATTTTGTAATCCTATTCTTCTAATAGAGAATACAATCTTGGGTTAATCACCCCATGGTTTTCCCCCTTAATAGGGTTTCCATGTCAAAAATATTATGTCATGTTTATTTCCATTTCATGGTTATGTTTGCTTGTTTGAATTGGTGCTGCACTAATTAGTAAGAAAATTTAGAAAGCAGAAATATTTAAGATAACTGATTCAACCCCCCTCTCAGTTATCAATAGTAAGTTATGACAACTATGATAGATTCTATGACTATTGTAAGAGTCGTAAGAGCATCTGTCATACCCCATTTTGGAAATAGGCATCCTCCTTGGGATGGGGTGACTTGACAAGTGTTAGGAGCATCCTACAAAGTTGGACAAGTGTCCATAGGCATGGGTTTTGGGCCATGAGGCCATGTTGGATGCCCATCCCTATGTGAAGCCATATTTGCCTTGTATTTGTTATATAAACAGGTGCTTTTGAGAGGAGATGTATTACAGGTTTGACAGGTACTGTTATGTTGTCAGTTTATCTCCAGATATGAGTGTCAAAGACTCCTGAGAGCTTGTATTGCAAGTGTATTGTAAACCATTTCAGTTTTGATAATACGTTGTGTAGGTTTTGGAGTGTGGGGTTTTTCACCCAATAAGGGTTTTCCCCACGTGTGTCTCTCTTCTTCCGTCTCACTTTCTTGTTTATGTGTTTGTTGCAATATCTCTGTTAGTGGTTTAACATTGCTATAATAGTAAGGATAAAATTGAATTTGCACTCTCCTCCCCTCATTAGATTAGTGTAGGAAGTGATTTCCGCACACCTAGCTTCCTTTCAGTTGGTATTAGAGCCTGGCCAGTTTTGGTTCTAGCTGTTGGGTAGGGGTTTTTTGAGCTAATCTTAGGTTGAGTGGGAGTGTTGTGCAAAGTATTATGTATCTTGTTGCAGCAAGGAGATGGCAACCACATCTGAAAGGTTAGAGGTTGAGAAGTTCAATGGCACTAATTTTGAGTTGTGGAAACTCAAGATGGAGGACCTACTTGTTGATCGTGACCTATGGGAAACCGTATCTAGTGTGAAACCTATAGAAATGTCACAAGCTGATTGGGACCTCAAAGATCGAAAGACTAAGGGTCTCATAAGACTCTATTTAGCTAACATTGTCCTGTTGAATGTCCATGAGGAGAAAAGCATGAAAGATCTTTGGAATAAGATGCGTGATGTTTATTAGGCTAAGTCCTTGGTAAACAAACTTTTCCTAAAAAAGAAGTTGTTCACTCTGAAGATGGAAAATGGAGGATTTGTTGCAGATCACATGAATGCTTTTAACATGATTGTTGCACAGTTGACATTTGTGGGTGTGAAAATGGAGGAGAAGGATCGATGCATGACCCTACTTTGTTCTTTTCCAGATTCATGGGATCATCTTGTCATGGCTATCAGAAGCACCACTACCACCTTCAAGATGGAAGATGTGGTATCTTCACTATTATTTGAAGAGATGCAGAGAAAGTCTTTTGAGGCAGCCAAAGAGGCTCTTGCGGTTCATAGAAGACCCAAAGAGAAAGGGAAGAAGAAGAACAAGAAAGGTGATAAGGGCAGATCCAAATCCTATGGGAGATCTAAATCTCCTGGAAAGTCCAAGGCTCTTTGTTGGAACTATGGTAAAACTAGGAATTTCTGAAAGGAATACAAAGAGGAGAAGAAAAGAAGAAGAAAGCTCCTGATTCAAATTCTGACAAGTCACAAGATGATGGTGATGCCTTCATCACAGCCCTGGCCACCCATGCATCTGATGATGTGTGGTTGATTGATTCTGGTGCATCATTCCACATGATCTCACATCAAGACTTGTTCACAAAGTATGAAGAGTTCGATGATGGAAGAGTGTACCTGGGTGACGACTCTCATCTGAAGATTGTTGGTTGTGGAAGAGTCTCAATCCAATTCCTTGATGGATGAGTGAAGGGGATCACTGGACTTATGCACATTCCAGGCCTTGCACAAAACCTACTTTCTGTAAGTATGTTGAATGATGCAGGTGTGTAGGTTGTCTTTTCAAAGGATGGAACAAGATGACTAGAGGATCTATGGTGCTTGTGAAGGGTACTCAAAGAGGTACTCTATTTTAGCTAGAGGCATGCACTTCATAGTACAATAGTTCTTCTGACTTGAAGAAAAGAGCTGCAGTCACTTCATCCCCACCATCTGAACGAGCAGTGAAGAAATCTATTGTAACTAGTTCTGATGGTAGTGCACATACTATGGAAGTTAAACTTCCTACTAAAAAGACTATGTTATGGCATTTGAGATATGGCCACATTGGTGAGAAGGGTCTACATACCCTGAAAAATAAAAACTTCATTGAGGGGTTAAATGATTGTAATCTCGAGTTTGACTTTTGCGAACATTACATTTATGGAAAGAAAAACTGTGTTCAATTTTACTCTAGTTCTCACATGTCTTCTGGTGTATTGGATCTTATTCATTCTGATGTGTTTGGTATTGTTAATGTTCCTTCAATTTCAAAATTTGTATATTTTGTATCTTTTATAGACGATTACAGTAGGACATGTTGATAACTGAGAGGGGGGTGAATCAGTTATCTTAATTATTTCAGCTTTTTGAATTTCCTTATCAATTAGTGCAACATTAAATTAAATAAGAAAACATAACCATGAAATGGAAATAACATCAATACACATGACACAATGATTTTGATGTGGAAAACCCTGTTAGGGGAAAAACCATGGGGTGATTAACCCAAGATTGCATTCTCTGTTAGAAGAATAAGATAGTACAAAATGGCACTTGCCAATTAGGGCTCACTGCCCGAGCACACTGCTCACAAGAGGTTGACTGCCTACAATAGTTTATACAAGAAAACTAGATACTTGAACTAATGAGAAGCATCCACATATGCTGAGGTTCAGTTCCAATTAAGCCCAATATACTGATCAGCTGCACTTCATTCTTACTCTCCTTAGGTGCTATTGTCCTATTACATTCCAGACCTGTCTTACTACCTTCACACTGCTCTTCTACTTTTCTTCACACCACACAATACACCACACACACATTCATATCTAAATCCATCTGGTATATATATCCACACCAAGGATTTCATCCACTTTCTAATTGGCATCCGGAATACTCAATATTTTCCCAAACTCTAATCAGTCAGCTGAATCTTTGCATACCAAGTAATGCGGATCAAAAAGATGCTTATAGAAGTCATCAATCATGTCAGCCAATCATGAATGATACCTTAGGAAACTTAATCACCATCAATATCACATCCAAATTTAGGTCTGATGCTTTGCCGGTTAGGTCTTCCTCTGTCTACTCTGCCAATCAGGAACCCAACACTCAAGTGCTCATATCTGTTCACTCTTCTATCATTGGAGGCTAAGTCCTTGGAATATATCAGTCAAGGTACTCCTCTTGACTTCCTCAAAACTATACTTTACTGAGATACTTCCTCTGAGAGATCCAGACCTGACTGTCAGACCTTGCTGCCTGCTCTGTTCTTGCTTACCAGACCACAACACTTCTTCAGTCTGACTTCCAGTAAAGACACACCATGTCTTGCAGATGTGTGGGATGGACTTTGCCATCAATGACAACACTAATGAATCCACACAGTGTCTCTTGCCAACAATCTCCCCCTTTGGCATTGATGGCAACACTTAGTGAAAAATGACTGTCACACTATACTCCCCCTTGGCTATCTATTCTTATGAACATTTTCTAGAGCTCCCCCTTAGCTAGATTCCTCATTTTTCACTGCTCCTCACTCCCCCTTTGACATCAATGGCAAAGGCTGGGGTTCGCACACTAAAATTTGCAAAACTCAATCTATACTTAATCACATAAGTATATTATCTGGTTATACTTTACATATACTTTAAGATATCTGCAAAAGTGTTTTTCAATTGTACAAGTTCTGTTGCCCAACTCAGCTTCATCCTGTCCAAATTTGAGATGTGACCACTCAACAGGAATGCAAAATCTTCTGCCTTCTTGAGATCTGTCGGATCACTAGTCCAGGTTGTGGCCTAAGCATCAGTTAGGGCTTCATGCATGGCCTCTAACTTAGGGATAATGATCCCTCTACGTTCACTCAACCTGATAATTCTATTTTTCTTCTCCTTCTCAAGTGTCTTTATTTTATTTATGACTGCAATAGTCTAACACTCTTGTTTTACTATGGAAGAGGATAGAGGATCAGAACTTTGAGATAAACTTAATAGTTTATCCTCTTGCTCTTTTACTTTCTTCTCAATGTCCTTGGTCACTTTAGGCTAGGATAAACAAAATTTATATATATCTCCCCCATCTTTGAGAGCATTTCCTAGGTTCTTTATTCTGATATCCATAACTCTCCTATCATTTGATATTAACCCTTGTACCTTTGATAATCTTTTTACCAAAAATTCCTTCCGAACCTTATCTTCTGCTGACTTTTCTAGGGAATCAAAATGTGTGCTAACACTATTAGCTAGAGATTGGAGATTACTGGATGAAGAGGCTGAGGGATCCTTCTGAAACGATGGCAAGATCTTCTCCAATACACCAGATGCAATTTCTATAAGCTTGCAGTCTTCCATGTGAGACTTCATAAGCTTTTCTTTTGCCTTTGCTAAAGTAAAGGATGCTAGCTTCATGGTTTGAACCGGGGAGAGGGAGTCAAAATTGAATGGTCCTTGAAGAAGTTCTGGTTCATCAAATTCCATCATCTCCTTGGTTAAGAATTCTTCGACTACCTTTGCTGTGTCTCTTGCCGGAGACAGAGTTTTCTCCCCTTCTGCACCCTTACCACCATCATCTGTGGCCTTCTCTATTGGAGTTTTCTCTTTTTTTGTAGCCTTACTACTGTCATCTTCTTTTTCCTTCTCCTCTGCTTCTTGACTGATCTTCTCTTGTACTCTTTCTTTTTCTTGGAATCCGGAGTCTGTAGGGGAAACTGGAGGAGAGATGTTTGCTTGATCATGGAGCTCCTCTTCCGGAGCAAAGGAATCCAAGTCCTTACTTTTTTGTTCACCTATCTCCTTTACCTCTTCTACCACTGTCTCAGTAGATTCTTCTTCAACATCTGTGGCCGAGGGATTATCACCTAAATTCTCTATAATAGGAATGTTGAATCTTTTGTATGCATTCTAAAGAATATCTTCTGTCTCTTTTGCTACTTTGTCAGTTTCTCCAAGCATAAGCTGATTCATTCTAGCTTTGCTTTAGAACTCATCCTTACAATCTTTGAAGATCATATTCTTCTGCTTAGGAGTGATTGAAGGATATAGCTGAATAGCTATCTGTTCTTAGGTCTCAAGATCCTTTGCCATAGCATTATTCTTTCTTATTTCTAATTCCTTTTCTAGGCTTTTGGGAATAAGAGATATGATTTCAATAAAAGCCTTGTTGTAGATATTCAGATACCTGACTGTGGCTTTTTGCAAGATTTTTTGGTCAACTTCATTGTAATCATCATAGAATTCAGCCATTGGTTAAAGGTTCCCATCCACAGTAACTAATTTTATGATGTCATCAATGCACAGAGTAGGTTTCTCAACAAATTCTTCTATTACTTCTTCAGTAGATGGTTCACTGGATGTTTTCCTTTTCTTCTTCATTTTCTTTATTTCCTCATCTGATTCTGTCTCTTCTTCATCCTTTTGGCTTGTGTAAGACCTTATTGCCTTTTTCTTGGTTCTCTTCTCTCCTTTTTCAGATGATTTTGCTTCCAGTTTTGATGCCTTTGAGCTCTTTGCATCGGTGGGTGCAGAGGTCTTAGAGGATCGGGTTCGAGAGTGGACTTCCACCGAAGCACCTTCTTTCTCTACCCTTTCTGTCTTCTCTCTATGTGCATCAAGTGCCTCTTTTGAAATTCCATGCCTCTTGGTAAACTCTTCTACTTCCCTCCTCACTTTTCTTTTTATTTCCGGTTGTCTTAGCTCCACATGGATCTTCACACTGAATTCTTCAAAGGTTCCAAACCTTTCTACTTTAGGATCCTTGGATTGACTGAGCATGTGTTGAACATGTAGCTCAACAATTTTCTCATCTACTTCATACCCCATTGGCATGATCCAGACTATTCTTGGCTCTACTGCCTCCATAAGACATTGATCAGTTTCTACCATAAAGCATACTGTGTATTTATACTTTTCAACTAAAGATTGGGGGATTCTCTCTCTCTTGCTTGCATCATGCTCTAAAAATTCTTGAAATAGCCCCAGAGTGTTGTATTCTGTGCCTTGGCATCACCAAGCCCATGTATATAATCTCTGATTTGGATGGCTACTGGTCTATCATTCTACCATACCCAACCACTGGATCCAAGAAGCTCATTCATGAAGTAGAAGAACAAACACAGTATCAACCCACCATACTTGAAGGAGTTCTTCTTGTCCTTCTTGATCTTTTGTAGGTTTTCCATTAGTTGGTTCAGAAGGAGTTCACAAAGGTCATAATCTGCATTTTTCCTCAACATTTCATAAGTAGTGTAAATTGTAGTTTTGGGTACTAAATTTTCCCTACTAGAGTGATATATCTTATAATCGATGATCATGGAGGCAAACTTGACATCCGGATCAATGATGTCTTCTATTGTCATTGCTCTTTTGTCAAATTTTGATTTGGTAGCCTCACTCACAGTTTGATTCTTGACAGATTTGAGAACAGGAATCCCACTGGATAAGTGCAATCCGGTTACTGCCCTAATGGTATCCTTGGTTATCTTAAATAGCCACATCAACGATATAAAGTTATCATGCATTCTACTTACAACATACCAGACCCATTCATCTTCTGCAAAACAGGGGGAATGAATGCATTGTGCAAAATGCTTGTCCCAGATGGCTTTATACTGAGTTTTGAGTTCCAATGAGTCATCTATCAAATGCTTGTGATAGATATCAACCAGCTTAGATTCCCTAAATTCTTCAATATTCACATGAATATATGCCCTAACATCTTCTACATGCAGAATCCCATTCGGAATGCTTGAAAAGGTGCCTAGGGGATCAACTTCTAGGGATTTATATGGATGTTTCTTGAATTTAGGATGCAGCCTATCAGTGATCTTTACAACATTCGGTGTAGTCATCTTCAAAAGATTTTACAGAGAAATATTCAATAATGGAAAATACCTTTTGTGCTTCGAGGGTTCGCGGAGTGAGTCGGATTGATTTGCTGGATGAATCAACTTCAATAGTTGGTCTTTTGAGAAATTTGAAATAATTTGTTGCAAAGCTCCTTTTCTTTTCTTCTTGAATGCAAATGTGTGAATGACAAGTGAATGAACCCTTTTATTTCTAGGAAAACCCTAATTTCATATTGCAATAAATGCACAACTCAAGTCATTCTGGTTGCCTAGTTCTTCTTATTTTGAGGAAGATCTTTTTCTAGATCACAGATTTAACTGTGATAATCTTGTTTTACCAGATGACTATTAAACAGGATCAATCTTGGAAGATTAGACTCTTCAAATCTTCCTGCGGATCTTCCATATCTTTACCAAGCTTTCTGAAGATGTTTCTCTGAGAATCCTTTAATCCGCAACTTCCCATGTGCCAATTTTAGGCACCAATTGATTGGCTGGGGGATTTGTTTTTCTTAGTGACTCCCCCTGAGCCAGAGCTCATCTACTCAATTTCTGGAAGGATTATCATCACTAGATTCTAGTGCGGATCCATCCCCAACATTCTCTGTGCTTCTTTTCACCCAGATCTTATTCATCTCCCTTTGAATTTCATCCGCGTTTACTTTTCTCTTCCTTTGTCATGGATATGATTATACTGTTCCAGACCCCTTTTGTCTTGATTCTTACTTCTATAGAATTTGGCAATATGACCGGATCTATTGCAACTGTAGCAGACAACATTTCTTTGCATATTTGACTGACATCCCCTTGATCTACACTGATTAGCCATATGTCCCATTCTATTGCATGCAAAGCATCTACCATTGAATGAATTGTTTATTTGTATGTTTCTACACTCATGGGATTTGTGACCATACCTTTTGCAATTGAAGCATTGTCTGGAGAAGGATGTATTAGTCTGATTCATTCTTTTTTTGCATTGATTTGCTTTGTGACCAAAGTTGTTGCAGTTGTGGCAGTATCCATTGAAAGATGGATATCTTTGAGCTTTTGGTTGTCTTACCAAAGGTCTTCTAGGCCTGTTTCTTGGATGTTCTGATCTTGAGTTCTTTTGACCAGATCTGGAGCTTTCACCTTTTTCATACCCCAAGCCTTGCTTGTCATCCACCCTCTTTTGGCTTTGAAGAAGAACTTCAAGTTGAGCAGAGCTTATCTTAAATTTCTCTTTGTATTCATTTGCTGTTTGAAGATCCCTTTTAAGAGTGTCAATCTGATTCTCAAGTTGTTCTTCATTATTTCTAGCTTCTTCAAGATCATATTCTAGATGCCTGATTATTCTATCCATTTTGTGGCAGTCTTCTAATTTCTCCTTGAGAGATTGTCTTAGATCATCTTCAGTTTTTCTTTTCTCTTCAATTTCTTAGGTGAATTTCATAACTCCTGATTCCATTTCATGTCTTACCATAATGACCTCTTTTGATAACTTTTCACATAACTTGGTTTTCTCTTTCAGATCTTCATTTGTACCATTGTCTTCACTTTGACTTGCCAATTGTTAAAGTAGATCTTTTCTCTTTTTCATAGAGATACTCAGTTTCCCTTTTAGTTCATTTATGAAATCATCAGCCTGTTTGAGTCTTTCCTTCAATTCATTGACTTCAGAGTTTGATTTCTCAAGATCATCTAGGGTAGACTGAAGTTATTCCCTCATACCATACACATCCATTTGAGTTCCCAAATCTTCCTCAAGCTGTTAGGCTCTATTTGGAGGAACTTGGCTCTGATACCAATTGTTGATAACTGAGAGGGGGGTGAATCAGTTGTCTTAATTATTTCAGCTTTCTAAATTTCCTTATCAATTAGTGCAACATTAAATTAAATAAGCAAACATAACCATGAAATGGAAATAACATCAATACACATGACACAATGATTTTGACGTGGAAAACCCTGTTAGGAGAAAAACCACAGGGTAATTAACCCAAGATTGTATTCTCTGTTAGAAGAATAAGATAGTACAAAATGGCACTTGCCAATTAGGGCTCACTACCTACAATAGTTTATACAAGGAAACTAGATACTTGAACTAATGAGAAGCATCCACATATGTTGAGGTTCAGTTCCGGTTAAGCCCGATATACCGATCTACTGCACTTCATTCTTACTCTCTTTAGGTGCTGCTGTCCTGTTACATTCTGGACCTGTCTTACTGCCTTCACACTGCTCTTCTACTTTTCTTCGCACCACACAATACACCACACACACATTCATATCTAAATCCATCTGGTATATATATCCGCACCAAGGATTTCATTCACTTTTTAGTCGGCATCCGGAATACTCAATATTTTCCCAAACTCTGATCAATCGGCTGAATCTTTGCATACCAAGTAATGCGGATCAAAAAGATTCTTATAGAAGTCATCAATCATGTCGGCCAATCATGAATGATACCTTAGGAAACTTAATCACCATCAATATCACATCCAGATTTAGGTCTGATGCTTTGCCGGTTAGGTCTTCCTCTGTCTACTCTGCCAATCAAGAACCCAACACTCAAGTGCTCATATCTGTTCACTCTTCTATCACCGGAGGCTAAGTCCTTGGAATATATCAGTCAAGGTACTCCTCTTGACTTCCTCAAAACCATACTTTACTGAGATACTTCCTCTAAGAGATCTATACTTGACTGTCGGACCTTGCTGCTTGCTCTATTCTTGCTTACCGGACCACAACACTTCTTCAGTCTGACTTTCGGTAAAGACACACCATGTCCTGCGGATGTGTGGGATGGACTTTATTGCCATCAATGACAACACTAATTAATCCACACAGTGTCTCTTGCCAACAGGACATGGGTTTATTTTATCAGAAGCAAGACTAAAGTCTTTAGTTAGTTTAAGGAGTTTAAAGCCTTTGCTAAAAATCAGACTAGTAAAAAGATTAAGTGTTTGAGAACTGACAACAGTGGTGAGTTTTGTTTGGTAGAGTTTGATAAGTTCTATAAAGTGAAAGGGATTGAAAGGCATAAGACAACTCCATATACCCCGTAGCAAAATGGAGTTGCAGAGAGGATGAATAGGACACTGATGGAGAAGGCTAGGAGTATGCTTAGTGGAGCAAGCCTCAAAAAAAAGTTTTGGGTTGAAGTTGTTGCCACTGCTTGCTATCTGGTAAATAGATCTCCTATATCATCTCTTGTTAGTAAGTCACCTATAAAGTTGTGGTCTGGTAAGAAGCCTTCATTTAGGCATCTTTGTGTTTTTGGTTGTGAGGCATATGCACATGTGCCTAGGGAGAAATAGTCTAAATTGGAGAACAAGGATGTTAAATGTATTTTCATTGGTTATGGTGTCGATGTGAAAGGATACAAGCTTTGGGATCTAGTGGCTGAAAAAGTGTTGTATAGCAAAAGCGTTATTTTCAGAGAGCTAACACCTTCTTCCATTGTTCTACAGCTAGAACAGACAGAAAAGAAAGAAGATGCGGTTCAGTTTCCTTCTACCCTTGAGAAGACTGAACAGATAGACCCTATGAGACCTGATGGTGAGGAGAGCTCTAATAGCTTTGAACACTCAGAAGAAGAAACAAAACCTCAACCTGAGCCATTCAGGAGGTCTACATGAACAAGAAAGCAACCTGATAGGTTTGGTTATTCATTACTTAATTCTAGTTGTGCTTTTGCTTTACTTACTAACATTGATGAGTCTAGAACTATGGAAAAGGCTATGGGCATGAAAGATATAGGTTCCTGGAAGGAGGCCATGGAGGATGAGATGGCTTCTTTGGAAAAGAATAAAGCATGGGACTTGGTGCCTTTGCCTAATGGACATAAATCTATTGGATGTAAATGGGTGTTCAAGAAGAAATTCGGTACAGATGCCAGTGTTGAAAAGTACAAGGCTAGATTGGTTACAAAGGGGTATTCACAAGTGGAGGGAATTGATTATGGTGAAATTTTCTCTCCTATTGCAAAGTTGACATCCATTTGATTCATGTTATCTCTTGTAGCTTCTTATGACTTAGAGGTAGAACAGATGAATGTGAAGACAACATTCCTTCATGGTGATTTGGAGGAAGAAATCTACATGTCATAACCAAAGCATTACATAGAGAAAGGTAAAGAAAATTTGGTTTGCAAGTTAAAGAAGTCTTTGTATGGTTTGAAGCAATCTCCTAGGATGTGGTACTTGAAGTTTGATGCCTTTGTGTTGTCGATTGGATGTATGAGATCAAAATTAGATCATTGTGTGTATTACAAATTTGATAATGATTGCATTCTCATTATTGTATTATATGTTGATGATATGTTGTTGATTGGGAATGGTAAGAATATGATTTCTGATTTGAAGTCTCAGTGTCAGCACAGTTTGAGATGAAAAATCTTAGGGCAGCCAGGTACATTATGGGAATGGAAATAAGAAGAGACAGAGATAACAAAAAACTTTGGTTAAGGTAGACTGAGTATGTGAAGACCATGTTGGATAGGTTCAACATGGTAGATTGTAGACCATTTTGTGTTCCTAATTCTTTGGGGACAAAGTTGTCTGTTATTGATTGTCCAAAATCTCCTAGTGAGGTGGAGGATATGAGAAAAGTACCTTATGCTAGTGTTGTTGGCAGTTTGATGTATGCTATGGTCTACACAAGACCAAACATTGCCCAAGTAGTGGGAGTCCTTAGTCGATATATGGCTAATCCTGGACAGGTACATTGGGATGCAATTAAACAAGTGTTTAGATATTTGAGGGGTACTTTCAAGTATTCCATTTGCTATCATGGAAATGCTATAAGACCTCTGCATTTAACTTGTATTCATGGATTTGTGGATTTTGATTGGGTAGGTGACATTGACAGTAGGAGATCGACCAGTGCCTATGTGTTCACTATGTTTGGTGGTGTAATTAGTTGGATGAGTAAGTGACAACCTGTGGTTGCTTTATCCACTATAGAAGATGAGTACATGGCTGCAACTCATGCTTGTAAGGAAGCCATTTGGCTTAAGAGATTGTGGTCAGATATTAGTGTTGATGCAGGATAGATTACGATCAGTTGTGACAGCTAGAGTGCGATTTGCCTTGCAAAGAATCCAACTTTCCATGCCAGAACAAAGCATATTGATGTTCAGTTTCACTTTGTGTGAGACATGGTAGAGGATGGGAAGGTGAATTTGACAAGTGGGAGAATGTTGGGAATTAAGGTGTCTCAACCTTGCTAATTCCTTGTATTTTTACATTGTATTTATTTATTAATTACCTATTGTATTAATGGATGCAAATCCTATGTTGTCATATTGTGGGAGTTGGCATGATGATGTGTCATCTTACATGGCATATGACCACATGTATTTTTGTCCTGACACGAGGAGATAGGCATCCCACTTAGTGGTAGGAATATTTTTCCATGTGTTAGCATCTTGGATGTTGTGTAAGGGAATATTGACCATAACAGTCATGACAGATTCCTATGATGAAGTTATGACATGTAAGAGTCAGAAATAGGAGATTCTATGATAGGTGAAGACATGTGTCGAAGAGCATATTTGAAAAAGGCATCTTTGGGCACCCCAAGGTGGACTATGACATGTTGTAAGAGAATATGCTATTTATAGTATGTGTATGATAGATTCTCTTCCAGCTGTAAGTTATGACAGCTATGACGGTTGTAAGAGTTGTAAGAGCATCTGTCATAGCCCATTTTGGAATAGGCAACCTCCTTGAGATGGGGTGACTTGACAAGTGTAAGGAGCATCCTACAGAGTTGGACAAGTGTCCATAGGCATGGGTTTTGGGCCATGAGGCCATGTTGGATGCCCATCCCTATGTGGAGCCATATTTGCCTTGTATTTGTTATATAAACAAATATTTTTGAGAGGAGATGTATTACAAGTTTAACAGGTACTATTATGCTACAAGTTTGTCTCCAAATATGAGTGTTAAGACTCCTGAGAGCTTGCATTGCAAGTGTATTGTAAACCATTTCATTTTTGATAATACATTGTGCAGGTTTTGGATTGTGGGGTTTTTCACCTAATAAGGGTTTTCCCAATGTATATCTTGTGTCTCTCTTCTTTTGTCTCACTTTCTTGTTTATGTGTTTGCTACAATATCTCTGTTAGTGATTTAACATTATTGTAATAGTAAAGATAAAATTGAATTTGCACTCTCCTCCCCTCATTAGATTAGTGTAGGAAGCAATTTCTGCACACCTAGCTTCCTTTCAAAGATGAGGATGAAAGCTTGGAAGACATTCCTTTGATTTCAACTAATTATAACCATATTTCAAGATTGATTAAAAAAGGTATGTGTGTGTGTATATATATATAAGGTATCTCTAAATTTTTTAAGTTACAAATTTTGGACATGTAAATTTGGTGCAAGAGATGTTTTTGCAGTCATAGCAGAGGCTGGAAATATAGAAGATGTTAGTTATTATTTATTGTGTTGTACATAAGAGAGGCAAAAGCTAACAAATCCAGAAACAAGTGATGGAATGATGTTTCCCATAGGTTTAACTTTATTTAATATATTTTTAAATAATTTTGAATTTGTTACATATGTACATGTCAAGTACCTCAAGAGTGATTTAAACATTCAATTTTTATATTATAATTTATGTTATGTCTTACCAAGCAATGATAATGCTATACATGTTCATAGATACATAGGTTACATTTACCTTGAAAATGTTGTCTTATCATGGAATGTTGTTTCCCACAGTTTCAATTGTAGTGCAAGGGGCATATCTCAAACAAGTCAAGATTGTTTAACATGGGATTCACTTTATTGATTATCAACCTAAGAACAAGGTATATCAGTATAGCCATCTAGTAATTGCTACTGGCCTATCTCTTCATATAGTTTCAAATACATGTGGACGTCGTAAGTGGAGACTAGATAGTGATGATCATTAGAGAATATTAGATGGCATTGAAGAGCGAGCTGAACTACTTGAAGTGGTATGAAAAATATGAATGAAGAACTTACAATTTTTAATGTTTTGAAGACCTAAATTCACTATCTAGATCTATGTTTGAATGTATTAATTGTTTTACAATTTATGCAAGCTAAATTAATAGTTCTTTTGTTGACAAATTTTAAATTTCAACATGTGGTTCTTAATGTACAAATGATCCCTCTATTAGAAGTCATGTAGAGAATGCCCTAGATTCTTATTCAAGTATGCGCGATATGATAATTTTTGAATACTTTTATTTAATGCTATATATGCTCTTTGAACTGTGCTACAATACAAGTACATATGCACTAGAGATGTCACAATATAAATTAAATTAAAATCAAAGTTTTCAACATCAATGCACAAATCATCACTACACAAGTGAAAGTATCAACTTATCATGTGATGACCTCACCATGATGGCCATACAAGAGGATAGAGTTGCCTCTAAGCATGAGGAGGATCAAAAGTTGTCTTAGTGAAGCACATGGCAATGGAAGTAATTCATTCAATTACCATCAAAGTAACTAGATCTGTTAAGAGATTCTTGAAATTGAGGATGAATGGAAACCTACTATTACAAAAGAAAAGGAGATAAATCTTCTTTTACCTCTATACAAGTGCCATAAAATTCCCTTTATTTTTCTATTTTCTCATTGCACTTTTTTGAAACTATAACTTAAGTCACTTTTATGACTTAAAAAGTAAACTTTAAGGTATAAAATAAATTTATTATTTCAAATAGTGGTCATGATTTAGTTAGGAGAAGGAAAGCTATATATACTTGAGGTTATCTCAATTGTATGCTAGTTCTTTTTTGGGTTCTTTTCTTCTCAACACATAGCAAAAACTAAAAACTATAGAAAAAGAATTTTGTGCTTTGAAATCACAAGACAAATTGAAGAATATTTCTAAACTTAAGGTTATTTATACTTTCACTAGTTACATGTTTTTTGTATGTTAACTTGTAATCTTTTCTTCATGTGTTTTTTGCCCATTTGGCTATACATAAATGGAATTAAGACTTTATGCTTAGATTGTTATAAGTAATTAGAAGAATAATTTTGAAATGTTTTTTGTTTATTCACCTATTATTGCATAATGTTTTTATGTTCAATATGGAATTAATTCCTCATATTTTCTTGTGTGTTAAAAGATAAATTATCAAATACTCCCTTTACCACTGATGTTACATGCATAAACAAAGAACTGTGTGTCTATGTTAATTATAGCAAAGTATTTATTTTCCTTTTTCTACATTTAGTTTGAGGAATCTTGTAACATAGTTTCTTGTACAGACTTATTTAGGATTCCCCATTTTCCTTTAAATCTTTTTCCCATTTTTTTTCCTTTCATACTTTTAGGATAAAAGTGCACAAACGAGCTCCCTTCATAAATGTAGAGGAAATTTTTCATTCCAAAAATGATTCTTCTAGTTGTTGTGAATGTTTGTTGTGATTTGAAATTGTATTGCTAAAATTACAACCTATTTTGCATCTATTGATTGCACCAAGTATATATTTTAAGTCTTTCCTTCTCCCCTTCACTTACAAGGAACTTGTGGAAGGATAATATATTACACATCAATTATTGAATCCACAGCCAACCTTAGACCTTATTTAATTCTAATAGGTATGCCATTACCTAGAATAGTAGATACTTGATTTTGGTGGCCACAACATAATAGTCATTTGGTAGCCAATTATTAAGTATAACCTATAATTGATTAGTAGGCTTAATTCACCAATGTCAATATGTTGAATACAAGGAAGTCTAACATTTATCCAACAAATTCAACCTTATATTAAGGAATTAATTACCAATGTCATTGTATTTAACATGCTTTTAGCTCAACCAACTACTCATAACAACTAACTTAACCAAAAGAGTTTGTATCAATCAATAAGCTAGAATATTAGCTAACACAAGATTTGAAATTTTTAGACATATCATAATATTTCTATGATATCAATCAAATATCACGACATAATCACTAAGTTAGGAGATGATAATAGGGCAATATCATATTTTCACTTCTCATTAAAGGTAATAACATTGCATTCCACTTAGTGACTATGTCATCAATGAACTATCCTTAGAATAACATAATTTCCACTTAAATGAACTATGAACTATGGACATTCTCTTCAACAGTTTGTGGATGATACCATCCTTTTTGGCATATGCTCAGTCTTGGAAGCCCGTTGTTGGAGAAATATTATGAATGACTATGCCAAGGCTTTTGGTCAACACATCAACTTCTATAAGAGCAGTGTTTATTTCTTTAACACTCCTAGAGACCTTCAGAGGAAAATGATTAGCATCCTAGGTTATGCAACTACTGATCTTCCTTCAATGTATCTTGGCCTCCCTTTAAAGGTCAAGGAAGTTACTCTGGGATTTTGGAATGGTATTTTGGAAAGAACTCAAAAGAAATTGATTGGCTGGAAAGGTAAACTTCTAAGTAGTGCTGGTAAATTGCAACTTCTTTGGGCCTCTCTACAAGGTATCCCCACTTATGTTCTCTCTCTCTTTAAAATGCCCAAGTATATAGCTGACAAGCTAGAACAAATCCAAAGAACTTTCTTATGGACAGGTGTGGAAGAGAAAACGAGAATGTCCTTGGTCAAATGGGAGAGGATTTGTCTTCCCAAAACTCATGGTGGCCTCAATATCAAAGCTATAAGAAATTTGAATAAAGCTCTTTTATCCAAAGTCAATTGGAACCTTATCAACAACAATAAAGAATGGGGGATAATTATGCAAGCTAAGTATTTACAGGGTGCTGATAATTATAACTTCCTTTATCAAGAGGGTCTTCCTCAAGGGTCAATGATTTGGAATAAAATGATCAAATCTAGAAGCCTTATCAAAAAGGGGCTAAAGTGGAAACTAGGGAATGGTAACCTCATAAACTTTTGGGAAGATCCATGGGTGGTTGACAAAGCCCTTTCTATCCAAGAGGGTAATGAGGTTATTGCTGAGATTGTCAAACAATATTTTGGTACTAAAGTTTGTCAGTATTTCCAATAGGAGAATGGGATTAGACATTGGAAAAACCTTCTTTAGTGTTGCATCAATCATCCTAAGCTTCTCCCTTGAATGAATTCTATTCAGTAAATGTTGTTGAGAACAAGAATTCCTCTCTTTCCTAGACCTAATGAGTTCCTCTGGACTGTAGATAAAAAAGGGCTCTTCTCTATCAAATCTGCTTACCATCTGATGATTTTAGATGATCATAGGGATGAGCTTTGGAGGAAAGTTTGGAACCACAAAATTATTCCTAAAGTTAATATGTTCTAGTGGACTATGGCCCATAACAAGATTTTAACTCAAGATAATCTTCAAAGAAGGGGTTTTTCTCTGGTTAATAGATGTGTGTTATGCCTTAAGGAAGAGGAAATTGTTCTCCATTTGATTCTGCATTGTGATTTTGCTAGAGAAATATGGAGTAAAGTGCTTTTGAACTTTGGTTTGCAGTGGGTCTGCAATAAAGATATTAAGGAAGTCATTACTAACTGGGTCCCTACTTTTTCTCAACCCTGGTTAGTGGAACTATGGAACCAAACCCTTCCCTTTATTGGTTGGACTCTGTGGAAGGAAAGGAATAATAGAATTTTTAGAGATTCTATCAAAGATTGTTCTCAAGTCTACCAGTCTTTCTCTAAGAGCCTTATTGAAAGTGTTTCCAATTCTCATGTCAAAACTGCTGACAAACCTCTTACCCAACAAGAGGAATGTATGGCTGTTAACTAGGGGATTCTAAATCAAATCCCTACCTTTGACAATTCTAAGCAACTCCAGAGATTAAATACTAGGTCGACCCCCCTGAAGTCTGGTTGGCTCAAATTAAATTTTGATAGAGCTTCAAAATCTGATAGTAGGGCTAGTTGTGGTAGGGTTATCAGGAATGACATTGAGGAGTTTGTTGCTGCCTATGCTAGAGGATTAGGTATTCAAAGTAATAACTTTGCTAAGGCATCAACTCTTTTATGGGGTATCAAGCTGGCAATCATGTTGGGTATACAGAAGTTGCATATAGAGGGAGATTCTAAACTTGTTATTGATGTTACTAAGGTTTCGGTTGTGGGTGACGGCTTAAGGATATACTTACTGATATTGAAATGCTTATTTAGAGTATTTCTCAAGTGGATTTCTCTCATATTTACAAAGAGGGGAATGAAGTTGTTGATGCTCTTGCTAATCATGGTCAGCAGTTTGAAAATTGGTGATGTTGGCGCCAACAAAATAATATCCCCCGTGCTATAGGGGAATTAATTAAAAAAGAGATGACTTTCCAATGATGCCACATCACATTGTGAAATCCAACTTGGCTCAGTCAATCCCTTGTGGCAAGATGAGATGGCCGCCTAAGGACATTGTAATTATGATGAAGCATACTTTTCTAACAGATGCCAATTCAGCATGGATGATTTCCCACGATATGTTGAGCTGGTTGTTTGATGGTGATAGGAAGTTTAATTATAGGATTTTGGAGTATGGGAAGAACTCGTAGAGATTGGAGAATGAGGTGGCGTATCTAAGTAATGATGATTTAAGGATGCACAATAATTTCCTCATTTATTCCATATTCATGCTTCTTTATGCCTGTAGAGTTAAGACTAGTAGAAGATGCAGTGATTTTCTTCCTAAGTGTTGTTTCCCTCTACTCTGTGAGTTTGAATGTAAGGTGATCATGGGGAGAGACAAAATTCTCACCAAACCCATCTCTTGTAGTGAATTCAAGGACAATGTTGTTGTTTGTCATTATTGTAAAGGAGGCATTATTCCTTTCCTCGAATGCCTCAATGGTTATGATGAAAACTTTTTTGTGCAGTGTACCCTATCATGGGATAATTACAGAGTTAAAATTGGCAAGATAGGGTTTGAAATTTTTGAAGAAGTCATTGCAATGGCTACTAGTCTTTCTATGAAAGGAACGAAGTTGAAGAGAAAGGCTAAGGTTTCTGACTTGCACAATCAGAAGTTCTTTTTGGGTGAGGGAGAGGAACTTGTCACTTATCAGGGAGGGTTTGATCGTGCAAAGCTCTTAGAACCTTGGGATGAGATGTGCTACCTTCTGATGAAATATTTCACCCTAGAAGGGTGTTTTACCAGGTTCTACAATTATCACCTTCCCCTCCTTAACCATTTTAGGAGAAATACTCTTATTAGTTTTCCTTTTTATCCGATGTCTTCTCTGGAACACTCTGTTCTCCATGTGAAAGCTAAATTTGATAAGAAACCCTCTAAGTGCCCTGTTCTCCTTCACCAAGGCCTTATCCATCATCTGTATAAGTTTCATCTTGCCTTGGACCCGCCGAAACCTATTCTTCCTACTATTGTTGAAATCCCTATGGATACTCCCCCCGATGCTGCTATTCCTACTGAGGATCCATGCTCTACCCCCAATAGCCAAAAACTGAAAGGAGTTTCCTTTTCTCAAACCCTAGAGGAGAATTCTGAGAGGGACATACATACCCCTACCTCTAAAGGAAGTGTGAACATAAATTTAAGGAGATGGTTTCTACTATGGAAGTCACCAAAGTTAAGGATATTATGGGGGCCCATCAAAACAGTGACAGTGAGGGACCTTAAAATAGTGACAGTGACATGATAAGAAGGAATGTTTCTCTTCAGGTGTTAGAAGGTATGGAAGAACTACTAGAAAACCTGCCCCTTAGGCTAAACTTATTGATTATTCTGAAAGTGACTTTGGCTCTTCTACTCAAGGAGATGAATAGTCTGAGAGTGATGACATTGAGGTTCATGAGGTTTTGGAGGACACTGTGGGGGTAGATGAAAAGGAGGATACTGAGGGAGGGGATTTTGGACCTACTGATAATGATCAAGAGGAGGAGAGAGTGATTGTTGAGGAAGCTGAAGAGGCTGCTAAGGAAGAAGGTGATGGTCAAGATGTTTCTATTCTCAGAGGCCGTGTGGATTCCCTAGAACAAAAGGTCCAATCTATGAGATGCTTTATCAATAGCATGCTCTACTGATCGGCTATGCTCAATTTGTCTTTGATGCAGGAGCACGACATCCTTGCCAATGGAGTTGATGAAGAGGAAGTCAAAGAGTTTGACAAGATTTATGAATTTTTGGCTAAAGGCTGGGAGGATGTCTCTCCTTAGATTTGTTTATTTCCTTTTTGTTTAACTGCTATTAGACTGCTACTTTTACTATCTGTTGTTTATCGGTTGTTAATGTTGTTTATGTTGTAGCTGGGTTTGGTGGCTCTTTTTGTTTTTAAGTCGTTGTTGTTCTTTTTTGGGCTTCTGTTGTAAGGGTTCGGCCCCTAGTTGTTGCCACCTTATATTATCAAAAACATAATAGGATCAAAAGTAAATTGACAACTAGAAAGTTTATAAACAAAAGTATACCCTTAGAAACATAGTTATGCATTTGAAATTGTATTCAACTTATTTCTAGATCATCACTATAGTATTAATTTCACATATAATAACTTCTCATGACAAAAACAATCTATAGAAGTATGAGTAATAGAGATCAACTCCCTTGGATATTAGGCTCAATCAATTTATAGTCACACCTTGAGACTCAACACTCTATATCAATAGTTGTCTTACAAAAGACAAAACATATTGCCAAGGTACATCAATTTGTAATGTCAAAATGCATTGATAAATCTTACAACTTTTCTCAAAGGTTTCATTATCGTCAAAACAATTTTGAAGGAAATAAGTAAGGAATACTAAGGAAATAAATAAAATATACAAAACATTACATGATAAATTATTTTTAACAAATCCACACCATATTGGGTTCTATTCAATGTGATAATTGTATTTGTATACACCATTGTTAGATAGTGATAGCATAAAATAAAAAGCACAAAAGAATGGTACTAAGGGCTTGACCACAAAAATGTGTAGATATAAATGTAGATGAAAACATGTAGATCTAGAGAAATGTTTAAAAACACATGTAGATAGAAATGTCCTCAAACATGTATAAATGTCTACAAACATGTAGAAATGTCCACAAACACACATGTACAAATGTATCTATAGAAATGTCTATGTAAACATGTACAAATAGAAATGTCTGAAAATAAATATATATAGAGAAATAGCTGGAGAAACATGTGTAGGAAGTTCTACCAATAGCTTGATCATCATGTCAGCTGCGACTTGAGCAACCTGAGTCTAAGTGAGCATCCTACTCTGATGGATGCACTGAGCTCTAGAGATAGTACAACACATGTATGTATAAAAGTATACAAATTATGTTAAAATTTTAGAATAATGTTATATATGTGTGTGTACATGCACCGGTACAAATTATATGCATTTACACATGTAAGTTGTAATGATTTAAAAATTTAAAACTCACTTGTCCACTAACATTACTGCCATCAACTGAATCACGCCTACGTACACGGTCCATCCCCAAACTAGGTGTAACATGAGCTAACCCCTACAATATATATATATATATATATATATATATATATATATATACAATATTAGGAATCTATCTAGCAAAGTAATTTAACTAAATTTAATTTAAGTTCAAGTTTAAATCATGCATGCATGCACATACGCATGTACATACCTATGTATAAGTTGTTGTAGGATGATCTGCTATAATAATTGTATCTGATGCCTCCTTGGATAGCTCAAGTAATGAAGAGTGAAGTGGACTATGGAGGCAATTTAGCATCGAAGAGCCTGAATGTAGAATCATATCCACAAAACCTGACAATCTCTTGTGCAACTGTAACTCCTCAAGTGAATCTAGGGAGGGCTAGATGTCTAATGCTCAACACAAGGGGTAGGTGTATCTACCTCTGCAGTAACCAAATGATCTGTGGGTGGATTAGGATGTGGAGTACTCCCGGGCACCTGATGAGAAGGTCTCACAGCTTGACTAGATTGTCACCCACTCTGTGAATGGCAAGCTCTACCCACATGTCATCTAACCTCATGTAAAGGGATACAAAGCTTTGATGTAATAAAGCACATGACTCCAATAGGTCCTCAGAACGATAACTCGCTGTAGTTCGAAGCATATGGTCTCCTGTCAGACCATCTATGTCTATAGGTGACGGGGCACCTATGATAGCATAAGGATCAGTAGCATGATCCAATGGTCTGGATTGTCTAGGATGACTCATCAAATATCTTCCCACATGATCAGAAGATATAATAGATGTGGTAGCTACAATATCACCAACACTGTCAATTGCTTCCCTTTGGGAAGCAATGACAACCTGATTAGCAACAAGGTCTAGGCCTAGGGAGATAGTAGGCATCCTCTCCCCAACCAAGGCTCTATAAACTAGAACATGTCTATCTAGTCGATGATAGGCATCTCTATCAACAACCTTGCCCCTCCCCTAACCAAAATATGTTGGCAAATCCAAGTAGTTGACCTTGAGGCCCATATGAACCTCTCCATATAACTGATGTGCAAAATATAAAGGAATTTAGTCGTTATTGGGATAACAACCGTGAGTGGCAAGAAAACATGGATATATCATTGGGTCCTATAAACACCTAAAAATGACATGACTCTACTTAAATAAATATTTTAAATATTTATTTCATCTTAATATTCCTCTATCAATAAATAATTAAATTTATTTATTTATTTGATTCATTCTCTCCCATTTAATTAAATAAATTATATTTATTTAATTAATTTCATCTACATCAACTTTATTCTTCTAAATAATTAAATAATCTTAATTATTTAATTAAATCATCCCTTCTTCTAAATTTAAATAAAATGCAAATTTATTTAAATTAAATCTCCACAAAATAAAATATATTTAAATATTTTATTTATTCTTCAAAATTATCTACAAATAATTAAATAAATTTATTTATTTAATTATGCTTTCTTATCTTCTAAAAAATCTTCAAAATCTTCTAAAAATAAATTCTTCTTGTCATACAAAAGCAAAAGACTGAGTTAACTGGTTTAAAACAAATCTATTTTATCAACAAAGCTCTTAAATTAGAAAAATATATTCTAATTTAAGAAATAAAAACTCATCCTCATCAAGAAAGCAGTTAACTCAACAAAGCATCTTTTTGAATGACACATGTCCTTCTATTCGCACAAGTTCTCTCAAACATTCTCCTCTGTTGATCTTTTTATTTATTTTCCACCATTGATCTTCTCTCACACAACTCTATAAATACAACCCTCTTCTTCTATTTCACATATCCATCTTTCAAGTAAACTTATGCTGCAAAAACCATAGCATGCCATTGGCACCCCGACTATCATCACTTCATCCATCCATTTCATAGTGTGTTGAAGCTCATCTTTAACAACACCAAGTATCAGAGTTGTTTCTCCTTGTCATCTTGAGGAATCAAACCAAGGAAGCAAGCTTCCTGAGGGCCATCTTCATCACTGAAAGATCAAGAAAGAATAGGCGAGCAATGGAAGTCACAAGGTAAAAGGTTGTGAGTATCATCTCTCTATTGTTTTAATCTTTTTATCTTCATATTCTATTGATGTTTTGGGTTTTATTATTCATTTTATTTATCATCAAATTTTCCCTTAACATTTTCCCTTAACATTTTAAGATGACAATCCACATCCATCCCATATCCAAAAACCCATATCAACCATACAATAAGAAAATCCTACAGTATATCAAATGCAAGCCTGTATTTCTTTATTTCTTCTCTTCCACCTATCTATATCATCTCTGTGTCGATTGAGTACATTTGGACATATCAAAAACATAGCATAAGTAACATATCATATCACATGAGATAGTCATTCACATGATTAAATCATTTACATACATAATTAGTGCATTAGGTCATCCACATACATTTGCATCAGTATATCATATCAAAAAAATCAAAAACATAGACAAAATACATATAGAACTACATAATCATATCAATGCTATTTGCATTCCATATCTGCATAAATCAAATCATCTTACAATCCATCTAGTATGCATCACATATACAAAACATCATAAGATAGATTGCATCCATAACATACAAACATAGAACATATGCATGTAGAACATCAATAATTGCATCATCATATAAAGCATAAAAACATGCCAAATGTGCAACATATCAAAATATTTGTCCATCTCTCAGAGTCATATCATAAAACGTATACAAAGTACAACAAGATGGTGATACATGTCTCGGGGCAAAATAGTACATATACAGGCTATTTCAGCCATCAAAAATGTGTACATCAAATAAAAAATTAGTACAAGTGTCCAAGTCTGGCTAACCCTATGGCCGTGGAGCACTGCTCCCTATGCTACCCTCTCCTCTATCTCCCTCTGACAGCTGGGGGCCCCTCACTGATGCCACAGATCAGGATCCACCTACCCTCTGTGATGCCGCAGACTGACTCCTATAGCTACGTGCATGCTGATCCATTGACACTGCCCCGTGGTATAAACCTCTGTAATACTAAGCCTGAGCCTACACTTTGGCAAGCTCACTCTGTACTTGGGCCAGCTGTGTCTATGCCTGCTACACCTATGAAACCAAAAAGCTAGAAGTACCATATGTACCCATGGCTGTCACTGGTGCATCTCTCTCCACCCTCATTGCCCATACCCTAGTCAGGGTTGTGTCTTGCTCTCTAGATATCTTTGATATTCATCCAGCATCTGCCTCTCTCCATGACTCTGCTACTCTCAGATGGGCTCTCAACTACTTAATCTAACCATGTAAAGCAACCATAGCATGTTGTTGTAAGTTAGGCTGCGGAGCCTGCCTTACCTGTCCCTGTCCCTGTCCCTACACCTATTACAGTGCCACTTGCTATGGTGGCAACATCTGCCTCTACAGTGCCACCTACTGTACTGGCACCTGTACCTACACCTGTCTGGCAGCCTGCGGCTGCGCAACTGCCTGCTAACCTGAAGGTCCCTCCCCAAACCTCCTCCTCTATCTCGGTCTGCCACCTCCTCCTCCATCTCCTCCTCCTCCTCCATTTCCTCCCTCATCTCCCTATCCTCCATCCCCTCCTCCTCCTACCATCTCCACCCTCATCATCTGAATCCTCCTTGTCTATATGAGGAGCCAACTCTCCAGGTCCTGAATGTCTAAGAAATGGATGAGCGATAAACCACTCCTCATAGTTGGGTGTCATACCCGCATCTACTATATCCCTCCTCATGGACTAAGCCACATGGGGAATCTACTAAAAATTTACCAAAGCCTCCTCATATGATGCCATGGGACCCCACCTGTATCTCTCTACATGGGTCCTCGCAAAATGTACCTACCCTTGTGGCTTGCCCTGCACTCGGCTAAACTGCCACTGTACCCTACTAACAATCTACCGCTCCAGTATGTACCTCATCCTGCTAATGAGCCACCAAGTCTGGAAATAGTAAGGCAACTCATTAGCCTCATCCTCCCATACCTCGTAGTCTAGGTATGGGTGCCAAATAACCTGATCTACATTATCCAGCGCATGTCTCCAATACTTGAGCTTCCCCAGCTTGTGCTGGGAAATCACACCTACATATCCATAACTATAAGGCTCACCTCTCTGCCTGTGAAAGAGACATATCGGCCACGTGATAGCTATGTGCTCCCATAACCAAAACTACAATAGAGACACACTTGCTAACAAGATGGCCCCTCTATGATACACAACCTGGTGCATATCTCTATATAAGTGTGCTAGCACGCACACACCCCATGTATACCGAGTCCTGTTGGTGATCATACTCTCCAGTAACCTCCCCCAACCAGTCAGAAACCTGTGAGACCTCCTATCGGGGTATACTATGCCACTGATCAATCCCGCCACTATCCCTGGGAAGTAGTCATAGCAGTCATGAATGTCCTGCCACGAAATCACCTACTCAACCAACTCTGGGTCATCAAACACCTATTTGCACTCAGCCAATCCAGCGTCACATTATGACTCATACTCTACCAACTCTCACTGAATGGGAAGGTGTAAAATCTGGTACACGTCCTCTAGAGTGATCACATCTCCTTGGTCAGAAATGGAATGTCCCATCCTCGCTACAAAATTGCTCCACTGTTGTAGTCAAGAACCCACGGTTCGTGCTAACCTCGGGCATGAAGCAAATGTAATGCAAACCCATCGCACCAAGAGCCTCGTGGTTAATCTCTGTCAACATATACCACTACAATAATGGCAACAGGAACTGCTCTCGTGACATCAGGGTATCCCAAATATCCTCTTGCAATCAAGCAAAGCATAGTGTCAAAGAAATCCATATCCAAGCAAACCTACTCAAAGCAATCAAACTATCCTATCATGGACTTAACATATCAAATTAATCAAAACATCATATCATCTCTTGATTAGATTCTTGATAATCTCAGAGATCGCTTATCAATTGACGCATCAATCAAGATGCCAATTGGGTTAATTTTGTTAAGTCCATTGATTTCCCTAGTGCAAATGTGTTGATCCATATCATATTCACCACTTCACCATGAATGTGCCAATCCTTGATGTATATGTGTCGTTCTGGCACATGTGCCAATTCTAGTGTCACATGCGTCATTCCACAATGGATGCGCTAGTTCATAAACTATCATATGCACCATAAGATCTCTTAGATGTGCAACTTAGCATCATATGCACCATTTCGGAGAGCATATGCGCTGAACTGCAGTTTGGCACATCTATTGTAGCTTTTTTCCCTAAGCATTTATTGACCTAATAAATGACTTTTAGTGAGTTTTGACGAACTACATACCGGTGGTCCTACCTTAGCTGGCCGATCAAATTGTTAGACTCACTCAAATTGGTGCTTCTCACATGGAATAGCCATCTCTTTGTCGACTACTCTAGATCCCATACTCTCCTAAACTCTCAAAGACCAATCAACTAAGGACAAGTGTGCAAATGAATAGAACTTGTGGACCCAGCTCCTATATATAGCAAGTGAACCATAACTTACTGTGTGACAACTATCACTACTTCCCATATCTGTTCCTCTAAACCCTATCCTATTTTTCTCCATCCTAACCCATTCTTGACCTTCTTCTTCATGAGATTACTCGTCTCACGCCTTCTGCCTTCTTCCTGTCCAATTTCCCAATGGGGCATCCTGTCGTTAAACTTGTACCAGGGGCAAACTGGGGCATGTATCATCAAGGCATCCCAAATATCCTCTTGCAATCAAGCAAAGCATAGTGTCAAAGAAATCCATATCCAAGCAAACCTACTCAAAGCAATCAAACTATCCTATCATGGACTTAACATATCAAATTAATCAAAACATCATATCATCTCTTGATTAGATTCTCGGTAATCTCAGAGATCGCTTATCAATTGACACATCAATCAAGATGCCAATTGGGTTAATTTTGTTAAGTCCACTGATTTCCCTAGTGCAAATGTGTCGATCCATATCATATTCACCACTTCATCGTGAATGTGCCAATCCTTGATGTATATGCGTCGTTTTGGCACATGTGCCAATTCTAGTGTCACATGTGCCATTCCACAATGGATGCGCCATAAGATCTCTCAGATGTGCAACTTGGCATCATATGCACCATTTCAGAGAGCATATGCACCAAACTATAGTTTGGCACATCTATTGTAGCTTTTTTTCCTAAGCATTTATTGACCTAATAAATGACTTTTAGCGAGTTTTGACGAACTACATACCGGTGGTCCTGCCTTAGCTGGCCGATCAAATTGTCAAACTCACTCAAATTGGTGCTCCTCGCATGGAATAGCCATCTCTCTGTCGATTGCTCTAGCTCCCATACTCTCCTAAGCTCTCAAAGACCAATCAATTAAGGACAAGTGTGCAAATGAATAGAACTTGTGGACCCAGCTCCTATATATAGCAAGTGAACCATAACTTACTGTGTGACAACTGTGACTACTTCCCATATCTGTTCCTCCGAACCCTATCCTATTTTTCTCCATCCTAACCCATTCTTGACCTTCTTCGTGAGATTACCCGTCTCACGCCTTCTGCCTTCTTCCTATCCAATTTCCCAAGGGGGCATCCTATCGTTAAACTTGTACCAGGGGCAAACTGGGGCATGTATCATCGTCAAAAATTCTTATTCTTTGAAACAATGTGATAAAACACATTGCATCAAAGAGGGGCAAAATGTATACACCTAGAAATGACATGACTCTACTTAAATAAATAGTTGAATATTTATTTCATCTTAATATTCCTCTATCAATAAATAAATAAATTTATTTATTTATTTGATTCATTCTTTCCCATTTAATTAAATAAATTACATTTATTTAATTAATTTCATCTACATCAACCTTATTCTTCTAAATAATGAAATAATCTTAATTATTTAATTAAATCATCCCTTCTTCTAAATTTAAATAAAATGTGAATTTATTTAAATTGAATCTCCACAAAATAAAATATATTTAAATATTTTATTTATTCTTCAAAATTATCTACAAATAATTAAATAAATTTATTTATTTAATTATGCTTTTTTATCTTCTAAAAATAAATTCTTCTTGTCATACAAAAGCAAAAGATTGAGTTAACTAATTTAAAGCAAATCTATTTTATCAACAAAGCTCTTAAATTAGAAAAATATATTCTAATTTAAGAAAAAAAAACTCATCCTCATTAAGAAAGCAGTTAACTCAACAAAGCATCTTTTTGAACGACACATGTCCTTCTATTCATGCACGTTCTCTCAAACATTCTCCTTCGTTGATCTTTTTATTTCTTTTCCACCATTGATCTTCTCTCACACAACTCTATAAATACAACCCTCTTCTTCTATTTCACATATCCATCTTTCAAGTAAACTTATGGTGTAGAAACCATAGCGTGCCATTGACATCCCCACTATCATCACTTCATCCATCCATTTCATAGTGTGTTGAAGCTCATCTTTAACAACACCAAGTATCAAAGCCATTTCTCCTTGTCATCTTGAGGAATCGAAGCAAGGAAGCAAGCTTCCTGAGGGCCATCTTCATCACCAAAAGATCAAGAAAGAATAGGTAAGCAATGGAAGTCGCAAGGTAAAAGGTTGTGAGTATCATCTCTCTATTGTTTTAATCTTTTTATCTTCATATTCCATTGATGTTTTGGGTTTTATTATTCATTTTATTTATCATCAAATTTTACCTTAATAGATCCAAAAGAGGGTTTACACATCTAGTCACTTCGTAGCCCCTCACATTAGGCCTACCAACATAATATGGGAAACATTGGGATTTGATAGTCTCTTTCGAGACAGTAAGCTGAACAAAAGCAAGAGAAACATCACTAGTAACCTCTTGCTGCATCTAGGCAAGAATAGTAGCAGGAGTATCACCCGAATAAGCATGGGTATCTCCTAGACTCTGTCTAATGTGCTGCATGCTAGATAAAATTGATTGACATGTGTCCCTATAAACCCCTATTGTGTTGGGGTCAAAAAGAACACCTATCAATTTCTAAATCTCGGTATCTGTACATGTAAATATAGAAGGTCTAGGAGGTGGTGGCGCATGTGCCATGATATATATCGACCTAAATTTTGTGCATGTAAAAATAAATTACTTATTCCAATGTATATGTGTGCACATCTAACTTACTATGTATCTAAATTAATTTTTAAATTTAACATCCAAGCCAGGAACATACATGTTCTAGTTCACTAAGTGAAAAAATAAAATTTACATGTTTGAAATGTAAGTGATAACATGAAAAGCAAGTGCAATAACTTAAAGGACTGCTTCAACAAGGAAAGAATGATGGAGCCTTGTTGATCACAAGATGAAATTCAAGCTGAACAGAGAATCAAGATCACTACTAATCAAAAGAGAAGATAAAGTGAACGATTTGGAGTCCTGAACTTCCTATCATTATTGTGGGAAGCAGTACTTACAATTTAACCTTATTTATAGGTCTCTATAGTTACATTAGGATGACCATGTTGAACCAATTCTCTACACTTGATGGTCCTAATATGTCTCACCAACATCATTGATCTAGGGTCTACTTTGGAAGTTGTGGAACAAATGTATCAACATACACACCTACATCAGAGTAGATAGGGATGTTGTGTTACATGCTCAAGCCTATCAATGTATACAATTTCTTGCTTCTGACTTGTTGAGATTGCTTATCCCTGGTGATTTAGGATCACCTATATTAACATGCAATTTCTTCCCTGATGTAGGTGTGTATGTTGATGTTGTTCCACAACTTCCAAAGTAGACACTAGTTATCACTGATGTTGGTGAGACATATTAGTCATCTTGTAGAGAATTGGTTCAACATGGCCATCCTAATGCAACTATAGTTCCATATAAATAAGGTTAAATTCTAAGTACTGCTTCCCACAATAATGATAGGAAGTTTAGGATGAGCCAAATCATTCACTTTATCTTCTCTTTTGATTAGCATGCCCCTTATATCTCTTTTGATTAGTAGAGGATGTACCTGGTCTACACATAAAATTAAATTGTTTTCAAAATAGATGTATGTCAAGAATTATTATACTTACATTTAACAGGTTATTCATAGGTCACTATATTTGCATTAGGATGGCCATGTTGAACCAATTCTCTACACTTGATGGTCCTAATATGTCTCACCAACATCATTGATCTAGTGTCTACTTTGGAAGTTATGGAACAAGTGTATCAACATACACACCTACATCAGAGTAGATAGGGATGTTTTGTTACATGCTTGAGCCTATAAATGTATACAATTTCTTGCTTCTGACTTGTTGAGCTCACTTATCCCTGGTGATTTAAGCTCCCCTAGATATCAACATACAATTTCTTCTCTGATGTAGGTGTGTATGTTGATGTTATTCCACAACTTCCAAAGTAGACACTAGTTATCATTGATGTTGGTGAGACATATCAATCATCTTGTAGAGAATTGGTTCAACATGGCCATCCTAATGTAACTATAGCTCCATATAAATAAGGTTAAATTCTAAGTACTGCTTCCCACAATAATGATAGGAAGTTTAGGATGAGCCAAATCATTCACTTTATCTTCTCTTTTGATTAGTAGATGATGTACCTGGTCTACACATAAAATTAAATTATTTTCAAAATAGATGTATGTCAAGAATTATTATACTTACATTTAACATGTTATTTATAGGTCTCTATAGTTGCATTAGGATGGCCATGTTGAACCAATTCTCTACACTTGATGGTCCTGATATGTCTCACCAACATCATTGATCTAGTGTTTACTTTTGAAGTTGTGGAACAAATGTATCAACATACACACATACATCAGAGTAGATAGGGATGTGTTACATGCTCAAGCCTATCAACATACAATTTCTTTCTTCTAACTTGTTGATCTTGCTTACCCCTGGTGATTTAAGCTCACCTATATCAACATACAATTTCTTCTCTGATGTAGGTGTGTATGTTGATGTTGTTCCACAACTTCTAAAGTAGACACTAGTTATCACTGATGTTGGTGAGACATATTAGTCATCTTGTAGAGAATTAGTTCAACATGGTCATCCTAATGCAACTATAGCTCCGTATAAATTGTCTATTTCAAACAATTTAATTTTACGTGTAGACTATTTCATCTACTAATTTTTTTTTAAAATATGTACTTGTACAAAACCTTATTTATACCTCTAGATAGTTGCATTAGGATGGCCATGTTGAACCAATTCTCTACGCTTGATGAGTGATATGTCTCACCAACATCATAACATGTGATATAGTGTCTACTTTGGACTATGGAACAAATGTATCAACATAAACATCCTACATCAGAGTAGATAGGGATGTTGTGTTGTGCTCGCCTATATCAACATACAATTTCTTTTTAGATGTAGGTGTGTATGTTGACATGTTGTTCCACAACTTCCAAAGTGGACACTAGTTATCATTGGTGTTGGTGAGACATATCAGTCATCTTGTAGAGAATTGGTTAAACATGGCCATCCTAATGCAACTACAGCTCGGTATAAATAAGGTTTTGTAAGTATAATTTGAAACACATAATTGTCTATTTCAAACAATTTAATTTTACATACATAGACTGTGTTGAATCTAATAATTTTTTTATAAATATGTACATTTTTATGCGAGCAAATATACATTTTAACACATATATGTTCTAATCTAGAAAGTTATATTTACCTATGTTGACCTTTGAATAACACATATATATGTGTAATAGAAGTTATAATTAAATAAATAAAGTACAAATTTCCAATAGCATTATCATATTCCAACACGTTTTAAATAGTTGAACAAGAGGCAAGATTTCATTTCTAAAATTCATGGATGATTCTTTTCCTTTTCAAAGCAGAGAGAGAGATTTTAACTTTTCCAAATCTACACATGTGTAATGTCACATGTATCGGTGTCATAAAAATGAGTACCATGTGTGCAATAAAACATTTAAGTCATTCCTACTCCATACACTTAAATCTTTCTTTGTGAACACACTTAGGTAAAGGGAGAGAGAGATAAATAGATTTCTTTTGAAATCATTATAGCACATAGGTTTAGCAATTAAAGATATAAAATAATGAACATTACACACTAAGAACATGGATATAACCAATGACAATACAATATACATTCATATATTTCCATGGTAACTCAATATGATTTATAGCATATCTAACTTACAAGAAACATCGCAAAAATACATAAATACATGTAAACTACAAAATTTGTGTCACTATCCAAATAATGCTTCTTGGTATACTAGGCAATACCTAACAATCTCATTGAAATTTATAAGATAGAAGTATGTGAAGCATCACTTGTTTATTCACATGATATAAAATATGGCATCTTGGATATCATGTATACTACTATAAGAAATAAATATCTATAGTGTTGACTCCTCATGATTCCCAAAATAATTGATGTTAATTTATCATTCCATGAATTAGCTAGTATGTGTAAGAGATTATACAATCCATAATCTTTAATTCCCCTTTACCAAACCAATAAACTTGACATTTCTATATGTAGTCCTTTGTATTTTAGCTCTCATTTATGACCAATAATTTCTTCCTCAAAAGTGTCAATGTCTTGTCCACTCTAATGTCTCTATCCTTCCCTCCAATAGGATTTTCTCTAATCAAACTCTCTTGCATTGACCCTTACGATAAACATAAATATTATATCTTTAACAACCCATGTCAAGAATGAAGTAGTCCACTCACTATGTATTCTATCTTGAATGGAACCATATTTTTACAAGCCTCCCCAAAATTGATATTATTTTAAATAAAATTTCATCTTTTTAAATCTCATAACTTTAACTCTCATCTATGTGATCTCTCAATGTACTTCTCTTTCTCAACATATCTACTATGTAGCTGTATTTACTACTCCTATGATTCAACACAAATTTTGGTAACTCCACAAAAATTTAAACCATTTTATGTGCTTCTAGTTCAAAATTTACATTGATTCTCGATAAATTACAGTGCCTAATGACCAATATTGTACAAAAAAACTTATTTGGCAACAATTTTAATACATCAACTTATTCAATTTGCATATATATTTAATAGCATAAATTTATAATCATAAATTGAATATTTGTTCTTTATTTCATTTAACTTTCCAATAAATTGCATGACCACTAGTATCCCCTCTTGGCTTAACATTGCTCTAGTTGTTTTATTGCTATATTAATCTAATGAATTATTTGAGAATGAAAATGTGATTTAGTGTGGTCACCCTCAATATAAGTTGAAAGATGTCTCACTATACACTCATAATCAATGTCTAATAATGGTCATAGGTAAGCATGAAGGCACAAAAAATTGGTGTGTAATGGTGTGATTATCAAATCACATGTATAGCTAAATAGCCCCTGATGGGAAAAATAGCACAATAGAGCTTGTAAGTGGGGAGATAAGATGTCCTTGATATAAATATATAGCTCAATAAAGACATAAGATGTGAAAGGAGGGAAAACATGATGTCCCTATTGTAAATGATGTGGCAATAAGAGTATAATATGTTGGGGGGAAGGCATTATATGCCCCCAATCTAATGTGGTAATTCTAAAAATGTGATATGTCAATGTAGGCTTAATATGTAAGATTTAAAATCATGGTATGGAAATATAGGGTCAAAGTATAAGTTTTAGATAAAACAAGGTAAGCTCAATAAGTGACTCTAGGAGTGTGATATAACAATCTAAGATCAATGCAAAGGCTCTAATAAACAAGATATAACAATATAAGATCAATAAGACACAAGCAATAGTAAAATATTAAGGAACACACATGACCATGGGCATAAAATACAAGGCAAGAAGTAACATGATAAAAAGAGGAAATGAGATGGAAGTAAAAGATAAGCAAAGGCAAGTGAGCAACACAAGTGGGAAATAAAAGAAAAAAGGCAAAGGTGAGTAAAGTGTATGTAAAAAGAATAGGAGGAAATATGTCAAGCAAGAAAAATGGAAACCAAGATTCCCCCCAAGTGGGGAAGATAATCATGAAACCAAATATGGAAGGTGAGATGAGTGTAAAAATTAGAACAAACAAGTCATAATAAAAAGGCCAAAATATATGGACACACAAGGTAAATGGATCAATAGGTGAGGGGATCATAACATATGTTACATAATTAAAAAATAATCAAATAAAAATGATATGAAGCATAAGGAAGAAGTTACATGAACAACACAACACATGTTCAAAGCCACTAGTGTCAACACGCACCAATAAAGGTGTCTTTGTGTCATCCACACGCTAACTAGGAACATGGACATAAACATAAATCCAAGAAAAGGAAAGCAAAAAGCACAAATATGGTGAGTAATAAGAAGTATGTGTAAGAAATGAATTCATCTCTCATATTGGGTGGTTTCTATTTTATGTCATGTAACCTCAATATAGTGTGGGTTATGGTGAACAAGACTAGGATCTTGACATTCATGTGACTTGTTTTTCCATGATTCATCTTATCACTTGTGATGGATTTTTGTGCTCATGAGTATGTGTCATGTTTATCTTCCATTTGTCTATAATTTCTTGAACTTTACGTATTATGCAATGCCTCTATGCTTAGAATATCCATGTATGTGATGAAAAGCAGGTTTAGCATATGTATAAGCCATATGGGAAGTAGGAGAACAAGGATCAAAAGATAAATCATGAGAGAAATGTTTTGTCCATATATATTATCCTTATGTGAACTAGGGAAAGAGAAATAGTCAATGAAAGTATGAACCAACTTTGTGAAGGAAGTGTAAAGCAAACAAGATGCATCAAAACATTACAAATCTTTACCACTTAAGTATTTAATCTAAACTCACTAATAAGTAAGATGATGTCATCTAAATGTTCATATGTTATTAATAACAATTGCATGTCTACATGTTAGAATTTTTTGGAAATGGATTTATATATATCTTTAAATTATTTTTAGCAAGTGCCACCAATGGATTTCTATTGTCATATAACATGAAATAATTAAAATAAGTGATTTTGATACCTAGCACATATTAAGTTGAACATGATACATCTAAACTACATACAGTAGTTACAAATTTTTAACTGGTTCTTTGCCTTCAGGTGCAAAAAGAGAGATTGGTTGTGTGGCTATAGACGTCTCATTGCAATGAATATAAGTCATTCTCTTGTAATTTGTTAAGTAGTTTAAGAGGCATGATTTCATAAATAATAAATGAGCTTTTTTTACAAAGTTGTGAGCTATTGAATGTAATCAGAGTCTTTTAGCTATAGTCATTCATAGTTACATAGAGCTCAAGAGTAGTTTTCATGGCAAATAGATTTTTTTCATAACCCTAGTTTGCCAAATTAGGTCCAGTTGACAAACTAAATTCATCTTTTCAAACTTTGATATTCTTTTCAAACTAGGGTTTGCCAAATGGTCCTAGTTTAGGGTTTGTCAAATTAGGGTGAAACTAAATTCATCTTTTCAAATTTGACAAGATGAATTTAGTTTCACCTTAATTTGACAAACCCTAGTTTGGTAAACTGGGGTTTGATAGTTCTTTCATTGTCTCAAGCAAATTTTCTGTATTTTATGGAATTTTTCTGTATTTTATTAACTATAATTACAAACCCTAGTTTGGCAAACTGGGGTTTGATAGTTCTTTCATTGTCTAAAGCAAATTTTTTGTATTTTATGGAATTTTTCTATATTTTATTAACTGTAATGACAAACCCTAGTTTGCCAAACTAGGGTTTGATAGTAGCAAATTTTTTGTATTTTTTTTACTGTAATGGAATGACATTTTTTTCTAATGGAAGCCCCTATTAGCAAGCATATGGGGCCTTGAAATTTTAGCAATCATATACATGAGTTCACGGCAAGCATCTATTTTAAACTGCACTTGCATATACATAGAAATGGTGGCAAATTTTTGCACCTATGTGCTTGATGTGTATGTTGATGTGGGATCTTCACCTGTCACAGAGCTCCCACCTATCCCATTTGTCCCTGTCGCCTTCGTCTGCGGCTTCCTTTCACTATTGTGCTCTCAAATGACAAAAAAACTATCATTTGAGAGTCTCAACCTATTTAAAAAAACAATAAAATAATGCCTTCAAATGAAGACCTCTCTTTGATTGAAGGCATTATTTTATTGTTTTAATTTGGCGCTCAATTACCTTCACTTGAAGACCTCCTTCGAACATGAAGAGTCTATTGTTTTAAGTTTTGATTTGGCTGACAAGACCTTCATTCGAAGGAAAGACCTTTAAATGAAGGTGTCTGCTAGAGATTTTTTGGCATCTTCAATTTTTCTTTGTCCACAAAAGTGTAACCCACTATTGTGGGTTGACCCTTCAAGTGCTCTGGTTTGAAAAATCTTATGGATAAGGTGTTTAGAGGTTGCGCAGATGTTCATAGTGATTGCAACATGCTTGTGGATGTCTCTTGATCATGTTCCTGCCTTTTGATTGGTTTATAAAGTGTAATCCATATCGTGCATGAAGCATGTTCTTAAAGTTCTTAGTGTTAACACCAATCTTGGCCAACTTGGTTGTTCTCACTACCTGCAGTCATGGAAGATTGCATTTGAGTCCCAGCTAAGGAGTGGTTTGGTCTGTATTCATTCTTTCTCTTCCATTAATCTGTTTAGGTCCAGACCTATTTTATTGTATGTGTGTTTGCCGACCTTGGAGAATGTTCCAATGGTTGATGATTATAATGCCAACCTTGATGATCATTCCAAGGTTGATGAATTGTATAAATACTTGTAATAAAGTCACGAAAATGAATCTGAGTACAAAAATGCGAAGATAAGTGTGAAGTGAAAAAGTAGAGCAGAGTAGAGGATGTTTATTGTGCTTTAATGGAACTGAACTTTGGCATAGTGTAGATTCTACTATCTCAGTTCACCAAATCTGGTAGTGAGCCACCCACCAGTAGTGATCCACCTCATTGGCAGTGAGCCTCTTCTTTTATAGTGAGCAATCTGGGTAGTGAGCCTTTGATTTTTGGTATTGTTATTACATATTATATTGTGAGCTAACACTCACCATATTTTTTCCCTTATTGGGTTTTCCATGTAAAAAGCTAGTGTCTCATGCATTGAATGTGTGAATGTGTTAAGTTTTTGATTTCATTCTTTCATGCTTAATTACAATAACAGTGTTTAAGTGGATTTTGATTTAATGGTTTTGAATTATTGGTTACAACTGAGATTCACCCCCCCCTCTCAATTGTCTTGCCCTTTTCAACAAATAGGATTGGTGGGATATTGTGATGGAGGGATTGGTTAAGTATATGAATAGGTGAAGGGTGGATAACTTGGAGGTATTGATAGGTTGGATAGATATGATGACATGGTCACATAAGGGGTTGAGACTTAGTATGAGGTTGATGGGAATGCCATATAGGATGGTGATGTTGATGTGATAAGAGCTTGAGAATCTCCAAGGATGAGATGTGCTAGGGGGCTATCACTGATGAGATATCTACATTTTGCCTTTGTGATAGGATCAAAACCCTCATACTTATGTTTAATTTCTTGTATTTGTGCATAAGGATCCATGTTGTTCTTAGTCTAGGATATAGGATGTGGGTGGGGTATGAGATGATATAGGATGATGGATATTTGGGGATCAAATGTCAATACCTTAAAATGATTTGATTTGATGAAAAAGGGATGATTTTCTATACTTAAGATAGACTAATGGTCTTAATAAATAGGGTTGATTGGATTTGATTTCTACTTAAGAGAGGCTTACATTTTTAAGTAGGAATTGATAGGATTTGATAACTATACTTAAGATAGACTAACGTTCTTAAGCAAGTTTGGATTGAGGATGATGGGATCAACTTTAGGTCTTCATTTTTATTTGAAGATTGGATTTAAAATGGATGATTGTGGATTAAAACTAGGAACCTTTGGATGAGGTATTTTGATGATGATTTGGATAATTATGATTGGCATATTGGTTGAAAGTGGATGGGGTATGAAGGAGACTAAGTCCTTAACCAGCTTTTGGTTTTCAAAGGATGTTTTTTATTAAGGATGAGGGATTGGATGCTTGATTGGAATAGATAGATGGATAATTGGTGATTGATTGTGGATGAGGAATAAATGGATTGGATTAGGATTTGGTTCAAATGAGATTAGGTGGATAAAGGGATTGGATTAAGATGAGGATGAAGGATGTGGATTAAGGATGATAATTGGATTATGATATGGATTAAGGATAATAGTGGATGAGGTTGGAATACGATAAGGATGAATGATGAAATTGGATTAGGGTAGTGGATTAAGGATGATAATGGATGGAGAATGATAAACTAGGGATTGTATTAAGCTCAATAGTGGGATTATGATTAGGATGATGATCATGATTAGGAAGTGGATTAGGTGGATTTAGATATGGATAACTTGATTAGGATTAGGGTCCTAAATGATGGATCAAGATTGGATTTAGGATGATGTGGATAGGGTGATTATGACGATGAATATAGTTGAGATGAAGTGATTAGGATGGGTGATGATTAGATTAGATAGATTGGGATGATGTGGATAAGGTATGCTTTTGATAAAATAGATGATTAGGAGATGAGGTGGATTGGGAATGAAAATGGATGATGAAGATGATTAGGATAATATGGGGATGATTAGGATAATTAGGAGATGATGTGGATTAGATTAAGAGGATTAGGATTAAGTGGATAAGAGGGATGATTAGAATGAATAGGGATGAGGTGATTAGGTGATTGAGATGATTAGGACCAGTGATTAGGATGAAGGGGATGAGGTGAATTGGGATAAAATGGTTTATTAGGAGGATGTTGGATTGGATTAGGATGATGTGGATAAGGTTATTAGGAATGATGTGGTGCTATCAATACACCATCAGAACTCATAGAATAGATCATTCAACATTCAATATGAGCATATAGAGTTTGTGACACCTTCTCATGACTTGCAGAGACAAATGGAACATCTCACAAGGTAGTTTGGGACTAAGGAAATCTTCATTCAGAACCGCAACATGTTCCTTCAAAAATGTAGAGCATTACCACATGAATAAGGTTGACCTACACATTTCATCAAGCATCAGGTTTTGGAACCTTATAAGGTAGACATAGAGCATTCCTTGAGTTGGGAGATGATATATAAGCATTCATTAGATGCATTAGGATAGTAGTGAACATGTTAGAAAGTTTTTAGTCTTTAGTAGTGATTTTGTGAAAGGCACTTCAAATCTATATCTTTCATGTAATTTTTTTTGGAGGGCATGCCTATGAGCCCATAATAGTATGCATATTGTACTTGTTCACAATATGGAGCCAACATATATTTATTTATTGCTACATTCTTTATGTTTTCCATTGTGTTTACTCTAAAGCTATATGGTAGGACATTCCTATTCCCTGACCCTCCATCTATGACTGCACCAAGTGGTATCAGAGAAAAATTTGTGAATCCTTTGAGAGAGAAGGCATGCTGATAGATATTAAAGTGGACAGATCGTCGACCTGAGGGAACCTGCATGTTTTTTGTCAATAGAGAGTCAATTGTGAGGCAATTGCACCAGATCTGAGGAAGAGATGCTAGAAGAATGGAAGAAATAATAGAGATGATGAGAACAATGAAGGTTAGATTAGATGTTGTAGAAGAGTATGTTAGATTCAGGACAGACAACTAAGAGGGGGGGTGAATCAGTTGTCCAAAACTTTCTTCCAATTTACACACTTAAATCCACTTTGTAATTTAGTAGCATAATAACAATTCAATCATGGAAACACAATGCATTAAACCAAGAGCAACAACACATAAGACACCAAGATTTTGATGTGGAAAACCTGGTTAAGGGAAAAACCATGGGGTGATTAACCCAAGATTGTATTCTCTGTTAGAAGAATAGAAAGAACAAAATGGCACTTGCCAATTAGGGCTCACTACCTGAGCACACTACTCATAAGAGGCTCATTACCTACAAGAGACACACTGTCTACAAAATGATAAATATCACATACATAAACTAGAGAATAGCATCTTCACCATGCTTGAATCAGTTCCATTTAAGCCCAATACTTCTGCTCTACCTTTCACTCTCCTCTTCGCTACCACACTCTCATCTCCACAAGATACCCTTTGAAATGACTTCACAGTTCCTTATTTATACAAGACATCGACTTAGGAATAATCATCTAAGTTGGCAAACATATACAAGAACATTAGCAGGATGAGTAACTCATCCGGTCGGCCAATCTAAGGAAGAACACCTTCATTCGGAAGTAATTCTTCAAATGCGAGCTTAAACTTCAATGTGGACCACCAACATGAACTGGACACAATCCAAAGACATCCACAAGCTTACCCGAATCACCAAGAACATCCACACTTCATCTACTTACTGAAATCCTTCTCTCCTTCATTCAAAACCTCAAGAACATAGTCTGTCATCACTGTCACAAAGGAATAGATACTTGCAGACCTCTAAACCATGAACCAATTGAGTTGACACTTCTCAAGGACATCCTAAACACTCCACCAAATCTACAAAATAGGATATTTCATTTCCGGATCTCACCGGACCTATATGTATCACTCTGTCACCTTTGAACACCTACCAGAACCGGTTTTACTTGAGTGACCACAACTTCTTCATATCTTCATGTGGACCTCTAAAAGCTTTACTGGACCATCTTAAGACACATATCTACAAACCCTTTAAACTACATCCTTTGATCCTCATCTTAACTTGGACTTTTACCTTACTGTCTTCATTGTTCCTAATATGACCAATTTTCTCAATATCCTTAGCAAACAGATCATACAATCCTTATCATTAATGTAATAGTAGTATGTTGACATTAATGACAACACTGGTTAGGCCCATACTTGCAACAATCTCCTCCTTTGTCATTGATGGCAACATATGATGTGAAAAACTATTTCGACCATCAAGACAAGAACTTGTCCTTACTGTCTAATAGCAACAACCATTCACATGTCTTCTCTTCCTTTCCTACTCCCCCTTTGATCAGCAACTACTTGTTTTTCACATGTCTTCTCTCCCCCTTTGACATCAATGACAAAGGGCACATACTTGCAACTCCAACACTTCAAAATCATACCAGCTGCTCCCCTTGAGTAGCAGCTCCCCATCATCAATTTGGACCACAAGATATGACTGTGATATCTACCAGAATGATGCACATTAGTGCACCTTAGTTCATCACCAGAGGGGCAATAACCCCTAACTTCTCCCTAATATACTCAAAAGAGTCCTTAGGTAGAGGTTTAGTAAAGATGTTTGCAATCTGATCCTTCGAAGGCACAATTCCAATCTGACTTCATTCTTGTTCACTTGCTCTCTCAAAAAGTGAAACTTGATGGATATATGTTTAGTCTTTGAATTCAAGACCAGATTCTTAGATATATTTATTGCACTTGAATTATCATAGAAGATTGTGATAGGCTCTTCATACTCCACTCTTATGTCTCTTACCATTTGCTTCATCCACAAAACTTCAGTGCAACTACTTGCTACTGTAATATATTCTACTTCTGTAGTTGACAAAGATATTGCCTCTTGTTTCTTTCTTATCCAAGAAACCAATCTCTTCCCCAAAAAGAATGCTCCACCACTGGTACTCTTCTGGTCATCCACATCTCCTACCCAATCAACATCTGTATATGCATGAAGAGACAAATCATGATCTCTAGGATACCATAGACCATACTCAACTGTCCCTTTTAGATATCTAAAGATCCTCTTGATTGCCATGACATGAGATTCTCTAGGATCAGCTTGAAATCTAGCAACAAGTCCAACAACATTCATAATGTCAGGTCTAGTTTGAGTGAGATATAACAATCCTCCAATCATTGACCTATACTTTTTCTGATCAGCCTTAGGAGAGTCGTCATCTTTGCTCAATTTACATCCAGTTGCCATGGGAGTAGTCATTGGCTTTGAGTCCTCCATCCCAAATTTCTTCAACAATTCTTTCACATATTTGGTCTAAGAAATGAAGATTCCTTTCTTTGTTTGAGTGATTTGTAGACCCAAGACGAAATTCATTTCCCCAAGCATGGACATCTCAAATTCACTTTTCATTTGATTTGCAAAGGTTTTACACATACTATCTCTTCCTCCAAAAATGATATCATCAACAAACACTTCAACAATCAAGATATTCTCATGATCAATTTTGAAATACAAATTACTGTCAGTAGTACCTTTCTTGAAACCAATCTTCAAAAGATGCTTATCCAATCTTTCATACTAGGCTCTTGGGGCTTGCTTCAGTCCATACAATCCTTTCTTCAACTTGCAAACCATATCACCATGATCAGACAATTGAAATCCATCCAGTTGCTCAATGTACACTTCTTCTTCCAAGTCACCATTTAGGAAGGCAGACTTGACATCCATTTGATATACTTTGAAGTCCTTGAAGGCAGCAAAAGCAAGAAATAATCTGACTGCTTCAATTCTTACCACCGGAGTAAAAGTTTCTTCAAAATCAACTCCTTCTATTTGAGAGTAACCCTTACAGACCAATCTGGCTTTATTTCTAATTACTTCACCAACTTCATTTAGTTTGTTCCAGAAGACCCATTTGGTTCTAATCACATTCTTGTTTCTAGGTCTGGGAACAAGATCCCAAGTGTGATTTTTCTCAATTTGCATCAGCTCTTCCTCCATTGCTTTAGTCCAGTTTTCATCATTGCAAGCTTCATTCACTGTCTTAGGTTCAATCTTTGAAATCAGACAATACTCTTTTGAGTCTTGAGAAATCCTTCTTCTTGTTTGTACACCTTTGCTTTTATCACCTATGATCTGATCTTCAGAGTGGTTCAGTCTTACATACCTGGGAACTTTGGGAGTTTCTTGTACTTCTAATTCTTGATCAGGCTCATTAAAACTTATCTCTTCTTCCTGATTTACTAGATCAGTTTGAATCTAAATTTCAGAAGGGGCTTGGGCTCCTTGAATCATAACACCATTCTGATCATCTTCATCATATTCATAAAACCTTGAGGGTTTTTCAATTCCTTCATCAACCTTCACATTAATACTTTCTATAATCTTTCTCAATCTCTTGCTATAACACCTGTATGCTTTACTTTGAGTAGAGTAACCCAAGAAAATTCCTTCATCACTTCTAGCATCAAATTTGCCTAAATCTTCATCTCTCTTAATGTAACATCTGCTACCAAAAACTCTCAAATACCTCATAGTAGGAGTGATGCCAAACCAAAGTTCATAAGGAGTCTTACCAGTATTGCTTCTAATTTGAACTTGATTGAGAATATAGACTGCAGTGCTGACAGCTTCTCTCCAATATATTCGAGGAACATTTGCTTCCATCATCATTGTCCTAGATGCTTCTTGGATGGTCTGGATCTTTCTTTCCACTACTCCATTCTGCTGTGGAGTCCAAGGAGTAGACAATTGTCTCTTTATTCCATGTTTCTCACAAAATTCTATGAATTCATCAGATGTGAATTATCCACCTCTGTCAGACCTCAGACATTTTAATTTTAATCCAGTTTCATTCTCTACCATAGCCTTGAATATTTTGAATTTCTCAAGAGCTTCTGATTTCTCTTTCAGAAAAGTTACCCACATCATCTGGGAATAGTCATCAATTAGTAACATGAAGTATCTATCACCTTGCACACTTCTGATTCTTGTTAGACCACATAAATTAGTATGAACTAAGTCTAATAATCTAGTAGAAGATTGTTCCTTGCTTTTGAATGAGACTCTGCTTTGTTTACCCAACTGACATTCTTTGCACAAACTATTTGCAGGTTTCACCAATTTTGGAAGATCTCTTACAGCCTAAGTATTGCTTATCTTGATGATATTATCAAAAATCACATGACACATCCTTCTATGCCATAACCAACTTTGATCAATTTGCACAAATAGATAACTTTTACTAGTACCAACTAAATGGAAGATATTACCTTTTGTTTGAGTACCAGATAAAATCTTTGTTCTAAAACTTTCAAAAATCTTGCATTTTCCATTCTTGAATTAGAGATCATAGCCTTTGTCCACCAACTATCCAACACTAAGAAGATTATGCTTCAATCCTTCAACATATAGTACATTACCAGTTTTGTTTCTTCCATTAAAAGAAATAGTTCCTCTACCTCTGATTCTACCAGCATAATTATCACCAAATTTTACTACTCCTCCTTCATACCTTTCCAAATATATGAACTTATTTTTATCACCAGTCATATGGTGAGAACAACCACTGTCAATGACCCAATCATCCTTTTCTTCAACTTGGGCAGCCAAAGCTCTTTCTACAACTTTATGATTGATAGATTCAGAGGACATTGGTTCTTCTTCCTTGATGGCAATAAACACCCAATCACTTCTAGATTTGTTTCCTGTCTCTGATTCATCATTTGTTACTCCTTCATTATCATCTTCCTCATGAACATAGTAACAATTCTTTTGGAACCTTGATCTGTTAGGATTTGGCCTTGAAAATCTTTCTAGACATCTTGAGGCAAAATGACCAATCTTATTGCAGTTAAAAAACTTAAAAGGTAATTTCCCTTCATACTTACCAGATCCTCTTGGTAGTCTTTTTACAATAAGAGCTTCAAGTTGAGCAGTTTCAGCTTCTTCTTCTTCAAGGTCTTTTCCTGCTTGTTCATACCATGATAGTTTCCTTGAAGAGTTCTCTCCTAGATCAAACCTCTATTTACCTTTTACAAAGGCACTAGCTTTGAATGTAGATTCAGTCTTTGGGGGGTCATCTCCAAACTCGGTCATTTCAAATGCAGCCAATTTACCAACTAATTAATCTCTTGTACAGTTGAATGGGCTCTAAATTCTTCAATGGTAGTAGCCTTGATTTTATAAGAAGCAGGAAGGGATCTGAGAACCTTGCCAACAATCTCATCTTCATCCAAGACTCCACCAGCACATCTAATGCCACAAACAAGCTCATTTACTCTTGACATAAAAGTAGTGATATTTTCATCTTCTCTCATCTTCAGATTTTCAAATTTCCCTTTCAGACTCTATAACCTTGCACAGTTAACATACTTGTCTCCTTCATGTAGAAGTTCCAGTTTTTCCCAAATCTCAAAAGCAGTTGGTAGATCAACAACATTTGAAAGCTCTGAATCAGATAATGCACTTAGAAGAGCTTCTATAGTCTGCAGATTGTTTTTAGCATCTGTGATTTCATTTTGGGATTTCGGGCTACCCTGTGGAGGAGTATACTTCGTTGAAGCCATGTTCTAGTACTGCATTCCCATACATTGCAAGTGACATTTCATGCAACTTTTCCAAAGATTAAAATTGGTTCCATCAAACTTTGGACTATCCTTCTTGTAGGATGACATCCTGGGTCTCCTCAAGTAGTTAAGCTCTTTTAGAGGAACTTAGCTCTAATACCAATTGTTAGATTTAGGACAGACAACTGAAAGGGGGGGTGAATCATTTGTCTAAAACTTTCTTCCAATTTACACACTTAAAGCCACTTTGTAATTCAATAGCATAATAACAATTCAATCATGGAAACACAATGCATTAAACCAAGAGCAACAACACATAAGACACCAAGATTTTGACATGGAAAACCTGATTAAGGGAAAAACCACGAGGTGATTAACCTAAGATTGTATTCTCTGTTAGAAGAATAGAAAGAACAAAATGACACTTGCCAATTAGGGCTCACTGCCTGAGCACGCTGCTCACAAGAGGCTCATTGCCTACAAGAGACACACTGTCTACAAAATGATAAATATCACATACATGGACTGGAGAATAGCATCTTCACCATGCTTGAATCAGTTCCATTTAAGCCCAATACTTTTGCTCTTCCTTTCACTCTCCTCTTTGCTACCACACTCTCATCTCCACAAGATACCCTTTGAAATGACTTCACAGTTCCTTATTTATACAAGACATCGACTTAGGAATAATCATCTAAGTTGGCAAACATCTACAAGAACATCTACAGGATGAGTAACTCATCCGGTCAGTTAGTCTAAGGAAGAACACCTTCATCTGGAAGTAATTATTCAAATGCAAGCTTAAACTTCAATGCAAACCACCAACACAAATTGGACATGATCCAAAGACCTCCACAACCTTGCCTAAATCACCAAGAACATCCACACTTCATCTGCTTCCTGAAATCCTTCTCTCCTTCATCTGGAACCTCAAGAACATAGTCTGTCATCACTGTCACAAAGGAATAGATTCTTGCAGACCTCTAAACCATGAACCAATCGAGTTGACACTTCACAAGGACTTCTTGAACACTCCACCAAATCTGTAGAATAGGATATTTCATTTCTGGATCTCACCGGACCTATCTGTATCACTCTGTCACCTCTGAACACCTGTTGGAACCAGTTTTACTTGAGTGACCACAACTTCTTCATATCTTCATGCAGACCTCTAAAATCTTTATTGGATCATCTTCAGACACATATCTACAAACCCTTTAAACCACATCCTCTGATCCTCATCTTAACTTAGACTTTTACCTTACTATCTTCATTGTTCTTCATTGTTCCTAATATGACCAATTTTCTCAATATCCTCAGCAAACAGATCATCCAATCCTTATCATTAATGCAACAGGAGTATGTTGACATCAATGACAACACCGGTTAGGCCCATACTTGTAATGATGCAGAGGCATCCACACTATAACCTTCGCATATAGCATGGATGTCTGCAGCCCATCCTCATCATCATCATCATCTTCGCCATCATCATCATATTCCGCTTTACACTGTCCGCATCATCATCATGATACTCAACGGGCGCAAACATCCTCCTGTTGCACTGTTCATCGGGCTCCAAACACTAGCGGCATCGTCATGATATGCGACACCACCTTCGTCAGCAGGATATCAAACATCCGGTTGCTCCAAATATCCTGATGACGATCACCTTCAGCACCTTCCCTTCGATGCTCCGCTAGCCGACGATACAAACAACAGCATCCTGATATGGTTTATCCGGTTCCCTTGAAACCTCCTGATGATGTTAACACAACTTACTGCCGCGGACTTCCGCCGATACCTAAGCACTTAACAACGGCAGGATAAACTCGCATAGGGGGATATCTCAATATCCTGATGACGATGACATCATATCCTGATGACGATGACGTCACCCAATATCCTGATGACCTCTTCAACACTTAGTCAAAAACACGAACTTTCACTCCCGCATCTGTTAGCGATATGCGGATGATGGGCTCTCCCGAGAGATGATCCTGATGCCGATATGTACGCTGAGTATATCTCCAACTTAAAACATCCTGATGTACTTGCAACATGCAAACTCCAACAGTTTCATGACCCGATCTTCTACCTGATGCCGATGCACTCCTCCTCGGCTCCTCCAGATGATGATCACCCCGACGCACTTGCACTTCATGCACTCGAAAGCATCATGCTCTCCTCCACTTATCCGGATGACGATATCCGACCTGACTGCAAGATATTCACCAAGATATCCTGATGATGCCGTTTTGACGAACTTCTTCACTTAGCGAAATTTCACTTCGCCGATCCTCCAGGGACGACCCGATCCACTCTCAGGGTGATCTTCCAACTCTACCTTATCAGCTCGACCTAGCACATGCCCATGCTAGGGTCTTCAACACCTCTTGACGGCGAACCTGCACACCTACATGCGAACAGAAAACAAACTACAACCTACCCTACTGTACATTACCATTCCACCGATCAGACGGATCAACCGGTGGAATGGATCAGTAAATCCATGAAACCTCTCAAACCAGCAAATCGATTTAACAGTGGAGTCCAACCAGAGAAAGAACACAAACAGGATCACTTTATTTAATTTCAAAAGATGCAATACAATGATCAATCTCTCTCTCTCTGCCTCACTCTCTGTGCAATCTAGCTCGATCGATGATATCTATCTGTCTATGCAATATCAACCGATCTCATGCTTAAATAGATTATCCTACGAGTACTACTGACCCGACTCCAAGCGGCTGGGAACTCTCCAGGCGGCTGGGAGATCCAACCGATCATACATCATGACAGCTGTTTCTAACAAACTACCTAAAAATAGTAAAAGCCTGGTCAGCATGATCTTATCATGATCAGCGTGACCTTATTACATGCATTTGGTCTTAACAGACCTTCTTGGAAACACAAACAAGACCTAAACTACTAACTGCCTTATCAAGACCAGCTGTCAGGTAGGTGCTCCTGCACCATACTCCCCAACAGAAAAGAACTCATGTCCCATGAGTTTAGTATGTGGAAGTCCTCCACCTTTACACTTTGCCTTGTCAATAGTCTGACCTGCTCCAGCTTTGTCTGCTGCTGTCTCTTGGCTTCTCCAAGACTTCTGAACTGTAACTTGCTTTCTGGCAAGTAAATCCTCATGCCTGTTGATGTAGGCCTTTTTCTCACATACCCTGTGTTTGACAGGTTGTCTGACCAGAACCTCTGTCTGAACTGCCTCTTGAACTTCTGAAATGTTCAATCCTATCTTCCTTTCAACCTTTATAGGACAAGCAATAGTCCCAACTATGACAACATCCCTGTCATTCCTCTCAACTGATGGTTGGTTGCACCCCTGTTTCTGAACCTGCTGCTGACCTCTGTCAGTCACAACTGAAACTTTCTTCAGCTTGTTGTCTATAACAACTCCTTTCCCTGCAGTGTCCTAAACTGCCTTTATGCCTGCTCCTCTAGGCATCTGCACAAATTCCTTCTTTCCCATTAAAATGATTTGGGCTGCCTTCTGTACTGCAGCTTTTGCCTGTAATGGCATCAACTTAATAATCTTCCCATCCTTCTTGATGGTGTAGGTATTAGCGTACCCATCATACAGTACCCTTCTGTCAAATTGCCATGGTCTACCCAACAGTAGGTGACAACATTCCATGGGCAAAATATCACACAAAATTCTATCCTGATATGCTCCAATCTGGAAATCCACATATGCCTGTTCAGAGACAAAAAGTGATTGACTATCACTAACCCAAGATGTCTTGTAAGGGTGTGGATGTGGAATCCTTTCCAAATGCAGTTTATCCACCATCTCCTGAGATACCATGTTGTCTGTTGAACCAGTATCAATGACAACTTTACATACCTTACCTTTGCTCTTACATGTGGTTTTGAAAAGAGCTCTTCTTTGCATCATATCCTTTGATGCCTGCAAACTAATTCTCCTTAACATCAGTGATTCTCCACTCTCTGGATATCCAACATTATTAGGATCTCTGTTTGAACTCTGTGCACTTTCTTCTACTTTCTCTTCCTGTACCAATTGTACCCTCTTGTCACTAGTTCTATCATTTCTGGATGATGAACCTTTGTTTTCTAGGCATTTGAAAGATGGATGACCAAACTCTCCACAGGTGTAACATTTTCCTGAAAATGTAGTAGAACCTCTACCACCTCCAAATCTTCCTCTATTACCTTTCCATCCACCTCTGAAATCAGACTGTCCCTGTCCTTTACCAGTGTCTTCGTGACCCTCATTGGTTTGCTTTTGTGCAGGGGCTATTCCTCTTCCCCTATGGTTTCCTCTTCCTCTCATGGACTTATCATGTCCTCTATTCATCTTTTCTTCAATCCTGATTGCCATTTGATAACAATCCTCCACATTCTTAGGGTTAGCTAACACTAACTCATCCTGTATGTTAAATCTCAAACCAGCCAAGTACCTAGCCACCTTTTCTACCTCATTCTCATGATGACCAGATCTCATACTTAACAGATAAAATTCCTCAGTATATGCTTTCACATCCCTATCTTTCTGCTTTAAAAATTGCAGCTTCTTAAACATCTGGATTTCATAATCCCTTGGCAAGAATTTACCCTTGATCCTTGCTACCATCTTATCCCATGAAGTGATCTTAGACTTCCCTTGTTTCCTTCTCTTAGATTGTACATAATCCCACCATACCAAAGCATGACCTCCTAACTTGGTCTTTGCAATCTTTACCTTCTGATCCTCAGCAACATCTTCACATTCAAAGTGATTATCAAGTGCAGCAATCCAATCTAACAACTCATCTTCATTCAAACTTCCAGTATACTTGGTAACATCAACCTTTACCTTAGGTTTATCATTCTGCACTGCTTTTAACAGTTTTACAAATTTCTGGTCTTCAGCATCCAGATCTTCAGCTACCTCTTCATACTCTTCAACAGTATCTTCATCTTCTTCAGACTCACTGTCTTCCACTTCCCTCTTTTTGTTCTTTTCCAGGGCTGTCAGCCTGGCTTGAAGTGCTTCAGCAAGCTCCTTCATCTTCCTCATCTCTCTAGCATGTTTCTCCTTCATCTCCTGCAATTCCCTTGCAGTACCACTACCTTTAGGAGGCATTTTGTCAACCTCTCAATCAATACACAACACAATCAACTCTACCTCTACCTCTGCCCTTTCGGTGACAGAATCAACACACAACAGCCCAGATGTTTTGCTGAGCTCTGATACCACTATCATGCAGAGGCATCCACACTATAACCTTCGCATATAGCATGGATGTCTGCAGCCCATCCTCATCATCATCATCATCTTCGCCATCATCATCATATTCCGCTTTACATTGTCCGCATCATCATCATGATACTCAACGGGCGCAAACATCCTCCTGTTGCACTGTTCATCGGGCTCCAAACACTAGCGGCATCATCATGATATGCGACACCACCTTCGTCAGCAGGATATCAAACATCCGGTTGCTCCAAATATCCTGATGACGATCACCTTCAGCACCTTCCCTTCGATGCTCCGCTAGCTGACGATACAAACAACAACATCCTGATATGGTTTATCCGGTTCCCTTGAAACCTCCTGATGATGTTAACACAACTTACTGCCGCGGACTTCCGCCGATACCTAAGCACTTAACAACGGCAGGATAAACTCGCATAGGGGGATATCTCAATATCCTGATGACGATGACGTCATATCCTGATGACGATGATGTCACCCAATATCCTGATGGCCTCTTCAACACTTAGTCAAAAACATGAACTTTCACTCCCGCATCTGTTAGCAATATGCGGATGATGGGCTCTCCCGAGAGATGATCCTGATGCCGATATGTACGCTGAGTATATCTCCAACTTAAAACATCCTGATGTACTTGCAACATGCAAACTCCAACAGTTTCATGACCCGATCTTCTACCTGATGCCGATGCACTCCTCCTCGGCTCCTCCAGATGATGATCACCCCGACGCACTTGCACTTCATGCACTCGAAAGCATCATGCTCTCCTCCACTTATCCGGATGACGATATCCGACCTGACTGCAGGATATTCACCAAGATATCCTAATGATGCCGTTTTGACGAACTTCTTCACTTAGTGAAATTTCACTTCACCGATCCTCCAGGGACGACCCGATCCACTCTCAGGGTGATCTTCCAACTCTACCTTATCAACTCGACCTAGCACATGCCCATGCTAGGGTCTTCAACACCTCTTGACGGCGAACCTACACACCTGCATGCGAACAGAAAACAAACTACAACCTACCCTACTGTACATTACCATTCCACCGATCAGACGGATCAACCGGTGGAATGGATCAGTAAATCCATGAAACCTCTCAAACCAGCAAATCGATTTAATAGTGGAGTCCAACCAGAGAAAGAACACAAACAGGATCACTTTATTTAATTTCAAAAGATGCAATACAATGATCAATCTCTCTCTCTCTGCCTCACTCTCTGTGCAATCTAGCTCGATCGATGATATCTATCTGTCTATGCAATATCAACCGATCTCATGCTTAAATAGATTATCCTACGAGTACTACTGACCCGACTCCAAGCGGCTGGGAACTCTCCAGGTGGCTGGGAGATCCAACCGATCATACATCATGACAGCTGTTTCTAACAAACTACCTAAAAATAGTAAAAGCCTGGTCAGCATGATCTTATCATGATCAGCGTGACCTTATTACATGCATTTGGTCTTAACAGACCTTCTTGGAAACACAAACAAGACCTAAACTACTAACTGCCTTATCAAGACTAGCTGTCAGGTAGGTGCTCCTGCACCATGTAATAAAGTATAGAAGGAGAGATCTACACCCTAGACATGAGGATGAAAGTGATAATGATGAATTATGAGATCAAGTTGCCAACCAAAAAGAAGAAACCCTAGATCTTGAAGAAGAATCATACCAGGTAAAGATGTTGGAAGCTATTTATAATATTAGTAAGAGACCTAGGATGGAAATTTCAAACTATGCTATAAATTTGAACCCTAAGGAGTTGATTGATTAGATAACTGACATGGAGGAATACTTTGACTAAGAAGAAATTGAAGATCTGGAAAGAGTGAGATTTGCAAGGACTAAGTTGAAGGGACATGCTGCTATTTGGTAGAAATAAGTTCAATTGGATAGAAATAGAAGAGGAAAAGAGAAAATCATAAAATGGGATAGGATGGTGATATAATTAAAGAATCAGTTCATACCTACTAACTATGAGTTGGAATTGTTGAAGAGATTCCAAAACCTAAGGAAAAAGGAGAAGACGGTGAAAGAGTACACTAAAGAGTTCCACAAGATGATTATTAGGACTAGACATAGTAAAGAAAGCAAGGAGAAAGTGGCAAAGTACATAAATAGATTGAGGATAAAAATTCAAGAAGAAATAAGTCTGGTAAGGGTGACAATAGTGGAAGAGGCATATCAATTTGCATTGAAAGTTGAAGAAAAGTTGAACAAGAGACAAGAGAAAAGATAGAGAGGTATTGGAGGAAAATTCTGGAGAGGTAGAACATAATGCGGAGAAGGAAGACCGTATGTGGAGAAAAACAAGGAGAGTAGCCCATACCACAAAGAAGAAAGAGACATCAATTCATACCACTGAGGGAGAGATGACATGAGTTTCTACCACAGCAATAGAGGAAGTCATAATTCTTACCACAATAAAGGATACCAGAGAGATGAAAGAGGATTTGACAAGAGATCATTCAAAGGAACCTGTTTCAAGTGTGGAGGTGGACACCAAGCATTTGAATGTCATCAAAGGAGTACTAGCAAAAGGACAGAGAATAGTGCAAGAGCAACATATACAGAGGAAGAACCGATTGGATCACCTAGTTCGGTAGGAAATCCAGAGAAGGGTGAGTCAATTGTCATGAGGAGAGCTTTGTTGCAAGTAGAAATAACTAAGGAGCCACAGCAAAGGAAAAGTTTGTTTCAGACAAGATGCAAATCAGGAGGTAAATGTTGTAAAGTTATCATTGACAATGGTAGTACAGATAATTTGGTTTTAGAAGAGATGGTGAGGAAGTTGAATCTAGAGAGGTTGAAACATCTGAAGCCCTACAAGATAGCATGGATTCAAGGTGAACACAAGATACTGGTGAGTGAACAATGTTTGGTGAAATTTCATATAAGATCTTATAATGATGAGTTATTGTGTGATATTACACCGATGGATGTATGTCATATATTGTTGGGAAGACCATGGCAGTATGATAGAAAGGCATTACATGATGGAAGGAAGAATACCTATACTATAACATCAATTGGGAAAAGACATATCTTGATACCTTTGGAAGAAGAGCACAAAAGTGAAGTATGCGACAATGCTAGAATCTGACTAGTGGATAGAAGGCAATTTTTGGATGGATTGAGACATGAGAACACGTGTTTTACATTGATTCTAAAGAAGTGTGGTACCCAAAGTCTAGAAATCACTACTGCAAAAGAAGAAGAACCATCACAGAAGGAAATAATTGAATTATTGACATAATACTAAGATATTGTATCAGAAAATGTGTCAGAAGGATTACCACCAATCCAAAGTATCAGTCATCATATGGATCTCATACCTGGAGCCAATTTGCCAAAAAAAGTGGCACATTAGATGACACCAAAAACAATGTGAAGCTAAATAGAAAAATACAAGAGCTATTGAGGAAAGGATTGATTAGAGAAAGTTTAAGCTCATGTGCGATACCAGCAGTACTAGCACTGAAGAAGGATGGAGAATGGAGGATGTGTATAGACTCAAGAGAAATCAATAAGATCACATTCAAGTATAGATTTCCATGTCCAAGGATGGATGACATCATGGATTGTTTGAGTGGAGCAAAATATTTCACAAAGATAGACCTAAAGAGTGGATGCCATCAGATTAGAATTAGAGAAGGAGATGAATAGAAGATTGCATTCAAGATGAATGAAGGATTTTATGAGTGGTTAGTCATGCCTTTTGGATTAATTAATGCACCAAGTACTTTCATGAGGTTGATGAATGAGGTTTTGAAGCAATTCTTGGGTAAGTTTGTTATTGTCTATTTGGATGATATTTTGATTTTCAATAGAACCAAGGAACATTTGCGGCATATTAGACAAGTATTTCAGAGGTTGAGAGAAGAGAAATTGTTGATAAACATCAAGAAATGTAGTTTCATGAAGACAAAACTGGTATACTTGGGATTTTTGATTTCTATAGAAGGATTGAATATGGACCCAGAGAAGGTCAGAGAAATTATTGAATGGCCATCACCTATGAACATTAGAGAGGTAAGATCTTTTCATGGATTAGCAATTTTCTACTGAAAGTTCATCAGAAACTTTAGTACTATATGCACCCCAATGATAGAGACAATGAGAGGAGACTGGAAGGATTTTAAGTGGACATTAGAAGCACATAAGAGTTTTGAATTGTTAAAGAAAAAGGGGACAGACCAACCAGTGTTAGCACTACCGGACTTTAACAAAGTATTTCAAGTTGATTTTTATTCCAATGGAAATGTAATAGGAGCAGTGTTAAGTCAAGAAGGGAGACTAGTAGCATATTTCAGTGAGAAGTTGAATGCTGCAAGGAGAAATATTCAGTATATGATCAGGAGTTCTACACTATAATTCAAGCATTAAAAAATTGGAGACATTACCTATTACAAAAAGAATTTGTGTTGTACACTGACCATCAAGATTTGTAGTATTTGAACAGTCAGGGTAAGTTGAATCAGAGACACATTAGATGGGTAGAGTTCATACAAAGTTACACATTTGTTTTAAAACACTAGAGTGGAAGGTCAAACAAGGTTGCAGATGCATTGAACAGAAGAAGGAACTTGTTGATGGAGAGAACAGTAGGAGTACTAGGTTTTGAAGAACTCAAGCACATGTATGAGGATGATATTGATTTTGCAAAAGCATGGAAAGAATGTAAGGAACCTTTTGTAATAAAATAGAAGAAACTGGTTGGATTATTTCATTCAAGAGGACATGTTCAAAGGGAATCAGTTGTGTATTCCTAGGAGCTCAATGAGAGATAACTTAATCAAAGAGAAGCATAGTGGCAGACTAGCAGGACATTTTGGTATTGATAAGATAATAGCTTTGGTGAATAGATACATAATGATGTAAGGAAATTTGTTCAAAGTTGCAAAAGGGAGTAGTCAGAATACTATATTGTATAAACCTTTGACAACACCGGAGAGACCTTGGGAAGATATAAGCATGGATTTCATATTAGGACTACCAAGAACATAGAGTGGAGATGATTCCATATTTGTAGTAGTGGATAGATTCTCAAAGATGGTACATTTCATTCCTTGTAAGAAGACAAATGATGTTGTACATGTTGCTAACCTATTTTTTAAGTAGATTGTGAGATTGCATGGATTACCAAAGAGTATAGTTTCAGATAGGCATACAAAATTCACAGGATATTTTTGGAAGACATTGTGGAAAAAGATGAAGACATACCTAAAGTTTAGTTCAACATTTCACCCATAGACACATGGATAAAATGAAGCGGTAAATAGGAGTTTGGGTAACTTGTTGAGATGCTTAGTAGGAGAAGAGGTAGGAAATTGAGATATAATTCTACCACAAATAGATTTTGCATACAATAACTTAGTGAGTAGAAGTACAGGGAAGACACCATTCAAAGTTATGACTAGAGTACAACCTAGAGGAGTTGTGGAGATAAGAGATATTAGTATGGATAACAAAAGGGGTGTAGAGGTAGAAGAATTTACAGGATACATGGAGATAGTACACACTCAGGTCCGAAAGCATTTGGAAGAGATGAACAGCAAGTATAAAGGACAACCAAATGAAAAGAGGAGACATAATAAATTTTGTGTTGGAGATGCAGTCATGGTATATCTCAGGAAGGAAAGATTTCTAGTAGGGACATACAACAAGTTGAAGATGAGAAAGTTTGGACCATGTAGGATTCATAGAAAGTTTGATTCAAGAAATGCATATGAAGTGGAATTACCAAAAGCATTTGGCATATCACCCATATTCAACATTGTAGATCTATATCAGTATCATGAGGGAGAACCAAATGATAGCACTAAAGTTGGTTTGAAAGATCAAATACCACATCAACAACTGGAGTAGATAGAGTAGAATTTGGATAGTAGAATTGGGCGCGATACCAGAGGCAAGCAGTATAAAGAGTGCTTGGTTAAGTGGAAAGGAAGACCAGAGGAAGATTTATCATAGATTTCTTAGGCTGAGGTAGGTCACCTTGGGTTTCCTCTAGCCCTAGGAAAGTGAGGGACTCACTTTTCAAACAACTTCGAGTGTCTAATGCAGGAGCATCCCAGGTTGAAAGGCAATCTTGCATCAACTAAAAATATTTTGACTCCTTTTTGTTCTTGCATTTCAATTAGTTCAGTCTCAATAGGTTGCACTACATTCTACTGCACCATCATTTCATAGTTCACGAAGCAGGATGAATACTCTACATGATCTCATCTACATCATATCCAGATTTCATGAGGTTTACAATTGTGTGCAGAAATTTATCGCTATCATAACACCATCAAAACTCACTGAATAGAGCATTCAACATTTAGTATGAGCATACATAGTCTGTAGCACCTTGAACCCATGACTTGTGGAGCCAAATGGACCATCTCAGACAGTTTGGGACTAAGGACATCTTCATTTAGAACCACAATGTGTTCCTTTAAAAACACAGAGCATTACCACATGATTAAGGATGACCTACACATTTCATCAAGCATCAAGTTTTGGAACCTCTTAAGGCTTACATGGAGCATTCCTTGAGCTAGGAGATGATATATAAGAATTCATTAGATGCATTAGGATAGTAGTAAACATGTTAGAAAGTTTTTAGTCTTTTATAGTGATTTTGCGGAAGGCACTTCAAAGCTATATCTTTCATGTAATTCTGGCAGAGGACAGGCCTATGAGCCCATAACAGTCTGCATATTGCTAGCATGTGGAGATTGTACTTGTTCATTATATTGAACCAATATATATTTATTTGTTTATACATTCTTTATGTTCTCCATTGTGTTTACTCTAAGGTTGCATGGTAGGACAGTCCTATTCTCGGACCCTCCATCTGTGACTGTGCCATGATGACATTAGGGTGGTAGAATTAGGGTGTCTAAATTTACCCCTCTTTGAAAGGGCACTATGACTAAAATAAGTAGTAACTTTTGAAAGAAAGTAGAAGAAGATAAAGAATGGGTACATGCGGATGCCCCAAGTGACATGATGGTTAGGGAGATTCCCTCTTCAGAGGGCATGCAGGATGAAAGGGACAAATGGGCAATCAAAATGAGAAGAGGGCTATAAAATTTAAGAACTTGGGATGGAATGGATGGGTTAAAATTGAAGGTGGTGGGTGGGAGTGATTAAGAAGAAAGGTTAGTTATGGATAGTTAATTATAAGAATATGTTTAAGAAATAAAATGGGTATGAGACTTGGCGATGACGAATGTTGCGAATATTGTACAAAATTTTAATGTTTAAGCAACCTGATTTATTATAGCATATTACAAGATGCACCATGATATGGAAAAACCATGACATGACAGTGTTGTAATATTTCATAGGACTGACACACATGTGATAAACAAAAAAATAAACACAACAAGACAAAAACAATTATACACACAAAGAAAAACAAATAGATCACGTTGGGATTAAGGTGCCATCAACCTTGTAAATCCTTGTATTCTTTATTCCTATTATTGTTTGTAATTCACCCATAAGGGATGTAAAGTTTCATTGATAGAGGTGAAAACATATTTATTGGTACAATAAATAATTGTCATTGGCAACAATAATTAATTATGTTACCAACAGGTTGTTATGGAGTTACATTTACTAGTCAAAGGATCATGGTCATGGTAAAAGGTGAATTGGGAGAATCTAGGTGCCATATTGAGGATTTGCCTATTTTCAGGGTGTTATGACATTCATCATAAGTTGTAAGGAATATCTATGACATCTTACACATGTTATAAGATGTAAGAGATTCTATGACAATTTATGACAACAATTATTGCATGCAACTGCCTATTCTTGTCCCTAGGCACCCATACATGAAATATGCCTTATGAAAACTGTAAGAGAATCTATAAGAGGCTATTTCAGGTGTGTAGGAAAGAATCCCAAGATAGGGCATTGGATTTTGTCAAATTTGGAAGCCACATTTAGTGGTTGCTCATTTTTTATATATTTGGTGCTTGGAAGTGAACTTTGTATGAGTATTGTTTTGTACACAAGTGTTGCCGGATTGAAGACACTTAAAGAGATTGGGAGTTGATGTATTGTAATCTATTTCAAAGATAATACAAACTTGTCCTCTCTTTTTTGTGGAGCTTTTTCCCAAAAGGGTTTCTCCTCATAATCACGGTGTTATGTGTTGGCTCTTATGTTCTATGTTTTGCATGTGTTGTTGATTTGTTGTTCTCTTTCATGTTATCTCCATTGGTATACACTGAATAATTAGATTTATAGTTGAAATTAGATTTCCACTTTATAGTTGTTCACATTTTGTTTCTAACAAATCAAACTTTGCTTGTCCCTCATTACATTAAAACCCATGATTTATTGTTTGACGATAATGATAGCTTTGATTTGCCCCAAGTAATGAGTCATTGAGGGGGTTGGATTGGGAATAATATATTTAGATAAAGCTACAATGATTTAATTAAAACTAAGTAGGGATTTTAATAGAACTAAGGACTTTTCAAACAATTTTATTTCTTTTTTGTATTTTTTTTGCTTTTCTATTATTTTTGGATGTTAGTGTTTTTCTAGTGTTTTTTGGATTTTTTAGGTTTTCTAGTGTTTTTAGATTTTGTCAATTTTCAAAAAAAAAAAAATTCTAATTTTTGAATATTTTTGGATTTTCATGTTTTCCTGATATTTTTAGATTGTTAATTTTCTAATGTTATGTTGGGAGTGTTCTTTGAAGAGGGAAGGATATACCAAGATTTTCCCAAAACATGTTTCAAGACTCTTTGTGTGTCTTTATCAAGGTCAAAATTGGGAAAAAGAAATGGGTGTGAAGGTTGATGATAGGGGTGATCTAGAGTATCAAGGATTGAATGGACTTTTAGAGAGAGAGATAGAGAGAGAGAGAGAGAGAGAGAGAGAGTTTGTGTTTTTCCCAAAGAAATTAATATGAGAAATTTTGAAAGACTTTTGTGTTCTCTTTATCTCTATGAATGAATGGTATTCTAACATCTATGAATTCCTTTCATTAATTTCTACTTCTTTCTTTTGTAAAAATATCCATAATCAAATTATCATTGCTTTAACTTGTCTCAAGAATGTGATAATATAATTGAAATATGCATTTTCTTAGTTATACATATTTCTCTTTCCCCTTTCTCTCATTCCCATAATTCATTTCCCTTCCAAGTGCATATTTTCCTCTATTTGAAATTCTTTTCCATTTTCATGAAAAACCCCAAAACAAGTAATTGTGATTGTAAATACTATACTACCTTTAATTTTCTATTCTTTTCCTACTTTCAATAAAGGTAGCCTCACTTGTAAAGAGAGGAGGGGCTCTGTCCCATCATACTATTGACTGAACCCAAAGATTTTATCCTCTTTTAGGGAGAAAATTATCATTGTTTGAGAGATGATTTCTCTATAAATAGTAGTTTGTGTGCCTATTTCTAGTTTAGATGTAGTTTCTTACAATTGAGCTATTGAGCCTAATGTAAAAACTAAGTCTTAGGTTAAGTCATGAGAAACTGAGTTTTTGAGCCTGATGATAGATCTTAGTCTTGACCTCCTTAGAGATACACAGGGGAGCCTCTATACATGTTTCTAGATGAGATTATATTCCATGTAATGGGTAAGTGGATGGTGAACCTAATATAATAAGTTGTAAAACATATAATTCTTATCTTTGTTTAATTTTTTACTATTATGTTTGTATACTCATCTATTAATTATTGTATTGTGAGCTATTAAGCTCTGCTCTGGTTCTAAGGATAAATCTATTCAATGTAAGCCTTTTTCTGCATTATTTTCTTTCTTCAATCCCTTTTCCTTCCATTTATTTAGGCTTATCTTGGGATAGATAAGGACCCAACCTTCTAATCGCACAGGTTGACCTGTTGGTTATATCCAACACTAGCTAGTCTTTCCAAGTGTTGACGGTCATGTGTAGCTCATTGATTTCAAACAATATGAAAGACCAAATCAACAATCCTTATTTTTGATATCTCTCAATTCTGATACATTCCTTAGATTATTTCTATTTACTATCTTGAATGATGTTTTTCATGTACTCCCATTAACTAAATTATTGTATGCAAAATATACTTGCACTAATGCTATATCCCAATTATCCATCCTTTCTCCTACTAAACACTTCAATATTTCCCCTAAGATCTCATTTACCACTTTTGACTATCCATTAGTCTATGGTTGATATGTTGAATAAAATTTCAACTTTATCTTCATCATTTTCCATAATGTCTTCTAGAAATAACCAACAAATTTGGTATCTCTACTAGAAATTACACTTTTTAACAATCCATGTAATCATACAATCTCCTTTAAAAACAAGTTAGCTACATGTATGGCATCATTATTTTTCTTGCACGCTATAAAATGTGACATCTTAAAAATATATTGAAACAACAAATAGTGAATCATGACTTCTTTGTGTTCTTGGCAAATCCAATACAAAATCCATGCTTATATCATCCTAAGGTTTCTCCAAAAATGGTAAGGACTTATACAATTTAACATTTTGACTATTACCTATATGATTTTGAACATACCTTTTGACATTCCTATACATCTATAGCTAATAGTAATTCTTACTCACCAACACTATTGTTTTATCAACTCTGAAATGACTTGCTAATCCACTACTATGCTTCTTCTTTATCAAACTCTCTCTAATTGAGCTACAAGTAATATGCATCTAATTTCCTTTGAATAACATATCATTTTGAATCAGATAGTCTAAAAACTTATTTATATCCATACTTATCAGTTCCTTACATACATTTTGATGCTTCAACAAAATTAACATCACTTTGATACAAATTCTCACTCTCATACAAATGATTCATTTCCTCAAGTCCAACTACCTCGACTTGCATTTTAATTAGAAGATTATGTATCCTAATCAATGCATCAATAACTCTATTTCACTTATCACTTCTATTCTTCAATACAAAAGAATAGCTTTCCATAAACTCAACCTATATTTCATGTCTTTGATTCAACTTACTTTAAAATTCAAATACTACAATGTTTGATGATCTCTATACACCACAAACTCCTTATGTAACAAATAATGTCTTCACTTCTTCAATGGTTGAATCATGGAATAAAATTCTTAATCATATATTGAATATTTTATTTGCATCATTCAAGTTCTCACAAAGTATGCTACTAGTCCTCCTTCTTGGTTGAATACTACTCTAGTTGTACTATCCAATTGTACTACTGCTTGTATCACAGTCCATCTAAAATATCTTATCAAGATCTAACAATTCTAACACTATTTTTTAGTAACCTTATTCAATAATTTAAAATTTTTATTTTCTCCTATAGTCCACTTTAACTCTCTTTTATCTCATTTCATCATCTTAATTATTGGAACACATATACCACTAAACTTTCCATTGAACTTACTACTGAAACTAGCCAATCCATGAAAACTTTTACCTTTGTTCAATATTCTCTGGTGTAAGTTAATCAACAATTGCTCTTACCTTCTTTAGATCCATCATTAAACCCTCTACTAAAATTATAAATCCCAAATATACTAGAATTTTTCTTTTATAAAACTACATTTATTGATATTGGTTAACAATTTATCTTCTCCCAATCTCTAGAATACTAACCTAATATTCTCTAAATGGTTTTTCTTACTCTTACTAAAATTAGAATATCATATAGGTAAACAATCACAAACTTACCTAAATATGGCTTCAATACCTCATTCATAAACCTCATATGTGCTTAGTGTGTTAGTAAACCCAAAGGGCATAACCAACCACTCATATGATCCTTCTTTTATCTTAAATGTTGTCTTCTATGATGATAATGGCTCTTCAAGCCAATATTGCTAAAATATTTTTCTCCGCTCAAATAGTCCATTAAATCATCCATCATTTATGTTATGGAGTAAAAAGTGGACACATGCCTTTTTACCTCCTAGTTTAGCTCCTAGGTCCTTGTCATGACATTATGCATTATAATTGATCATCCTGAAGAAATTTCTTGGAACAAATGCAAATTGGGACCTTGGTCCCTTCCTAAATCTCACCCTAGACTAAAAAGGGTGCCCTAGACTTGGCCGTCAACCACCCAAGTCTCCCCCAATTAGTCTGGGCCAATTAATGTTATGTCAGCCTAGGACCTTTAAAAATGTTCCTCTTTGTCAACTTTTTGTGATTTAATTTCATGAATGTTAGAGAGAAACCATATATAAGAGTGTTTTGAATTCATTTGTAACTAGGTATGGATATTGTGAACTTATGATATTGGAGCAAAGACCATTCAAGGTATTCATTGTGTTATTGTTGCAGATTTGTATTTGTATTGTGTGTGTTTGTTGCAGATTTGGAATCATCATCCATCTCCTTATGAGTTGAAGAATCTTCATCCTACTAAGGGCTTCACCTTAGAGGTGACATCATTGCTATGTGAATCATTTCATCATTTGGATTATCTTTAGTCTCTGTCCTCCAAGGGCATGCTCTCTCTAACAATAGTGTTGGGAAAGCTTGAATACTAACCTAGGATTTGACTGAGGCAAATCCCTAAACACCACAACCCCCAAACCCCTCTCTTGTCATCTTGTGTGTAAGTTACAAGTACAAGTTTTGGGGAAAGTGGAGTTGGAAGAAGGCAGTGTAGGAATCAAGGTTTTAGGATCTAGCAAAAGTTCCAAAATATTCCTTGGAAAAGACTTGGGCGGTTGGCACCCTAGTCTTCTAGGATTTTAGGTTCTAGATCTGGCTTCTAAGCATCAGTTACAGCATATTCTCAGTTCTGACCTCTGGCAGATTCTCACTTCTAGACTTGGGTGGTTGCTAAATTCATCCTCTGACTTTCCAGCTTTTGTGACATAGGTTATGATAGCTTCCTAATCATCTCTGCACTTTCAGATTCTGAGTTTCTATTGTCGTTCATATGTTACAAGATGATTATCTCATAACTAGGGTTTTACTCATAATTAACCTAGGGTTTGATAAAAGGATTGGTTAAAACACATCTTTCATATAAAATAGGAGCACAAGATCTTTAGCTGAGTCCACCTTCTCTTTGGTTGTGATTTATCTCAATCTTTTCCTTGAATGTTATAGTGGAAGAGGGTTTTGATCTAGTTTGTACACTTACTATCATTCAACCCCCTTTTCACCACTTAACATTTTGGAGAACCCATAGCGCAAGCATTTGCATCTTGCTAAGTGTTAAAATCAGATCTTGCATTAATTCATATCATAGTTATCAATCTTCATGGGAAAATCTTGCATAAATTTGAAAAAAGGGGAAAGATAAGCATTATAGACTTGCATAAAGACATAGTTTTGCATTATTTTCATTAAATATCATTGGAAGCATTTAATTTTCTGATTTTTACATCCAATCTGAGTCATATTACAGCAATTAATCATTTCATGATAACACATCTTGCATTTGAAGATCTCATTTGCTAGTGTTTTGTTAAAAACTTGCATATTTTTCTATAACCTAGTTATTTGCAAAGCTAGGGTTTGTAGTCAAAATCTCATTTTAGATTTTTATGCTCTCATAAACATTCATTCAAATCTGATATTGAATTGTAGTGTTGCATCATTTGACATCCTTGTTTTCAAAACTTCAAATTTTGCAATTACGCATTGTGTATTTCAACATTAAGGGCATAAACACTCTCTTCACACCTATTTGAGCAAACTTCTAAATCATTCATATTGACTTGTTGTGTAGCACTATTTACATCATCCTTACTTTGTTTGTACTGAAATTAGTGTGTTTTTTATTTTCAAAAACCCGATTTCCTCAAACTAGTGCTTTGGTGTGTAACAATCTCACATACATGGCCCCTCATCAAAATAAGTGTGGTATGGTCCCTCCTCGAGTGAGGAAAACTCCTGAACTTGAAGTAACCTTTACACCACATGACACCAAAATTAGAGACATTGAGGGACCTCTTTACATTACCGCACGTATAAGTGGATATCCTACAAGAGGAGTCCTTATTGATCCTAATTGTATAACGAATGTGATAACTGAAGAGTTCCTCTACATGCATGATTTGATATAGGAAACTTATGAACCCACACATATGATGGTTAAGACACATAATGGATATTTCCTCCCAGCTATGGGGAAGATTACATTATTGATTAAAGTAGTTGAGAAATCCCTAGAACAATCATTTTACATCATTCCTACCTCTAACCTATTTCATGTGAAACTAGGCCATCCATGGCTCAAGTCCATGAAAGTGGTCCCCTCTACAATTCATAAATGTTTAAAATTTTCTCATCAAGGTAGAGTGCATGTTGTCCACCATAGTGGATGGAAACCTATGGTTACTCATGGAAACTTCAGCCTAGACTACTTTTGGCCACAACCTACTAAGCCTGCTCAACCAAGAGAAGATCAATTCTTCCTAGCATATCAAAAATACAAGACAAAGTTAATAACAAGACTAGCTAGACCCTCTTAGTCCTCTAAGGCTACAATTCCTCCTATTGAACAAATAGAGAGTGAAAAACAGCCCGAGCTAAAGGAATCCCCTCTCCCACAAGGTAAAGGAATTTTTTGTCGAGGTTCCTCCTCCACCATCCTTAAAAGGATCGCAAGATAACTGTAAAGAGTAAGCCATTTCATCACAAAAGATTAAATTTGTGTCAGCTTCCTCTTCCGAAATGTCAAAGAATGTGGGAAGTCATGAAACTCCTTTTACAAATATCACTAACAAGACAAGAAGGAATCAGAATGCGAGATAAAGAAGGAGAAAATGATAAGTTTCAGCTTGACAAGTATCACCTCAACAAGAAAACATCCCACCAACTAATATTGAATCAAAGAAAGAATAGATAAAGGATGAAGAGTTAAAGGACAATACTTCAAGTTGGGAAATAGTACCTTATGTGCCTCTCTCCCCTTGTATTTGAGATTGGGAGGAATATGATTTGCTCGATGACAACTGCTAGTGTGGTTGTGTAATAGGTAAGTATTTCTCACCCTTTTTGGCCACCTTTGATGTAGCATCTCTTTGAGTTGCTTGCTTATGTGGCTTCCTCTTATGTGTTGTGTTCCCCGTGTTGTGTTAAATGTTGTTTAGGTCTCTTTGGATGATCTTTGATACTCTTGTAAGGTCAAGGATATAAGGAGACCACCTCTGTCATGACCATTCTTCTATTTGTTCCTCTATTCTTCTATTCCTTGCCTGTATTCTATTGTCATGTGTTGTTGATGCAGAGGAACTTTGTATGTGGAAAGATAGACGAACTAGACAAGGTTCTACTTCACCTACAAGCCCAAAAACGAAGACCTTTATGCAAAAGTGGGAACAGCAGAAGGAAACTCTAGTATGATCATGGAAAGGTTGTATTGAGGTACCAAATGACTCATCCCACCCATTGGTTAAGGCAGATCACTCCCGGAACATACACTTGCTTCACAAATCCTCTAAATGGCTTGTCTCCCTAGAAAAAGAGAACAGTCCTCTTATCTTTTTGCACAGACCTTCAAATGTCAACCTAAGACATGCATCGGATACCCATTATGCCTCCCCACAGCATACTCTAAGATGGGTATAGGTTACTTTGGAAAATGTGCTCTAAAAACGGACTGGTAATGCTGCTACAAGGGTTCAAACTCAGAAATGTCACTGTGAAATGCCACGAACAGTCATGCATAACATCCACACAACACAAAATAAGCTCGATCGCTTCGGTCAGATTGTAGATAACATAGTTACAGACATTTTCCCCAAGTTACATAAAGATCCAACGGTGGAAACAAAAGTTATGGCGTTTTTCCCAAAACAGGTTACTCTAAATCAGGGTTTTGACAGTTTTTACAAGAATTGACATATCTTACACAAAACAACACGAAAATGCATGCAACAAAAAGGAAATGGAGGGTGACTGATAGGAATATCACTTACAACCAATTTGGCACCATTCATTGTCCGTACAGGTCCGTACAACTGCAGAAAACAGTCAATTTCTGAAGAAATACACAATAAACAGTGTCTTTATTTATTCAAACTCCAAACCTACAATCACCCACGCCATCTCCAAAGATTAAAAAGCCTTTTAAAGGCATTTCATGCTTGACTCCTCAGTTTCCAACTTCTTTCAATGAAGGAAACTAACCTATGACCTTTGATATTCCCAAAACTGTCTTTTTTAGCAACATGACTGTTTTTTCCAAATTTGTATTGACAATCTTTACATTCTTGACACAAAACATTAAATGTTGTCCTCCTAATGACCTTGACACATGAACAATTAATCAATATAACCTTGATACAATGTTGAAGCATACAATTTAATCAAAACCAAGGTGCTCCTGCACCAGTTGTGCCTTGGGGGCATAATGTTGTGGAGGATGTCTTGGGGGAATCTTCCAACAAGTCACCCCTTTTTCCTCCTCTATTGAATTTTACTTTTTTCATTCTTTAGTGATTGTACTAGTCGCCGAATGACGAAAACAAACAAATACTGATAAGGACTGTGCATCCCTTCAACAAGAAAGCAAAAAATGGACCTAGTCCATATATGAAGATGGGGTTGATATATATTACTGATTCTTTACTAGTAGAATCACTCCATGTTTTTGATTTGTATTGTAAAATTTGTTGGGACAAAACCTTTACAATACTCTAAATCTTCTTCTAGGCACTTTTGATTGTTTTGTATCTCACCTTGTAGCCACACTGGGTTCTGAGATACCTATAGTATAACCTCACGTCTATACTCAAGTTTGAACCTGCCAGTGTAGCCCTGGTCTATGATGTGATATGATTTCTTTCATGAATTGATTTGGTTGTTATCTTAGCATAAGATTTTCTAACCAAAGCTTATACGTTGTTTATGTTAGCAATGATAATGATGTGTTTGTGGAAACATTCGGCGATCATGGCATATGTCACCTTTGGGGGCATGAGCTTTGTGAAAGCTCTTGTTCCCTTGTGTGTTTTTACTTTACCTTAAACATGATTGATATCGGCAAGTAGGATCGACCACTTTAAGGTGGGGGCATATATCATGGTAACTAATTGATAACTTTAGACATTGATAAAGTGTGTTTGCGTGCACTTCCTTTTCATTGTAACTAGTCTCTGTGATGTGGGTGGGGTAATGTACTTTGATCTATTGTGTATACCCCCTTTTCACTATAAGGCATCTCTATGATGTAGGTAGGGTTGTATACTTTGAGCACATGCTTTGTTTTCACTATAAAGCATCTATAGATGCAGGTGGGATTGCATTTTAAAATCCCTTATGCGGAAGATAGGATGGTGTATCTCTTGAGCTAGTGCACATGCTTTTAACAAAGTCCTCATCGTGAGGCAGGGTTGTATCTTGAGTCATTCACCCTTAAGTGTGTCTTTGGCAGTTGTGGTAGCGTAGCTCAACCATCAAGTGTGTTTGGCATGTCTTAGATAGTGAAGTGCAACAATGAGCTCCTCCCTATTGCCTATGTTTTTTGTGTATAAGATGTATAGTGTGTTGATGACATACTATACGGTGCTCATGTATTCCGTGTGTCTTGCATGTGTTTTATGTGTCTTCCTTGCTTGTCTTGCATGCTTTTGGCATGGCCTAAAGACATGTAGTGATGAGCTCCCCCCAAGCTGTGTGTGTTTTGTGTGGTTTTTGCATGGTCTATATATATATATGCATAATTGTTTAATCATGTCTTATCTCCATGTCTTCTATGTGTCTTGCATGAATGCATTCATGTCTTCTCCATGTATTGTGTGCTTTCATTTTCTTCTTCATGTATTGCATGCTTCCTTACTGTATTCACTATGTCTTATGTGACTGTCAAGTGTTTCTTATGTTTGCCTAAGTCTGGGGGCTAGAAATAGTCTTTCAAACTTAGGGTGTGTCTCCACTCTTGTGTTTGATATGTTTGATGTGCTTCAATCATACTTTAATGCATGTATGGATCGTAAGATCATACACACATTAAAGTGGGGGCTAAATGTTATGGAGTAAAAAGTGGACACATGCCTTTTTACCTCCTAGTTTAGCTCCTAGGTCCCTGTTATGACATTATGCATTATAATTGATCGTCCCGAAGAGAATGCTCAAAACCAATGCAAATTTTGGACCTTGGGCCCTTCCTAAATCTCACCCCGGACTAAAAAGGAGGCCCTAGACTTAGGTGCCAACCACCCAAGTCTCCCCTGATTGGTTAGAGCCAATTAATGTTATGTCAGCCTAGGACCTTTAAAAATGTTCCTCTTTGTCAAATTTTATGATTTAATTTCATGAATGTTAGTGGGATAGCATATATAAGAGTGTTTTGAATTTATTTGTAACTAGGGATGGATACTGCAAACTTATGATATTGGAGCAAAGATTATTCAAGGCATTCATTATGTTATTGTTATAGATTTGTGTTTGTATTGTGTGTGTTTGTTGTAGATTTAGAATCATCATCCATCTCCTTATGAGTTGAAGAATCTTCGTCCTCCTAAGGACTTCACCTCTGAGGTGACATCATTGTTATTTGAATCATTTCATCATTTGGATTATCTTTAGCGTCTGCCCTGCCAGGGCATGCTCTCTCTAACAATGGTGTTGGGAAAGCTTGAATGCTAACCCAGGATTTGACTGAGGCAAATCCCTAAACACCACAATTTCCAAACCCCTCTCTTGTCATCTTGTGTGTAGGTTATAGGTATAGGTTTCAAGGAAAGTGGAGTTGGAAGAAGGCAGTGCAGGAATCAAGGTTTCAGGATCTGGCAGAAGTTCTAGAATATTCCTCTCAAAAGACTTGGGTAGTTGGCACCCTAGTCTTTTGGGCTTTTAGGTTCTAGATTTGGCTTCTGAGCATCAGTTACAATATATTCTTAGTTCTGACCTCCAGTAGATTCTCACTTCTAGACTTGGGTAGTTGCCAAATTCATCCTTTGACTTTCTAGCTTCCATGACATATGGTCTAATATCTTCTTGATCATCTCTACACTTTCAGCTTCTGAGTTTCTATTGTCATTCATCTGTTACAAGTTGATTATTTCATAACTAGGGTTTTCCTCATACTTAACCTAGGGTTTGATAAAAGTCTTGGTTAAAACACATCTTCCCATAGCAAACAGGAGCACAAGATCTGTAGATGAGTCCACCTTCTCTTTGGTTGTGATTTATCTCAATCTTGTCCTTGAATGTTATAGTGGAAGAGGGTTTTGATCTAGTTTGTACATTCACCATCATTCAACCCCCTTTTCTTACATAACAATTGGTAATAAAAATATATGCATTATTGTAATCTTGTTGATTGCTCTAGAATTTATCTAAATTCTTCATTCTCCTCCTTTCTTTGGTTCTAATATGACCAATATCGAATAGGGACTTAAGCTTTATCTTTTTAAATATTTCTTTAATAACTCTTACACTTGTCTATTCAACACTTCATTTTATGCTAGAGTTAATATGTGTGCATGTTTACTTGGAAAACTTTCTCTTGTCATCAAATCCATAAATGATGACTAATACTCCTTACTAACAGTAGTCCATCTATTATATTATCAAACACTATGTCACTATATTCGATCAATAATTATAAATATTTTCAACTCTTTTCTTTCATTTGTGCTACTACATATTCTTGGTATAAATACAAAACACAGATTTTCATACATCAAACCATCTAAGAACTTTGTACCATCCACCAAATAAACTCTAGCAGTACTGCATACCCATCTTTCCTTGTCTTTTAATGAAGAATAGGTTTCTCACCATCCTTCAACAAATGAAATATATCCACAGGCATAACATCACTAGGAGACTTTAGACAATCCTTAACTGATAAATTTATCCCCATTGTAATAGAAACACACAATGTCTTGCAAGTTGACATGTTGAACCTCTCCAAAAGTAAGTTTGCTTACTTACTTTGACCCAACCAAAGTTTGTAGTTCACTCTATCTCTTTTGATCTCCATCCCCAAGATGTACATGGTTTCCTCTAAGTCTTTCATCTCAAACCATGAAGAAATCTAAGACTTCAATTCACAAATCAAACCCTTCACATTACCAAAAAATAACATATCATCAACATACAATGCAATTGTAAGATGGGAAAAGAGATCTAATCAATTATGAACTAACTAGATCAATCTTTCCTATCAATCATTGGAACACAAGCCACCAATGACTCTAGGCTTGGCTACTATCCCTAGAGAAGAGCCAAGATGTGTTAGTGGGGGTTCTATTCTTTTTTTTTTCTATGAATATGAGAGATTGATAATAAATGTATTGATTAAACTAAGCAATGTGTAGACCAAACTAGATAACTGAGTAAATGTGCAGATGACTGTTATAGTTTCTAGAAAATAGGAGTAGAACAAAAAAGAGAAGATCAGAGGGAACTTGGCACCAAAACCAAGGAAAAATTGGGTAGGATGCTAGCATTGGGCACTAGTGTATTTAGTGTTTGGTATGGAAAATAAGTGCAGGACAGAAGTAAGTAGATATGAGGGAACCTGGCACCGGAAGCACGAGAAATATGGATAGGACACTAGCATTGGGCACTAGTGTCTTTAGGGTTTTGTCTGAATTTCTGTTAAAGATCTATGTCTTAGATCCTTCTATCTCTATGTCACTCCTCGATGTTTGAAACTCCCGATTCAGATCTACACATGCAAAAGAGAAAAAATGGTTGTGTTGTATAGGGGCTTGCCTCAGTCAAACCCAATGTTGGTGTTCCAACTTCCAAAACAACAATGATGATAATGATAGAGAGTGCATGTTCATGATGAAAAGAGGAAAATCAATTGATAAAGACTGCAATAAACAAATACCATGAAATAAAGTTAGCATAAGTATGAAACCATTGTTGGATTGATGTTACAACATGAATCACCCACAAGGAGTTGTATAGGAGAAGGAAGAAGCTTCCTCAAATATCTACAAGGGTTAGTGCATACAACAATATAGTCTTCAAAAATAGAGATCTTGTAGAGAGATACAGAGAGAGAGAGAAAGAGAGCTTGTTCATAGATAAGTTGCATTCTCCAAATGAGGGAAAGAGGGTTATTTATACATGAATCCCAAGTACTTTTCAAGGGCCCATTTGGGTTGAGGCTAACAAGGTGCATCACTCAAGGAAAAAAGGCTGACATTCAAATAAAATCTTTTGGAGCAAATTGACAAGACACTAGTGCCTAGTGCTAGTGTCCTAGTGAAATTATCACTTGAAATGCCAGTTGTCAAGGGACTTAACCTTGTTTCTTGGAAAAGTAGTAAAATATGTATATCACAAGTAGAGACCAACACACATGCTAAATCTGAGTGCTAAACCTAGTGTGAAATTGTAAGCGGCAACAATTTATGATACTACATTTAGCCCCCACTTTAGCAGGGGTATGAAATTATGTTCATACACACACTAAACTATGGAGAAGCCAAATCTCTTCAATGTAATGTTGAAGACGTAGAATGTCTCTAAGTTGAGAGGTGTGATAGCCCCAAAGCTTAGGATTCTACTAGTCTACAATGCTCAGATAAAGAGGTTACACATACATAAGACACATGGCTTAAATCACACATATACAGATAAAGCATACATGGAGCATACACAGAGAATGCATGGAACATACACAGAGCATACATGGAACATACATGAAGTATAAAACAACAAAGTTGGTAAACCATATGATCCAATGCACCACTAACACTATCAAAACACATAGGCAAACAAAAGAAAAATTTGAGTCATCAAGTAAAGAGACCTTGGTATGAAAGGTTGTCTCAATACCATGTGTCATCCCCAAAATATAATGAAAATAAAAGAAAACCAAAAACAAATGAATTCTAAAGAGGAGGAAAGAATATATTGAGTTGATTGATTTCTTCAAGAAGAGAATGCATACAAATAGACAAGGAAGCAATCAATATGAATGAAGAAGAGTACCTAACTCAGGCACTAGCTTGCTTTGTCACCATGGGTCATGTAAATCAAAATACCCTCATGTATCATGGGCTAGCAAGTTTTGTTATACTAGGTTACCATGAGTGTAACAAGGTAGATCATATGAAGCACACATGATAGAAAGTTGTATTATGCTAGGCAGCTCATAGACTACATGGATCACAGGTTAGCAAGTTCTATTATGTGTTGGGATAAGTTGTCATTAACTTTGCAATCCTAACCATTTTCATGTGTCTCCAAAGTTCTCAAAAAGTGCTCTTGAACACATAGATACTTGAAAGATAAATTATTTATTAATTATTTCTTGTTGGGTAAGGATATGTTTTACAGATGAATCAAGAACATAGACAACAACATGAGAGTGTAAAATGTAAAACCTGAAGCTTTTCAAAGATTTCACTACCATGTATGCATGTTTCTCAAGTGAAGAGTATTTCAACTCATGCTTCTTTAGAGGCACACTCATGAAAGCGATTCGAGCTTCAATCTCATATTCATTATTTTGTAGCAAGATGGCTAATAAAGTGTGTTCTGATGCATAGCAATAGATAATAAAATCATTTTTCAAAATTGGATGCACTAACATAGGTGCATTGGTAATGGTTGTTTTTTTATCTTCAAAAGCCTATTTACCTTCATCATTCCATTTGAAAATAGGATTGTTTTTCATCATCTTAGCAATATGTCTTGTAAACTTAGCAAAATCAGGGACAAACCTTCTCAGAAAGTTCAACTGGCCAAAGAAATATCTGGTATTACTTTTAGTCATAGGTAGGCTCAGTCGTTGAATTGCTTTGACCCTTTCAGGATCAATTTTGATACCATCCTTGGAGACAATGTAACCCAACAGTTTCCCTTCAGTTAGAACAAAAATTAACTTTTTAGGATTTAAGGAAATACCATGTTCTCTACAACGCTGCAATACCATCTCTAGATCATGCAAGTGATCAACCCTCTTCTTAGAGAAAACTATTAAATCATCCAAATAAATGACAATGATCTTATGCTTCAAATCACCAAATGTTAAATCCATTGCCCTTTGAAAAGTGGCCCCTACATTAATAAGTCCAAATGGCATCTGATTATAAGAAAACACACTTATTGGAGTAGTTACTATTGTTTTGTATTGATCTTCTAGAGCTACTTTGATCTGATTATATCTTGAAAAGCCATCTAGCATAGACATCATTTCTAAACTAGATACTATTTTCAATATATGATCCATCCCAAGTAAGGGATAATTATCCTTCAGAGAAGCTTGGTTTAGATTTCTGAAGTCAATATAAATTATGATCTTCCCATTCTTCTTTCTAATGGGAACAATATTGGCTACCCACATAGAGTGGTGAATGGGGTAGATAATTTTTGCATTCAGCATCTTGTCTATTTCACTAAAAATAGCCTCAGATACTTTAGGATTGTAATTCTTCTATTTCTTCCTAAAGGGCAAAGTACCAGGCTTAAATGAAATGTGGTGTTGCATTTCTCCATTTCTAAATTTTTTCAGATCTGCATAGCACTGCGTGAAAACATCTTTGTAATGAATAAGCAAAGAAATTAAATGCTCTCACTCTTTGGGAGAGAAACACTTCCCAATACAAATAATTTTTAGATCTTCCTCAGTGTCAATATTAACTCGATCATAATCAGTCGATGACCTAATTGAAATTTTAATCTTTTGCTTTATGTATTGATCATTTTAGTTAAAAAGGTCTTCAAGAGAGACCAAACCCTTGGGAATTTTATTACCTTTCAATTGAATCACTTTAGATCCCTGGCCATTGTGATAACTATCCACTCCTTCTAAAACATCATTACTCTCATCAAGACCCCCTTCAAAGCACACAATTGCAAATGACTCAGCTTTTTCTAGAAAAGATATAATCTACTGGTCTTTGTTAAATACCTACCAGTGATTGACATTGTTAGATACATTGGGACAAAGGCCACCTCAAATCTATAAGGTTTGTCTTTAAAATCTAGGTGAGGTAACAAGAGAGATGCAAATACAGCCAATGAATCAGCTTATGTTTTGATCCTTGGGCACAACTTCTATTGAGAAGGCATCAAAATCTTCTATACAATCCCACACCCTATTTCTGTAATGCCTTAGCCTCCCATTTTTCACTGTATATATCTTCCTTACTTGTTTGACAATCAATTTGGCATCACCCTTGGCTCTCAAGTGCTTAATACCTTTCTCCTTAGCCAATGTCAGCCCAAGCAGCAAAGCCTCATATTTCGCAGTGTTATTGGTGTTGTCAAATTCCAACTTGTAAGCAAAAGGAAACTTGCAATCATCAAGGGAAATAAAAACTACTCCAGCACCTGAACCAGTAGTAGAGCACTTACCATCAAATTCTAGAGTCCACACTTCATTGGCTAGGTCAAGACTGATTAGATTTGCATCCTCTCCAACTATCGAGGTGTACATATATGTGTTTCAGGTCTAGTTTCTACATACAAAATGTATGCCCTTGGGTCTCCTAACTTCAGTACAGTGAACTTGGCCTTAGATTCAAGATTTAGACAAACTCTCTTCCCATCCACAGGTATTAGAACGTGAGACCAGTCTATTTGTATCTCTCCCCCAAGTCTCTACAAAAACTAAGGTTCAAAAGCATCGCATAACTTGCAGGTATATTGGCCACTAAGATGGTTAGCTTCGATCTCTTCTTAGAATATGTTGCAAGGGCAACTTGTGCATCTTTAATTCAACCTAAAATAGGTACTAGTGAGTCATCCATGGAAAATCACCTACTGTGAGAGGAGGTATAGGATAGACTTAGGGCCTTAGAAACCTGGGCAGGCATGACATTATCTAAGGTTCCAGAATCAATAACAATTTCTTAATTTATAACTAGCAATGTACAATGATACATAAAAAAGCTCTAGTTTTTTAAAGGGATTTTGAGGGTTGAGGTCCTAGGAATGAGAATTTGAGTAGTTTTATTTTTTAGCATGGACTTCATTATCATTAGACACCTTAGCATTGCAATGAGAAGGGAAGGGCTCTTTCTTGACATACGTAACCAGACTGTCTAGCTCAAAAGGATTGGGCCTAAGGTATTCAACTTGTGAGATTTGGATTTTAGTATTCTTACAGGACTCAACTATGTCAAAAGAGCTAGAAACAAGAGCTTTAGGAGAAAAAGTAGAGGGTACCTCGGTAGATGCAGCTTTGGGTGTAGTACTCTCTGTCTTCTTAGAACTAGCATTGGTATGCCTCAACAGAATATATTTTGGAGTCGAAGAGGAACCACTAGACTAGCCTTTGGAGTCTTGCCCCTTCTGTGCTTGTTGTCCCCTAGTAAACACTACATGGTTGGGATTGTCTATCTTAGTGTACACATCTTCTCCATCTTTAGGGTCTGACTCATATCCAAAGAAATTAACACTGGCATCCCTAGATTGAGGAGGTTCTTCTACATAAGGTTCCTCTATATGCTCATTCATTGAGAGCATCTGCATGAATCTACCCATCTCTAGACATAATGCTCCATCATGATTAGAAGTTAAAATAAATTTGCACATCATATGATTATTCTTACTAGTAGAAGGACCACCTTCAATTGCCAACCTCTGAGTCAGACCAGGTAAGGGCGGTGTTCTATTAATATAGTTCCCTTGGGAACCATGATCTTTCCTTGATATATCTTGATAAAAAGGTTGTTGAGAGACTTTAGGCATCTATCGCTTCAAGGTGATAATGTCATTGGCCAATCTCTATATGACAAGGTTGGTAGAGTTAACTACTAAAGATTTACCTATCTATAACTCCCTCTTCCATTTACCAGCAGTTATAAGATCATCTTCAATGGAAATGGCCATAGTTTGGGTTGCTGCCAAATTAGTAGTACCTTCCCTCTTTATAGGAAAGTAGACATCAGGAGGAAGAGAATTGATAAAGAAACATTTCAACAAACCGTCACCAGGTCTCACATCATCAAGAATTCTATTTGCAAGTTTGTTGAATTTAGCCACAAACTCTCATTTATTCATGCACTTCTTTCTTCATAGAAGAGAGTTGAGCTACCAAAGTGTGTTCACTGTTAGTAGTTTTGAACCTATCTTCAAAATGTTGCCTCATGGTGGACCAGTCTCTGATAGATGCATTAGGTAAATGGTAAAACCACTTGGTTGTGGCATCGGTGAGAGACTCAACAAACAATCTGACAGAAACATCTTCATGGTGTACCCCCAAGATAGAACAGGTTGCGAAGAAGGCATTTATGTGCTCATCTAGGGTGACTTTTCCATCACCTCTGAGTTTGGGTACAATTTTACTAGATCCCTTGGCTAAATCATGTAGTTTTGCTCCTAATCTTAGAGGACCAATGGTGGCTCCCCATGGTATAGAAGGTGGTTGAGCCATATTGAAGGGATTATGAAGTGGGAAGTTAACTTGTAGGGGTAAAATAGTACCGTCAAGGGTTAAGACTTGACAAAGGAGATTGTAGACTCTCTTACAGGTGGAGGGGAAGATGGTCTACTTAAAGATTTGACTTTACATGTAGGAGGAAAAGGAGAAAAATTCAAAGACTAAAGTAAGTCAAAGTCAACATTAGAGATACTCTTTTTTCTATCTTCCCGAGTGTATCTTTTCACAGTCAATTTTCATAGATATATACATATAAAAATAATAATGTAGAGTCACCAAAAAACTTATTGGTTGTTACAAGGAAGGGCTTGCTGGGCACACACTTGGTTCTTCAGTCTGTGAGTAGGGTTTCTCTATCTATTATCAGGGACTATCTAAATTTGAAGGGGTCTTTCTCTCCTAGGCACAGGGACTATGCCTTCAACAAAAATAATCTCCTGAGCTTCACCAAAATGGCATGCATTTTCTCCTATGATATCACTGATTTCTTCCTCTTCCTCAAGTACCTCATCAACTTGGTGATATTATTGGTTTGTTCTCCTAGTTTTCTAGGCTACCACTCGCAGACTAGTTATAATGTCTTCTTCGTCACAAACAAGCCAGTCTATGTTAGGCTGCAAAACTAGTGCATGTCTTCCACAGAGAACCATAAATTCCAATGATAAAGCAACTCACAAAATATATATAGTTATTGTCATAGAGTCCCCAGTAGAGTCACCAAAAATCTGTTGGTTTACAGATTTGCCACCTAACTCTATATTCTCACACCCACATAAGTGACAAATGTAACAACAATTCGCTGCTTATTTAACAAGGTGTAGCTACCTTCTTATGATATCCAATGAATGAAAACTTAAATTGATTTTAACTAGAAATCAAAGTAAAAGGTGGTGCTTTTAACCAGAAAGCATAAAAAGCAAAATATCCCAATATCAACTAAAATCAAAGACGTATAAAGACTTCCACAGTAGCAACTATAATGAATCAATAAGGAATTACACCATATACTATACAATCACCACTATAAACCATTCACCAAAATATAAATACTTCACAACAATGAGCAAGAATTAAAGCATCCAAATACATCAATACAGAAAGATAACCAATCAATAGTAGTATATTCAACGTAGGAAGAATACGAATTCAAACAACTATAACACAATGTTTATGATCACCCAAACTACACTGTATTGATTTATGTTCATATATCAAAGCAATTGAACTAGAAAGTAACACAACAAAATTTTGATCTATCACCAAAATAAAGTTTGTCAAAAGATCCTAAACATCGATAGGCTTGTTGCAAGTATGTGCCTAATTGGTGTTGTCATTGATGTCAACATATCCTTGTCATTGGTGTCAACTATATCTTATTCTATTACTTGTTTAGAAGACTTGTATGTTGAGGATATTGAGAAAATTAGCCTCTCCAGAAGAAAAAAGTGAGTTATAAAGAAGTACAATACAAACAGTGAGTTGTATGCTGAAGAATAGTCCAGTAAACTGCTCTACATTTATTTCTTCTTGAAGATTGTGGTCTGTAGATTGGAAGTAAGTTAGAGGTATGTCTAAGGATGCTACATTCTAGGTTTGAGCCATCCGCATGAAGATCTGAGTGAGTTGTATTCACCAGAGTGAAACCTACTTTTTTTGTAAGTTCAGTTGAGATAGGAAGATAGTATTTGGCTCCGCATTCCTCCGCAATAAAGTATTTTACTCTGTGGCTCTAGAGGGAATTCTAGGATGATGATAAGTGCCTACAGTTGCAATGGTTCATGGTTTGGTTGTCTGCAAGCTATCTTTCTTTTATGACAATTGAAGATAGTAAAGTTCATGTGTTCCAGTGAGAAGATTCCTATGGATAAAGTAGTTAAATTTCATAAGGTTGCTCCTGATGATTATAGCATGCTTGTGGATATATCCTAATCATGTTCCTATCTAGCCTTTGGTCCGCGTTAAGAAATTGAGATGGTGTGTGAAGATTGTTCCCAGATAATGTAGCGTGTAACTAGTCTTGGCTGACCTGGTTGATCCCAGTGATTGCGGAGATCTCTGGAAGATTATGGAAGCATGTTGTGGCATGGAAGATCATGTTTGAGTCCTAGCTAAGGCATGGCATGATCCACATTTCATTCCCTTTGCATGATGCTACAAAAGGTCAAGACCTATTTTGTAAATGTTTGTAATACCAAACTTGGAGATTGTTCCAATGGTTGATGATTGTGATGCCGACCTTGATGATCATTCCAAGGTTGATGTAGTGTATAAATACTTGTAGTTGAGTCATGGAAAAGGTGTCCTTGAGTGGAAATGAAAATATATTAAGAAAGGTCCAAAGGAAGAGTAGAGCAGAGGGAAAGCAGAGTAGAGGAAGAGCAAAGCAGGGGAATTGTTATTCACAATATAGAAAGGTGTTGATTGTGGTAGTGAGTCTGGCAGTAAGCCACCAGTAGGGTTTAACATCCCTCAGGGTTCAACAACCCTTATTGTAATCTTGCTAGGTTTAGGGTTGAGGTAGTGAGTCTGCTAGACCTAGTTGTTCTTCATGGCAGTAAGCCAGTATGTTTAGGCCCATGGAGTAACCAAGTCTGAACATCATTATTTCAAGATTGCAATATATATTGAGATTTAATCCTTTCCGTGGTTTTTCCCCACCTTGGGGTTTTCCATGTAAATCTAGTGTCTCTTGTGTTTGATGTTGTATCTGTGGTTAAGTTTCTTATTTCATGCACTCATGGTTAAATCATAATAATAGTGGATAAGTGATGAATGTTTAAATTGCAGAAAGTGTTTACGGTTTTGTGACAACTGATTCACCCCCCCTCTCAGTTGTCCAGTGCATATCAACAATTGGTATCAGAGACAGGTTCCTCTGAAGAAAGTTTAACAACTTGAGGAAGATCCAAAATATCTTACAAGAAGGAAGTGCCACATTTTGATGGAACTAATTATGTTTTCTAGAAGGCTCAAATAAAAAGTCATCTTCTTTCTCTTGGTTACAAAGTTTAGAAAGATGCAGAAACAGAATACACCATACCTCCAAATGGTCTGATGACTGAAGATGAAATCAAAGAATATGAGATAGATATCAAGGTAAAGGATGCTCTGCTAAGCTCATTAACCGACTCAATATTGATGAAAGTGGTGGATCTTGAAACTGTAAATAAGGTATGGGAAAAGTTGAAAAATATGTATGAAGGAGATGATTCTGTGAAGGAAGCCAACTTACAAAGTCTAAAAGTGAAATATGAAATCTTGAAGATGAATAATGATGAAAACATATCAGCTTTTATGTAAAGAGTCAATGAACTTATTATAGGGATAAAAGCCATAGGTGAAACCCTTGAAGAAAAGGAGATTGTTATGAAAATTCTTAGATCTCTGCCCAAGTCCTACTGTCACAAGGTAGCTACGATTGAAGAGTTCATGCAAGTAAAAAATGTCAATAGGGATTAGTTTCTTGGCAAGCTTACTGCTTTTGAAATCAGAGAGTTAGATGATGCTCTGCTGAAAGTTGAGATGGCCTTCAAAGCTAGTACTCCTGGAAGTACTTCCAGATCAAAAAAGTATAAGGTAGAATCCAATGATGAGTTAGATACAGCTGAAGCCAACTTTGTGGATAGAATGCAAAGAGGATCTGGTAAGTATAAAGGAAAGCTTGCTTTCAAATGTTTTTCTTGTGGTAAAGTAGGTCATTTTGCTTCTAGATGTCCCGAAAGAATTGAAATAAATAGAAGAAGATATGAGAACAGGCCTAGGACCCAAAAGAAGTGTTATTATGTTGAAGATTTTGATGATGATGAAGGAGTATCAGATAATGGTGAACCAGATAATGCTAGTTCCTCTATAAATGAATGCTTGTTCATTGCTATTAAGGAAGATCTTATGTCTACTAATTCTTCTAGTTGTGTGAAGGAAGAAAAATTAGTGGAAAGTGCTTTGGCTGCTCAGGTAAATAAGGACAAGGATGAATGGGTTATTGATAGTGGTTGCTCTCAGCACATGACTGGTGATAAAAGTAAGTTTGTAAGTTTGGAAAGATATGATGGTGGACTGGTGAGGTTTGGAGATGATATAACTGGTAGGATTTGTTGAAAAGGATCTATTTCTTTTGATCGAAAGCATAATACTGAAGATGTCTTGTATGTGAAAGGATTAAAGCACAATCTTTTGAGTGTGGGTCAGATGTGTGACAAGGGCTATGACTTAAGCTTCAAGGACAATGGATTCAAGATTAGGGAAAGCTCAGGAACAATCATTGCAACTAGTAAGAAGACCAGAGGTAATATCTATCGCTTGAAAGGAACTAAGAACTATTGCTTGTTGACTTAGATTGATGAGAGTTGGTTATGGCATAGAAGGTTGTGTCACATAAATTTTGATAATATTATGAAGATAAGTACAACACAAATTGTTAGAGATTTGCCTAAGTTTGTGAAACCTGCTAATCCAGTTTGCAAGGAGTGTCAATTTGGGAAATAAACAAGAAAAAGTTTCAAAAGCAAGGACCAATCAGTTGGAGGACTACTTGATCTAGTGCATACATATTTGTGTAGACCTACTAGAGTAAGAAGTTTGCAAGGAGACAGGTATTTCATGCTGCTCATTGATGATTATTCTAGAATGACTTGGGTCACCTTTTTGAAAGAGAAAGCTAAAGCTCTAGATAAATTCAAGGTATTTAAGGCAATGGTTGAAAATGAGATGGATTTGAAAATCAAATGCTTGAGGTCTGATAGAGGAGGAGAGTTCACATCAAATGAATTCAATTTCTTTTGTGAAGAACATGGAATAAAGAGACAGCTATCTGCACCTAGAACCTTTCAAAAATAGTTCAAGAAGTTGCTAGAACCATGATGAAGGAAGCTCATCTTCTGAAAGCATATTAGAGAGAGGCACTTCACACCATAGTATATATCCTAAATAGGGTTTAAGTAAAAGGTAACAATTAAAAAACTCCCTATGAATTTTAGTATGGTAAAGTTCCTACTATGAAATATTTCAAAGTTTTTGGTAGCATATGTTATATCAAAAGAGAAGAAGATTTAGGCAAGTTTGATGCTATATGTGATGAAGGAATCTTCCTTGGGTACTCCACCAAGAGTAAGGCCTACCGGTGTTATAATAAGAGGCTGAATAAGATCATTGAAAGTGTAAATGTTAAAGTTGATGAATGTAAGGAAAGGTCTTCAAAATCAAGTGGCTATGATTTAGATGATCCAGATGTTTCAAAAGTGGTGTAGCATGAAGACAACATAGATGAAGAAGAACAAGCTCTGGTAAGTGCTAGCAAAACTCCAAGATATGTAAGAATTAGTCATTCTAAAAATCAAATCATAGGAGATAAGAGCAAAGGGATCTTAACCAAAAGAAAAGCTACAGAAGAACAAGTAAATTTCTATCTGATCTCTAAGATTGAACCTAAAATTGTGGATGAGGCTTGCAAAGATGAGAATTGGATAAAGGCTATGGAAGAAGAATTGATGCAGATAGAGAAGAATCATACTTGGGGTCTTGTTCCCAGACTAGCAGACATGAATGCAATTGGTACAAAGTGGGTCTTTAGAAACAAAATGAATGAGAATGGTGAAGTAGTAAGAAACAAAGCAAGGTTGATATGCAAAGGATATGCTCAGGTTGAAGGAATAGACTTTGAAGAAACTTTTTCTCTAGTAGCAAGGATTGAAGCAATAAGGATGTTTCTGGCTTTTGCAGCATACAAAGATTTCAAGGTTTATCAAATGGATGTGAAGTCTACCTTCTTAAATGGAGAGTTGGAAGAGGAAGTCTATATTGAACAACCAGAAGGATTTTAGTCATCAGAACAAGGGGACATGGTATGTAGATTGAAGAAAGCATCGTATGGATTAAAACAAGCTCCCAGGGCATGGTATGCACCGTTGGACAAATACCTAATACAGATAGGGTTTAGTAAAGGTACTACAGATAGTAATCTCTACTTCAAGATCAATGATGAACAAACCTTGATTGTTGTAGTTTTTGTTGATGATATTATTTTTGGAGGCAATGAAGGTATGTGCTCAGTTTTTGCTGGAGAAATGCAAAGTGAATTTGAAATGTCTATGTTTGGAGAGATGAACTTCTTTTTAGGTATGTAAATAGGTCAATCAAATAAGGGTATCTTTATTTCTTAGTCTAAGTATGTGAAGGATTTGTTAAACAAATTTGGGATGGAAGACTCTAAACTAGTATGCACACATATGATAACTGGTTGTAAGTTGAGAAAATATGATAAATCACCCATGACAAACTAGAAAAAGTATAGATCTATGATTAGAGGATTACTTTATCTGACTCAAACCAAACTTGACATAATGCATGCAGTATGTCTTGTGGAAATATTTCAAGTAGAACCCAAGGAATCACATGTGATGGCAGTCAAAAGAATCCTGAGATATTTAAAAGGCACAATAGATTATGGTTTGTGGTACCCTAAGGAATGTGACTTTACTCTTAGTGCATTTACTGATGCTGATTGGGCCAGAGATGTGGATGATAGAAAAAGTACAAGTGGAGGTGCATTCTTCTTGGGAAAAGATTAGTATCTTAGCTAGGCAAGAAACAAGATTCAATATCCCTGTCTATTGCAAAGGTAGAATACATTGCAACAGCATGCAGTTGCACTCAAGTGTTATGGATGGAACAGACTTTGAAGGAAATCAAAGTTGTGTACAAAGAACCTATTGCAATCTTTTGTGACAACACAAGTGCTATAAACATATCAAAGAACCCAGTGATGCATTCAAGGACCAAGCACATATCCATTAGGTATCATTTCCTGATAGAAAGAGTGATAGAAAATGAATTCAAGTTAGAGTATGTTTCTACCAGGGATTAGATTGCAGACATTTTTACCAAGCCTTTGCTCAAGGATACTTTTGAGTATCTCAAAGAAAAGTTAGGGGTCATCACCCCTCCTACTCTAAACTAAGATGCACAATAGTGCATCAGTTTGGAGGTGTTCAGAGGTCCAGATTGATGCTTTTTAGGGCTACTTCTAAGGGGGAGTAGTCAGAAACTTCACAAGAGAGACTAAATCAGAGTAGAAGAGTGCAAATATGTGCCCATTTCCATTGATGTCAAAGGGGGAGAGAAGTCATGTGAAAAAATTAGAGTACAGACATAAGGGGGAAAATTTTGGAGAAAGAAAGAGTGCAGGTGTGTAAAGAGAAAGGGGGAGAATCTTGTCTTGATGGTTGTTGCAGTTTTTCACATCATATGTTACCATCAATGACAAAGGGGGAGATTGTTGCAAGTATGTGCCTAACCGGTGTTGTCATTAATGTCAACATATCCTTCGTGTCATTGGTGTCAACTATATCTTATTCTATTACTTGTTTAGAATAATTGTATGTTGAGGATATTGAGAAAATTAGCCTCTCCAAAAGAAACAAGTGAGTTACAGAGAAGTGTAGTACAGATAGTGTATGCTGAAGAAAAGTCTGATAAACTGCTCTGCATTTATTTCTACATGAAGATCATGGTCTATGGATTGGAAGTAAGTTATAGGTATGTTTGAGGATGCTACATTCTAGGTTTGAGCCATTCGCATGAATATCTGACTGAGTTGTATTCACCAGAGTGAAACCTACTTTTTCTGTAAGTTTAGTTGAGATAGGAAGATAGAATTTGGCTCTGCATTCCTCCGCAATAAATTATTTTGCTCTATGGCTCTAGAGGGAAGTCTGGTATGATGAAAAGTGCCTACAGTTGCAATGGTTTTTGGTTTGGTGGTCCACAAGCTATCTTTCTTTTATGACAATTGAAGATAGTAAAGTTCACGTGTTCCAGTGAGAAAATTCCTATGGATAAAGTGGTTAAGGTTCGTGTGGTTTCTCCTAATGATTATAGTGTTCTTGTGGATGTCTCCTAATCATGTTCCTATCTGGACTTTGGTCTGCATTAATAAATTGAGATGGTGTGTGAAGATTGTTCCCAGATAATTTAGCGTGTAACTAGTCTTGGCTAACTTGGTTGATCCCACTTATTGCAGAGACCTCTGGAAGATTGTGGAAGCATGTTGTGGCATGGAAGATTATGTTTAAGTCCTAGCTAAGGCATGGCATGATCCACATTTCATTCCCTTTGCATGATGTTGCAATAGTTCAAAACCTATTTTGTAAATGTTTGTAATACCAACCTTAGAGATTGTTCCAATGGTTGATGATTGTGATGCCGACCTTGATGATTATTCCAAGGTTGATGTAGTGTATAAATACTTGTAGTTGAGTCATGGAAAAGGTGTCCTTGAGTAGAAATGAAAAGATATTAAGAAAGGTCCAAAGGCAAAGTAGAGAAGAGGTAGAGGAAAGAAGAGGAAGAGCAGAGCAGAGGAAGAGCAGAGCAGAGGAATTGTTATTTACAATACAGAAAGGTGTTGATTGTGGTAGTGAGTCTGGAAATAAGCCACCAGTAGGGTTTAATAGCCCTCAGGGTTTAACAGCCCTTATTGTAATCTTGCTAGGTTTAGGGTTGAGGCAGTGAGTCTGCTAGACCTAGTTGTTCTTCATGGTAGTAAGCCAATATGTTTAGGCCTATGGAGTGACCAAGCCTAAACATCATTATTTCAAGATTCCAATATATATTGAGAGTTAATCCTCTCCGTGGTTTTTCCCCACCTTGGGGTTTTCCACATAAATCTGGTGTCTCTTATGTTTGATGTTGTATCTGTGGTTAAGTTTATGATTTCATGCACTCATGGTTAAATCATAATAATAGTGGATAAGTGATGAATTTTTAAATTGTAGAAAGTGTTTAAGGTTTTGTGACAATTGATTCACCCCCCCTCTCAGTTGTACGGTGCATATCAACAAGGCTCACTAAATTTATAGACATGTCACCCAATAATTGTCCTTAAAACATAACGGCTTCTTGAGGACAATTGATTTAAAAGAAGTTTTTAAATTAAACATAATTAAAATAAAGAGCTCACCAAAGCTAATAGTTTTCTTGCAAATATGAAATTACTAAAGCATGAGAAAAGTAATTCAATTGATTTTTGCCACATCAACATCCAATTCGTCTTCCTTATGTGTCACTTCATTTTATTTGGTTTGTCCATCTCCAGCCCCTAAATTTGTTTGTGTCATTTGAGTTGCATGCACCCTTAGCTTTCCCTTGTACACCTAGTACTTGTTGATGATTGGAGACAATGCTATGTTTCTTCAAATTTTGGTCATGCTAACTCAAAGCTTTCTCTTACTTACCATTCTATCAGCATGAGTCACCCTCTGATGCATATCATCTAGCCCACTTTTTAGCATTTTGATATAGGTGAATGTCCTTGCAAGCTTTCCAATTGATTCACCTGTGACAATATCATAACTCACCATTTCTTTAGTCAACATCTTCTAAAAATTATGTTTAATCTCCTTGACCTCCAACAACTTATCTTCATCGTCTCTAATGGCTTGTACTTCCAAAATGGAAAAATTGCCTTTGAGATCTCTCAATTCTAAGTAATAGAGGGCAAGGGCACTTCTCATCTCTTCTTTGACTACTCCCATGACAGATAATTTCCATTCAACATATTCACCCATGCAACAAAATCCATTTCCTTAGGATTATTTAAAAAAAAATTCATGCACCAGAATATTAACATCCATAGTGGCCATATCTTGTACTTCTTTGGAAACTAAGGAAAGTCTATTGTTATTCTTCCTAATATTTTGAAAATCAATTATCATGGCCTCCCTCTTATTGGAAATAGACTCAAATAACTTAACAACCTCCTCTATGTATATAAGACCATCTAAAGTCACTTTCTCTATCCACTATTCTATGGCATTACTCAAATCTTGAGATCATTTAATTTGTTGTAATAAATTGGGGTCAGTTCCATTAACACTCATGTCAGGCAAGGTATCTCCTAACTGTGTTGTAATATTCAAAATAGTTTGAATAAAAAAAGACAAGGAACTTACTTGTGCTTGCAATTTGGCATTTTCCTCTTGTTCCTTTTGACTCTTTTTGACAGATTACTAACTAAATTTTGCATGATAGATGTCCCCTTCAATAGTTGAGGGTCCCATGTCCACTCTACTCAAACAAAAATCTGCTTCAGTTACTTTGTCATCATTTTTGTTTCCCACTGGGTCAGCAATCTCTAAAATATGGTGTCTTGTGGTAGGATTAGCCACTATCCTTGTCATCCTCTTAGCCTATTTAGGCTTAGGTGTTTCTTGTAGGAGCTTGGCTATAGTATCTATGCTAGTGTCCACCATAGTAGTGTACCATTTCTTCTTCTCTAGTGCTTTCCTCAGCTAGATAGGGGAGGAAGAGGAAGCATTAGTATTGCCAACCACACTCATCACACCTTTCAAATGCATAGGTGGAGAATTGTGCTCTGGGGGACTGCTTAGATAGGGTGAATTTGGAGTACTCAGCAAAGATTGAAGCATATTATCTTCTCCCAACTAATTAAAAATTAAAGAATCATTATCACTTACAAAATGGTTCACATGGGGTACATGGTCTACTCGTTGTGGTAAAGTAGCCAATCTGGTATTACTCACCACCAATTGACTATCTTGTTCACATGTTGTCTTCAGCTTGTTGACATCCTCACGCTGCTCACCATCTCCACCCGATTGTGAGCCAACTCTATGAAGAGTTGGGTCTGAACTAGATGACCTCCTAAGGGTGTGAGTGGTTTGAGACTTGTTTTTCTCTCAAGAAGATGAGTCCCTTGCTTGGTCAATAGTTAACCTCATCCAACTTCTTCTCTGCACTTCCCTCTCATTTAAACAATCTTCCCAAAAATCTTCAAGTTGAGGTTTGTACAAGTATGAACCACCACCATGCATGTTTTTCTTCACAATATTTTTGTTGTCAAAAGCTACTCATGCAAATAAACTGTGAAGATTGAATTCTACCAGTAACTTCTCCACACTTTTTACACTATCATTACTCTTATAGGAATAAAAAGAAATAGACACATGGAATGAATATCCCTTCTTTTTCATTGCATGGTATTTTACATTTACCACTGCCATTTGATGACATACCTCCAAAAACACAAGGTAGTCAAATGGATACCTCAGCAATTTCAATGGGGCATTTTCATAACCCCCTATTCTCAGGTATGAGAAGTGGTCAAATTGAATGTAGAAACTTTCAAAATCCATAACTAGAGTGATCACTTCTACCAAAAATCTCTGCTCTAATGAACCTTCAATTCTTTTTGCGAGCAACATGTAAAAGGTATCATTCACTTGAAGAAAATCTTTCATATCGACACTCCTCTGCAACTGTGGAAAGGTTTGATACATAGGTGTGTCCAGGGTGGGAGCTTCTTGAGATCTTAAATTGGGCCAAACAACCTCTTTGGTAGCCAACACATATACCAGCTAAGAACACATATGGAAGCTCACCTTTTACGGGAAATTCATCAATTGTTCATGCATACATTCACTTATTATCTTTGCCCAATCTATATGATGATCTCCGCAAATAAGTAAGATAAATTGACACATCTAGTACTCAAAGGAATCAGAGTCAGAGCTCCTGACCACATAATGTAGCAAAGTGATCATATCAAAAATCTCCTCTTTGAAATGGCTTCTCTTCAAATTAGTGGGAAGTCTCAACTTTCCTTTCTTCTCAGCCTCTAACCAAGTTTTGGCAATGCAGCTCTGGCATCAATCCTTCATCTCATTATAAAACCCCCTATTAGAGACACAAAAACATCAGTATTCTCTTCATAATCATCCAATTTTAGAGCAAGAGAAATGGATTCCAAATAAATTCTAGCTACCACAGAGCCATCTGGAGCTCTTATTTCTCGTGAATCCAGGAAATAATTATTAGCACAAGTGACAATTAAGTCAGGACAATGCATAGTAAGTGGAAAACCCCTAGCTCGGTCCAAGCCAATACTTACAATTTTATTGGCCAAAGAGGTTCTACCTTCAGGTTGCATCCTCCTCTAGAAATCTTCTAGGTCAATGTGACCTAGCTCCATGTCTTTCACACTTGATAAACCATTCTCAACCACAAGAACCATAGTAGCCCCTTGAAATTTGTATTTCATTTTAACTAACTTGAAAATCTAGCCAGCCAAAAACTCAGAAACATTCAAGGACATAGTAGAAGTGCACAATTCATTTATAGGAGAAACACTATACATATTCATGAAAAATATATAGTTCCTCCACCCAATAAATTATTGTGTTTTTACAACAAGAGAGAGAAAAATGGAAGAGGAAAAGCCAACCGAGATAACCTGTTAACCAGAAATTCCATGAACTCTTCATGTATGGTGAACTGGTAGCTCCACTCTGCAATGTATCTCCTTCATGAAATTATGAAAACTTTCTTCACATGGTGGTTAACTTATTCAAGTTTCATATCTCTTTCCATTAATTCACTCATAAATTCCATTTATTGCTGGCAATGTATTGAACTTCAAAATTCATAATATCTCCTTTGGTTTCCCTTCGAAAAGAGTGCCCATGTAATTACACACATTCTAAATTAAATGCAGGATGACAGGCGTCATTTCTCTGTATCACTAGCCATCTCAGAAAAAGGCACCATGGAAGTAGGGATGTGAGGAACTTTTAAACCACAATTTTGAAAGTTTAGAAGTTCAAAGAACTTCTAATTTCCTGACAACAAAGACTTTACTTTTAACAAAGTGACCAAGACTGATAGAGAAAGGACCTTAGGACACTAGGCTTGGTGACTATTCAGGGAGTCAGGCGGTTCATGAACTTTTGAACCCGCTGACTTCGGTTCAAAAACTTAAGGGATTTCCAACAATGCATGAAAATGACTAAGTGACAAACGTGACTTGGGAAAAAAATGTGAATAGTCGCAAACAAAGAATAGAAACTTCCTAAGACATAAATGCTTTAGTAAAATTCAAACATGGGGTAGCACCTAGAAAGAATGATCATCAAAAGTAAAGGCAACACACCTCTTTTTTGTTGGTTCCAATGGTGAAGGTGGAGATTCTACAAATCTCTTCATTACAATAATAGAAGAACTATTGCATTAAACTATGCATGCATCTAGCTAAAATAGAGTTCCAATCCAAACACCCTTAGCAAGCACCATAGCTTCTCTAACAATCTTATGCCCTCCACTCAAGAAAATAACCTACACACCCACATCATTAAGTTTACTTACAAAAAGTAGGTTCTATGCCAAACCAGGGATATGTAGTACACCATTGATCCCCTTCACTTATCTATCAATAAATAAGATTAGGACTCTTCCATAGACAACAATATTTAGATGAGAATCATCTCCAAGGTACACCTTCCCACCATCATATTCTTCATAATTTTTAAACCAACCTTGATATAAGTGTTGGCAAGAGACACTATATGGATTCATGGTTGTTGTCATTGATGGCAACAAAGGTCATCCCACATATCCGCAAGTCATGATATGTCTCTACCGGAAGTCAGATTGAAGATTGTTGTGGTCCGGTGAACAAGAACAGAGCATGTGGCAAGGTCCGACAGATTGGTCCGGATCTCTCAGAGGAAGTGTCTTGGTGCAGTGCGGATCTGGGGAAGTCAAGAGGACTATCTTGAGTGGTATATTCCAAGGATTTAGCCTCCGGAGTTGGACAAGGAAAAAGATATGAATAGTTGAGTACCGGATTCCTGAGAGACAGTGAAAACAGAGGAAGAACTGACTGACAGAGTATCAGACTACTTTCCGGATGTGTTACAGATGATGATAAAGGTTGCGGAGGCATGAATCATGTTTGGCCAACATAATTGATGATATCTACAAGTATATGCTTGATCCGCATTGCTTGATAAGAAAGGATTCAGCCGACAGAACTAAGTTTGTAAGAAACTAGACTGTTCCGGATGCCGACTAGAAAAGTGATGAAATTACTTGTGCGGATATATATAGAGGATGGATTTAGTTGTGAAGTGTGTGTAATGTGTGAAGGGATATGCGAACAAGTCCAGAGCAGAGCAGAAGTAGCAAGAAAGATCCGGTATGTGAAAGGATAGCAGACTAAAGAACAGAGGAAAGATGAAGTGCAGCAGATCAGTGTACTGAACCTAACCGGAACTGAACTCCAGCATATGCAGATGCTTCCAATCAGTTCAAGACTGTGATTCTTATCACTTTGTAAGACAGTGTGTCTTCTTGTAGGCAGTGAGCCTCTTGTGAGCAGTGTGCTCGGGCAGTGAGCCCTAATTGGCAAGTGCCATTTTTGTAATTTCCTATTCTTCTAACAGAGAATAATTCTTGGGTTAATCACCCCGTGGTTTTCTCCCTTAACAGGGTTTCCACGTCAAAAATACTGTGTCATATGTTTCTTATTTCATGGTTAATGTTTTGTGTTTGATTTTATGCTGCTTCAATTAAAAGGAAAGTTCAATAAGGGAAATAATTAGGATAACTGATTCACCCCCCCCCTCTCAGTTATCAACAATAAGGTCATGTGGAAAGAGGCACTAGATTCTATCAACCATACACCTTCTAATGCATGAGTAGCCAAGGCACTGATGAAAGCATTAACATCATCCTGGGAGGATCTCTCAAACTCATCATTAGAGTAAACCTTTTTATTCTTCTTCTTTTCCTCCTTATAGTCTCTTCTAAGGTGTCCAACTTTATTGCAGTTCAAACATTTAGCCTTGAAATTACAAGGAGATTTGGATCTCCCATGGGATTTGGATCTAGACTTATCTTACCTCTTGTCCTTCTTACCTTTGTATTTGAATCTTCTAGAAACTGCTAGGGCCTCCTTAGTTGACACAGAATTCTTCCTTCTTATTTCTTTAGGAAGAAAAGATGCAACCACTTCATCCATCTTAAACTGTTGCATATAGGTTGGCATTGATGTCAACAGTGGTATGAAGTGTTGCAGTGTGGAAGGTTGTAGGTGATCTCAAAGGAAATTGCAGTAGTATGATGAACAATGAAGATAGTAGAATAAGCATTATGAGATGGTCAAGTAGAGTGATGAATATGTGTTGAGATATGTTGGTTAACAGATTTGTCACCTAACTCTATATTTTCACACCCATATAGATGACAAATGTAACAATAGTTGAACCTATTGTAATGGTAATTTACAAAGATTCTCTACTTCTTTTACAAGGCATGGCTACCTTCAATTGATATCCAATGAATGAAAAACTAGTATTGCTTTTAACCAGAAAGAAAAATAAAGGTGGTGCTTTTAACCAAAAAGCAATAAAGATAATATATATCTAAATATTAACTGACTTAACAGAAGTTCAAAGACTTCCACCACATCAACTTTAATGAATCAACAAAGAAATACACCATATATCATACAATCACCACCATGAATGATACATCAAAAGATAGATAATTCTCAGTAATGAGCAAAGAATTAGAGATATCTAACCACTTGAATATAGAAATACCATCAACATCAGTAACAATACATTCAACTTAAGAAGAATGAAAGTTTAAACAACCATAACACAAAGTTTACAATCATCCAAAAATCCACTGTATTGATTTCTATTTCATATATAAAGCAATTGAACAAAAAGCCAAAACTTGATCTATCACCAACACAAAGTTTGCTAAAAGATCCATACATTGACTGGCTGATTAAATTTATAGCCAAGTCCCCAATAATTATCTTTAAAAACCTAATAGCTTCTTGAAGATAGCTGATTAAAAGAAGTTTAAACATTAAATAATATTTTAAAAATAAGGGCCCTCCATAGCCAATGGTTTTTGAGCAAGTATGAAATAAACTAAAGCATAAGAAAAGAGAATTAATTAATGATTGCCATGTCCTCTTCTTTAGCATCGTCTTCCTATGTCGTTTTCTTCTCCTTTGCCTATTCACCTTCATTGCATGTGTCACCTTGCATCATTTGAGTTGCCTGTGCCATTAGCTTCACCTTGTAAGACCTATACTTATTAATGATCAATGACAAGGCCAAACCAATGGGCCTGCCAACCATGTCGATTCGGATCTTCTTCTTACTCACTGCCCTGTCAACTTGAATCATATTTTTGTGCATGTCATCCAATCCATTTTTAAACATCTTGACATAGTTGGATACCCTTGCAACCTTCCCAATTGACTCTGTTGTGATCACATCATAACTCACCATTTCTTCTATCACCATCTTCTTGAAATTTTGCTTAATCTCTTTGACATTGAGTAGCTTATCATCATCGTCACCGACAACTGCTATCTCTAAGATGGTGAAATCACCCTTGATGTCATTTAATTCTCTATAATAAATAGAAAGAGCACTTCTCATTTCATCTTCCAGTGCCCCCACAATAGATAATTTCCACTCAATTACATCAACCCAAGCTATAGAATTCATTCCTTAGGATCACCCAATGCTTCCTTATCCACCAAAGTATTGACATCCATCTCAGCCATATCTTGTATTTCTTTTGAGACTAAGGATAAGCTATTGTGGTCACTTTTGATTGTGCATGCAGCTTAATGTTCTCTTCTTGTTCCTTCTTGGGTCTTTTTGACAAATTGCTGACTAAATATTTGACATGATGGATATCCCCCTCCATGGTCGAGGGTCCCATGTCTATCCTACTCATATTGAAGTCTTCCCCATTCACTTCATTTTCATTCTTATTTCCCATTAGATCTAGAATTTCCAAGAACTAGTTTCCTGTGACAGAGTTAGTTACCATCCTTGACATTCTTCTGGCACATTTAGGCTTAAGAGTCTCCTATAGTAACTTAGCCATAGTATCTATACTGGTATCTACCATTGGTGTATACCTTTTCTTCTTTTCTATGGCTTTTCTTAGCTAGGCAGGAGATGAGGAAGGGATGTTAGCAGTGTCAATCACACTCACTACATCATCCATATGCACAGGCTAAGGATTGTGCTCTGGAGACTCACTTAAATTGGGTAATTTGGGGTACTTAACAAAGATTACAGCACATTATCCTCTCCTAACTAAGTGAAAATCAAGGAATCACTATCACTTACAAGATTATTAATAAGGGGCACATGGTCTTCTTTTGATGGAGAAGCAGCCAATCTGGTGTTACTCTTCACTGGTTGATCATCTTGCTCACATGTTGTTTCCAGCTTACTGCTTTTCTTAGAGGGCCATTCACCATCTCCATTCGATTGTGAGCCAACTCTCTGAAGAGTTGGATTCAAACTAGATGATCTCCTCTGAGAGTGAGTGCTTTGAGCTCTGTTTTGACCCTGAGTAGATGAGTCCTTAGGTGTAGCTGAACCAGCTTGTTCTTTAATCTTCCCCTTCAACCACTTCTCTATTCTTCTTAGCACATGAAAAGAGTGGAATTTAACATTAGTGATATCCTTTGCTAACCACTTCACAGGAGGTAAGGGTTGCAATGAAACATCACGATAACCTTCATCTAGAATATTAGAGTTATCATCAACCATGTAAGGAACTCGCATAGGCAGTTTAAAAGCACAGACCTAATCAATGGTTAATCTCATCCAATTCCTCCTTTGTACTTCCCTTTCATTCAAACAATCCTCCTAGAAATCTTCAAGCTGGGGCTTTTGTTGATAAGAACCTCCTCCGTGCATATTTATTTTCACAAAATTTTTACTATCAAAGGCTACTCAAGTTGACAAACTATGGAGGTTGAATTCAAAAAGCAATTTATCTACACTCCTTGCACTATCATTACTTTTACAAGAATACAAGGAAAGTGTCATAGGAAAAGAATAGCCTTTCTTTTTCATTGTGTGGTACTTTGTATTCACAGTCACCATTTGACAACACACCTCCAAGAATATGAGGTAGTCTGACAGGTACCGTGGCAATTTCAATGGGGCATTTTCATAACCCCTAATTCTCAAATAAGATAAGCAATCAAACTAAACATAGAAGCTTCCAAAGTTCATGACCAAGGTAGCAACCTCCATAGAAAACCTTGGCTCCAATGAACCCTCAATTCTTTTTGTAAGATTCATAGAAAAGGCATCATTAACACACCGAAAATCTTTCATACCTTCATTCCTCTACAATTGTGGGAAAGTGTGATACATAGGTGTGCTGATGGTAGGAACTCCTTGAGTCCTTAAACCAGGCCAGATAGCCTCTCTATGAGCTAACACATATATCAGCTAGGAACACATGTAAAACTTTACATTCTGTGAGAAATTCACTAGTTGTTCCTGTATACTTTCACCGATTATCCTTGCCTAATCAATGTGATGATCTCTACAGATAAGCAAGATAAATCTACACATCTAGTAATCGAAAGTATCATCTACTTAGAGCTCCCAATTACAAGGTTTAGCAGAGTAATCATATCTGAAATTTCTTCCTTGAAATGACTCCTCTTTCAATTAGCAGGGAGTCTCGACTTTCCCTTTTTCCCAACCTCCAGCTAGGTTCTAGCAATGCAATTCTGGCACCAGTCTCTTCTTTCATTGTAATACCCTCAGGCCGAAGACACAAAAACATCAATGTCTTCCTCATACTCATCCAAATTCAAGGCCAGGGCAACTGACTGCGAGTCAATTTTGGCAACAACCGAGCCATCTAAGGCTCTTATCTCCTGAGATTCTGGGAAGTAATTGTTAGCGCAAGCAACCACTAAATATGGACAATGCACTGCAAGTGGAAAGCCCCCAACTCTATCTAAACTACTACTCACAATTTTGTTAGCCAGGGTGGTTTGACCTTTGGGTTGCATCCTCTTCCAGAAATCTTTGAGGTCGATGTTGGTATGTGGCGACTGATCATGCAAATGTTGTACACTCATAACATATCCTTGCCAGGGTTCAGGGCTAGGTCCAGCCCCAAACAGGGATTTGGGGGCGATAGCCCCCGATAGAGGGGGTTCAAGGGTGGCAGCCCCCAAAAAAAATCCCCTTTTTTGCATGTTCAAGGTCGGTAGTTAATTTTTGTTAACTGATAAAGGAAAAATGACTTTGTAAAACACTAATTCTAGAATCTTCCAAAAAGATTGTTATAAGTGGCTGGGATGTATGTTGTGGTATAGGATTCATGAGATTGTAATATGTTTTACACTGGATAATAAAATCATTGGATGGCTGAGTTTCTGTGGATGTAGCCCATTTTGGGTGAACCATGTTAAAATTATGTGTTGATCTCTTTTGTGTTATTCTTCATTGTTATATTTGGGTTATTTAATCTGCACATAATTGTTAATGTTTATTGCTTCGCTCTACCTAAACCCTAACAGTCGATATGACCTAGCTCTGTATCTCTCACACTAGACAACCCATTTTCCACAACAAGAACCATAGGGGCTCCTTGAAATTTGAATTTCATTTTCACAAACCTGAGGAACCAATCTGCTAGAAACTTTGAAGCATTCATAGACACAGCAGAGAAATACAATGCACTCACAAGGGAATTGCTATACAGATACATGAAAATAGAAAATGTCCACCACCCAAGATAAATGTTTTGGTTTTTATAGCAGGAGAAGGAAAAGAAATGAGATAGAGGGACAATCATGCTAACCTGTAAGTTTAGAATTCTGTAGATTTCTCACACATAGTGGATTAGTTGTTCCTAGCTCTACAATGCATTCCCTTAGTGAAATGATGAAAACTTCAAGTGAGATGGCTAATTCATTCAAATTTCACATCACTTCTCATAAATCATCCACAAATATCATTAAATTCTAGTGGCATATCAATCTTTGAAAATCATAAAAATCCCCTTTAGTTTTCCCTTCAAGAAATGTGCCAATTCATTTGCATGCATTTCAAATTAAATGTGAGGTGACAAGTGTCTTTTCATTGTACTACATGCCAGCTCAAAAAAAGGTGCCACAAGAATAGAAGATATTCAAAGTTGGCAAGTCAGGAATTTTTGGAATTCTTGAACCACAATTTTGAGAGTTCAGAAGTTCAAAGAACTTTCAACCTCCCAACAACAAAGACTTTACTCAAGATGAGTGACCAAGACTAGTGCAAGAAGTAACTTTAGATGTTAGACTCAAAGGCTAGTTGGGAAGTCAAGCAGTTCATGAACTCTTGGACCCGCCGGCATTGGTTCAAAAACATAAGGAATTTCCAACAATGCAATAAAATGATTAAGTAAAACCTGACTTGGAGAAAGGAAAAGAAAGTGGTAAATAAAGAATGGAAAATTTCTAAGGCATGGATACTTTAGTAAAATTTCAAACATGAGACAACAACATACTCAAAGGAGCAAATAGATAAAGTTGATTAGAGAGTTGTGAAGTCAAAGAGATGGATCAATATCATCTGTACACAGTCATACCTTATCTTCTAAAGTTCATGTGTAAGTTCATATCTTAGTTATGTTGTGAAAATAATTGTGTTTGAATTGTTTGAATAGTAGAGTTGGATTTCAATTGCATAATGATGATATGAACTCATAATGGTTGCCATCGGATAAATAAAGTTGTGAAAGCTTGAAGGAAATTTGCCTCAGTAAAGTTCTAGTTAGTAAAGGGGTCACAAGCTTAGATAAATGTACCACATATCTCCACTATTGAAGATTTAGCCATGCAGATTGGAAGATAAGTAGAAAGAGGTGCAAAGATTGTATATTCCAAGTTTCAAAGCATGAAAGTCACCACAAAATATTTTTGAATTAGAAGAGTGAAGGAAGCTGTGAAATAGACTAAGTACAGTCATGGGGAGACAGGAGAATGCTTTGCATTTCCTTGTAGATGAAGATATAATGATGCAGTTTGGAGAATAGGTAGTTATGCATCTCAAGTATGCATGGTTCAAATCTAAAGTGATAATATGTACCACACATGGTTCTCTGGAGTCATATGTGTGAAGATGTGTCTTGGTCAAAGAAAGTAATCAGAAGGAGATAGTTGAAGACATCGTAGTTCACCTTACTTTTTTAGTCAGCCTTGTTGATTGAATGATGAACTCTTTTTGCTAGATAGTATGCTATGTTCAAGTTTTAAATGATTAAGTTTACCGCAAGAATTGTTTCCATTGCTTTATTCAAATATTGTGTAAGCAGAAGTTGTTAAGGACATTGGCATCAGATATCAAGTGATTGTGCCAACATGAAATATCCTAAGATGATAAGAGAAGTATACATGAATGTTTTGCAAGTCACAAAATATTCAGTAAATGGTCCACATGATGTAATTATATCTCCTTTGATATCACCTTTTGTTTGGAGTCAAATACAAGAAAGGATAAGTGTTGAGGAGCTAACTTGGTGTATAATGAAGGTGTTTCCATGTGTATGGAGTGTGCACCAACCTAGAAGAGTGTTCTAAGGTAAAGTAGGACCTAATTATGTTTTTCTCTTCAATTGCATTGGATTTCTACTTACCACATATGTTTGGGAGATGATTGTTGTGGCCACTACACGTTCCATGTCATATGTTTCATCTTGGCCAACCAAGGAGAAAGTTTTTGGAGCTTGCAGAGGATATAAATGAAAGATCAAAGGTGTTAAGTGAGGTCTGGTGTGTGTTATGTGAAACCATTTTGAGATTGTGCAAGTATACTTACTACAGAAGAAGATGTCATGATGAAATATGGAAAGGATCAATTTATGTAATATGATGTTGTTGCAGAGGCAGATGTTGGTGAAGTGATGATGGAGAAGAGTTTTATGAAGTTGTTTTGTTGTGGCAGAGGTTGAAATTTTGAAGAAGTGAGAGTGTTGTACAGAGGCTGAAGTGACTAGCAGTTAGTATTGTGAGAACATTTGAATCATATAAGTTTGTTGTGAAAAGATTGTTTGTGTTGTAATTGTTCATGGATTTGCAGCTTCCTTTGGGTTGTAGCCCATAAATAATATTGTAATCTTGTTTTATTTGTGAGGCTAGATATTAGCAGTAGATCCAAGCAGATTACCCACCGTGGTTTTTCCCTTCTAGGGTTTTCCACATAAATCTAGTGTTATGAATGTGTGCTTATGTGCTCTTGTGCTTTTCATATTTTAAAATGCTTTTGTTAGTTTGAATGTTTTTGGAAGAAAAGAATTTGAATAAGTACTAATTCACCCCCTCTTAGTACTTCTGTGTGTTCAACAATTGGTATGAGCCAAGTTCCTTGTATGCAACCTAACAGTTGAGGTAGATCTTGGAGTGGAACACATGGGAACTGAAATATTGTTTAATGGAAAGTGATGGGTCTAGTTATTAGCTAGTTTTCTTATGATTTTATGCAATTTCCAAAGACATTCTCAGACATTATCTTACACATATTTCTACATTATGTTATCTCTTATGTTCATTATGCATACGTAAACCTGATTATTAAGTATATAGAAATATGGTTTTAATATGATGGATATTGCAAGATTATGTGTGGGAATGTATGGATTGTAAAGTGTAGACAAAGGAAAGCCAAAGGAAAGCCAATTGCAAGTGCCAAAGGGTGGCTAGTATTACAGAAGACAAATCAGAGAAACCACATTTTCAACCATTTGAAAGTGAAGATGGGTAGTTGTCTATGTTGCACAAAGAAAGACATGGCAACCAAGACAAGGTATGCCACAATACCCTTTAAGTTTTAATGTATCATTTCCAATTGGTAACCATAGCTTCTCTGGTTGGAACCCCCAGCCTTGGCCAAACAACCAAAACTAATGGCAAAACCCTCAACAATGGCAAAACCCTTAGCAAAACTAGAATCAGCAGCAACCACATGTATGGCCACAACAAAATTTCCAAGGACCCAATTACAATCCTCAATGGCCAGTGCAACAAAACCAATGGCGACCACAATGGAAAAAGGGATAGCAATGGCAAAACCAAAATATGAATTACTCACAACCTTTGTTGTCTTCTCAGCCACAATGGTATGCTATTATGCCTAATCCATCAAACCCAACATCTTAGCCATCAAGAGCACCACAACTGCTTGCCCAACCTACACCTAACCCCAATAACAAGCTTGTCCAATAGGCATACACTAACAAGGCTATTCAATACCTGACTTATGGAGTAGAGGTGAGTGATGTCCACCTTAGGTTAGGGAAAACATTAGTTGGGCCTTCATCCCCCCAAATCACTGAGATGGTAGATGAGGAACCCATAGCTAAAGCTTTAGACAATTCACCTCCAAAGCCTAAGTTAAATTAGGTAAATCAAACTATCTCAAGTCGCCTCCTTTCCCTGAGCATTTAGCTATTACAAAACATCATACCCAAGCTGAGACAAATCTATTAGGACAACTCAAGAATGTCAATATCAATATCCCCCTTGTTCAAGCTATCAAGGAGATCCCAATTTATACCAAAACAATAAGAGACATTTGCCTTAAAAAGCCAAGGATAAAAAGGAAGGATCCTCAGACAGTCCATGTCTTAGGGACCTTGCTTATATCATGCTAGGGAATATAATTGTCCCTAAATACATAGACCCTAGAAGTCTAGTAGTGGATGTTAAGATAAATGGGACCCTTATCAAAAATACCTTGATTGACTTAGGGGCAGCCATTAATGTATGACTAAGGAAATAATGCAATTACTTCAGCTACCTAACCTCAAGCCTATGCCAACTATTTCATAGTTGGCAGATAGGTCCATAGTAAAACCTGAAGGAATCATTAGGAAATAGTCATAGCATTAGACTCATGGGAGTATCATGTAGATTTTATAGTCTTGCAACCAAAGGTTAACCTTGTAGGATATCCACTTATCTTAGGTAGACCATGGTTAATAACAATTGATACATTCATAGGTTGTAGGTCTAGGAACATGATAATATCAAATGGAACCATAACCAAGAAGTTGGTCCTCTATCCACTAGCCCAACCTCATGAAAATCTAGAGCAAGTTATATGGCCTACCTTAGAAGAAGAGGACAACTATTCCCTGCAAATTCTCATGACCATTGAACACAGCCCCCTATTAGCAAACCAAGATAAGGATCATTTAATTGACCACATTATACAAAACAACTATGGTAGAGACCCGCAATAACAAGACTATTTAGCATGTCTGCAAGATCCACTGTAGAACATTATACCTGCAAATTCCTTAGAAGAAATATCCCAACTTTTTCACTCTTTACTGCCATAAGAGTGTGTTCCCAACATTAGTGGATATGATCTTTCATCTGAGCAATCAGCTTCCAAAACATTGGAAATCATGCTAGGTAAAATGTTGAATGTTAACAATGCCCTAACTGAAGAACAACAAAATTCCCTGACCATAGTGCTACAGGCACATTCATCAACCTTTGCATGGGACTACAATGGCATTAATGGAATTGATCCAGACTTGTCCATGCATAAGATCTACATAAATGATTGTTTCAATCCAATTAGATAGCCTCAAAGGAGAATGAACCCTACCTTATGAGAAATAGTTAAAATTGAACTACAAAAGTTCCTTGATGTAGGCTTCATTTACCCTATTTCTAACATCCAATGGGTGTCACCTTTAGTCATTGTTCCTAAGAAAGGAGGCAAATGGAGGGTATGTGTGGACTATAGGGTTCTAAACACAGCCACTAGAAAGGACCACTTTCCACTGCCTTTCATTGACCAAGTACTTGATTCCCTAGCAAGTAAGAAGTACTTCTCCTTCTTAGATGGATTTAGTGGCTATAACCAAATAAAGATAGCTCTAGAAGATCAGGATAAGACTACATTTACATGCCCTTGGGGTACTTATGCTTATTCTATTCTTCTCTTTGGATTATGTAATGCCCCAGCCACTTTCCAAAGGGTAGTGCTAAGTATCTTCTCATATTATGCTCATGATTCCATTGAGATTTATATGGATGACTTCACCACCTATGGAGAAACATATGAAACAACACTCAACAATCTATGATTGAGTCATGAGAAATATTTCATGATGATGACTCAAGGGGTTGTTCTAGGACATTTTATATCAAGTGGATCCCCATAAAATTGAGATCATTTCTACACTTCCTATGACACAAAAACAAAAAGATGTTAGGAGCTTTCTAGGCCATGCAAGCTATTATAGAAGATTCATTCATGACTTTAGCAAAATTGTAGCACCCTTGTTTACTCTGCTCATAAAGATATAGAATTTGACTGGACCATAGATTGTCAGCACTCTTTTGAGACACTTAAGACAACTTTGACTCAAGCACCTATCTTGAGAGGACCAAACTGGACATTGCCTTTCCACATACACATTGATTCTTTTTATTTTTCTATAGGAGTTGTATTGGGCCAAAATGAAGGTAATAAGGAGTATGCCATCTACTATATCAAAAAGAACTTACAAGGAGCAAAACTTAATTATACTGTCACATAGAAAGAGATGTTAGTAGTTCTCTATGCCATTAGCAAGTTTAGGCATTATATCACTGGTTATCTGGTCTTTATCCACACAGATCATACTACAATCAGGTACTTAATGAACATACCTATGGTTGGAGGTAGACTAGTCAGATGGTTGCTCTTACTACAAGAGTTTGATATAACAATAGTGGATAAACTAGGGAAAGATAATGTGGTGGTAGATTTTTTGTCTAGATTACCTACACAATTAAAAGGTGTTGTAGATGACTCTTTTATAGATGAGCATTTGTTTGCTCTTAATATACACACACCATGGTTTGCTAACATTGCAAACTATTTAGTGGCAGGGTAAATACCATCACATTTCTCTCCTAAGGAAAAGAGGTAGCCAGTGCATAAAAGCTTTCCATACTCCTGGATTGCTGGTTATTTATTCTATACTACTCCAGATCATGAGGTCTTTGACATCCTAAAATCTTTCCATGATGAGCCCTGTGGGGGTCACTTGTAGCTAAAAGGACAACATTTAAGGTCTTAACAACAGGCTACTATTGTCCAACTCTCCATAAGGATTCAATAAAGTATACAAGGAGTTGTGATAGATGTTAGAGAATGGGCAGACAAACAAAGACAGATGAGATGCCTTTGCAGCCACAAATTGCACTAGCACCATTTGACAAATGAGGGCTAGACTTCATTGGCCCAATTTCACCAGCATCCAATAACAAGGAATATATTTTGGTTTGCCAAGATTATCTGACAAAGTGGTTTGAAGTCAACGCATTGCAATTTGCAAGAGATGGGAATTTAGCCAAGTTCTTGTATGAAGATGTATTTACCAAGTATGGAGCCCCAAGATAAATTGTCATTGATCAAGGTCCCCAGTTCACTTCTAAACTCATTTATGCATTGGTTAAAGAATATGAAATCAAACATAGAAAGTCAACACCTTATCACCCCTAAGCCGATGGCAGGTGGAGGTTACAAATAGGGAGATTGAAAACATGCTGACCAAAATAGTACAAATTCACAGGAAAGACTGGGCAGCCAGATTGCTAGAAGTAGTGTGGGCATACAGGACAACATGGAAAACAACTACAAGATTTACACCTTATGAATTAGTGTATGGAAAAATAGCAGTCCTGCCAATTGAATTTGAATATAAAACACTCAAGAAGATGCAAAACTAGAAATGGACTTGACAGAAGCATAGAAGAAGAGGCTACATATTCTAAATGGGCTAGATGAAATTAGAATGGAGGCTATCCATCACACAGAGATAGTTCAAAAATAGAGGACTAAATGGCATGACCAATTTATCAAGACCAAAGAATTTCATGTGGCTGAATGGGCTTTATTGTATGATTCCAAATACAAGGATTATAAGGGCAATCTACAGTCTAGATGGTTAGGCCCCTATGAGATACAACAGGTATTTTGCAATGGATTAGTCAAACTATAGACCATAGATGAAGTAAGGTTTTCACTATTGGTTAATGGCCACAGATTAAAGCTCTACACAAAGCTAGTAACATGAGATGCTTTTCTAAAGCAATGCTTTGTTCCCATCCTTGATTCATATATTACCATATTATCACCAGACAATAACCTAGCAGTAGATACTACCGGTTCTCACAGTGACTTAGTGGATGAACTACATAGCTCACCTCCTGAGGTCACTCAGGTATAATTCCTTAACTTTCTTCATGTGCACACATAGCGCCAGTGCCACAATCTTCATGGAGCCAGTTTCACTATGCCATAGGGACCTATAGCAAGCAAAGTTAAAGCTACCATAGTTCACTTCGGCACCTATTGATAAAGGTACATGCAGTAGCTATCTACCAGAACATTCAAATTTCACACCGAGTTTATTGCACTTCTTCGGCATTTATTACACTTTGCCAGCGCATGCATCTACCATCCATCCAATTACTTCATGTGAGCTTCTTCAACTCATTCCCACGTGCCAACATGTCATTCATTCCACCTACTGCCATAATAATGATTTCACATCCAATCAATTTCATGTTGTGGACACATTTCACAAAGCTACACTTGCGCAGAGTTCCATTCACTTCACCTCAATAGGTACATATAATAAACTTCCATTATTAACACAAAATTTCACTACATTCTATATGTGATCACATTTAATTTAGCATACTTCTCATTATTAAGCTTATTTCCATATTCTTGGAATCATTACCCTCTGTCTTGTACATGTACTGAAGTGAGGATACTTCCAAATTTTAGTTGGGGGAGGGATAGCATATGTTTAAAACAAAAATTTTGTTTGTCACCAAATGCAGATAGATACAACCTTTTTCCTTTGGCCTTCTTGCATCCATGACCTTTTGTCTTGTCAACTTCCTAATATCCCAATTCAGTTCAAGTTTAGTGTATACAAGTATAACGGGAGGTTGAGCAGAGGGTTGTGAAAAGGTTGAATTTGAGTTACATTGACAGAATGGGAGGTGATTTTATTAGAAGTGAACCAATAGTTCATCAGATAATATTGGAAGACTACTTAGCCTTGCCAATTTTTACTAGAGCAGGATGGCTCAATTATTTTTTGAAGCTCATGGAATATAATGAAGTAATGACAAGGCAATTTATATCTACACTACAACATGATGAAGCCACTATCAAGGGTTTGAAAGTGGATGCTTTAGAAGCTGCAATTGTAGAAGTGTCTGGTTTATCCAGGGATGGAGAAGAATTCCCTATCAAGGCAGATGCAATAGCTACAAGAGATTAATTCAACGAGGCAGGGGAGCACCTAGACTCAACATCAAAGGGGACTAAGACATTATCACTCCTACGAGTATGGTCTTCTTGTGTTGTTCATATTATTAAGTACATTACTTGTGATGGTAGACTGTCTCTTTTATATACTATACATCTTAAGTTGTTGAGTCAGCTTCACCATAACGTAATAGTCAATGTACCCAAATTCCTATATAATCTATTAAAATGAATGGGATATGAATACCAGCGAAAGTCAAATAAGTCAGCCTTGTCACATGATTGTTTGATTACCTTATTAGTGAAAAGGAGCCTTAGGGTTCAATACCCATAGGTGCCCTGGGAAAGATTTTTGAAATGTAGAATCATTAATGATATTCTAAATGAGCTAGTAGTACCAGGGAACATAGAGACACCTGCTACATCTTTAAGGGAAACTCCTCCTGTTAACCCTACTGCTTCACCTACTCACAGTAAGGGAGAAATAGGGGAGCAAGATGTGCCAAATTCACCACATGTAGCATTTGATCAACCTTTAGTAGAGGAGGTATATCAAACTCTATCTTCTAGTAAAACACCCAACACTAGAACACTAAAAACTAGAAAGAAGAAAGGTGGTTCTTCTTCTATGCCCTCAAAAAGGCCAAAGAAGAAACCCACACCACTAAGGCATTCACACCACCTAAAGAGGAAAGGTGTTATGAGGGGTAGTCTGGAAAACAAAGAGAAGAGAAAGAAGATGTTGTAACAATGGAAATTGACCATGAACAAGAGGCCAATGTGACTGAAAATGTGCAAGTTCCAATAAAAAGGAAATGGTATATATCTACTACCTTTGAATCAGAGCCAGAGGATATTTTTGTTGCAAAGAAAACTAGAAAGAAACCCCCAAATAACCCTAACAATGAGGGTTATGAGTATACAGGAGGTGGTGATGAACAGTCTTTAAGGGATGAGGAATTATTGCTTCAAGAAAGAAATATTAGAAGAGAATTGCAGGAAGCCTTTGAGAGAATTAAGTAGCTGGAAGAACTAGTCAAAACTTATGAGAAAAGGGACAAGGAAAGAGAAGGTAAAATTCAAGAGTTGGAGGAAAAAGTCAATACTCATGGACAGGGAACAAAATTAGATATACTTGCAGAACTAGCAATAGTTGTAGTAGGCAATAAGGAATTGGTAGCTAAGGAAAAGAGACCCCCTGTTGCAAAAACCCCAACTTGCCAGACAATTATGTCCCTAGGTTATCAGTTGTGGAAAATTATTGAAAACTCTTCTAAACAAAGAGAGGAATGGAAGAAAGAGAAAGAAGAAATGATTGCAGAGCATACCCAGGCATTAGAGAGGAAAGATATTGAATTAAGAAGAGTAGTTGTCATAATGGAAGAGGTAGTAGATAAAGCTGCACAAATTGTTAAATATAGACCTCCAGCCAAAACATATGCTTTGTTTCTACAGGAAAAATTTTTAAGTTTTCAATTTAGTAAGTTGATTAGTAACAAACTAGTTGCCATGAGTGGAAAAATGACCTTTCTAAAAGCTTTTGCTACTATCACACTAGAAGAGCAAGACCAGTTATGTGAATACTACCTGCATAACTATGTTGTACCTGACAATACAGAGTGGAACCCGTTAGGTTTTGTGGGGGATTTACAATTGAGGGCACTTGCATCCTATTTCAAAATGAGAAGTTGAGGGGTGAAATCATGCAAGCATATATAGAGAGAGAAAAATCAATTGCTCTCCCAATAAGGAGAGAATCTAAAACTCATGACTTAATCTTTGGAGAATAGAAACAACTTCTGGAACATAAGGGCGCAGGCAGGGTAATCATGAATTTGAGACTACAGGACTAAGACAGGATGCAGCATTTAATTGTTGGACTCATCCACAATTATTATTAGTTTGTGCAAGACAGATGGAACAGTCTAACCCCTGAGGAGAAAAGAAAATAACCCCAATCTGTTCATAATTTTATGGTCATATTTGAAAGAATATGGAAATATATAGATATTTCTAGAGGACAAGGACTTGAATGGATACCACTTACCTTCCAACCGCTAATGCTTCTATACCCGATGCCACATTGGACAGGGAAGAAGAATGTGGAATGTGAGAAGGCAAAGGTTACCAAGATAAATAGATTGGCATATCATAATGGCTTTTATTTGGAATAGGTTGAAGGAATAGATGTTATTACAGACCTTAGGGAAATTACTTTGCAGTACAACCTCCAGTCCTAGTTGATTTTCTCGAGGACAAGCAAATGGGTAGTTGGAGAGAAATGATGGTCTAGTTATCAGCCAGTTTTCTTGTGGTTTCATGCAAGTTCCAAAGACATTCTCAGACATTATCTTACACATATTTCTACATTATGTTATCTCTTATGTTCATTATGTAGACCTAAACCTAATTATTAAGTATATGGAAATATGGTTTTAATATGATAGATATTGCATGATTATGTGTGGGAATGTATGGATTGTAAAGGATATCTATGCTTGATTATGGTTGTTAGTATTGTGTGCATGTTTTGTGAACTAACTCTTGTAGTTGGAGAAGATGGACTGTAGCCCGTAGAAGCTATAAGGTGTAGCTTGTAGCTAAAGACTTCCCAGCTAGCAAAATAGGGGAAGTTCCAAGATAAATTGAATGCAACAACTATAGCATGGAGATGTCATTCCCACATTTCCCATGCAGTCACTACACGCATCACATGTGTCATGTCCACATTTGTCATGTGGTCATGACATGAAATATCAAAAAAAATTCCCACGCTTCCCTAGAAACCCCCTCGCACACGTAAGCGTGCTCAGTGGCGTACACTTAAGGCATAAACAATACAGTTGTCAACAGGGTATTATACACACGTGTGCACTCCCAACGTAAGAAAGCCAACAAGGGGGTCATCATGACATGGTTAACGTCGCTACAAGGGTTAAACTTACCAAACTACTAAACCCTAGATTCTGGGAAAATCCGGCAGCATAATGCCTCACGGGTGTGAGTGGGATTTATTACACTAACACTAATCTTGAAATGAGGTTTCCTGATAGGGTTAACAAATTTCTTACAACTCCCTAATTACAATGAATTTACAGTTGATCTCTTTAATGGAACATTTTTCAACAAATCCCGATCATCTATTCTCTTTCACATTTTCTAAAATTTAATATTAATTTCTCCTCCTGATTTTTAGCATTTTCAATCAAGCCTGTTCTTTTGTTCTCCTTTCCATTTCTCTGAAATTTAATTTTGATTGTATTTCTTTATGTTTATCCTTCTTTTCTTCACATTTTCTATCAATTAGAGTTATCACTGCATCCTTTACATTATTCCTAATTTCTTGGTAAACCAGATCACTTAAATAGGTCTTACCATCTTCGCTAGAAGAAGTCCCCTAGGTTTCCGCTCTGGTTTAATTTCAACGTTTGAATTAATTTTGATAATTAATTGGTCCCTAATCAGGATTAACAAAGAGTCAATCTTACTTAGTTCTCTTAGCCTATTTCGGAAATACCATGCATTTTCTCCTCTTTGTTTTCACTCTTATCTTTCTTCTCTTTGTCTCTCTTTTTCTCAATTGGACGTTTTCTCAATCTACAGGTCGAGTTTACAATGGCCATATATGAAATGCATATGATGGCTTAATCGTATTTATAAAGATACGCACATCTATATAAATGCAAATAAGCATATATATTTACGTAAATAGTTATATATATATGCTTATTTGCATTTATATTTCTAAGTCTTCTTTTGTTACAAAAAAAAAAAATTCTTTTCATTTTCTTGGTATTTTAATTGTGAAAATTGTTTAAACCCGAAACTGTTTTTTTTTTCTATAATTAAAATTAATATATATATTTATTATTGTCAAAATAGAAACCCTATATTTTTTTTTACAAAACTCCTTTTTACAAAATTATCAATAAATAATATATATATATTATTATTTTAATGAAGTTACAAAATTATTAGCAAACAATTAATATATATATATATATTAATATATATATTATATATAACATTGAATATTGTTATATTTCCAAGTATTACTTCCTTTTGGATTTCATTGGAGAAACCCTAACCTAAATCTTTCCTATGTTTTGTATTGGCTATGGCAGGGTTGAATGAATGGCAGTGGTGGCACTCGGGGCAGAGGCCACAATGGTGGTGGCATTAGGTGATGGGGCTGCAAATAGTGGAGGGGCGTAGAGGTGGAGATCGGGTGGTGGAAGGGAGGCCGCAGAGGGCACGATGGAGGAAAACAGTAGAGGGCAGTGTCGATGGTGGCTGCAGGAAGCGGCAAAGGCGGGTTGTGGGATTCACGGGTGGCAGAGGACAGAGGGCAATCTGCACGGGGGAAGTTGCGAGGTTAAATGGAGAGCGGGGATTGTGGGGAGGGGGTAGAGCCCCCACCCACATCCCTACTTAGTGGGGTGTGGGTGGGGGCTCCGCCCCCTCCCCACACCCTTTGTATAACAACAATGGGGGTTCAATTCCCCCACCGATCCTTGTAACAAAAATTCTTTTTTTTACTATGTTTTCAAACACATGAAAACTGCGAATAATAAATTTGTTTTCCTATTGTATTTTTTATTTATAAAAATATAAAATTATATATATATATATATATATATATATTTATTTATTTATTTATTTATTTATTTATTTATTATATACACAGAAATTCACAGTTAACCCAAATCACAGTTTCATTAATTAATCACTTAACTGTAAAATATATATATATAATTATTAAATAATTACTATCAATAAATTTGTAGGGCAGAATATTGAATTAATTTACATTGAATTTTCATACAAATTTATTTTCAAATGCAACTCAAAAATAAAAATTATAAGTAAAAAGTATTATACAAGAATAATTAAACCTAATTTTCTCTTAATTAAAATTCAATTTCAAGTCAATGAATTCAATTTAAATATAGTAAGCATTAAATTAATTACAATTAAATTCAAATGCATAACTATAACCCCATTTCATTTCTTACATAGTAACAAAATTTCAACTTCATATATATCAAATTGATGTTTCCATAAGTCTTTAATGAAATAAATTTTAACAACTTTGTTTACCACCACAACTAACTCACAACTTTGCTACTAGAAGTATGAAGAAATAAACAATTTTAATATCCTTTTAAAAACAAATTTCTTTCCTTGATCATTTCATAAATGGTAAAACTTAATAAACACTACAATTTTAAAACTATCAATACATTGGAGAGAATTTTCTCACAACTCAAGAAGACCAAAATTTACAACAAGAGAGAGAGAAGTTCTCCTCTTAAAATCAACAAGGATGAATCTATTAAAAGACCAAGCTCTCTCAAGAGCCTTCAGAGTAAAGGAAAATAAAATATTTTCCAAGGCAAGTAAATTCTTCAATCTTCACTCTAAGCTCCTTGAAAACCTGCATAACACACAAGGGAAAGAAACACCACACATCTTGCTCTCCTCCCTACCATAGACCTGCAAGAGGGTCACCCTCGAGCTAGGGAGATCATCCACACACCTAGGGTATTCCAAATCCACTACACAACAAGGCAAAACAACATCCCAAAACACAAAATACACCCATGGATATTTACACAAACACAAACTCAACCAAAGTGAGTTTCAAAAGGGGTAGGAGAGTGGACACACTCAACTCTAGAGTGCCACCCTTCAAAATATTTCAACACAATTTTCTCATGGCCTCAAGCCAATTTGATAACAAAATTTCCAAAGGAGTTCATATTTTGGCTCTCAAGCCATGTGACAAATTTACCCAAAATTACACAAATGCCCTTAAGGCTTTCAACATCCCAAAACATGGCAATGACCTCGAGGAGGATCACTCCTCCCCTACCCCACACTTGATGAGCATTTCTCCCAAGTGGGAAAAGCTCTTTCAACACCCTAATAAAAATTCCCACAATAACAAAATACACACAAGCAAAAAATACTTCTCACACAACCATCATGCAAGCAAAAATTAGAATTACAAGGGGAAAGCCTTAGCCTTGATAACCAACCTTTAAAGCCCTAATAATGAAGTAGTTGATGTAGAGCTCCTCTAAAGTCTCCTCCAACCTAAGCCACCAAACTCCCTCTATCCTTTTTTTTTTTCCAAAAACAATTTCCAATCATCAAAATTCTCAAAAATTGAACAACCTTTCTCCCTATCCCAAGTGGGATTAAAATAACCCAATCCATGAGTTTAGAGGAATGGGGAGGTGACACTTGTCACCTCCTCACTCTTCCTTCCCTCTACTATTGTGTCCCAAGGGATGGGTGTTGACACATGTCACTCACCCATCCCCAAAGTCTTCCTTACCCCTTACCACATGTCCCCTTTCCAACACATAGGAGAGAAAAGGGGAGTTAAAGAGGGAAAGGGTGACACATGTCTTCCCTTCCTTCCCTCTCATGAAGGACCACACAACTTCATGGGGACTCTCACCAATTGTGAGGGACACTTGAAGTCAAGTCCTCCACAATTGGTGGATCTTGGAGTCATCTCAAGCCTTGGGAATGGAAAAGGGATGGGCTTGAGTGTTGGTACCACTCATCCTATCCCTCCCATACCTCTAAATTCGTCACTTAACTTCAATGTGAAGTTAAGGTGACCATACAGAGGTTAACCAAGGGTTACCCAAGTCAAAAGGGACCCTAGACCCATGGGGTATAACCCAGGGTCAACTTTAACCTAGTTAGGACACCCAGGGTCAAGTTAAAACACAAGAAATGGGTCTCAAAATTTTAAAATTTAAAAAATAAAATTCAAAAATAATTCTTACAACACAATTCATAATTCAATTTAAAAGAGGGCAGACCTAACCCATTAAACCTCATGCAAATTAACATTACAACATTACATCATACACATAATTGATCTTGGTTCCTCGTGGAACCAAATCGGCTTCACAAGTGATTACAACATAAGGTGCAGGATGATCTCCAGTATCTGTGGTTTGTTAGCCAAAACTTGCACACTCAAATGCAAAGTTAATTCCACATATAATTATCATAGCCGAAGCAATTTAAAACTTACACTCACATAAGATATCACAAGTCCTCTTAAGCATAAAGGAAATCACTTTACAATTTTCTATCTAACATCACCCAATTAGTTTTCCTATAATTTAAACATCTATTTAACATCACCCAATTAGTTTTCCTATAAAATAAACATCTATCTAACATCACCCAATTTGTTTTCTCTTAATACAAGCATCTATCTATCATCCTCCAATTAGTTTTCCTTTAACATAATAAGGTATAAAAGTTTAGAAATCCGGGATCAACAGTCCCACAAATATAAAAGTATCAGCAACAGTAAGGTAAATAGTCACATGAACGGAAATGAAAAATGTAGGCCTCACAGGAGACACTTGATGAAGATGGTTACGAATTGTGATAGCAATTAATAAAGACAATTGAAGGAGAAGGATTCTTTTGCAGCTAGGAGTCTAACATGATTGATTCAACCAATCCACATTCCTGTGTTTTAGCAAGAAGTTCTAATTTCATTAAGACTCTTCTTTCTTTCTTTTTTAGTTATTAGTTGGCATTTATCACACTCATGTATGCAGAGAGTGGTGATTTATGATTTTAATTAAGAGACCTTGTTCCAATAAACTCCCATGTACCTATATGTATGGCTCAGTGATTGAGGTAGTTAAAGTTTTAAGTTTTCAAGTTTGAAGTAGATTGTTCAATTGCAAATATAGTTACCAGAACTTTTCCAAGTTAGTTACACAAACAATGTTTATGTTTTTGATGATGAATGCATGAATAAATAATGCCAACAGAATCTTATGTGATATTGTAAGAATTGTGTAATGAATGAATTAGAATTAGTATGATTGTGTTAATCTGAGCAACTAGATTTTAGTTAGATCAATGGAGACAGTCACTTAAGCAAGGGCCACTCAAGGTAACTGTCCCTCACTTCATTTTATATATGTTACTTTGTTATAACAATCAATTCATAAATGCATTAGATTCTTCAAGATATTATAGTTGTTTAACTTGTTGTACTCCGTAGTGTAAAGTGTATGTTAGGAGTATAGGATAAATTATCAATACCAAGTTAAAACCCTAGTGTTTATTTCTTGACAGTCATTAGTTATTGTCTTATATTGCAAGTACTCGTAGAAATAGTACCCGCATTACTTCCTTTATCATTGTGCAGTTTGAATTATAACAACTATTTTAGGATGAGTTAGATAGCCTGAATATTTGAAAGCACATATAGTACCAATGCTATCACAAGCTTACTAGCCCTTGTCAATAATTCAATGAAGGTCTTTTCAAGGGTTACAGTGGATTGTTTAGTTAGGTTTTTCCTCTGAATTTTGTGATTTCCACCAAGTTTAATAGACATAGTAAAGACTCTATAGAAAGAATCCTATGGAAGATAATGAAGACATGACAACCTATAATCTTGAATACTGTGGAGTTGATTTTGAAGAACTCATTTCTACTCTAGAAGATTTGAATGCAACAAGAAGTGAAAATGAAGAATATAAGATTAAGCTCAAAGAATCAAAAGAAGCAATTATCAAATTGAAAGTTCAGGTTAAAGAAGGTAAGAAGGTTGCAGACTGTCTGAATACTATGCTCTATGACAAATCATGATTTGAATGTTCCAAACTTGAAGAAGAAATTGTCTTTTTAAGGAAAGAATTGGAAAAAGATAAGGATCAAATAGACAAAGGTCTAAAACTAAAGAAGAGCACCAACATCCTTGATGAAATAATCAGTAGTCAAAGACCTCTGAAGAATAAAGGTGGAATTGGATTTGAGAAAGAATAGAGTTCTAAAATAGACAATCCTAAAGGCATGTTTGAAATGAAATTAGAAGTACCCTGATTTGAAAAACCTGAGGAGACTAAAGATGAGGAGTAGGAGATGGATGACAATGACTTCATACTGGTCAGAAATAAGAAGAAAGATCTCAAGTGATCTCCTCCTAGACAAGCTGCTAATCCCAGGTTCTCTCAATTCTTTTATGGTTACTATTTTTCTTGCAATAAATTTGGACATAGGACTATTGATTCAAGAACCCAGATTAGAAGAAATGATAACATGAGGAAAAATTTATTTGTGCCTACAAAATATGATGTTGTGATCTCTCACTCCTTTTATGGCTATTGTTATGCATGCAATAAGTTTGGTCATAGCACTATTGAGTGCAGAACTAAGGTAAGGAGAAATAGCATATCCTTATATTATAATGTTGTTTGCTACAAGTGAACAACTTTGGACATAAAGTGAGATTCTGCAAGAGTGGTTCTATGAAATCATCTACTCTACATAAAAAGATAGAGAAATTTGTGACTTAGCAAAAGAAGAAAATGGCAAAGAAATGGAGAAGGAAGACAGAACATGATGATGAGAAGAAGGAAGAATGTGTGCTTCTACCTAGTGTAGAAGACTTCATTGTTGATTGATATATGACGTAAGGGTTAGGGGGAGCTAACCAGTGTATATCTATCCTTCCCCCCTAAATATTTGTTGGCTTCTACAAGTGGAAGATAAGCATGCAAATGATTTAGAATGAAATTAGCTGGTGAAGATGTTGATAAGCTAAAATAGTTTCTTTTTCCCAAAATTCTAGAGCAAAATATTATAATACGAAGGATTGTGGAAGGTTCTTGAGTCTTTGTGAGTTCATAGAGCAATCTAGCAGCAAGTTTAGCTAATCAGACAAAAGTACATTAATGAGGTATGTTAGGAAAAATTGACAAGTACTTATCCTTCCTCTAAATGATCAAATTCTCATTTGAATACAAAGAGTTTGCATTTGAAGCTAAGGAGAGAAGAAGAAGATCATTTTGAGCTAAAGAAGATTTTTTGAGCAATTGATTTGGAAACCCTAGCAAAACAAAGGTATTTATCTAATCTGCTAAAAACCCTAGTCTGCAAATTAAAAGAAGCTTGCTATGGCTACTTCAAAAGTTGTTGATGTCTCTAAAAAACCTAGACCAAAATATAAGTATCCATTCAAATCTATGGAGACTGATAAAGATGGGGAATTTTCAAATGTTCTGGCATACGTGGTATACACTAAAGATCTTAGGTTCTACATTCATTCTAAGATAGATGAAATAGACCATATGAAGTTTGAAGTGCTCAGGGATCAACTCTTAAATGATGATATAAGTTATAAACTAGAGTTTGCAAATGTAGGGGCCAAGAAGCTAGAAATATGGAAGGATTACCCTGATTTTAGTGATGAACATGAATGGGTGAGATACATACTAAGCATAATTCATGATGAGTTTATATATATGAATAAGCCTCACTAGATTACTAAGGATGCAATCAGGGCAATGATTGGGTATGCTCCACCAGACTTGTACTAGTAATGAAATCAATGAAAAATGAGAAAGTTACTAAATTGACCAGAGTGAAGTTTGACAAGAGAATTTTAACTGTGAATGACATAACTAATCTAGGTGTTAGATATGCAGCTATGGGGGTTGCATATAAAGTTTATTTCACTAATAGAGGGGGATTTGCTACTGGTACTACCATTCACACTGTATACCAAATGGTTAAGGAGGGCAAGAATTTTGAACTTTGTGAGGTCATGAAAGAACAACTTTTGGAGAACCTAAGAAGAACAAAGGAAACTGGATATCATTTTAGGTTTGGTACTCTAATCATTTGTCTTACATTTTTTTCATGAATGAGTTACCAGGATTTAGAGGAAAGGTTTGGCAACAAAGTATTCCAATCATTGAACAAATTAAAAGTCACATAAGAGTCTTCAGTGACCCCAATCACTACAAACAAATGTACTAGGGCTTCTCCAAAAATCTGCAAACCAACATGCATGCAAGAGACAAAGTTCCATCTAATGTTGTAAGGTGCTATGAAATACAAATCACTTTCTTGGTGGACAAAGATTATACTTATATGGAGACCATTGAACCTAGAACTGTATGGATTCCATGATTGCCATATGAGGTCTCCAGAGAAGATATACTTGGGTCTACGCTGATATTTTGTTGAGCAAACCCAAAAACCTTGTTGCTAAGAGGTTTGGTAAATATGATCAAATCTTGAATAAGATGCATAAGAAAAATGCAAAAGAGCATCTTGAGAAGAAAAAGGGTGAACTACATAAAAGTGGGGTATTTCATCTAAAACTACATCAGAAGCCCCTGTGGAGGATGCACAACATGCTCCTATTGTTCCTCTAGCTGCTCAAGGACCAAGAAGGTCTAGTAGATCTACTTCTGCTACTACAAATGCATCATAGCCCTCTAGATCAACTCAAACTGTTCAACTAGAACAAGAGTTGCATCTAAAATTCTGACTCAGATGAAAATAGGTGAAAAGAAACAACCAAGGTAAAAGCAGCTTGCTAAGAGAAAGAAAGTTAATATTGAGGAGGTAGAAGAGAGTAAAGAGGATGAATAAGTAGGAGATGAAGGTACATCTCATCCAAAGAAGAAAGAGAAGAAATCTAAGAAGACTCCTCCACTTGCTCCTGAATGAGCGGCTCTTTCATTAGATGTGGTTTTCAATGTTATTGTACATTATGGTATCATAAAGGATATAGCAAACTTATATCTGGAGGTGCCACCTGAAGATTAGAGCACCATTGACAAATCCATTGTAATGTATATGCTCAATTTTAATGTTCCCTTAAATGATGTTATTGAGCAGGTTCCATAAAGTCTAGTTGATGTTCTAAGATAAAGGAGAGAGAAAAACTTGTTAAAATGGATGATGAATTGAGACAATAAGCTCTTGTAAGGCTGGGTCTTCCATGACTCAAGAAGAAAAAGATAAAATGGCATAGATGCAAGCTCAAGATTTGAGGACAAAGCAAAGAGTAGATGCTCTTATGAGCATGGAAAAAGAAGACCAAGATAAGATTCAAAAATAAACTAAAGATGTGACAAACAAGATACTTGAAAGTATCAAAGTTATAGAGTATGTGGAGCTGTCACAAGTTTCTCCACTGCATGATGTAGAATCTGTTAGATTTAGGGCAGACAACTAAGAGGGGGGGTGAATCAGTTGTACAAAACTTTCTTCCAATTTAAACACTTAACTCCACATTGTTATTCAGCAGCATAATAGTAAACTGATCATGAAAATACAATGCAACAAATCAAGAACAGAAACACATTAACACATGAGACACCAAGATTTTAACATGGAAAACCCGGTTAAGGGAAAAACCACGGGGTGATTAACCCAAGATTGTATTCTCTGTTAGAAGAATAGAAAGAACAAAATGGCACATGCCAATTAAGGCTCATTGCCTGAGCACACTACTCACAAGAGGCTCACTGCCTACAAGAGACACACTATCTACAAGGAAATAAGTATCACCTACTTGAACTAGAAAATAGCATCTTCACCATGCTTGAATCAGTTCCATTTAAGCCCAATACTTCTGCTCTGGCTTTCACTCTCCTTGCTACCACACACTCATCTCAACAAGGACGCCTTTGAAATGACTTCACAATCCCTCATTTATACAAGACATCAACTTAGGAATGATCATCTAAGTCAGCAAACATCAACAAGAACATCCGCAGGATGTGTAACTCATCCGGTCGGCCAATCTCATGAAGAACACCATCATCCGGAAGTTATTCCTCAATTGCGAGCTCCAACTCCAATGCGGACCATCAACACAAACTGGACATGATCCAAAGACTTCCACAAGCTTGCCTGAATCACCAAGAACATCCACACTTCATTTGCTTACTAAAATCCTTCTCCCCTTCATCCAGAACCTCAAGAACACAGTCTGTCATAAAGGAATAGATGCTTGCGGACCTTCAAACCATGAACCAATTGAGTTGATACTTTAGAAAGACATCCTACACACTCCCTCAAATCCATAAAATAGGATACTACATTTTCAGATCTCACCAGACCTATCTGTATCACTATGTCACCACTGAACATCTGCCAGAACCAGTTTTACTTGAGCGGTTACAAATTCTTCAGATCTTCATGCAGACCTCTAAAATATCTATAGGACCACCTTAACACTCATATCTACAAACCCTTTAATCTGCATCCTCTGATCCTCATCCTATCTTGGACTTTTACCTTACTGTCATCATTGTTCTTCACTGTTCCTGATTGAGGCTAATTTTCTCAATATCCTCAGCACACAGCTCATCCAATCCTCATCATTAATGCAATAGGAGTATGTTGACATCAATGACAACACTGGTTAGGCCCATACTTGCAACAATCTCCCCCTTTGTCATTGATGGCAACAAATGATGTGAAAAACTATTTTAACCATCAAGACAAGAACTTTTCCTCACTGTCACGACTCCCCCTATCAGAAACAACCATTCACATGTCTTTTTTTCTTTTACTGCTCCCCCTTTGATCAGCAACCACTTGTTTTTCACATGTCTTCTCTCCCCCTTTAACATCAATGGAAAAGGGCACATACTTGCAATTCCACCACTTCAGAATCATACTTGCTGCTCCCCCTAAGCAGCAGTTCCCCATCATCAATCTGGACCACAAGATGTGACTGTAATATCCACCGGATTGATGCACATCAGTGCACCTTAGTTCATCACCGGAGGGGCAATAACCCCTAACTTCTCCCTGAGATACTCAAAAGAGTCCTTAGGTAGAGGTTTAGTAAAGATGTCTGTAATCTGATCCTTGGAAGGTACAAACTCCCCTCTGACTTCATTCTTGTTCACTTGCTCTCTCAAAAAGTGAAACTTGATGGATATGTGTTTAGTCTTTGAATGCAACACCAGATTCTTAGATATATTTATTGCACTTGAATTATCACAGAAGATTATGATAGGTTCCTCATACTCCATCCCATGGGAGTATGATAGGTTTGCTCAATTTACATCCAGTTGCCATGGGAGTAGTCATTGGCTTTGAGTCCTCCATCCCAAATTTCTTCAACAATTCTTTCACATATTTGGTCTAAGAAATGAAGATTCCTTTCTTTGTTTGAGTGATTTGTAGACCCAAGACGAAATTCATTTCCCCAAGCATGGACATCTCAAATTCACTTTTCATTTGATTTGCAAAGGTTTTACACATACTATCTCTTCCTCCAAAAATGATATCATCAACAAACACTTCAACAATCAAGATGTTTTCATGATCAATTTTGAAATATAAATTACTATTAGCAGTACCTTTGTTGAAACCAAACTTCAAAAGATGCTTATCCAATCTTTCATACCAGGCTCTTGGGGCTTGCTTCAGTCCATATAGTGCTTTCTTCAACTTGCAGACCATATCACCATGATCAAACAATTGAAATCCATCTAGTTGCTCTATGTACACTTCTTCTTCCAAGTCACCATTCAGGAAGGCAGACTTGACATCCATCTGATATACCTTGAAATCCTTGAAGGTAGCAAAGGCAAGAAATAATCTGATAGATTCAATTCTTGCCACTGGAGCAAAAGTTTCTTCAAAATCAACTTCTTCTATTTGAGAGTAACCCTTACAAACCAATCTGGCTTTATTTCTGATTACTTCACCAACTTCATTCAGTTTGTTCTGGAAGACCCATTTTGTTCCAATCATATTCTTGTTTCTAGGTCTAGGAACAAGATCCCAAGTGTGATTTTTCTCAATTTGCATCAGCTCTTCCTCCATTGCTTTAGTCCAATTTTCATCATTGCAAGCTTCATTCACTGTCTTAGGTTCAATCTTTGAAATCAGACAATACTCTTCTAAATCTTGAGCAATTCTTCTTCTTATTTATACTCCTTTGCCTTTATCACCTATGATTTGATCTTCAAAGTGGTTCAATCTTACATACTTGGGAACTTTGGGAAATTCTTGCACTTCTGATTCTTGATCAGGCTCATTGAAACTCATCTCTTCTTCTTGATTTACCGGATTAGTTTGGATCTGACTTTCAAAGGAGGCTTGAGCTCCTTGAATCAGAACACCATTCTAATCATCTTCATCATATTCATAAAACATTGAGGGTTTTTCAATTCCTTCGTCAACCTTCACATTTGTACTTTCAATCATTTTTCTCAGTCTCTTGTTATAACACCGGTATGCTTTTCTATGAGTAGAGTAACACAAGAATATTCCTTCATCACTTCTAGCATCAAACTTTCCTAGATCTTCATCTCTTTTGATGTAACATTTGCTACCAAAAACTCTGAAATACCTCACAGTAGGAGTGATGCCAAACCAAAGTTCATAAGGAGTCTTACCGGTATTGCTTCTGATTTGAACTCGATTGAGAGTATAGACTGCAGTGCTGATAGCTTCTCTCCAATAGATCTGAGGAACATTTGCTTCCATCATTATGGTCCTAGATGCTTCCTGGATGGTCCGATTCTTTCTCCCCACTACTCCATTCTGCTGTGGAGTCCTAGGAGCAGACAACTATCTCTTTATTCCATGTTTCTCACAGAACTCTATGAACTCACTAGATTTGAATTCTCCACCTCTATCAGACCTCAGACATTTAAATTTTAATCCGGTTTCATTCTCTACCATAGCCTTGAATATTTTGAATTTCTCAAGAGCTTCTGATTTCTCTTTTAGAAAGGTTACCCACACCATCTGGGAATAGTCATCAATTAGTAACATGAAGTATTTATCACCTTGTACACTCCTGATTCTTGTTGGAGCACAAAGATCAGTATGAACTAAGTCCAATAATTTGGTAGAAGACAGTTCCTTACTTTTGAATGTGACTCTACTCAGCTTACCCAACTGACATTCTTTGCACAAGCTATTAGTAGGTTTCACCAATTTTGGAAGGTCTCTTATAGCGTGAGTACTGCTTATCTCGATGATATTATCAAAATTCACATGACACATCCTCCTATACCATAACCAACTCTGATCAACATGAGCAAATAAGCAATTTTTACTAGTACCAACTAAGTGGAAGATATTACCTTTAGTTTGAGTACCGGATGCAATCTCTGTTCTGGAAGTTTCAAAGATCTTGCATTTTCCATTCTTTAATCAGAGATCATAGCCTTTGTCCACCAACTTTCCAACACTGAGAAGATTGTGCTTCAATCCTTCAACATATAGTAGATCACTGGTTTTGTTCCTTCCATCAAAAGAAATAGTTCCTCTTCCTCTAATTCTACCAGTAGAATTATCATCAAACTTTACCACTCCTCCTTCATACCTTTCCAAATCTATGAATTTGTTTTTGTCACCTGTCATATGGTGAGAACATCCACTGTCAATGATCCAGTCATCCTTTTCTTCAATTTGAGCAGCCAGAGCTCTTTCTACAACTTTATGATTGATAGATACAGAGGATATTGGCTCTTCTTCCTTGATGGCAATAAACACCCATTCACTTCTAGATTTGTTTCATGTCTCTGATTCATCATCTATTACTCCTTCATTATCATCTTCTTCATGAACATAGTAACAATTCTTTTGGAACCTTGATCTGTTAGGATCTGGCCTTGAAATTCTTTCCAGACACCTTGAGGCAAAATGACCAATCTTATTGTAGTTAAAACACTTAAAAGGCAATTTTCCTTCATACTTATCAGATCCTCTTGGCAGTCTCTTTGCAATAAGGGCTTCACGTTGAGCAGTTTCTACTTCTTCTTCTTCCAGGTCTTTTCATGCTTTTTCATACCATGATAGTTTCTTTGATGAGTTCTCTCCCAGATCAAACTTTTGTTTACCTTTTATAGAGGCACTGGCTTTGAATGCAGATTCAGTCTTGGGGGGGTCATCTCCAAACTCGGTCATTTCAAATGCAGCCAATTTGCTAGCCAATTGATCTATTGTGACAATTGTATGGGCTCTGAATTCTTCAATGGCAGCAACCTTGATTTTATAAGAAGCAGGAAGGGATCTAAGAATTTTGCCAACAATCTCATTTTCATCCAAGACTCCACCAGCATTTCTAATTCCACAAACAAGCTCATTTACTCTTGGCATAAAAGTAGTGATATTTTCATCTTCTCTCATCTTTAGATTTTTGAATTTTCCTTTCAGACTTTGTAACCTTGCATATTTAACATACTTGTCTCCTTCATGCACAAGTTCCAATTTTTCCCAAATCTCAAAAGTAATTGGTAGGTCAATAACATTTGAAAGCTCTAAATCAGATAATATGCTTAGAAGAGCTTCTATAGTCTGCAGATTGTTTTCATCATCTATGATTTCATTTGGGGTTTTTAGACCACCCTGTGGAGGTGTATACTTTGTTGTAACCATGGTCCAATACACCATTCCCATACATTGCAAGTGACATTTCATGCGACCTTTCCAAAGATTAAAATTGGTTCCATCAAACTTCAGACTATCCTTCTTGTAAGACATCATTCTGGATCTCCTCAAGTGGTTAAGCTCTTTTTAGAGGAACTTGGCTCTAATACCAATTGTTAGATTTAGGGCAAACGACTGAGAGGGGGGTGAATCAGTTGTACAAAACTTTCTTCCAATTTAAACACTTAACTCCACATTGTTATTCAGCACCATAATAGTAAACCAATCATGAAAACACAATGCAACAAATCAAGAGTAGAAACACATTAACACATGAGACACCAAGATTTTAACATGGAAAACTTGGTTAAGGGAAAAACCACAGGGTGATTAACCCAAGATTGTATTCTCTATTAGAAGAATAGAAAGAACAAAATGGCACATGCCAATTAGGGCTCACTGCCTGAGTACACTGCTCACAAGAGGCTCACTTCCTATAAGAGACACACTGTCTACAAGGAAATAAGTATCACCTACTTGAACTGGAAAATAGCATCTTAACCATGCTTGAAACAGTTCCATTTAAGCTCAATACTTCTTCTCTGCCTTCCGCTCTACTCCTTGCTACCACACACTCATCTCAACAAGGACACCTTTGAAATGACTTTGCAATCCCTCATTTATACAAGACATCAACTTAGGAATGATCATCTAAGTCAGCAAATATCAACAAGAACATCTGCAAGATGTGTAACTCATCTGGTTAGCCAATCTCAGGAAGAACACCATCATCCAAAAGTTATTCCTCAATTACGAGCTCCAACTCCAATGTGGACCATCAACATGAACTAGACACCATCTAAAGACCTCCACAAGCTTGCCTGAATCACCAAGAACATCCATACTTCATCTGCTTACTGAAATCATTCTCCCCTTCATCTGAAACCTCAAGAACATAGTCTATCATTACTGTCATAAAGGAATAGATGCTTACAGACCTTCAAACCATGAACCAATTGAGTTGATACTTCACAAATACTTCCTAAACACTCCCTCAAATCCGTAGAATAGGATACTACACTTTCAGATCTCACCGGACCTATCTGTATCACTCTATCACCACTGAACATCTGTCAGAACTGGTTTTACTTGAACGGCCACAACTTCTTCAAATCTTCATATGGACCTCTGAAATCTCTACTGGACCACCTTAAGACTCATATCTACAAACCCTTTAATCTACATCCTCTGATCCTCATCCTATCTTAGACTTTTACCTTACTATCATCATTATTCTTCACTGTTCCTAATTAAGGCTAATTTTCTCAATATCCTCAGCACACAGCTCATCCAATCCTTATCATTAATGCAACAGGAGTATGTTGACATCAATGACAACACCGGTTAGGCCCATACTTGCAACATAATCTACTCTACATGACTCACATCAACAAGATACTCAAGAGGAGAAAGAAGATCTTTTAGCACATGTAAACCAAGCAAAGTAAGGTAAAGGAAATAATGATGTGCATGATCACCCTCCTCTAGAGAATACTGAGCAATAGAGTAATCCTGAATAGCATGAGGAGTAGGTTAATGATGATATAGGAGAGAGCCTAGAAAAGGAACAAGACACTTCCTCCTTCTCTTCTCTAGTTGACTCAATTAAGGAGTTCTTATCTCAGTAGATGCAAATACAACTAGTGGTTACTCTAGAACTATTACAATTGCCTATATTAGATGGACAAGTTAACTTGTCTAGGATATCTCCCATTCAGAAGTGACAATTGGGAGACATGCTTTAGTCCACTGTAAGATAAGAGATACTACAGCAACAAGTGGAAGGAGTTGAAGTATTGGAAGAAGCAATCAAGATAATATAGGAAGAACTGTCTAAGGCAAAAAGAGATCCATCATTTCCACCTACTTCACAAATGAAGCTTATGTTGGAGTCTTTTAAGGCTCATTCATCCTTTCTTGAGAAGTAAGCTGAGTTGGAGATAATTGAGAAAATAAATAATAAAAGATTATTTGATGTCTCTACTAGATGTGCATTGCAAGAAAATGTGAAAAATATTCAAAAATGTATACGGGATGCCAGAGTTTTGTATCAATTTTGTTTGAACTGGCCTACAACTACAAAAAGCATAAAAGATCAAGCAGACTCCATTAGGTCACAATTAATTCAAGTGGCCAAGGTATATGATCCCTTGAAAGATAAAGATGGACCTATTAAGGTCCAAATAGAAAGTCTCCATACTCAGTTAAAGCAGATCTTGGATCAAAGGGAGCCTGTAAAGAATGAAATTGCATAATTGAGCTTGAAGTAGTAAGTATGAGACTAGTTGTTTTGACTGGCACTCTAATAGAAGCAAATAATGTTGCACAAAAGGTGAAGGTGCCAACCACTTAGGAGGAAGTAGAAGATTTATACATTCAATTTGAAAGTCAACTGCACATCTTATCTTCTGTAAAGAAGAACTAGGACACTATAGTTGCCCAATTGAAAGTAATCTATAAGAATGTTCTACCTTCCAAGTAAATAGCAAATTCTGTGAAGGTGAGACAAATTTTGATGATTTTGTAGATATGCAGAGAATAAGTTAGGAGTAATAAGTAGCAGACACTTATGTTCTATCTGGATTCATTCTAGCTAAATTAGATCTAGGCTACATCTTTTTCAATTGGAACCATCCACTAAAAACATATGTAGCATCACTTTGGGGCTCATTTGTACCAAAAAAATAAAATTATTTGAAAAACTTGATGCTCTAACAACTCCTACTCGTGAAAATAATCATTTTTAAAGAATCTAAAAATACCCTTTTGTAGATCAATCAATCTACTTTGTAAAAATATACTTTGTAAAAATATAATTTTTTAAATATTTCAATTAGTGTTTATATTTTATTTTTTATTTCTACTAAAAGTAGGTCATCAACACCAAAATATGGTGTTGATTGTCCTCTCAAGAGAAAATAGTAAATTTTATGAAAAAAATATGATGCACTAGAGGAGAGATTCCTTGTCAAGATGACATAATTTTTTTCCTCTTTTGGATAAATAATGAAGATAAAAGTTGACGTCCCATCGAAATATTTATGTTTTCATTACACACAATTTCTTAGATTTATTTAATAATATATATTTATTAAATTGGGGAAGAAAATAATCCATGCACTAAAGTTTTGAGCTATGAATTTTCATAAAAAATATAGAAGAAAAGTAAATGAAATTTACTATATAAAGTGTGATGTCCCATTCGACCTTGTTTTTCAGCATTTTATCAGTAACTAAATTATAGTGTCAATTTTACAAAATACTACATTAAAATAATTTTTTAAATTTTTTTTTAAAATAGAAACATAAAATATACTAAAAATCTACATTTTATTAGTTTACATCATTTTGAAATTCATAACATATACTTCACTTTGTAGTGATCAATTTAAAAAAGTCAAATCAGTGTTAGTTGTTTCCTTTATAAAAGTGTGACACAAATTTGTGCTTTTATCCCACCACACTTTGTTAATTGGCCTTGTTGATTGAATGATGAACTCTTATGGCTAGATGGTACATTATGTTCAAGTTTTAAATGATTAAGTTCACTACAAGAATGGTTTCCATTGCTTTATTCTAAGATTGTGTAAGCAGAAGTTGTTAAGGACACCAGCATTAGAGATCAAGTGATTGCACCAGCATGATGATAAGAGAAGTATACATGAATGTTTTGCAAGTCACATAATATTTAGTAAATGGTCCACGTGATGTAATTCTATCTCCTCCAGTATCGCCTTGGGTCTGGAGTCAAATACAAGAAAGGATAAGTGTTGCTGAGCTTACTTGGTGTATAATGAAGGTTTTGTCATGTGTATGGAGTGCGCCTCAGCCTAGAAGAGTGTGCTAAGGTAAAGTAGTACCTGATTATGCATTTCTCTTAAACTGTATTAGATTTCTACTTACTACATATGTTTGGGAGCTGATTGTTGTGACCACTACACGTTCCATGTCATATGTTTCATCTTAGTCAACCAAGGAGAGAGTTTTGGAGTTTGCGGAGGATATAAATGAAAGATCAAAGGTGTCAAGTAGGGTGTGGTGTGTGTTATGTGAAACCATTTTGAGATTGTGTGAATATACTTACTATAGAAGTAGATTTCATGATGAAATGTGGAAAGGATTAGTTTATGTAATATGATGTTGTTGCAGAGGCAAATGTTGGTGAAGTGATGATGGAGAAGAGTTTTCTAAAGTTTTTTTGTTGTGGTGGAGGTTGAAATTGTAATTTTGAAGAAGTAAGAGTGTTGTGCAAATGCTGAAGTGATTAGCAGTTAGTATTGTGAGAAGAACATTTGAATCAGATAAGTTTGTTGTGAAAAGATTGTTAGTGTTGTAACTGTTCATGGAGTTGTAGCTTCCTTTGGGTTGTAGCCCATAAATAATATTGTTTAATCTTGTTTTATTTGTGAGGCTAGATTTGGACAATAGATCCAAGCAACTTGCTCACCGTGGTTTTTCCTTTCTAGGGTTTTCCATCTAAATCTGATGTTATGGATGTGTGCTTCTGTGCTCTTGTGCTTTTCATGTTTTAAAATGCTTATGTTAGTTTGAATGTTGTTGGAAGAAAAAGAATTTGAATAAGTAGTGATTCACCCCCCACTCAATACTTTTGTGTGTTCAACATAAACTTGGTGGTAGTGATTTGAAAGGCCATAACCAAGTGGTCCCATGAATCTAGCAAAGAGGACAACAAAGTCATACAATGATCCTCCTCCTCCATCTTCACTCCCATCTATTGTAACTAGGTACCTAACATATTAAAGGCATTTAGATGTTTATCCATAGACCCACCATCCTCCATCTTAAGGGCATACTACTTCTTTCTTAGGAATATCTTATTTACCAAATATTTAGCCTGATAAATTTCTCCAAGATTCTTCCAAAGATTCACTAGAATAGTCTCTTCATACACATGCAACAACACTAAATCAGCCAAACTAATTCTAATGAGATCCTTTCTTTTTCTATCCATCTTCTCCTAGTCTTCTTGTGATATGGTTGTAGGTTTGGATCTAGATACTATAGCCCATAGATCTTGATCTACAAATGCATCCTCCATCTTGAGCTTCCACAACTCAAGGTTTGTTCTTGATAACTTCTCCATATCTATCCTTGATGTTCTTTCCATCTCTTCTTGTAATAATTTCAAAACCCTCTCTGCTCAAGCTCCCACTCAAATGACTATTAGTACAAAAAACCCTCTACCCAACACCTAGAATCTGATGTGATCAAGATCTAATACCAAATGAAAGGAAGAAAGATACATGGAAACACTTCCTACACTAAAATTCTAAGGAGACTGTTGTGCAAATTTTAATCTTTTAATAATTTCAAAAAGTAGAAACACGTATAAACATAAAAACCCTTTTAGGAGAAAAATACCACACTCTAAAGCATCTCGATGTATTATTCAATAAACAACATAGTTATAATATACTTGTAGATAAATCCTTCACAGGAGTATCACCAACCAGAGATCTGGAGGAATTCCAACAACATAACAAAACCTACAAAATGCAATACCAAACCTCCATCTCAAGCACCCAATAAATAGAAGATACTATTGAAATACACAAGACAACTAAGAGGGGGGTGAATCAGTTATAACCAAAACTTAACTTGTTTAAAGCATCAACACATCAACCACTTAATCACTGTTATTATGATTTAACCATGAAAGCATGAAATCAAAAAATTAAGTACATTCACACATGAGACACATGAGACACCAGATTTTTACGTGGAAAACCCAATGAGGGAAAACCATGGTGAGAATTAACTCACATTCAAAGATGAAGGATCTAATGAAGGATTCTCCGACCATGCAGAAAAATCCAAACACACAACAATCACTGTAAAAACTCAATAATGCTTAGTGAATGCCTATATCACATTGAACATGAACTACGATCCTTGATCTGAAACAATGGATCTCAGTACTCCAAATCATTGAAAGATTCTATTATACAAGAAATTAGCAACCTTTTCTTCTCAATAAAATTTCAACTTGCTTGTGCGTCAACCCCTTTGGTAACATAGTCAATACATACTATAATGTACTACTTCCCTTGTGATATTGGATCAATAGGTCCAATAAAATCCAATCCCCATTTTTCAAAAGGTTCTATAACCACTTGAGGATGGAGAGGCATTTCATTAGAAAGTGTAGGTTTTACCATCTTTTGGCATTGGTCACATTACCTCACATATTTCTTCACATCTTTGTGTAGTAAAGGAAAGTAATATCTAACAACTAGAACCTTATGGATGGTTCTTTGGGCTAAATAATAACCTTCTATTGGTTCATCATGATAGGCCTTTGAGATGTCATAAACTTCATTTACACACACACATCTAAGTAACACGAGATCAAGTACACATTTAGATAGAACTCAAGGCAACCATTTAAATGTTGAGTTGTTCCTAACAAGACATTTATTTTGTTTGTTAGTGAAATCAACTAGAAACTTCCTTGTGGCTAAATAGTTAGTCAAATTAGCAAAATAATGTGTCTATGTTGATATTACAAATCATTGTTTGTCTAGAAAGTCATATTCAACTGATTCATTTTTCCCTAAAATAATCAATCTAGACAAGAAATAGTAAATGAAAGTCATATTCAACTAATTCATTTTCCCAAGTTTGCCAATCATTGTTACATTAAATTCCTACAAAAGTAGCAACCGTCTAATAATTCACCCGCTTACTATAGGTTTATTCATTAAATACTTAATTGTAAAATGAATAGTGTATACTATATAATGGAAAACTTTGTTGATAGCATACACAATAACAAGAATTTTTTTTGGCAGTTGTGTAGTTCCTTTCATCTACGGTCAAGTTGTTTCTAACATAATGGCATGCACTCCAATTCCTTCTTCTCTTCCAACAACTACTCCTATTGCATCATTAGAAGCATCAATTTAAATATAGAAAGGAAGTCCCCAGTTAGGACCTCATAATATTGGGGTAGAGGTTAGTTTCCCCTTTATTGTATTAAATTATTATTGGCATTTATTTATCCACAAAAACTAACTATCCTTTAGGAGTAGGGAAAACATCAAGGATGCAATCTTTCTAAAATCCTCAATGGCATGCTTATAGTATCCAACATGATCCAAGAAACTTCTAACATTTGTCCAATTTTTAAGTAAAATTAGTTTTGTAATAACTTCAATTTTATTGGGATCTACCTTTATTCCTTCAGACAAAATGTGATGGCCCAAGACAATGCTTTGATCAACCATCATCAAAAAATTCACATGATTTAAGGACAACTAATGTTTTTCATATTTGGTGAGAACTTTCTCTAGATTTTGGAGCTTCATCAAAGGATCTTCCATATAAATTAAAATCCATCCATGTATATTGATGCAATAAAAGATGAAGGATCTAATGAAGGATTCTCCAACCATGCAGAAAAATCTAAACACACAACAATCATTGTAAAAACTCAATAATGCTCAGTGAATGCATATATCACATTGAACATGAACTACAATCCTTGCTTTGAAACAATGGATCTAGGTACTCTAAATCATTGAAAGATTCTATTTTACAAGAAATTAGCAACGTTTTCTTCTCAATAAAATTTCAACTTGCTTGTGCGTCAACCCCTTTGGTAACATAGTCAATACATACTATAATGTACTACTTCCCTTGTGATATTGGATCAATAGGTCCAATAAAATCCAATCCCCATTTTTCAAAAGGTTCTATAACCACTTGAGGATGGAGAGGCATTTCATTGGAAAGTGTAGGTTTTCCCATCTTTTGGCATTGGTCACATTACCTCACATATTTCTTCACATCTTTGTGTATTAAAGGAAAATAATATCTAACAACTAGAACCTTATGGATGGTTCTTTGGGCTAAATAATAACCTTCTGTTGGTTCATCATGATAGGCCTTTGAGATGTCATAAACTTCATTTGCACACACACATCTATGTAACACGAGATCAAGTCCACATTTAGATAGAACTCAAGGCAACCATTTAAATGTTGAGTTGTTCCTAACAAGACATTTATTTTGTTTGTTAGTGAAATCAACTAGAAACTTCCTTGTGGCTAAATAGTTAGTCAAATTAGCAAACTAATGTGTCTATGTTGATATTGCAAATCATTGTTTGCCTAGAAAGTCATATTCAACTAATTCATTTTTCTCTAAAATAATCAATCTAGACAAGAAATAATAAAGGACACTCATATTCAACTGATTCATTTTCCCTTGTTTGTCCATTATTACATTAAATTCCTACAAAAGTAGGAACCATCTAATAATTCACCCACTTACTACAAGTTTATTCATTAAATACTTAATTGTAAAATGAATAGTGTTTACTATTACTTTGTAACCAATAATATAATGGAAACATTTTTTGATAGCATGCACAATAACAAAAAATTATTTTTTGGTAGTTGTGTAGTTCCTTTCATCTACGGTCAAGCTTTTTCTAACATAATGGCATGCACTCCACTTCCTTCTTTTTGTCCAACAACTACTCCTATTACATCATTAGAAACATCAATTTAAATATAGAAAGGAACTCCCCAATTAGGACCTCGTAATATTGGGGTAGAGGTTAGTTTCCCCTTTATTGTATTAAATTATTATTAGCATTTATTTATCCACAATAACTAACTATTCTTTAGGAGTAGGGAAAACATCAAGCATGCAATCTTGCTAAAATCCTCAATGGCATGTTTGTAGTATCCAACATGATCCAAGAAACTTCTAACATCTATCCAATTTTTAAGTAAAAGTAGTTGTGTAATAACTTCAATTTTATTGGGATCTACCTTTATTCCTTTAGACAAAATGTGACAGCCCAAGACAATGCTTTGATCAACCATCATCAAAAAATTCACATGACTTAAGGACAACTAATGTTTTTCATATTTGGTGAGAAATTTGTCTAGATTTTGGAGCTTCATCAAAGGATCGTCCATATAAATTGAAATCCATCCATGTATATTGATGCAATCAAAGATGAAGGATCTAATGAAGGATTGTACAACAATGCAGAAAAATCCAAACACACAACAATCACTGTAAAAACTCAATAATTCTCAATGAATGCATATATCACATTGAACATGAACTATGATCCTTGATCTAAACAATGGATCTAGGTACTCCAAATCATTGAAAGATTCTATTATGCAAGAAATTAGCAACCTTTTCTTCTCAATAAAATTTCAAAGCTTGTGCTTCAACCCCTTTGGTAACATAGTCAATACATACTCTAATGTACTACTTCCCTTGTGATATTGGATCAATAGGTCCAATAAAATCCAATCCCCACTTTTCAAAAGTTTCTATAACCACTTGAGGATGGAGAGGAATTTCATTGGAAAGTGTAGGTTTTCCCATTTTTTGGCATTGGTCACATTACCTCACATATTTGTTCACATCTTTGTGTAGTAAAGGAAAGTAATATCTAACAACTAGAACCTTATGGATGGTTCTTTGGGCTAAATAATAACCTTCTGTTGGTTCATCATGATAGGCCTTTGAGATGTCATAAACTTCATTTGCACACACACATCTATGTAACATGACATCAAGTCCACATTTAGATAGAACTCAAGGCAACCATTTAAATGTTGAGTTGTTCCTAACAAGACATTTATTTTGTTTGTTAGTGAAATCAACTAGAAACTTCCTTGTGGCTAAATAGTTAGTCAAATTAGCAAACTAATGTGTCTATGTTGATATTGCAAATCATTGTTTGTCTAGAAATTCATATTCAATTGATTCATTTTTCCCTAAAATAATCAATCTAGACAAGAAATAGTAAAGGAAAGTTATATTCAACTGATTCATTTTCCCAAGTTTTTCCATTGTTACATTAAATTCCTACAAAAGTAGCAACCATCTAATAATTCACCCACTTACTACAAGTTTATTCATTAAATACTTAATTGTAAAATGAATAGTGTTTACTATTACTTTGTAACCAATAATATAATGGAAACATTTTTTGACAGCATGCACAATAACAAAAAATTATTTTTTGGTAGTTGTGTAGTTCCTTTCATCTACGGTCAAGCTTTTTCTAACATAATGGCATGCACTCCACTTCCTTCTTTTTGTCCAACAACTACTCCTATTACATCATTAGAAACATCAATTTAAATATAGAAAGGAACTCCCCAATTAGGACCTCGTAATATTGGGGTAGAGGTTAGTTTCCCCTTTATTGTATTAAATTATTATTAGCATTTATTTATCCACAATAACTAACTATTCTTTAGGAGTAGGGAAAACATCAAGCATGCAATCTTGCTAAAATCCTCAATGGCATGTTTGTAGTATCCAACATGATCCAAGAAACTTCTAACATCTATCCAATTTTTAAGTAAAAGTAGTTGTGTAATAACTTCAATTTTATTGGGATCTACCTTTATTCCTTTAGACAAAATGTGACAGCCCAAGACAATGCTTTGATCAACCATCATCAAAAAATTCACATGACTTAAGGACAACTAATGTTTTTCATATTTGGTGAGAAATTTGTCTAGATTTTGGAGCTTCATCAAAGGATCTTCCATATAAATTGAAATCCATCCATGTATATTGATGCAATCAAAGATGAAGGATCTAATGAAGGATTGTACAACAATGCAGAAAAATCCAAACACACAACAATCACTGTAAAAACTCAATAATTCTCAATGAATGCATATATCACATTGAACATGAACTATGATCCTTGATCTAAAACAATGGATCTAGGTACTCCAAATCATTGAAAGATTCTATTATGCAAGAAATTAGCAACCTTTTCTTCTCAATAAAATTTCAAAGCTTGTGCTTCAACCCCTTTGGTAACATAGTCAATACATACTATAATGTACTACTTCCCTTGTGATATTGGATCAATAGGTCCAATAAAATCCAATCCCCACTTTTCAAAAGTTTCTATAACCACTTGAGGATGGAGAGGAATTTCATTGGAAAGTGTAGGTTTTCCCATTTTTTGGCATTGGTCACATTACCTCACATATTTGTTCACATCTTTGTGTAGTAAAGGAAAGTAATATCTAACAACTAGAACCTTATGGATGGTTCTTTGGGATAAATAATAACCTTCTGTTGGTTCATCATGATAGGCCTTTGAGATGTCATAAACTTCATTTGCACACACACATCTATGTAACACGACATCAAGTCCACATTTAGATAGAACTCAAGGCAACCATTTAAATGTTGAGTTGTTCCTAACAAGACATTTATTTTGTTTGTTAGTGAAATCAACTAGAAACTTCCTTGTGGCTAAATAGTTAGTCAAATTAGCAAACTAATGTGTCTATGTTGATATTGCAAATCATTGTTTGTCTAGAAATTCATATTCAATTGATTCATTTTTCCCTAAAATAATCAATCTAGACAAGAAATAGTAAAGGAAAGTTATATTCAACTGATTCATTTTCCCAAGTTTTTTCATTGTTACATTAAATTCCTACAAAAGTAGAAACCATCTAATAATTCACCCACTTACTACATGTTTATTCATTAAATACTTAATTGTAAAATGAATAGTGTATACTATTACTTTGTATCCAATAATATAATGGAAAAGTTTTTTGACAGCATACACAATAACAAGAATTTATTTTTTGGTAGTTGTGTAGTTCCTTTCATCTACGGTCAAGCTTTTTCTAACATAATGGCATGCACTCCACTTCCTTCTTTTTGTCCAACAACTACTCCTATTGCATCATTACAAGCATCAATTTAAATATAGAAAGGAAGTCCCCAGTTAGGACCTCGTAATATTGGGGTAGAGGTTAGTTTCTCCTTTATTGTATTAAATTATTATTGGCATTTATCTATCCACAAAAAATAACTATCCTTTAGGTGTAGGGCAAACATCAAGGATGCAATCTTGCTAAAATCCTCAATGGCATGCTTGTAGTATCCAACATGATCCAAAAAACTTGTAACATCTATCCAATTTTTAAGTAAAAGTAGTTGTGTAATAACTTCAATTTTATTGGGATCTACCTTATTCCTTCAGACAAAATGTGATGGCCCAAGACAATGCTTTGATTAACCATCATCAAAAAATTCACATGACTTAAGGACAACTAATGTTTTTCATATTTGGTGAGAACTTTGTCTAGATTTTGGAGCTTCATCAAAGGATCTTCCATATAAATTAAAATCCATCCATGTATATTGATGCAATCAAAGATGAAGGATCTAATGAAGGATTTGTCCAACCATGCATAAAAATCCAAACACACAACAATCACTGTAAAAAGTCAATAATGCTCAGTGAATGCCTATATCACATTCAACATGAACTATGATCCTTGATCTAAAACAATGGATCTAGGTGTTAAGGGAAAACTGGATTCAAATGAATAATCAATAATATCAAATATCAAGATACCCAAAACTCAATAAAATGGTGAACAAAAGAGATTCAATAAAATAATGAACAACAACAAAGCAAACCTCCTTAATTCGTAGCTTCCATTGATCACCTATCACAATCAATCTTGCATGTATGAAATAGGGCCCTTAGAGAGTGCACTTATTTTCTATGCTTCAAGAATGTCAATTGAGAATGGCTATGATAATATCGCCATGAAGATGAGCTTCGCAACGACGGTAGTAGTGCATAGTAGCGAATGTAATCACAAGCAATGAAGAAATTGGTGCCAAAGGTGCACTGTAATTCCTACAGAGTAACAATACTTAAAGCTTGGATGATTGAAATGGAAGAAGAGGGTTGAATTTATAGACTTGAGAGAATGAAGATCAACAGTATAGAACGGTTGAGGAATGTGTGCGAATAGAAAGAAGACAAGTGTCACATAAAAGTTATTTTATTTGAGTTAACTACTTTCTTTTCTAAAGATAAGACATGCTTTTCATAAATTAGAAATCTTTTTTCTAATTTAAGAGATATTGAAAAAAACAAGGTTGATTGAATAGATAACTCAACTTGAGATTTTCTTTTGCATGATTTGAGATAAATTAAATAATAAATTATTTAATTTTGTGTGCATGAAGAATAAGACTTATTTTTAGAAGATTTGGAAGATATTTGAAGAATTAGAAAAGCAAATTGAATAAATAAATTTATTTAATTGTTGTGCATGATAGAAGAATAATAAAATATTTGATTATATTTTATTTTTGGAGATTGAGAGGATTTAAATAAATTTGAATTGATTTATTCAAATTTAGAAGAATGAATTGATTTAATTAAATAATTAAGAATTATTTAATTTGTTTGGAAGAATCTAATTAAATAAAGGGTTTTATTTAATTTTGACTTTAAAAGAGATAATTAAATATTTTGATATTTAATTAACTTAGAGGAATATGAATCGAATAAAAAAATTTATTTATTTATTTATTGATAGAAGAATTAGAATGAAATAAATATTAAAAATATTTATTTAGACCAAGTCGTGTCATTTTTAGGCGTATACATTTTGCCCCTCTTTGATGCAATGTAGTTTACGGTGTTGCTTCAAAGAAATTGATTGTTGAATAATGATACATGCCCCAGTTTGCCCCTGGTAGAGGTTATGATGATAGGATGCCCCCTCGGGAGATTGGATGAGAAAAAGGCAGAAGGACGTGAGACGGACAATCTCACGAAGACGACGGGAAACTTGGTTAGTTTTGAAGAAAAAAGAATGTGTTTCTAAGAAACGGGAAGAAATTGGAAAAAAACAAGTGCGGGAAGTAGTCACAGTCACCACCTAGCCAAATTAGGGTTTGCATGCTATATATAGGAGTTGGGTCCACAAGACAATTCATTTGCACACTTGTCTTAGTTTGATTTGCTTTGGAGAGCTTAGGAGAGCATAGAGCATAGATTAGTCAGCACAAGGATGGACATTCCAAGAAAGGAGCATCGATTTGAGCGCATCTGTCAATTCGACTGGCTAGCAGAGGCAGGACCCTGGTATGTATCTCAAAAAATTTCTCCTAGGGTCGAGTTTGATAGCAATAAATGCTAGGAGAAAATTAGGATAGATAAATGCACTGAAACACAGTGTGGCACATATGCCACGTGAAACTGCACATACGTAGTTCTGTAGCACATGTAGGACATAAAATGGCGCATATACTGAAGCAGCGCATGCATAATTCTGTAACGCATTTATGGTATGTAGCGGCGCTTCTGAGTGGACAGCGCATATATGGTATAGGACGGCACATGCATGGATTCTTGCAGCACACTTGTCAGAAGTGGCACATTTGCTAGGAAATGGTGCATATACCACCTGTTATGGCGCATATGATATATATAGGTAGTTTACTTAACAAAATTGACTTGATTGGCATCCTATTTGATGCGTCAATCGATAAGTTATCTTTGAGATTGCAGGAATCTAGTCAAGAGATGTGTGGTGTTTTGATCAATTTGATATGCTAAGTTAGTTTGATATGTTTCTATAGATATGTTGAGTATGGTACTTACATCTTTCAGTTGACGCCTTGCTTTACGTGTTTTCAGGAGGATATACGAGAGACACTTCAGTCGGGGGAGCAGTTCCCTATGCCTATGTTGCAGAGATACATGCTTACCGAGATGGACAGGGAGGTGCTTGGTGCGATGGGACTTGAATATGTTTGCATCATGCCCAAGGTTTGGGTGAACCGCGGGTTGCTGACTGCAGTAGTGGAGAGGTTCCATAGTGAGGATAGGACCTTCCACTTCCCTACTGGTGAGATGACCATTACCTTGGAGGACGTGTACAGGATTCTCCATTTACCTATTTAGAGTGAGCTAGTGGAGTATGATCCACAGAGAGACGCAGGACTTGCTGAGTGCAGGTGAGTGTTCGATGATCCTAGGCTGGTCGGGCAAGTCATCTCTTGACAGGATATTTATGACTGTTACAACTAATTCCCAGGGATTGTAGCAGGACTGATTAGAGGCGTCATATGCCCCGATAGGAGATCACACGGGTTCCCCATTGGATGGGGTCAGATCATCGAGAGTGTGGTGACAGAGGGCACCCGGTATGCTTGGGGTGTCTATGTACTAGCGCACCTATACCACGACATGCATCAGGTGGTACATCATAGGGGTGCAAGGCTATCTGCAGGCATGTTGTTGCTACAGTTTTGGCTATGGGAGCACATAGTGATCACCAGACCGATATGTGTGTTTGACAGACAGAGAGGAGAGCCATATAGCTATGGCTACGCAGGAGCGATTTCCCAGCATAGGTTGGGGAAGCTCGAGTATTGGCGGCATGCTTTGGATGGAGTAGACATTGTCATCTAGCAGCCATACCTAGATTGTGAGCCATGGGACAATGAGGTAGATGAGCTACCTTACTGCTATCAGACGCAGTGGTTGATAGGACGGACACGGTTTATCTTGGAATGACAGATTGTCAACCGAGTACAAAGATAGTTTGGGAGGAGGCAGGGCATGCCACAGGGGCAGGCTTGATTTGCGAGGACTCATGCTGAGAGGTATAGATGGGGGTCGATGGCATCCTATGAGGAGGCACTGGCAGAGTTTTAGCAAACACCTTACATCGCCTGGGATATGAGGAGGGGGATTGTAGACACTAGGATGACCCAGGACTATGAGGATTGGTTCACTACCCACCCATTTTTAAGATACTCAGGGCCTAGTGAGCTGGTGCCTCGGATAGATGAGGCAAATTCAGATGATGAGGGCTAGGTTGGCCAGAGGGGGAGGAGGAGGGGGAGAGGAGGACGAGGACGTGGCAGAGATGGGGGAGATGATGGAGGAGGATGGGGTGGTGGAGATGACAGAGGCAAGCCTAGATAGAGGTGAAGAGCTGGGGCAGGACCATCCCACGCTCAGCAGGCAGTGCCACCATAAGTCTCACAGAAGGCACCACAGGTACAGATGCCACCACCTCAGCAGGTGGCACAGCAGCAGGGGCCCCAGCCATAGGGGCAGGGATCGGCATAGGTAGCCCAGGGTCTAGCACAGGCAGATGTCCAAGAGAGGGTTATAGCTACTTTAAGAGGACATATTAGCTAGCTATGGGCATAGCTCAGGATGGCTGATGCCCAGCGAGAGACAGATGCAAAGTTTATTGTGGGGCTCACCAGAGAGAGATATGGCAGATGCATGGATACAAGTTATCTAAGTAGAGCAGGATACCGCAGTGGCAGCCCTAGGGACAGATGTGACGAGCAATTTTTTGGTTGGGCAGGTGCACCAGGCACAGGCACAACTAGTGCAGGCATAGACACAGTTAGGGTAGGCACAGATAGAGTTTGTGCAGGTGCAGGGGTAGCTAGCGCAAGTACAGGGTGAGCTTGCCAGGGCATAGGCTCAGACACAGTATTACCGAGGATTATACCATGGTGTTGTGCATGTTAGTCAAAGGGCTCTGAGCCATAGGAGCCAGTCCATGGCCTCCCAGAGAGTAGGTGGATCAAGGTCAGGAGCCTCTGTGATGGGCCCACAGTAGTTTGGGGCCAGCGGAGGAGGAGGAGGAGACACTACTGGGAGTAGTGGTCCACATTAGTAGGGATAGTAGAGACATGCATATTTTGGATCCCATGTACCTTTTTGATGGCTCAGATAGCCTGATATACTTATGTACCATTTTTGTATTTTGAGACATATATCACCATCCTTGGGATGTATTCTTTTGTATATGACACTGATTCAAAGATGGACCACTATGATATTGTACATTTGGACACGTGTTTATGATATTTATATGATGATGCAGCTACTTGATTGCTCTCTATGTGTATGAGTTTATGATGTATTTCTATTGTATGATGCGATGCACATGTTTATCTAATGCAGACTTAGATGTTTACTTGATGCTATGTGATGTTATCTAATGTAGATTTTCATATGATGCTATGTGATGCTATATGACCTAGTGCAAACTTAGATTTTTTACTTGATATGCCTCTAATGTGTGTGAATGCAAATGGTATCTATATGATTATGCAATTTATGCATGTATCTATGTTTTTGATTTTTTCTGCTTTTGACACTATATGATGAGTGCAAAAAAAAACTGTATATGGATGACCTGATGCACTTTACTATGTATGCAACTGATTTAATCATGTAAATGACTATCTCATGTGATATGATATGCAACTATATGTTATGTTTTTATGGTGTCCAAATGTACTCTATCGACACAGAAATGACAGAATGATAGATAGAAAATTGGTTGAAAGAATGACTCGATAGAAAAACTCACAAGCTTCACTTTGTATTGTTATTCTGTATTGTTTGGATCTTTTATTGCATGGGATATGGATATATGGATGTGTAACTGGATGTATGATGGATGCTTTGCTTTTGACATCTTGATGGTGCAAGTATTTTGAAGTGCTTATTTCATCATTGGGTGATTTTTTTTTGTACTTTTTCGAAATGTTGTAAGTTAATACAAGCATCTAGGTATAATTGAACCAAGATGACCTAAGTATTGCTTACATGGATTTTGATTTAGCAAGTTAATACAAGCATTGAGGTATAATTGAACCGAGATGACCTGAGTATTTCTTGTGTATCAACAAACAAGGATTGCCCCCGTTCATGTTTAGACCTTTGATGTCCTCGATGATCTTTTGCCGATCATGTCCTTAGACAAGGCTTCACATTACTAAAGTTTAATCCACAAACAACAAACAAAGAAAATAATCATGCCCCCATCATAGCATATCTAGCTTTTGGCATCCTTGAGTAGCATAGAAATGCATGATAGCAAAAAAAGTTAAGACTCTGTACTTTAACCATGTTTCCAATCTACAAAACATTTTTGCATTTAGATGTGTTTGTTTCTTGCCATAATTTGGGTAAAGTCATTTAGAAGGCCTTTGGAGTTTGTTTGCTTTGTTTTTGGATAGGTTAATATCCTGCATGAGGATTTTTGCTTGAAAAGAGCGGGTTTTGTTTGCGCTTGCTTGCCTGGTGAGAAGATTCCACAATCTTTATTGGTGAGACAGACCCTAAAGGACTGACCTAGTGCCTCAGGGGCTCATTGCTAAATGGCCTTGCCTACGTGATGATGCAGAGGCAATGTAGTTTGGGGTAAACCCCAATGGACCTAAGACCTAGGCGATAGAAAGTGGTGTGGACTTAGATAGGTAGAAGGACTAGACATGGAAAGGATGGGATAGTGGAGCCTCAGGGGCACATTTGAGAAATGGCCTTGCCTATGTGACAATGCAGAGGCAATGTAGTTCATGGACTTGGACTATGGATACTAACGAGAGACACTATGCTAGGCTGAAACTATGGATAGGATATGGGACAAAACCTTGGTTGACAAGGCAACATAGAGATAGAGTATCAAGCCATGATACATTATCATTAGGATTTTATTATGGAACAAATATGGATCAAATGGGATGTGAGGAAGAATGGACACAAGGTGATTGGTTTCCCAAAGATGGAAGAAGCGGTTTATCACAAGTAACGCCTGTTTACCAGGTTTTCACCACTTGCTTTTATTTGCATGAAAGCTAGAATGTTGCATGACGCTTGTTTTGCCAGGTTTTCATCATGATACCTATCCAAGGCACCTATTTGCTAGGTTTTCACTAAAGGACGATTTTTTTGTATTTTTCTACTTTTTTGATTTTTTTGTATTTTTTTGTATTTTTTTGATTTTTTTGTATTTTTCTAATTTTTTTTGTATTTTTCTAATTTTTTTTGTATTTTATACCCCCTTTACATTGGGGTCCTCCTAGGTATAGAACCGGTAAAGATGCATACTGTTGATTGGGTCATCCAATAGCTCACCCTCTGATGTTGCTAACTAATATGCCCCTGATCCATAAGCAACTATGATCATGTAACGCCCAAGCCAGTTGGGCTCAAACTTGCCTTTATTTTCCCGATCCTGTTGATTGCAGGGATTCTCCTTAAGGACTAGATCTCCAACTTTAAAGACCCTTGGATGAACTCTGTGGTTATAGCTTCATGACATCATTTGTTGATATGCTTTGAGATGGTCAAAGGCTTTCTGTCTCCTTTCCTCTAGCAACTCTAGTTCTTGCAATGTGGAAACTTTGTATTCTTCATCTGATATGAGACCTTTTAATGACACTCTGAGAGATAGTAATTCGACCTCTATGGGGAGGATAGCTTCTGATCCATAGACAAGGGCGTAAGGGGTAGCACCTGTGGGAGTGCGTATACTAGTTCTGTAGGCCCACAGAGCAGGATTGAGTTGGATGTGCCAATCATGGCCAGCATCATTGACTGTCTTCTTAAGAACTTTCAAGATGGTTTTGTTGGATGCTTCAGCTTGACTGTTGCCTTGGGGGTAATAGGGTGTGGAGAAATAGTGTTGGATTTTGAATCAGACACAGAGTTCTTGGACATCCTGGTTCTTGAAGGGTCTTCCATTATCTATGATAATGGATGAGGGAATTTCATATCTACAGATGAGGTATTTCAGGATGAATGAGGAGATTTGCTTACCTATGACGATGGTGAGGGGGACGTCTTCAATCCACTTAGTAAAGTACTTAGTGGCAGTTATTATGAATTTGGGGCCGTTGGATGAGGGTGGATGGATCTTTCCCACAAGGTCAAGTCCCCATTGGCAAAAGGGCCAAGGTGTCGTTAAAGGTCTCAACTCTTGAGCTGGTACTTGTATTAGGTTTCCATGTATTTGGTACTGCTTGCACTTCTTCACAAACTGATATGAATATATTTCCATGTTTGGCCAGTAATAACCCAAACGCATGAGTTTCTTAGCTAATCAAGGACTGCTAGAGTGTATTCCACAGATCCCTTCGTGTACACCTTGTAAGGTGGTTTGGGATTCTTCTCATTCTAAACAATGGAGTAAAGTACCATCTAGACCACGTCAGTATAGGGTGTTAGTAATAATGGTATAGCGAGAGGTTTGGCGTATAAAGGTTCGTTGTTGGTTTGAAGATAAGTCAGGTGGGAGGATGTTGTCCTTGAGGTAAGTGTAAATCTTACCATACCAAGGTGAATCAAATCCAACTAATAGGCATATAAAATAGGTTTCAGGAAGATCATAAGCTGGTTGCTGAATTGTTTCCACTAAGAACTTGTACCGTGACTCATTCTCTAGTATCTCAAGAAGAGAGGAAATGGTTGCCATGGCATCTACTGCTTTGTTCTCAATGCGAGGTATCTACTCAAAAGAGATGATCACAAAGTATTCCTTAAATTCGTTGACCATCCACTTGTATGGGACAAGCTTTTCATCTTTGGTTTGGTAATCATCATTGATCTGATTTATCACTAGTTGAGAATCACCATGGAGATGTAGCTCTTTGATTTTCCACTCTCTTTCCATCTTGAGACCAATGACTAAGGCTTCAATTCTGCTATGTTGTTGGTACATGGGAATAACAAATGGTAAGACTTCGGTATGGTGTCGCCATGAGGAGTTACAAATAAGATTCCTACCAGGGATTTTTTTATTGGTGAATCTTCACCAATTGGCAAATATTTGAAATCAGAGCCACTAAAAATGGTGAATAGTTCAAGCTATGAAGTCGACTAAATTGCCCCATTTTTACAAAAAAAAATTAGTCTTAGTTAATTTGCCTAAGATTTATTTTTTAAAACTAATAAGTTGAACTATTTCACCAAATATATGATGCATAATTAAAGCGGATTCGCTAGTAATTTATAATATATTTAAAAATGTTGATCATATTCACCATTAATAATATATTTCAACCATTAATTTTGGACCATATTCACCATTAATTTTGACATTATCGTGTACTTTAGGGTTGTTTGTATTTTTAATACTTTATTTATTAATGTTGATTATAGTTTTGATCTAACGGCTACTATTTAATTTCGGGAGACAAAGAGCACGTGCCTTTTAAAAGGCTTGCTGAGCCCCGAAAATGATTTTGGGCCACAAGATTGGAAAATGATTTTGGGCCACAAGATTGGATCCAATCTTGTGGCCCAAAATCATTTTCGGGGCTCAACAAGCCTTTTAAAAGGCACATGCTCTTTGTCTCCCGAAATTAAACACTATGGGTATTAATGTGATATTTTTAAAATATTTAATTTCTGTGTTTTTGTATTTGCAAATCTAATTGGATATTTTGAGATAAATATTTTCTAGAAGCATTCATTATTTTATTTCATGGAAGGAAAAATGAGTTACAAAAGAAAATAAGTAAAAGATTTATTCCTTTTTTCCTTCTGAAAAATGTAATCTCTGAAAAACCTTGCATGCAACCCAAAATAATAAAACCCTGTACAATCCTCTGCATGCAATCCAAAATAATAAACCCTATACAATCTCTGAAAAATCTCTGCATGCAACCCAAATTAATAAAACTTTGTAACTGTAATACAATTGTCAAATAGATTTCTAGAAGATTTCTTTTACCCCTGCAAGCAAAGCAAAAGGAAAAGCATAGACAATAAAATGAGAAGAATTTAAAAAAAAGGAAGAAAGGAGAAACCCAAATGAGATCTGTAAACAATAAGATCAATAAAAATTACCTTCCACTTGCATAACCTCCTTCTCTCATGAAAATAAAACTTCACACCAAAATGTTTATGAGAAAATGAAAGAGTTAGGTAGCAACAAAAATATTTATGCAATATTTTATTATTTTAGCAAGTTTTTTATATAATAGAAATTACATAGTTTTAAAATAGTTGCACTCATAGTAGTATTTGTTTAAGAGTTAGAAAATTTTCATATTTATATTTTATTATTCCATATATAATTGAATTTTAAATATTTATTGTATTTTAAACATGAAATAGAATTCTTTTTTATTAGCTTTATTCTTTTTTATTAGCTTCATTAGCTTTTTTTTATCAACTTTATTCTTTTTTATTAGCTTTCTTAGCTTTATTCTTTTTCTCTTGGTGTAATGAATTTTTAATTATTATTTTTTTATTTGACTTAGACATTTAGTAGAGTAATTGTTTTAAAATAGTTGCACTCATAATAGTATTTGTTTTAGAGTTAGAAATAAATGTTTACTTATATTTATATTTTATTATTCCATATAATTCAATTTTAAATATTTATTGTATTTTAAACATGAAAGGGATTTAGCTTTTTTTTTTAATGTTAGTGTAATGAATTTTTAATTATTATTATTTTATTTGACTTAGTTGACTTCACCTTTAGTGGAGTAGCTTGATTTTTTAATTGTTTTTAAATAGTTGCACTCATAGTAGTATTTGTTTGAGTTAGAAAAAAAATGTATACTTAGTATAATTTTCATATTTCTATTTTATCATTCCATATATAATTCAATTTTAAATATTTATTGTATTTTAAACATGAAAGGGACTTATATTTTATTAGCTTTATTCTTCTAAGGGTAGTGTAATTAATTTTTAATTATCATTATTTTATTTGACTTACGTTATCATTTTAAATTGCCATAGGAAAAGGGTTAAATTTTAGAATTTAATTATAAATTTATCTATTAGTTACAAATTCCATTTTAATTTAATTTATTTCTTAAATGTTTAGACTCTAGATGAGACATCCTTTTTGTAGGAAGAGTACCTATGGTTAAATTTTCTTGGTCAAAACTCATTAAACTTTAGTTGATATAAAAAAATTAGGATGCAAACCAAACTATCCTTAGGTGAGAAAACTATAATCTAGTGATAATTATTAGGTTTATAAAATTGTCTCCTACCCCCACTTCAAAAAAAATTTTGAAAAAGAATATATGGGGTTGACCAAATATGTAAATTTTTAAAGTAAGGATTCACCATTCTAATTAATTTCTTTAGTAATTATTTGCTAAGATTCGCCATTGTTTTTTTTTTTAGCGAGTATTCACTAGGATTTGCCACAATTTTATAACTTTTTTAGTAATGTGCATAGATTCACCAGGAAAATTAATATTTTTTTCAAAAAAATGAAAGATTCGCCAGGAAAATTAAAGCACTTAGCTAGGATTCGCCAGGATTTTATAACTTTTTTTAGAGGCCTTTTCTTAAAGTTATCCCGGATTCCTGCCCCCAATCCATGGTTTGTGTAGGACCCATCAAAGTAAAGTTTCCAGGAATGTGTTGAGATATTGAATAAGGATTCATCTGAAAACTCAAATTGCATTGGTGTGGTGTCTTGTAGTGGTGCATCTACTAACTGGTTAGCAATGACTTGTCCCTTGATAGCCTTTATGTCTACATACTCAATGTCATATTCACTTAGGAGCATTACCCATTTGGCTAGGCAACCTATGAGAGCTGCTTTGCTTAGTAGGTATTTCAATGGATTTATTTTTGCAATAAGTTTGACTGGATGTGCAAGCATATAATGCCAGAGTTTTTGGGAAGCAAAAACTACCACAAGACATGATCTTTCTATTTGAGAGTATTGCAATTCATAGCCCACTAATGTTCGGCTGATGTAGTAGACGGCTCTTTCTTTATTCTCATAATCTTGTTGTGCTAGAAGAGCCCCAAGAGCTGTAGGTGTAGCAGATATGTAAAGTATCAATGGTTTCCCTTGGATAGGAGGCATGAGAATAGGTGGATTCATAAGATACTCTTTCAGTTTGTTGAATGTGTCTTCACATTTCTCATCCCATCTGAATGGAATGTTCTTGTGCAGGAGATAACTGAATGGTTGACACTTGTCTGCCAGTTGTGATATGAATCTACGGATTGCTTGTAGCTTGCCTTGTAGAGATCTTAGTTGAGTAAGTGTCTTGGGTGGTGGCATGTCCATAATAGCTTTGACTTTGGCGGGGTCCACCTCTATTCCATTTGCCGATACAATAAAGCCTAGGAGCTTGCTTGAGGTGACTCGAAACACACATTTCTTTGGGTTCAACCTGACTTTGAATTTCTTGAGTCTCTGAAAGACCTTCTCTAACACATCTAGGTGTGATTCTCTTGTGAGTGATTTTGCTAGGATATCATCTACATAATCTTCCATTGTTACGTGCATCATATCATGATATATAGTGGTCATAGCACATTGATATGTGTTCTTTAGCCCAAATGGCATGACATTCCAACAGAAAGTGCCCCATGGACAAGTAAAAGCTATCTTATGCTGGTCTTCCAGTGCTAGCCTGATTTGATTATATCCTGAGAAGCCATCCATGAGAGATAACATGGTATGCCCTGCTGTTAAGTCGACTATGATATCTATATTTGGCAACAAAAAGTCATCCTTGTGGCAAGCTTTGTTTAGATCTCTAAAGTCATTACACAGTCGGACTCGACCATCCAGTTTGGACACTGGTACTATGTTGGAGACCCATTCTGGATAGTCTATAGCTTTGATAAATCCTACATCCAGTAGTTTCTTGAGTTCTTCTTTTACAAGCAGTGCTATGTGTGGATGCATCTTTCTAAGCTTTTGTTTCACTGGTTTCACTCCTGAATCTAATGGAAGATGATGTAGAATCAAATCTAGATCTAACCCTGGCATATCTATGTATGACCAAGTAAAATTGACTTGATTTCTCTTGAAGAATGGTACAAACTTAGTCTTCTCTGGTGGGGTTAGAGACTTCACAAAGTGAATGATCTTAGGTTGTTCCTCTGTTCCAATGTTAACAGGTTCTATCGGTTCTACAACAATCTAATACTTCTCCTAGTGCATGTCATCGGGGAGAGTGTCAAGCCTTCCATTGTCAAGTGCCACAGTTGGGTTTTCACCTTCAGATGCATCCTTTCTTTTTACTATTTTGGGACCTAACACTACCGCAGAGCAGTTTTCACCATCAAATCCAGTTTTTATTTTGATATTTTTATGACTGGAAGGCTTGGCACCCTCTCCTAAATAAGCCATGGTATTGAGTTCAATAGTGAAACCAACTTTATGATCTCCTTTGGCTAGGTGGTCCCTAAGTTCCATGTAGTCAATATAAGCATCATCGTTTTGGAACATATCTAGTTGAGGGGTTCCTCGTAGACCCCAGTTAATAAGTTTAGGATGTATAAGGGGGAGGGAGTTAGAGGATAGATTTGATTCATTGATAGTTTGAATGGATATACTAGGAGTATTGGTAGGGGGAGTGTTCGGGATGGTACTTTCCTCCAAATTGTTTATTGCGATAGAACTCAAACCTTCCTCAAAAGTCGTATTCTCAGGGATAGGCAAATCACACTCTAACGGTCTATTCGGTAGTGTTTGTCCCTCATAGTAGGGGCTATAAGTTTGAATGGTATCAACTTCTTTGTCATCATAGGAATGCTCTGTCAGCTCATCCCACTCATATTCATTGGAATCTGTGTCACTGCCCACTTGAAGTGTATGGATCATTTCCACTAGACAAGCATTTTCTTTAGCTTTTCCCTTATCCTTATATCCTAGGCCTTTTGTATTTCTAGCCAATGAGAATGAAGAAGGTTGAATGGGTTCTATGATTCCTTCTTTTCTTAGGTCGATGGGGCCCTGTCCTTCATAACCCATTGTATGTAGGATAGATTCACCTCTCCCATAGATTTATGTTGGGATCCTAGGTGGTTCTTGTTGTATGTTCTCTTCTTCTTTGGTATAGAGCCATTGTAGGATATCTCTTTCCTCTGTTTCATCTGATAAGGTCCCCCATTTTACAAAGGGAGTTGTGGGAGGTATAGGAGGAGTAGATGGCTTTGGAAAATGCTTGGGTCGACCAAAGGATCTAGGAGATAAAGGCATCTTGGCTAGATTGAGGTTGAGCTCTATGGAGTATTCCCCTACTCCTTTTTCTTTGATGGTAATTTTCTGCTCTTTGGGCTTTGATGAGGAAGCTTCAGAGGTGTGATCATGATGTGGGGTAGGGGATGTAGATGCTCTATTGTTTGGTATGATGCAATCAGGTTTTGAAAGGACATAGTTGCAATGCTGAAAGGGGTCAGGGTCTCCTTGGATGGTGATTTGCTTGCCATTATGTGGGAATTTTATGCATTGGTGATAGGTAGAGGGAATAGCTTTCCTGGTATGAATCCATGGTCTACCTAGGAGAATATTATAGGCGAGCTCCCTATCTAGGACTTGGCACACAACATCTTTTATTATCAGTCCCACTTGTATGGGTAAGACTACTATTCCTTTTGTAGTTCTCTCCTCTTCATCATAGGCTTTGATAGTAATCTTCTTCCTTGGATCAACTGCATTTTCAGATAACCCTAATGTAAGGACTAGCTTTAACGTGCAAATATTTAAACTGGCTCCCAATCAATGAGAACCCTCTTGATGCGGTGCTTGTGGATGAAGGTGACAATATGTAGAGGGGTGTTATGGGGTTGAGACACTGAGAGGTCATCTTGTTCGGTAAATGATATGGTATTTGAGGAGGTCAGATTACCTACCATGTCCTGAAACTTCTCTTGGACCAAGTTAGTGGGGACAGTGGTTTCCACTAAGGCTTTATTGAGAATCTCCTTATGGGAAGGAGATAGATGCAACAACTCTAAGATAGAAATGTGGGCTGGAGTCTTCCATAGTTGGTCTATGACACTATACTGATGAAAGTTGGACTGAGAAGGTGACGACCTTGGAGGGACAGTATTCAACGTGACTTTACCACTACGGGTAATGATACTGCAATCATTTCAGTTAGGCTTTGATTGTTGGTTGGGCGTGACCACATTGATTTCTGGGACATGCTCTGATATACAATTGATGGTATAGTTGAATGGCACACTTGTGTAGTTGGCATTACTATTCCCACTATTCTAATTTTGCCTATTGCAATTGTTTTTGTTGCCGTTGTTGTTATTTCCGTTGTTGTTATTGTCGTTGTTGTTATTGTTGTTGTACGGCCTATCATGATTGAGAAGTGGATCCTTGTAAGCCACATGTGTCTCATTGGAGGTATGTTGGGTTCCTCCTTGATTTTGATCAAGCACATCTTGGATAACATGTTTGAGATGGATACAATTGTTGTATGTATGTCCCCTTCCTCTATGATACTCACAATAGTCGGTGTCTTTCCAATAGTGAGGTTTAATTTGATGCTCATAATCACTTGTTGGCGGTAGAGAGATTTCATTGTTAGCCAATAGCTTCCTCAATGAGGATTCTTGGGACTCACCCAGCAGTGTGAACTTTCACCATGGATTTGAGTTAAACCATGGGCTTAGCTCCCAAGAGAATGTTTTATTGGGTGTAACATTGCTTGCCTCTCCTTTGAGAGTAAATATTGGTTGTTGCTTGGGAGCTGCCACCTTGGCATCAACTACTCCATCGTTGACGACATTTTTGTTTTTAGTCCAAAACTTTGATTTGTTAGTTGTGTAGTTGGAGGTAGGTGTGTCCTTGTATAACTTGATTTGCCCCTTGGCGGTCATAGCTTTTTCGATGAACAATCCCATTTCAATGACCTTCAAGAATGAATTAGGGCATTGGATTTGTATTTGATAGCTAAGATTGGAGTTGAGGTTATGGACAAACATCTCCATTAATTGTTTCTTAGGTACATCATATGAACACTTGCTTGCTAGTTGTCTCCATCTTTGTAAAAAGGTGGTGAATGATTCGCCACTCTTTTGCTTGGTATTGCATAAATCAAGCATAGAGACTTCGTGTTCAATATTGTATGAGAAGTGCGTGATGAATTTGTTGACTAACTCATCAAAAGATTCGATGCCTAGTGGGAGCCATGAGAACCACTCCATGGCTTGACTACCTAGAGATCTAGGGAATAGTCTCATTAAGTAAGTCTCATTGTGAGCTACTTCCATGCATGCTGCATTGAATTCCCTAATGTGATCTCTAGGGTCCCCTTTTCCTTTGTATTTGTCATATTTAGGAACTTCAAATTGAAAGGGAAATGGTGTCATGTTCAAACTTTTATCAAAGCGGTATGGTGTAATATCTTCCAAGGAGTAGGTTTTTGTGTTTGTACCCATCTTGAGATCTGACGTTTGTTTCTTTAGACCATCAAGTTGTTTCCTCATTTCTTCCATAGGAGCACTTGGGTCTATGGATTTCTTTCCTTTTTCATTTTTATCCTTTGCGTTTGGGTCTATGGCTTTCTTTCCCCTTTCTTCATGATTATTCTCCAAATTTTCTTAGATTGTGCTTATATCAAAATCCATGGGGAGTTTAATTCCAAGATTTGCAAGATGATAAAAATACTTGTGAGGGTCGTCATGGAGCACTTTCTCTAACAAGTGTTGGAATTTTTGATCTTGGAGGGTTCCTTCATACTCTTTGCGAGAGATTTCCTCATCACTATCATGAGGTGTGATGATGTGGTTGGATGATCCGGCCATTTCGAGTTGCTTTTTGTACTAAGATCTAGTAAGAACCATGCAAGGTGACGAGGGATGAGGTGGAATGAAACTAGAGATTTTGGCAAGATGTTGATGGAGACTATTGAGAATAGGATACTTATGACAAGTTTTGGACAAAGGACTTTTTCAATCAACGATTCCAAGTAAGATGGTCGATATAAGACGATAGTCACTAGTAAGGGTACTCGATACCTATCTTACTATGTAGGGACTAGTCATGCACCAAGACCACTAGCAAAGTCCTATGACCTACTAGGGTTACTTGAATCCAAAGTGATACGAAAAAGGGGCCTATGCTAACCTGATATGGGATACTTTTGACTTTAGACTAGGAAGACTTGATAGAAGGTGAATGGGATGACCAATGAAAGAGAGACTTTTGACATGAAATGGATGGAAAAATGACTGCAAGGTGAGATCTAATTTCAGAACCTGAAACTAGACTGAAATGGGTACCCATAACTGATAAAATTTTTCTCTCAAACATTGTGCAAGTGCTCACTGTCACGCATGTGCTGGAATAGATGCGCTGCAAAAACTAGTAAATGCACTGTAAGTCAGGATATATGCACCACACTAAAAGTAGATGTGTTGTAATAGACAGTAAAAGTGCTATAAGTCACAACAGATGTGCTACAAGTTGGCACAAATGTGCAGCAACAGAGGATGGATGCGCCGCTCTGACTTTCTCAATATTTTTTGCAATTTTTTTGGAAATTTTCTGATGTTTTTGGTACTTTGGTTGCAAGGTCTTTTTGATCTAATTTTCTGAAATTATGGCAAGAAGACACAGCAAACACAAAGAATATTTTTATGGTTTTTTATTTTTTTGTGATTTTTTTACTCTTTTTGGACTAAAAAGAAAGCAAGTACAACCCTAGGTTTCAAAGGATAGTATGAAACCAAATTCTCCCTATCTCTAGGTGAGGCATCTTCGGGAGGTAATAATTGCTCTTCCCTGCACTGGATTATAGGGGTTTTTGGTCTACTAAAACAAGGATGAGTAATAAAGGCAACCGTTCGAGTGGTTATACATGCGGCAACAGTACTCTCTGTTATGGAGTCTCCCAGCCTGCAAGGGTTGCACCTTGGAGGGTTTTGGGGGAGGTTAGCTGTCGGTATAACACAACTGCACTTGTTGTTTGAAGCTTTCACTCCAAACACAATTTATTTATAGTGGCTTGGAAGGGCTTGGTGTCTAGGTTGTTACCACTTAGGGTCGTTCCTACTTTGATGAATGGTATCCAAGAGAAGGCCCCTCTAAAGGAAAAACACATGCGAATATGATATGTTTGGCATTTTGGTCACCCAAGATAGGGGAGAGCATAGGCCTGGTATCATTCCCAAAACATAGAATACAGTGGTTCTTTTCCCCTAATTAAAATGAGAAAAACTAGATGAGCTATCTACTTGGGCAAGCACAGAATTTTGTTAACTTTGAAGTGATAACAAGATAGCAATGGTCCAATTTTACCAGGATAGTAATGATGTGTTCAATTTTATCCCAGATAACATGAATTGTTAACTTTGAAGTGAAGATCGAGATAGCAATGATGAGTTCAATTTTATCCACGTAGCACGAATTGTTGACTTTGAAGTGATGGATGAGATAGCAATGATGAGTTCAATTTTATCTAGATAGCAATGAGTTGTTAACTTTGAAAAGATATCAATAGCAATGATTCAATGATATGCAAGATAGCAATGATTCAATTACCACTTTCCTAGATAAAACTATGTGAGATTTGCATGAGCATCCATTTTACTTTTCCATTAGAAATCGAAGTGTGAGCTAACAAGTGCAACTACATCAATCTAAACCAGTACCTAGCCTGCAAAATAGATCAAGAGAGTTCCTGCAAAAAGACGTCAGCGTTAGCAAAAATTCCAAGGAAACCCTAAAAATCATTGTCTAAAACAAATGCGCTACTTCAGAGATTGAATGCACAAGACCAGACAACAGAAGCACTGTAGTACATATGCATTAAGACAGAGGTCAAAAGCGCTGGAAAACATAGTATATGCGCTGATCTGATGTATGCGTTGAATCATAGGGTAAAAACACTATAACAGAGACTAGATGCGCCACAGGGGTGTATGCACCATGATAGGTAACAGATGCGTCAGAATAGAGACTATATGCACTGCAGAAATGTATGCACCCTGACAGGTAATAGATGCGTGTTAGGATGTATCAAATGCGCTATTTCCTCCTGTGTACGGCTTTCTAAAACACAAAAACTTATTTTTTGGGTTAAATTTGGGGCTAGGCCCCATGGTGGGTGCCAAAAATGTTAAGGAAAAATTGGATTCAAATGAATAATCAATAATATCAAATATCAAGATACCCAAAACTCAATGAAATGGTGAACAAAAGAGATTCAATAAAAAAATGAACAACAACAAAGCAAACCTCCTTAATTTGTAGCTTCCATTGATCACCTGTCACAATCGATCTTGCATGTATAAATTAGGGCCCTCAAAGAGTGCACTTCTTTGCTATGCTTCAAGAATGTCAATTGAGAATGGCTATGATAATATCGCCATGAAAATGAGCTTCACAATGATGGTAGTAGTGCATAGTAGCGAATGTGATCACAAGCAATGAAGGAATTGGTGCCAAAGGCGCACTGTAATTCCTACAGAGTAACAATACTTAAAGCTTGGATGATTGAAATGGAAGAAGAGGGTTGAATTTATAGACTTGAGAGAATGAAGATCAACAGTATAGGAAGAATGAGAAGATCAACGGTATAGAACAGTTGAGGAACGTGCACGAATAGGGAGAAGACAAGTGTCACACAAAAGTTATTTTATTTGAGTTAACTACTTTCTTTTCTAAAGATAAGACATGTTTTTCATAAATTAGAAATCTTTTTCTAATTTAAGAGATATTGAAAAAAACAAGGTTGATTGAATAGATAACTCAACTTGAGATTTGCTTTTGCATGATTTGAGAGAAATTAAATAATAAATTATTTAATTTTGTGTGCATGAAGAATAAGACTTATTTTTAGAAGATTTGGAAGATATTTGAAGAATTAGAAAAGCAAATTAAATAAATAAATTTATTTAATTGTTGTGTATGATAGAAGAATAATAAAATATTTGATTATATTTTATTTTTGGAGATTGAGAGGATTTAAATAAATTTGAATTGATTTATTCAAATTTGGAAGAATGAATTGATTTAATTAAATAATTAAGAATTATTTAATTTGTTTGGAAGAATCTAATTAAATAAAGGGTTTTATTTAATTTTGACTTTAGAAGAGATAATTAAATATTTTGATATTTAATTAACTTAGAGGAATATGAATCAACTAAATAAATTTGTTTATTTATTTATTGATAGAAGAATTAGAATGAATTAAATATTAAGAATATTTATTTAGACTGAGTCCTGTCATTTTTAGGCGTATACACTAGGTACTCCAAATCATTGAAAGATTCTATTTTACAAGAAATTAGCAACCTTTTCTTCTCAATAAAATTTCAAAGCTTGTGCCTCAACCCCTTTGGTAACATTGTCAATGAATATTATAATGTACTACTTCCCTTGTGATATTGGATCAATACGTCCAATAAAATCCAATCCCCATTTTCAAACGGTTCTATAACCACTTGACGATGGAGAGGCATTTCATTGGAAAGTGTAGGTTTTCCTATCTTTTTGCATTGGTCACATTACCTCACATATTTCTTCACATCTTTATGTAGTAAAGGAAAGTAATATCTAACAACTAGAACCTTATGGATGGTTCTTTGGGCTAAATAATAACCTTTTGTTGGTTCATCATGATAGGCCTTTGAGATGTCATAAACTTCATTTGCACACACACATCTATGTAACACGAGATCAAGTCCACATTTAGATAGAACTCAAGGCAACCATTTAAATGTTGAGTTGTTCCTAACAAGACATTTATTTTGTTTGTTAGTGAAATCAACTAGAAACTTCCTTGTGGCTAAATAGTTAATTAAATTAGAAAAATAATGTGTCTATGTTGATATTGCAAATCATTGTTTGTCTAGAAAGTCATATTCAACTAAGTCATTTTTCCCTAAAATAATCAATCTAGAAAGGAAATAGTAAAGGAACGTCAAATTCAACTGAATCATTTTCCCAAGTTTGCCAATCATTGTTACATTAAATTCCTACGAAAATAGCAACCATCTAATAATTCACCTTCTTACTATAAGTTTATTCATTAAATATTTAATTGTAAAATAAATAGTGTATACTATTACTTTGTAACCAATAATATAATGGAAAAATTTGTTGATAGCATATGCAATAACAACAATTTATTTTTTTGTAGTTGTGTAGTTCCTTTCATCTATGGTCAAATTGTTTCTAACATAATGGCATGCACTCCACTTCCTTTTTTTTGTCCGACAGCTACTCCTATTTCATCATTAGAAGCATCAATTTAAATATAGAAAGGAAGTCCCCAGTTAGGACCTTGTAATATTGGGGTAGAGGTTAGTTTACCCTTTATTGTATTAAATTATTATTGGCATTTATTTATCCACAAAAACTAACTATCCTTTAGGAGTAGGGAAAACATCAAGGATGCAATCTTGCTAAAATCCTCAATGGCATGCTTATAGTATCCAACATGATCCAAGAAACTTCTAACATCTATCCAATTTTTAAGTAAAAGTAGTTGTGTAATAACTTCAATTTTGTTGGGATCTACCTTTATTCCTTCAGACAAAATGTGATGGCCCAAGACAATGCTTTGATCAACTATCATCAAAAAATTCACATGACTTAAGGACAACTAATGTTTTTCATATTTCGTGAGAAATTTGTCTAGATTTTAGAGCTACATCAAAGGATCTTCCATATAAATTGAAATTCATCCATTTATATTGATGAAATCAAAGATGAAGGATCTAATGAAGGATTGTCCAACCATGCAAAAAAGTCCAAGCACACAACAATCACTGTAAAAACTCAATAATGCTCAGTGAATGCCTATATCACATTGAACATGAACTACGATCCTTGATCTAAAACAATGGATCTAGGTACTCCAAATCATTGAAAGATTCTATTATACAAGAAATTAGCAATCTTTTCTTCTCAAGAAAATTTTAAAGATTGTGCTTCAACCCCTTTGGTAACATAGTCAATACATACTATAATGTACTACTTCCATTGTGATATTGGATTAATAGGTCCAATAAAATCTAATCCCCATTTTTCAAAAGGTTCTATAGCCACTTGAGGATGGAGAGGCATTTCATTGGACAGTGTAGGTTTTCCCATCTTTTGGCATTGGTCACATTACCTCACATATTTCTTCACATCTTTGTGTAGTAAAGGAAAGTAATATCTAACAACTAGAACATTATGGATTGTTCTTTGGGCTAAATAATAACCTTCTGTTGGTTCATCATGATAGGCCTTTGAGATGTCATAAACTTCATTTGCACACACACATCTATGTAACATGAGATCAAGTCCACATTTAGATAGAACTCAAGGCAACCATTTAAATGTTGAGTTTTTTTTAACAAGACATTTATTTTGTTTGTTAGTGAAATCAACTAGAAACTTCCTTGTGGCTAAATAGTTAGTCAAATTAGCAAACTAATGTGTCTATATTGATATTGCAAATCATTGTTTGTCTAGAAAGTCATATTCAACTGATTCATTTTTTCCTAAAATAATCAATCTAGACAAGAAATAGTAAAGGAAATTCATATTCAATTGATTCATTTTCCCAAGTTTGTCAATCATTGTTACATTAAATTCCTACAAGAGTAGCAACCATCTAATAATTCACCCACTTACTATAAGTTTATTCATTAAATACTTAATTGTAAAATGAATAGTGTTTACTATTACTTTGTAACCAATAATATAATGAAAAAAAAAATTGATAGCATACACAATAACAAGAATTTATTTTTTGGTAGTTGTGTAGTTCCTTTCATCTACGGTCAAGTTTTTTCTAACATAAGGGCATGCACTCCACTTCCTTCTTTTTGTCCAACAACTACTCCTATTGCATCATTAGAAGCATCAATTTAAATTTAGAAAGGAAGTCCCCAATTAGGACCTCGTAATATTGGGGTAGAGGTTAGTGTCCCCTTTATTGCATTAAATTATTATTGGCATTTATATATCCACAAAAACTAACTATCCTTTAGGAGTAGGGAAAACATCAAGGATGCAATCTTGCTAAAATCCTCAATGGCATGCTTATAGTATCCAACATAATCCAAGAAACTTCTAACATCTATCCAATTTTTAAGTAAAAGTAGTTGTGTAATAACTTCAATTTTATTGGGATCTACTTTTATTCCTTCAGACAAAATTTGATGGCCCAAGACAATGCTTTGATCAACCTTCATCAAAAAATTCACATGACTTAAGGACAACTAATGTTTTTCATATTTGGTGAGAACTTTGTCTAGATTATGGAGCTTCATCAAAGGATCTTCCATATAATTTGAAATCCATCCATGTATATTGATGCAATCAAAGATGAAGGATCTAATGAAGGATTGTCCAACCATGTAGAAAAATCCAAACACACAACAATCACTGTAAAAACTCAATGATATAGTAACATGATTTTTATTGATTTCATAGTCTTAATGATGCAGAGGCATCCACACTAAAACCCCGATATCCTGATGACGATTATCCTAATGACGATGACGTCACATGCAGCTCCTCCAATATCCTGCTGCCCGATATCCTGATGACGATTATCCTGATGACGATGACGTCACATGCAGTTCCTTCAATATCCTGCTATCGGCCAAACTTAACATTATCGGCCCGCGATGGTTTTATCAACCCGATCTTCTACCTTATGCCGATACGCTCCTCCTCGGCAACACCTGATGATGATCACCCCCAATGCACATTCACCTTATGCAAACGATTGCATCATGCTCATCTCCACCTACTCGGATGACGCCCGAAGTGACCGCAAGATATACACAGAAATATCCTGATGATGCCGTTGCGATGGATTTTCCAACCTTAGCGAATTTTGATCCGCCGAACCTCCTGAGGTGACCCGATCTACTTTCAGGGTGATCTTCCAGACTCTAACAACCAACACAACCTAGCACATACCCATGCTAGGGTTCTCAACACCTCTCAACTACGATCCTGCAAACATGCACATGAACAAACAGAAAATGCAAACTAAATCCTAATCTACTGTACATAGTCATTCCACCGATTCGACGAATCAACTGGTGGAATGGATCAGCCAATCCATGAAACCACCAAAACAGCAAATCGATCACACAGTGGAGATCAAACAGAAAATGAACACAAACAGGATCTTTATTGATTTCAAAAGATGCAAATACAGTACTCTGTCTCACTTCCTGCAATCTAACTTCTCAACATCTATCTCTCAATCTGTCTCAAGACCAACCGATCCCCATGCATAAATAGGATCTCTTGCGAGTACTACCGACCCGACTCCAAGCGGCTGGGAGCTTCCAAGCGGCTGGGAGGATCCAACCGAACACACAGCATAACAGCTATCCTAACAAACTAGCTAAAAATAGTAAAGTATGGTCAACATGACCTTATTACATGCATTGGTCTTATAAGACCTTCTTGGAAACATTAACAAGACTCAAAACAAACTAACTGCCTCATGGAGGCCAGCTGTTAGGTAGGTGCTCCTGCACCACTTAAATAATTATAGTTTGCCACAATGGGATTCCTACATGCTAGGCCACAGTCATTTGATTACTAAACATGGAATTTACTACATTCAAATGAAACTCAATACACTCCAACATTTTTTCCTATATGCATCCTCCTTATCCATGTCACCATCATACTCCATTCTGAACCTTCATCCTTATGTTTGCACTTAGACCTCCAACTCTTCAATGAATTCTTCCTAACTCTATCTTGATGATTTCCAATGATTTTGATTGATGTATTTAAAGAAATATCAATCCTCCAAGGTGATTTGCATCATCTTTGAGGTGATTCTCAATACCTCATGACATGTGTAGTCAGCCAATGTGTTAACAAGTCCCTTAATCAATGTGGTGATAACAGAAAGATCTTTGTGCAGTTATCATCATAAGTCCTCTAAGGTCCATTAAATCTTCATATATATTCATTTTCTAGAAAAAACTCTAAAAACCTAGTGCAAGTGAGAATAGTTGAAACTGTGTAAGTCTGTCAACGTGGTAGATGTTCAGAAACCAAGTTATACCTTTCTGGTGATCTAATTCTTCTAAAACATCAATATGACATAGATGTATCTTGATCAAACATAACCTTAAAACTATGATACTAGATGTAAACTTGTGATGATGTGTAGTGGCTTCTTTTACAACTAACTGATGAATGAAAACCTACAAACAAATAAATAAAGTGAAAGCAAACATCTTTGGTTGATGCAAGATTGCTCTTATTCCTTGGGATGTTCCTACATCAAACATCTAGGGTTGTTTAAAAAGTGAGTCCCTCACTTTTCAGTGACTAGAGGGAAACCAAGACGATCTACCTCAACCCTAGAAATCCAACTTGATTCTTCATCTAGCATTCCTCTCCACTTGACCAAATATTCCTCATACTGCTTATTTGTGTTTCTCCTTCTAATTATGTTGTCCAATATCTCTTCAATTTCCTCATTTGGTTAGAGTGGTATGTGGATTTTCTATTGTTCTTCTATGCTACTATCCACTAAGTTTCTTTCATGATACTAGTATAGGCCTATAATGTTGAAGACTGTGGATATGCCCAATCCTTCCAATTATACAAGGGCTAAACTTCTTCATCTTCAATTTATTGTATGTTTCAACTAGGAATCTTCCCCTTCTAAGGTATAGCATCACTTCATCTCCAACTATAAACTCTTTGTGTTTTCTTTTCTTGTTATCCTTTTCTTTGTATCTATCATTCATCTTCTCCAAGTGATTTCTTACTTTTGCATGCACTTTCTTCATGTGTTCTATGAATTCTTTTTCCTCCATACCCTTTTTTATTTCTTACTAATGTCATTTAACCCTAATCCATTCCTTGGACTACTACTACATATAATCTGAAGTGGTGTTTTTTATGTACTTATAATTACTGAATTGTTATATGCAAACTCTACCTATGATAGAACCATATTCCAATTTTCTTCCTTCTCTCCAAATAGACACCCTAGTAAGTTCTCTAAACTCTTGTTCACAACCTCTATTTGTCCATTATTCTTGGGTGATATGTCAAACTAAATTTCATATTTGTTTTCATGTTCTTCCATAATGCCCTCCAAAAGTACCCAACAAATTTTATATCCTTCTCTGAGACTATGCTCCTTGGTAAACCATGTAATCTCACAACCTCTTTGAAAAATAGGTAAACTATGTGTACTACATCATTATTCTTCTTACATGGGATTAAATGTGTCATCTTATAAAATTTCTTCATCACAACTAGTATTGAATCTTTCCCGCTTTGTGTTCTTGGAAATGCCAATACAAAATCCATATTTACATCTTCCCAAGGTTTCTTTGGTACTAGTAATGGTTGATATAATCTAAAATTAGAATTGTTTCCCTTGGTAACCTGACAAGTTTTGCAACCTTGAACAAATTCCTAACATCATTATATATCTACAACCAAAAATAGTTCTCATTAACCAAGGTAAATTGGCATTATGCTAAATTGGCGTAATGCTTCTCCTTAATTAGATTTTCCCTCATTGAACTCCTTGGTATACATAATTTATTGTCTTTGAATAACATCTCATTCTATATCAAATAATCCAACTATCTACTTCTATCCATGCCTTCATAAAATAAGGATTAGCTTCATACAAATACTTTAGCTCTTTAAAACATTAGTAACCTTATTTAAATTTCCACTCCTATGTTTTAGCACAAAAGTATAACTTTGCATTTATTCAACCCAACGCATATGTCTCTAGTTTATCTTACCTTAGTTGTTCAAGTGCTATAGTGCTTGTTGATCAATGTACAACATAAACTCCTTGGGAAACAAGTAATGCCTCCATTTATTCAATGCTTTAATAATGAAATAAAGCTCATAGTTATAGATTTAATATCATCTCCTAGCATCATTCATTTTTTACTAAAGTAAGATTTTGGTCTTCCTTCCTAGCTTAGTACCACTCTAATTGTACTCCCACTTGCATTATGGTCAGCTTGGAATATCTTATTGAAATATGGTAAAGCTAGCACTAGATATTCTATCACCTTCTTTAGCATCTCAAAGCTCTTTTCTACTCCTATTGTCCACTTGAATTCTTTCTTATCTGCCCTCATTGTCTCATTCAACGATGCACAAATACTACTAAAATTCCTAATAAACTTCTTATAGAAACTTGCCAACCCATGAAAATACCTCTCTAAAACTTGTTGGTCTACCCCACTCCACAATTTCTCTAAGTTTCTTTGAATCCATCTTCAAATATTCAACTAAGATCACAAATCCCAAGTATACCAACTCTTCCTTCATGAAACTACATTTCTTCAAATTGATCAGAAACTTGTCCTCTCTCAATATCTATAGCACTAGTCTAATATGTTATAGGTTTTCTTCCTTATTATTACTAAAAATAAAAATATTATCGAAGTAAACAATCACAAAGTTACCTAAAAATTTCCTTAGTACCTCATACATTAGCCTCATAAATATACTTGGTGCATTATTCAATCCAAAAGGCATAAACAACTAGTCATGTAGCCCTTCATTAGTCTTGAATTATATCTTCCACTTATCTCCCTCCCTTATCTTGATATAATGATAACTACTCTTCAAATCAATCTTTGTAAATTACCTTTATCCACTCAAATAGTCCATTATATTGTCCATCCTTGTCCATGAAGATCTATACCTTATTGTGATCTTATTCGTTGCTCTAAAATTAGTACACATCCTCCACTCACCATCCTTCTTTGGTATTGGTACCATAGGTATAACACATGGTCTCAAACTCTCTCTAACCAGACCTTTCCTTAGCAACTCTTGCACCTATATGTTCAATTCTTCATTTTATTCTAGTGTCATCCTATGTGGTGCCTTATTTGGAAAACTAGCTTCCAAAATCAAATTCATGTGATGACTAATATTTCTTATTAGTGGAAATCCTTCTAGAATGTTATATGATATGATTTCCTTGTATTCAATTAGCAATTTTGAAATCTCTTGTGGTGTCTCATCATCACTTACAGTGGTGTTCTTTGCATTTTCAGTGTTGCACACCTTAGGAATCAACACAAAGCATACATTCTCATGTCATCCTATTCAAGCACCTTCTCCCATCCACCAAAAATATTCTAGCATTGCTACAAACTTGAATTTATTTGTCTCATAGTGGCATTAACCTATGTCTTTGATTCCATAATGTATAGTGTGTTGTTCAAATTGCCATGGTCTTCCCAATAGTATATGGCATACATCCATTAGAATTACATCACACAGGACTTCATCATGGTAACCCCATATCTTGAACTTTAATCAACATTGTCCATTCACCATCACCTTATGTTCCTTTTGCAAACAAGCAATCTTGTATCAATTTGGATGTTTCAACCTATTCAAATCTAATTTCTCAACCATTTCTTTAGATACCAGGTTAATGATACTACCACTATCAATGACAACTTTGTAACACTTACCCCTACTTTGAATCTAGTTATGAACAAGTTATTTCTTTGCATTGGTTCTTCTTCCTCATGGTGCTTCAGCAAGGTTCTCATCATGACTAATGGTTCTCCATGTTTAGGGTCATCCTCTAACTCATATGATCTTTGGGGTTCCTCATCTCCAAATGTAGTTCTTGTACTACCTTCTTCTCACTTGCCTTGACCTTGAGAACATTCAAATGCTTGATGCCCTTATTCTCCACACTTGTAACATGTTCCTCTAAAAGATCTTCTCTCATTCCTCTCATATCCTCCTCTACCCTATTGATATCCATCCTTGTGGTATGTATCAATGTCTCCCCTATCCTTGCAATATAAATTACTATCATCTTAGTCTTTGTGGTAGGTATTATAACTCCCTCTTTCATTGTGGTAAGTACTATTGTCTCTTCTATAGGTATTATCAATCTTTCTTTCCTATCTATATGGTATTTTGTTGCCACATCATGATCTTTCTCTTTGGGGTCTTTCCTTTCTTCCTCTTTGCCATTTCTACCTAATTTAAAACTTCATATTCATATTTTATTCCACCTTGATCATAAATTGGTATGCTTCCTCTATGGTTTTTAACATGATCAAACTTAGTTCTTCTTAGATGCTTTCTCTCAATCCATTGATGTATCTTGCAACCCTTTCTTTTCTTCCTTAACTATGCCTTGTCCTAATGATTAGCTTATGAAATTGTTTAGTATACTCTTTCCCATTCCTATCACTTTATCTTAGATTTTTTAACTTCTTCAACAATTATATTTCATAATCAATTGGTATAAATTGTCTCTTCAATTTTGTAACTATCATATACCATTTTTTATCCTCTCCTTCCCCCTCCTATTTCTTTCTAACTATGCTTCTTTCCACCAAATAGTAACATGTCCTTTTACTTTAGTCTTTGCAAACTAACCATTTCAAGATCTACAATTGTTTCATACTCAAAATATTCATCCCAATCATTTATCTAATCAATCAATTCTCTGAGATTCTAATCACTACAATAGTTAGAAATCTTAATTCTAGGTATCTTACCAATTTTGGAAATAGCCTTCATCATCTTCACCTAATATGATTCTTCTTCTAAGTCTTCCAAATTTTGCACATGTTATCTTGCAACTTCTTCCTCATTGCTCTCATCATCATCCCTAGGGTATAGATCTATTTTCCTATATTCTTCAAAAGTTTTCAATCAGATTCTATTCTTTGTTACCTCTTTCAATACATTGTCTAACTTTCTACCAATTTTAGCAACAACTTGGACTCTTCTTAATGGCATCTTTCCTAGGATATGTTGTAAACTACCTCAAGTCAATGGTCTAACTACAATCACCTCATGCAACCACCTCTTATTTGATGATCTATTGACATTCTTCTTGTAGGCTACTTTGATTTGATGATCTGTTCACAAGTAAAACTTTCAGGATACCGAATTACTCTCCTCAATATTCTCGTAAGAGTCACACAATTGACTCAAGGGATGCCCAATATCACCTAAAATCAAAACAACCTTCCACAACAAGATAGAAGCAACACAAATGCTATATTGCCAAAAAATAATAATAATGCATACAAGATACAAGATACATAAGATGATTATGTAAAATGAGATCCCTTGCTTATATAGGCAAGGTTGAGACCTAGGACAACATGTTATCATAACAAGTGTCTTAATCCTATGAAATGAGACTCAAATATTAAATTCCCTATCTAAAATTAACTAGACAAGTGTGAATAGGACCTAACATGGAATCAGTTAGGTAATATACCTCATTCACACAACACCGCCCCATGAGTGCAACTTAGGGAGAATTGAAAAATGCAAAGATGTAAAGATGGGTCTTAGCTACAAGGCCATGTTAGGTACACATGTACAAAATATCTCTCACAAATGGAGTAAACAAGAAAACCCATAGTAAAAAAAACCCTCTTCAAAAGAGAGAAAACGTGCAAACAAACATGTACAAGTGATGGAGTAATGGAAGGACTCAAAAAAAGACACCCCCAAGGATTACATACATCATGAATATACAATCAATAGACCTCCCATAAGATGTAAAGAATGATACTATGAATCCCCCATAAAGAAGTAGCTCTTTTTCCAATGGTGAATGCTCGAATAACAATGTTGAAAAGAATCCAAAATTGGCAAACTACATTTCTCCCCTTGGGAAGACACAAATCCACTAGTTTATGAAGAAAAAAACTCCAACTCCAAGGAAAGAGTTGAGGGAAGAAGTTTAATGAAGGATGATGCCTCTAAAAATTTCTCAAGTATCCACATGTCACAATCAAGAGATGCCACAAAAGTAGGAACTCCATGCCTAATCAAAGAGTCTGACAATCCAAGATAATAGGAAAACTTATGATCAACAATCTTCAAAGAAAAAGATGATGTGATAATAATTGTGTCATAGCTTTCACCAAAGAGGAAATGAATATCTTCAAGTGTGTCCTCCAAATCTACAAGATAGGACTCACAAAACAAATTTTCCATACTTGACAAGTACTCATCCCACAAAGTTGAATCTGAAAGACAAGAAACATCCTACTAAACTAAATCACTAGAAAATGAAACAATGCTAAATTATAAAGAATCAAGAGGTGGAGGAGATGTTAGCATAGAACAAGTCTCAATAACTAAAGTGGATACAAGAATATCAAAGTTCAAGTGACCAAACTTTTCCTCAGAAATACAATACACACTAGATTAATGAGTTTGATGTTGCAAGTATGGGCCTAACCGGTGTTCTCATTGATGTCAACATACTCCTATTGTATTAATAATAAGGATTGGATGAGCTGTGTGCTGAGGATGTTGAGAAAATTAGTCTCAATCAGGAACAGAGAAGAACAGGGAAGACAGTAAGGTAAAAGTCCACGATAGGATGAGGATCAGAGGATGCGGTTTAAAGGGTTTGTAGATATGTGTCTTAAGGTAGTCCAATAGAGATTTCAGAGGTCCGCATGAAGATCTAAAGAAGTTGTGGCTATTCAAGTAAAACCAGTTCTGACAGGTGTTCAGTGGTGACAGAGTGAGACAGATAGGTCCGGTGAGATCCAGAATTGTATTATAATGTTCTATGGATTTGAGGGAGTGCTGAGGAAGTCTTTGTGGAGTGTCAACTAGATTGGTTCATGGTTTGAAGGTCCACAAGCATCTATTCCTTTGTGACAGTGATGACAGACTATGTTCTTGAGGTTCTAGATGAAGGAGAAAAGGATTCAAGTAAGCAGATAAAGTATGGATGTTCTTGGTGATTCAGGAAAGCTTGTGGTGGTCTTTGGATCATGTCCAGTTCATGTTGGTGGTCCGCATTGAAGTTGGAGTTCACTTTTGAAGAACAACTTCCGGATGATGGTGTTCTTCCTAAAACAGGCTGACCGGATAAGTTATACATCTTGAGGATGTTATTGTGGATGTTTGCCGACATAGATGATCATTCCTAAGTTGATGCCTTGTATAAATAAGGGATTGCAAAGTCATTTTGAAGTTGTCCTTACAGAGATGAGGGTGTGGTAGCGAGGAGGAGAGCGAAAGGCAAAGCAGAAGTATTGAGCTTAATGGAACTGATTCAAGCGTGGTGAAGATGCTATTTTCTAGTTCAAGTAGGTGATACTTATTTCTTTGTAGACAGTGTGTCTCTTATAGGCAGTGAGCCTCTTGTGAGCAGTGTGCTTGGGCAGTGAGCCCTAATTGGCATGTGCCATTTTGTTCTTTCTATTCTTCTAATAGAGAATACATTCTTGGGTTAATCACCCCGTAGTTTTTCCCTTAACCGGGTTTTCCACGTCAAAATCTTGGTGTCTCATGCGTTGATGTGTTTATGCTCCTGATTTGTTGCATTATGTTTCCATGATTGATTTATTGTTAAGCTACTAAATTGCAAAGTGGAATTAAGTGTTTAATAGAAAGAAAGTTTTGCACATTTGATTCACCCCCCCTCTTAGTTGTGGGCCCTAAGTCTAACAATTGGTATCAGAGCCAAGTTCCTCTAAAAGGAGCTTAACTGCTTGAGGAGATCTAGGATGTCATCCTACAAGAAGGATAGTCTGAAGTTTGATGGAACCAATTTTAGTCTGTGGAAAGGTCAGATGAAATGTCACTTGCAATGTATGGGAAAGGTGTACTGGACCATGGCTACAACACAGTATACACCTCCACAGGGTGGTCTGAAAGCTCCAAATGAAATCACAGATGCTGAAAACAATCTGCGGACTATAGAAGCTCTTCTAAGCACTTTATATGATTCAAAGCTCTCAAATGTTATTGACCTACCAACTGCTTATGAGATTTGGAAAATACTGGAACTTTTGCATGAAGGAGACTAGTATGTTAAATGTGCAAGGTTACAGAGTCTGAAAGCGAAATTTGAAAACCTGAAGATGAGAGATGATGAAAATATTACTACCTTTATGCCAAGAGTAAATAAGCTTGTTTGTGGAATTAGAAATGCAGGTGGAGTCTTGGATGAAAATGAGATTGTTGGCAAAATTCTCAGATCCCTTCCTGCCTCTTACAAAATCAAGGTTGCTTCCATTGATGAATTTAGAGCCCATACAACTATCACAAGAGATCAATTGGCTGGCAAATTGCCTACATTTGAAATGATCAAGTTTGGAGATGATCCCCCCAAGACTAAATCTGCATTCAAAGCCAGTGCCTCTGTAAAAGGTAAACAAAGGTTTGATTTGGGAGAGAACTCTTCAAGGAAACTATCATGGTATGAAAAAGCAAGAAAAAACCTGGAAGAAGAAGAAGTAGAAAATACTCAACTTGAAGCCCTTATTGCAAAGAGACTACCAAGAGGATCCAGTAAGTATGAAGGGAAATTGCCTTTTAAGTGCTTTAACTGCAATAAGATTGGTCATTTTCCCTCAAGATGTCTGGAAAGATTTTCAAGGCCAAATCCTAACAGATCAAGGTTCCAAAAGAATTGTTACTATGTTCATGAAGAAGATGACAATGAAGGAGTAACAGATGATGAATCAGAGATAGGAAACAAATCTAGAAATGAATGGGTGTTTATTGCCATCAAGGAAGAAGAACCAATATCCTCTGAATCTGTCAATCATACAGTTGTAGAAAGAGCTCTGGCTGCCCAAGTTGAAGAAAAGGATGATTGGGTCATTGATAGTGGATGCTCTCACCATATGACAGGTGACAAAAATAAGTTTGTAGATTTGGAAAGGTATGAAGGAGAAGTAGTAAAGTTTGGTAATAATTTTGCTGGGAGAATCAGAGGTAGAGTAACTATTTCTTTTGATGGAAGAAACAAAACCGGTAATGTATTGTATGTTGAAGGATTGAAGCACAATCTTCTCAGTGTTGGACAGTTGGTGGACAAAGGCTATGATCTCCAGTTCAAAGATGGAAAATGCAAGATCTTTGAAAGCTCTAAAATAGAGATTGCATCCGATACCCAAACTAAAGGTAATATCTTCCACTTGGTTAGTACTAGTAAAAGTTGTTTATTTGTTCAAATTGATCAGAGTTGGTTATGGCATAGGAGAATGTGTCATGTGAATTTTGATAATATCATCAAGACAAGCAATACTCAGGCTGTAAGTGTAAGGGGGAAAATAGGTTAATCAAAATAGATTAGAAAACCCAAACATCTACAAAATAATAAAGATAAAAGGAATAACCAAATAACAAATGATACCTTCACCTTTTACCTTTGGCTTTCTGTAGTTCACCTATCCTTCTTTGATCTTGATAATAAAAGCCCTCAAAAGCTTTTTCTTGCTTGCTTGTTTGAAGATGACAAAGAGTGAATGGCTGTGATACTTGTGTATTTGAAGATGAGCTTCAAATACAGAAATGGAAGATGCTATGAAGTGCTCAAATGGATGTGGGGGTGCCAAAGGCACACTTAGATTCCTGTAGCATAAGTTTGCTCAAACGATGGATTATTGAAATGAAGAGAAGAAGGTTGTATTTATAGAAGAGAGTGAGGGAAGATCAATGGTTAAGAAGAAAAGAAGGAATCGACAGAGGAGGATTGTTGAGGAACGTGCATCCAATAGAAGAAAGACATGTGTCATTCGAAAAGAAGCTTTGTTGAGTTAAAAGCTTTCTTGATGAGCATGATTTTTCATTTTCTTTAAATTAGAATTTATTTTTCTAATTTAAGAGCAAAGTTGCTTTAAAGTTGTTTTAACTTAGCTTTTACTTTTGTATGACAAGAAGAATTTATTTTTAGAAGATATGAAGATTTTTTAGAAGATAAGAAAGCATAATTAAACAAATAAATTTATTTAATTACTTGTGGATAATTTGGAAGAAAAGAAAGCAAATTAAATAAATAAATTTATTTAATTCATTTTTAGAAGATTTGGAAGATAAGAAAGCAAATTAAATAAATTAATTTATTTAATTTATTTTTAGAAGATTTAGAAGATAAGAAAGCAAATTAAATAAATAAATTTATTTAATTGAGGAAGATAAGAAAGCAAATAAAATAAATAAATTTATTTAATTTAGAAGATAAGAAAGAAAATTAAATAAATAAATTTATTTAATTGAGGAATTAGAAGATAAGAAAGAAAATTAAATAAATAAATTTATTTAATTTACTTGCACATGATTTTGGAAGAATAAATAAAATATTTAATTATATTTTATTTTTAGGGATTTTAATTTAAATAAATTTGCATTTTATTTAAATTAGGAAGAATGAAAGATTTAATTAAATAATTAAAATTATTTAATTACTTAGAAGAATGGATGTTTTAATTAAATAATTAAAATTATTTAATTATTTAGAAGAATAAAGTTGATGCAGATGGAATTAATTAAATAAACGAAATTTATTTAATTAAATGAGAGGAAGTGAATCAAATAAATAAATAAATTTATTTATTTATTGATAGAGGAATATGATGATGAAATAAATATTTAAAATATTTATTTAAGTAGAGTCACGTCATTTTTAGGTGTATACATTTTGCCCCTTTTTGATGCAATGTGTTTTATCACGTTGTTTCAAAGAATAAGATTGTCCAAAAATGATACCTGCCCCAGTGTGCCCCTGGTACAAGTTTAACGACAGGATGCCCCCTCGGGAGATTGGATGGGGAGACTATAGAAAGGCGTGAGACGGACAATCTCATGATGAAGAAGAGGAGAAATAGGAGAAGAAATGGTTGGATGCAAAAGAAAGATGGTGAATGATATGTGATGCAAGATAAAATGATGACATACACAAGCAAACAAGTAAGAATGCACAAATGATATAAGAACAGGCAAGGTATTGCCCCTGTCAAGTGGTAAACCAAAGATATAGATCGATGATGTCTAGTTTCAGGAATGAAACATGTCGTATAAGACTCCGGGTCTGGTTTCGACAATGCAACATCCTATCTAAGACATTTGATATGATAACGATATACGACAGTGTTGTCATGGCGGGGAACGATATATCCCTAGAGCAACACGAAGGATAGTTATGACTGATTGATATGGTTTATGACAAGACTAGGATCAAGACCACTGATTGTGATTAGATCATTTGACAAGATTGACTTGACTCAATTGGTATGGATTAAGGATAAACTTGCATTTGGATCGCTACCTAGGTTGACAGCTAGAACTGTTAACGAGAGATATGAAGACAGATAGAAATTTGATCAATAGAAGAATGACTTGATAGAAGAAATTACAATCTTTTGTAAAGATTGATTCGTTGCATTTGGATCTTTACTGGATGGGATATGGAGAAATGCACTTAGATATGGATACAGATATGAGATGCAATTGGATACATTATGGATATTTGTCACCTTGATATAGCAAGTATTTTGGAGTGCTTATTTCATTATTGGGCTTTATTATGTTGTAAGAAAAACAAGCATCTAGGTATAATTAGACCGAGATGACCTGAGTATCGCTTACATAGATTTTGATTTAGCAATTTAATACAAGCATCTAGTCAAACTTGAATCTAGATGACCTGAGTATTTCTTGTGTTTCAACAAACAAGGATTGCCTCTTTTCATGTTTAGACTTCAGAGTCCTCGATGATCTTTTGTTGATCACGTCGTTAGATAGAAGTCGTCACATTACTAAAGTTTAATCCACAAGCAGCAGACAAAGAAAAATTATGCCCCCATCATAGCATCTCTAGCTTTTGGCATCCTCGAGTAGCATAGAAAGACATAATGACAAAAATTTAAGACTTTGTAAGTTAACCTGTTGCCAAAACATTCTTGCATTAGATGTGTCTTTTGCCATAATTGATATAGAATTGTTTGAAGTGTTTTGACATGGTACTCTGCTTTGTTTTGGATAGGTTGATGTTTCGAGTCAAGATTTTTGTTGTTGGGTAGTTTGCTTTGTTGTGCTTGTCTGGTGAAGGTATCATAATCCTTTATTGGTATCATCTTTAGAACAGTGGCATTCAAGAATCCAAATCCGTAACCAGGTTGAGGAGTTGCCCCCAGTTTAGACAAGGATCAACTTATTATGAGACGACAACAGATATGGAGAGACGGACCCTAAGGGACTGACCTAGTGCCTCAGGGGCTCATTGTTAAATGGCCTTGCCTACGTGACGACACAGAGGCAACGTAGTTCGGGGTAAACCCTGATGGACCCAAGACCTAGGTGATGGTGGAGATGTAGAAATGGTATGGACCCAGACAGACAGAAGGATGAGACATGGAGTGGATGGGACAGTGGAGCCTCGGGGGTGCATTTGAGAATGGCCTTGCCTACGTGATAGCTCAAAGGCGACGTAGTTTGACAACGGTGCAAAGGACTGGTTCAAGATGAACTATGGGATAGATACAAGAGATATGAAGTTGAAATGGATGGAGGGAGTGGTTTGTCGCAAAATAGCACCTGTTTACCAGGTTTTCACCACTTGCTTTTATTTGTACGGAAGCCAAGAGTACGCATGATGCCTGTTTCCCAGGTTTTCACCATGGTACCTATCCTAGGCGTCTGTTTGCCAAGTTTTCACCATAGGACTATTTTTTTGTTATTTTTCCAATTTTTTTTTATTTTTTATTTTTTTGTTCTATTTTTTCACTTTTTCAATTTTTTGGATTTTTTCAGGACTCCCTTACATTGGGGTTTTTAGGTGTAGAACTTGCGAAGGTGCATGCTATTGATAGGATCATCGAACAGTTCACCTTCAGATGTGGCCAATTGATATGCCCCCGATCCGTAAGCTGCAATGACAACATAGGGACCTAAATAGTTTGGTTCAAATTTTCCTTTCTTTTCACGATCTTGTTGATTTCTGGGATTTTCTCTTAGGACTAGATCACCAACCTGGAAGACCCAGGGCTTTACCTTGTGATTGTAACTTCTGGACATGCGTTGCTGATATGCTTTCAGGTGGTTAAAGGCATGTTGCCTTCGTTCTTCGAGCAGCTCTAGTTCTTGGAGTCTGGTTACTCTGTACTCTTTGTTAGTTATGAGACCTTTTAGTGAAACTCGCAGGGATGGGATCTTGACTTCAATGGGCAAGATTGCTTTAGATCCATAAACTAGGGAGTATGGTGTTGCACCTGTAGGTGTGCGGATGCTTGTGCGGTAGGCCCACGGTGCGGGATTCAGTTGGACATGCTAGTCGTGGCCAGCATCATTGACAGTCTTTTTGATGACTTTTAGAACGGTTTTATTCGATGCCTCCACTTGACTATTACCTTGAGGGTAGTATGGGGTTGAAAAGCGGTGCTGGATATGGAATTTGTCGCATAGTTCCCTAACATCTTGGTTTTTGAAGGGGCGTCCATTATCAATGATGATGGACGAAGGGACACCATAACGACAAATGATATAGTTCAGGATGAAAGAGGCAATCTACTTGCTTGTGATGTTGGCCAGGGGCACAGCTTCAATCCACTTCGTGAAGTACTCTGTGGCAGTGATAATGAATTTATGGCCACTTGAGGAAGGAGGGTGGATCTTGCCCACTAAGTCGAGTCCCCACTGACAGAAAGGCCAAGGAGTTGTTAATGGCTGCAGCTCCTGCACTGGTGCATGTATCAGATTCCCATGGATTTGACATTTCTTGCATTTCTTCACAAAATGATAGGAATCTTATTCCATCGTTGGCCAGTAGTACCCCATGCGTATGAGTTTCTTGGCTAGAGTAGGACCGCTAGAGTGAGTCCTGCATATACCATCGTGAATTTCACTTAGAGCAGTTTGATATTCCTCTCTATCTAGACACCTAAGGAGGGTACCATCGAGACCTCGGCGATATAGGGTGTTTGCAACAATGGCATACTAGGATGCCTATCGGATGAAGGTTCTTTTTTGGTTGCTGGAGAGGTCGGGTGGGAGGGTGTTCTCTTTTAGATAGGCAAATATTTTTCCATAGAGTGGGGAATCAACTCCTACGATGTGGCATATGATATGGGAATCTGGGGTGTCATAAGCAGGACAGGAGACTGGCTCTACTAAGAACTCATACCGTGTTTGATTTCCTGGTATGTCGAGGAGAGATGCGATTGTGGCCATTGCGTCAGTAGCTTTATTCTTGATCCGTGGTATCTGTGCAAAAGATATCTTGACGAAATACTCCTTGAAGTCATCTACCATTCTTTTGTAAGGAATTAGTTTCTAATCCTTTGTTTGGTAGTCGTAATTCACTTGATTGATAACCAGTTGTGAGTCACCATAGACTTGGAGTTCCTTGATGTTCCACTCAACTGCCAGTTTGATACCGATAACCAGAGCTTCATATTCTACCACATTGTTAGTGCAAGGGAACATTAACCTGTATGACTTTGGAATAGTGTCGCCATTAGGTGTTATCAATAAGATACCTGCCCCCGATCCATGCTGTGTATGAGCCATCGAAATACATTTTCCAGTTTGCTATGTTGACATGGAAGATAGATTCATCTGGAAATTCGAAGCGTAGGGGGTTGTTATCTGTTAAAGGTGCATCTGCTAGTTGATCTGCAAGCACTTGTCCTTTTATTTCTTTTCTATCCACATATTCGATATCAAACTCACTGAGAAGCATGACCCATTTTGATAATCTACCTGTTAAGGCAGCCTTGTTAAGTAGGTATTTCAGTGGGTCAATCTTTGCCACTAGTTTGACAGAGTGTGATAGCATGTAATGTCTCCACTTTTGTGAGGCGAAGACCACAGCTAGGCATGCTCTTTCAATAGGTGTATATTGTAGTTCGTATCCGACGAGTGTTCAACTGATGTAGTAGATAGCCTGTTCTTTTCCATCATAGTTTGTTGTGCAAGTAAAGCTCCTAGAGCTGTTGGTGTAGCTGAGATGTACAGTAATAGAGGCTTGCCCTAAATAGGTGGCATCAATACCAGTGGTTTCATAAGATATTCTTTTAGTTGCTGAAATGTCTGTTCACATGACTCGTTCCATTTGAAGGGTACGTTTTTGTGTAGCAGATGAGAGAATGGGTGGCACTTGTCTGCCAGTTGGGAAATGAACCATCTAATAGACTACAGTTTGCCTTGTAGGGATCTTAATTGAGTCAGATTTTTGGGAGGTGGCATTTCCATGATTGCTTTCACCTTAGCAGGATCCACTTCGATACCGTTTGTAGATATTATATATCCCAGTAATTTGCCTGATGTAACCCCGAATACACACTTCTTTGGGTTAAGTCGCACATTGAATTGTTCCAGTCTGTTAAAGATCTTGTCTAGTACTACTAGATGCCCTTCTCTGGTGAGAGACTTTGCTAAAATGTCATCGACGTAGTCTTCCATTATAGTATGCATCATATCATGGAAGATTGTTGTCATGGCTCGCTGATATGTTGCCCCAGCATTTTTCAGACCAAATGGCATGACGCACCAACAGTAGGTGCCCCAAGGACATGTAAATGCAGTTTTGTGCTAGTCTTCTGGTGCGATCCTAATCTAGTTGTAGCCTGAGAAACCATCCATGAGTGATAGCATAGTGTGTCCCGTCGTAAGATCGACAATCATGTCTATGTTGGGCAGAGGGAAGTCATCTTTGGGACAAGCCTTGTTCAAGTCTCTGAAATCATTGCAAATTCTCACCCTGCCATCTGGTTTAGCCACCAGTACTATATTCGAGACCCATTCAGGGTAGTCTATAGGCCTGATAAATCTGACATCTAACAGCTTTTTTAGTTCCTCTTTTACCATGAGGGCCACATGCGGGTGCATTTTTCTGAGCTTTTGTTTGACCGGTTTGGCCCCTGGAGCTAGAGATAAATGATGCATGATAAGATTTGGATCTAGCCCTGGCATGTCAGCGTATGTCCATGCGAAGTTGATCTGTTTTCTATTGAAGAAATCTATGAATGCTAGTTTTTTATGTTCTGTTAGAGCCTTTGCCATGTGGACCATTTTGGGATTATAACCTGTGTTGACATTGATTGCCTCTGCCGGTTCTATCAAGATCGATGATCTCTCCTGGTGTGTGAGATTGGGGAGAGGGTCAAGCCTTCCATCCTTCAGTGCCTCAGAGAGGTTTTCACCATTGGATACGTCTTTATTTTTACTATTTTGATGATCTAACACTGCCGTAGAGCAGTTTTCACCATTAGATCGTTCTTTTATTTTGATTTTTTTATGACTGAACGGCTTGGCTCTCTCTCCAAAATAAGCCTTCTCATTGAGTTCAATAGCATAGCCAGCTCTGTGGTCTCCTACAAGTAGATGATCTCTAAGCTCAAGAAAATCTATGATGGCGTCGTCATTTTCAAAGGTATCAAGCTCAGGGGTGGTGCCTTCTAGGTCCTAGTCTATAAGTTCAAGGTGTACCAAAGGTAAGGAATCATTGGGTTGGTTTGGCTCAACGATGTTGATGGTAAGGACAGAATTGTTAAGGGAACGGACAAAGTCTACGATGGTACTCACTAGTAGGGGATCTGTCGAGGGAGGTATCACTCTTTCCTTGCGATTGTCATTATTGTCATTATGCAGAACGGACTCTAGCGGTCTATCTCTTGGACCTTGTCTCTCATTCGCAGGGGTTGGGTCATACTCGTGGACAACGTCAATATCCCTTTCGTCACAAGACAACTCATAGAGGCTATCCCACTCGTATTCATTAGAATCTGTTTCACTCCCCAGTTGCATTCTCTGAATTTGTTCAACCAGATTGCTAGTGGATTCTTCTGGTTGTTTGTCTTTATTTTTGTTGGTCATGTTGTTTCTTGGTGCTCCAGTGTAGCCTAGCCCTGTAGTGTCTCAGGCTGTTAAGGTATGAGGTTGGATGGGTTCAGTGATACCATCCCTTCTTGAACCAAGTGGACCATGTCCTTCATACCCCATTCTTTGTAGCATATGAAAGCCTTGACCATACTGTTCTATTGGTATAGTGGGATGGTCATGTTGTGTCAAGGAACTAGCTTCATCTTTGTATAGCCACTATAGGACATCTTTTTCATCACTTTCATCTTCTAGGCTTCCCCATCTTACAAATGGTCCTTTGGTAGGCTTCTCTACTATGGGTGTTTTTAAGATAGGCCTCCCATAGGATCTAGGAGATAGAGGTAGTTGTGCCAAACAGAGGGACTGAGATACCGTGTATTCACCCAAGCCTTTATCTTTGAGTTGGAGTTTAGGTTGAGGTCCTCCAAAAGAGGAAGCGAGTGTAGCTGAATTAATATGAGATGATGAGGATACAGAAGCACGATTGTTGGGGATCACAACTTCTGGTTTGGGCTGAATTGAGTTACAGTATTGATAGGGGTTAGGATCACCTTGGATGGTGATTTCTTGTCCTTCATGCGGGAACTTGATACATTGATGGTATGTAGAAGGTACTGCTTTCAAGGCGTGTATCCATGGTCACCCAAGGAGAATGTTGTAAGCTAGATCCATGTCAAGGACTTGACAAGCTACATCTTTCACTACAGGGCCAACTCTAATCGGTAGTGTAACAATTCCTTTGGACGTCCTTTCTTCCTCATCATAGGCTTTTATGGTGATTTTTCTTTTTGGATCTATAGCCTTCTCTGAAAACCCCAATGTAAGGATTAACTTCAGTGTGCAGATATTCAAACCAGCCCCTCCATCTATTAGGACTCTTTTGATCTTGTGCTTGTGTATGAAAGCTTCAATATGAAGGGAGGCATTATGGGGTTGAGTGATAGACATATCATCCTTCTCAGTGAATGATAGGGAGTACGGTGAGGTGATGTGACCAACCATAGTTTGGAATTGTTCTTCAGCTAGCTTCGTGGGAATGGAGGCTTCTGCTAAGGCTTTGTCAAGTATAGACCTATGAGAAGGAGACAGACGCAGAAGTTCCAACATGGAGATGTGTGCAGATGTTTTGTGGAGTTGATCCACGATACTGTATTGACCAGACGGGGGAGCAAAAGCTCCTCTAAGGGTGAGCTTGTTACTACGGGTAGTAACGTTGCAATCCAGATCCTTATTGATAGTGATCACATTGATGTGTGAATCACCCTCTGAGATATGGTTAACAACATAGTCGAAGCTGACATTTGTGTAGTTTGCGTTGTTAGAGCCACTGTTGGAAGGTCCTCCCTGCTTGTAGTTAGGAGGAGGATCCTTGAATGCCTGATGATCGCTATTGGAGGTATGTCTGTGAGATTGTCCGTTGACAGATATTTTGTTTTGCTCTATTAAGTCTTGGATTATATGCTTGAGTGCAATACAATCATTTGTCTTGTGCCCCTTGTTTCGGTGATATTCACAAAAATCATTGTCATTCCACCAACGGGGTTTGACCTTTGGTTCGTACTCTCATGCTGAGGGAAGCGTTATGAGATTGTTGGTGATTAGCTTCCGTAGGGTAGTTTCTAGTGACTCATCCAAAGGTGTGAACGTTCTCTAAGGTTGGTAGTTGGTAAACCTAGATTTGATATTTCGTGGTTTGTCTTGCGAGGGGTTATTTTGAGGTGTTGATAGATTGAAAATTGGTTGCTTAGATGCCACATTTTCGGCATCGACTACCCCGTCGTTAACAACATTCTTGTTTTTCATCCAGAATCTACGTTTGTCATTGTTGGTGTTGGTATTGGGAGAGTCTTTATGGAGTTTGATTTGACCTTTTGTGATTAGGCCTTTTTCTATGATGAGGCCTATCTCAATGACCTTAAAAAAAGATGTAGGACATTGGATTTGGATTTGGTAACTTAGGTCCGTTTGCAGATTGTGTACAAACATTTCTAGCATCTGTTTCTCTGGTATTTGGTGTGGGCACTTGCTTGCCAATTGTCTCCATCTCTGTAAGAAGGCAGCGAAAGATTCTCCTCCTTTATGTTTGGTGTTACAGAGATCCAATATTGAGATGTGCTCAATATTGTATGAGAAGTGGGTGACAAATTGGTTGACAAGTTCATTGAATGTTTTAATACCAGGTGGCAGTCTAGAGAACCAATCCATGGCTTGTCCTCCCAAGCTCTGTGGAAATAGTTGCATAAGGTAAGTGTCATTATGCACGACCTCTAGACAAGCAGCATTAAACTCTCTGATATGATCTCTTGGATTGCCCTTCCCTTGATATTTATCAAATTTAGGCACCTCAAATCTTGAGGGGAAGGGAATCATGATTAAGGACCTATCAAAAGGATATGGTGAAATATCCTCTAGGGTGTAGTTTTTAGTCAATGTTCCTATTTTCATGTTTGACATTTGTTGTTGGAGAGCTTTGACTTTTTGGTTCACTAGGCTTAGGGCATCCAAGGAGTCAATAGTTGTTTTGCTCTTATCCGTGGGTACTTCATCATGTCTACTTCCTTTAGGGATTCTCTCTTCGTCAGTTTCTTTGAGAGCCTCCACGTCATAATCCTTAGGGAATTTGGCTTCTAGACTTGCTAGATGTAAAATGTACTTTGATGGGTCTTGGGCAGGCACCCCTTCTAATAGGCGTAGAAATTTTGGGTCATGCTACATGTGGAGGATCTCGTCTATGGAAGGTTCTTCGTTATTTTCGTGACCGTCAAAAATACTTTTCTCTATCATTTCTAACTGCTTTTGTTTTTGTAATATTGTCAAGACCATGCAAGGTAGTAAAGAGATGGGATGAGGTGAGATTGGAAGATTTTGAACAAGGTGCTAGGATGAAACAAGGTTTTAGCAAGGTTCTTCTTAGATCTAGGTGGTATCAAGCAAAGTGGGAGATACAAAAGCGATAGTCAAAAGCTAGGATGTTAGGAATCCGTTACTTGATGTTGACTAGCATTTGCACCACCCCCTAGTGGAATTCTGAAAGGATAAGTAACCCTTGATATGGGAGCCTCACTAAGTTTTTTGCTTGAGATTTGATTTTGATCAAGAATAATTTGGTTATAACCTTGTTGGAAACTTGGAAGAAAGTGGTGAGATTTTGGATGAACAAGCAGCTATGGTGCAGATAAGAGAGAAATGGTTTGATTTTGCAAGGTCTTTGATCATATTTTGAAAACTACAACAGGTTTGAACTGGTTTTTTAAAAAGTATTGACAAATTTTGCTCTTTGGAAGATACTAGATTTTTGGTCTCAGGTTTAAATGTGCAACAACAGAAGGCAAATGCGCAAAAAGTCGATATGAATGTGCAATACTGGTGAAGTTTGTATGCGCAAACACAGAGTTCAGATGCACAATACTTTGCAGATGTGCAACAAGTCAATTCAAATGCACAAAGAGTTGGTATAGATGCACAATTCTAGCTATTTTCTTATTTTTCTCTGAATTTTGGAAATTTTTGGATCGTTTTCAAGATTTTTCAGTGTTTTTGGTTTGAAAAACTTGGTGTTTCTGATGATGTTGATGTTCAATTATGGCAAAAACACAGCAAACACAGAAGTTTTCCATGATTTTTATCTTTTTATATTTTTTTATGTTTTTGGACTATTATGACTCGAAACAAGTACAACCTAGGCTGGATGAGATAATATTCGTTGAATCCTCTAGATGTGCCACTCAAAGCGTGTAGCTCCAGAATCTGGTAGCACCAGCTCCCCTCCACAGCACTCACTTCTCACGCATACCAGATTCAAGTTTCCTTAGGCTTGTACCCACACCAAACCTTAGGATTGTCCCTGCTACCTCTACTAAGAGTCACTTGAATCAAGGCCGCTTCAAGAGCTCCGCCCTTTACATCAATGAATAGGGGTTTTTGGCTTGCTACACAATTAGTTCTTAGTTAGGGCAACCATTCGAGTGGTTACACGTGCGGCGGCGCTACTCTCCGTTATGGAGTCTTCCAGCCTCAAAGGGTTACGCCTATGAGGATTTTGGGGGAGGTTGGCCATCGATGTAACACAACAGCACTTGTTGCTTGAGGTTTTCACCCCAAGCACAATTTATTTTAAGTGGCTTGGTAGGGCTTGGCTTTAGCTTGTTACCACTCAGGGTCGTTCCCACTTGGACAAGCGTGCATCCAAGGGCAGGCCCCCCTAAAGGTTTGACAAAAAGAATGACAAGTCTGGCACTTTGATCACCCAGTTAAGGGGAGAGCATAAGCCTATTGTCATTCACAAGCACAGAGTACAGTTGTTCACCCAACCTACTTAAAAATAGAAAAACTAAATGGGCTAAGCTAATTTGTGCACTCACACGATTGTTAACTTGAAAAGTTATTAATCATAGCATTGTTCATTTCCCATTTTGTAGAAGATAGTAGTGATTTAAACTAGAAAATAAATCCACAATGCAAGATAGCAATTTGTTCCAATTACTTCTTTCCTAGTTAGGGACTATGTGTAGTTTTTCATGAAATGCATTTGATTACTTCACCCCTAGTTAGGCTAGATGAACTAAGAAGAATATCTAGATGACCTAATCCAGCCACTACTCCTGCAAAACTGACATTAGCTCCACATGCAAAAATCAAAAATCGTACAACAGAAAAGTAGGAAACAGATGCGCAACACTGCAACCTGAATGCGCAGAAATAGGGAGTGTATGCGTCTTTGTATAGAAGCGCAAGAATATGCAACAAATGCGCAATATGATGAGGTATATGTGCAATAAAGACAGATGCATTGTTTAACAGAACTGATGTACAAAAATATAGTGTAAATGCGTAATTTGGACAGATGCATTATTTCGGAAGCCAGATGTGGTGTTTCAGAAGCTGAATGCAAAAGAACCCTTTGTCAGAGACCTATACGTCACCTATATGGACCTATCTCCAAGAAAACTTAGATTTTTTTATTAGTAGAGAGACAAGGGCCCCACGGTGGGCACCAAAATGTAAGGGGGAAAATAGGTTAATCAAAATAGATTAGAAAACCCAAACATCTACAGAATAATAAAGATAAAAGGAATAACCAAATAACAAATGATACCTTCACCTTTTACCTTTGGCTTTCTGTAGTTCGCCTATCCTTCTTTGATCTTGATAATAAAAGCCCTCAGAAGCGTTTGCTTGCTTGCTTGTTTGAAGATGACAAAGAATGAATGGCTGTGATACTTGTGTATTTGAAGATGAGCTTCAAATATAGAAATGGAAGATGCTATGAAGTGCTCAAATGGATGTGGGGGTGCCAAAGGAGCGCTTAGATTCCTACAGCATAAGTTTGCTCAAACGATGGATTATTGAAATGAAGAGAAGAAGGTTGTATTTATAGAAGAGAGTGAGGGAAGATCAATGGTTAAGAAGAAAAGAAGGAATCGACGGAGGAGGATTGTTGAGGAACGTGCATCCAATAGAAGAAAGACATGTGTCATTCGAAAAGAAGCTTTGTTGAGTTAAAAGCTTTGATGAGCATGAGTTTTTATTTTCTTTAAATTAGAATTTATTTTTCTAATTTAAGAGCAAAGTTGCTTTAAAGTTGTTTTAACTCAGCTTTTACTTTTGTATGACAAGAAGAATTTATTTTTAGAAGATATGAAGATTTTTTAGAAGATAAGAAAGCATAATTAAATAAATAAATTTATTTAATTACTTGTGGATAATTTAGAAGAAAAGAAAGCAAATTAAATAAATAAATTTATTTAATTCATTTTTAGAAGATTTGGAAGATAAGAAAGCAAATTAAATAAATAAATTTATTTAATTTATTTTTAGAAGATTTAGAAGATAAGAAAGCAAATTAAATAAATAAATTTATTTAATTGAGGAAGATAAGAAAGCAAATAAAATAAATAAATTTATTTAATTTAGAAGATAAGAAAGAAAATTAAATAAATAAATTTATTTAATTGAGGAATTAGAAGATAAGAAAGAAAATTAAATAAATAAATTTATTTAATTTACTTGCACATGATTTTGGAAGAATAAATAAAATATTTAATTATATTTTATTTTTGGGGATTTTAATTTAAATAAATTTGCATTTTATTTAAATTAGGAAGAATGAAAGATTTAATTAAATAATTAAAATTATTTAATTACTTAGAAGAATGGATGTTTTAATTAAATAATTAAAATTATTTAATTATTTAGAAGAATAAAGTTGATGTAGATGGAATTAATTAAATAAATGAAATTGATTTAATTAAATGAGAGGAAGTGAATCAAATAAATAAATAAATTTATTTATTTATTGATAGAGGAATATGATGATGAAATAAATATTTAAAATATTTATTTAAGTAGAGTCACATCATTTTTAGGTGTATACAGTAAGAGATCTTCCAAAATTGGTGAAACCTACTAATAGCTTGTGCAAAGAATGTCAGTTGGGTAAGCTAAGCAGAGTCACATTCAAGAGTAAGGAACTATCTTCTACCGGATTATTGGACTTAGTTCATACTGATCTTTGTGGTCCGGCAAGAATCAGGAGTATGCAAGGTGATAGATACTTCATGTTACTAATTGATGACTACTCCCGGATGATGTGGGTGACTTTTCTGAAAGAGAAATCAGAAGCCTTTGAGAAATTCTAAATATTCAAGGCTATGGTAGAGAATGAAACCGGATTAAAATTGAAATGTCTGAGGTTTGATAGAGGTGGAGAATTCACATCCAGTGAATTCTTAGAGTTCTGTGAGAAACATGGAATAAAGAGACAGTTGTCTGCTCCTAGGACTCCACAGCAGAATGGAGTCATGGAGAGAAAGAACCGGACCATCCAGGAAGCTTCTAGGACCATGATGATGGAAGCAAATGTTCCTCACATCTATTGGAGAGAAGTTGTCAGCACTGCAGTCTATACTCTCAATCGAGTTCAAATCAGAAGTAGTACTGGTAAGACTCCTTATGAACTTTGATTTGGCATCACCCCTACTATGAGATATTTCAGAGTTTTTGGTAGCAAATGTTACATTAAAAGAGATAAAGATCTAGGAAAGTTTGATGCTAGAAGTGATGAAGGAATATTCTTGGGTTACTCTACTCAAAGCAAAGCATACTGGTGTTATAATAAAAGACTGAGAAAGATGATAGAAAGTACAAATGTGAAGGTTGATGAAGGAATTGAGAAGCCTTCAAGGTTTTATGAATATGATGAAGGTGATCTGAATGGTGTTCTGACTCAAGAAACTCAAGCCTCATCTGTTAGTCAGATTCAAACTAATCTGGTAAACCAGGAAGAAGAAATGAGTTTCAATGAGCCTGATCAAGAATCAGAAGTGCAAGAAATTCCCAAAGTTCCCAGGTATGTAAGACTAAACCACTCTAAAGATCAGATCATAGGTGATAAAAGCAAAGGAGTACAAATAAGAAGGAGAATTGCTCAAGATTCAGAAGAGTATTGTCTAATTTTAAAGATTGAACCTAAGACAGTGAATGAAGCTTGCAATGATGAAAACTGGACTAAAGAAATGGAGGAAGAGTTGGTGCAAATAGAGAAAAATCACACTTGGGATCTTGTTCCTAGACCCAGAAACAAGAATGCGATTGGAACAAAATGGGTGTATTTCTAAATATTCAAGGCTATGGTAGAGAATGAAACCGGATTAAAATTGAAATGTCTAAGTTTTGATAGAGGTGGAGAATTCACATCCAGTGAATTCTTAGAGTTCTGTGAGAAACATGGAATAAAGAGACAGTTGTCTGCTCCTAGGACTCCACAGCAGAATGGAGTCATGGAGAGAAAGAACCGGACCATCCAGGAAGCTTCTAGGACCATGATGATGGAAGCAAATGTTCCTCACATCTATTGGAGAGAAGTTGTCAGCACTGCAGTCTATACTCTCAATCGAGTTCAAATCAGAAGTAGTACTAGTAAGACTCCTTATGAACTTTGGTTTGGCATCACCCCTACTATGAGATATTTCAGAGTTTTTGGTAGCAAATGTTACATTAAAAGAGATGAAGATCTAGGAAAGTTTGATGCTAGAAGTGATGAAGGAATATTCTTGGGTTACTCTACTCAAAGCAAAGCATACCGGTGTTATAATAAAAGACTGAGAAAGATGATAGAAAGTACAAATGTGAAGGTTGATGAAGGAATTGAGAAGCCTTCAAGGTTTTATGAATATGATGAAGGTGATCTGAATGGTGTTCTGACTCAAGAAACTCAAGCCTCATCTGTTAGTCAGATTCAAACTAATCTGGTAAACCAAGAAGAAGAAATGAGTTTCAATGAGCCTGATCAAGAATCAGAAGTGCAAGAAATTCCCAAAGTTCCCAGGTATGTAAGACTAAACCACTCTAAAGATCAGATCATAGGTGATAAAAGCAAAGGAGTACAAATAAGAAGGAGAATTGCTCAAGATTCAGAAGAGTATTGTCTAATTTTAAAGATTGAACCTAAGACAGTGAATGAAGCTTGCAATGATGAAAATTGGACTAAAGAAATGGAGGAAGAGTTGGTGCAAATAGAGAAAAATCACACTTGGGATCTTGTTCCTAGACCCAGAAACAAGAATGCGATTGGAACAAAATGGGTGATCCAGAACAAACTGAATGAAGTTGGTGAAGTAATCAGAAATAAAGCCAGATTGGTCTACAAGGGTTACTCTCAAATAGAAGGAATTGATTTTGAAGAATCCTTTGCTCTGGTGGCAAGAATTGAAGCAGTCAGACTATTTCTTGCATTTGTTGCATTCAAAGATTTCAAAGTGTATCAGATGGATGTCAAGTCTGCCTTTCTGAATGGTGACTTGGAAGAAGAAGTATACATTGAGCAACCAGATAGATTTCAATTATCTGATCATGGTGATATGGTCTGCAAGTTGAAGAAGGCACTGTATGGACTAAAGCAAGCCCCAAGAGCCTGGTATGAAAGATTGGATAAGCATCTTTTAAAGATTGGTTTCAACAAAGGTATTGCTGACAGTAATTTGTATTTCAAAATTGATCATGAAAATATCTTGATTGTTGAAGTGTTTGTTGATGATATCATTTTTGGAGGAAGAGATAGTATGTGTAAAACTTTTGCAAATCAAATGAAAAGTGAGTTTGAGATGTCCATGCTTGGTGAAATGAATTTCTTCTTGGGTCTACAAATCACACAAACAAAGAAAGGAATCTTCATTTCTCAGACCAAATATGTGAAAGAATTGTTGAAGAAATTTGGGATGGAAGACTCAAAACCAATAAATACTCCCATGGCAACCGGATGTAAATTGAGAAAAGATGATGATTCTCCTAAGGTTGATCAAACAAAGTATAGGTCAATGATTGGAGGACTATTGTATCTCAATCAAACTAGACCAGACATTATGCAGGTTGTTGGTCTTGTTGCTAGATTCCAGGCTGATCCTAGAGAATCTCATGTCATGGAAATCAAGAGCATTTTTAGATATCTAAAAGGGATAGTTGAGTATGGTTTGTGGTATCCTAGAGATCATGATTTCTCTCTTCATGCATATACAGATGCAGATTGGGTAGGAGATGTGGATGACCGGAAGAGTACTAGTGGTGGAGCATTCTTTTTGGGGAAGAGATTGGTTTCTTGGCTAAGCAAGAAACAAGAGGCAATATCTCTGTCTACAACTGAAGCAGAATATATTGCAGTAGTAGGTAGTTGCACTCAAGTTTTGTGGATGAAGCAGATGCTAAGAGATATCAAAGTAGAGTATGTGGAACCTATCACAATCTTCTGTGATAATTCAAGTGCAATAAATATATCTAAGAATCTTGTGTTGCATTCAAAGACTAAGCATATATCCATCAAGTTTCACTTTTTGAAAGAGAAAGTGAACAAGAATGAAGTCAGATTGGAGTTTGTGCCTTGCAAGGATCAGATTGCAGACATCTTTACTAAACCTCTACCTAAGGACTCTTTTGAGTATCTCAGGGAGAAGCTAGGGGTCATTGCCCCTCCGATGATGAACTAAGGTGCATTGAGGTGCATCAGTCCGGTGGTTATCACAATCATATCTTATGATCCGGATTGATGATGGGGAGCTGCTACTCAGGGGGAACAATAGGTATGATTCTGAAGTGTTAGAATTGCAAGTATGTACCCTTTGCCATTGGTGTCAAAGGGGGAGAGAAGACATGTGAAAAACAAGTGGTTGCTGAACAAAGGGGGAGAAGTTAAGGGAGAGAAGACATGTGAATGGTTGTTGTTGATAGGGGGAGTTGTGACAATAAGGAGAAGTTCTTGTCTTGATGGTTAAAACAGTTTTTCACATCATATGTTGCCATAATGACAAAGGGGGAGATTGTTGCAAGTATGGGCCTAACCGGTGTTGTCATCGATGTCAACATACTCCTGTTGCATTAATAATAAGGATTGGATGAGCTGTATGCTGAGGATATTGAGAAAATTAGTCTCAATCAGGAACAGAGAAGAACATGGAAGATAGTAAGGTAAAAGTCCATGATAGGATGAGGATCAGAGGATGCAGTTTAAAGGGTTTGTAGATATGTGTCTTAAGGTAGTCCAGTAGAGATTTTAGAGGTCCGCATGAAGATCTGAAAAAGTTGTGGCTATTCAAGTAAAATGAGTTCCGACAGGTGTTCAGTGGTGACAGAATGAGACAAATAGGTCCGGTGAGATCTAGAATTGCATTATAATGTTCTACGGATTTGAGGGAGTACTGAGGAAGTCTTTGTGGAGTGTCAACTAGATTGGTTCATGGTTTGAAGGTCTGCAAGAATCTATTCCTTTGTGATAGTGATGACAGACTATGTTCTTGAGGTTCCAGATGAAGGAGAGAAGGATTAAAGTAAGAAGATGAAGTATGGATGTTCTTGGTGATTCAGGCAAGCTTTTGGTGGTCTTTGGATTGTGTCCAGTTCATGTTGGTAGTCTACATTGAAGTTGGAGTTCACTTTTGAAGAACAACTTCCAGATGATGGTGTTCTTCCTAAAACAGGCCGATCGGATGAGTTATACATCTTGCGGATGTTATTGTGGATGTTTGCCGACTTAGATGATCATTCCTAAGTTGATGCCTTGTATAAATAAGGGATTGCGAAGTCATTTTGAAGTTGTCCTTATGGAGATGAGGGTGTGGTAGCGAGGAGGAGAGAGAAAGGTAGAGCAGAAGTATTGAGCTTAATGGAACTGATTCAAGCATGGTGAAGATGCTATTTTCCAGTTCAAGTAGGTGATACTTATTTCTTTGTAGACAATGTGTCTCTTGTAGGCAGTGAGCCTCTTGTGAGCAGTGTGCTCGGGCAGTGAGCCCTAATTGGCATGTGCCATTTTGTTCTTTCTATTCTTCTAACAGAGAATACATTCTTGGGTTAATCACCCCGTGGTTTTTCCCTTAACCAGGTTTTCCACGTCAAAATCTTGGTGTCTCATGCGTTGATGTGTTTCTGCTCTTGATTTGTTGCATTATGTTTCCATGATTGATTTATTGTTAAGCTACTGAATTGCAAAGTAGAATTAAGTGTTTAATAGAAAGAAAGTTTTGCACAACTAATTCACCCCCCCTCTCAGTTGTGGGCCCTAAGTCTAACATTTGAATACCAGACAAAGGAACTACTATATTATCTGGGGAAAATGTGAAAAAGTGTACAATTGATATGCATGATCAACCATCCCAATGGCAATGACCTCTCTACTCTCCAAGTCAAACACTGAATTAAGTGTAAACTTGACACTTCTCCTTGCTCCACCATGAGTGGTCTAATATATAGAAAGGAGGTTATTGGACAAATAAGGAATACATAATACATTATTAAAGGTACCCTCCCCAACATTAACATATCCATTTCCAATTGCATTCATATAAGTTTTGTTACCCATCAAGATAGGTGGCACAGTACAAGACTCAAATGAAGAGAAAATAACCTATGAAGAATCCATATGATGAGAAGCTCTAGAATCAAGAAGCCATCTCTGTGATTAAAGACTTGTAGATATAAAAAAGTGCTTGACATTACATCTTTCGTGTCCCATTAGCTAATCTAGTTGTCCTTGACTATGTAGATTATGATGGAGTAGAAGAAGAAGAAGAAGAAGAAGAACCAAATGACATTATTTAAGGTAACTGGATAATTATTTTTCTAAAGAAGATGCTTCAACACATCAATCTATTTCTTATGACAATTATGTTCATCATGCCTACTTCTATTACAATAAGCACAAGTGAGTTTCTCCTTAGTTTTTCCTCTTTAGAATAGGTGGGAGGCTCATTAATTGAATTTTATTTTGTCTTAGGTTTTTGTTTCTTCTTTCCTTTGTCTTTTGATGATTGAGCTACCAATGCATGAATCTTGGGAAGTGCATCTAACTCAATAATCTTAGCATGCTCTCTAGTCAAACAATCACAAAATAATTCAAGAGAAGGCATAATGAATAGATCACCTATGGCATCCATAGTAGAATAAAAGGTAGAATAAAATACTACAATTGGCTCTTTTAACTTAGACAAAATCAAGAATTTACATTCCTTATCAGACTTATCTTTCCTACAACCTACCAATTGAGATCTCATAGATTTGAACTTAACCAAATAATCCCCAATGGAAGGAAATGTATTAGGAGAAATACAAGTCAATTTTAATTCTATTTACAAAGCAATGAACTCACTAACTTTACCAAATAGGTTTTTGTACTTATCACATACTTGCTTAGGTGTTGTATAATCCTCAATATGAAACAAAAAGCTATCAGAAACATGTAAAGAAATCAAACCCATAGCCTCATCAAGTTTGTTCATATGAAAAAATCTCTCATATTCCTTACTAAAATTAGGTTTATTTTCATCCAATGTAGACCATAAACCCTTTGACCAAAGTAATCATTTCATCTTAACTTTCCATGAGTGATAGTTATGAGAAGTGAGGATCTCAAATGAATTGAATCAACCATTAGAGAAACAAACACCAATAGATAAAAATAGACAATGTATAGCAATAGTCTATCTTAGAACCACTCAAATGTGAATCAATACTGAAATTGAAGCCCTCCAAGCAAAAACAACCACCAATTTCAACATTTTTTCTAAGCAATGAACGAAATACCCAAAATGACCTCAAACTAAAAAAAATCTAAGGAATATCTAGAAAAATTACATGAATAGATTTTTATTTCTCATAATTACCTTTCCAGTGCATATAAGAAGTCCAAAATCTGACATCGTGCGTGCAAGATATGGCTTGGTGATCACAAGAAAGTACGAGCTTCAAACAAAAAAATAGGCAACTATAGAAAAATATAGAAAAAAGACCTACACCACTATGAAGTGCTCAAAACCAAATTTTTGTTGCCTATTCATTTGTAAAATTTTGATATTGTGGTGAGAATTTATGGCTCCTAGAAAGAGATAGCCCTATTAGGGCATGAAATGGGACTAGGGGCCCTAGTTGGGAAGCCTACTAGCAATCCAGCGATGATGTCACTCATTGAGTAGGGATAAGGTGATAGGATCTAGTAGATGAGTTGAGATCTTGGCTGGTGGTAGCATTTTTGGTGGCAGGCATTGGCACGTCACCCGCTAAGATTAGTCCTCTAGAGGCTAGACCTAACCAAGGCTTCTACCCCACAAGACTAGGGGGTTTGGCCTCCCTGCCCCCCCAAGCCTATAGCACCCAGTTTCTAATATGACTAATAGCCAAATAAAACCTCCTAAGGTATCATGGATGGAGAATCTAATGAAGGATTGTCCAACCATGTAGTGAAATCGAAACACACAACAATCACAATAAAAACTCAATGAAATAGTATCATGATCTTTATTGATTTCAGTCTTAAATGATTATAATCTGCCATAGTGGGCTTCCTACATGCTAGGCCATAGTTATTTAATTACTAAACATGGAATTTACTACATTCAACTAAAACTCAATACAATCCAACATTCTGTATTAGCTGCATCCTCATTATCCTTGTCTCCATCATACTCCATTTTGAACCTTTATCCTTATATTTGCACTCGAACCTCCAAATCTTTGATGAATTCTTCCTAACTCTGTCATGATGATTTCCAATGATTGTGAGTGATGTATATATAGAAATCTCAAGCCTCCAATATGGTCTATGTTGGCTTTAAGGTGACATAAAACTCAATGCCTAATGACACATGTAGTCAGCTAGTGTGTTAACAAGGCCCTTAATCAATGTGGTGGTAACAAAAACATCTTTCTAAAATGCCAATCATAAGTCCTCTTGGGTCCAATTAATCTTCATATATATTATTTTATTGGTGCAAGTGAGAATAGTTGAAACTATGTAAGTGTACAACCTAGTAGATGTTCACGAACCAAGTTATGCCTTTCTAGTGATCCAATTCTTCTAAAACATAGATTTGACATGGATGTATCTCAATCAAACAATCTCAAAATTGAAAGACCAGATGTAGACTTGTAGTGATGTGTGGTGGCTTCTTCTACAACTAACTAATGAATGAAAACCTACAAAAAAACAAATAAAGTGAAAGAAAATATCTTTGGTTGATACAAGATTGATCTTTTTCCCTAGGATTCTCCTGCATCATATACCTCCATATATAAATTAGTTATTTTAGCAAAGATGGATAGCACTACATGTTGAAAGGTGGTGGGTGTACATAATCCAAAAGGTAACGCTCTATAGGTAAACATTCCCCATGGGCATGTAATGGTGGTCTTATCTTGGTCTTTTGGAACTACTTTTATTTGGTTAAATACCGACTACATCCATGTCTAAGAAAGAAAAATATTTCTTTCTAGCTAGATTATCGTAAACTTGATCAATGAATGGCAAAGAGAAATAGTCTCCCTAGGTTGGTTAGTTAAGCTCTTTGTAATCCACACAAATTATTCATTTACCATTTTTCTTGGGCATTATAACTAAGAGGGAAACCCACTAACTATCTAAAATTCAATATATGAATTCTACCTATAATTTTTTTTTAATTTTAGTTTTAACTATGTATCGAAGTGTGGAGTTTATCCTTCACTAGGGTTATCATATTGGTCTTACATATTTTGTGTAAATATGATGAGTGTGGATGTCAGGGTGGATTCCCTTCATGTCAAAATATTCCCATATAATTTTTTTTTAATGTCTGTGTAAAACAACAAACAATTTTGATTCTTTCTCATCTAACAATGAATAGTTTATGTTTAGAGTTTTACCTAGAAAGATTGTAATTTGCTTAGTGCCAAGATAGATTGAGGAAATCATATTATATTCACTCATTAATGTACTCAATGGACTGTGGCGAGGTTACAACATGTGAAACGTCATAATTTCCTTGAAAAAATCTCACCTATGGGAATGATATTCACTAAAGAACAATGGAATACTATAAAAAAACTTTTCTTTTAATTTATTTGTGCATGCATTTTGATTATGATCATTGCAAAAAAAGAAATGCCTTTTTTGTCATCAACTTCATTGGGGTCATCCACCCACACATTATCAAGAAAATCTAAGGGCCTAGTAGGTGGATACAAAGAGATTTTTGGCATTGATCCCATTCAAAATTTTCATGTTTCCTAATCTACAATGAATGAAAGTAGCTACTATATCAAGCTATAGTCTTCCCAGGATCAATGGATACCTATTGTTCAGGGATCAAGGTTGAAGTATCATAAAATCAATAGTGGCGCAGTCACAGATGGAGGGTCTAGAGAATAGACTGTCCAACCATGCAGCCTAAGTAAACACAATGGAAACAACACAAGAATAGAATGTAATTGAATATTTATTGATTCAATATCTCAGATAGTTGCAATTATCACTAACATGCGGACTGTTGTGGGCTCACAGGCCTATCCTCCAGTAGAATACAGATTGTGCCTTTTGCAAATCCACAACTAAAGACTAAAAACTTTCTATCATATTCAAGATCATCAACTACCATCCTAATGCATCTAATGAATGTTTATATATCATCTTCTAGCTCAAATAATGCTCCATGTCGACATCAAGATGTTTCAAACTCCAAGGTATGATGAGGGTATGTGTAGGATCATGATGGGCCAACCTATACCTCTAAGTGGCAATGAAAATACAAAAAATCAGACTTAATCAAGTTCATGTGAAAATTTGAATGGATTATCTACAATTTGAAAAATATGTGAGAACAAAATTTGTAGAGAATTGAATCTAGTTTATGGGCTACTATTTTTTTTAAAACAAAAACTAAATTTACTTAGTGCAAAATGAATATTTCAATAAACAGCTATTAAATTTTTCAAGAAAAAAAAATAAAAAGTGGGTGTCATTCCAACCAACCTAACTATGAGCAAAAAAAAAAATTGAAACTTTCAAAATAAGTACAGGACTTATGCCTGGATGTGACGCATATTTTTTTGATTTTTTTTCCAATAAAATAATTAGTTATGATTTTTTTACTATGACTTTTTTAAAAACTAAAAATTAATTTTCCAGCCAACCTAACTCGATAAAAAACAATTGGAATTTAATTTTTTTAACCTATAGCCAGAAAAGCATAGAGTGTGATGCAGCTTTTAGATCTCAAAAAGGTGAAATGATTTGAAAGTTATGGATGTTTTTCAATCAGTGTGTCCATCAAGATTTCAGACACACACTATATAGAAAATTATTAATAATTATTTAATAAAATGATAACCAAACAAATCTTATATTTTTAGAAAGCTAACAATTTATTCTAAAACCCTTTTTGTTTTATCAATTTTGCATTAAAAAAAGTTGTCTGCACGAAGAGTGAAGTTCTAAGAAGAGAGTGAAACCTTCAAAAATGTTAGAATTGAGGGAAAGTCAACTATGACAGTCCCAAGACTACATACAAGGCAAAAGTGAAGCAAAATGGAATATCCGTTTTGCTTTGGTAAAATATCATTTTCCCTTTTTTTATGTTTTACAAAATGGATATCCGTTTTGTTTTACCTTATTCCTTTGTCTTATATATATATATATATATATATATATATATATATATATATATATATATATATATATATATATATATATATATATATATATATATAGATATTTATATATATTAGTTTTATATATTTATGATTATTCAAATATTTAAATTTATATAATATAGCTTGCTAATTAAAATAAATATATTATATAATTTAATATATTATGTTATAATTATTATAATTATAATAATATTTAATTTGATAGTATTTATATTTATTATTTATAAATACAATGAATATAGAATTATTTTTTAGTGTGTTACTAACTATCAATAGTTTATTACTAACTATAGTTAATGTATTCATGTCTTCTTGTATAACCACCACTACCAACCATAAGCTTGTGGTAACACATACAACCATCTAACCAATTCTTTCAACTTGTAGTATTGTAGAACATTCTCTTAACATAACCAAGCCTCTAGATTGTTCCACATGAACTTCAACTCTGCTACAAGTTCACCTGCATTATTATTTATGCTTCTACTAGCACAAGTAAATATGTAGTTGTGAGTACTTCTTCAAATGACTCTTGGTTAAATTTCTATAGCATCACCACATGTAGACATATCTCTCTCTTGCCCTATCTCTCCCTCTCTCTCTCACCCTATCTCTCCCCTCCATCTCCACCCTCTCTTCCTCTTTGTCCCTATCTGTCTCCCTTATCAACAAAGCAAATGGAAACAAGAAAACTAGGACATGAAAAGAGGGATGAGGATATAAATTGGTAAGATGAAATAGCTAGATAGAATGTTTGGAGATAGAGATAGAGGATGAAATAGCTAGGTAGGATGAGGATATGAATGTTTAAATATAGCTAGATAGAGAGAGAGAGGAGACAGATGGGGAGATATAGAGGAGACAGAGGGGAGAGATAGGGAGATAGAGAGTGAGTGAGATGTCCAGAGAGATAGGGAGAATGATTGAGAGGTAGAGGGATGATAGAGATATGGGTTTAGCGTTTCTCAAGTTTAGGGTTTAGGAGTTAAGGTTTAGAGGTTTAAGGTTTAGTGTTTAGAGAGAGGACCAATAGGGAGATATAGAGATTGAGGTACATGGCCAAAGACATAGGAAGAGATAGGGATATGGAGAGTGAGGGACATGGCCAAAGACACAGGGAGAGAGATTGAGAGATAGAGGAATGATAGAGATAGGAAGATAGGGAGATAGAGGTTTAGGATTTCTTGGGTTTAGTGTTTAGGGTTTAGGGGTTTGGGGTTTGGGGTTTAGGGGTTTAGGGTTTAGGGGTTAGGGCTTAGGGGCATTATTTAGGGTTTAGGGTCATTATTTAAGGTTTAGAGGTTTAGTGTTTCTCAGGTTTAGGGTTTAGGGATATTATTCAGGGTTTACAGTTGCATGTCAAAAGAAATCTCTCTTTATAAATCCCTCAACCCTAAATAATTCCCCTAATCCCTAACCCCTAACTCATAACCCCTAAACCCTAAACCTCTATCTCCCTATCTCTCCCTTATCTCCCTCTCTCTATCATCCCTCTACCTCTTAATCTCTCTATACATCTGACTCACTCTCTATCCCCCTATCTCTCCCTTTGTCTCCTCTATCTCTCCCAACTATCTCTCCTCTCTACCTAACAATTAGACTAAAAACTTAATAAACAATACAACTTCAACACATGTAGGACTTAGGAAAGGGAAAAGAATAAGTATTAAATGTGGAAAATAATGAAAAAGTGGTATAGCAAAAAAATTAAATGTGAAGAATTGGGTAAAGCAAAATAGATATCTGTTTTGGGTTGTGATATCCATTTTGAAACGGATATCCATTTTGGTTTGGTATCCAAACTAAAATGGATATCCATTTCAAAACCTATGAAAGTAAAACTTGGCCAAGTCATGAATTTGGCTAAGTAAAAACACAATTTTTTTCTATTGCCACTATTTGGCCTGTGATGATCCTGCACATACCCATAAAATGTGTAGGTCAGCCTACAACATGTGGTAATGCTATGAAAATGGATGAAATGTGTTGTGGTTCTCAATGAAGATCTATCTGGTCCCATACTGCCTTGTGATATGTTCCATTTGGCTCCACAAGTCACAGAAATGCTCTGCAAACCTTGTATGCTCATACTGAATGTTGAATGCTATGTTCTGTGAATTTTGTTGATGTTCTAATAGCAATAACTCTTCGCAAACAATTCCATATCTCATGAAAACTAGATATGATGTAGATGTCATAGTTTAGAATCTAAGTCTTACTCCACAAGCTGTGAAATGAAGATGTGGTAAAATATGGTGGAAAATGTTGAAATTGCAACTAACTAAAATGCAAGAAAAGTAAAGAATCAAAATATATTTGGTTGATGCAAGATTTCCTTTCAACCTGGGATGCTCCTGCATTAGACACCTAGGGTTTTTTTAAAGTGAGTCCCTCACTTTGATGAGGCTATAGGAAAACCAATGTGGTCTACCTCAGCCTAAGAAATTTGTTCTTACATATCCTCCTGAATGAAATAATCCAACCACTTTCTTCTATCTGTCGCAACAGGTTCCTTTCATTCTTTCCATGCTTTCATAAAATCAAGACCATCTTCATACATGTGCTTAAGTTCTTCAAAACCTAGTACTTCTACCCTCATCTCTATCAACAAACTCCTTCTACTCAATGCATCTACAATTTTGTTTGACTTTCCACTCCGGTGCTTCAATACAAATGTGTAACTCTACATGAACTCTACCCATCTCAATGCAAATATGCAAAAAATGCCTTACAACAAAAAGGATGAAGGGGTATAGCAACTTAAAACCCTTGAATCAATCCAATAATGCAAAAAGATTTGCAACAACACGCCAATCTACAAACCCTAGGTTGAAGATTAGCTAAAATGCAAGGTTTTTTAAAACCCTAACAGTAAGATAATGCAAAATTAAGCTATATAACTATGAAAAATAATGAATGAATTGAATCTAATCATATATAAGGTAGAAAATAGCTTAGATCTGATGCAAGAAGAATGTCAAAGTGCAAGAAACGTGGGTTCACCAAAATGTTTAGTAGAAAAGAGATACTATTTCAATAGATCAAACTAGGTCAAACCCTCTTCACAAAACATTCGGGGCACCAACTGATCTTGTCTTCTACCTTAGAAGGAGAGCCAAACTACAAGGGTTCTGCCCTTTTGTTGTATATAGAAGGAATTACCCAAATTCAATCAATCAAGTTAGAGTCAAGAGATGACACCCTAGTTGATGAAGATATGAGTAAACAGATTGTCGGTACCTGAAACCCAATAGCCAAAGGAACAGAAGAGGTCAATGAACAATTCAAAAAAAATTCCCAAAGGTTAGAATGCCCAAGACAAGGGCTCTTGGGTGCCCTAGTACCAAATTAGAGTTTCCATAAACTGTAAACTTTGTTAGGTCTGTACCAGCAAGCTTAGTCTTCTTCCTAAATGTCACCTTCTGAAACCTATGTATCTAACCTGCACACATGAAAAGAGGGATTTAGGAGCTTGCCTCAGTCAAGCCCTATGAATGGTGTTTCCACCTCCATAATAGCAAAGATGATTGATAAAGAGTTCATGCCCTAGGAGGGCAGAGGCAAATCTGAAGTAGAATGGAATGCTAACACAAAGCATGAAGGAAAGAAGTCACCATGAGCATGGAAGCCCTAGTATACTTGTAGACGGCATCACAACTTGTTCAAGAAGTTGATGTAGCCTCTAAGATCTTCACAAGACCTACAATATATTAATGTTGCAACAATAATCCATAAGAGAGAGCTTGAGAGCAGCATGGAGAGCTTAATATAGAATAAGAATCTTCCAATAAGTTGGCAATAGAGTAGAGATAGTTACGTGTTCAAATGAATAGAATAACTTACTTTTATATGCATTCCCACTAATTTTTGGAGAGTTAAACCACACAAGGCTGACATCAGGAATGTTTTAAGATGCTTAAGCCAACAAGGCCACAATTTAGAGCAAGGCTAAAGGAGGGCCTAAGGCACTTGGGCACCATGGTTCTTTGGCCACTTAATCCCCAAAAGAGGGTACTTAAAGTACACTTAGCCCCATGTTATGATTCTTTTCTAGGTTTTGCGCATCGGGATCAAGTATTACATTCTTAATGCTTAAAAAGGTATTTAAATAGGTCCTAATTAACAAGGGTAAATATTTGAGGCCTATCTAGGAGCTAAACAAAGTGAAAATGGTGGTGTACACATTTTAACACTCCACATGTATTCCATGGGAGTGGAGAAAACAAGAGCTCTTCATTATGCTCTGGGCTTTCCTACCTGCCCAATACTGATCGAGTTCATCACATTCCCTTCCCCAGGTATATGTGAAATCTATTTTTGTTTACTTCAACCAACCAAATTAGGGAGTGTGGGAAATGCATGATATCCCATCCATCTACAGAAATCTGCCAGTCAAGGCCCATTATCTGCTCTAAAATGAGAATCATAAATGTGGTTCGAAGACTGAAACATCTCCAGCTCTAGTCTCCATGGGTGGGGTGGGTGGGAGGAACTTGAATTTCTTGGAGGACCCACAATAATATATTCCCAAATAATATATTGAAAGGGTGGTCAAATATATAACTAATCTACCTCCCTATAATTCCCGCCCATCCCTAACCTGGCCCATAGAATAGTAGGGGCTCATGTGGGAGGATTCAATTTGGGTGCGTGGGTGGGAGACTTTATCTACTCTAGGGGACGGGTTGGGCAGGGTAGGTGGGCCCACCTTCTCGGAGGTATATTTTGGTGCCGGGAGCTAGATGTAGTTTATATTTGAAGGGTGGGAATATATATGGCTTATGGGGGGGCCCGACTGCCAGCTACTAATATAGTTTAGTTAATATAAATTTTGTGGCCTTCAAAACTTTCCCTAAAGAAACTACAAGGGGTGAGCACCTTGGGGTTGGGAGGAAGGGTTGATCCAACCCTATCTCCCCCCACCCACCCCTGCAGGGTGGGCACCTATGTGTGGGGTTGGGTGGGGGTGTTGGGTTGAGCCTCTCGGGTGGGCCTTCAAAACTTGCCAAGCAAGAAACGAAAGTGGGTGCTCTAGGGTTGGGAGGAAGGGTTGCCTATGCCCCCCACTCTATAGGGTGGGAGGAATAGCCTTAACCCCCCACCCAGGTGGGTGGAAGGTAGGGTGGGTGGGTGGGTGCCCAACATTCATTCTCCAACCCAGGTGGGGGGCTATGGCCTCCTACCTTGCAAGACCCCAAGAATTGATAGTTGTATATTATTCAGGGGACTCGTAAGGAAAAGAGTAATCCCAACCAGCTCTATCGCATTCACTTCTCTTTTTCTTTATAATTTAGCTAGTTCAGGACTGATCCAATTCTGCTCATCACCTCCCATTAGATTCAGTGGTACTAGTTGGAGATAATTGGTTCTTAGTCTTGGTCACCTCCAATCAATCATTCAAAAGCAGAGGGATGTAGATAAAGGTAGAGCAAAGCAAATTATTAGGAGAAAGCTACCCTCAAAGAGGGATGAGGATGTGTAGGACCAGAGAGGATGAAACAACCAAACAAATCCACTCAAAAGACCATATCTCTTAGTCAAATCACCCCTTTAGTAACAGTTCTGCTAGCTCCAATCAAAAATAATTCCTTTTATCTACCTCCATCAATTTGTCTTGTCAAGGAACCTCGATCGAAGCTAACTATATTAGTCGCAGGGCAGAAGCAAGATTTAAACCTATTCTGTCATCAAATAATATGAGAGAAGGGGTTCAATTTCATCAATTCTTTTTGGGTTTCTATTTGATGTTGGGAAGGGGAGTGATCTAGCTTTGAGCAACATGAGGAGAGTGAACAAAAGGATTAGAACTTGAGAAGCAACCTATCTTTAGAAGGATGGGGCCACTGCATATTATATTAGGATTACCATCCCAACAACGATATCTACCTCCCTCACAAGAATGGCATCTACCTCCCTATAATCCCCCCACTATCCCATCCACCCCAATTTTTAGGGAGAGGGGACAAGAGCTTCTATTGCCCAACCTAGAGGGAAGAATGGAAGATTGACACAATCAAAAACTAGGGATTTAAATGTCATCTTTCAATGCTCACTCCTATCAACCAAGGTCCCTTCTTTTTTATGGTAGCTAAGAGTTGGTCAACTAAACTTGTTGGGGTGTGCTGCCTATCTTCCATTCATCCTTCTAGTTTCTTCTCATTATTCCCTGGCTCAGCAAGGAACCTCAATCGAAGCCAACTATATTAGCAGCAAGGCATAAGAGGGATGAAATCATTCTATTTGACTGACTTTACTTATCATTGCCCCCACTCTGTCTCCCAATTCCCCTCATTTGGTTGGCTATCACAAGAGCAAGCAGGCTCATGCTTTCAACATCATCACAATTCTATATGCAGAAGGGCATCTTAATACGTTTACAAGATAATGATCTACCTTAGGGACCAGTATCAGGTTGACTCTATTGCAAGTATGTGCCTAACCGGTGTTGTCATTGGTGTCAATTGTGCTCTTGTTTTGATGTTTGCTTGTAATGAGTTAAGTATTGAAGATAATAAGTATTCCTGATACAAAAAATAGTCCAGTAGATTGCTCTGCATTTCTTGTAGAATGAATATCTTTATCTATAGATTGGAATTTATTTAGATACAAGTCTGAAGATGCTATATTCCAAGTTTGAGCCTCTGGTATGAAGATTTGAGTGAGTTATGTTCACAGAGTGAAAACTATTTTTTCTGTATATTTGGTGATGAAAGGGAGAATGTATTATGCTCCACATTCCTCCACATTTAAGTATTTCAGTCTACGGTTCTAGAATCAAGTTTGTAATGATGATAAGTGCCTTCAACTTGAATGGTTCATGATTTGGTGGTCCGCAAGTGATCTTTTCTTTATGACAGTAGCTGACAATGTTGTTTATGTGCTCCAATTTGAAGAATCTTCTTGACAGAGTGGTTAGAGATTGTGTGATTGTTCCTGGTGATTACAATGTGCTTGTGGATGTCTCCTGATCATGTTCCTACCTTTGGATTGGTCCACAAAGAGAAATTTGGATCATGGATGAAGATTGTTCTTAGAAGACTTAATGGTAACACTAGTCTTGGGTGACTTGGTTGTTTTCATTATTTATGAAGATACATTGAAGATTGTGGAAACATGTCATGGTGTGGAAGATTGCATTTGAGTCCCAACTAAGGCATAACATGATCCACATACATCTTTCCCTTAGCTAATTTTGTTTAGGTCCAGACCTATTTCTATGTATGTTTGTAATGCTAACCTTGGAGATTGTTCTAATGGTTGATGAACATAATGCCAACCTTGATGTACATTCCAAGGTTGATGAAGTGTACAAAAACATGTAATGAAGTTGCAAAAAAGATGTCCTTGTGCAAAAATGTGAAGATAAGTGCAAAGGTGTAAGAAGAGTAGAGCAAAGGATTTATATTGTGCTTCAATGGAAATGAACCCAGGCATGAAGTAGATGTTATCAAATCAATTCACTGACCCTTGGCAGTAGGCCGATCCTGGCAGTGAGCCCTAACATTTGCAGTGAGCATTTTGGGTAGTGAGCCTCTATTTTTTAGTATTGCTATAACATATTTATTTATGTGGGCTAACACCCACCGTGGTTTTTCCCTTATAGGGTTTTCCACATAAAAATCTGGTGTCTCATGTGTTGAATGTATTATTGTGTTGAGCTTCTGGTTTCATGTTTTCTTGGTTAAATCTTAATAACAGTAATTTATGTGTTGATGTTCATAAGTGGTTAAAGTTTAAGAGACAACTGATTCACCCCCCCTCTCAGTTGTCTTGTGCATTTCAACAGACTCATCATTCTAAAGACTTAAAATGGATGCTTCTCTATTCCAATGATTGATTCTACCTCCTATAAACAAATAGGTGCCAGGCCTCTTCATTCAATTCTGATACATCCTACTCAATGTCACTTTGTCAATTCAATTTATTAGATTTAGCATACCTCTCCCTATCTATGGATTATAAACCATCCATTTTAGTTCAACAGCAACTGTTTGGGGCCCATACCCCCCACCCCCCAAAGGTATTTCAGGGAACAGTTAGAACTAATGCCCCCCACCCGGCTATCTCCCGAGGGTTCTAGGCAAACCCTCAGCAATAGCCCCCCAAATAATATATATTCCTAGCAAATAGAGTTGTTTCCAAAGGAAGATTATATATGTAACATGCCAACTATCATCCACCCAACCTAAATCAATCTCTCAATCTATCTCCTCCCACCCACTCTGAATTGATCTCTGCTTCTCTCAAATCAATCTCTCATTTTCCATAGTTGGGGTGGCGTTGGGGTTAGACCAGCTTGAAAAAAAAATGGGGGCTCATGGTAGCACAAACCAGCCAGCGAGAAAGAATGCTAGGGGTGGGGGCATGTTACGTATAGAATCTGATGAATAGCATCCCTTGGATGGTCTAGCTGCCAAATGATAAGAATTTGGAGCCTAGTCAGAGACGACTAATTTTTGGCATTCCATAAGATGAGATGGCAGAAGAGAAGGACCTCCTACTTGTGAGGCACATCTGTCAGGGGTGGAATCATGTTCTCAAAGATATTCAAGCTTTAATGCTTTTACTCTTGATTAGAGTTGTCACTCATCCTTAATAAGTGAATATGTTGTAGCCCAACTGCTAGTATGGTTGGAAACAATGTATTGAAACCAGGTGAATACCCTATAGGAATCAAAAACAATTGGTTGAGGGCCCCTATCTATATATCCAGTGAGTGCTAGGTATCCTATCTCCTCCACATATGTATGAGGAGACTTTTTGGGATAAAGTCTCCTCTACTTTTTGAGGCACAATTGTTTACCCATGTCCTTATATCAAGATGGCTCACTCCAACAAGCTCACAGGTGTGGAGGTAAGGTACAGTGGTAGCATTAGCTAAGATACTAGGTTCGTTCCTTAGGGATAGGCCAAAAAAACCATAAGTAGTCCTATTTTGAGAACATAACCTAACCCATTTATAGATCCTTTAAGGGAGGGTAGTGGGTTACCATTCCTATAGTCTTCAAGCTTCTGGCAGGAATCAAAACCCAAAAATAGAGGGAACCGTAAATGAGATAGATAGGGATGGGCCAATGTCATGAACAAAGGTGACAGCCATGAGACTGGTGTTCTGACCTTAACCGGGTTCCCCTTTCCATGGATGGGCCTTGATGGCTAGTGCCATTCAAGGGGACCCAGCCCTGGAAAAGGGAACAAAGCTAAGATCTAGCTTAAACATTTGGAACATCAAGAACAGAGGACAATTCCATGTTCAGCCGTTTTGTGGTATGAGACTTGAAGGGTTGCGATTAAAAATGTCTAGTAGCTTATCTCCTCTCCTTTGAGTGTCTACTTTCAATCAACTCCATTTCAAGTAGCTACTTCTAATCGAGAGTAGGATTTCAAGGTAGCTTACTCGATCTTGTCTACTTTAGAGATTGATCCATGATTTGCTGATAGATGAGATCGATCTTCAAGACTCGAGTGAGTATACTATTCAATGATCTAATCAGCTACATTGATAAGATTGATTAGAAGGTAGTGACTTGATGAAGTTACTCCAGTGGAGGGAGATAGGTTGTTGAGCTACTTCAACATCTAGAGATAGTTGAGCTTCCACATCTCTAGCTCTTTGAGTTGCTGCTATTCTATGAGGTGAGATCTGAGCTATTGAACAGAGTTATTATTTGAGCTAGATAGTGAGATAGCTCTTGAGCTTATACCTAATCCAACAATGATACATCGGCAGGATAGATTGTGCATAATCACGTATAAACTTAGAGATAGGTAGTTGGAGTTACACCCCCAACTACTAATCTATCTTATACAGAGACTTATATTCTCAGGCTGGGAAATTCTCTTCTGTCTAGTCAAACCCCAAGTTTAGCTATTCCTTGCTTCCTTAGGTTCCAACCTTAGTCCTACTCTCCCCTTGGGCCATATCGAGCACTGGAAGCTCCTGAAAGGGGTTCCTGAGGGTCAAAGTACCTTCCCCTCAAAATTGCTCATAAAGGCCCATGGGTGTGAGTGTCTCAATTGATCTAAGTCTAGCTAAGGCCTTTCTGGATAAATGATAACCCAGAAAGGAGCCTGCCATGGCCTACCCCTCCAAGAGAATTCACCAAAGGGAGTCAACTAAAAAATATAGGTGGTCCATGACTATTTATTGTGAGTTGGGTCCTCAAGGATTCAAACCCCATCCCTAGTCGAGGGTTCGCATGTGTGGGATGGATGGGGGTATAGTTTCCTTGGGGGCTACCTACCAACCTACTAACTAAATTCCAACCATATACTGAACCTGGAAGCTAAGGGTTAGTTAGCCCCTCCCTTCCCTCCCCCAATTATATACTAAACCCAAAAAATGAGGATCATAGACTAATCCATCCATTCGACAACCAGTTTAACATATGATCCTCTGGAACTAGGGTCCAATACCCACCGAAGGGTTTAATCCAAAGCCACTCAATAGCCCCTTGTAGTTTCTTTAGGTAGGAGGGGCTAAAAACTAGAACAACCACACCTACAATAATATAAAAGAGGGGTCCCTATGCTTATACCACCCACCCTATAGTCTCAAGGATTTGTTAGTGAACCCTCAAAATAGCCAACTATAGCCTCCCACCCACCCTGTGGAATAGCCAACACCCCCCACCCTTTCCTAATTGAAGAAACCTCCCGGACTGAGGAATATTAGCCCCCAAAATTAATCTACCTCCCAGAAGGGGGGGCCTGTCACTTTGGAGGGGATATATAGGTTGGGGGTTAAGTTGGCAAACCCTCATCCCCCTTACATTCTATGGCTCAGTGGTGAGTGGAAAGTGATGGGGGTGGGTGGATGGGAGGATATGGGTGGATTGTCCTACCACTCTGTTACACATTTATCCTCCTTTCCCAACTCCCTAACCCAATCCTACCTTCTACAAGATATTTGTGCTCTAGCTTTATGCTCCTATCACGCCCCGACTCATGCTCTGGCTCAAGATATTTATGCTCCTATCATGCTCTGATTTCTACCTAGAAAAATTAGCTTTTTAACTAGCCCCAAAGTTCTTTCCTTCCTTCCAATAACAAGAGGACTTCACTTGAAACCAGAGGTAAGTGAACAACCCCAATCCACAAACCCTATAGTTTCCAAAAGAAACTATAGGGAAGAAAGATTCTATATGTAACATGCTTCCCAAGTGCTTCAGAAGTTCTACTTGGACCAAACTAGAAAAAATAGAATCCCCCCCCGCTGCCCCGCCCCTTTTCTATTATCAGCAAACTGGGGTGGGTGGGAGGGAGGGAGGAGATAGTTGTTTTTAACTGTATATTCTATATGTAACATCGCCCCCCCACCTAGGGCCAATTTTAGCACTAGTCATAGGGCATGGCATTCTTTAGCCTGTATCCAACTACAACAACAACTAAACTAGCTAGGGGGTGGGGGTTGTGTTGAACACACCAAGATACTAAAAAGGGGGTGAATCAATATCTAAACAATCTTCAATTTTATCACTTTAACTTATCTGGAGCAGATGAAAACTTAATCATCATAGCATTAACATGAACATGAAATATTAACACAATGCACATCAACACATGACACCAAATATATGTGGAAAACCCTAGAAGGGAAAAACCACGGTGAGGATTAACTCACAATATATCAAGCTCAAATAACAACTGTGTTTTAGGGCTACAACCCAAGGAAGATTCTACTCCCTAAAGTACTTTGATTTAGGGTCACTCCCAAGGAAGATTCTATTCCCTAAAGACTTTGTTTAAGGTCACTCCCAAGGAAGCTACTACTCCCTGAAATGAGAACACACTTACAAAAGATTACAGTTATGACAGTCTTTCTACTGTCTAAAAACTAACATTGAAACTCATACTTTTGATGATTGCACTTCTGCCTCTTCACATTTTCTTCTTATGATCTTATCAGTTAGGCACACTCTATACTTGATCATTGTCACAAATATGTCTTCAAGATGAATCCAAATAGTATCAACAACTTCTGCTCTTTCTCATTTAGTCGCACATCAACAATGCATTTATTCTACTTTTTATCTGCTTGCAAACATTTCAATCAATTTGCAATCACACCTCCCGTCACTCAATTTAATTTACTATTTATAAATGATATTACATTGATTACATTTCTTGCCAGCCAAATAAACATGAAAAATACATTACAAGTCGGCTAGACAACACACAATATAAAACATGTAGAAGATAGGTCCTAAGTGAAACCACACGTTACAACAGTAGAAGATCCATGCCTTGCAGACCTCAACACTTGCTTAACCAAGTCCAAAACAACCTTCACAACTTCAAACACTAAGGAATTACATCCGCACACTCTGCTCATTTGAAAATAGGAAAACTTTAAGGAAAACACATGAAGACTTGAAGTGTAATGGCCACATCAACTTGAAAACCTTGTGCAGTATAGGAAACAAGAAAGATCTTCATGAAACTTTTCTAGATGAGTCCCACATGACTCATAAAACATCCTCAAACACTCCTTTTCCACCACACATCAAATAATTGTGTCGCACAGCTTCAATCATTAACTCTAAGAATAATATGTCATCTGGAACTGTTGTTCTCAAAATCAGCTACACTCATTTTTGTAGACAACCCCTATGAAACTTGTCTGTTTCATAGCCTACACTCTAAGTTCAAAAATTGAGACAAGTTCTCTTGGCCTCATGTGAAGTTATTTGACACCATAAAATAGCTTATGACATTCCCCTAGATCAGTTCCTCGGGATTCATGAAAATTAACTAGGTCATAAGCTTGTTAAAATATCAATTTGACCATTTTAGGGTGTTAGAAATTTTTCAGGTTTATATGCATTGGCCGTCGAATCCACCACTCTTTCATGTTTATTGTTGTTTTGATATGCATAGTCGGTTGATTTCACCATTTGTACATATACTTGTGTTTTGGGTCATTCATGCTAGAACGGCAGTTTTTACCACTTGCACATATTTTAAGTTGTATTACATTATATGCTTCGGCAATCTTTTCCCCCGCCCGTGCATGTTGATCACTTTATGTGGAGGCAGTGAAATCCACCGCTCAAACAAATCCTAGCAAATCAATGAACTTAAAGTTGCATTAATGGCAGCACTTGTGCCATGTTTAATGCAAACTTTAAAACCTTTTTAGATCATTTTTAATTTGTTTTGTTTATTTCTTATTTCCAAACCTTACAACCTATGCGTAAACTCTCCTTGAGATCGTTTGATTGCACGGATTTCAGATTTGGGTAGATTTTGGGTCTCCGTGGTTGTGTTTAGGGTTTCCGTTTCTTGTTAGAGGTAAGTCTTTAATTTTGTTTTTGTTTCTATTTGAAAACTAGAGTTTCATATGTATTAAATGTGTTTTTATACTTTTATTTTATTGTAATCTTTGTTAAGTTTTTCTTTTGTTATGGATCGTTGAAACTATATATTCTATATGTTTTATCGCCATTTTTAGTGTTCATTCTTAAAAACCCTAGTTTTCATTTTGGAATGAGTCGTAACTTTTCTCGACTGTGTCTTTGAATTTCTTTATACTTGTTTTGTTTTATTTCCTGAGGTAGGGGCAGTGAAATTTGTCGCTCTCGCCTTTACATTTATTGGATAATGCATCAGTGGTTAAATCCGCCACCGATGCACTTTACCTTAGTTGTTGTTCTACCCTATGTAAGGGCGGTAAAATTTACCATTCCTACATGAAACCTATGTACTCCACATGTATCAGCGGTATAATTCGTCATTGATACATGTGTGATCTTTTGTTTAAACCCAATGTGCATAGGTAGTTAAAACTACCACCCCTACATAAAAACCTTGAGTATTTTTCCCTAACATGCAAAGGCAGTATAAATCCCTACTTTCACATACAATTCAGGGTTTTTAACAATCATATGTATTAGCAGTCATTTTGACTGACTATAAATTGAAGTTTTTCCATTCAACATGCACTGGCGGATCTTTTCACCACCTTTGCATGTGCCTTACATTAACTTGTTGTTTTACCCTCATGTAAGGGTGGTCAAATTGACCGCCCGTACATCAAAAAACTATCTTATCTCACATATGCAAAGGCGGCCCTTTTTACCGGCCTTGCATGTTAAATGTCTTACCCCATATGCAAGAGCAGCCAAAATCACCGCCCATGCATATTTTCCTGAATTTTTCCTAACACTAGGAAAATTTGCCTTTCAAAGCCTATTGGCCTACTTTCACCTTTTTCCTTGATTTACGCACTCTCAAGCCCTTCAATGCACATTCCCATGTTCATGATTGCCAATTCACAATAACCCCAATTTGCCTATTTTTCCCCTAACTGCGAGATCATGGCTTTTTACAGTTTTCAACAAACATTTGTGGTAGACGTCGTTTCCAGTTTTCCTCACAAAGCTGAAAACAAAGCCGTCCCCATCAAAGGATAAAATCATGGAGTATAAATACCAAGGGTTTTTCCCTGTGAATTCATTACAGTCCAATGTGGACGAGATCAGAGATATAGAAATTGGTCATGTGGACATGGCCAAGTTTGTGGACAGAACCAAATAGTCAAATCCTCCTCGATATATGTAGAAGATCATCAACAATAATATTCACTTGGTTGCCTCTTTTCCTGTTGCTACCCACAATCCTAAGTTTGTTCTTCAGGTAGCTAGTCATTATAATAGGGATACTAGGACCGTGTCTGATTCCCAAGCGAATGTGATCATGAGACTGGATGCGAAATTTATTGAAAAAATCTTCATGTGTCCTCCTATTGAAAATATTGGACAATTTGATTTTTCTCAAGGGCAAAAGCATTATGATGAAGATGTGGAAGCCACGAGGAAACATATCAACAGTAAGTGCTTAAAGATTCCTTAGAGTAATTTGACCAGATGGCCAAAAGACCTCCCGAGAAGTGACTTTGTGGAAGAGGTAAGTGATTTGATTACACTGTTAAGTCAAATCAGAGGCCTTCCTTCTTCATCCAAGTTTTAGGAATGGATGTACATGTATCTCAAGGTGATTCTCAAGGGTACATTGCAAATCTTTTGGGGAGAATAGATAAGTAATGCTTTGCATGAGCAATTGGTGAGAGTCAATACCACCTTCAAGTTTTATATGACTTCATACCTAGTGTATGTTGCTGCGAGTATGAGAAGTTTTCCTGGTCTTACTCAGGTGGGTGATCAGAGATTGGTTCCAGTATATGAGCATTATCCTTAAATTACTCTAAAAGGATCCATTCATCATTTCCATACGGTTAATGATGCTTTCTTTTTAGTGTTCATGTGTTTGTGGGATGATGAACTGGTGTAGAAGAGAGTACCAGATGAAGCATGGGAAGTGGTGAATTCTTTTGGCTATTTGTTCTTACAATTTCCAACTTTCACATATCTCAGAGTAGGGTATTATCCTGGTTATCCATATATACTTCCAGGGTATCCTAGTGATAGGATTGTTCTCATGGAATTATGTAGGGAGCTGATTGTGGTGCACAATAAATAAATGGAGCTAAAAAAGTCAGGAATTAAGTTTCCTATAGAAATTGGAAGGTACTCAATTCAGTCAGCTACCAAGACCAAAATAGTTGAATCTGAAATCCAACTAGTCACAATGAAAACTTTCAAGAAAAGAAATCATTTTGATTTCAGAAGGGTACAGGATAAAATCAAAAGAAAGTCAATTTTCCACATGTCAATGGTTGAAGATATTTGGGCTGATCTCATAACACAAAATGAGATCAGAAAACTAGATTATTGTAGACTCCACTTGAGTTAGATTGAGGAGATGGGTCTTGCATATATTCTGGAAGGAATGGAAGATGATGGGAATGTTTTGGATCCCAAATACAATACTAAGAACATTAAGGCCTCTACTCTTCCAAAGGTCAAATGGTTAGCCAAAGAGGAGACTTCAATCAGGAAAAGGTTTCAGCCAATTCTGGCTAATACAAATGTATGGTTAGAGAGCAAAGGGATTAGTTTGAAAGAATTCCTTACTGGATCAAAGACTGAGGTTCAAGAGCAAATGGGCAAAAAGGTGGAAAACTGGACAAACAACAAAAGTGACACTCCCTCCTCTTCTAAAGTACATAAGCCAAAAATCAAATTTGTATCTAAGGGAGGTAAGAAGAAGGAGGTTGCATGAACTTCTACTATCATAGAATCAGGTGCTGAAGATACGAATATTGGGTAGATGAAGGTTGAAGAGGTTGACACTAAACAACAAAATATTGAGAAAGCTGATGATACCCAGCAAGTAGAGATGTCTGATAAGCTTGATGAGGAAGGCAAAACAGAACAAGGCAAGGATGAGAATGTAGAACAGGAACAACTTGGTGATTCACATCAGTCTCCTTAGAAGGATCTTCCACCAAAATCACAAGTTTCTACACCCCTTCCTCATGCTCCTATTTCTGGTAGTTTTCCATTAGTTTCCAATGTTCCTATTTCACCTATTTTTGTTGTGTCTTCTAACAATACCCCTACTTCTATAAGAACAATTTTTGGGACCGTGTTTGATTCCGTTGGGTCTATTCCAAGTTTATCTTCCCCGTCTTTTGATATTGGTGAAAAATCTATATTGGAGCATCTTCTGGATGGTTCAGAGAAAGTTGTTGACACAGGTGCAATTTTTACCAACACTAGTCCTATTGTTACTATAACAGATGTGAGCATGGATTTGGCAAAGCAAGTAATTGATTCTTCTTTGAATGTTGGTGCTTCTATACTTTCTCCATGGTTGTCTACATACACTCCTAAGAGAAAGAAGCAAGCAATTTCACCAGATGAAATTGATATTGATAAGCTATTGCCTGTTAAATCAAAGACTCTAAAGAAGAAGCTCAAGACTGTTTCTAGGCTCATTAATGAAAAAGAAATCAGATATGTAGAAATTGCCAAGCCACCAGAGGATGCTACTATTAACACTTTCGATATGAATGATTATGTTGTCTCAAGAGTTGAGCTAGGTAAGATAACTCATGAAGGTATTAAGGTAGATTTTCAAACTACTGCCATCACCTTGCTTGAGAAATATGATGAGCTCAAGAAGAAGAAAGAGAAGTATAAAGCCAAAGAAGAACAACTTGTCGTTGTTCTTCAGAAAATAGTAAAATCATCTAAGATTGTGGAACCTATGGCGGTAACAGTAGAAGATCCTCTAATTCAAAAGGTGGAAAAAGCTCAGGCCAAAGGGAGAGTAGTTGGTGATATTGTGGAGTGTTTGTTGGCCCAAGGAAGAGTTATATTGAAGACCATCGTGGAAAGAAAAGGAAAGATGGACAAGGCAAAAGTTGAGCTTGATAACCTAATTGATTAATTTTCTCAAGAGCTACAAGATCAAGAGGGAAGCTTAGAGGAGTGGATTGATATGAAGAAGATCAAAATAAAGAATCTGATAGCCATTGGGTTCATCTCAAACTGAGAGTCTTATCTTAAGACTAAGGAATCTCTTGTCCATCGCATCAACGTAATAAAGGGTTTACTTGATGACTTGTGTCAGGTATGTGAAAATAGTAAAGACAGTAATGTCTCACTTCTACACAGGTTGGAGGAACTCCCACGCACTCTGACAGGTGAAGGTCACAAGTTTCTTTCAATGGAGGAAATGATAGATGCTTTCGAGAAAATGGTGCAATAGAAATTTGAAGATGAAGTGCCTATAATGGTTTCAATGGACAGCCTTTATGATCATCATTCAACTTTTAAGAATCTAAAGGATAATTTTGAGAAGCATGAGAAAGCAATAAAGGTCGTAAGGGATGCAGTTATCAGGGCTCGTACTATCTCAGAGAATACAGCCAAGCCTGATGTATGTGAAATGGTAGTGGTGCAAACTATGTATAAAAACTTTTTGAAGAAGAACGATGGTGGCAGCTGAAGTTCCTTTTCAATGCCTTAGTTTATTTTTCGTCTTTTAGATGTAATTTGAATTTTGCCATGGACATACTACCAAAATGTAATTACATATGAGACAAAAGAAGTCATAAGTCAAATAGGACTCTTTTATTTGAATAAGTCAAGGTAGTTAAGATTTTCCAATTTTTTCTCTCGGTCTCTCCTATAAATAAAGAGGACCCTCATTGTAAATATTATCTTTTATCTATTGCAAAGAAACTCTGCCGGATTGGAAAACTTTTCAAGACTTTGAGCTTTTTATGTTTATCATATTTTCAAGTGAATATCAATATAAACAAGCATTTTGAGTATCAAACTTTGAGTTGAATCACATTGTGTTATGAGATCAATGTTCTTATGTCATTGGTGTTATATTATATTGGATCATTGCTGGAATTGTGGAGTTTATTGAAATTTGAGAGAAGTGTTATTGTTTTGATTAAATAGACTTTGTGCTATTTTATCATTGCAGAAATTTGTAGTTACATTTGTGAAGATACAATTGTTTAGAGACTTTGTGCTATAAACTGTTGTGTGCAAGTTAGTTATATCATATTGGGTGAAAGTGGAGACTTTGGGCTACACTTGATTTCAATTAAGTTTATTTGGAGAAGATAAGTGAATCGATAGAAAACTTTATGTTTCTATGGTTTGTCTTGATTCAAAAGTTATTAAACATTGTTTTTGTTGAAGTTGTTATTTTGAAGAGAAAAGCATCTATTCTAAAAGAAGAGAATAGGATGAAGTGATAACACCCCAATATAGTTTTTAGTTTGTTATAAGTATTAAAATTTTCTTGTTAGAAAGAGCTCATTATCTAAAGGGAATCTCCCCTTACTGAGAGGAGAGACTTAGTCTCATTATAGCTATGGTGATATAACCATTTTGTCATTGGTTAGCTAAACAACAAAATATTCACCCAACAGGAACACAATGCAACATTCTGTCATTTGAAAAACTAAGCTGCGGACCACCAAGAACCTTGAAATTGCAAGGAAGCATGTAATACACATCCATAAACATGTCCTCAAAACTGCAAGGGCAATCATTCATTTCTGAAGGAATGCAGTGCATTCCAACATGCCTTCAACATGTACTCTATATGCATAACTTTCACAGTGGAAGGAAAAATGATTTGAAACCTTGGAATTATCACCTTCATAGCCTCCTAAACACAATTCCAGTACCACATGACCATATCTACAAATGCAGGAGGAATCTTGAGCATTCCACTATCCTACATAGAACATCTTCATTGAGACAACACTATCTTCAATCAGTCAACAAAAAAACACTCTTCCTGTAATGTAATCATCATGGAACTTGGAACATACATACTTCAAGCCATCAGTAGCATCAGCAACGCATCTGATCATCTTCGTGCTTCTAATTCCCATATTAATATGAACTATATATTTTCCCTTCTCCTGTTGGATGGGACATGACATCCAACCATGAACTGCATCTTCCTCTCTTGTTGGATGGGACATGACATCCAACCATGAACTATATCTTCTTCTCTTGTTAGATGGGACATGACATCCAACCATGAAATGTATCTTCTTCTCTTGACATGACATCCAACCATGAACTATATCTTCTTCTCTTGTTGGATGGGACATGACATTCAACCATGAACACCATCACACCACCATGATAGTGTTGACATCAATGACAACCTAGTGACAGTGTTCACATCAATGGCAATCCTAAGAACCATATGTGTAACAATCTCCCCCTTTGACATCAAGGACAAAGGGCAACCACTACCTCAATCAGAAACCACATACCTGCATGACTTCTTCCAGCAAATAAACTCCCCCTAACATCAAGAATGACTTCCTGCTCCCCCTCAAATGTAGGCACCATTAGTATAGGGACAAGATATAGCATGAACTCCCCCTAGATAGATGCACCACTATGCATCTAGTAAGAAGAAGAATGAGGGGCATTTACCCTTAACCTCTGTCGAAGATCCTTGAAGTTTGCGAGAGCCTTTATGAAAATATCTGCTATTTGATCCTTTGTTGGAACATATTCCAACTTCACTTCCTTATCTGCAACCTTCTCTCTCAAAAAGTGATACCTGATTGCTATATGCTTAGTTCTAGAATGCATCACTGGATTCTTGGAAATATCGATAGCACTTGTATTGTCACATAAGATAGGAATAGGCTCATCATACAATACCTTGATATCCTTCAAGGTTTGCTTCATCCACAACACTTGTGTACAGTAGGATGCTACTACAATGTACTTTACCTCTATAGTAGATAGGGACACTAAATCTTACTTTTTTCTCTACCACAAAACCAATCTACTTCCTAAAAAGAAAGCACCACTTGTACTTCTATCATCAACACAACCAACCCAGTCAACATCAGTGTAAGCACTTAAATCAAAGTCATTACCTCTTGGATACCATAGGTCATAGTCTAGAATTCCTTTCAAGTATCTGAATATCCTTTTCACTTCCTTCTCATGTGTTTTCTTTGGATTGGCTTGATATCTAGCAACCACACATACTGCATGCATAATATCAAGTCTAGAAGCAGTCAAGTACAACAGTGCTCCAATAATAGATCTATAAACAAATTGATCCACCTCTGGAGACTCATCATCTTTACTCAAGTGGCATCCAGTGACCATGGGAGTACTCACTGGTTTTGAATCCTCCATACCAAACTTCTTCAATAACTCTTTGACATACTTAGCTTGAGAAATAAAGATACCACCATCTATCTGGGAAATTTGAAGTCTAAGGAAGAAAGACATTTCACCAATCATAGACATCTCAAATTCTTTTTTCATCTCCTCTGCAAACCTCTTACACATATCATCTCCACCAAAGATTATGTCACCAACATATACTACAACTATCAATATCATGTCTCCTTCCTTGATGTAAATATTGATATCTCGTAGTACCTTTCTTGAAGCCATGCTGAAGTAAGTACTTGTCCAACCTAGCATACCAAGCTCTAGGTGCTTTCTTAAGACCATATAGAGCCTTCTTGAGTCTGCACACCATGTCTAGATCTTCTGATATCTGGAAACCATCTGGTAGATCAAGATAAACCTCTTCCTCTAGGTCACCATTCAGAAATGTTGACTTAACATCCATCTGATATACTTTGAAGTTCTTATGAGCAGTAAGAGCAAGGAACATTATGATTGCCTCCATCCTTGCTACCACAGCAAAAGTCTCCTCAAAATCAATGCATTCAACTTGTGTGTATCCTTTGCATACCAGTCTTTCCTTGTTCCTTACAACTTCACCTTCTTCATTCAGTTTGTTCGAGAACACCAATTTTTTCCTATAACATTCTTATTTTCTAGTCTGGGAACTAGTTCCCATGTCTAATCTTCTCAATCTGATCCAATTCTTTTGGCTTTTATCCATCCATCCTATTTACTAGCATTAGCAAAGTTTTTGGGTTCCACCTTTGATAACAAACACAAGTTTACTTGCTCATGTGTCCTAGCAAGTCTTCTCCTTGTTTACACACCTTCATCCTTATCTCTAATGATTTGATCTGCTGAGTAGATCTTCTAAACATACTTTGCAGGAGTCTTAGGCATATGCTCTAGTTCTTGTTCCTTTTCTTCTTTCACTTCTTCCCCATCTACAATGCATGGAAAAATATCATATTCACAACCCTCTAATTCATGTGAGATCTGATACAGGTCTTCATCTACCTTGACATTTGTACTTTCAATCATCTTTCCCAATCTTTTGTGGTAGAGTCTATAAGCCTTGCTTCTGGTTGAGTAGCTAAGAAAGATTCCTTCATCTCTTCTTGAATTAAACTTTCCTAGGTCTTCTTCATCTCTTTTGATATAGCATTTGCTACCAAAGATCCTAAAGTATCTAACTGCAAGAGGTCTCCCATACCATATCTCATAAGGGGTCTTAATGTTGTTGACCCTCAATTGTACTTTGTTAATTAGATAGACAGTAGTATGAACTGCATCCTTCTAGTACATATTAGGCAAATTTACATCTTTCAACATTTCCCTACACATCTCTTGCACAGTCCTATTCTTTCTTCCACTACCCCATTTTGTTGAGGGGTCCTAGGAGCTGACAGATGTCTCCTAATACCATTATCTTCACAAAACTTTTCAAATTCATTTGAAGTAAACTCACCTCCTCTATCAGACCTCAAACATTTAATCTTGGCATCAACTTCATTCTCAACCATAGCTTTGAACACTTTAAATTTATCAAGGGCATTTGATTTTTCTCTTAAGAAAGTAACCCAAATCATTCTAGAATAATCTTCAATAAACAACATGAAATACCTCTCACCTTGTTGACTCCTTACTCTGGTAGGGTCACATAGATCAGTGTCAATCAACTCCAATGGTTTTGAAGAAGAATACTCCTTGCTTTTGAAGTTTGACTTTGTTTGCTTTCCCATTTGGCATTCCCTGCATACTGCATTTGTAGGCTTGATTATCTTAGGCATATCTCTTACTCCATGAGTGGAAATGATCTTTACCATATTGTTAAAATTGTTGTGTCCCATTCTCTTGTACCACAGCCAACACTCACTGGATTGAGCCAACAAACATGCTCTTCCATTTACCTCCTTCAAATGATAGATGTCACCATATGTCTTGATACCTTCTACAACTAGTTTTCTAGATCATGGCTTCCTGATTTCACAACCATTAGCATGAAAGGTTAGATTATACCCCTTGTTGCACATTTGACTGACACTAAGAAGATTGTGTTATAGCCCTTTGACATAGAGGACATCCTTAGTCCTATTCTTCCCGTCAATAGATGTAGCATCTTTTCCACACATCTGTTCTGACTCATCACCACCAAACTAGACAGCACCACCATCCCACTTCTCAAGGCTGATAAACTTCTCCTTGTCACCAATCATATAATTTGAGCATCCACTGTCAATTACCCAAGCCTTAGATTCTTGTTTTACATGAAAGGCAGTCCATACAACCATTTATATTTCATTGTTTTGATTGGTTTGCAAGGTATCAGTCTTCTCACATGTTTTAGCATCATCCTTTTTTTACCAATACTCAGGGCTATGAAAAGTGTTTCATCATTTGAATCATCATGATCCTCATCTTTTGAAGAATAATTGCTTTTTATAGAATACAGACTTCTCTTGAACTTGTCTCTTCTGTTACTACCCCTTGATTTTTTGAAAGGACATTTAGAAGAAAAATGACCAACCTTTCCACAATTGAAACATTTGAAGGGTAACTTACCTTTGTATTTCAGTGCCTTTCTTCAATCTTCTCACAAAATTTGCTTCAACTTCAATAGAGCTCTCATATTCATCAACAACTTCTTCTGTCTACATACTAGTTTTGAAAGCAGCTTCTTTCTTTGGAGAATCACTACCAAACTCTCTCATTTCAAATCCAGTAAGGGAACCAAATAATTTGTCTATGGTGTATGTATCCAAGTCTACATTCTCCTCAATGGAAGATACCTTATGACTGTAAGATTTGGGAAGAGATCTCAGGATCTTTTTCATAACCTCATCTTCTTTCACTTCTCCACCAAGACTTTTAATTCCATTGACCACTTCATTCACCCAGAGCATATATCCAGCAATGTCTTCATCCTCTAACATTTTTAGGTTCTCAAATTTGCTCTTGAAGATTTGCATCTTATCTTTCTTTACTTTCTTATCTCCTTCATAGATGGTTTTAAGTTTATCCCAAACTTCTTGAGTAGAACTGCAACTCATTACCTTTGAAAGCTATGAATCAGCTAACCCACTCATGATAGCAAACTTTTCCTTGGCATTGTTATCATACTTCTTAACTTCATCTACATCTGTAGGAATAGTAGCAGGAACTGTGTAACCAATCTTGACAGAGTCCCAAACACCACACCTTAGAGAATTGATATAAGCTTCCATTCTTAGCTTCCAAAAGGCATAATTTGTCCCATCAAACCTGGGTATCTTGTTGGATCCAATCTATGCCATCCCAGACCTTCCTCAAGAAGTTAAGCTTCCCTTAGAGGAACTTATCTCTAATACCAATTGTTGAACACACCAAGATACTAAGAGGGTGGGGTGAATTAGTATCTAAACAATCTTCAATTTTAACAACTTCAACTTATCCGGAGTAGATTAAAACTTAATCATCATAGTATTAACATGAACATGAAATATTAACACAATGCACATCAACACATGACACCATATATATGTGGAAAACCCTAGAAGGGAAAAACCACAGTGAGGATTAACTCACAATATATGAAGCTCAAATAACAACTTTGTTTTAGGGCTACAACCCAAGGAAGATTCTACTCCCTGAAGTACTTTGATTTAGGATCACTCCCAAGAGAGATTCTACTCCCTGAAGACTTTGTTTTAAGGTCACTCCCAAGGAAGCTACTACTCCCTAAAATGAGAACAAACTTACAAAAGATTATAGTATGACAGTCTTTCTACTGTCTGAAAACTGACATTGAAACTCACACTTTTGATGATTACACTTCTGCCTCTTCACATTTTCTTCTTATGATCTAATCAATTAGGCACACTCTATACTTGATCACTGTCACAAATATGTCATCAAGATGAATCTAGACAGCATCAACAACTTTTGCTCTTTCTCCTTCAGTCGTACATCAACAATGCATTTATCCTTCTTTTTATCTGCTTGCGAACCTTTCAATCAATTTGCAATCACACCTCTCCTCACTCAATTTTATTCACTATTTATACATGATATTACATTGATTACATTGCTTGTCAACCAAATACAACATGAAAAATACATTTACAAGTCGACCAGACAACACACAATATAAAATGTGTAGAAGATAGGTCCTAAGTGAAACCACACATTACACTAGTAGAAGATCCATGCCTTGCAAACCCCAACACTTGCTTAACCAAGTCCAAAACATCCTTCACAGCTTCAAACACCAAGGAGTTACATCCACACAATCTGCTCATTTGGAAATAGGACAACTTTAAGGAAAACGCGTGAAGACTTGAAGTATAACAACCACGTCAACTTGAAAATCTTGTGCGGTACAGGAAACAAGAAAGATCTTCGTGACACTTTTCCATATGAGTCCACGTGACTCATACAACATCCCCAAACACTCCTTTGCCACCACAAATCAAATAATTATGTTGCATAGCTTCAATCATTGACATTGAGAACAATTTGTCATTCAGAACACACTACAACATGCTGTCATTTGAAAAACTAAGTTGCGGACCACCAAGAACCTTGAAACTACAAGGAAGCATGTAATACACATCCATAAACATGTCCTCAAAACTGCAAGGGCAATCATTCATTTCCAAAGGAATAAGAAGCATTCCAACAGTCCTTTAACACTAGCATACTCTGCCACAACACATGTCGATACTCTATCATGCATAACTTTTATAGCAGAAGGAAAAATTATCTGAAACCTTAGAATTATCACCTTCACAGCCTCCTAAACAAAATTCCAGAACCTTATGACCATATCTAAAAATGCAGAGAATGTTGAGCATTCCACTGTCCTACACAGAACATCTTCACAAAGACAACACTATCTTTAATCAGTCAACAACAAAACACTCTTCCAATAATGCAATCATCATGGAATGTGGAACATACATACTTCAAGCCATCAGTAGCATTAGCAATGCATCTAATCATCTTCATGCTTCTAATTCCCATATTAATATGAATTATATCTTCTCCCTTCGCTTGTTGGATGGGACATGACATCCAACCATGAACTGTATCTTCCTCTCTTGTTGGATGTGACATGTCATCCAACCATGAACTGTATCTTCTTCTCTTGTTGGATGGGACATGACATCCAACCATGAATTGTATCTTCTTCTCTTGTTGGATGCGACATGACATCCAACCATGAACACCATCACACCACCATGATAGTGTTGACATCAATGACAACCCTAAGAACCATATGTGTAATAGGTTGGGGGGTGGGGGAGATAGTTTCCAGTGACCCACCTAGAAATAATAGGCATTTCTGGAAAGGTGGTTCATCCTGATCTGACCCAGTCGTTGTTGTTGTTGACCTAATGCCAGATCGATGATTGGTTCACCCACTAGGCCATTACACCATTACTTTTTTTGGGTACACCTAACATGTTACATTATAATCAACTTAGTCTCCACTCCCTCATTTCCTTGACTTCAATAGAGTGGAAAGGGGAGGAACAAGAGTAGCAGGAGTAGTAGCAACCCAACCTTTGCTCCTAGTGGAGATCGAACAAGCACATAGCTAGCAACTATCAAGCCCCTGCTACCATAGGAAGAACCAACCCACCTCCACTCTTTAACCTACAACCCCCCACCTCCACTCTTACACCAACAACCCATACCCCAACCCAACAGATAGAGAATCTAAGATAGATAGAGAGATAGATAGATGGATAGAACCTAGGAGCATCCACCACCCCCAAACCTACACCCACACCTACATTATTTATACTTGAACCCTCACACTTATACTTTACAGCTCAATAGTGAATATTACCTATATAGGTATGGGGGTTGAGGATAGGGTACAACCAACAGGGGCTGAAGACAACAACAGCACAACTCATGCCGCTATTCCACTTTCATTCCTACTCCAACCCCCACAGACACAACCTTTCCCCAGTGAAACTTCCCACTTACACCCTCAACCCAATGCGTCATTCCAGAGACTCAAATTTTTATTTGTGTTGCCTAAAGAAACATTAGGGCACTGCTCTTCTACTCCCTTCCTCTTCTACACCCCTCCACTTAGTCTACTCCCCACCTCCACCTTAGACACTAAACCCAACAACTAGACATCCTACACTAAACCCAAGGATCTAGCCAGGTGCCATCTAGCCATCCATCCACCTCATTTATACATTAACCCCCTTACCCCAAGAGAGACACCAACCCCTAGCACACCAACCTTACCACACCCCAACCTACCCATAATGCACAAACCATCCCACACCATTACAATACCCAATACTTTTCCCCACATAGAGCCACATAGATCACAAATAGATACTCAACCTGCAAACCACATAGCCACACTTCCTAGTTATGCTCTCTACCTTCTTCCATCCCACAAGAACCATTCCACCTTCTCTTTCCAAAACCTACAACCAACATCTTGCCGAGGAGCCCAAACAATCCAACCTACTACTAACCCTCCCTAATGAAACCTCCTATATGATCTGCTGGCATCTTCCCCCTACCTATTCTATCTATAGTGCCTCCTAGTCTTCTTTACCCTAGCCCTCAAACATCATTTATAGATAGAAGAGAATCTTTCCCATTTATAGATAGAAGTTAATCCTACCCCTATAAAGAAGCTATTCCTTAACGAGGAATGAGCCTATACAAATTTCTTCTCCCAACCGAAGAACATGCCAAACATGAATAGGCCCCAAGCACCAAGGCCAAACCCCCAGGCTTCATTCACGGCCAAAACTCTACCACCCAATCACCTAAAACCCTTACCAACAAAGGATGCTTCCATTAGAGCATGAAAGGCCAGGCAACTCCCAACTCTAGTACACTTGAAGGTCGTAGGACCACCCCTCCTCCTTACGGCCCAACCCCTTTCATCCATTCACTCACTTCACTCCAACTAGTTTTTATTGCCCGGACGGGGCCCCACCTTGCAATAAGGGAAAGCCCCCAACATCTATAGCCCCCCTCCACCCATCTCTAGTCTTTCTACAATTGAACTTTGTCCCTACCCTCCATAGTTTTTATTACTCAAGCACTTGAAGCTCCAAAGAATAAAACCAGAAGGGGTTCTAAGTAGATTTCACCTTATTTACCTCCCCGGGCAATGGACCCATGTTATGAATAGATATTAGTTCTTAATGTTGAGGATTCCTCCTAAGCTATTCAACATATTGACGTAGCTCCATAGAGGAACCACTTCACCTTTACCGATTTCACTTTGTTAGATCTAGAATTAAAGTTCAACCACCCCGACAACAACTCACCTCTCACCCACCACTCTAGAAAGATGGAGTTTCTAGAGGAACCTCTCCAACAAAGGCAACCACAGGAACAATCCAACTGCAAACCCAATCCTTCTACCATAATCTTTAACCCCCACTTATTCATTCTCACAAGATGACTGCAACTCAACAGAGGGCTGCCAATAATAGGAAAGGGCTGAGGCCAATTCTACGGTGGGTGGGGGGTGAAAGGTTGCCAAACTGCCAATCAGGCTTAAACTAATATAGTTCTTCCACCCCCAATTATAGTTGTTGTTCGAAGCTGTCTTCTTGTAGCCAAATAGTCCTCCAATCATCCCAACAATCTCCACCCTCCCACCCACCCCAACTCTTCGGAAGGGGGCAACCCACATTTATAGCTAGATAAAGGACTGGCATGATTCGCATACAACATGCTCCTGCATTCATTCTCAACAAGCCCTTTTATGACACTAAGGCCAAACCTAGATCTAATAGTTGGGGTACAAATACTTCAATTAGACTCTAGCCACTAAGTGAGCATCTACCTTTAGTTTGGGGTCACTAAAGGCTTAAGCTTGGAAGTGAGGACCCTAACTAGAGAACAAAACTAGAGGAATGAAGGATACTTATCAGAAGTCCTTAGTTGGACAACTCAGGTAGACCACCCAACTAGCTACTACTCCCAAGAATGCTCACCCTAAGAGTCAACTAGCCTCTGCTAGGAAACCCCCCACTCACCTCACTACTACAACTCCTAGCCCCCAGTCCAACTAACTCCTTAGGGGTAGAAACCACTACCGACAACCCTCAGCAAGTGCACCCACTAGGAACCACCAATCCTACACAGTTCAGTTGCAGGCACCATATAGTAGAAAGGAGAGAACACCCTCCCCCACAAAGCTTCTACTTCATACTCTCCCTCCCCCACTACATTCCTCAACAACACTAGACCCACAAGAAACCTTTCATAATAAGGATTAGCCATGAAGATAGTGTGATTCTAGGGGAAGATCAAATAGCCCAATAGGTAGGTTGAATCTAGCTCATGCCTTCTGAGTGGGGGTGTCCCCATTCTCTAGTCTAAGAAGGAAGAGCTTATATAAGTAATATGATAATTGTTAGGAATTGCATGCAGAAAATATCAATTAAATGCAAATAAAGATTAAATAGAGAAATGAAAAATACATAGAAATAATAACAGTGAGAGACAATTTTTAATGTGGTTCACCCAAACTCGAGCTACATCCACCAACAGAGAGTCCAATATTATTTCCAGCAAATCAAACCGATTACAACTAGCAATCCTTGCAACTCAATACCGCTGCAAATGCTACAATACAAAATCAACCAAAACCCTAACCTTTAGCCATTTTTATCAAGACTTATGTCGATTACAAAATAGGGTTTTTTTATGTCAGCCAATAGAAAAATAACTCCCACTACCCCTTGACCCCGTCTTGGGGGTGCTGCCCCCAAACCCCCATTAAATAATTTGGGGGGAAACCACACCGATAAAAGTGGGGAAAATTTAATCTCTGAGTCTGATTAGGCTCCATATAACAACAATAATTGACCTCTAATCATGAGAATCAACCTCAACTTAACCCCCCACCTGAGTGGGTGGAAAGTGATGGGGCCCCCCCAACAACTAATTGAAAAAACCTCCCTAAACAATAATTTACCCAGGGAATCTGAAGCAACTATTTCATACCCACCCCAGCCGGTAAACCCTCAAAATGAACCTCCCACCCACCCCTAATGTCGAACCATATGCCATAGTTGGGGGGCGTCGGTTCCTCGTCCCCCCCCCAAGAAGTTTCTAAAATGTTGTTGTCATCTCTTCTCATTTGATGTCCTCATCTATCTGAGGTCCCGAAGGGTTTCTCTCATCTATCTGAGGTCTTGAAGGGCTCCATATCGGTCAAGTGCCTTGCCTAAAGGCTATCTCACTCTCTACCCCCCTACTTATATATTTGGGCATCCCTATCAATCCATGAAGAGGTCCTCTAGACCCTCAACCTTTCCCCCACAAATATATATTGTAGCTTGTTCACTGATTTGATCCAATCTCATATAGCATCGTATATCTCGTAGAGCATACACATGTAGCAATCACACACCCCACCATCTGTCATCAGTCATTCTTTCTCAATCTTCACTATCAAAATCATGTGCTGCAGGGTTGCCGGCACTGGAAAAAAATCATGTATGAGATGATGTTGTTGCCACCTTGGATGCTACTAGTTCTTGATCTAACGCTTTCCATGTATTTCTATAGGCTACCATAGGTGATGCTTCAACTGAAATGAATGCAGGCTCTTAAACTAGCTAAGGAGCTAATGGAGGTGCCTCTTCTTAACTAGCCCATTGTTTCTCTAGGGATTTGAAATAGGTGCCCATGGATAGAAAGAGCAACTGCTCGTGGTACTACCAACAGTGGATCAATGGGCTCTACCTTCACTAATGGGTAAACTCAATCTACATCTACTATAGATGCCCAAAGCGAGGATGCTTACTAAGGAGATAAAACTAATGAAGATGATGGTCCCGGCATTGGATCAGCCCTCTTTTATATTATTGTCAGTTGCTATGTGTTGTGCTAGTCTTGGTTCATTGGGCATGGGCATTGGCACTGACATGTGATTGGTTTCATGGTTTGTTCTATGGTTTCGAGACAGGTTTTGATCGATCAATATCGGCTAAGGTAGATATTTGGCTAGCCTTCGGTTAGGTGACAGACATGCATTTGTAGTTGGATCGATGGCAGCATTGGAGCATGGATGAGTAATCAACAATCTGTGGTTGATTGCATCAAAATGTGATGGATACAACCCTCTCATCTCCTCCCACCCACCCACCCCAACCTTTATAGGGGCCCCCCACCCATAGGTTTTACTGGTGGATGGCTTTGGGGTGTGATAGATTGGCTACAATAGGTGTTACTCACAATAGGTTGAGACAGGAAAATCAGAAATGCACACATCGGGCCTAGTATAACCCTCCACCCATCCCCTTTACTTTCCACCCACCTTGGTGGGGGCCCCAACTTTAACCCCCCACCCATCCCCACACACAAGGTTGGGTGGGGGGTATAGGCCCCCCACAACTAATCTACCGGGCCCAAACCACAATAATAGAATGCAAGGGTCCCACCCAACTATCCTCTGAGGGTTCTAGGAAAACCCTCAAGAATTTTAGGGAGGTAGATGTTGTTGTCAGGTGGGGGACGAACTTAACCCCCCACCCATCCCCACACATGCCCCCCACAACTAATCTACCATAAGGGGGCCCCGTCAATATATAAATATTTTGGACCGGGTGGGGGGAGAGAGCTAGGTGGGGGGAAAACTTAACCCCCTAAAACTAATCTACTGTAAGGGGGGGCATCACTATATATTTGTTGGGCTAGGTGGGGGGAGATAGCTGGGTGGGGGTTAAGTTGAATAGTAGGGGTCATCTAGAATCAAATGTCCCTTTCACTATCATCATAGGTGGGCTTTACGCCCTCCCTCCTTCCACCTATTGTTTCTTTAGGGCACTTCACCTATTGGTAATTCTACTATCCTGTAACCCTTCTATCTAGGTAAAGGCCTATGATATTTCACTACAGAGAGCTTGCCCATACCCAAAAGAACATCTACTACATATAGTCAAAAGACTCACTGTTGGGAGGGGGGGCAAGACCCATATAGTTAGCTAGTTTGACTTAATAATGACCACTATACAATCGATCTAAGCACATCAGTCCATCCATGATATGATTATCCATTCTAGAATTGGCACCAGTCACAAGTCCAAATGCATAGTCATTTCTAGAACCATCTATAACCGAGGAATATATAAATAGAAGGGGCCTCTGCTAAGGGGTAAACTTCAATTGGTTCATTGACTGGATCTGACTCCATTCTATATTCCACCCCCACCTGGTCCTCAAAAAAGTGAGCCTCACCCCCTCATGGGGGCAACTTTAATCTCCCACCTAGCCACAACAGTTTTGGATGAGCGGGCTGGGTGGGGAAGGAAGCTGGCACTATTGAAACTAGTCAGAGAGATGACTCATGCATTAGTTTTGACCCCTTTGGCATTATATATGTTATATGTTCATCACTTCCATCATCTTTCACTCATCTTCTTCTTTTTGTGGTTTTATGCTCAACTATGATACCGGCATTCTACTCACCATGCTAGGGCAATAATAGAAAAGAGAGGCCCAGGAACCTCTCCCACTACAACAGTCCTCCCACCCATTTAATTATCTACTCCCCCAACTATATCTCGGGAACCAGGTGGGTGGGGGGGAGGTCCCCTAGGGTGGGTGGGAGGAGGAGACACCAAGGAAACTATTGCCTCCCACCCACCCCTATATTATTTTCTCATGTGGGAGGAACAGCCTGGGTGGGAGCCCCCTGGGAGGTTAAGTCTAGGGCATCGGGTGGGTGCCCCCCAATTAATGTATTAATATACCAGGGATGCCAATAAAAATATAAATTGCACCCTGGCTATGGCATATGGTTATTTTATATTAGTTAATGCATTGGTGGGAGGAAAGTGATGGGAAAACCACTTGGGTTGGGTGGGTTATACCAGGGAACATATCTCCCACCCATCCCCACACAAAATGAACCCCCAATCCCCCAAGAACCATTATAGCAAGGGAGGTTTCCCTAATTAGTGATAGGAGGTTTCTTTAATTAGTTCTATTTGTTGGGCAACTATATCCACCCACACACCCTAGGTGGGGGCCCCCCAGGGGGTAGATGTTTTTGTTGGGAAGGGAAGGCCACTCCTAAGCCTCCACAAAATAGGTGGACTACATGTCATTCACTAGTATAGTTTAAATTGTCTGATCATTCTAATGTGTTCTATACCAATGTGAAAGTAGTTGCGGTTGCCTATTTTGTGGAGGAGTGGTTTGGCCGAGTTAAGCCCATCATCTTAGAGTGGAGAGGGAGAGAGGAGAGGTTGTTGCAGTCCTACCAACCCCGCATCATTAATAGTTCTAGTACAGATTTAGGGAGAGAGGAGAGGTTTCATGTGATATTAGTAGAGATCAAGTGGATAGAGATTATTGGGGCCCCATCTATCTATATTCTAGTCTAACCGGACCTTCCTTCATACCCGTCAATCTAGTTTATACCCAGAGCTGAGTTGAGTATTTTGGTTTGGTCATACATAGGCTTGTAGGCTTTCTCCTCTGGGATTCTTTCATGGTTAAGGGTTTGGTAAGATTCTTTTTTGGTTTGGTATATGCAGACAATATTTTATGTAGAGTGGAACCTCAAAACATTAAGAATGGGTTGGGCGAACTTGGGTGGGAGGAATGGAATAATAACCCCCCACCCAATAGAAAGGGTGGGAATTTTAACGCCCCCACCCAAGTGGGTGGAAAGTAAAGGTGGTCTGGGCCCCTCTTCCTCCCACCCACCCTAGTCAACTAATTGAAGAAATTGATATAACTAAACTAAGCTACCTCTCGCTAATAAAAATATATATTGCCCAACCCAACTATGGTGTTAGTTCATTTCCAACGACATCTACTAAAGCAACTATAGCCTCCCTCCCACCCACCCCAGTCCCCCACCCGGCTATCTCATTCCCACCTGGGAGTGGGGAATTATAGGGAGGTAGATGTCATTGGTTGTTGGGCAAATCCCAAACTTAACCTCCCACCCACCCTAGATTAGTTGATGGGTGGGTTGTTAAGTTGATTGGGGTGGGTGGGAAGAAGCCCATCTCCTCCAACTAAATTAATCTTCCTCCTGAGGGGGCCCAACCCAAGCCATGGTGGGAATCCAACAATGGCCCCAATGTAGCCTAGGGAGGCAATATAAAGTTGGGTGGGAGATGAAGGTTCGAGGGCCCCAACTCAGGTCACCCACCCCCCCTTTAATATTATTGTATTAGTGCAATGTTGATTGAGAAAAAAACCCCTTCTTATTCCCAGGGAGGGTGGACCCCTCCCCCATAGTAGCGGCAACAGGTTGATAAAAAAATACTAGGTAGACCACATCTTTAGTGGATGGGGATGAAGAATGAGTAACACGAGGGATTGGAAGGAATAGGGATTCTCTTTCTCCTATTGTTCTGGTGGGGGATTAATCAATGAAGCTTATGCCTTCTGGTTATTGAATAAATAGGGAGATAGGGTGCTACAGTCATTCTCAATTAGCTAATGGGTGGGTGGGGATGTTCCAAGGTATGGCCCTTCTTCTCATCAGAACTAACTCATTATGGAGGGGTATGGGAGGATGTATGGGGTTGTTGGACCAGTCACTTCCTTTGTCATTTCTGGTTTATAGATGTTCTAGTAATGGTATCCGTCTCTGCCTCCTTCGAAATGCCTGTGTTAGCTACTTGTTATAGTTTTGAATGGTTCATGCCAACCAAGGTACTACACGAATATGAGGGGAATGTCAAGTTTCTACCCATGCGCCTAACTCCCTGTTTGGCATATTTCCCTAAATTTGGCTTAGGACTAGGTCCATGATGGTACAGCTCATCCTGCCTAGTCAGTATAGGCCCTCAATTTGATAGTGACTAAGTTGCTTCTGGATGGTGCAATAACTGACACACACTAGAGACACAAGCTAATCAACCCACCCTACAATTTACTTGGGGGCTACATGAGATATGAGTGCATACGCATCCGCGTAGTGGGTTCCGAAGTCGATAGTCAGTTCCTTCTGCTTGGAAACAAGTCTCTTGATCCGATCATGGGTGAGATATAACCAATAGACCACTAGTACAAAAAGAGCAATATATTACTAAAAAAACTACTAAAAACTGCTTATAAATGACCAAACATGGTCACGTGACCATTAATAGTTTATTGCCAGTCATTTATAACACGACCAAATTGATGACTAAACCATTTTAGCCATTTATTGGTTGTTTTGATTGATCGATTTGGTAGTATATGTTGTCATTGATTTAATCATTGATTGTTGTAATCTAGTCACTTATTTAGTCATTTTTTATTCATTGATATATTTAGTTATTAATTTAGTCATTTTTATTCACTGATTTCTGTCCATTGGTAGTGTATTTAGTCACTAATTTTAATCATCATTTTGATCAATTTGGTAGTATATTTAGTCATTTTTTATCACTGATTTAACACTGGTCATATATTTAGCCATATTTATTCATTGTTCACTGATTTATGTATATTTATAGTCAATTTAATTATTAATTGATGTGAATTAGTAGTATATTTAGTCATTTTGAAGCTTGCAATCTATGTAGATTTGCATCTAGCATTAATTGTTCGCTTCGCACATGTCTCTTTGATTATATTCATTGAATGCTCTATAAGAGGAGTGTTAGGAGCTAAGCAATATAATCCAACTTTGGATCTCATCTGCCTTGGATTTATTTCCCCATCGGCTTGAATGACTTCAATTCATTATGTTGGCTCGTGTGATCCTCTTTTTATGCAAGAGACCATGGTATATGTGTCATTATTTCATTCTTGCCTCTTCATTTTGCTCTTGTTGTGTATCTGCAATGTCTATCTATCTGTGCAACTATCAACTTCATTTGCCTGTTCAACCATGGGAACAACCAATGCACGGAAGCATCAACTCAGATTTCATGGCTAGGGCCTTCAAACTACTTGATGAAGAGTCGGTGGAGGATGCTTTGATAGATGTATGTGATAGAGATTATTTGATAGATGTATCTCATTTTCTCTCAAATGTGATGGACTTATTTCATCAAGTTGATGAGGTTAAAAGGATAGCATCAACATTTGTTCATGACTATATAGTCCTAGATGTCAAGCTATTTGAAGTTTTTGCTACTTATAATCTCCATGATGGCTCAACCTTGGTAGGGGGACTCTTCCTCTGTGAAGATATCATTAATAAACCCAGTTTTAACTATGTTTATCAAGCAATGATTTCAAGTTTGCAATCAGGTAGTAGGGAGCTCTTTGATAATTCACTGTGGGTTCACAATTCTACATTTGGAAGGTCCAAGAGGGAAAGGATAGAGGAAGTATTCAATGCATGGAGCTTCTTGTCAAATTTCCAACCATCGGTAGTTCCCTTCACCAATGATGACACAGTCCTTTCTGTAGAGAATCCTGTTGGATCTAGGGCATACAACTAAGAGGGGGGGTGAATCAGTTGTACAAAAACTTGCTTTTACTTCAAACACTTGATTCTCCTTTGTTAGTTAATAGCATATAATTAACTATTCATGAAAGCATAAAGCATAAACACCAGAGTAGATAAACATCAACACATTTGACACCAAGATTTTTGACATGGAAAACCCAGTTAAGGGAAAAACCACGGGGTGATTAACCCAAGGATTATTCTCTGTTAGAAGAATAAGAAAAATGAATGGCACATGCCAATTAGGGCTCACTACCTGAGCACACTACTCACAAGGAGGCACACTGCCTACAAGAGACACACTATCTACAAGATCATAAGTATCACAACCTTGAACTGGAGAATGACATCTTCACCATGTCTGGATCAGTTCCATTTAAGCTCGAGACACACCTGCTCTGCCTTTCGCTCTTTCACTATACCACACTCATCCGCTCATCCACAACACACTTTGAAATGAATTCACAAACCTTTATTTATACAAGACATCGACTTAGGAACAATCATCTAAGTCGGCAATCAACCATAAGAACATTCGCAAGATGAATAACACATCCGGTCGGCTAGTCTAAACAAGCACTTCATCTGGAAGAATATCTTCAATTCTGAGCTCTACCACCAATGCGGACCAACAACACAACCTCAACATGATCCAAGAACCTTCACAGGCTTGCCTAAATGACCAAGTACTTCCGCACTTCCTCTACTCACTGGAATCTCTTCTCTTCCTCATCCAGAACTTCAAGAACACAGTCTATCGCCACTGTCATACTCCAAGAGGTGCTTCCAGACCTCCAAACCATGTACCAATCGAGATGACACATCACAAGGACATCCCAAACACTCTTTCCAATCCGCAGAATAGGACAATGCACTTCCGGATCTCACTGGACCTTTTTGTAACACTCTGTCACTCCGGAGCATCTCTTGGAACCGGTTCTACTTGATCGATCATAACTTCTTCATTTCTTCATGCAGACCTCTGAAATCTTAATTGGATCATCTCAAGACTCATATCTACAAACCCTTTAATCCACATCCTCTGATATTCATCTTATCTTGGCCTTTTTCCTTAATGACATCACTGTTCTTCACTGTTCCTGATTGAGACTAATTTTCTCAATATCCTTAGCACACAGCTCTTCCAATCCTTCTCATCAATGCAATATGAGTATGTTGACATCAATGACAACACTGGTTATCCTCATACTTTCAACAAATCCAACTAGGGGTTCATGGCTTTAGGGTTGCATATTTAAATATGGAAAGCATGTGAACCACTCTTTCTATTTTAAGTTTTTGGCTTCGTTGTAACTTTGGTTTCCTTTTTGGCTAGAAAGGGCTTTTTAGATTTGTAGCTTTGTTCAGGGCTCTTAGTTAAAATGCTCTATTATGTTATCTTTTTGGCCAGGAAGGGCCTTTTTTGTAATCTGTAAAAACATTTTTATTAATACTAATATATTATGATGCTCTAAGCATCCTTACCGATTCAAAAAAAAATGTCAACCCTAGTTCATGTGTTGTCTCAGTAAAGACCTGCACCATAAAAGAATCCATTAATTATACATAAATTACAAATTAAGTTGATGAGAAAAGATCTTTGATATCCAACTAGGAATCCTTAACATCCAAAAATTACTAACCTGATGTTTCACAACAAGTTTCCCAACTATGACATCATCTTTACTTAAGAAACTGGATATTGATCCACTACCATATTGGATCTCACAGGATTCTCCTTCACAAACAACAAATGATATATATTAATTGTTTAGCAACTTCCTTAATATCCCCATGTAAGCATACTAAACTAAGTGAGGTTGAGGGTTTGAAGTAGAGTACCATCTTCTTGGTATGTGCTTGATTTTGATGACTTGTATCTTGAATGAAAATAGCAAGCTAGCTGCACTGTAAAATCATTGTCAATCATTGTTACAAAAATAACCACAAGATCCTCTTTAATTAAAATAATCCTTCTAGATATTTCAAGATAAGATATTTTAGTTAATTTCTAAGAAAGCTAATAATTTCACTATCTAAACAGCCATCAATCTATTTACTGTATATAATTTCCTAGAATTCAGAATTTGAATGTAGGCTGAGTATTCCAGCAACACTGCTTTTTTAGTTGGATCCTAAAAATGCTGCAACTTATGTTCTTCTCTAAAACATTTGTGCAGAAGCAGGCAAGTGTGGTGAGATTCAAATAGTAAAGAGATTGATGAAAGATAGAGGAATTAAAAAGATACCTGCATGTAGTTGGATTAAAAGGCATAAAATGGTACATTTTTTGTGTAGGAGATAGATCACATCCACAAACATGGGAGAGCTATGCAAAATTGGATAAATTGGCTTGGCAAATGAAGGTAGTAGGGTATTTCTAGATTCAAGAATTTTACTTAATGATGTGGAATAGAAGAAAAAAGAATCATTTATCTACCACCATAGTGAAAAGTTAGCAATTACATTTGGTTTGTTAAACATGGCCCTTGGTACAACCATTAGAGTTGTTAAGAACCTTCAAGTATGTTCTGATTTTCACACTGCATCTAAATTCATCTCCAATATTGTTGCAAGAGAAATTGTTCTGAGAGATGTGAACCATTTCCATCATTTTAAACAAGGACAATGTTCTTGTGGAGAATATTGGTGATGCTAAATGAAACAATCTGAAAATAGGCTTTCACTATAATAATGTGCACTACATCAAATATCCATTAATAATGAAGGGACATCCATCAACATCAGGGATTTTTTTGTCATATGTTGTAGTTACAAGTGCCCTGCTAGACATACATGAAAATTTGGAAGCGTAGACAAGGCAAGCGAACTGTTTCAAAAAATGCCTCAAAGAAATGTGATATCATGGAATGTCGTGATTAAAGGATGTGTTTAAAATGGGTTTTTCTGAAAAGTCCTTAGAAAATTTTAAGAAAATGCAAGCATTGGGTGTAAAGCCCAACTCCTCAACCTTTGAAAGCATCCTTCCTGCCTGTGTGTGAATTAGAGCTTTAGATGAGGATATGAACATCCATCAAAAGCATATTTGGAAGTAGATTTTTATTAGATATTGTAGTTGCAAGTTCCACTTTGGATCACCAAAGCCTTCACAAAAATTTCTGCACAAAATTCAATAATGAAGAATTTATGCACAAATTCTCTTTTGAATGATGCACAAAGCCTCCACCACAACACCACACAATTTGTTGATGGGCCTTATGGTGATGCAGGAATCACCCACATCGCCACAAGGCCTAGCAACAATGTGGTGTTGTGGTGGAGGCTTTGTGCATCATTCAAAAGAGAATTTCTACATAAATTCTTCATTATTAAATTTTGTGGAGATGTTTTTGTGAAGGCTTTGGTGATCCGAAGTGGAACTTGCAATATTTTTGCTTGAATAAATAGGTGGATAAGGTACACCCTCCATTCCACCAGCTCCGCTACCTCCAACTGGACCTAGGACAAGTGATTGAAGGAATAAATTACAAAAAATATCATCCTATCTATTTATGATTTTTTTCTAAGCATTAAAAAATTAAACAAACAAACTACAAAGCACACAAGTACATCTCTTAGTTGTATAGACCAGGACAATTCAACCACCATTATACCACTCAATGAATACTAACCAGCTCCTAAGTCATGATCCAAATGACTTCTTTGGGGCCTTGTAGGTCCTACATATGAAAGCTCTGGGTCCTAACAAAAAACCACAAAATCAAGGAGTTCAAACCAATAATAAATAATTTAGGGAAAATAACCTACAATAAAGATACCTTCATACATTGGATAAAAGAAAATTTGATAAATCCATGCAAATTTCCTTCCATAAATCCATCTTAGGGATCCATTTTTCTTTTAAAATTATTCTAGGAGTCATTCATAAGCACCCCATACCAAGTCCATGAGAAAGATATTTGTATTTTTTTACCATTGATGTGTTTTTGTCTCTCACCGCAGTCCCATAGGTCACTCGAAAGGTCTTGGTGGGTGTGCAGGAACCAAGGATAACAAGGGAGTAGTTATCGCTATCCCGAAACATGAAGAGATTGCACTTGCAATATGTAGAATTTGATTACTGTAGCCCTGCAGCGGTCTCAAAACAAAGTGGTGGGTTGGCAGTATAAATTTAAGTGGCATATGATACTTCACCGCAGTCACGTGGTAGTTAAGAGAATAACCAGTGGTAATGTGGTAAGAAGGAGTAGAGGAAAACAATACACCGCGCCCCCATGGCGGCCTCAAGTGAGGCTTGCGATATGGTGGTTAGGAGCAGAGGAAAACAGTACACCGCGCCCCCATGGCGGCCTCAAGTGAGATTTGTGGTATGGAGGTAAGAATGAGCAAAGGAAAATAGTACACTGCACCCCTGCAGTAGCCTCAAGTAAGGTTTACGGTATGGCGGTAAGGAGGAGAGGAAATTAGCACACCGCGCCCCCACGGCAGCCTCAAGTGAGGCTTACGGTATGGCGATATAAGGAGTTTAAGTTATGTAAGTGTTGAATATCATGGACCTGTAATAGTTTCAATGAAGGAGTGTGGTAGTACATTGAAAGGCTTCAAGTGATGTTTAGTATATCGTGGTCCCGCAATGGTCAAAGAAACAGTTTGCGGTATTGTGGCAGGGAACAAGTCATGGTGATATAGTTGAATTTTTGAGATAATATTTATGAAATGGAGATAGAACAAACTATGAACTTTCTTAGACACATCCAAGCCATGACTTACACCCTCTACATGTTCCATAGAGTTGTCTTTATGGTAGAGATAAGTCAAGGGATAGTATTTTGTAGTCATTACATTTCATGGAGTGGGATTCTAAATAATTTTTGGTGCTGAGATACCCCTGCTACCAAGATAAGAATCATGTGAGGATCTACCTTAAGGCAATAAAGAGATATAGAGCCATGCTATGACTTACACCCCCTTGACAACTGAACAAATATAATTAGAAGCAACAAAATAAAAGATCATTAACCATGCTTAGACATTCACTTTAATTTTGCATCTATGGCCCATTGGCTCCAATAGTTGCCATTCTATCTTGTTTCTATTCTTGATTCTATGTGTTCTTCAGAGTCATAAAAATAGACACAGTAGGCAACTCCATCATAGGCAATCAATAAAATCATGAGCCCCAAAGCTAAAGCATTAGAAGGCCTCATTTGGTTCAAAATTGATAGTCATGACTTAGAAAATGATAGTCAATAGAATGGTAATAAAATCCTTGGTTGACACTTCACATTGGAAACTCATTTGTTAAAATAAGTCAAAACAATAGACAATCACTGCTAATCTCATTTTTTCAATGCCTATTGGTATCCTAGATGATAACCATTAATAGCATTTTGTAGATTGTGTCTAGATGTATGATCTGTTTTATCTTTTGGTATTAACCCATCTTTGAGGCCATATGCCTGTCTTAGTAAGATATATCATTTCTCTTTGTAAATCTATCTTAGTGAAGCCTCAAATCAATTTTTATTTTTGCCCATAATGCTCTTCATTTGTGTAATAATGTTGGCCAACTTATTGGTAACGAAGTTACCAAAGACATGGTGATATAGTTGAATTTTTGAGACAATATTTCTCATTGGCCCGATCAAATCAAAGAACACTTTTTTTGCCTTTTCTCCACTATTCTTTTATGAGATGAGTAATTTCAAATTTGATTGTTGTCATTTGCAATAATCTCTATTGCATTTCAATCTGAAATGTTTGATCCATTGTTGGATTGTTGTCACCTTTACAAACATAAAAATGTACCTATTCTAATATTTTGAACTTATGACAAGTCAAAGTGGGTTGTGCTCATTTAGCAGTTGGATGAAATTTAATTTGAATGTACTGCTTCTTGATGTTCCCCTTGACTCATTATCATTTTTGTTTATCATCTTGCTTTTTGGCTAGCAACAAACATGTGATGCATCTGTTGTGATGTCCTATGGATGGTGGATTTTTCCAAATTATTTTCAAACTATTTTAAGTTCTAGGTGTACACCTTGTGGAGATTTATGGCATATTTCTATGCTTAATTTTTTTTCCAAGGTTACAGTGAGCTAATAAATGCAATTATTCCAAAGGTAGTGGAAATAATTTTGGAACAATTATCTAAGTTCTCTCTTAATGTTTAGATTTGTGTAATTTTTTATTTTGCAAATTTTTAATGGCCTTGTTTGACGAATCTTGGAAATTGGTTTCAATTTACAGGGTAAATCTTCTATCTGGAGATAAGATTGTGTCAAGTAGTTGCCGAGCCATGATTGGTTAGGTTACTAGTGGAGGCAATGCTCAAAGCTGGCAATGCATATCACAAATATAGGGTCAAAAGAAACTATTGGCCCAAGGTTTGTGGTGTGGCAATGAATCATGTTGAGCATCCTCATGGTGGTGGTAATCATCAACACATTGGGCATGCTAGTACTATGTGTCATACAAAGAAGGCTTAGCATTTACATGTACTTAATCATAATTAAAAAATTATAGAGCTCTAATTATTTAAAAATGTCATCTTTTAGTTTCTTTTTTCTTTAGGTTGCTTTGTGTCAACAATTTATGGGGACCAGGTTGTAAACCATGTTTCTTATTACTATTTCTTATCATTAGTGGTTTACTCTTGATTCAAAATTTTGGGAAAGACTTCAAACTAGGTTGTAATCCTTGCTTCCTTGTATTGTTTGAGGCTTATTTTAGGCTACCCTATTAATTAACTGTTATTTTTTATTCTTTCTTGAGTGCTTGTTATTTGCTTTTAGATCATAGAAATGGAAAAAAGATTGATGATTTCTTAGTATTATAAACTATGAACTTTCTATTTTAAAAAAATTAATAATCATCATGCTAAAATGACATTTTAGTTAGACGATCATCAGGGAGAGAAACATCTAAAAGGGAGGCTTCCATATCACAGAGAAAAAAAAAGCTAGAAACCCTAGATTGATCTGCAAGCTCATCACTTGTGCATTTTAAGCCAAGCTGAACCACCTAATATGACCCCAATTATGAAAAATCAAACCCCATTTTAACAATCGACCATATTGAATACTATTCAGAACACACCAACACTAGTATTGATAACTAATACTTCAACACAATAATGACTATTCAGGGGACTAAACTGCGATAGGGCTGGTAGAAACTAAAATGGGAATTAAGCAAATAAGATTATTTGTTGTTTTCTTTTTAAAAAGTTTGTAAGCTTGAGGCAGTTCTACAATTAGGTGAAACCGTGATCCTTCACAACTGAGCTTTGAAACCCTAATCCCTAATAAGAGTAGGGTATTGCTTGAGTATTAATAATCAAAAAATTGAATTAGATTTCGGTATCTGTATTTATAGCATCTGGCAAATGGGCATAATTGAAACAGAGCACCAAACACAACAAAAAATTATAGTTTAAAAAATGCATGAATACCAGACTTGCTAATAAGGTTCCTTAGTGATTGATTGCAATGCATCTGGGCATGTCCTCCAAAAACTCTTCTATCACTTCTAGGAAATCCCCCTGAAATGGGTCTACCCAATACAGAATTTAAAAAAATACAATATAATTAACATCTTCAAGTGATTCTGTTCCAATTCATCAATGCAAAAAGAGGGACATCAACGAGCCTTACCTATTTTTGAGCGCAAATTCAACCCCTGTATACTACATCCAATGCATGAACAATGTCTTGAGTGTAGAGGCAGTCAGGTTTCTTTTGTTTGAATTATTTTTCATGGAAAAAATTTCCCTCTCTAAATTTCCCTCTTTCAAATTTGAAATATTTTTTTGATTTCCCTCTCTTTCTAATTTGTACTTGTGTGACTAATTATTTAGTCATTTATTTAATCATTTATAGTTGTGTTTTTTACCCACCATCAAATTAGTCATTTATAGTTGTGTTGCAAAACATTACTAGAATTTAATCATTTTTAGTTGTCGTGACTAAAAGTTTTAATCACCTAGTCATTTATTTGCCAAAATTCTACTAGTGGACGGATTTTGAACAAAGGTTGAAAGGTCTCCCGATTGGAATAGAAAATTCACACCCACACAACGTGGTCGAACTCAACCATAGGAACAAACCCACCTACCCCAGTTCGATTACATCCCAATGAAATAGCTGCTAAATAAACCTAGCCCTCCCTTCCTACCCAACTCCTTCAAAGGTTGCCCCTCAAATATATTATTGTGGGTTTGGGGGCGGATGGCTCAACTTCAACAATAGAACCTTAACCACCCACCCAACAACTAATCGGGGGTGGGTGGGAGGCAATAGTTGGGGGGGCCCTCCCACCATGAATGCCTATGCCCTCCACCCAACTCTCTCCCTCCCAAGTGTTCATCAGGGGCCCTCCCAAAAGCATTTCATTGCCTACTACCAGCTACCACTAGTTAAAAGGTTCGAGTCCATTGAGGTTTCGAGGCAAACCCTCAGGGGTGGGGCCTTTTCATATGGATTAAGGGGTATCCCTCACGGTAGTCGAAGAGTTTGATGACCCGTTGGGTGATGATGCAGTGATAGATGGGGGCCATCTCCATAGTGGAGATGTTGAGAGGTTGAAGAGAGCAAGAATAACACAAAGAAGTTGAATTAGTAGAGTTATCCTAATCATTCAATGTTGGTCTGTTGGGCAAGAAGAAAGATATCTCTACTTCATGATGCTGGGCTGGGTGCAATCCATCTGGCCAACTCACCCATGATCAATCAAATGATGGGTTCTCCCCACCCAGATCTAGCTTCGATAACTCATCCAAGTGGCTTAAACTTCTCAAGAGAGCAAGCGGCCCTAGGGACGACTAACTATGGTGCAGCCATCGGGTGTCTCCTCCTCCCACAATTAATCTAGGTGGGTGGGAGGTTCAGTCCAAGAGTAAAGGGTTGGGGTGGGTGGGAGGTGAAGTCTGGAAGTAAAGGGCAAACCCCTAGGAGGGGGAATGGCTAGGGAGGTTTCTCCAATGCCGTTGTTGACTCGATTTCTCTAATTAATTTTTTTAGGGGGAGGGGGGAGGTGAATGAAGCGAGGGGTGCGTTGGTTAAATGGAATCTGGCATGTACACATCTTCCCCCCTCTTCCTCAGCTCCTCCAGCTCATAATTCATTCATTAAAGAGGAGAGGTGCCCCTATCTATCACTAGATTACAATCCATTCATTGGCCACCTATAGAAAACTTGGGCATGGCCACTCCCTGGGTCTGGTCTTTAATGCATATGTGAGAAGTAGGGAGGAGATACTTAGGGGAGAGGAGAACAAAAGGAAGAGGAGAAATATTATCAGTTGAATTGAAACCACAATAATATAAACTATATTAGTATTCGGGGGCCCAGATCTCACCCCCCTCAAATATATTATTGCCTCCTATCCTAATAGAGTGCATCTAACAGGAAGTAATCAACCTACTCTGATGAATGGATAAACCCCATCATAGCATCTAAAATGCTGCTCATAAGAGATATTTAGGAAGAATTGATGGGAGTTTCATCCCATCCATCTACGGGAGTGCTTGGGATGGAATAATGACATTGTTGTTTCGCTCCCAAGCTCGTTCACCAGCTCAGCCATTAGGTGGGAAGAGAAAGCGGATGAACAAATACTTATGGCCCTATAACTCTTTTTTATTTTCTCCCCCCATTCTAGTGGGATTCACTTCCTCTCCCTCCATTTATGTTTCTCCCATTACCAACTATAGCCCCCCACCCACCCGTACAGGGTGGGAGGAGGAAGCCAAGTGGTGGGTGGTCTTCTATTCTATTATTATGGGTAGAGGGGTCGGAATGGATGAGTGAATAAATTAACTAAATTCATTCTTGACTAATGGTCGATTATGCCAACTAACTAACTAGTTGTAGGTTTGAGCCTACTATTTCTTCTATGTGTGTCTGCTTCAACAATCCACTTCGCCTTCCACCCACCCATTCACAATAATATATTTAATGGGGCTCAGAAAAGAGGGGCCCACCCAACTCGAGCCTAGTAAATCCCTCATTATCCCCAAGCCACCCTTTGATATATAGTTGCTCAACCCGAGCTATGCTTATTCGTTCAATCCCATATCCCCTCCCAACCAATTTGAGATTTTGCGTACCTGTCTGAGTGAACCAACTTGTAGTTTGAGTAATGGGTGTGGTTGAATGCTTGCATCCATAGGCCACCAGTTATCAGATTCACCCTTCTTTATATAGTTGGAAGGAGATATATATAAAAAACTCATCCATGTCCCTAGGGATATATAAGGCCTCGCCAATACCAACACCTTGTAGTTTGAAACATGTATTATCTCCCTTCAGTTCATGGGGGCATTGGCCGAACAGAGGGGAACCGAACAGAAAAGAATAGTAGTTCATCTTGCCCCTCCCTTGGTTCCGCCATCTCGGGTGAAGCATTTGTTCATCAGTTGATAACCCCCATTATGAAGTCAAATTATTCCCACCATTCCTTCAGTGGAACTAGAGGGCCCAAACCCCAGAACCCCAAACCCTCCTGTACCATACGAAACTATAGGCCCCATGCTTATCGATTCATAGATTCAATCTCAGTATGAACCCATTTCCTACTTACTCTAGTCCCCTACCGAATGGACTCAGATATTTCTCTATCTCCATTATAGGTCTACACTACTCCTCTATCCATTCTCACCCCCTGTTATTGATTCATTCCTCTAATGAACAACTCTATTTGAGCAGGGGGGGCCCACTTTGAGTCGTACACATGACTGACTCTGGTAGCGAGTAACCTAAGCACTTGCACTAACACTTTGCCTATATATTCTATGGCGAGCACTCCTTTGGATATAGAGGGGGGCACTCACCCAGGGCCCAAAATAAATTGATTCTTTTTAAATGGGTGGTATGGGTGGGATTAGTGAACTCGGCCAACCTAGGATGAATAGGTCAAATAGTTGGCATTTCCACAATTATTACTCCAATAGTTGGGATAATTTGTCATATTAATGAGGTTCAGGGAGTGGGGAGTAGTGGAATCCTTCCTAGTTCATTCGAGACCACTCAGTTTGAGACCGATCCTAGTGATTGCACGTATTTGTTCCTACAATAATAGAAAAGAGGGGGCTTCCCCAAAACACCAAACCAGGCCTTAGTAGCTTATCTCCCTAATCTCTAATCAACCTGAATCAATAATGCCTCATTCTCCATCCAACTCCCCACACGAGATCTTACTTGCATTGCATATCATCAATCACCACACAGAAGTTATCCCTCCTGGATACATGGATATCAATGACCAACAATCCCATCAATGGGAGGAAAAATCCATAGATAAAGTCCTACCACTATGTAGAGTCATAATCCCTTCAACACTTGACCAAATACAGGATTCCTTGGTCCCTCACTAGCTCAAGATTTGTCTACCTTCCCACTCCTTGCCCTCAAATATATTATTCTAGGGTTCCATGCCCTTTGATATATAGTTATTGGGAACCAATGGAATGGGAACTGCTCCTTCTACAAGATCCATCGATCCAGAGAAAGCACTTACTCTCCCAACCCTAGCTCTTCTTAGCCGGTAGGAGTGAGTTAATAAGATCAACCAAGCATCAAATCAAAATCAATTCTCTAGGAGGTTGGCAATTCCAAATACAATGATCTCTACCCCTTTCTCCTTCTCCCAATCGGGATTCATCTACATAGGACCATCTGCTGCTGGGATAGCTTAGAAATAGAGTAGACTGGTCGCCTCACCTAGCATTGAATCAATAGGTTAGAAGGAGAATGGATCATCTGCTCAAAATAGATCGCTTGCCTAGACCCAACCTGCCTCTTTATTCATCCATCTTAAAACATTAGCATCTATCAGTTCCTACTTGACTCCCTTGCACTCTTATTTTTGTATTAAGAGCTTGGAGGAGATAGCGTACAAACTACTATGGCATGGCACAATCGCATCTTTTTGGCATGTTACGTATAGAATCAAAGTGAGTGTTTCAACACCCCCTCCCTCTAATTATAGTTGGTGGATGGGAGGGGGAGACGCCTGAGATGGGTGGGAGGTAGAGAATTTACCACCAGCCCCTGAGGCAGGGAGAAGAACTTGACTTTACCTATCAATAGATAGGATAGCGGGCCCCTACCTATATACTAGATTAGGTTTTGACCTTGATGACCGAATCTCTATTCACCATGTTGGATAATGAGAGGGATGCTAGACCAGCTACATGAATATAAAGATTACAGAGCAATTCAAGGAACGATGACAAAGGGGCATTGAGATAGAGACATGCAAATGAACAATACATCAACACCTCACTATCTTAAGCCGCTAGTTCACTCATCTGCATCCTTACCATTATGGTATCATTATAGCTCCCACCCACTCCAACCAATTTTCTAAGGAGTGGGCCGCACCCGGCTACTAATTGTCGTTGGGTTGGGGTGGGTGGGTGGGAGGAGATGGGTATTGCCTCGAAAGAGGAAATATTGATTAAGAAAGCCTAGGTATTTTATTCAAGGATGAGGGAGTTGATGTCTAGTTGGTGTAGGTTGTGAATAGGCTTGGTTATGCTTTCACCTTCTCAATCTAGTTATGGTCCATCAATAGGTGAATTATATCTATACTAGTTCACTTGACTAGATAAAATCGGTATAGCAGGACCCTATTTTCTTCCCTCAAGCAACCTTCAGGTTCAAAGCCTGATGCTCTACCAACTAATCTATACGCCTAGGGAACTCTCTCTTTGCAGTCTCTACTCAGATTGATTGGTTGGGATCTGGCAGGTGTGTAGGGTAAGCAATCCATACCGAGCTACTATGGTGAGGTCCTCCATCTGGCTTCAGCTCACATTGAATGAAGGTAGTTAGTTCACCAGGGATGCAACTAATAGGATATAGAATTCTGTCCCAACCAGCAATCAAGTATATCCTTGATCTGGCAATGAATTCCCAACTCTGATGTGATGATGTCATTCAGTACGATCGATTGCTCTATATATGAGATTATAAAGGTGAGAGCTACCAATTCAATAACAATATTTAGGCATCTCCTCCTTGGTGCTAGAATCAACATTTGGAGGTTAACATGGTAGATGATAGCGGGAGCCCCTTTTCCACATTCCTCTTGGGTTGAATGGATCACAACTATCTGACGCCCCACTTAGATGCTTCCTACCAACTTCAGAGAATGAATCTCCTCTGTGGGCCTCCTATAGGAATATATTATTGTGGGGAGGGGGGGGGCAAGTGCCATATAGCTGCACTCAAACCTTCATCAAAAGAGAGTACTAGTCTATGGCAGTTCTAAGCTAGATATCTCTACATAACAGGGCAATCGGGCAAGTTATATTTGGTCCAACAACTTAGCCACCCATCTAGAAATTAATCAAGGGTGGGTGGGAGGCAATAGATGGGGGGCCCTCCCACCTCGCCCAATAATATTCAAGAAGGGGGCCCCCCACCCAACCCCAACTATCTCCCCCCACCCACCCCAGGCTATAATGGTGGGGCCTCCCAACCCGACAATATATATTTATTGGGAAAGCCCCCAGCTTCTTTGGTTATGGCCCCAGTTATATGTTGTTGGCATTGGAGGTATATTATTATTGTTGTTGTTGTTTAGTTTGTAGATCCAAGATATTAACCTAAGCCTCCATGCCCAATTGGAATTGACTTTAGCTAATGTACCAAGGAGTCCTAGCCTAAAGGTTGGAAGATCAACTTTTTGAACCCTGATAGCAACTTGGTTGGGAGATTTGAAAGATGGAAGGTGGGAAGTTTCGATGTTTCTCTCTAACATCTCGTGGTAGGACAATATCAATGGATATTCTTTATGTAATATGACTTCGACTTGGTGAACGAAAATGCCATAATCGGGCAACTGGAGCGAATAGAGTGATATTTGGTTGGGGGTGGAGGGCTCTATGATTGAAATCAATGGTTTTGATAGTTGTGCATGAGGGCTATTCCCATTCCCAATACCGGGAGCGGGGAAGGTGGGTGGGGAGGAGCAATGGCATTAGGTATTATGAAGGCTAGGCTTTGAGAAATAGAAAGGTTCGGCTCTTAAGTGATTGATGAACCATCCACCTCAAGGCCTACAACTTCAGGAGGAGAATTGAGTCCCTATTCATTTGGATCCCATGGCTTCCATCCTCAAATATATTATTGTGAGTTAGAACTAGAGGTGGAGCAAAGTAGCTAAATGATCATCCCAATAATATATGCAGAGGGCAGATCACTCTGGCAGCCTAGGTAAATAAAACAATTGTTAGGTTCTAACTTAAGACATTGTGCCAAATCTATGATTCGAAGAGTCTGTTAGTCAGTTCATTCAATGGCAAATGCTAGAAGATGAGAAGGAGATGTCGACCGATTGTAGTTGTTTCTTGAATTTGATCTATCATTCGATTGATCAATAGCCAAGGACAGACTTTTCTCGGTTGTCTCCAATGCTCCTACTAATGTACCCATGTAATGTGTTACCTGTCCACATAATCTCCAGCAAGAAGTTCAGACCTAAACGAGTACTTCTAATGAGTTAGAGGGAATAAGGCAGTAAATTGTACCTAAAGTGGCCATGGGTATTTCCATCCAAATAGCTTCGAAGCCAACCATTTTTGGGAAGGGTGAGAATTGGTCAATTCGAGTTATGCCCACCATCATGACCCCAGGTCTCACTCCATTTATTATCCTTGTGTGGTACTCAAGCTTGATCGAAGAAATCACATCTCAAAGCTCCACACCTTATTGGCTCCCCTTCTTCTCTTCTCTTTCCTCTCCCGGTGGTCTCGCCCATGTCCTTTCATCCTAGTGGAACTTTAGTTAGTTGAATATTCAGTTGGATGGGTTAGCGATCCCCTACCGCTTAGTGGGATTTTGGTTGGACACAAACATTATGTGAGAGATGGCAATCCGGTTGTCAATCTTGAGCCAGTAGTGACCCTTCTGCAAGTGATCAATCATAGACCAAGCCAAGAACATCTAGAACTGCTAATGCCTGTACCACCCACCCCAACGAAGGACTCGAGGCCCAATACCACCCTAATCATATAGTTCTAATATAATTCCTAGTCAGGGGGAGAGCCCCCCAACTTGGCTCCCACCCACCCCTAATTAGTTTAGTTCTATAGTTGTTTCTTTTGGCAGATTCTATACATAACATGCCCGCCCTGTAATTGACATTGGTAGGTGGGTGGAAGATAGGGCACGAGACACCAAACATTCTTTCTTAATGGTTAACCAACCCCACCCCCATCCATAGAAGTTGTCCCCACCCAACCCTAGCTCGGATAGAGATGGGGTACTCCAGAGAAAAATTGATTGCTCTAGAGGGGTGAGCGTTGAGTACTAGTTCTGTTTCGAGTGCATGGATGTGAGTAAGAGCACTCACTAAGAAATAGTCGTTGGAACAAATCAATCTGTTCATCCTAGTGAAGGCTCTCTACTAGCTCCTAACAGGGTGAATGAAGTTGGCAAATAGATGACAACCATAGTTGTTGCGGAGGCCTTTCAAAAAGGAATGGATTGGTACTAGCCTCATTAGGAATGAGTAATGGCCCCATTTGTATGGATCCAATGGAGTTTGGGAAGAGCCAGCAATGAGAGGTAGAGGGGTATGCCAGCTCACCGGAGGTAGTGGAATGATCTCACCACATCAAATGGACTTAACCACATGCTCCACCACTTGTATACCCCATCCTGCTCTAGTTTCCACCAACTAGAATTTTTTTGTGTATATCCATCCCTAGGATGGTAGAGATGGCCAATTGATGGAGAAGTCAACTCCACTGGGACTATAGAAGTCGGGGGTCTATCAACTACCTATTCACCGAACGTCACATATGTTGCTCTAGGAGAATAAGATCTATTGGGAGAATTGGAGCTATACCACTATGCATGGGGACTCTACCCATCATTCCTTACTATGCACATTAGTGGGGTAGGAGCAGACTACTCATGGTAGCAGAGTTAGAAGTGGTATGCCTTATCAATGTTGAATTGAGTCTACCTGCCTTAGATGAATGAAAAGGTGGGGAAGCATCAGGACACAGATTCTCCAAAAGCACCTACTATTATTTAAGGGGAGAGAGATGGGAATGGATCTAGCTACATAGAGCCTCAGATATGACTCAGAACATATTTGGCTAGTTCCGTCAGCCCAGTAGGACAAGCATCATGTCTGAGATTTCCCCGTCATAAATTTTGATAGGCATTAGACTGTCCAGACACAACTGGGAGGAAATCATTAAGGGGGTGGGGCTACATATCATTATTAGTGAATGGTGGGGAGTTAGTCAATGGATCATCCCATTAGGTCCTTACTTTTGTGATGCCACCTCATTATAATCTCCCTTATCTCCCTCGCTGAGCGTGGAATGCATTACAATGATAGAAATGGCTCCTATGGTTATAATTCATTCCAGGGGCCATCTCTCCTCTTTAGTATTGGAAAACCCTTGGGGGCCATCAGTTCCTCAGGCCCCCCTTATATCGATTCCTTCTATTGTTGGCTCGATCCCAAGGTTTGAAATAGAATGGATGGTAGATGAGCTATCACTTCCTCTACTAAGCACCCTAGAACTAGGACTAGGCTGCTACAGACCTTGACTAAGACTGAGTTTCTAGAAGGACTTCTTTGCTTCTGCTGCAATAATATATTTGAGGGGCCATGACCTCTATATTCATGGAAGAAACCAATAGGTAAGTGAGTGTCTAACCATGCAGCTTGAGTAAACATAATGGAAACAACACAAGAATAGAATGTAATGGAAGATTTATTGATTCAATATCTCAGATAGTTACAATGCTCATATTCTAGCATCATGCAGACTGTTGTGGGCTTGCAGGCCTATCCTCCAGCAGAATACAAATTACATGAAAGATATAGCTTTGAAGTGTCTTCCGTAAATCCACAACTAAAGACTAAAATTTTTTTATCATATTCAATATTATCAACTACCATCCTAATGCATCTAATGAATGTTTATATATCATCTTCTAACTCAAAGAATGCTCCACGTCGGCATCAAGAAGTTTCAAACTCCAAGGTATGATGACACGTGTAGGTCAGCCTACAACATGTGGTAATACTCCGCAAATGGATGAAACATGTTGTGGTTCTCAATAAAGATCTATCTGGTCCCATACTGCCTTGTGATATTTTTCATTTGGCCCCAAAAGTCACAGAAATGCTCCACAAACCTTGTATGTTCATACTAAATGTTGAATGCTCTATTCTGTGAATTCTATTGATGTTCTGATAGCAATAACTCTCCGCAGACAATTCCAAAACTCATGAAATCTTGATATGATGTAGATGTCATAGTGTAGAATCTAAGTCCTACTCCGTGAGCTGTGAAATGAAGATGTGATAAAATGCAGTGGAAAATGCTAAAACTGCAACTGACTGAAATGCAAGAATAGAAAAGAATCAAAATATTTTTGGTTGATGTAAAATTTCCTTTCAACCTGGGATGCTCCTGTGTCAAATAGGGTATTCCCAAGATTCTATGGTAATTGGAAAATCTTCTGTAATACCCTTAGGCTTGGCAACTAACTTGTTAGCCATTTGTAATACAATGGAGGTAGGTTGCATTTCAAATAAGGATAATGTTTTTAGTATGTTGGATTTCATAAAATTGATAGCAGCACCCGTATACATACTAAAACACTTGGTATTTTTGTCCTTCCAATTGACATTATTATCACAAGACTTCCTGGATTGCCATATTTGGGTGGAAGAAGTTTCCCTACCAAAAGGTCATTTAACTTGTCTTCTACTTGAATGGTTTTAGGGTATTACTTATTCCATCTGAGGGTATTGGAACTAAATTGATTGAGTTTATGGGTATCCCTTATTGATTGTAATAATGTGATCTCAATGTTTAAATGTTCAAGCCTTTGTGCTAACTCAAACTCGTGATGGGAGAAGGTTATGGGAGTGATAGTATCTTCCTAAGCCATTTTGGAAATGGTACTAATGGAGAACCAATAGGAATGTTTTCTTGAGGAATTTCACTCCCTTGTGTTGGTTTTGTTGGAAAATCCTATTTTTTGCCTTCATTAAAAAATTTAATGATGACTAGATAGGAAGGTTTTAGTAGGGTTTTTCCTAAGTGTAGTTAAATATTCTCACAATTTATGGCATTAAGCCCAACTGTATTTTCTCTCTATTTATAGTAGACAAGTGAAATCTACCTATCATTATTTGGATTTGCCACAAGCAAGTAATTATGGTTGATTTACCTACACAATTTGTTGTTGTATGTTGGGAGGACTAGGTAGTAGAGCTTTTTGCTAGTTTTGAAATTGCCTTTTCCCCTAAAATTATTAGTTAAATGTTTATTAAGGTGTCCATGTTGTTATGTTTTTTGAGGCATCCATTAGTGTTGGTATTGGTTAGCCTGCTATGGATTAGAACATTATTGATTGGCTCATTCTTGTGGAGTCCATAAGTATGGTCCCCATCGTTGTGAAGGTTGTGGGACAAACCATGGTGTATCCTACTAGTTAGCAGAGCAATTTGTCAAGGCACACAAGGCAAACTGATTTGGATATTGGTTATAAGGAAAGTTTTTCCCTTGTCTTTGCCCTATATGATTAATCTCTTCATCTGATTGGACACTCCTCTTCATGAAATTTTTAATGGTATGGATTAATTCATATTGTTCAATAGAATGGTTCTTTTCATAAATTCCACTAACATCTATTTTTTTAAGAGGACAATCACATAGTGCATGTTTGTTTCTACACCTAGGGAAATATACGGCTAGAGATTCATTAGTATTGGGTTTTGCTTGAATTCCATCCAAATTCATAGTTAAATGTACCAAAATGTATATTTTTAGGTTCACAAATTCCTCCACTGGTTGACCTATTTCATTGTCCCTTGTTTTTTTTTTCAAATTCTAGCTCTAGTTTGTGAATAGTTTCTACAGAGCTCAATAATGTTTGAGATTTTGAGTTTGGTCATGTATCCTTTTCCTATAAATTCTAAGGCCTCTCAAGGCCCGTCTTCAATTCCTTTGAGAAATATTATTCTTCTTATTTCTTGATATGACATATTTCCATATTAACAATAGATAAAGAAAAAGTGGTCAATATAATCTTCCATGATGTCATCCTATCTGTATTTAATTTTACAAAGTTCCTCTTACAATCTTGCAGCCTATCATAATATTGATATGTGTCCAAGAATTTCGTTTCCCTTTCTCCCCATGTGGATATAATTTGGTTGCAATCCCATAAACCAACACATGACTAAGTATTTGAGTGTGGAAGGAAATAGTTTTAATTTTTGGTTATTAGTCACATAGTCATATGTTTGACAAATCTCTTTGAATTCAAACAAGAATTGATTAGGGTCCTCTAAATTTGTACCCTTAAAAGTAGGTAATATAGATGGGGATATGTTTTTTCTTAGGAGTCTCTTCATCTAGGTTTAGTGTTATGGGGTACGTACATATTATTTCTCTATGATTCTCCATATCTTCTACAGCATTATCCCTAATGCCCATGTTTCCCTAATTAAAGGTCTCCCTAGGTTTCTTAGATTTTGGAGTATCTTAAGAACTACTTTCTTAAGATTTGACTTCAAGGATTTGTTCTAAAACTTGTTGAACTAGTGGGTTTACCTCTTGTAATGATTTCAAGGATTCAGGTGATGTAAACAATGGCTCTCTATCTATGGTTTTCTCAACCTCATTTTTGTTTGGACTTGGGTGATATTCACCTATAGAAAGTCCTTGTAGGAAGAGTTTGTCTATAGAGTACATTGCGGTGAAATACAATGAGTTTTAGGTATTATGATATAGTATTTATGTTGGCTAATATGTGATGTTTTTGTAGTAAGTTGTGGTGTAGCATACATGATTTTTTTACATGTGGTAGTGCTATGATAGAAACCACAAGTCATCTAGATAAAGAACTCAACTATATATGAAATTGGTGTTTGTTGGAAGCATGAATAATGATGTAGGAAAACTTGTGGTAGAACTAGAGTTCATGCAACACAATCTAAGAGCATAATAAAGTTTTAGAAAATCACACAATGTACTACAAGCAATCAAAAGTTAAGTTATGTTTTCTTGTGCTACTACAAACAATGAGTTGTTAGTGGTGGATATACTAGAAACATGTATGTATAGCAATAGTGTAAAGATTGTAACTATTGATTCATAGTGTGTGGTAGAGGCTAAGTATACAAAGTAGCCATCCACATGGAGACATCACACTTGGTGATATTTGTAGTAAGTTAACATCATGTATGGTCAAATTATAGTTGTATGACTCTTGGTATTTCATGGGTTGGTTGGACAATTAGATAGTTGATTTTCCCATGTGTGCATCTATATGTATTAGTTCATGTAAATATGTCAAGGTTAGACATTGAGACAGTTAAACTGGCTAAAAGAATAGCATTGGATTGTACATTGTTAGTGTGGAAATTTAGATTGATTGTAGAAGTATGTTATAGATTGAGACTCTAATAAGACCTTGTTGTATTGAATATTTTCTATTCTAAATAATATAACTATAAACATCTTTTAGTGGTGAAGGTTTCTCCTGAAAGGGTTTCCAATGTAAATCTTTGAGTCTTGTTGTAGTTCATGTATAATTGATTATAAAGGAAGACTTTGAAGGATTTTGTGAGAAGATAGAACAACATTAAATCCATGGCTAGCATGTCAATGTATGAAATTAAGAGATTCAATAGGCAAAACTTCAAATTATGGAAGTTGAAGATGGAGGATCTTTTGGTGGAAAGAGATCAATGGACTACAATATCTTCTTCACCAAAACCCTCAGGTATGTTTGATGAAGACTAGGAAAATTTGGATAAGAAAGTAAGAAGTACTATCTGGTTATGTATACCAGATTCTATGTTAATGAATGTGTCTAAGGTGTAGATAGAAAATTCATTATGGAAGAAGATAGGTCAATTATATAAATCTAAGAGTGTGGTAAATAAACTTGTATTAAGATAAGTTATATTCCCTTAGGATGAAAGAGGGAGACTCCATTCTTTATCACTTGAATAGATTTAATATGATTTTAATTCAACTTGTGTCAATAGGAGTCAAGATGGATGAACAAGACAAGTGCATTGTATCACTTTGTTTCTTACCAAATTTAAGGGAAAACCTAATTATTTCCATTAGCAATAATGTTGTGCCATTGAAATTAGAAAGTATTATTGGCATTTTGTTAAGTGAAGAAATTAGAAAAAATTCTACGTGGATGATAATTCTTCTAATGACCTTGTGGTTAGAGGTAGGTCTAAGGACAAGAAAGGTAAGAAGAAGAGAAAAGATAAGAATTCTAAGGGTATGGACAAGTATAAATCTTCGAGTAAGTCTAAAGAAAGATGTTGGAATTATGGAAAGAAGGATCACATAAAGAAGGATTACAAGTCCAAGAATAAATATTCCTCTAATAAGTCCTCTGACAATGATCAATATAGTAGTGATGTATTTATTTCTACTAACTTCATTGGTGATGATTCTTGGTTGATTGACTTGGGTGCTTCTTTTCATATGACACCTCATAGGAAGTGGTACTCAAAACATATCAAGAGAAATGAAGGGTAGGTGTTCCTCAAAGATAACAACTCCTTGAAGATAGTTGGTCAAGGAAAATTTAAGGTTGCCTTAATGAATGGTAGAGTAAGGACACTCTCAGATGTATTGCATATTCTAGGTATGGCTAGAAACCTTATGTTTATGTCTAAGATGGATGACTCAGGAATTCATGTCACATTTGATGGAAAATTTTATAGATTATCTAGATATAATTTGGTGCTTTCTAAGGGGGTGTGGAATAGCACTCTATATAGGCGGGATGCATCAACATTATCTAAGTGTGCAAGTATTACTACATTTGAATCAAGGATATTGTGCAAGCTTAGGTTGGGTCACTTGAGTGAAAAAGGTCTAAAAACCTTGGTAAGTAAAGATGTGGTAGAAGTTCTTATTGATTGTTCTATTAGTATTGACTTTTGTGAGCATTGTGCGCTAGGAAAATAGAATAGAGTATGAAACAACGTTAGAAGCACTAGAGCAGAGGAAATTTAGAGGTGATACACAACAATGTGTTTGTTCCTATGGAATCCCATCCATTGGTAAGTCTTTGTACTATGTATAATTCATTTGTGATTATTCTAGGTACTCTTAGGTATATTTTCTTGGGAAGAAATTTGAGGTATTTCTCAAGTTTAAGGAGTTTAGAGTTCTTGTTGAGAATCATACCAATAAGAAAATAAAGGTACTAAGGATAGATAATGGTGGTGAATTTTTCTCTAAGGAGTTTGACATATTCTATAAGCATGCTATAATTGTGAAGTAAATAACAATGCCATATACACCACAACATAATGGAGTGGCTAAGAGGTTGAATAGAACCTTTTTGGATTAGGCCAGAAGTATGTTGAGTAGTTCTAGTCTAAGACAAGGTTTCTAAACTAAGGTGATTGACACCACATGCTACTTGAAGAATAGGTCTCCTAATTTTGTGTTATAAGAAAAGACACCATATAAAATATGAACTAGAAGGAAACTAGTTGTGACACATTTGCATGTCTTTGGCTATGAGGCATTTGTTTAAGTTCCTAAGGAGAGGTAGTCTAAGTTGGATTTTAAGGATAAAAGGTGTATTTTCATCAATTATGGTAATAATGTCAAAGGCTACAATCTTTTGAATTCGAAAATCTTTAAATTTCCCTACTCAATAGATGTTATATTCAAGGAACAATCAAAAACAACCAAAGGAGGATGAGAGGAAGAAGATGCATTTTGAAACAAAATTGGAGAAGCAAAATAGCAGAGTGGGCATGACAGTTTGGGACAAGAAGAGGTGACCACATCTAGAACTAACTCTGAAGCAGAACAAGGTGCAGATGTAGTAGGAAATTTTTCACCGATAGTTGTGAGAAGGTCTACAAGATAGGGGAGATCACCTACCAAGTATATTCCACTGGATTTTCATTGTGTTTTTTCTCTTACTTATACTAGTTGTGAACTAAGTTCTATGGAAGAGGCTCTCACTTCTAAAGAGAAAAAGTCTTGGAAGAATGCCATGGATGTGGAGATGATGGCATTGAGACAATGTAAGACTTTGGATTTAATTGATCTACCTAAGGATAGGAAACCCATTGGCTACAAGTGGATGTTCAAGAAGAAGTTTAGAGTAGATGGATCACTTGAGTGGTACAAGGCACAGTTTGGTGGCAAAAGGATATTCCCAAGTTGAGGGAATTGACTTTGGTGAGATATTTTCTCTTATTGCTAAGTTGAGATATATTAGGATGTTGTTATCTATTGTTGTGGTACTTGATTTAGAGATTGGGAATATGGATGCCAAGACAACATATTTTCATGGATACTTAGTAGGAAATATACATGGAACAGGTTAAAGGATTCAAGGTGAAAGGTAGAGAGAAACTAGCTTGCAAGATGAATAGGTCTCTATATGGATTAAGGCAATGCCCATAGATGTGGAACCAAAGGTTCAACACACATGTGCTAGAATTAGGTTTTGGAAAAAGTGATGTTGAGCATTGTGTATATTACAAATAGGTAAATGGTCACATTTTGATTATTGTTTTATATGTTGATGATATGTTTATCATTAGAGATAATAAAGCATTAATTTAGAAACTTAAAACTCAATTGTCTAGTAAGTTTGAAATGAAAGATTTAGGAGCTACTAGATGCATACTTGATATGGAGATATGTAGATAGGACCAATAGGAAATTGTGTCTAAACCAAAGGAAGTATCTTGAAACTATTTTATGGAGGTATGGAATACATGATAGTAAACTGATAAGTTCACCTCTACTAGTTGGTACAAAGCTAAGTATGGAACAATGTCCTAAATTTGGGAAGGATTTGGAAGACATGAGGAAGGTTCCTTATTGTGGTGGGTAGTCTCGTGTATGTGATGGTCTGCACAAGACTAGACATTACCTAAGTAGTGGAAGTTCTAAGTAAGTTCATGGCAGAGCCAAGTAAAGAACATTGGACTCATGTGAAGAGAGTGTTCAAGGACTTGAAGGGAACACTAGATTATTGCTTAACTTATCATCTTGTGAGGGAGATGGTTGAGAGAAAGAAAGTCCAAATGGAGAAAATTAATACTCAGGTAAACATTATAGGTTCTTTGATAAAACCTGTAAGTATTGCCAAGACCATGTGGTGTAGAGATGAGATAGGCTTATCCCATTCCCAAGCATGAGGTTAATCTCTTGGGTTGAAATATCGCACTCTCTTGTGGTAAATATCAAGTGGGAGAATGTTAGGGCCTAGGTGATATTCACCTATAGAGAGTCCTTGTAGGAAGAGTTTGTTTGTAGAGTACATCACAATGAAATATAGTGAGTTTTAGGTATTGGGGTATAGCATTTATGTTGGCTAACATGTGGTGATGTTGTGGCAATAAGTTGTGGTGTAGCATACATGGTTTGTTTACATGTGGTGGTGCTATTATAGCAATTGCAAGTCATCTGGATGAAGAACTCACAATCGTATATGAAATTAATGTTTGCTAGAAACATGAACAATGATGCAAGAGCACTTACGGTAGAATTGGAGTTCATGCGGCACAATCTAAGAGAAAGATAATGTTCTAAAAGATGGCACAAGGTACCACAAGTAGTCAAAAATGAAGTTATGTTTGTATGTGTAACCACAAGTGAGGAGCTAGTAGTGGTGGCTATACTAGAAGAATGTACATGTATACCGATAGTGTAAAGGTTATAACTATTGTTTCATAGTGTGCAGTAGTGGCTAAGTATACAAAGTGACTATCCACATGGAGACATCACATTTGGTGATATTTATGGTAAGCTGACGTCGTGTATGGTTGGATTATAGTTGCATGACTCTTGGTATTCCACAGGTTGGTTAGACAATTAGACAGTTGATTTTCCCATGTGTACATGTATATGTATCAGTTCATGTGAATGCCCCAAGGTTAGACATTGAGATGGTTGATCAAGTTGAAAGGACAACATTGGATTATATATTGTTGGTGTAGAACTTTAGAGCAATTACAGAAGTATTTTGTAGATTGAGACTTTAATAAGAACTCATTGTATTGAATTTTTTTATTAGGAATAATATAACTGTGAATGTCTTTTGGTGGTGGGTTTTTCTCCTAAAAGGGTTTCCCACGTAAATCTTTGAGTCTAGTGTAATCTTGTGGATTCATTCTATTCCATTTAATTTTGTCAATGTTGTTAGATAGATTTTGCAAGAGATAAATTGGTTGTTTTCTGAATACATAATCTTAAGTTTCCTTCATCCTAATCTATCGACCAACTACAATAGGGGTTAAAATCCCCAACAATTTTTAGTACCTATGATTTTTTGTTAGGGGTTTTGGTGGCTAAATCTCACTATATAATCTCTTTGCCTAACCATACATTAAAAGACTTTTTTTAATTTTGATACTACTCCTAAAAGAGTTGTTGAATTGACACTCTTTTTGAACTAATGAATTATGGTAGAATCCCTATCAGGTTTCACTTGCTCCAGTTATCCTAGAAAAATGTCTATTGTCACTGCAAATAACTTAAATTTATGTTGTAGAAAATTGAGGAGATATAATCTCTAATGAAGACTTATTAGAAATCCTATCATAAAGATCAATTTCAAATTATAATCCCCTAATAACACCTAAGTTCCTCGACAACAATACGAAAAAGTGATAAGGCCCATTGTACCTCCACTTTAATCCAAATAATGTCAACCAATGTCAATCTAGGGTGATGCCTAAGGCTGATTGCAATAGGGGAAAAGATATTTTTAGATTGACATTTCTTCTACCCAGAATTAAAACAAAACTAACTCTATATAAGGTCAAATTAAATTGATCTATTCTAGCTATTGAAAATAAAATAAACCTATTTTAGACCTACTAATGTTAAATCAAATTTTAACTATGAAAATAATTTTTAAATAGTCCTACTTTTAATAAATAGAAATAGATAACAGAAGATGATATAACATAAAAATAATATAAAATAACTATCACAATATATACAATAATGCTTGTAGGTCACATGATGAAATTACTTAATAGAAATGAAAGAGATTTTTAGAAGTAAAGACAAATCTACTCTAGAAAATACCAACAAATTGTCCTTCCTCCTTGGGTATAGTGGACCCTTGCTCCTCCCTTGGAATGGGACTAAGATTAGTAAAGAAGATGCTATCAAAATACTCACGCGCTCTAAGTCTTCATTGATCAAAATATTACAAAAATAACAAACTTAAATATGCTCTATTTTATTCTCTCTATTCAATAATGTATCAACGTCCTTTCTTGGAGCTGGTTGGTTACATTTATATACAAAACCACATCAACATCCCAGGATCTAGCTGCTACCAAGATTCTTAACAAAACACAAATTTGTTCATAACTTCTTCCTATGATCTTGGTCACCATGTCATGCCCAAAACATATGAGCATGGACACAACACAATCAACCATAACTTACAATAATATTAACCTAATTTACACACAACGACAATAAATAGTGAAAAGAACATATCAACAAATATTCATAAAATAATACATTACAAAATTTCCAAGAATCTAGTGTATAGTTTTCAAAAGTTAGAAATGCAACATAGGAATTTAACATGATTAAAAGTAAGAGTGAAGAAAACAGGTCCTAAGGGTCCGACCTAGGCCTCGAGGACTCATCCAAGATGCCCTTGCCTACGTATTGCACAGAAGCTTCGTAGTTTGAAAACTTGGACTTCCCAACTCAACTTGGTTGTCCAATAAAAGATGCAATGATTATTGGACTTATTTTACCAATCACTAGATTGTTCATACTTAGGTCACCAAACTTTCAACAAAATTGGTTTCATTGAAGAGAAACTCATAATATAAAGACTATCTCTATACAAAGATCAAGCCATCATACTCATGAGTGAGTTAATAAAATAAATGCCAACTTAATTCATGCACATTTACCTTAGTATAGATTTATGACTCCTAATAGTTTATAATAGTTAAAAAAATGATAAACCTTAAGGATAGATTAGCTTGCCTTTTTGAAACAAATAAAACAAGGAGGATTAAGTTACTGTTATTGCTTACTTTCGCTTACCCAAACATAATAAACTAACAATCATTTAATTTTATTAACGTTATACAAGATAAACTCAATTATCTTATGTATCATGATATTATTCACCTCTTATAAGTTTCACACTTACATGTATATAAAACAAGAAAATAAACCTTTAATTACAAGTGAACTATCATTATTTCCACCCCATTTTAATGATTCAAAGTCAATTCCTCACTATATTAACCTTACAGACCTTGACGATTATATGTCCATATATTGTGAAGATCAAAGAGAGATATGTTTATCTGCCCTAATCGATACAAGTGTTGAAAGTATTCCATGATTTCTATGTACGAACCTGAGATAATCTTAAATGCTAACTCTAAATCAATTCTAACAAATTAATCAAAAACAAATGCACCAAATAGAGCTAATTGGTTGTTTCTTAATTTCTGACTCTAAATTTTTTTTACCCTCTAACAATATTGTAACAGTATAGTCACTCAATTTGAGCCCTGCTTTAGAGGTTGTAAAGTTGGGGAAATTGGCTGAGAAGATGAAGGCAGCAGGGTATTTTCCAGATTCCAAACATTTACTTACCGTTGAGGAAGAGGAAGAAACAGAATTATTTCTCTGCCATCATAGTGAAATGTTGGCCAATGCAATTGGTTTGTTAATCATGCCGTGTAGAGCAACAATTAGAGTTAAATATGCTCTGGTAGACATAAATATGAAATGGGGAAGCACAGACAAGGCACGAGACTGTTTGACAGAATGTCTCAAAGAGATATCTCCCCCTAAAAACCCTACATATCTCTTCTCCGTAAAACCTAATCCCCATTGCTAATGTCCCTAAAATATTCAGGAGGACACCACTAAATACCTTGATTATAAGTATAATTTAGTACTTGATCAATAAAATCATTCAAATAATACACAAATTGAAATATTTATGTAAATGGAGCTACTTAGAGAAGATCATTTAAATTTATCTATATTAAAATAGATATTATCAAACAACAATTTTCCCAAATCTAGGAAAGCTAATAATCACCCCAAATCTTTACTACAATAATGTGGCATAACTATCACCATAGCTCAAAATAAATTTCATTCAAAAAACCTAATAAGTATATGAGGATGACACGCATGGTTATCTAGAGGTCTAATAGATCACTTACCTCATACATGATTAAAAGGGACATAAATTTGATTGTCACATAGATGATAAATAATAGGTACAAACCTTTATAGATTATCAACACATAATAGGATGCATCATCACAACTAGAGTAATTAGAACATGGAAACTTTGTAGTCTTCACCACATTGACGAGGTTCACTTCTCATTTACTATGCACAAGAGTTAAAGGAGTATCTAAGTTTTAGAATAGTAAATCCATCACCCTTGCCCTCAATATCAAACTTAGGTGCAATGTCAAGGTAAATTCAATCTCAACAATAAAACTCAAACTAAATGAACAATTTATGTGAAATCATTACCAAGAAAAGAACATAACCATGGGATAATTATTGTAGGTAAATAATAATTCTTATGATTTTAGAAGTGAACAATCACCATTGACACAAACAACATAGACAACTATCCCAAATATAATAGGAAACAAGGACACACACACATATTTACTTAAGTTCAATCTTCCCCCTTTTTTTCCTCTTCTCAATCCATTGTAACCAAGTGATACAACCCTTCACCATGCTAGCAATAATTTAAAACTTGAGAGCTTGAAAGTATGTCATCATAATGAAGACAAATCAATGATGGTGTGGCATTACATAATCCATGCACACCATGTCAAGAAATACAAGATATGCAATCACATAAACATGCCAAGCAACTCTATGATCATTAAATGTGTATATTCAATCATTTTTGTCATCAATGTATTCTCTACCTCTTTCCAAAATGTATGAGCACATTACTAGTAGTTGAAAATATGGCCACATTAAACAAACAAGCTCAAGAGAGTGATTCTATAACAAAATATAATCTTCAATCATAGATTGACTAAATAATTGTGCAAGCCATCTACAAGACATTTGTAATAAAGTCTTATCATAACAATATCACTAGGGAAAGTTCGAGCGACCTTACACCATTCAAGGAATCAAGCGTACATGTCTATTTATATGCTATAGAAATGATGACCTTTATTTCTAATAAGACTCCTGCCAAAACACAACTATTCTTTCAAAGATGGCCTTTATTTTTACGAAGACCCCTATCAAAACACAACTATTCATCCCATCTATCTAGGAGATAAATGTGGGAGAAAATTATATTCATATTTTTAAAAAATTCCCTTATTTAATAACAAATGTAGTTCATAAGTTTATAGTTACTCTTATAACATGTTGAATATACTCCAAAATGGGGTATTATGACCATGTCATGCCATAAAAGCTCCAGAAATTGGCCTGCCACATTCTCCACAACTACCTAGGTGATATTCAAGAGCCAACTAAAATACTTTGGAGCTTGTTCTATATCATCATCAAGAAGCCTCAAAATGCTCCAAAGTTGGTCTCACTGAAGTATCATTTTGTTCCAAGTATGTCATCTCATATTTGGTGATTGATTCACTTTGTATATGCAAAATTTTATATCTATTCACCAAAAGAAATGTTAGAACATATCAACATTCTAGATCACAATGACTTCCAAAGAATAAATCAAACATATATCCTATATTTTACTTTAAGAAAGTTATAAGTTCTTGAACTACATCTAAATCCACTTTAGAACTAAGCTATGGAAGAGAAAAGGATGTTACTTTTAGATTTAGATGAACTAATTTATGGTCCCATCACCCTTCCACACATATCATGTAGTTATCAATCATATCTTGGATCTTATTTTTCAAAGATAGACAACATTGAGTAATATAACCATTAACTAGATATCATACTCACAATATGCATGTGTATCAAATCCTTTAGGAATATATTTAGACATATCTAATGGTCAAATTGATGGCAAAGTTGTCATTATATCCCTAAGATTTTTTTCCATACATTTGTGATTTGATAGTGATGATCATGATCGCTTAGTCTTGTAAGGGGATCACTTAGTATGTAAAGTGCCTTCACATTTGTGTTTTGATAGTGATGATATTCAAAACCTCTTGGGTTTGATTGATAAGATTGACATTAGGTTTTGGCTCTTATTTTTCAAATGGTCATTCACTACCCTTCTTAAAAGTATTGTTTATTGAAACATGGATGGATAGGCATAGATGAGCTAGATGAGCTATATTTTAGAAGATTAGCATCTAGTAAATTAAGTTCATAGTCGTGTACACTAGCACACAATTCTAAAAATGGAGCATAATTGTTAAATACCACATTATGTTTTATAAGTGGAGTAAACTATCAATGAACAACCCTTGTAATGCATTATTAAGGTGTTGATAGTTCATTTTGGTGAGCAATGTTTGAAACCTTAACACATAATCTTTGGCACACACGTTACTTCCTTGTTTACATTGTACTAGCTTAGTAAAGGTTACTTTGAGACCAATATTTACTTGGAAGTGTTGGAGAAAAGCATTGGCTAGCTCAACATAAGAATGGATTAAGTTGTGAGGAAATGAGAAAAAACATTCTAGAGCACTCCTTTTAATGTGTGTAAAAAGCTTAGCTAGTAAATAATTGCCATACAAGATATATAACCACATTTAAAATCTATTATATGGGTTATAGTGTCACCCTTACCATTTCATAATTCAAAATGTGATGCCACAAAGCCCAAAGGAAATGAGTATGCAAGTACGTCATATGCCAAAGGATTATGTGTTAACTCCTATGGTAAATCCTTTTTTGAGCTAGATGGTAGATTGTTTAGCCTATTTTTTACTTCATTTAGTTCACTCATGATGTATGTAGGGAGGGTTAGGAAAGAGTGGAGGATGGAATATGTATTTTGGCAGTGATAGGTTGAGTGTTGGTGGATTGATATGGGATAATGAAGGAATATATGCTTGGTTGGGGTAGAGAATTAGGTTGAGAAGGGTTGGTAGAGGCAAGGTGGATTAGGGGATAGGGGTAGTGGTGGATAGAGCAATGGGAGGAGTATGGGAGGATTGAGGTTGATTTAAGTGTTGCAAACAATATATGAGAAGGGGTGGAAGGAGGATTAAGTGGGAAAATGGGGGATAGAGGATGAGATGAGTAGATGGTGGGAGACCCATCAGAATGTGAATGAAGGGAAGTATCATAAGGAATACTAATGTTGCCAACAACTTGACTAGTCTCTTTAATAAGCATATCCAATCCATATGATTTGGTTAAAAGTAATTGTTGAATATCAACTTCTAGTACTAAATATTTGGCATTAGTATCTCATTTACTTGTCTTGCTTGAGAAGTTACAACTTATGAGCCATCTCATTTTTCCTTTGTGTCAATAGATTTAATGTTTACATTGTGGATCATCATTAAGGTACATGAAAGTGGTCAAACTTTTAATAATGTGAGCATCTAAGTGGTACATGGCTCTGGAAGGATTGAGCCTAAGGTTATGCCTAATGGGAATAGGGGATCTTGGAAGGTTCTTTGGTATGCAAATATAAGAGACAATGAACAAAAATCAAAAGATGAAGCAAGAAATGCAAAATAAATCTCAAATTTTAAAAATATCATATCTAAAAATAAGAATTGAAGAAGGAAACCCTAGGACAAAGACACTAGGTGTTGTAAGATATAAGTCAGAGTTCGCTAACACTGTATAGAAATAAAAAGCTTTATATTTAAAAACCCTACACTAATCTAGGTCTAATCCAATAATCAAGCAATCAATAACACTCAAACCTAAATTAATAGTGTTAAAACTAATAAATTGAAAAGAGGGATAGAGATTCACTTAGCTCTTGTTGATACATGATTTTTTTTTATTTCATTGCAATCAACAATTGAGCCAAGAAATCTAATTTTGGATATGAGATTTGTGACCAACAACAAATTTGAATTATAATCTACACTAACATAGGACTAGGCCATGCCAAATGCTTAGGTAAGTGACAAGATTCCTACCACATGATATAGTCCTACCTTGGATCAATCTACTACTGATGTGACCTATATTGTGCTCTAGCCTTTGGTACCTATTGTTAAACAGAGGGTTGTGTTGAGAAGCATAGTGGGATTTGTTGTTTGGCTAGAGGGGTGACCATAGACTTCCTTGTTGGTAGTCAAACCCCTTTGTTGATGTTCAATACCTACAAACGCTAAGCAATCAATGTAATGCCTAAGAATGTAGTGCTCTAATGTCATTTGTAAAGATGCTTTTTGATATGATAATCTAATTCACCAATGAGAACTAATGACCTAGGACTGTATATAATTACATGGTCCTAGTTGCTTAACTTGAGATATTTAGCATGTGAACTAAAAATTCTAGGAAAGTCAACCTTACGAGAGATTTAAATTTTGAACTAGGTTGACTAGGTTGAATGGTGTAGCCCAATCTAATGGACACAACCATGTATGCTACATAATTTCAGCAGGCAGAAGACCTATGGGATCAAAATGATCATGACTAAGCAAATGAACAAGGCAATTTTGGATGATAGGTTCTTGATTAGGGTCAATTTGTGTGTCAAACAAGTCAAGTTGAGCACAACAACAATGTAATTATAACTGTACCCAAAGTGAGGTAAAACAAAGATGTAAAAACATAGGGTATGCATTTTATCCCTTACATTACCACAAAATTTCTCTTCAATGATAAATTATTTATTAACTTGTTTGTTGCATTGTTTGATTTCATATTATTGGTCATATTTTCCCCATCTTTGCCTTCCCTTAGTGGTAATAACAAATAGCTCACTACTACACTATCATCTTTTACTATTAATCATTTATATATAGATTTTGCAATCTCATGCAATTGTTTGTCAATAAACAAAATGTTGATTATTGGATTTTCATCCAAATGATGCTAGAGGTTGTCCCAATAGAAGGCTCTTTGCTATTTTCTCTAGGAAAGTTAGAGGATTCAAAATTATTCTAATAGTTGTTTCTTGGGTGGTTTTGATCATGAAGATAAGGGCATATTAACAATGTAAATATTAAAAATCTTTAAAAATATCAAACCCATGCCATTCATGTTTACAAATTTAACTTATTTGATTTTTAATAAAAACATGAAAGGAGCATAAGTATGCATCAACATCAGCAAATTGTCATAAGCATACCCTCCAAATGCAAAGGCTCCTATGTATTGAGATACTAGATTGCAAATGTTAACCACTTTCCTCCATGTTGATTTTTAAGATCTGAACCGTACCTTCTTGTTAACTTATTTCCCTAAGGTGGATTACTTTTAACTTGTTGATAATAGGGATTTCCTTATTCTCTAATGGTTGACGATCATCAAATTTTATCCTCATTGGTTTGTTAGAGTACTCCTACGTAGTATCCCCCAACACCTTTGGCATGATTTGACACAACATAAAATCTACTTTAATTGTCTTTGAAATAGTTTTGAGATATTTTTTTTATTTGCTTATTACTAGGCTTCGATTTGGAATGTTCTCATAATATTCCTCTCTACAATCAATTGCAAATGGATTAAGGTTGAAAGAGAATTTTGACCTAGCCATTTACACCTATGGGATCAAAATGATCATGACTAAGGTAGTGAACAAGGCAATTTTGGATGATAGGTTCACATTTAGGGTCAATTTGTGTGCCAAACAAGTAATTATGACTATACCCAATGTGACATAAAACAAAGATGTAAAAATGTAAGGTATTCCCTTTCAATACCACAAAATTTGTGAATTATTTATTAATAGCTTGTTTGTTGCATGGTTTGATTGCATGTTGTTGGCATTATTTTCACTATCTTTAAGCTCACTACTACACTATCATCTTTTACTACTAATCATTTATATATAGATTTTGCAATGTGGTGGTTTTGATTATGAAGAAAAGTAAGGCCATGTCAACAATGTAAATATTAAGAACCTTGAAAAATATCAAACCCATGCTATTCATGTTTGTAGATTTAACTTATTTGATTTTTGATGAGGAGCATAAGAATGCACCAATATCAGCAAATTGACACAAGCATGCTGTCCAAAGGTAAAAGCTCCTACATATTAAGACACTAGACTACAAATATTGATCACTTTCCTCCATGTTGGTTTTTAAAATCTGAATCATACCCTCTTGTTAACTAGCTCCTACATATTAAGACACTAGACTACAAATATTGATCACTTTCCTCCATGTTGGTTTTTAAGATTTGAATCATACCCTCTTGTTAACTTATTTCCCTGAGGTGAATTCCTTTTTATTCATTTTAATCATACGAGGTGCATAAGAATGCACCAATATCAGCAAATTGACACAAGCATGCCCTCCAAAGGTAAAAGCTCCTACATATTAAGACACTAGACTACAAATATTGATCACTTTCCTCCATGTTGGTTTTTAAGATTTGAATCATACCCTCTTATTAACTTATTTCCCTGAGGTGAATTCCTTTTTATTCATTTTAATCATACCCTCTTGTTAACTTATTTCCCTGAGGTGGATTCCTTTTTATTCATTTTAACTTGTTGATAATAGGTATCATAGATTTCCTTATGTTCTAATGGTTGACAATCATCAAATTTCATCCTCAAATGCTTGTTATTTGAAATAGTTTTGAAATATTCTTTTTATTTGCTTATTACTAGGCTTGGATTTAGAATGTTCTCATAATATTCCTATCTTCAATCAATTGCAGTTTGATTAAGGTTGAAAGAGGATTTTGACGGTCCATGTACACCCAAATCTTAGAATAGTTTCATTGCATAACCACTGATCCATAAACAGCGTGGATATTTTGTTACTTGGTTTATCAACATGAATCTTATATATTCCAACCATAAAATGCCCAACACAATTTTTTATTATAAATACAAAATATGTATATAACAGTCCTAATATCTTCATTTTGTTGTTATTAGGTGAAAAGATCCATTTAAAGATTATATCAAAAATTAAAGAGCACAAACAAACATATAAATGGAACAAAACACAGCCTTTAATCTGAAAAACCTAATGTGTGAATAACTTCAAAAGAGTGAGGGATCGCCTCCTCAAGTCATTATCTCCTCGCTGCTTACAGAACCTTACTGCTTTCTTGTGACCTTATTGTACATTCAAATTGATAATCCAAACACCCATAAAATGCCACCTTTCTAGCCTTACCAATTAGACTCCAAGATACATAAGACTATTTGACTCATGCAACCAAATATAATTACAATTAATTACATGAAAGAAAACTTCTCAATGACAAAGGAAGGATAATATAACCCAAGATCATTAGATGTTGAAGAGGAAAATCCAAACACTTTAGAAGACCAATAGACAAAACTTCAAACGCCATAAGCTCTTATTTTGAAAACTTCTCAAAGAAATACAAAGGGTAATATAACCCAAGGGTAACATGAGATATTCGAGGAAAATCCAAACACTTAAGAATACCATTAGACAAAACTTCAAACACCGTAGGCTCATACTTTGTCCTATCTGTGACAGTTTCGACCGTGTGCAAATCCATATCCCCACATAATTTTCGTTGGTATCACTTTTGACTGCAATCAAAATTATAGACATTTTCAAATGGCGTCTAAACCATCATCGATTTGTTTTCATCACCATTGAATTCTCCTGAGTGTCTGGATCGCTCGTGCAACTCGATATTCCTGCGTTCACCTTCTGCGTTACTTCTGAGTTCTCTGTATTTGATATCGAGCGAGTTTTATGTCTTGTTTGTCACTGATAAGTCTTCAAATAATTGTCTCATATACAATATTAGCCAACCTTAACTAAATATACAATATTAGCTAACCTTAACTAACATGTACGATCCATTTCAGATCCATTATTTTAGCAACAATTAACGTCAGTTATATTGTAAATTCTTGGAAAATATATCTAATCTTTGTCCACCACCTACTTTAATTTTTCATGACACTTTATTAATAAATGTCGTGTTAACAACATAAATCAATTACTCCATGGAGTCATTTCTATCAACATACTATAGGACATTCTCAAATGGGGTCAAAACCATCATTTGTGATTTGTTTTCTTCCTCGAAGTCACCTGAGTGTCTGGATCAGTCATGCAACTTGATATTCCTATTTTCACCTTCTGAGTTCTCCGTATTTGACATTGAATGAGTCTCATGCCTTGTTTGCCACTGAGAAGTCTCCAAATAATACCCTCATACAATGTTAGTAACCTTTACTAACATGTATGATCCATTTCAGATCCATTGCATAAAATCATTTTAGCAAAAATAAACATCAGATGTAATATCAAACTCTTAGAAAACATATCTAATAGTTGCCCATGGTCTACCCTAATTTTTCTTGATACATTACCATCAATATGTACTTGTTATTACTAAATATCTTGTGTTGACAGCATAAATCAAGTACTCCATGCAGCCATTTCTATAAACATACCATTATATTAGATTTTTCTTTGTTTCAACTTGCAAAAGAAGAAGCTTATACATCTAAGAGAAGTAGCTTATATAGAAGGCAAGTGATCTCCTTGAAGAGGTCGCTCCTTTAGCAAGGCAAGTCATTAAGGTAAATACTATATTTAGTTAGGTGTTGTAACGAGGTAAGTGACTTCCTACAAGAGGTCATATACATGTGTGAGGTTGGTTGAACACCTCCCAAATATTTCACATCTATTATCATGCGCTTCTATACACCAGATTATTACATAACCACGATCTCTTACCAAAACAAAGACTGCTTGGATCTGGAGTTTGCCTCCTAGAGTAGGTCGTGGCCTCCACTGGCTACCACAAAATCCAAACTCCAAATCTGTTGTTTCCCAAGATGCCTCAAATCTGTTGTTTTACAAGACATGCCTCAGATCACCAAGATCTTCATGGATTCATACAATACCATGCTAGAAGAATGCTTTACCAGATCTAACTTTCCAACCAACACAGACAACTATAATGGGTTTTCATATAATATGCTTATTATTAAAGTGTAAGAAAGCTTCACACTGTAAACCTAAAGGCATGGGTAGTCAAACCCCTATAGAAAAGGATTACTCAATGTACAATTATCCTCTCAAATCGTTGAAATCAGTTTCAAAATATTTATGCAATAAATAATACCTGAAACATGCTCAGGTTATATATTCAATATGTTGACGGATCAGTAAATCTAGAGAAATATCACAAATCAGAAGTCCCAAATTCAAAATTAACTGTTATAAAACGTCAGGACTCGAGAAGAAATCATCCGGGTCCAACAGTTTGTGTAATTACAAACAACACTGGTTATTTTTTCTAATCAAATCCACCTCACTTGATAAAAAAAAGCATAAACACAGCAAAGAAAATCGATTAATGTGGCCCACACTTAAATAGCTAAGATAGAAGTACAGCTCGTTATAAGCCCTGTGGCCCATACTTAAATACCTAAGATAGAAGTACAGCTAGTTATAAGCCCTGTGGTCCATACTTAAATAGCTAAGATAGAAGTATAACTAGTTATAAACGCTGCAAGAAAGACACTATATCTGCATGGAGAAGCATTTCTAATAAGACAATGAGAAATTAATATAGTTGTTTTGATACTCTTTTAAGTGCAAACTGATAAACTCAAAAAAAGCCGGCACCCCACATTGATCACATTTCAAAAAATCAAATTGCAGATAATTGCAGCAATCGTTTATAATTAAGGAAATCATCAGTCTATCATAAGGTTGTGAGAACTCATTTAAAATTAAGGCAAACCACCAGCAAACCATAAGGTTTTGAAAAACTCAAGTGGTTAAGTAATTAAGTAATTATGCGGCAGTTAAAATACTCCAGGATGGAGTGTCATGTAACAATGTCACTGCTAAATACAGTTTTGAATAAGAGGCAAAATATCTCAAGAAAAAAGTCAATTAGCAATAGCACATATAGATCTTGAGTTAATTAACCTTGCATATGGTCCCTAACTTCAAGCTTAAATCATCTTCAGTAACAAAATATTATACCACATTCATTACAGTAAAATGAAAAACGAAAATCTAACACTCAAAATAGCAGAATGAAAACCGCATACTACAAAAGTACTTAATTACTTATTCAGATATCACCACGTTGCTATATAAATGAAAGTTAAACTTAGTCTGGAAGGGCTATAATTTTAGGCATTCTTAGCCATGTTGCATATTTTAGTAAACACTATCCTATGCAAACGCCATAGTAAATTCTGGCTGCAAATAACCATCATTTGCAGCCCCTATTTTTTGCCACTTTTCTTCAATCCTGATCCACCAAAAGAACCTTTCTGTTGTGCCTTGGCTTTTAACTCCTTCAAGGCCTGTGCCTCCACAGAAAACAGACATCAATAAATAAAAGGCAAGATGAAGCTATTCCTCATATATAAATAATATACTTTACAAGAATCCCTCTCCAGAGGAATCTTAAAAGGGTGTTATGCCATGGGAAATGAAAATTTGGTTCTAGAAGGAATGGTGTTACCTTCTCCTCATCTTTCTTCTTTTGAATATTTGCAAGGTCATGCTACAGCAAAATCAAAACAGCAGACTAATCAGTATCAATACTTGGGCTTTATATATACAAATAACAAATCACTATTGATCTCTCTATTGCATAGACAAAAAAGAGGTCAGATAACTCGAACCACCCCTAAATAAGTCAATCAACTGACATATCCTTTTCTTTGTAAGTATATATAAAATGGAGGTACAGAAAGGTCACTTCAGCATGGGACTTGTGATTTTGCAAGCCAATCAAATTCAGCTAAACAATCAAAACTGGCTTGAAAATAATACAACTGGATCACAAGTTTTACTGTGCTCATGATAAGCTCTCGCAAAACTAAACTTATCCTGACGAAAGTATACCCCTACACCACAGAGGCTGATCGTTTATTTATAATGAAAAAGGCCCTGTTAACATCAAATGACCAATGGCAAATAAATCTGACAAAATAAAGTGGTTATAACTTACTTAGGTGATTGCCATTAAGAAAAAACAAAAGAAATGCAACTAACTAATAGCAGCAAACCACCAAAATACCAACAATGTAAGGAATCTGGACCCCAGGGATGACCGCTACATGAATACTCTTGTAGAATATCTTTCTATATACACATTATTTTCCAACTATCTGAGACCAGCATACTAAGAAACTATTCCCTATGTATTCATTAGATGTTGGTATGACTTGTTCAGTTCCAACAATTATCATGTAGTAGACAATTTACTACAAATTTATTTGATAGAGACAAGACAAGAATATTCCTACAAGGAGAGTTATAAATAAAAGTGAAAAGAATAACTTTACCTGCATAATACCTCTACCTTCCATGACTTTAATTTGTCCTCAAGATTTGGAAAAGTCACTTTAAATCACAATCTCTAAATAGTAAACTATGTGTCAACATTTAATGTAAGCCATAATTACTAGAGAGATTTAAAATCTGATACACTATACAGGAATAGCAGCCAGTGATTCCTTGATTTGGTGGGATTGTCAAAAGTTTAAAGCCATTCTGATCCAGTAACAGACATTCCCCATCCAACATACAAACAATGTTCTGATGCCAGATAAACTGGCGCATATGAAACCAGTTTTTTGATAAATCTTCTATCAATTTGAGTAAGCACGATCTTATGTACGTGTTAGTGATTCATAGATGGTCATATCAAGATGTTAGACTACTATATTGTTTTGCTTTCTTGTGTCTCATTATACATCCTTCTCTGTACAAACCAGTGGGACAGCTGATAATCTTGATGATGTTTGGCAAAGTTTTGCATGCTATATACAGAATGGTTAGTCTGGGATTTTGGAGGTTTTGATACTTATGTGGACTGTGGGACAGCTGATAATCTTGATGATGTTTGGCAAAGTTTTGCATGCTATATACAGAATGGTTAGTCTGGGATTTTGGAAGTTTTGATACTTATGTGGACTGTAAATAATTTCAGCCTCAGGCCATAGCAGTCTAATGACATATGGCATACTTGGAAGGAAGGCAGTTTTCAAGCCAAACCACAAAAGTTCAAATCTTGTGGCATATGGCCAAAGCAATGATAACAGGTGCAAGTTTCAAGTAGCATTCTTGACGAAAGAAAAAGAGATAGATATCCATATCATGGAGTGTAGCCCCAGGGGGGCATGTTTCAAGTAGCATCCTCAACAATAAAAATGAAGCAAAGACAAGATAAACTACAAAATTTTCATTTTATTAATTAAAAAGAATTAATTACTGAAATCAAAAACCTAATTTGCAGAGTGGATTTGAGAAAAGCAAAATAAAATTTTGCTAGACGGAGAATGCAAAGCATCAAGATGCGGCTTTTCATTTTGTCAAAGCTTTCCTTTTTAACCAGGTAACAATAAATAGTTTGTGATACCCTAATTTGTTCACATGTAAACATTAATTACATTTTCAAGTGTCATCACATAACTTTGTTTTACACTTTGAAATTGGCCTAAGATTGTTGCTCTGGCATTTTCACCATCAAAAGCTTCTTTTCAAAGAATGGAGAAAATAAGAATATTAAATCAGTCCTGGTTTATTCTATTCAAACTACACAAGAAACCGACTCAAAATCATATAAAAATATGATAAGCATTTATCTCTATTAGAATTTTACAGTCACGAGTACCAAAAAATAAAATCTGAGTTATGAGACTCGGACTCAACAAGTACTTGGCAAGCCAATAGTTTGGCTCAGACTCTGACTGGCAAATACTCAAGTTTTAAAAATATTTAATATACAAAAAACGCTTTTTCTGTTTTTTGGGGGAGATTAACAAGTCTTGACATTTGGGGCTTGCAAGCTTCGGCTATCAGACTCAACTGTGTCTGCAAGTCAAGGTTGCAGACTCACCAAGACAAAGCCGGTGTGTGCTCACTAAGTCTCATAGATATAGTTTAAAAAACAAATATAAAGAACATCAAACTCAATTAAAATACAAATGAAAGCCCTACCTCGTCATACTCCTTTTTCTCTTGCTTTGGCTGCTTCAGGGGCTTAGCCTTTCCACCTGAAACCAAGACTCCAAAATTAGCAAACTGAACAAAAACAATATAAAACAGAAAAAGCACAAAATAATGGTAAATGTCTATGCCCTGAATATTCCTCACTGGCAAAAAAGATTGCCGAAACAAACAAATAAGTATTTCATTACACCAATAAAGATGAGAAATTTTCCAAAGGTTTGATCAGAAAGGAATTTTTTCCAAAACACAATATAAGGTAACAGAAAGGTTGACTGTGACCAAAGAGATAACCCTCAATTGAAGCAACTACCCGAAAGGTTACCCTGCAAACAAAATTTACCAAACAAAAGCAGAAAAACAGAAAAATGTCAAAAAGCACCCTCCACGCTAAGAAGCATGATAAATTAGTCGGTGTCATCGGTGCAAGTTTTAACAAACCCTAACCCATTTCAAAGTAACAACTAAAAACAACAGCAACATATGTAACGATTGCTAGATTCAAAAATCTTACAAGCACTGACTAATAAAACAGGTGAACATAAGCAAGTCGCTGCAAAATTTTCAACAACCCTAAGTTCCTAACCCTAAAATTTCCCACCAGCAGAAAAGGAAAACAAAAGCACCCATGGATGTCTACACATGTTTTTAACTGAAAAAAAAAAAAAAAAAAAAAGTCAAACTAATTGCGCGGCATAGCCCTATAATCTCTCCCAGGCAAAAACGAAAAATTAAAAAACCCTAGGAAACCCTATTAAAAATGAATAAATCTAACTGTTTCATCTAGACTAATCCTCTAATTGCCAAATAGAAAAATGAAAAATAACTTGAAAAAAATGAAACCCTACAATTCTTTTTTCCATTGAAAAGGGAAATAAAACCAACTTACCTTGCTTGCTCGACATGGTCGCCGGTTTTCTACGTACGGTCTGCAAATGCCTTGCTAATCGTCTGAAAGCCCTTCCTCACTGAAAATACAGAGTTATTTGGCCTCCTTTTATAGTAATGATTCGTGTCTTCTGTTATATTCGAATTGACGTCGTTTCAAATCTGTGTCACTTGACGGGAACTTCGACGGGAGCGTTGTGTTGTCTATTTCTGAATATATGCTAGATGGTAATGGTGAATTTATACTCTCCCATGTCGGGCTAAACGCCTTTAGAAGCTTCTTGTGGGGAGTAGGTAGCTTAAAAGGTGAGCGGAATCAAGGAATTTTTTTCATTTTGGTTAACTTCTTCCTTACGCAAAAGGAACTATAGCAATCATGTTTTACAATTAAAAAATAAGTGTATTATTGTGTTTTTTTAACTTTAAATTTGATTTGAAAGAGTAATAATATGTTTAATAACTTTTCAGATTTATTAATAAAAGAAATATAAAGTTGAAGTTGAAGTAGCATTAAGTATAGATAAAAAGGTATGAAGATAAGGAGAAGGGATAGGGGAGAGGACCCAATAGTTGTGCACCCTAACTTCACGCCTCTCAAAATCATACGTGGCAATTTCGAATCACTTCAAAAAATTTACGGTAGCTTACTTGGCAATGCCCCTGCTTATAACTAAGGTTTCAGGGCCACATCATCAAATATGATGCCACATCAGCATGCGTTTTGTTGAGGTGTCAAATAGTGCCCAAAAAAAAAGTGTGGACCAATGGGTGTGAATTAAGGCCCCCTTTGATGGTGCGCTGACTTGGCATCACATGATTGGTTGCTTTTTAAATCTAAAGGGCACATTTCATTCAATTATTAGTACTTATAATAACACTAACAACCTTAAACTCACAAGTACTAGTACTAAACTTTAAAAGTATTGGGCCTTAACTTAAAAAATATTGGGCCTTAAATGCACATTTACTGTCTCAGCGATTGGAACTATCCCACCTATTGGGTCCTTTCCCCTAGAGAGTATTTGATTTATGTGGTCAAATAAAGATATTGGACAATTGAAAGAAGGGTGGAAGAAGACAATACTTTTAGGACTAAGTTCAAATTCATGTGTTTTATTAGTGATTTATTAAGGACGGTAGTGCAAGTGATTTTATTATTTTTATGCACTAATGTTCATTTAAGTACAATCCTAACTACATAAGTGCACTAGCATCCTCTGAGTACGTTGGAGTTCATTAGGGTGTGGCGGTGTCTTGTACAAGTGCACTAGTATAAGGGTTTTTATAATAGACTTGCTAATACTGACAAAATCTTTTACAAGTGATCTTGTAACTACAATGCCTCAAAGAGGAAAACATGGTGCTTGAGGCACATTTGGGATATATCTCAAACAAATCCCTGAGCTAATTCAATAGTAAAGTATGGAAATAGGTTGTAGGTATGTGAAGCCCTAGGTGTAGGAGTAGGTTGTTGAATAATGGAGGTTTGTGATGTGTGTTGTAGGTGGAAGCCCTAGTTGTACAAAAATAGGCCCTAGATCCCTATTGAGAGAGTGTGTGAGTGCTAGATGCTTTCCTTTTTAGTCCACCCCCTTTATAGGTAGTTATGGACCAAATTTTATCATTAGAGGTGAATTAGGGTTTTGGGGTTATGAGAAGGTAAGTGTTTGGGCAAGAAAGGGGAGATATGAAATTGGAGAACATAAGCATGGGGTCATGTCTTGAGCACATGAGCATGTGTGGTCATATTCAGAGGACACGTGTGTGGTCTTGTTCAAAGGACACAAGCACACGTGATTTTTTCCAAAGGACATAAGCGCGTGTGGTCCTATCTAGAGGACACAAGCACATGTTCATATCTAGAGGACATGAGCATGTGCAATTTTATTCAAAGGGCACAAGCACAATGTACTAGCATATTAGGTTATTGAAAGGCTAAAAATGAGTGGAAGATAGGTTATCAGGTGTGATAGAGTCATCAGGTGTGGTTTTGAGGGTGATTCATGCTGCAAAGGAGTTAATTAAAGAAAAGAGGGGCACCCACCCACCCAATGTAGTTTTTAGAGGGCTCAAAAAAGAAGGGTGGATATCATCGAAGAAGGAGAAGGAAGAGAGGGGACATAATCAATAAGTGGGGGTCAAAATTATGCTTATCAAAAGAGGTCAATAAAGTGGGTACAAAATAAGAGAGAAAAGTGCTAAGTATGCACTATTCAAATTCATAATTTGCCTCAAATTAGGTTACTTGTGAGCTCTAGTAAATCGATTGTGTTGAAGTCAGTAAAGATATTTTATTATATTTGATAAAAATGACAATGAGAAAATGGATGATGAAGGGTTCTTATTTGATGTTGTTTATCTATATTTGCTTAAGCATTGTCTTCAGATCTCCAACACACATAGACCAAGCATAATCAATGTACACCATGAAACTATCCTTGAAGAGTAAATTCCACACATTTTAAACCATTTCCATTTAAGTTACTGAATATAGATAAAAGAAGGAACCATGAAGTTGGATCCAATGTAGCCTCCACGAGACTAGGGACTAGAGAATAAGAAAATAGAGTTGAACAAGTAGAGGTTGTGAGGATCATGTTGTATGTGATAATCATGGAGTTATTACCAAGTTGAACTACATGAAGGATACAATCCATTATCAACAATGGCACTATAGGATGCATAATGGATCCTCTTAAGTGGTATAGGACTCATGCAAAGGTGCATTAACTGAAATAGATGGTATAGGGCTCGTGAAGAGTCATTTTAACCAAGATTATGTGGAGTAGGGATCATGAAGAATTGATTTAACCATTGCACAAGTTTTGTTTGTAATGTGATGGAGAATATATATGTCCTCTTAAATTGATTGGAATTTAGAGGATGCAATCAATTTAAGAAGGAAAGAGAGATTTAAAGATGTTAGGATATCAGATAGACAATATGTTGGCCTAGATAATTAGTTGTAAAGAAGTGAGCATGTAAACATGAAATAGAAAAATGAGAGGGGGGATTTAAGAGTGTGCTACCTCCATGGATATAACCACTAATGCCCCTAGTATGAGGGCAAGTGATATAGACAATGCAACATAGATGATGAAGAACATTTTAGTCACAACATAAGAGGCAAGAAGGTGCCAAATTGATTGTTAGGAATACTATGTATGATAGTTTTATGTTATGATTGTTGATGTGTGGTTTTGACAAACCAACTTAGTGGAATGATTTGCTCCTCTTAAAAGAAAAATCACCCGAGCCAAGACTCAAGATTGCCTAGTTTAGGAAATTTGGTTAACCCAACAATGTGTGGATTCATTCCCTTATAAGGGGCTTATTGGTTTGAAACCTTAAAAAGTAAGATAGTGATAGCTTATTTAATCTGAGTCTCAGTAGTGGTGTGTTTGTTTCTCCATCGAAAACATACCTTGATATTTTCAGAAAGAAATCAAAAATAAAAAATCCTAATCTAAAACTCTAACCTAATCCTACTCAAACGAGGATGAAAGAAAATCAAAAGTAGAAATAAGGAAGGAAGTAATGAACTTGCTAATCAGGATGAACATCTTTGTCTTCTAAGCATTCTCTATGAACTCTAAATTTTTTTCCAAATATATGCTAGTTAACAACAGTTGGAGGACTGGAACAATGCAATCTTCAAAGGGGAATTGATTTATGCAACCAAGAAAGAGATTATCATATGAATGCATAGATCACCACCCAAATATGTTAGGTTCAAAGACATTTAGATACTAACCTTAACGCACATAATTTTCTTGCTCGTAGAGAAACATCCACTAAGTTATGAGGATGACATTAGCTGACTACTACAACTTAGAAAGAACTTTAATTCACTAAGAAAAATTTACAAAACAGTGTTTCCAACTTTTTAATTTTTAGCTTCCAACATCTTCTTCAAAGAACTAATTACAATAGATAGAATTCTTAAGAGACTCGAGATCCAATTTGTTACAAACATTGAGGAAAATTAGATCTTAACCTATGGAACATCCTTTACATTCGAATTTAAACTACATTTTCATATAATAAATTGGCTTAGATTTTCTATGCTCATTAATTCTAATTTTTTCAAGGAATTCAACACTTTGCCAAACTTTCCCAATTTCCAAGCAGGTTGGGTACTTATAGCTTTAGTTCACAATATCCTAAAGATCTTTTTTATTGAAGTATAATAACTCTAACATCTCAATCTCCATCTCTAGTGTAAATGATTTGCTTCATCTCCCAAAAAAATTAATTCAACACATTAAATTCGATCTATATTGATGTCCTGAGCTCCCTACATGTAAAGAAGATATTAATTCTTAGTAGTCATCACAAGAAATTCAAATTTAAAACACTTGGCTAAGATTATCATAGTCTTGAAACATAATTCTTGAGAATTTGTACCTCTATTTTACCATGATTATATACCTAATTTGAAATTTCTAGTGGTCAACTTCTATTCTTCAATTTAGATTAACACCTGCTAGATTTTCCTACATGATTGTTTTTTAAAATAATCTCTTAGAGAAGAATTTTCCCTTCTATACTATGTTTTAAAATTTTGTTTTTCTTCCCTTTTATACCTGAAATGCCTATGTTGAATGATTTCATGACGTTTGGATTTTTCAGATGTTATCGAGTGACTTGTTTTATCACATTGGCCTTGGGTTACTAGGAAAACACCCATTGTTATCACTAAGTTATTTAATGTTGAAATCTAAATTTGATTTAGAATTGAATTTGGTTTGGGAATTTATAACATTTAGGATAATATCAAAGACAAAGTGAGCATAATCACTTAAGGTGTATTGATGGGTATTTGGATATGAAGTCTTTATAAAATTGTAACTTGCCGCTTGTTCTACCAACTAAGATTTACCAAGATTAACTTAGAAAGTAAATTAGATCAAGGTACTGATAGCGGAAGCAGTAAAATTTTTCCTTATGTTCTTTTGATTAAATGCACATTTGAAACATATTCCAAACTCCCATTGCATAAATCAAACTTTATTTCTTCAATAAAGGAATTGAATAATCATCTTTACAACTTTTTCATAATATACATACAAGCTTTAAGAGCTTAATTGATAAATAGAGATACATGATTGTATACTTGTCTATCTTCAATATTCCCAGCCACCAACTGTATGAGGGGAAGCATCACTCAAGCGATTTACCTCCAACCACAGACTAACTGCGGTCCCCCGCACATTTACCAAATTGGTAAACGGCCCTACCCTTCAATGAATGTATTGGCTTGGTAACCCCAAATAAAATAGGCCTAATTTGAGCAAGGTGTTGTGTCCTACATTAACTAGTACTATCATACTATGGCTACAACCATCAAAATATGAAATCCCTACTAGAAATGCAAACCTAGATCACAGTGAACCTAGATAGTGTAAACGTTAGAAATTTACACCAATTTGGCCAAAGTTTTCTTGTCTCATATTCACCTACCCTTCCATCTCGATTGGGAAAGACAACAATCTCTATACAACAGATATTCCCTTACCCATGGATCAACAAATCCCAGGAATATTCCCACTTAACAATTACATCAAACTCTATTCTAGGTTATTCCCCTTCTTCCATGGATCACATATCCCAAGGTTAACCTATCCCAAGTTTCATCATGACACCTATGTCGAAATAACTCTACTTGCAAATTACAGTTTACTGTCTTTCCCCTTATACAATTAACTAATCATACTCAAATTAAAAAATATACATAAAGTCCCATATAGACACAAATCTCTATTACTGAGATTAATTTTACTTTCACAACACCATTTTCACTTACTTAGATATATATATAAATATAAATGCTATTATATAATCAAGTTGACAATCACATTGATAAATAACAATGCATTCGACACAAAATGCCTTCAAAGCATAATAAAAGAGAAATCCACATGCCTGTGATATAAGCTCCCAAATGAATCAACAAGATTCTCTTGCTTAAGCTCCTTCCAATGAACTAAAACCTCCTTCCAAGTAAAACAATTCTCCTTCTAAACTTCCAAAACCTTTCCTCACAACTTCAAAGCAAAAATGGCAAAAACTCAATGCCAATTCAAAAATGAAAATAGCAGAATAAGAATGCCCTCAACAAAACTTGTGTGTATTCAAATGAGAGAGAGAGCTCATCTAATTAGAACAACTCACAAAAAGTAATATGACAAACTTTTGACACTAATGCAAAACTCAAAACGAAAAGAGAAGGCTCTTGATTTCAAGAATGTGCGTGCAAAAATGAGGGAGAGCACCCCCTTTTATACTAAAACCTAAGGTGTGGTCTTACTAAAAATAATCAAAGAAATGTCGACACAATGGCTACATTCTTAACAAAAATCTAAAATTAGTAAAAATGTCGACACAAATGAATGGAATTCACACATACATTGGTGACATGAACGACAACCACATAAATGCATGCATAACATAAAATTGTTTCACGATAAACCTTGTCTATGCAATCGTAAACTTATCAACATGCAAAATTAAATCACAGTTCTCACATGATCATGCAAAATGCAATCAAGATTCATAACATAGATCACTTACCACTACCCAACTGACTTGACATAACCTAGGTCAAGATAGGGTTGTGAGTATGTGATTGCTCAATATAGGTTTTACTAAGGTTACCCGACCAAGTCCTTCTCTTGAGTGATACTTCCCCTCCCTTTTGGAGGAGCAACATGTTCCTGCATCCACTTAGATCATAGTAGTTAGATGATCAAAATATCATCATTAATTAACAATAACCACATTTAATACAAGACATTGCATTATTCTTTTTCTCATCGTATTGCATTCAAGATAGATAACACACATATCTATGCAGAGATTCATAATTACTTCAATTTTCACAAAATATCCAATCTATAGTAAATGGATAAAAACACATATATAGATGCAGAAATCCATAATCACTCGCTTTCCAAACAAATTAACCAATCTAGGTAAATAGTAAGTAGATAGAAACACATGGGTTGTAACATACTTGCCCCCTTGTGAATCATCGTCCCTGATGATTTTTTAAGTATCAAGTATTATCATAATATAAATAGAACATAAAGAGTATCATAACACAAAACATATTATTTTCAAGAACTTTCAAAATTCATAATAAGTTGTGGAAACTCTTGCTTCATCTCAGCATAATCTTCCCAAGTGACAGAATATTCTGCATACTGATCCCATTGGGGCTTGTACTATATAACCTTTCTATTATGCAAGTAGAGCTTGTGAACTCCATGCTTTTCAGAAGCTTGATCAAAACCATTCCTAGGTTCTATACTTGTAAACATTTTATGAATATAATAATCATCAGTTAAATATATAAATATATCAAATTTGAATCATTAAGAGCATTGTGCCTCCTGGCAATAACTATTATCAAAATGATTCTGCAATCAATTGATTTGTTTACTTCGAGAATTTCGAAGAGCTCTTTATATCTAGGAGCTGGCTTGAATACATTCCAAACATAATGAAACTTTTTTCTGGGGTTGAACCCTCAATAGAACTTTTATTCTCTAAATGAGAATTGTCTCAGTATACACTTAGCATCAGCGTTACTTTTTCTATTCCATCATAGTTTTCCGCTAATCTTTTCGAATCAGCATGATTTGTTCATCCATTTCTGACAACATTTCTAGACTAATGCTAATCCTATCTTATAGCTTACTCAACTTATAGGAGTTCGACATCTTCTTATGTCTAATGTTTCAAGCAGAAAGATAGGATTTTTTTATAATCAAAACCCACCACTGGTAGATATTCTTCCCCACTTATAATGTTGATCCATACAATATATTCAAACAATTCTTCCAAAACCTGGTTAACTCTCACAATTTAACCGTCTAGTCTTTGAATGATAAGTTATACTTACATTAAGTTACCCAAACCTTGTTATCACATGTGCATCTCTATCTGAGATATTCTCCTTAAGATCTTTGTGTAAACTAAACACTTCCTACATAATTTTACGAGCTAACACTGGTGCTCCACCAAATAAATTCTCTGATATAAAAGGTGTTACCTTTATTCTTTAGTATTCTAAACAACTTTCCACAAATCTTGCGGCATCCTTTTCATTTTCTTTTAGAAATATAATAGCTTAACATCTGCTAACATCTTAGTGACACCAGGATGTCCTGAGTATGAGGCATTAGGTACTTCCTCCCATACCAATTTCCTTAATTCACCATAATAAGGTACATAAATTCTTCCTTTATTCTTGAATAACCCATTGGATTCAAAGCAAAAATCCTTCATACCTTTTATCTTGCAAATTATCCGCAAGTACTCGCTTAACTTGTTCATAGAACTCATCACTCTTGGATCCTTTCAATGCTTAGCTTCTAAAGTCAGTTTGGATAGTTACGAATGAAGATATATTCCTTCCTCAACTTAAAGCATTAGCAACTCTATTCTTGTTTCCCTTGACATAGTTAATGTTGAAATCTTAATCCAAAATTAGTTTTAACCACTTCCTTTGTCTTGCATTCAGATTGGGTTGTGCAAATAGATACTTTAATCCATGATGGTCTTATTTCAATTCAAAGATTTTTCCAACAAATAGGGTCTCCATATATGTAATGCATGAACAACTATTGCTAACTTCAAATCATATGAAGCATAAGGTTTTTGCTTCTTGATTTATAGGCTATGTCTTGCCTTTTCTATTTTAATACTCCACCTTTACCTAGGACATCTGATACTAGCTTTGAACTTTAGAGGAGTAAATTTCCTCATGTCTTGGAATAATTCTTTTGCCATTCTCCTCTTCCTAATCCTTTCATAACCTAATTAAGATTGAGATCCTTCATTTCCCATGTTTACTAGCTTGAGAATTTTCTCCTTCATTCATTACTAGAAACTTTTCCTTGATAGGTACTTCTTTTTCTGCTTTAACCTTTCCTTGCTCTAATACTTTGACTCTCTCTCTTGTTTCTATCAACATTGCAAGGATTTGATCTAACTTAGTACCCATACTTTCAACTCCTTATCATACTTCTTCGCTTCCCCACAAAGTTAATTCTTGTTCTAACCATCTTAACAAGATAGTTCACCTAATCGGTTTCCAAAAGATTAGATTCTACGAATGTTCCCCAATGTTCTAAAACTTTTAACATTTCCAAATAGAATCTCTCATTTTTATTCAAAACTTTTGCCCAAGAAAGATTTCATATACATAAGCTTTTGATACAACACTTTACTTTCCTTTACATACATAAGGATTCGAATACCCTCTCTGCTACATAACTGAGTGGAGTATATCCCTCAGATTCTAGTCCATGATTATCTGCGAATGGGTAATAACCCCAACTTTATCCCCAGATACTTAATTTTGGGAAACATATTCCTCTGAATCATTACTTAAAGAAATTATAGTTTTCTTCTGCCAAAGGAGGAACATAAAGATTCCTAAACAACATGACAAAATTCACACTATACTCCGAGGACATATCCTTAGAAAGTGGTAAGGCTTCTAATTTGGTTGGAGAGACCAAAAGCATATGGTTAAAGTTGATAGCCTCTCTTAGAGTGACAAGCCACTTCCACTCTTGGAACATCGTATAGATACCAATTCCCAACAAGGTGCTTTTAATCATCCTTGACTCTCTCACCTTCTAGACAAATTGCTATCACTCTTCATTCTCTTTCAGAAATAAAGAGATTTCACATCGACTAGAAATTTAGCTACTCCTACATGATCCGATTATGATTTAAAAAGAATTTCCTACCTCACAAGGTTTCAAAAATCTGTAGAGTTAGGAATATACCAAGTGCATTTTCTACAATTTACTCCCTTGTACAATCCATTAAAGGCCCATCTAGGACATGATAGAGGTGAACATTTGAACAAAAAACATAGTGAACAACCCAAAAATGTTCTAGTATAGCCACCAAAATAATTTGAGTCAATATAAAAGCATAAGCAATTTCATTTTCAACAATAGGTCAAAAGATTGAACTCAATAAATCAAATTTTGACCAACTGGTCATAAAATAAATAATCTTCAAAATTTGGTGACTAGACCATTCTAGAATAAAAGAATAAAACAATGAAAATTCATGCAAGTATTTAAAATGGAATTTTTACCAAAAATTCAAGAAGTGTCAAAATCAAAAGATACACTAACTATGCACTACGTGACTGACTAAGTCACTAACAAGGGAGTAGATTGTTGTTTTGCACTTGATTTTTCCAAAACTTATAGTGGTTTAGAGACCATGCTACTAGCACAATAAATAAATAAGTCCCTTAAGACTTTCACTATACTCCAAAAATCAAAAGATTAAAACACATCCACCCTTTCATCGTGGAAAATTTATTGTTCATCACATAGAAGATATTCAAAGATGGTGACACACACGAACTTCAATTGGAACACACACTTTTTTTTTTTAATTTACAAAACTCTATTCCCTACCTCCCAGAATAGTTTAGTTAATCAAAATGGTCTAAATATCTTGGTGATGATCTCATTCTTCATTTTAATTAATCTTTCTATCTCCACCAAGAGACAAATACATAGCTCTCAACTTTTGTCCAATGCTATGAAATAACTAATAACTTCTCTTGCAACTGCTACGAATTATCTTGCAAACTTCATGCAAACTCTTAACAAAAGAATGATACTAATGCCAGTCTTTTCATCAAAATATTGCCCAAGAGGATCCTCTTCATTTACATCCTCAACTAATAAGGGAACTCTTATTCTCCTTCAGTTATGCACGATTCTTTGAATATGGCAATTGGTTTTCTCATGAATCTTTAGTAAACAAAAGCATTTCCAAGTCTCGTACTATTTTTCCAAGCATTTTATGCCAATACATCACTACTTGTCCTTTATTGATCCTTTTATCTCTCTTGACTCATTCCAATCCATTAGGGTTTAGACAAGAACCCTAATTATCTACGTATCTTTGATAAAATTCCTAGATTATTCATTACTCAATTGCTTCTACACCTGGTTGATTTCTTCTGGATCTTCCCATCCTTAAGTTCTTGAGATATAAAAGTGATCTTGAATTCACATAGACACTGCTCTTCCTAAGCTCTTAGTCTAATAACATTTGATCAAGGTTTTACCTTTTTAATCTAAGTCTCGAAATCTTTCTGTTCTATATCCTCAATAGAGTTAAATTGACTCATGGATTCCTTAATTCCTCAGTTGGTTCTCTCCTAACCACTGGCTTGGTAAGTGTTGAATAATAGTCCTTTTGACAATTTTCTTGCTTAGTCTACTATGCCATCTTGCATAAAACTAGTTTCAACTTTAGACTCTCATAGCATAGTGAGCACATAGGTTCCAAAGCTGAACCTAGTTAGCTCTGATACCACGTGTAACATGCCACTTATTCTACCAACTAAGATTTACCAAGTTTAACTTAGAAAGTAAATTAGATCAAGATACTGATAGCGGAAGCAGTAAATTTTTTCCTTATGTTCTTTCGATTAAATGCACATTTGAAACATATTTCAAACTCCCATTGCATAAAGAAAACTTTATTTCTTCAATAAAGGAATTGAATAATCATCTTTACAACTTTTTCATAATATACATACAAGCTTCAAGAGCTTAACTGATAAATAGAGATACTTGATTGTATACTTGTCTATCTTCAATATTCCCGGCCACCAACTGTATGAGGGGAAGCATCACTCAAGCGATTTACCTCCAACCACAGACTAACTGTGGTCCCTCGTACATTTACCAAACTGGTAAACGACCCTACCCTTCAACGAAAGGATTGGTTTGGTAACCCCAAATAAAATAGGCCTAATTTGAGCAAGGTGTTGTGTCCTACATTAACTAGTACTATCATACTATGGCTACACACCATCAAAATATGAAATCCCTACTAGAAATGCAAACTTGGATCACAGTGAACCTAGACAGTGTAAACGTTGGCAATTTACACCACTTTGGACAAAGTTTTCTTGTCTCATATTCACCCACCCTTCCATCTCAATTGGGAAAGACAACAATTTCTATACAGCAGATATTCCCTTACCCATGGATCAACAAATCCCAGGAATATTCCCACTTAACAATTACATCAAACTCTATTCTAGGTTATTCCCCTTCTTCCATGGATCACATATCCCAAGGTTAACCTATCCCAAGTTTCATCATGACACCTATGTCCAAATAACTCTACTTACAAATTACAGTTTACTATCTTTCCCCTTATACAATTAACTAATCATACTCAAATTAAAAAATATACATAAAATCCCATATAGACACAAATCTCTATTACTGAGATTAATTTTACTTTCACAACACAATTTTCACTTACTTAGATATATATAAATATAAATTCTATTATATAATCAAGTTGACAATCACATTGATAAACAACAATGCATTTGACACAAAATGCCTTCAAAGCATAATAAAAGAGAAATCCACATGCCTATGATATAAGCTCCCAAATGAATCAACAAGATTCCCTTGCTTAAGCTCCTTCCAATGAACTAAAACCTCCTTCCAAGTAAAACGATTCTCCTTCTAAACTTCCAAAACCTTTCCTCACAACTTCAAAGCAAAAATGACAAAAACTCTTAATGCTAATTCAAAAATGAAAATAGCAAAATAAGAATGCTCTCAACAAAACTTGTGTGTATTCGAATGAGAGAAAGAGCTCCTCTAATTAGAACAACTCACAAAAAATAATATGACAAACTTTCAACACTAATACAAAACTCAAAATGAAAAGAGAAGGCTCTTGATTTCAAGAATGTGCATGCAAAAATGAGGGAGAGCACCCCCTTTTATACTAAAACCTAAGGTGTGGTCTTGCCAAAAACAATCAAAGAAATGTCGACACAATAGCGACATTCTTAAAAAAAATCTAAAATTAGTAAAAATGTCGACACAAATAAATGGAATCCACACATACATTGGTGACATGAACGACAACCACATAAACGCATGCATAACATAAAATTGTTTCACGATAAACCTTGTCTATGCAATCGTAAACTTATCAACATGCAAAATTAAATCACAGTTCTCACATGATCATCCAAAATGCAATCAAGATTCATAACATAGATCACTTACCACTACCCAACTGACTCGACATAACCTAGGTCAAGATAGGGTTGTGAGTATGTGATTGCTCAATATAGGTTTTACTAAGGTTACCATACCAAGTCCTTCTCCTGAGTGATACTTCCCCTCCCTTTCAGAGGAGCAACATGTTCCTGCATCCACTTAGATCATAGTAGTTAGCTGATTAAAATATCATCATTAATTAACAATAACCACATTTAATACAAGACATTGCATTATTCTTTTTCTCATCGTATTGCATTCAAGATAGATAACACACATAGATGCAAAGATTCATAATCACTTCAATTTTCACAAAATATCCAATCTATAGTAAATGGATAAAAACACATATATAGATGCAGAAATCCATAATCACTCACTTTCTAAACAAATTAACCATTCTAGGTAAATAGTAAGTAGATAGAAACACATGGGGTGTAACAAAAATCTAAACGAGGGAACTATTAGTTTCAAGGTTTACCTTGGTTTTAGTTGAAATCCAAATGCAAAACAAAATTAAACCGGTTTTATGGTATATTTCACATCTAGGGAAGATATCAAAGACAAAATGGTCTCAAAATGACTCTACATGCTTAAAGAGAGAAATTAGATGTGAACCTTGATTAAATCCAATTTTGAAAAGAATTGGGTCCAAGGTCACCATGTGGCATCATCCCAAGGTTCGTCTGAGATGTGACATATGTCATCATCTCGCAAGGCCTATGGTTTTAAATCTAAATTTAAACTTGAATTAGATAGAATTTGATAAAGATTTAGCTCTGGGCTCTTCTCGCATTTCAAAATAATCTTTAGCACTATTTTCCCTCTAACAAGAAATCAAGTGTAGAGTCTAGGTTAAATCCATTTTAAAATTCCATCAAGTTTGAAATAATCTAATGTAAATTAGATTCCTAGGCTTTCCCCTTTTCATTTGGTGGATGCAAAATTTAATAAAACTAGGAGTATATTATTTTAGGTCGTAATGATCTTGAAGATGAAAAGATGAAATTATCTAGAAAGTTGCCCCAAGAAAAATCTGGATGTAATTTTTTATTAAATCTAGATATAAAAACATATCAAGTCTAGACTATAATTCAATTCCAAAGTTTATGTCCAGTGATGTCAAATAGTGACATTTTGACCTACTAGGGTTCATTAGGGTAGGCCATGTGTCACTCTCTTAGTACTTGGGTTGGTTGTGTGGCGAGATGTCATTGTCCTAAGTCTATTGGAGTACTTTTCTTTCCTTAGATGAGAAACCAAATGCAAACCACATTTAAATCATGGTATATAAAGTCTTCAAGTTCAAGTTTCCACGTGATTAAATCAAACGTAGAAAATCAAAGGAACTATATGTTTAGGGATGCCAAATGTCCTAATATCACAACATGAAACTCATATGAACAAGACACGTGCAAGAATCTTGCAACACCTAGGAAGACACCTATTGACTTCTCGCACCCTTGGCTCTTTAAAGGAAAAGTAACTAGCAGTTGCACATTATTTGTGTGCAATGGATTTGTCGATAGGCTATTTGCAGGGGAAAAAAGAAGAGATATAGTAGTATTTTGGAATTAGGAAGTTGTAATTTACCATGTACTCTTGCAAGTTTTCTAAGACTAGAGTACATGGTAAATATTGTGTATTGTTTCTAAGCGAAGTTTTTCAATGCTTGTTGATGAAGTTGCAATTAGTACATGCATTCTTTCTAGTAGACATTACATGGAATTAAATGTTTATATTTGCATTGTAGTTCGACAAGGATGTATTGTGGACTCTTAGTAAGTGTAATTTTGCCTACGTTGTTGTTTAGATGTGGAATAACTCCATCAATTGTTAATGATGTATTTGTCATTGTTAAATTTTTGTTGTTGTACAAGCTCTATGTATCAAGAAGCAAGCATTTGTTCATCACGACAACTGTAAGATAAGTGGCTAGATCCTCTTATTGTTTCTATAATACAACTATTTAAGTTACAATTTTTTTGTCTTGTTATAGCTTGAATTGTAGTTTGCTATTAGAGATTTTCTAAAATTGGACATCATAGTAATCATTCTTTATTATATTCAGTTTTCATTACTCTCTTTATCATTGCCAACATATCTAAAAGTATAGGCATTCTTCCTTGTACATGTTGTACATGATGACAAGTGGAGATGTTTTCCTTATGTTTATTGTAGTATGTCTAGTTTTGCTCCTTTCTTTTTGGATTTTTTCTTTCAACACCTGACATAGGGTTCTGCATATCTTTTCCTATTAAAAAAATGAAACGGTAATGTTCAAATGCTTTTCTTTATCATAGGTGAATGCAAGTAGTAATTTTTAATAGGAACAGTAATGCAAAAAAGTATATGTGATATGTTGTAAAATGCAAAGACATTGTAACTAACCATAGAATTGTGTTAAAGAGAAGGCATGATAACACAATCAATTCTAAATTCTTTTTTGCAACATGGCATATTGCTAATGCAAACAATATTTTTAGCTTGTACTCCAAGGTTAAAGCACATTGTAGTGTAAAATGCAAAGACACTATAACTCACTAAAGAATTGTACTAAAGAGAAGGCAGGAAATTCATTTTGGCAACATAACAAATTGTTAACTCAAATAGTATTTGTACTCTGCCTCAAAGTGTTAAGAAATTGTAAATCAGAGTTAAATGTTATCCTTGACTACTAACCATATGCCTTCATGTCAATATGAACATCCAAGTAGGTGTCCACATTGACGATACAATTGGTGGCACCTCTAGCCAAACAACTCAAAGACTGGAATGCACATTTGTAAATCCCCCCAAGGAAGCTTTTAAATACATTCTTGCATCTATTTTTATTCCACTTCTTTTGTTGCATGTTTTTATGGGTTCTTTGAAACTTGTTTACTATAGGCAACTCCACTATACTTTCTATTTGTAAGCAAGGAAAACTGGTCTCACAACAAGCTAAATGCCTTAAAGATTGAATCTCAAAACTAGTGGTTGCAGATTATGCATTCCTCGTGGTAGCATGTTACTGCAACTCTTAGTACCCTTATTAACAATGTAAAATAAAATACAAATAGCTTTACATACCACAATTATTTTCTACCTCTTGCCAATTTGAGATTTTCAAATACATAGGTATCAACAAGTCACCAGACTCATCCTCTATTTATGGTTAATAATATTGTGAATATGATTTTAAATTTCAAACTCGCATCACCCACTAAAAGGGCTAGGCAAAATATGACTTTAAAGACTAAGATAGAAAGGAAGCCACCAACAAAGGGCTATCTCATGATAAGTTTTGATGGGGTAGCCAAGGAGGATATAGGATTAGATGGAGGTCAGAGACATATTCAGATATCACAATGGCCAAAAAATACTTCATAGTGCTCTATGTCCATGTTAAACCAATAATAATATAGCAAAAGACAAGGCCCTATCAAAATCTCCAAATAGCCAAACACAAAGATGTTTGTCCTTGACAGTTGATAGTAAATCTAAAATTTGTTGGCAAGAGACATGTTGTGGCTTCATGAGTGTTGTCATTGATGGCAACAAAGTTCATCCCACAACAGGACATGGTGTGTCTATACCAGAAGTCAGATTGTAGAGTAACTTGGTCCAGTGACCAAGAACAAAGTATGCAGCAAGGTCTGACAATCAAGTCTAGATCTCTTAGAGGAAGTATCTATGTAAAGTACGGACTTTGGGAAGTCAAGAGGAATACCTTGACTGATAAATTCCATCGATTGAGCCTCCTATGATGAAAGAGTGAAGAGATATAAGCACCTAAGTTTTGGGTTCCTGTTGGGCAGAGTAGACAGAGGAAGAACTGACTGGCAGAGCATCAGATCTTAATCCGGATGAGATATTGATGGTGATCAAGGTTATTAAGGCATCATTCATGATTGGCCAACATGATTGATGACTTCTATAACTATCTTTTTGATACGCATCACTTAGTAAGCATGGATTCAGTCGACAGACCAGAGTTTGAAAATATCTTGAGTCTTCCGGATGCTGACTAGAAAGATGATTGAAATCATTAATGCGGATATATATACCAGATGGATTTTGATGAGAAGGTGGGTGTGGTGTGTTTAATGCGAAGAAAAGTAGAGAACAATGTGGAAACAAAGATAGAGGTCTGGTATGTGACAGAACAACAACACTAAGGCAAAGGAAGAATGAAGTGCAGTAGATCAGTATATTGAGCTCAACTGGAACTGAACCCAAGCACATGTGGATGCTTCCCATCAGTTCAAGTATCTTGTTTCCTTCTATAAACTATTGTAGGCAGTGAGCCTCTTGTGAGTAGTGTGCTCGGGCAGTGAGCCCTAATTGGCAAGTGCCATTTTGTATTTCTCTTCTTCTAACAAAGAATACATTCTTGGGTTAATCACCCCGTGGTTTTTCCCTTAACAGGGTCTTCCACGTCAAAATCATTGTGTCATGTGTATTGATATTATTTTTGTTTTCATGGGTATGTTTGCTTATATGATTTGATGCTGCACTAATTGATCAAAAAGTTAAAGTAATTAAGATAACTGATTCACCCTCCCCTCTCAGTTATCAACAATTGGTATCAGAGCTAAGTTCCTCCAAATAGAGCCTAACAGCTTGAGGAAGATCTAGGAATTCAAATGGATGTGTATGGTATGAGGGAACAACTTCAGTCTGCCCTAGATGATCTTGAGCAATCTAACTCTAAAGTCAATGAATTGAAGGAAAGACTCAAACAGGCTGATGATTTCATAAATGAACTAAAAGGGAAACTGAGTATCTCTATGAAAAAGAGAAAGGATCTACTTCAGCAATTGGCAAGTCAAGTTGAAGCCAATGACTCAAATGAAGATCTGAAGGAGAAAACCAAGTTATGTGAAAAGTTATCAAAAGAGGTCATTATGGTAAGACATGAAATGGAATCAGGAGTTATGAAATTTACCCAAGAAATTGAAGAGAAAAGAAAAACTAAAGATGATCTAAGACAATCTCTCAAGGAGAACTCAGAAGACTGCCACAAAATGGATAGAATAATCAAGCATCTTGAATCTGATCTTGAAGAAGCTAGAGATAATGAAGAACAACTTGAGAATTAGATTGACACTCTTAAAAGGGATCTTCAAATAGCAAATGAATACAAAGAGAAATTCAAGATAAGCTCTGCTCAACTTGAAATTCTTCTTCAAAGCCAGAAGAGGGTAGATGACAAACAACACTTGGGGTATGAGAAAGGTGAAAGCTCTGGATCTAGTCAGAAGAACTTTGATCAAGAAATCCAAGGAACAGACCTAGAAGACCTCCGGTAAGGCAACCAAATGCTCAAAGATATCCATCTTTCAATGGATATTGCCACAACTGCAATAACTTTGGTCATAAAGCAAATTAGTGCAGAAGAAGAATGAATCAGACTAATTCATCCTTCTCCAGACAATGTTTCAATTGCAAAAGGTATGGTCACAAATCTCATGAGTGTAGAAATATACAAATGAACAATTCATTCAATGGAAGATGCTTTGCATGCAATAGAATGGGACATATGGCTAATCAGTGTAGATCAAGAGGATATCAGCCAAACATGCAAAGAAATGTTGTTTGCTACAATTGCAATAGATCCAGTCATATTGCCAAATTTTGTAGAAGTAAGAATCAGAACAATAAGGGTCCAGTACATCATAATCAAAACCAAGACAAAGGAAAAGGAAAAGTGAATGTGGATGAAATTCAAAGGGAGATGAACAAGATTTGGGTAAAGAGGAGTACATAAAATGTTAAGGATGGATCCACACCAGAATCTGGTACTAACATTCCTTCTGAAAACTGAATAGATAAGCTCTGGCTCAGGGGGAGTCACAAAAGAAAATATTTTCCCCCAGCCAGTCAATTAATGCCTGAAATTGGCACATGGAAGGTTGTAGACTAAAAGGGCTCTCAGAGAAACATCCAAATAACCCTTGGCAAAGATATGAAAGATCTGCAAGGAATTTGAAGAGATTAATCATTTGAGATTAATCCGGTTTAACAGTCATCCGGTAAGAACAAGATTTTCACAGATAGATCCGGTATGATTCAAATTCGAAGTATCTTGATCTGCGGGTAGATCAAATGTTTGGGGAAAGGAGGATAGATTGTCACTAATCATCAAGAAAAACTCTATGTATATCTCAGTGATCCGAAAAAGATCTTTCTCAGAACAAGGAGAACAAGGCAACCGGAATGACTTAAGTTGCGCATTTATTGCAATATGGAATTAGGGTTTGCTCAGAGATAAAAGGGTTCATTTGCTCATCCTTTGCACATTTGCATTAGTGAAAAAGATAAGAAGAGCTCTTCAAACAAGTTTGCTTCATTTCTCTCAAGGATCAACTGTAGAATTCAAGTCAACCGGCGATCTTTTCAGCTCATTCCGTGAACCCTAAAAGCGTAAAAGGTATTTTCTATTCTTGAAATCTCTCTCTGAATCTTTTGAAAGATGGCTACACCAAATGTTGTGAAGATCACTGATAGACCGCGTCCAAAATTCAAGAAACATCCATACAAATCCCTAGAAGTTGATCCCCTAGGTGCCTTTTCTAGCATTCCGCATGGGGTTTTACATGTTAAAGACGTTAGGGCATACATTCATGCCAATATTGAGGATTTTGGGGAATCTAAGTTGATGGATATATATCACAAGCAGCTAATAGATGAATCATTTGAACTAAAACCTCAGTACAAAGCCATCCAGGACAAGAATTTTGCACAATACATTCATTTCCCCTGTTTTACAGAAGATGAATGGGTCCGATATGTTTTGAGCAGAGTGCATGACAACTTCATGTGGCTGAATAAGTCGTTTAAGATCACAAAGGATGCCATTAGGGCAGTGACCGGATTGCACTCATCCAGTGAGTTACCTACTCTCAAATCAGTCAAAAACCAAACTGTGAGTGAGGCCACTGGATCCAAATTTGATAAAAGAGCAATGACAATTGAGGATATCACAGATCTGGATATCAAGTTTGCCGCCATGATAATAGGCTACAAGATATATCACTCCAGCAGAGAGAATTCTGTATCCGGAACAACAATTTGCACTGCTTATGAAAAGTTAAGAAAGAATGCTAACTATGACCTTTGTGAGCTCCTTCTGAACCAACTTTTGGAGAATCTGTAGAAGATAAAGAAGGATAAGAAGAATTCCTTCAAATACGGTGGCTTGATACTCTATTTATTTTTCTATTACATGAATGAGCTACCCGGATCCAATGGATGGGTATGGCAAAATAACAGACCGGTTGCAATTCAAATCAGAGATTACTTATATGGGCTTGGTGATGCCAAGGCACAAAACATAGCTCTGTGGGGTTACTTCAAAAACTTCCAAAGCTTGATGCAGGCCAAAGAAAGAATCCCCCAATCATTGGTTGAAAAGTATAAGGATACAGTATGCTTTATGGTAGAAATTGATTAGTGTCTAATGGAGGCTGTGGAGCCAAGGATAGTCTAGATCATGCCAATGGGGTATGAAGTAGATGAGAAAATTGTAGACCTACATGTTCAACACATGCTTAGTCAACCCAAGGATCCTAAGGAAAAAAGGTTTGGAACCTTTGAAGGGTTGAGTGTAAAGATTCATGTGGAACTTAGACAACTGGAGATGAAGAGAAAAGTAAGAAAAGAAGTAGAAAATGTTGCCAAAAGGTATGGCATATCAAAGGAAGCACTTGATGCAAACAAAGAGAAGATGGAAAGGGCAAAGAAAGAAAAGGGAGAGACAGAAAAAGAAGGTGCCCCAATACAAGCCCCCTCCCGGACCAGATCATCCAAAAGCTCTGCACCTGCCACTTCCAAGAGTCAAAAAGCCTCAAAACTGGAAGCTTAGACATCCGGAAAAGGAGAAAAGAGAACCAAGAAAAAGGCAACAAGGTCTTCTAGAAGCCAAAAGGATGATGAAGAGACAGAATCAGATGAGGAAGTAAAGAAAATGAAGAAGAAAAGGAAAACATCCGGTGAACCCTCTATTAAAGAAGGGACGCAAGAATTTGTTCAAAAACCTACTCTCTGCATTGATGATATCATCAAATCAGTTACTGTGGATGGGAACTTACAACCAATGGTTGAATTTTATGATGATTATAATGAAACTGATTAGAAGATATTGTAAGATGCCACAGTCAGGTATCTAAACATCTACAACAAAGCATTCATTGAAATTATATCTCTGATTCCTAAAAGCTTAGAGAAGGAACTTGAAATAAGGAAGAACAATGCCCAAGCAAAAGATCTAGAAATCCGGGAGCAAATTGCTATTCAGCTCTATCCGTCCATTACCCCTAAACAAATGAACATCATCTTCAAGGACTGCAAGGATGAGTTCCAAAGCAAAGCTAGAATGAATCAACTTATGCTTGGAGAAACTAACAAAGTTGCAAAGGAAACAGAAGATATTCTCTGGAATGCCTTCAAAAGATTCAACCTTCCTATTATAGAGGACTTAGGTGATGAACCCTCTGTCATGGATGACAAAGGAGAATCTACTGAGATAGTAGCAGAAGAAGCAAAGGAGACAAGTGAAGAGAAAGCTAAGGATTTAGATTCCTCTGCTTCGGAATAGGAAGTCCAAGAAGAAGTAAATATCTCTCATCCGGATTCCCCTGCAGACTCTGGATCTAAAGGAGAAGAAAGAATAAAGGAGAAAACCAGTCAAGGATAAGAAGTACAAGAAAAAGAAAAAGGTCAAACAGAGAAAACCTCAGATGACAGTGCTAAGGCTGCAGAAGGGGAGAAAACCTTGTCACCGGTAAGAGACACAGCAGAAGCAGTCAAAGATTTCTTAACCAAAGAAATGATGGAATTTGATGAACCGGAACTTCTTCAAGGACCATTCAATTTTGACTCCCTCTGCCTGGTTCAAACCATGAAGCTAACATCCTTTACTCAAGCAAAGGCAAAAGAAAAACTTCTGAAGTCTCACATGGAAGACTGCAAGCTCATAGAAACTACATCCGGTGTATTAGAGAAGATCATGCCATCCTTCCAAAAGGATCCTTCAGCTTCCACGTCCGGTAACCTAAAGTCTCTTGTAAATTCTGTTCATTCACATTTTGATTCCTTAGAAAAGTCAGCAGAAGAGAAGGTCCGGAAGGAGTTTTTGGAAAAGAGACTCTCTGAAGTACTAGGTCTAATAAAAAATGATAGGAGAGTTATGGATATTGGAATAAAGAGCTTAGAAAATGCTCTTAAAGATGCTGGAGATATCTATAAATTTTGTTTATCCTGGCCTAAAGTGACCATGGATATTGAGAAGAAAGTAAAAGAGCAAGAGGATAAACTGTTAAGTTTATCTCAAAGTTTTGATCAAATCAAGAATGTCAGACTATTGCAGTCATAGATGAAATAAAGAAGCTTGAGAAGGAGAAGAAAAATAGAATAAACAAGTTAAGTGAACTTAGAGGGATCATTATCCCTAAGTTAGAGGCCATGCATGAGGCCCTAACTAATGCACAGGCCACAACTCGGACCAATGATCCGACAGATCTTAAGAAGGCAGAAGCTTTTGCATTCCTGTTGAGTGGTCACATCTCAATTTTTGACAGGATGAAGCAGAGTTTGGCGACAGAAGTTGTACAGTTGAAGAATACTTTTGCAGACATACTTAAGTATATGTAAGTACAACTTGTATATATACTTATGCGGATATGTATAGACTGTTTTTGGAAATTTTGGTGTGCGGACCCTACCCTTTGCCATTGATGTCAAAGGGGGAGTGAGGAGCAGTGAAAAATGTGGAATCCAGCCAAGGGGGAGCTCCAAAAAAATGTACATTAGAACAAAGCATCAGCCAAGGGGGAGTGTAGAATTTTTCACTAAGTGTTGCCATCAATGCCAAAGGGGGAGATTGTTGGAAAGAGACACGTTGTGGCTTCATGAGTGTTATCATTGATGGCAACAAACTTCATCCCACACATCAGCAGGACATGGTGTGTCTATACCAGAAGTCAGATTGTAGAGTAACTTGGTCCAGTGACCAAGAACAAAGTATGCAGTAAGGTCCGACAATCAGGTCCAGATCTCTCAGAGGAAGTATCTATGTAAAGTACGGACTTGGGGAAGTCAAGAGGAATACCTTGACTGATAAATTCCATCGATTGAGCCTCATGTGATGAAAGAGTGAAGAGATATAAGCACCTAAGTTTTGGGTTCCTGTTGGGCAGAGTAGACAGAGGAAGAACTGACTGGCAGAGCATCAGATCTTAATCCGGATGAGATATTGATGGTGATCAAGGTTATTAAGGTATCATTCATGATTGGCCGACATGATTGATGACTTCTATAACTATCTTTTTGATACGCATCACTTAGTAAGCATGGATTCAGCCGACAGACCAGAGTTTGAAAATATCTTGAGTCTTCCGGATGCTGACTAGAAAGATGTTTGAAATCATTAATGCGGATATATATACCAGATGGATTTTGATGAGAAGGTGGGTGTGGTGTGTTTAATGCGAAGAAAAGTAGAGAACAGTGTGGAAACAAAGATAGAGGTCTGGTATGTGACAGAACAACAGCACTAAGGCAGAGGAAGAATGAAGTGCAGTAGATCAGTATATTGAGCTCAACCGGAACTGAACCCAAGCACATGTGGATGCTTCCCATCAGTTCAAGTATCTTGTTTCCTTCTATAAACTATTGTAAGTAGTGAGCCTCTTGTGAACAGTGTGCTCAGGCAGTGAGCCCTAATTGGCAAGTGCCATTTTGTATTTCTATTCTTCTAACAGAGAATACATTCTTGGGTTAATCACCCCGTGGTTTTCTCCTTAACAAGGTTTTCCACATCAAAATCATTGTGTCATGTGTATTGATATTATTTCTATTTTCATGGGTATGTTTTCTTATATGATTTGATGCTGCACTAATTGATCAGAAAGTTAAAGTAATTAAGATAACTAATTCACCCCCCCTCTCAGTTATCAACAAAATTATAATCCAACCTATAAAACAAGGTATAAAGACATTAACAATAACAAATACATTTGATATGATAGAGTTTGCTTGTGGAAAGAGAAATGGTAATAAAATTGCAGATCTAGTAGCCAAAATGGTAGAAGCTTTGCCTAATGAGAAAAGGCTCTAGTCATGACCTACTCTCCACCCTTCAATATGAACTTATCAATTATGACAACATTATGGCACAGTTCATTCTTCAACAATGTAGTTCAGATTGATAATATTGCAAAAGCCATTGTTTGATTTTGATATTGATGAACACATGTGAAGAAGAAATTAAGGCACTGTCTCTCATGCTTGGCAAGTCACCTGGCGCAAAGAATTTGTGGCCTGTATGGAGGGACATCATTAGAAATATAGAGGCATCAAGGAGCTTCTACTCAACATCAAGAAATATAGAAATTTGTTCCCTTCAACTCCTTCATGAATTTCCATTTGGGTCCAGTGGCATGGCAGTTTCAAATAAGAACTAAGGAGACAGAGAAATTGGGACTAAGAGGCATCACGTTGGCAAATTACACTTCTTACTATGGAATTCCATAGGGGTAAGACAGGATTGTAAATTCCATTTTACTTTTGTTCTCTTCCTTATTGGTGGAACCCTGAAACAAAGCCTTAGGGTGTGATCATTCACAGGGTAAAATTTTGTTGATATTATGCCAAAGAAGCCTTCTTCCTATTAATTTTTGACTAGATTTTTAACCTTTGGAGGAATACAAAGCTTAGAAACTTGATTTCGACATATCATTTCCTATTATTATCCTTTCATTGGGTATTTTGTCTGTTATAGCATGCTCCACTACTACCTTCGGCCTTCTGGAAGAAATTAGAGATTGGTAAAAAGCTTCTGGTAAAACCGTGTAAGCAGTGATAGTGATAACAAAGAGGACACTATACAATGTTCCACTACTTTCTTGGACCTTCTTGAAGAAATCAGAGATCGGTAAAAAGCTTATGATAGAGATGTGTAATTAGTGACACTGATAATAGAGATGACACTATAGCATATGCTCCACTACTGCCTTGGGCCTTCTTGAAGAAATTAGAGATTGGTAAAAAGTTTTTGGTAAAACTGCATAGTAAACTTACACAGTTTTACTTACATTATTCTCATGGACTCTGAAAATCTCATGTTCATAATCAGAGATTGGGTTAATAATGTCATTGTACATTAAAGTACAAAAGATTGTTGTTGATTGTCTAGGAATTGACATTCCAAAGGAACTTTGGATGCCATTCTTGCCTAGATCATATGACACCAATGACTGAGCAGGCGTGCTTAGAGAAACTTAAAAACATAAATTTTGTTTCCTTGTTTTTGCTTTGATTAGTTCAGATGATGACTTTTTGTTTCTATGATTAATTGTCATAACATGTTGTTAGATATTGGAAGAAACTAGCTCGAATATCCAACATTTTGGGCACTGTGATCAATTCAATCCTTCATGGTAATTCAGATAAGTTATACAATGTGAATAACATAGTCAACTAGCCCATACAAGTTTTCCAAGAATTAGGACTTGAAGAATTACTTCAACTAAGACTTATCAAACCCTAACAATAAAGTTTTGCTTGAGATCTCCAGATTTAGTAATAAAGAAGTTAAGATTATAAACATCAAAACTATAGCTGATTAAAGCCACTATCTGAAATCCAACTTGGCTAATGGTACAATGGTAAAGAAGTGCTTTCGTAAAGAGGGTGACTCGTATACAAATCCCTGCAACGCAATAATGTGGTCCATAACTCAAAATGACACCTCACGAGTCATAGAGGTTGTGTTGTATTAGAATACATATTGATATAAGCGATGTTGGAGAGCATTGAAATCCAAGTAGGTGAGTTTTTTTAGTATTGAAATGCATGAGGTTATGGAAAATTGACATTAGGGAACACTATAAATATGTGATCCTATGGAGTTATGTAAAATTGATTTAGGTTGTGGAGTGTTAAAAATGGGATATATTCATATTGAAATATTCAGATTTAGATATAGAATTAGGGTTAGATATAGAATTATGATTACAATAATTCTAATTCTAGCCTTAACCCCGACTTTATATTTTAACCCTAACCTCAACCTTAATTCTAACCCTAACCCTAATTCTAACCCCAACCTTAATTCTAACCCTAACCCTAATTCTAACCTCAACCCTAATTCTAATCTTAACCCTATATAATTCTAATCATAATTCTAACCCTAATTCTTTTCCTAACTATAATACTAAGCCTAGCCCTAATTCCAAGCCTAATCCAAACACTAATTCAAGTCATAATTATAATTGTAACCATAACCCTCACCCGTATCCTAACACTAATGCTAACCCTAACCCTAATTCTAAATCTAACCCTTTGTACCTCTTAAAGATGCATATAATTAAATATATCCTCATAACCTTAACCCTAAATATATTGTATTCAACTTATATAGTTCAGTTAAGTATAGGCATACCACTTAACAATTAAAGAAATTATTAAAAATTATTAATTATATTTTTTAAATTTAGATATATATTTTTGTATTTTTTAAGTATAATTTATATAATTTAAAGAAATTATAAAAAATATTTTAATTTATTGATAAATAATTTGGATTAGTGTTTAAAATAATTATGGTTTATAATAATTCCTTTAAATATAAATATAATATCATTATATTTAATAATGTAATACGAAAATTAATTATACATTAATTATATTAATGTCTTATTATACTATATAATTATATATTAATTTAATTAACGTTTGTTTATAATAATGTAATAATAATAATTTAATTAGGGTCAAAGATTATTAATATTATTATAATTATATTTAATTAACTAGTATTTTAATTAGGGTCAAGATTACAATAAGGGTCAATTTTAGAGTTAGGGTTAGTGTTATGGTTATGATTACGCTTGCACTCTGAATGCCACTAGCATATTTATATAAACTAGCAGTTACACAATATTTATGCGCAACGAATAGCCGATAGGGTCTATCAATATCTCATATGTAATCCTAATTCTAACTCTAATCATAATTTTATCCCTAACCCTAACTGTAATTCCAACTCTAACCCTAACAATTTGTTTGGTTATAAATAGTTTCCGTAATTGTAACCCTAACTCTACTTCTATCCCTAACCTTAATTCTATCACTGACCCTAACCCTAACCTTAATTGTAACCCTAATGTTAACCATATGTTTTTTGGTTATACATATTTGCTCTAATTATCTCTCCCTTTGCCTCTTTCTCTCCTATCTATATCTTTATCTTTTGTACTCTATGTCTCTCGTGATTTATCCCGCCCTCCCTCTCTCTTCCTCTCTTTGTCTTTGTCTCTCTTCATCTCTTTGTCTTTGTATTTCTCTTCCTCTCTTTTTTATCTCTCTTTCCCTCTATATCTCTTATCTCTAGCTCTATCCCTCTTTCTCTATTCTCCCTAACTATAATTCTATCCCTAACTATAATTTATCAATAACCCTAATTATATCCTTAACCCTAAACCTAATTGTAATTATAACCCTAACCGTAATTCTAATCCCTCTCTTTCTTTATTCCCTCTTTCTCTCTATGTCGTCCCACATCCCTCTCCACTTCTATCTCCCCACTTCTTTGATCCCCTCTCTCTAACACTTTAATGTAATCTTGTTCCTCAACCTATTCTAACACATGGCTATCAGGTCATAGTGGTATATATATATGTTGGTATATATATTTCCTTCACAATCCTAGTTCATTTATATTATCATGTTTTGTTGTGCACATAATCCTAACCCTAAATCTATTATATGCTAGTATTTCTAGTTAGATTTAACCCTAATTCTAATTCGTAACCCTAACCCTAACCCTAACCCTAATTCTAATTCGTAACCCTAACCCTAACCCTAATTCTAACCCTAATAATAATTTTATCCCTAGCCCCAACTGTAATTCTAGCCCTTACCCTAACATCTTCTTTTGGTTAAAAACATTTACCCTAGTTGTAAGCCTAACTCTAATTCTCTCCCTAACCCTAAATCTATTCTTAACCTTAACCCTAACACTAATTATAACATTGACCCTAACCCTACTTCTAATTCTTACCCTAATTCTAATTATAACCCTAAACCTAATTCTAACATTTACCCTATTTTTATCTATAACCCTAATTCTAACCGTAATCATAATTTTATCCCTAACCCCAACTGTATTAACAATTGTTTTGGTTATAAATATTTTCCCTAATTGTAACCCTAACTCTAGAATTCTATCCCTAATCATAATTCTAACCCTGACCTAACCCTAATATTAACCATATGTTTTTTGTTATATATATTTGCTCTAATTATCTCTCCCTTTGCCTTTTTCTCTCCTATCTATATCTTTATCTTTTGCACTCTCTATATCTCTCATGCTTTCTCCCTCCCTCCTCTCTTTGTCTCTTTGTCTTTGTTTCTCTCTTCCTCTCTTTTTATCTCTTTTTCCCTCTATATCTCTTATATCTAGCTCTATCCCTCTTTCTCTATTCCCCCTAACTCTAATTCTATCCCTAACCGTAATTTATCACTAACCCTATTTCTCATTATAAACCTAACCCTAATTCTACTTGTAACACTAATCCTTACCCTAATTCTAATTATAACCCCAAACCTAAATCTAACATTGACCCTAATTTTATTTATAATCCTAATTCTAACCCTAAATTCTAACCCTAATCATAATTTTATCCCTAACCCCAATGGTAATTCCAACTCTAACCCTAACATTTTTTTTTGGTTATAAAGATTTCCCTAATTGTAACCCTAACTCCAATTCTATCCCTAGACTCTAATTCTGATTGTAATTGTAAGCCTAATCTTAACCATATGTTTTTTTGGTTATATATATTTGTTCTAATTATCTCTTTGATTGTTAGTTGCGAATAAATACATGGATGTGTTGAAGTCATCTATTAAATACATGGATGTGTTGAAGTCATCTATTTCTGTCATTGGTCAACATGTCTTTTGTGCCTTTCATTAGTATTTCCCAATCATGTTAAAGTATGTTAAAGTGGCTGGGCATTTCTTTCCCAATCATGTTAAAGTATGTTAAATTGGCTAGGCATTTCTTATATTTTGCAAGATGTTATCTGATTGTCTCTGAGATTGACTTTCATCTTGTTATATTTTGCAAGATGTTATCTGAGATTGACTTTCATCTTGTTATATTTTGCAAGATGTTATCGGATTGTCTCTGAGATTGACAGAAAACAATCTCTAATGTGACTACTATATTAAATTCAATAGCATCTTTGGCCCTATGGAACTCATCTATTTCCTTCACAATATGTATTACCACAGTTTGAATTAGTATTTGTTGACATCTCAAGTTGATAATTACATTATTGTTGAGAAGCCAAATTTCACATAACAACAATTGCTTGAATTGAATTCTTTACAAGGTATGTCAATAAATCGGATACCAAGTGAGATTTACAGTTAGCTTGGGGGAATTCTTTACAAGGTATGTCAATAAATCAGCTACCAAGTGAGATTTACAGTTAGCTTGGCACCCCCAATATTGAACAAGATGTTCTTCAGTCACCGTACTCGGATTTGCTGGAAAATGACACTCCACTTTAACTGCCACAGATCAACAACAATTGCATTATGCACTGAAACAAGATAACAAACCATATAACCATGGCTTAAACCAAATTATGACAATAAACACCCTCATCTCTAATAATCAATCTCGTCAATCATACTGTATCAGTTATTTGCATCCACAATTCCAATTCTCCCTATTCTCCCTACAAATTATTGCATCAGGAGAGAACAATTTAACTGTGGCCTTGGCATTACAATTTACCAACCGGGAAGCTTATACATTTCCGCAATAAACTTCTTATAGATGAGCTTAAGGTAAAATGTAAAATTTGTTTAGAGCATTGATACCGGATTGTATAACAATGGCAAAAAGTCCACAGCTAGAATGTGGAATGGTTCTCAGCTATTTGCTGATGATAATAATTAGAGAATTTGTTTATTTTGGCATCAATTTATTTTCTCAAATTGTGCTTTTGATTCCATATCCAATCTGAATTTAAGTATGTCCTAAATTCTTGGTTAGTTGCAATTGCTGATAGTAGTAGTGATATATTTAAATGGTTAAAGCCATACGCTGACAAAGGTAGCATACATTTGGCAATCTGGACAGAGTTGCTGTACAATGTGAAGGAATCACATAGAATATTAAATATTGCAATAGAGGTAGACTTTCTTAAAGGTAGCTTTCAATTGCTTCAACACATGATATGACTGGTACTCATTCAACAGATGTCTGAACTGAAGGTCCAGATAACTATTTGCTGAAATTCATCAATTTGGGGGGAAGATGAAGATCCCAGATTTAGATGTGTATATTAGACTTTTCTTGAGGTGGTCTGCAGATATAGAAAATGAAGATCCCAACAAAGAACATAATTTCTCTTCTATGGCGAATCCACTGAAAATATTCAAAGTCCTTTAAAGAATCAGATTTCTTTATTGTTTTCACATAATTCCACATTGAAGTCTGGGGTAATTGATCTGATTGCTGGTTGTCATCTATGCACTTGTCTGGTTTGCTTGTATTCCACTCTTTTCCAAGTGAATTCAAAAAATTACAAGATGTTTTCATCATTTTTTCCAGCCAGTGACACTTAAATTTCAATTCATCATCATATGAAGCACCATTTCCTGTCCTAAAAACCTTGCAACCAAAAGACATCCTTGAAGATTGACGTTGCAAGCATAAGCTCTTCTCTACAAAAGCTTGTATCATCCCCTGGTACAAAGCCCTAATTCTTCAAGGCCAAAACAACTAGCCAATAACATCATATACCATATTGTAAAGGGAGGAACTAAGGGAGAGGGACCAGTAGCCGCCCACCCTAAGTTCGCACACGTCAAGCACATAGCTAGACATATCGAATTTTGACAATTTTTTTTGGGTTTTTTCATATGCGACCGAAGAGCTTAAAGCTATTCTTTTAGCTTTTTGGCACTTATACATTTCCTCGTAGGACGCGTTATGTGCACATGGGTCAAAAAATGGTCATTTCAACATGTCGCCCCATACATCCGCACCGATGTGCTAGTAACCGCTCGCCATCACATTTGTACACTTGTCTTAATTTCATTGGTTAATTTACAAATGTATTGGTGCATTTGTGAACATGTACAAATGTTGTGAACATGTATTGGTGCATTTGTATTAATTTATTTGGTTGGTATTTTACATGTATTGGTTCTTTTTAAAAATTTAATTGGGGGTCAAGTGATTAAAAACATAGCGGTTATTGGGGCATGGGCGGCAACTGGCCCCTCTCCCTTATCTTGAGCATCTTTAACAATGTTTGCTGTTAACGTATTAAATGTAGAATTTAGAACATAATAACCTTTTAAGATCCTCTCTAATCACTATTCCAAATCCTCGTGTAGTTACCATACTGCCAAATGGTTTTGGTGAATCGGCCATTTGATTGGATTCCCAAACTTCTCATTCATGACAATCAATTCTATCTCAAAGATAATTCAAATTATTCATAATTAACTACAATCTGCAACACTATGTGCAAGTAAAAGCTCAAGTTTTTTTACTGACATTAGAAATTGTAGAATGTTGCACCTGGAATTGGTCAATTTCCCATTACTTTCTATCCAAGCCTTAATATTAGCGCAGTATGTCTCCATAAGCCAATTTAGCTAGAATGGTTCTCGTGCACCTTCCCTGTTGTATGAACCAATCAGTATCCACAGCTTCAACAAATTACGCGTAGTAAGTTGTTGAGTCGAATAGAACACTCTAAAGCTTAATGAATTTGCCACAATTTTGAATTCTCAAAATATCAAGTTCAAATTTTAAAGCTTGATCTAAATGCATAAAAGCTAATTTTTAATCTCTAAAGTTTGTGAAGCTTCCATATTTAAACTTCTACTAGGGACAAAGTGCCATGGACAATTTCAAGACGCAACCCTCTAAACTCAATGCAAAGACATTGGAGTATGTCTAGAAGAAAAATAGAGCCCTAGCTTGAGTATAACAAATTAGCTCAATATATACCGAGAAGAGATATCAAAATATTATAAAACACAACTCTCAAACCCTCAAATCAAGACCTACGGAGGTCACGTTATGTGCAGGTTGGTATGCAAAGCTAAAAAATGTGGCAATGTTGCACAATACTAAATAAACACAACTAGGCATAAAACAGTTGAAATAGTTCTTTAAAAAATGTGGGAGTGGATGGCAAGAATAAATAGAGGCAATTCTGTTCAAAAGAGTTAAAAGAGTCTTATTTACATGGCTAAGAAAATAATCATGGAATTAAAAATGAGGGTTTTAACACTATGGAAGAAATATAGCAGATGAAAGAACATATATTTTTTTCAAAAAACAACCATATAATCCAAAAAAGAAAACAACTAGGACTTCATGAGGAGATTTTTGAAAATGTAAAATTTTAAAAATTGTGACCAAAATCTATGAGAGATTTTTGAAAAATGGGTTACGCTGAAACTCCTCTTTCTCCAGGTCCTAGAAAGCCATAGCGATTGATGCTTCCACAAATTCCACTCCACCATCGTTGCAATCGATCTCTGGTCTGTTGAATATTTGTCCAATAACCAACTGTCCTGCAAATGGATAGAAATGCACCAAAACCCTAGAGATGCTTTTCTTCAGGTTCTACCATGGAAGAAAATTCGTTTGCAGGCAACAATCTGTAGAAAAGAAGCCTTTGTGGTTTCCTCATGGGTAGCCAAAAGAGGTCCAGGTTACAAACAAACATGCACTGCCTGCACGACGGAACCGCCGGAGCCACCGTGGAAATCCTGAGCACTTCAACCTTCGGATCTTCCATTGCTGCAACTCACGAGTATAATCACAAACTAAGAGCCTTGAGATCTTCTCGATTCCCACGAATATGAAACATAAATTTTTCATATAAAGAATGCCCTAAAACGAAAACAGAACTAAACCAAAGAAAACCCTAAGAAAACAGTTACCAGCCCGACAAAAGCATTTTCCGGAGTCATATTTTCCAGCGTCAGACAAATTCCGGCGTCGGACGATTTTTCGGGAGCAAAAGCTCCCACTAATAGCCTATCGACTAAATATAATATATCTAAAGTACGTGGAGAGATATCCTTCTCGAGGCGCCTATTTTTTAATCACTAATCCTAACATTAGGGGCCTCCAGAGGGATATCTCTCAGTGTACTTTAGTATGCTAGTGTTGTATTAGAATATATATTGATATAAGCGATGTTGGAGAGCATTGAAATCCAAGTAGGTGAGTTTTTTTAGTATTGAAATACATGAGGTTATGGAAAATTGACATTAGGGAACATTATAAATATGTGACCCTATGGAGTTATGTAAAATTGATTTAGGTTGTGGAGTGTTAAAAATGGGATATTTTCATATTGAAATATGTGTGAGGATGTGGAGCATTCAAATGAAATATATTGATTAATCATTAATGTACACCGAGGTGAAGTATTCATATATGGGTGGTTGAAGTTGTGGAAAATTTAAACCCAGTGTGTATTGAAACATGTGTAAATGAAGTTCTGGAGCATAGAAAATGGGATGCATTCATAAATGTGTGAGGCAACGGAGCATTGAAATATAACTGAGCTAGCAGAGAATTAAACCTTCATAAACATACACTCGAGTAGAGTTTTGAATTGAGGATATGCGAGCTTGTGGAAAATTGACAACAGGATGTAATTGGAGATATCTGCAATGACTGATGCGTTAACAGGTAAAGGAGGCTATTTGTTAGTCTGGCCTGCTGGTGGAAGATTTACGTTTAGCGTTTCTTTTTCTTGGTGTGGCAACTGTCAGATTGAGGCTTCTCTATTTTGGGAACATTGTGGACCTAGGAGGATCTGGAGTCGCTCTCACTCCATATTTGGGGATTGTGTATAGCCGATGGTGTGTAGCAGGTCTGAGAAGATTCTCAGATGGTATGTAGCAGGTTTGAGGTGCAGGTCTATGTACAGACCATTTTTGGTTTGAGATTGTAGTGAGCAGCCAATAAGTTTGGCCAACTTATAGTTAAAAAAAACAAAGACTGACTCTTATTTCAATGAGACTTCAATCTTCAGTAGTTTAAATCCATTTGATTGCTCCTTTTAAAAGTTGTTAGTTTAAGGGAACCCCCCTTCTCTTTATTGCATCAATATGGATCAATGGGACTTTTGGGGTACGAAAAATGGGGTTCGTTCATATATGAGCAACCAAGTTCAACCCAACTCTAATAATGCAGCAGCCCATGGTCTCACCATGCACAACATTAAGCCAACCTAGAGTCTCATAGCTACACAAAAGCCTATGCATCAAATTGGTAGCATCAAGGAGATGGAAATGGGTTTGGTTTCATGTGGAAACTTTTGTAGGCTTTTTTGTGGGTAACGAATAGAATTTTGTTTTATATATAAAGTATCAAATTCAAATTAATGATTCCAGGGACTCCATTAGAGAACACTTCCTACCAATGTTAAAAAAAATCACTTCAATAGAAGAGAATAACTTTTGCATTTGAAACCACTAGAGCGCATAATGAGGAGCTTTTTTTTTTTAATAATCAATAGATCTTAGGTGAGGTTATGGGTCACCTTTAACTAGGTGTGGGTGTGAATTAAGCTCAAGTCACATTCATAAAGATTAACCTTTAATGGTGTGGGATAAGTGGCGAAGAGTAATCTTGGACCACATTCTTGTATGGAATGAGTTTGAGTCACGTTTTTAAGATAAATTTTCAATGTACCCCATTAAACCTAGGTCTGTATTGTTATACACTTCTAATAGTGTCCGCCATTACCATTACACCATAAACCCTAAAGACATTTTCCTCACAAATTGTAGAAGAAAAATTAAAAAAAAATTAAGCAAAAGGAAAAGAAAACCATTGGTAAGATGCAACTCCTCTATTTCCAAATCAAAATTAGATTAATTAGAAGCTTTAAAGAAAGAGAAAAAAAAAGCATTTACAGAAAAGTTCCCTTGTAAATCTCCTCACCTAAAATTAAAACGAAATAAGCAGAAGGAAAAGAAAACCATTCATAAGATACAACTCCTCTATTTCCAAATCAAAATTAGATTAATTTGAAGCTAAAAAGAAAGAGAAAAAAAAAAGCATTTGCAGAGTTCCGTTGTAAATCTCCTCACCTAAAATTAAAACGAAAAATATGGTTTTCTAAGAAGATTGAAAAATCATTTCACATCGTACACTGAAACGACACCGTTAAATTAAGTCTTTTTTCTTTCTCTTTTGCTTTGAAGCTTTAAAAAATGAAATTGAAATGCTTACCATTGATAGAAAGATTTGTTTTCGCTACCAAAATTGGTTACATTGCTTTGGGTAGTGTTTTATGTGATTTTTTAGGCAACCCTGGGCAATTGTTGTGCATTTATGTGTCTTCAAAAACAATCTCTAAGTGTAAATTACTCAATAAAGAAAGGTGATCCGCCTTCTAATGCTTCATTCCTTGTTTTCATGCAACCTTTCTACCATGGTCGTGACCGTGTCCTCAATGTTTGTTTTTGAGATGAAAATTGCCTACTCAAGGAGGTCATCATCTTTGTAATATGAAAATAGAGAAATATAAAAAATAAAAATTGCATGAAAATGAACACAAAAAAATTGACAAAAATAGACCCTTCTTCAAAAGACCCTGAGCATCAACTCTCATCGTGTGTTTGCAACACAATTCTTACCCTCTTTGCTATCATGAATAAATCGTGGAGCTATCAATTCTCATTTTTTTGAGATTTCAAAAATATATCATGGGAAACAATTGCAGAGCGACGAGAATGACAAATGATGAGGAGGTGGCAATGAAGGTTGGGTTGTGCCACATAGGTGTAAGGTGGTGAACAAACTTTAGTGGAAGGCATGAGTCTTGTAGCAAAGTTTTCTGGAACGGACAAAAGGAAACCTGGAAAAAAAATGGTGGGTCAGAAGAAAATCGACTGGTCTTTTCTGGGAAAAGCACACAACTAGGATGACAATTTTATGGGGAACAAAGCTCCCACATATAAACCTATTGGCTAAAAACTGGATGTGAAAAGAAATAAAACCTAGATTAAATCCCAATTTTGGCCTAGATACTCCTCATAGATTAAAAAAATATTAAAATGCTAGAAACGCTTCTCCAAGATGAATCTAGATGCTAACTTCTATTAAAGCCCATCCGTTTTGGGTTTGAATTTTTATTAAAGGTCCCAATGGTTCAACACAAAGTAATTTGGATGCAAAGATTAATAAACTAGGACATATAAACCATAGGGTATGAAAAGTGGATAAGCTTAGTCATAACAAGAAAATTTGGATGCAAAAATAGATTAAAGGTGATTTCTAGTTCAAAAGCGGATTGATGGTCATATAGATGTGAGGCTAATATTTACCTAGGCATAATCATTGTCTCAAGGTCTGGTCAACAAAGAATAACTAAGGGCTAAGCAAACCTAGGGCATAATATATTTGTTAGATCCAATTAAAACCCATATTGGGTCCAAAGTTTCATCAGAGGTAAAACATGAAAAAAATGTCAAGGGTGCTCCAATGTAAACCTGAATGTAAAGTATTATGAAGCCTTGTTAAGCCTAGGATTCATCTGAAAGCAAACACTAAGTCCAACTAAGGAAAATTGAATGAAATAATAATTAAACTAGGGTATATGAATCATATTAGGTTCAAATAAGTATCACAAGAAAAAAATATGAGATTGAAACAAGGGAAGGTATGGTACAAACCTAGATGCAATATTTTATCAACCTTGAAAAATTAGTTAGAAGATTTGAAGTTGATGTAGTTGCCATGATCATTTAAACAAAGTTCAAACAAAAATATGAATATGGATGAACGAGATTGGGGATAAAATGAAATTCATGGGCCATTTAGATCTCTTAGGTCAATTATCAATGGGGTCATGAACAAATCTAGGAGGCTAAAGGGAGACATAAGTTGTAACCTTGGAAAATTAATTAGAAGGTCTGAAGTTGATGTAGCTTCCATGATCATTTAAACAAAGATCAAACAAAAATATGACCATGGATGAACAAAGATTGGGGATAAAATGGAATACATGGGCCATTTAGATCTCTAGGGTCAATTATCAGTGGGTTCATGAATAAATGTAGGAGGCTAAAGGGAGGCAGAAGCTGAAAAAGTGGGTCACCATTTCAGGAAGAAATGGGGTGTGCTGCACAAGTGGCAACAATGGTGACTCCATGAGAGAACATTGTGAAATGTTTTGAATCTAGAATCTTTGATTAAAAGAGAAAAATTTAAGAAAAAGAAAATCATAACATAAGCAACATTATTTGTATCCAAATTGAACTAGACTTAGAACAAGAATGCACCAAGTTCATTTAATTAGACCATGTGTGCATGTGATTTTAATTACTCCTTTCAAGGTCCGTAGGAATTAGCAATGGAATATGAAATCAAGTAGATAAAAGAAATCAAGCTTGTACACATGATTGAACATTGGTCTACTACCAGCTAGGTGTCTATAGCCTTGGCAAAGTTATCTTTGGTCCCACTCAAGGCATATCTCTACTACTAGTTGGGTGTTCATAGCCCCAGTAGAGATACTTGAATCACCTAGAGAAATTGAGTTCTTTTGATATTCTTTCTTTCTTTGCTCAATTTTAATTCTTTTTTTAATTTCTATTTCTCTTTCATTTTCCTTTTCTTTTAATATTCTTTTTCATCTCAATTAGCAAGCATTAAATCTTGTTGCCTAGTTTGGGGACCAGCATTGGCATGCAAGAGGGTCGATCAGGGAAAAGGAAACTTGATAACTTAAAACTATAATTGGTCAACTTGATAAACTAGAAAGAATCATATGTAATTAAGTGTTACTATTTAAATGCAACTATCATGAATTCTTCACAAGCACAAAATAATTTAGATAAGCCTAGTGCTAATACTAGTAAGTAGAAGTAGAAGTAGAAGTCCGCAATACTATGTCCCACTTTTTGGCCAAAGTGGGACATTGAAATCAACATTTTTAACCAAATCTTCACCTTCTAACACCTATAGCAGCTAAACCATTAAGAATTCAAAGATGATGTGAACTAGTGATTTGTGAGATTTTGTGTGTAGATTCTAAATATATATATTTTAAAATTAGAAATAAATTGTGAATTTTTTACATAATTTTTAATAATGTGTTTTTTATAGTAAACAACATTTTTAAAAAGTGACGTTTATGTCATAATTCATAACTTTTTTTTATAGAAAGGATAAAATTCTAATTTTTAAAATATAGATTTGTAACACCAATATCTAGGGCATGGATATTTTTTCATAATTTTGTGTTGCATATTTTTTAAATTAATTTTTGAAGTGAGATTAATTATAATTTGGACACATGTTTATGTTGTAACGCATAACTTGTTTTGTATGTATCAAAATTTTATTTTTTGTTGAAACAAGGACATCAATACCTAGGGCGCGCACACACACACACACATATTTTAAATCTCTATTTTTTAAAAATTTTCCACTTGTGTGGAATAGAGACCTTATTGCTCGGTGAAAAACTTATGTTCACTAGAAAATAGAAAATAAATATAATAATCAAATTAAATTATTCAAAATTATACTTTTTGGTTCAAGTGTATACAAAGGGCTACATAATTAAAAAAATATAATTTATAAATGACTTCATTTGACCCCTCCAAAAGGTGAATCAAAGTTAGTTTTTATCAACATTTTGATAGGTGCAGAGGATACTCCATTGAGGGTTTAATTTAAGACTAGGAGGGTTCTATCCGAGGGGGTTTTATCTAACTCCTTTCAATTAAAACCCTTTAGATGGAACCCCTCAAGGCTTAAATCATTAATTATTCTAAAAAATATGTGATTTCAGGCAAAAATTAGGATGTCCCATAAGTGGGACAACAAATGTTGATAAATCCTAAGAGATGGTTTTATTTTGTTTAAAATTTCTCTATATATCATAATGACAAATCAAGAGCATTAAGCAATGATTTCCCTAGAATGTGTCATTGGGTATCTTGGCAACATAGAGTAACTAGGAATGCTAGGGACTAGCAATAGGGAAACATTCAAAACTAAAAACAAAACTACAAGCAAAACAAGACAAAATAAAACACACGAGACAAAGAAAAATAATAAAACTAAATTTACTAAACTAAATGTAAACTATACACTTGAGGGTTTAGGGGTCACATAAACTTCAAGTCTCTTTTCTTTGCTTTTTTAAAGCACTAATTTGTTGCAAGTATGTGCAGTTGGTGTTGTCATTGATGTCAACAAGCTTGTGTTGTCATTGGTGTCAACTATATGAGTAAGAAATGTTGCAAGAGTATGAGTAGTTGGTGTTGAGTGGATGCTGTCTCTGATGATGAGGAAGTGCTAAAGTTGGTGGTAATATGCTTCTGGTGCTTGTTTTCCAAGTACTTTTGAGAAAATTTGATTACTAAAGGAAACAGTGTGTTGAAGTGGCATTTTGGCTTACAGAGTAGTGTTCTTCTGGTTTTGCTCTGTATTTCCTCTATGTTGAAGATCTATCTTTGCGGTTTGGATATGTTGTTTAGAGATGTTAAGAGATGTTATATTCTAAATTTGGTGTTCTGGTTCATTGTGCAGAGGAAGTTGTGTTCATCGATATGAAGATTGTGATTTGTAGAGGTTTGCAAAGGTGTCTGGGAGAAATGTAGATTTGCTCCACATTTCTCCGCAAAGTGGTTTTAAGTCTTGCGGTTTTGGAAGCATGCCTATAAGGTTCATATATTTCTTCTGTCGAAGGTGTTCATGGTTTGGTGCTCTAGAAGTTGTTGCCCTCTTAGGTTGTTATCCTTGATGACAATTACACAAACTCCCAGGTTTGCACAGGCACTATGGTACAATGAACAATGATAGTTGGAGGATGTATGGTACAGTGAACAATGGCAATTGGAGGATGGGATGTTATTCATATGACATAGTTAATGTACAGTGAACAATGACAATTGGAGGATGGGATGCTATTCATATGACATAGTTAATATGTTTAGCATTTGATGCAAGTTGGTGTGCTAGGCATTGTTTCTCTCATTGGAGTGGTATTGTGGTTCTGGGCATTGTAGTGGGCTCAAAATTGCATAATGTTTTACAATGATATTTCCCTAGCAATATGGTTGTGTTGCAATTCTTGTTACATTTGGCATTTGTTGTGTCATGTGTTAAGTGCAAGGGCAGTTGAATAAGGCACTTGATTATTTTCTCTTGATTCAATATATATTCATCAAGTCGTCATTGATGTGAAAGAGTTCTTGTCACATTTTGACTTCACTTGATCACTTTCAAAGGGGATACAAATTCAAATGTCATTGTGTCATGTTGATATTAATTGGTTCTCTTGATCCTATATGATGCAAGGATATCCTAAGGTTGTATGAAGGAGGTTATTATTATTTCTAACTCCCAAGTTAGTAGAGGCATCATATTGTCAAAGGTTGTTGATTTGTTTTTTAAACAAAAATCTATACAAGCAAAGGTTATTTTGGGGCCGCTTAAGTGAAGAACCTACCCAACAAGTATCAGGCTTGTTTAGCAGGTAAATGTTGATGTTTTTGATTCATTGTCACTGGGCCATTTTAGGGCATACTGGCTTAAGAGGTAAACAAGGTATATGATGCACAAAAAGTTTTATTTGAGCCTTCATTTGATAAGGTCAAACTTAGAGACATAATGTCTCTCAACCTAGGGTTTCTCCTGTATGAAGGATGTTGCAAGATTTAGTTATTATGATGAAAGGGATCTCAGGGATTTGACTTTGCTCGAGCTATAGTGAGCTTCAACAAGGTGAGCTTGACAGTTATTTGGAACTCAAAGGCACATAAAATGCTTTCAGTTGTCATCTCAGGTGATATCTTTCTTTTGTGAGCTCCTATGGAAGTTTTTCTTTAATCTCTCATGTGGGTTATTGAGCTAATAAAAATGGTGAATGGAATTTATTCTTTGTTTTTGAATAGTCATTGTTGACTGTGTCTTGTATGAAAGGTTTATGCTTCTCCAAGCCATGACAGTTTTGAACTATATCTTGGATTTCTATTATGCAGTTTTTAACTTTGAGTTGGGGTTCGTAGATTCATATATTTCACTTATTTTTTGTTGAAAAGAAAAACAAAGAAAACAATTATGAGAACGACAAACAATTTTGAGCAAATGGGAGTTTGAAGATAGGGTTTGTAAACTGTTGATAAACTCTCTTGTTTGGTTAAGGTTTGAAGGATTCACCCTCATGATTCGACACTAGGGTCTTGTGCAATGATCTTGAAGACAATTTTATTGAACAGTTTGAGAACATCATATGAACTATTTTTGTTTAAATATTGTTTACTGTTGTTAAAGGAATATTATGATTTTCTGCAATGGTTAATGGATAGTTAGAAAATTTTTGTAACCCTATGGGTTAAACTTTGTAATGATCTCATATCAGTAGCTCAAATGGATTCATTCGACCATTTTACCCTAACACTTACTTGTTCAAAAGAAAACTAGTTTACACAATTCAACTATTTCAGTTACAAATACAAACTATTTAATGAAAGACACAAAAAGACAGTGTGAAAGTATAAAAAGGTATAAGATGTAAACACCTAGGATGATATTGATTGTATGTGTATGGCTACACTATCATTGAGATCATAACAGAGTGTTAATGCAAGATCTGTTTTGAGTTGATGTGCATAGTTGATTCTTGAGTCTCAAATAATGAGACAGTCAAGAACTAGAATATAGAGGAACAGAGTAACCCTCTATATTGTTTCAGATTTTCTATTGTATTCATGTGATTGTGATATGCCAGTGAGGCAGTGATAAAAACAAGCCAGTGAGGCAGTGATAAAGTAAAGCCAGTGAGGCTATTGAAATGTCAGTGAGGCAGTTACTGATAATAAGCTAGTGAGGTCATATCAACAATTTGAAATTAGTGAGATTCATTATAAGACAGTGAGGCAACTTTTCTAGAGTGGTTTGTCATCCCTAGAGGGTTTTCCACTCATCAAATCTTTGTGTTATGGTCACTTGTGATTATGTTTCTCATAATACTTTGTTCATGAGTTTATGTTCATTGTTTCATGATTAACTGTTGCATATTAGTGCTGACATGATGGTCATTTTGGTTTAGTACAAATGCATAATGTTTTTGACACTTATCTCAGTCCAATGAAAGTTATAAAACTGCCTCTATTGTTTGTCTGTCTTATTATCATGGTTCAACAAATATTAATACGATGTTCATAAATTATTTTGATGGTTCATCAGAGGTCACCAATGATTGTCTTGTTCTTTCATGTTCACAAGTTGATCTGATAGTCCATTACAGTTCATAAATGAATGTCTTGTTTTCATCATAAAAAGGTTGAAGTTCATAGTTGGTAAAAGTTCAGTAATGGTTGCCAAAAAAAAGTCTATTTTGTAAGACACCGATTCACCCCCCTCTCAATGTCTTTCGTACTCCAACATAAGTTGGTTTCTAGAGGTACAGTGCATGAAAGAGTTAGTTAAGTATTCTAAATAAATAGGATAAGGTTGTGCGGCAGGTGAAAGTTGTTGTGGAGGAATTTGTTGGATTTTAGGATGTTTCAGGATGTTCATGGAATACTCTAGATTATGTTAAAGCTTGGTTTGTGGTCCACAAAGTTGTATTTTGTCTTGAGGAAGCATGTACTTAAAAGTTCATTGTGTTAACACAGGTTTGGCTGACCTTGGGTGTTTACACTAATTGCGGAGTTGCTTCGGTGATTGTGAAAGCGTGAAGTGGCGTGATTGGATGAATTTAGGTCTGAGCTAAGATGTGTTGTGGTCCATCTTCATTCCTTTCCACCACTAGAATGTTTAGGTCCAAACCTAATTTGAATTTTCTGGGTTAAGATGATTTGCCGACCTTGGAGAATGTTCTCAAGGTTGAAGATAGTATAAATAAGAGTCAAGGGATCGTGATTGAGTGTGTGTGCGATGAAGGTGATGTGAATAACAGTGTGGTTGAATGTGTATTGTAGTACAAGCTTGAATGTGTGTTGTAGTACAAGCTTTCACGTGTTAGATTACTAGATGCAGTGAGTAGAAGGTGTCTACAATTCTTTAGTGTGACTACGAAGGTGTTGATGGTATTGCAGTGGAATTCCCTATTGCATTGAGATAATTTTCTCCTTGTAACAATCTTCTCTATCTTCTTCTCTATTATGGTAGTGAGTCTTTCTTTTGGGCAATGAGCCTATTATTTTTTGATGTTGATATTACTTTATATTATGAGCTAATCCTCATTGTGGTTTTTCCCTTCTTGGGTTTTCCATGTAAATCTGGTGTTCTCTTGTGTTTGATGTTGAGTTGATTTAGTTTCTGTTATTTGCTTTCATGCTTAATCATCATAACATTTTAAGGGTTAATTGAATTGATGTGGATCTAAATGTGTTTGAGGGTTTTGGAGTTATAAGTTATAGCTGATTCACCCCCCCTCTCAGTTGTCTTATGAATTCAACATAAGAAACATTAGCTAGATTGTTCAGGTGTGGAGACATGTGAGCACATCCTTGAATTCAAAAATGACAAATTTCTATATCATGAGCTCATATTCAGGGTGCCTATCATTCAAGATTAATAATTGAGGTGGTCCATCATTCTCATGTTCAATCCATATTCATATTTTCTTATTCAAACCACCATAATCAAAATAGAAATCATGAGGAAACATAGGTGGGTAAAAGAAAGTATCACCTTGATTTTAACTATGATTAGCTAGAGACAAGCATTGGTCATCCATTGTTGCATCCTCATAGACCACTTGGATCATCCCTTGGGCATCATATTCATCACATGCCTATACATTAATCACATGATCATCAATTAAAAATGGATCCTACCAATTCTCACCAATATAAAATTATTATTATAGGTATCAATTGTATGATCACCACTAAAATTGAGTGATTTTTTTTACATATAGCAACCTCAGAATATAATATTGGTATACTTACCTACTTGCCTACACATTTAAATTATGATTCTAATGCTTTAATTTCACATGTTAAATTTGGGATATAATTATAATAACATGAGCCAATATCATTTTTTTAAAATGTTTCACATAACTCACCTTTGAATAGCACATCCTGATTTTCATCATGTAATCTAAAGAACAGGGGAATTTTTCCTCATTTTGGTTTGCATATTCCATGGTGTCATTTTAATTTAAATCATCATCAATTTCCTTAGTCTGGACAATCTTGGTGGGATGTGATAAGTTTTTCACTTCATGATCATCACCAAGGTCAAACAAATAGGACTCCATAACTTCCTAGTTGATGTCACTCAAATGATTGTCACGTCCATACTGGTGGGATAAAGCAAATAACTACTAGGTATTGTACAAGCTAAAATTTAGAAAATTTGAGGAAAAGGCAAACAAGTACAAACCCCTATTCTAAACTAGTTATGCACCTCCTATTGAGCAATGAAAGGGTTCAAAAACAATGAATATGCAATAAGATATTACCCAATACAAACTATTTGATGGAGTGGATGTGCTCTTGATGTTATGGAGAGAGTTGTTATGTAGTTTCTCTTGGAGATTCCAAATTTGGTTAGCATGTACCTACAATCATAAATGAATTTCCACATATGGAAAGATGTCCTTGTGAGGGGGGTTTTATAGATCTTTGGTTGAGGATATGGATGATTGAGATTGTGCCATGAATTGGATGTTTGAAATGCATGAGCTCCTAAAGTAAGCTAAGGATTAATGGTTAAGATTAGTGCAAATGTATGGATGTGATTACATAACAAAGTGGTGGCAATATGGTTGGCTAGGATTTTATTAATTTGAATGAACAGGTGAGATTCAAAGTTTTTTTGGCTTTTGTGATGAGGGAAATATGTGTTTTTATTTTTAAAAGTGCATGATGGCATGAACAAGAAATTAGCCTAATTAATTAAATATGTTGGTGTAATTAATTAATTGCACCTTTTATTAAGTTTACTTAGGTAATTAATATTATTTACTTGAGTAAAATAAGAAATAAGAGCACATGTAATCTCCTTGATTGATGAGAGCACATGCAATATCTCCCACATCAAGATGAGTTCACTAGACACCTCTACTCATGCAGTTGAGTAAGTCTCTAGTTCACTGCTCTCCTTAAGGACACTTGTCACATTGACTTGTGCATGCTTGAGTTTATTTATATGTACTTCTTCCATTCATTTGATGGTTGATTTGGTTGAGTAATTCATTTCCTCTATTTTGGAATAGCTTGTATTATTGGATATTACATTATTTGTTTTGTGCTTATAGCTATTATAACTTTCTTCTTGCACCTAGATTCAGGCTTGTGTAATTGGATTCTCATTGAATCTTACAAAATAACATGATTTATTTAATTAATTAGTGAACATGGAATTGGCCTAATTAATTAAATAAACATGATTTATTTAATTAATTAGTGAAGAAGGAATGAGCCTAATTAATTAGATAAACATAATTTATTTAATCAATTAGTGATGGAGTGATGTGGGATTAATGATGTGGTGGTGTCAGAAATATTTAATTAATATGGTGATGTTAGAAATAAGGTTAAAATGTGGAAGCAACTTTTAACTATATAAATATTTCCCCTATTTGAAATGGCATTGTGACTAAAAGGAGCGGCATCATTTTAAAGAAAATAAATTACGCACTTGGTAAGGTGAAGCTAGTGGAAAGATGCCCTAGACATTTAGAAAGAGTGGAGCTAGAAAGTGGGCTAAGGATGCCCCCTCAAGAGAGTAGGTAGGTTTATGGGACTTAGGTGGTCTCTTGAAAGGATAATCAAATCATAAGGGGTGAAAAATAGAGGGAAAGATGTGAAAATGGGGGGAGAAAGTGAATAAATAGGGGAGGGGGAGGGGGGTAAAAAATATCACCCTTGCAAATAGTGGATTAGAGAGCTCTGAGATGTAGGAGAACTAGTGCAATCATGGACCGCATTCTAGTATAAGAACACTAGGGCGAGTGAGGGAGTACAAGTGATGAGATGGGGTTGGACCATCGATAAGTCATTTTAGTTGTGAAATTTAAATTTGAAGTGCATTAATAAGGGTGAAAAATGCATAAAGCATATACATTACATGATGAATTTTATCATGTGTCATATATGATTCAACAAATGATGTATTTGCATGATAGATTAATGTATATGCTATGCTAGCAATGTATGTGCACTCATGTCGTATATGCAAAAGGTGTAACACATTTGATGGATGTCACATCATATATGATGTATATTGTAACATAAATGATGAATCTATGACATAATTTAATTTATGAAGTGTAAAAAAATAACTAAGTGGACTAATGAGTTCATGATTTCATGTGTGATGGCAATAGTGACTGCTACTGGTTGTGGAACAAGAGAGGTGGTTAGTGGTCTTAGAGTTGATGGGGCGATTTGGGGAGGATGATTGAGGACTCATAGAGGTGGTAGGTTTATACCATATTGTGTGGATGCCTAAGGTGAGGTGATAGGGCAATGACTGATCTAGCAAAGAGGTGGCATTTCGAGACTAGCACCTTCCATCTCCTAATAGGGAAGATGACTATGACATTAGAGGAAGTATGGAGGATACTACAAATACCTATCCAAGGATGTCAGGTATACTAGAGAGACCCAACACTATAGGGAGCCATGCAAAGATTGACAAAGAGAGATGACATACCACTACAAGGCTTGTGCTTGGATTTAGACACATGGATGGTGAGGGATTTGGTAGAGCGATTGCCCCTAGCCTTGATGACTCTTATCAATGGCATAGTGGATGCCTAAGGTGAGGTGATAGGGCAATAATTGACCTAGCAAAGAGGTGGCATTTTGAGACTAGCACCTTCCATCTCCTAATAGGGGAGATGACCATGATATTAGAGGATGTATGGAGGATACTATGGATACCTATCCGAGTACATCAAGTATACTAGAGAAACCCAACACCATAGGGATCCATGCAAATATTAACAAAGAGAGATGACATACCACTATGAGGGTTGTTCTTGGATTTAGACACATGCATGGTGAGGGATTTGGTAGAGAGATTGTCCCTAGCCTTGATGGCATAGTGTTGTTAGATAAGACTGTTAGATGTTTCATGATGGGGTTGGTAGAGGTGGTTTTGAATATGCTAGAGGATGGTACAATGTTTGCAATCTATACAAAGATCTCCACATAGTAGCATATAGAGGTGGGAGGAGCATTGGTGTGATGACCCTACTACAAGTATGGGCTTGGGAGCACATAGCCATAGGCCAACTGGAGGTAAATTGAGTGGTGAGGTAGGATGAGAAGCCAGTTGTATATGGATGGAGGATTGTGTGGGACAGGCAACATAGACATCTAGGAGATGTCAACTACTTCAGGCGAGTTCTAGATAAGTTGAGGCTAATAGATGTGATTTGGAGGCCATACAGAGATGCATATTTATGGGTGGAGGATTTGTTCTACCTGAGTTATGTGCAAATGCCATGCTACATTGTTGGGAGATAGGATTACATTATTGAGAGGTACATGCTAGACAGAGTGTTGAGATGGTTTGGATTGCGACAAGACATACTAGCAAGTCCTCACATCTTTGCATGATTGAATATGGAGACTAGGCAATGGGGGCCTATTGTGGATAGATGAGAGGTACCAGAGAGCTAGGCTGCATTAGATCCAATGGGTTGGGATGATTGTATGTAAATGTGGGACACAAGAGTGGTAGATGGCTATGATTTATGGTGGTCCTAGGTGAGGCCAAATAGGCTAACAACACCAGAGCAATGGGCTAGAGGTTTGTAGGATATGATTGTAGACATATTATAGGCACAACCATGATGAGGGTGCAAACAGAGGCTAAGAGGGAGAGTGTAGACAGTGGTAGAATGCCAAGAGGAGGTAGAGGTGAGGGAGGGGGTGATGGAAGAGGAGATAAGGTGTTACATCCCTAACTTTGACTACATTTTACTTTTACTTTTGAAGTAATTAGTAGATGATTATGCATGATTCAATGATTTGACGTTTAGTAAAAATGTCTGGAAAAATTAATGTTTTCATGAGTTATGTTTATTTGACTAAAATTGACATGTTTTTATAATTTGTCAAGATGTTATGATTTCATAAGGATTATCAAATAATTATTGATACACTAATCTCGAGTTGATGATTGCAAGTTGCATTCAGGGAACAAGTTTTGCCTCTCTGAGAAAAGAGGGAGAGCATCATCTGAGAGAAGAGTATAGATATTTGGAAAAGAACAATTTGCCACTATCTTAAGTCTTGTGTTGGTGCAAAATGGTGAACCTAGTTGAGTCGGGTAAGTGATACTCGACCCTTTTTAGTCTAAGTTTATTTCTTGACTCAACAAGTTGTCGATGTCATTTAGAGTCCTTTTTATGTTATTCAACGTCTTGACCCAACCATTTGGGGAAAATGACATCATCAAGGTTGAACATTAGTTGTTTTGTGACTGAGATGACTTTCTATCGAACATGTCACTTCTTTCATTGTGAACAAGACAATGTTTACGTACTCAGTGGCATAATTGTTATAATTGATAATATGTTTCTTGTTAGTAGTTTAACATTGAATTTCGTATTCCATTTAATCAGAATCGACGTATTTATCTTTTAAATGTGTAGGGGAGAATGTCTCAACCTCACACGCGTATTGTGTGTAAGTTTACGTCATATTATTATAAACTCTATTGATATTAATGTCTATGTCTTTTCATAACACAAGTTGGTGTTTTTCGATAAGTATCATGTTTATAACCTATCTTGTTTATCGTTATGTAATCTGGGAGGGGGAGATCCTCGAACCCATTCTCATGATGTGCTATGTTTTAAAAACAACATAAATATTTGTTTATTCAACAATATTATGTTGATATAAATATCTATAGATATGATTTATGGGTTAAAATCTTTTTGACGAAGAAGTTTCTCTTTTAATTTGGATAGTGGCGCTTAATGCAAGCCATCATATAGAGACGTGGGCCTTTAATTCTTATCTCCACAATTTTGGAATTAAGGAGGATTAGGAGACAGTGGTCTTATAGACCAACTATCCCACTACCTACATGCGAGCAAGGCTTGGGATAAGGCAAAGACTTTGCCTACATTTCTGCGGCTTAGTGGAAATTATCAAACCCTTAATAAAGCCATATTCACGGGAAAGATGGAGGGCAAACAAATTTTGTTTTAGAAGTTTAGATTTTGGAAAGCGGAGTGGTTTGTTATGACCACCACCACCTTTTAGTTGCATGCCCTCGTGGAAGTTTTTGATGGGCATTATCGTAAGGTTAAATAAATCAATTAGGTGTGAGAGGACAGAGATCCTTGGCAGATATTCGTGGGGAATGATTTAGTTATCAGAGAGAAGTATTTTTAAGGACCAGGGGGAGAAAAGAAAAACATGAAGAAAACATAACCTTTTTTTATGAGAACAATACAATGCTCAGGGGGAAATTATCTGGAGGTAAAGTCCCAACTCACCAATTGATCCTATCAACGTATTCCTTGAACTTCATACAGAGTAAGTCCATGATATGGGTGTAGTCTTAAAAGTTGATACCGTTGATAATAGGAGATATAGGACTGTGAAAAGAAAGAAGGCACTATAAATAGAGAAGGACTGCATTAATAAGGAGAGTTTTCTTTGGTTATCACTTAGGAGTGAATGACGGTTATGAGGAGTTTGTCACCTCAACTCAGGGATTGTTCTTGATAATATTGTTTTCCTGAACCTCTTTGGAGGGAGATATACCAGAAAAAGGAGGCAGCCAGGTGAAAAGGAAACCGTTCATGAATATATTTACATGCTTTCTTATGGGGCTCAGGACGAGCAAAAACTTATAAGTGGTTGTTAAAAGAACTAAGGCATAGAAAATAGTGGCATAATATAGGGATCAAGAGGTGAATAACAAGAAGTTCGGTGGAAGCACAACCAGCTTGGGAAAAGATAGTATGGTTGTCTTAAAAGAGAATGGGAATGTTATATCAGGGCCAAGAGGAACAAGAGTAGAAGGACGCTAATCGTGATGTGCATACCAACTTTGACGATTGGAAATTGTCCTTACATCTTTGGTATCATGTTGTGGAGGTGTGCTCAGGTAAGAGTCAAGCCTCTTATCATAGTAATATGAACTAGCATCTGTTGGGCTCTAAATATTAGATTATTTTGAATGATTGTAAAGTCAATGCTATAAAGAATAGACTACCATTTTAGAATACTTTGTGGTGAATAGTAAGTTGTTAGGCTTAGAGTCCAAGATAGATTGTATGGCCAAGAGGCCTGATATATCTTTATGTATATAGACTTCACAGTCTCTATGGAGGTATAAGAGGTCGAAAGGCTCTAACAACTTGTGTAAACATGAAACAATTAGTTTTTTTGCCTTTGAGTAAGTATAATTATATGAGACCGAAAGGTTTTGTTGATGATTATTTTTACACACTCATAACAAAAGTTAAAATTCACAAAATAAACCTAACTGTCTTGAAAGATATGAAGAAATCAATTAAGATTACTTAATCCCAAGTTTCTGTATGGTTAGCTCTTGACCTTGTGGATAATTCAGTAGGTTAATATGAAGCTGTAATATACAAGGGGCCTTACTTGATTTAAGGTGTTTTAGGACTCACTGGACTCGAATTATGCAAAATATCACAAATATCAACATTTTATTCATTCCTTTGCATAAATTTGTTACTGTATCACAAAGCTTTATATGATTTATATTAACACAAGCTTTTCTTTTCAACTATTATGAAAATTGCCAAATATCAACTCAGTTGTTCATGTTTCCTTCAAATATCAGACAATCTCCTTTAAACCTCTGCGTTTAAGCTAAATATTTCAAGTGTTTGAGAAAAGTTAGAGAAATCTAAACTAAAATTCATTCTGCTATAGGATCTAAATGCTCTATTATTCGCGTTGTAAGCAGTACAACAAACTTGATTAAATCCACAGACTAAACCTTTAAATGTAAACCCTGAGTATTTTCATGAACATACATTCAAGATTGCAAGCTTTTGAAGAGATAATATTTCAAATACAAATAAGAGCCAGAAAACACTCTTAAAATAGATGCAGAATTCCAGAGATATTTGTATTCAAAATACACAGTCATATATGATTTACAATGTATGAATGACTCCTTGCTTCATTAATCAACTTACAAAAAACTTACAAAAAATGTCTTACAGATACAATAAGGAAGCTAGATGTTCCACGCATTCCTTATTGCTGACACAAGTGACCTCCTTCTATTCTAAACTAAAAAGCTCTTCTATCCAAAATGCTAAGACAAATTACAATTTCAAGCTTTGTTCTATAAATCCCTGTGTAAGTCATTACAAAGTAAAGGGGCTCAATATATAGATTTGATTATCCCCAATACGGTTACAAACCCTAGTCAATCAGCGGTCTATACCTCAAGTGCAACATCAACGGTGGAAAATAAATCCCACCAAAAATCTCTGAGAAGCATACTCCATACTGAGCGTAAGGATGCCCTTTGGAAACCCTAACAACCCCAAAATATCCTCTATTGCTTTGCCCTTTTAATAATGCTTCTTTCCACCTGCATTTTTCTTCTCATCGAAATCCTTTACTCCTTTTGCTTCTTTTGCGATCCATTCTGCCCTTTGTGATGTCATCGCCATTTAAGCTCCACCTTCCACATACCTGCATATCTGCCAACAGACATAAAAATGGATTTTAAAATTCTCATCGCTTTCATCAATTTATGCCTCTTTTGAATGTTATATCGGCATTAATTACAACAATTAATGCGCCATAAGTTCGGCCCTCTACTTCAATATTTTCATTTTAAACTTTTTATCGTTAGTTTAATTTCAACATACATCCTGTTTTCTTTGTATGTTCCTTTTGTATGTTCCCTTTGTATGTTTTACCATACAAACATATATGCAAACAACTACGACTAACATTCTTTCCCTTTTATCCGTACTTGTACCTTTCATTTTGTATATCGCTCTTGTATATTTTCTTGTATGAGCGCATATACAAACAACCCTATGCAAACCTCCTTTCATTACCCTTTATCTCTTTCTATGCTTCTAATTTCTTTGTATATCAGGCATGTATATTACAAACATACAAGCAATTAAACATACAAAGATTTTTCTATATCAAACTTTCTTTTCACATCCAATTTGTATCTCTTACTTGTATCTTTCACTTTGCATATCAGCTTGTATATCGAAGATATACATTGTAATTATACAAACCCGACATGCAAACGGTGGAGCCCACATTACTTTCCCCTTGTATCTCCACGATACAACAATACTTGTATCAAAACTCTTAGATACAAAGCCCAATACATACAAACTCAGTTGTATGTCCCTTCAGACTTCAACTTTTATAAACCATAGTTTACTCACTTTTCGGCTCTGCGACATGTATAAAGTGCCATGCATCTTTCGATATACTTTAAGTCATTATGCATCACCTTAACCAAATTTTAATCTTTCCTGAATTCTACATTGTATGTATATTGAAATGTATAACCCGAAACATACATACAAGGAGCGAAACATACATACAAGGCGTGAAACATACAACAATTACACCTCATTTCATAATCTTTTCGGTTCTGCGCTATGTATAAAGCTTTGTTTATCCACTTTGTATGTTTCCCTTTGCCAAACATACAAACCTAAAATACATCCGACGGATTTGACCAATTATTCATTTAAACTCCAAACTCTGTCGGGTCCAACTTGTATGTAAAAAAAAGAAGTGCTAGCCAAATGCATACAAGTACAAAATATACCAAAACCCGACAATTCTCTCATGCGACTCATATAACGACCCGATATACAAACAACTTTGTATATGCAACATACAAACCCTCTTATTGTACATTTTACCAAACACATATATACCTTGCAAAATACTGAGAATTTTAAAATGTTTCAAAAAGCAACCCTCACTCATTTTTGACAAGGAATTCACCCATATTCTGCTCTGGCACTTAATGCTATTTTTCTCTATTTTCAACAAGGTTTGTAACATTCACTTCCTTTTCCCTTTTACCACCAAACAGACCCACACACAAAAGCAAAAGCCACAGCCACAACCACAGCCACAGCAGGGGTCCTCATTTTGCTAAGGAGTAAAATGGGGCATGTTGTGAGCATCACAACAACTAGCAACCAAACAAAACAATCAAATTAAAACCATTAAAGAAAACTAAATGAAATAAATTCATAACTTCCAACTATCTTTTCTGCAAATCATTATCTGACTTGAGACCTAATGTATTCAATACGGTGCATGAATCTTCCTTTCAATTTAAGTGGGTGCACATGATTAATAATCCTCATCTTAAAAATCAGTTGAACCAACCAATGACTAATATTATCCTACATAGTTGATGTCATTCCCTCATAGCCAACCAGATAGAGCCTTGCTACCAGCATGCGTCCATAGCCCCAACAAGGTTATCGTTACAATTCTCCTAAGTAGAGCCCCACTGCCAGCAAGCATCTATAGCCCCGGTAGAGTTACTTAGATGGCTTAATCTGAATTTTTAGTAAAAATCTATTTTATTTATTTATTTATTTTATATTTTGTATGTAAGTTAGAGACTTCATAAGATATTACAATTGTAACTTCATGATGCAAGGAATGATCACTTGCTAAAATTAAGCTGAGAATTGTAATGGTAGCAAGGGTGACCTCTGATTTTTCACCTAATATCTACACTGGTAGGTTCAACAAACCCAAGGATTTTAGGTGTGTCATTGTGAGAAACTTCCCTTGAATACTCAACCCACAGTTATTGAATACAAAATTTCACAAGTCAAAAGACTTTCTACATTCATGACAGGCGCAACAAGTTATGCATAAATTTCAAATAATTAACCTAAATGACTTGAATTTTCTATTATTTTTAGTGGTTGTCAGTCTACTCCTGCGTTCTTCGAAACAAAACAAACATCCCTGCTAAGGCAACACAACACACAAACAAACACGCCAAAACAAAAACAAAAAGAACAAAACAAAAACAACACCAAACAAAAAAGAAAACAAAAACAAAAACAAAAACAACCCAAAACTGTACATTATTTACATTATGATACACAGAAACTAACAACCCTCACCTCAAGCCTGAAAGTAATGTTTCAAATGTTGGCCATTAACTAGTAATGGCACATCTTCCCCAGTCAAGGTCTTGAGCCTGAATGTATTGTCTCCTATTATTTCTGTGACCTGTAATGGACCTAACCATAACTTGTCAAATTTTCCATGATTTCCTTTCTTTTCATGTGTTTTATCCCAGCACAACACTAAGTCTGATATTCTAAACGTTTTGACTCTTGCTCTTTTATCAAACCATCTTTTGACTACTGCTTGATGTTTGGCAAATTTCTCAATGGCTTGATCTCTTTTTGTTGATAACTGAGAGGGGGGGGGGGGTGAATTAGTTATCTTAATTAAATTAACTTTCTATTCTTCTTTAACAACTAGTGCAGCATCAAAACAAATAAGCATCCATAACCATGAAAGTATAAACAAGCTCAATACATATGACACAATATTTTTGACGTGGAAAACCCTGTTAAGGGAAAAAACCACGGGGTGATTAACCCAAGATTGTATTCTTTGTTAAAAGAATAAGGTAGTACAAGATGGTACTTGCCAATTAGGGCTCACTATCCGAGCACACTGTTCACAATAGGCTCACTGACTACAATAGTTTATAGAAGGAAACTAGATACTTAAACTGATGAGAAGCATCCACATGTGCTTAGGTTCAGTTCCCATTAAGCTCAATATACTAATCTACTACACTTCATTCTTCCTCTGCCTTAGTGCTGTTGTTCTGTCACATACCGGACCTCTATCTCTGTTTCCACACTGTTTTATGTTTTTCCTCACACTACTCAACACACCACACACACCTTCTCATTTTATCCATCTAGTATATATATCCGCACCAAGGATTTCATCATCTTTCTAGTTTGCATCTGGAAAAGTCAATATTTTCCCAAACTCTGGTTTGTCAGCTGAATCCTTGCTTACCAAGTGATGCATATCAAAGAGATAGTTATAGAAGTCATCAATCATGTTAGCCAATCATGAATGATACCTTAAGAACCTTGATCACCGTCAATATCTCATCCGGATTAAGGTCTGATGTACTGCTAGTCAGTTCTTCCTCTGTCTACTCTGCCAAATAGGAACCCAATACTTAGGTACTCATATCTCTTTACTCTTTCATCACCGGAGGCTCAATCCCCTGGAATCTATCAGTAAAGATACTCCTCTTGACTTCCCCAAGTCTGCACTTTACAGAGATACTTCCTCTGAGAGATCTGGACTTGATTTTCAGATCTTGCTGCATGCTCTGTTCTTGGTCACTGGACCAAAATACTCTTCAATCTGACTTCCGGTATAGACACACCATGTCATGCGGATGTGTGGGATGGACTTTGTTGCCATCAATGACAACACTCATGAAGCCATACAGTGTCTCTTGCCAACAATCTCCCCCTTTGGCATTGATGGCAACACTTAGTGAAAAATGACTAAGTGTCACACTACACTCCCCCTTGGCCGATGCTATGTTCTAATGTACACTTTTCTAGAGCTCCCCCTTAGCTATATTCCACATTTTCACTGCTACTCACTCCCCCTTTGACATCAATGGCAAAGGGTAGGATCCAAAAACCAAAATTTCCAAAAAAAAATCCAACTATACTTAGCCGCATAAGTATATATACATGCTATACTTACATAAACTATAGTATATCTGCAAAAGTTGTCTTCAACTAGACAAGTTCTGTTGCCCAACTCTGCTTCATCCTATCCAAAATTGAGATGTGACCACTCAATAGGAATGTAAAAGCTTCTGCCCTCTTTAGATCTGTCGGATCACTGGTTTGGGTTGTGGTCTGAGCATCAGTTAGGGCCTCATGCATGGCCTCTAACTTAGGGATAATAATCCCTCTTAGTTCACTTAGCCTACTTAGCCTATTTTTCTTCTCCTTCTCAAGATTCTTTATTTCATTTATAGCTACAAGAGTCTGGCACTCTTGATTCATTATGGAAGAGGAGAGAGGATCAAAACTTTGAGATAGACTTGATAGTTTGTTCTCTTGATCTTCCATCTTCTTGGTACTATCTGCTGTCATGGTGGACCAAGATAGACAAAAATTGTATAGATCTCCACCATCTTTAAGAGCATTTTCTAGGCTCTTTATTCCAATGTTCAGATTTCTCCTATCATTTGCTATGTACCCCTGTACTTCAGAGAATCGTTTATCCAAAAACTCTTTCCGAACTTTCTCCTCAGCTGATTTCTATAGTGAATCAAAATGTGTACTGACAGAATTGACAAGTGATTTCAGATTACCGGATGAGGAGGCCAAAAGATCCTTCTAGAAGGATGGCATGATCTTTTCCAATACACCGGATGCAATTTCTATTAGCTCACAGTCTTCCATGTGAGACCTCAGAAGTTTTTCTTTTGCCTTTGCTTGGGCAAAGGAAGCTATCTTCATTGTTTGAACCGGGGAGAGGGAATCAAAGTTGAATGGTCCTTGAAGTAACTCTGGTTCATCTAATTCCGTCATTTCTTTTGTCAGAAAGTCTTTGACGGCTTCTGCAGTATCTCTTTCTGGAGACAGAGTTTTCTTCCCTTCTTCAGCCTCAGAACTGTCTCCTGGAGTCTTCTCTATTTGATCTCCTTCTCTTCCCTTTACCTCTTCTTCTTGACTTATTTTTTCCTCTATTCTTTCTTCTCCATTAGGTCTGGAGTCTGTAGGGGAATCCGGATGAGAGATATTTACTTCTTCTTGGACTTCCTCTTCCAGAACAGAGGAATCCAGGTCCTTAGTTTTCTCCTCACCTATCTCTTTTGATTCTTCTGTATTTTTCTCTGTAGGATCTTCCTTTGATGTACTGAGTCCTTCATCATCTAAGTCCTCTATAACAAGAATATTGAATCTTTTGTATGCATTCTGGAGGATGTCTTCTATTTCTTTTGCCACTTTGTCAGTCTCTCCAAGCATAAGCTGATTCATTCTAGCTTTGCTCCGGAACTCATCCTTGCAATCTTTGAAGATCATATTCATTTGTTTCTGAGTGATTGAAGGATAAAGCTGAATAGCTATCTGTTCCCAGATCTCAAGGTCCTTTGCCTTGGCATTGTTCTTCCTTATTTCTAGTTCCTTCTCTAGGCTTTTGGGAATTAGAGATATGATTTCAATAAATGCCTTATTATAGACATTTAGATACCTGACTGTAGCTTCTTGCAGGATCTTCTGGTCAGCTTCATTATACTCATCATAGAACTCAGTCATTGGTTTTAGGTTCCCATCCACAGTGACTGATTTGATGATATCATCAATGCAAAGAGTAGGCTTTTCAACAAATTCCTCTACCTTCTCTTCTTTGCCTTGACCGGTAGAGGGTTCACCGGTTTTTTTCTTCTTCTTCTTCATCTTCTTGATCTCCTCATCAGATTCTGTCTCTTCATCATCCTTCTGACTGATGTAAGACCTTGTGGCCTTCGTCTTGGTTCTCTTCTCTCCCTTTTCGAATGTCCTGACTTCCAGTTTTGATGCCTTTTGACTCTTAGAGGTGGCAGGTGCAGAGCTCTTGGAGGATCTGGTCTGGGAGGGGGCTTGCACCGGAGCACTTTCTTTTTCAGTTTCTTGCCTTTCTTTCTCTGCCATTTCCATCTTCTCTCTGTTTGCATCAAGTGCCTCCTTTGAAATTCCATGCCTTTTGGAAAATTCTTCTACTTCCCTTCTTACTTTTCTCTTGATCTCAGGCTGTCTTAGTTCAACATGAACTTTTACACTCAGCTCTTGGTAGGTTCCAAACCTTTCTACCTTAGGGTCCTTGGGCTGACTCAGCAAATGTTGGATATGTAGTTCTAGGATTTTCTCATCAACCTCATACCCCATTGGCATGATCCATAGTATTCTTGGTTCTACTGCTTCCATTAGACATTGGTCAGTGTCTACCATAAAGTATACTGTATCCTTATACTTTTCAACTAGAGATTGGGGGATTCTCTCTCTGGCTTGCATCATACTCTGAAAGTTTTTGAAGTAGCCCTAGAGTACTGTATTCTGAGCCTTGGCATCACCAATTCTACGCAAATAATCTCTGATTTGTATGGCAACTGGTCTGTTATTTTGCCATATCCAACCACTGGATCCAGGAAGCTCATTCATAAAGTAAAAGAACAAGCACAATATTAGATCACCATACTTGAATGAGTTCTTCTTGTCGTTCTTGATCTTTTGTAAGTTTTCCAACAGTTGGCTCAGAAGAAGCTCGCAAAGATCATAGTCAACATTTTTCCTTAGCATTTCATATGCAGTATATACAACAGTTCTGGACATAGAATTCTTCTTGCTAGAGTGATATATCTTATAGCCAATTATCATAGATGCAAATTTGATATCCGGATCAGTGATATCTTCTATTGTCATTGCCCTCTTGCCAAATTTTGATCCGATAGCCTCACTGACAATTTTATTTTTGACTGATTTGAGAGTAGGCAACCCACCGGATGAGTGCAATCTAGTTACCACCCTAATGGCATCTTTTGTGATCTTAAATGGTCTATTCAACCACATGAAGTTGTCATGTACTCTGCTCAATACATATCGGGCCCACTCATCTTCTACAAAATAATGGAAATGGATGCATTGTCCAAAATGTTTATCCTGGATGGCCATGTATTGAGATTTAAGTTCAAGTGACTCATCTATCAGTTCCTTGTGATAGATTTCCATCATCTTGGATTCACCAAATTCTTCAATGTTTGTGTGTATGTAAACCCTAATATCCTCTACATGCAGAACTCCATGCAGAATGCTAGAAAATGCACCTAGGGGATCAACTTCTAGAGATTTGTAGAGATGTTTCTTGAATTTAGGGCGTGGCCTATCAGTGATCTTCACTACATTCAGAGTAACCATCTTTCAAAGATTCAGAGAGAGATTTCAAGAGCGGAAAAATACCTCTTACGCTTCTAGGGTTCACGATATGGGTCGGATCGAGTTGCTTGGATGAATCAACTTCTGCAGTTGATCTTTGAGAGGTTTGAGATAACTTGTTGCAGAGCTCCTTCTCTCTTCTTTTCGAATGCAAATGTGCAAATGATGAACCAAAGAACCCTTTTATTTCTGTGCAAACCCTAATTCCATTTTGTAATAAATGCACAACCTAAGTTATTCCGGTTGCCTTGTTTTCCTTGTTCTAAGAGGGATCTTTCTGGATCACTGGTATGCACTATTAGTTGTCTATCTACCTTTCCTCAATCATTCCATTTATCCATAGATAAAGATACCTCAAATTTGAATCATACCGGATCTAACTGTGAGAATCCTGTTCTTACCGGATGACTGTTAAACCGGATCAATCTAGAAAGATTAACCTCTTCTAAACTTCTTGCAGATCTTCCATATCTTTACCAAGGCTTATTTAGATGTTTATCTAAGAACCCTTTAATCCGCAACTTTCCATGTGCCAATATCAGGCACTAATTGATTGGCTGGGGGAACTTGTTTTCTTTTGTGACTCCCCCTGAGCCATAGCTCATTTATTTAGTTTCTAGAAGGAATATCAGCACCAAATTCTGGTGCGGATCAATTCTCAACATTTTTTATACTCCTCTTCACCCAAATCTTGTTCATCTCCCTTTGAATTTCATCCGCATTCACTTTTCCTTTTCCTTTGTCTTGGTTTTGATTATGATGCACCGAACCCTTTTTGTCCTGATTCTTGCTTCTGCAAAATTTGGCAATATGATTGGATCTATTGCAATTGTGGCAAATAACATTTCTTTGCATATTTGACTAATATCCTCTTGATCTGTATTGATTAGCCATATGTCCCATTCTATTGCATGCAAAGCATCTACCATTGAATGAATTGTTCATTTGCATATTTCTACACTCATGAAATTTGTGACCATTAAAACACTGTCTGGAGAATGATGAGTTAGTCTGATTCATTCTTCTTCTGCACTGATTTGCTTTATGACAAAAGTTATTGCAATTGTGGCAGTATCCATTGAAGGATGGATATCTTTGAGCATTTGGTTGCCTTACCGGAGGTCTTCTAGGCCCGTTCCTTGGATTTTTTGATCTAGAATTTTTCTAACTGGATCCAGAGCTTTCCCCTTTCTCATACCCCAAGCCTTGTTTGTCATCTACCCTCTTTTGGCTTTCAAGAAGAACTTCAAGTTGAGAAGAGCTTATCTTGAATTTCTCTTTGTATTCATTTGTTGTTTGAAGATCCCTTTTAAGAGTGCCTATCTAATTCTCAAGTTGTTCTTCATTGTCTCTAGCTTCTTCAAAACCAGATTCTAGGTGCCTGATTATTCTATCCATTTTGTGGTAGTCTTCTGACTTCTCCTTGAGAGATTGTTTTAGATTATCTTCACTTTTCTTTTCTCTTCAATTTCTTGGGTGAATTTCATAACTCCTGATTCCTAATGACCTCTTTTGATAACTACTCACATAACTTGGTTTTCTCATTTAGATATTCATTAGTATCATTGGCTTCATTTTGACTTGCTAATTGATGAAGAAGTTCCTTTCTTTTCATCATTGAGATAGTTTATCTTTGAGTTCATTTATGAAATCATCAAATTGTTTGAGTCTTTCCCTCAGCTCATTGACTTCAGAGTGAGATTGATCAAGATCATCTAGAGCAGACTGAAGTTGTTCCCTCATACCATACATATCCATTTGAGATTCCCAGATCTTCCTCAAGCTATTAGGCTTTGTCTAGAGAAACTTAGCTCTGATACCAATTGTTGATAACTAAGAGGGGGGGTGAATCAGTTATCTTAATTAAATTAACTTTCTGTTCTTCTTTAACAACTAGTGCAACATCAAAACAAATAAGCATCCATAACCATGAAAGTAGAAACAAGCTCAATACATATGACACAATATTTTTGACGTGGAAAACCCTGTTAAGGGAAAAAACCATAGGGTGATTAACCAAAGATTGTATTCTCTGTTAAAAGAATAAGGTAGTACAAGATGGCACTTGCCAATTAGGGCTCACTGCCCAAGCACACTGCTCACAAGAGGCTCACTGCCTCTAATAGTTTATAGAAGGAAACTAGATACTTGAACTGATGAGAAGCATCCACATGTGCTTAGGTTCAGTTCCGGTTAAGCTCAATATACTGATCTACTACACTTCATTCTTCCTCTACCTTAATGCTGCTATTCTGTCACATACCAGACCTCTATCTTTGTTTCCACAATGTTCTCTATTTTTCCTCGCACTACTCAACACACCACACACACCTTCTCATCAAAATCCATCTGGTATATATATCCGCACCAAGAATTTCATCATCTTTCTAGTCGGCATCCATAATAGTCAATATTTTCCTAAACTCTGGTCTATCGGCTGAATCATTGCTTACCAAGTGATGCATATCAAAGAGATAGTTATAGAAGTCATCAATCATGTCAGCCAATCATGAATGATACCTTAAGAACCTTGATCAGCATCAATATCTCATCCGGATTAAGGTCTGATGTACTGCCGGTCAGTTCTTCCTTTGTCTACTCTGCCAAACAGGAACCCAATACTTAGGTACTCATATCTCTTTACTCTTTCATCACTAGAGGCTCAATCCCTGGAATCTATCAGTAAAGATACTCCTCTTGACTTCCCCAAGTCCACACTTTACAGAGATACTTCCTCTGAGAGATCTAGACCTGATTGTCGAACCTTGCTGCATGCTATGTTCTTGGTCACTAGACCAAAATACTCTTCAATCTAACTTCTAGTATAGACACACCATGTCATGCAGATGTGTGGGATGGACTTTGTTGCCATCAATGACAACACTCATGAAGCCACACAGTCTCTTGCCAACACTTTATCCAGTTGCAACATTTGTACTATCCTGGCTTCTCTGTGATCATCAAACCCAAAATATTAATTAGCAAACTTCCAAACTGGTATTCTTAGATTTAATGGAAGTATGGGATTAGTCCCATAAACTAGGTGATAAGGTGCATTGCCTAAGGCTGACTTGACCTTAGTCCTATCTACCCATAACACATACTTTAGCATTGTGTTCCATTCTCTAGGATTCTTTTCAATTAGCTTCTTGATTATATCCAATAAAATCTTATTTGTGGACTCTGCTAACCCATTCCCTTGAGGATAATAGTTTGAAGAAAATTTTAAAACTATCCCATATTCAAATGCCCATTTAGAAAATTTTAGAGAAGAAAATGTAGGGTCATTATCACATACCAGCGAATATGGAGGTCCAAACCTTGTTATGACGTTTTCTTCAAGGAATTTGATAACTACCTCAGTCGTAGAGAACTTGCAACATGTGGCTTCAGTCCACCTTGTACAGTAGTTAGTTGTTGTCAGTATAAACTTATGTCCTACAGATGATGGAGGATTTATGACCCCAATGAAATCTAAGCCCCATTGTGCAAATGGCCTAGATTCAATCACTGGCTGTAATGGATGAGCCTGATTCCTTCCTTTATCTGTTGTAGTTTGACAGGTGTGACAACTTCAAATATGACTCTGTATCTTTAAACATTGTAGGCCAATAGTATCCTGGTCTCAATATCTTATGCGTAGTAGCTAAATGGGAACCATGAGCAGTTCCATACTTATCATGTAACTCTGACAATATCTTATCTGCTTCAGCTCTGTTTAAACATCTTAAATATATTCCTTCATGGTTCTTCTTGAATAGAAGACCTCCTTGTACCATGTACTTCTGTGCTTTAATCTTTAAATCTCTCCTCTGAGAAGATTTCATCTTATTTGGATATTTCCTTGATATCAGAAAGGTATTCAAGTCATCATACCACCCTGATGCATCACTAGAATTCAACATATACTGCTGTTTCACCAAATTTGGATCTATGTTTGCTATGGCCTGTACTAATGCTTTTCCTCTGACCAACTTCATTGGGATAATTTCCATATCAAACTCTTGCAATGTTGTAATCCATTTGGCTCTTTTCTCTCCAGGCTCATTTTGCATCAGCAGCATCTTAACAACTGCATCTGGTACTATGACCTTAACTTGACTTCGTAAGATATAATGTTTGAACTTTTTCACTGCTCTTACTAGTGCAAATGCCTATCTTTCTGTATCAAGATATTTCAGTTGTGCATCCTTCAGAGGCACACTCATGAAGGCTATGGGTTTTTTCTTCATTATTTTCTCCCTTTTGTGTCAAAGCAGCTGCAACTAAATGTGAAGATGCAAAAGAATACATGTAAAATGGATTTGTATGATTTAAACTTGTCAACACAGGAGCATAAAAAATGGCCCCTTTAATATCTTCAAATGCATCTTTAGTTACTGGTGTCCATTCTATCTTCACATCCTTCTTTAACATGGCATTCAATGGTTGTACAATCTCTGCAAACCCTGTAATAAACTTCCTGACAAAGTTAATCTTACCAAAAAATGACTTTAGTTCTTTCTTACTGTTTGGTAATTGCAATTTCTTTATTCCTTCTATTCTATCAGGATCAATAGATATCCCATTTTCAGAAATGACATGTCCTAATAATTTTCCTTCAGTTATGCCAAATAAACATTTCTTTGGGTTAAGGGAAATCTAGTACCTTTCACATATTTTAAGTACTCTTCTCAGATCTTCAACATGAGTGGATGCATCTTTAGAGTAAACAGTTAAATCAACCATATAAATAACAATGCACTTACCTAACAGTCCATGGAATGCAATGTCCATGGCTCGCTGAAAAGTAGCACCTGCATTGATTAGACCAAAAGGCATTCTTCTGTATGCATAATTTCCCCATTTACAAGTAAAAGTGGTCTTCAATCTATCCTCTTTATCTACTAAGACCTGGTTATATCCTGAGAATCCATCTAAGAAAGACATCATTTTAGCCCCATTCACTGCTTGCAACACTTCATCTATTGGAGGCAAAGGATAATTATCTTTTTCAGAGGCTTTGTTCAAATTTCTAAAGTCAACACATAACCTAATGTCTCCACTTTTCTTTCTCATAGGTACTAAATTAGCTACCCAAGTTGAATGTCTGACTGGGAAGATTATTCTGGCAGACAACAATTTTTTCACATCTTCAAAGATTAAAGGCTCTAAAATGGCATTCACAGACCTTTGTTTCTGCCTAAATAGTTTAACATCTGGTTTCAAAGGTATCACATGAGTTATGATGGACGTATCATATGTCTTCAAATCTTCATATGTCTATGCCATGACATGTTTGTACTCCTTCAGAACATCCACAATTTATTTTCTCAATTCTTCAGAGCAAGCCTTTCCAATAAGTACATTTTGTGGACTCTGCTCTATTCCCAAGTTATATGGATCACACTTACCCCCCTCAGTTTTGGGCAAATCTTTTTGTCTTACTACCCCATCAAAGTCAAAAATCTGTTCTAACTCAATTACTCCTTTGGGTAAGAAGTTGCTTTTCAAGTTGATTATGTCTTCTTCATCCCAAGACACATCAAGCCTTTCCTGTTCATCAATAATTTGAGCTTCAAAGACCTCATTACAAGTTAGAAAATCCATAATTTGTTGATCCCCTTCAAATACCTGGAAATGAGTAACATTATGTAGTATACTAGGAACATTTACTAATTCAACAGCAAATCATTTTAAACCTGACAATGTTAAGGGTTCCAATGTGTTAGCAGCAACTGCTAATGCATTTGGTCTATGGTTCAATTCTCTAGGGATATGTTCTATGTTGAAAGCATCAAATGAATCTATTAAATCCCACACCCTATGCTTGTAACAAACCATCTTTTTGTAGTTGCATGCATACAATTTCCTTACTTGTCTGACCACTAACTCAGAATCTGAAAATACCCTGATCATTTTTACCTTTTTCTTGATAGCCATAACAAGTCCATAAATCAAAGCTTCATATTCTGCAACATTGTTAGTACAAGAAAATTATAGCCTATATGCTGCTAAATATGACTTACCATGAGGATCTATAAGCTCCACACTTGCACCTGCACCTTGTCTAGATTTAGATCCATCACATTTCAGTGTCCACATGCCATCTTTATTCTTTTGACCCTTTACTTTCGCATGTTTTGCTTTTTCTATGACATGTGAGGTGCTATCTTGTTCGTTCATAGGCAATTCATTTTGACCTACTTGCATATTTATACTTTTAGTTTGTAAATCAGAATGACAAATATTCTTGTCCTTTGTTTCTTCTTTTAAATCTAGGATCAACACATCTATGTTATTCTAAAATTATTTCTCTAGTTTATTAGGATTAACCTTTCCTTCTTGCAATCCTACTCCCTTTGTGCATTTTATGTATTGATACTCTATAATATCTCTGCACATTCCACAATTCTCTTCAGAATGTGGCTTATTATGGACTCTACACATTCTTTTACATAACTTGCACTAAACTGGTAGATTTTGTTCAATGCACCTTTCCATTTCCTGTCTAATGACCTGACCGAAACTATTTATTGCATTTCTTTCTTCATCAAAAGAATTTCCATCAGACTCAATGAACAACACTGTTTCCTTACTAACATGTTTTTCTCTAAAATTTAACATCAGGATTTCTTCAACTTGTACCCCTTTGTTAGTAACTCTATAAACACCAGGTTCAACAGAAGCATATAATATCTCATTAGTCCTATTGTATTTTGTAATCATGTGTTTCATCCTAGGTTCTGCTTCTATCCTGATCTAATTTGGAACACCTCTCCAAGGTAACCACATATGTGAAAAATCAGTGGCCATATATCCATTCAATGTTTTAGACTAGTCTCTACTCAACAACATCCCATAATTCACAAGTATATCCATTATCTGAATGTCAATAAACTGACTTACCCTAGGATCTGAGGCTAATTGCATTTGAATATGCATTAGTTCTCCTATCACATTAACCTCAGTTTTATCCAATTGTGTAACAACCTTAGCAGATTTGGTAGGAGTCAGCCCTAAAGTTTTGCATATTCCTAAAGGCATTACATTAGCTAATGCACCAGAATCTACCATGTAATTATGTATGTTCTTTCCACACATCCTAATGGTTAACAAGAAAGGAGGGGCCTCCTTCTTATCTGCATACATCACCACATTCGTGTTGGAAGGCTGTTCAGTTTTCCTACTCTTTTCTTTGGGCTGCAGATCTCTATTAGGAACATTCACATCAGCAGAAACCTCACTTGTCACAGATGTATCCAAGGATTTTATGAAAGCATTTCTGACTCCTGGACTTTTCAATAATTCACATAAAGGTATACTAACTTTGATTTTCTTTCTCTTCTGACAAGTAATTCATCAACGTCATTGTTTCTACTGTCTCTGTTTTACCTGTTTGGACTTTTTGTGCTACTGTTCCATTATTTGCATGATGATTAGCCTTCAGTATAGCAGGATTATTACTAGCATTCTGATCTGGGGGAGTATTGAAATTGTTAGGAGTGGAAGTAGTGAAAGGACCTCCTGGCCTAGTGTTATTTCTCAAATTATAGGTGTGATTTTTGTTTGACTGCTAAAAAGCTTGTACCTCTTATGTTTCATATAACACTTCATTTTCAGTTTCAAAGGGAAACTAAAATGCATTTAGTACTAAGGCTGATTCAGGATATAGGTTCTCACAAAAATAAGGTTCATCCTCTAACAATTGATCCTCCTCTTCTTCAGTTGCAAAGGTAAAAGTCTCTAAGACTATAGCAGTCTCATATCCTGAGGGCACTACTTCATTACCTTTGGGAATGAGAAACTCAGAAGTGGGAGCCTGTACATCTACATTGAAAATACTGGCTGCTAAATGGAACTGAGGACAATCTAGTTTAGCATGGGCACTAGTATTATGAATTCTGCACCAATTCCTCAATGCTATATTAGCCATTTGAATTCTAGTTGTTTGTTTTGTATCCTGATTATCTAATTTCTCAAATGGAGAAGCTAGAGTGTCATTATTTGGCCCTGTGTTCCATGTCTTAGGTGGCCTTGGTTGATTTTGATTCCTATTGTTGTTACCCAAGCCCTATTATCTACCACAGGTCCTCTATTTTGCATTAGTTGTCATGGATTATGATTTTGATTCTGATTGTAATTCTGGTTTTGATTTGAACTTTGACCCTAGTTATAATTCTGATTATGGTTTTGGTTATAGTTTGGGTTGTAGTTCTGACTATAGCTTTGGTTATGGTTTTGACTGTATCCTTGGTTGTTTCTACCATAGAAATTTTCATTTCTCGGTTGTGTCATTTCAGTAGTCAATCTTCTCAAGTGTGCAGTAATTTCTTTAATTTCTTCCCTATCCTCTTGTGCTTTTGCCACAAATGTATCCTGAGGAGGTTGAAAGAAGAATTGACCATTACTCTAATTATTATTGACAATGTTACCAGTATAAGGGGCTATGACCTGGATTGGGGCAGAATTATACATAGGTGTGTATGTAGGAACTAGATTCAATAATGGAGTGTTATGTGTAGGGACTCCATTCCAAGGTTGTGTTTGACTTTGTATCCCAGGATTTCCTCCATTGGGAAATGGATTATAAGTTATTTGCCTCATCTCTTAGTTTACAGAGGTTGCCTCCTTATAGGCTTTAGATATTGTATCTATGTCAACTTTTCTTTTGACAAACATAGCAATCAATGGATCTAAGGCAATATAATACATGGCTAATAATAATGTGTCCACATTTACTATGTAAGGAGCTACTAACCTAGAATAAGCCTTTTGAAACCTGTCATTAAAATTGTCAATCAATTCTCCCTCACCTCTTTTAACTACAGCTAACTTATGATATAAGGTGGAAGGATCTATTGGTCCTCTAAATCTAGACAAAAATGTTTCTTCCATAAGTGCCCAAGAAGAAATGTAACCTTGAGGCAAGTTAACATACCAGTTAGAAGCCTGCTCATTGAAGGTGTAAGGAAACAACCTACACACAACAGGTTTTAGGTATCCAAGTGAGGGTATAAGTTTGAATACCTTTATACTCTGAGCAATGTAGAATAGGACCAGTGAACATTAAGTTATTACTGCCTTGTGTTAGTAGGTTGAAGACCTTTGAGTTTAGAAAGAGATTATCTATATCTTAAAGTTAATATTTATTGGGATCTTAAGACTTGTGATATAAGTCCTCACATCAAGAGCAATGGAAATATATTGATCTCTTTTGGAATATCCAAGGTCAAAGATATGATCACTTAGGTTTCTAACAACTATGAAGTAGAGTATTCGTGATATCAATGAAACTCATGTATGAGTTCATAATTTATTTTTAATCGAAAGATAGTGAACTCTGGAAGATCATTGAGATTGTAAGTATTGATCTGTGATTAAAACTATTTGGATTATTGCATTGACTTTAGTCAAAGAATGATTATTTTATTATTAGTGTATTTGTACATTCCTTGAGTAATGAGGATTCGTTTAGCGCCTAAGAGGTTAGAGAAAATTAGAATGCTCTATATTTAAGTTGTAATATCATATTATTGTACTTGGATTTTAAGTTAGAAAATGGAAATAGATCCTTTAGTCGATACTGAAGACTATGAAAGTCCCAGAGATGAAGTCTTTCTAGTCTTCCCAATGAACATTTTGGTGAGATAATATCATGGAAGCAAGGAGGAGCAACATGGATAATGATTACTTTGTGTGAAATAGAATTTCCTCTTGTCAATTTTGTAATACATATCCAGGGTAATAGGTGATCCAAGAATATGGAAACCTAGGTAGCTTTTAATAGCATCTAATACTTATGTTATGTTATCTTGGGTGAGAGAGTAAACTAAGAAATGCAAGGATATTGATCTCTTAGTTTTTGTTCAATAGAACTTATTCTAGTGTTAAATTCACAGAAGACAAAGTTAGCCCAAGAATGGGCATCAATGGAAGTGATTTGTTCTTGATGGGGAGCACACAGTGGAAACAATAGATCAAGCCCTAATTACCTTACAATCGGCAAGACTTTACATATGAGCCGCCGATACATCACCATCGGCCAGACAACTGCCAGTCGGAATGACTTACTAAAGTCTCTCCGTCGGTCCACCTTACATTGATGACTCCACTTCGCTCTACCTTTTGGTGAGACCCACTTTGTCAGTGAGCACTTATAGGCCCTGGCTGATGTGCTGATGAAACAACATCCTCGGTAAGACTTTCACCATCGGTCAGACTTTCTCCAGAGTTGCGGATGGACCGATCACTCCGATGTCACTTCTGACCTCCGCTCATCGGTATGATAATTGCTATTGGTCACCTTAGGGTTTGCTACGCTGATCCGCCATTGTACAATCTACCTTCTCTAAACCCTAGCACATGGAGATGCTAGGTCAACCTATTGTGCGAAACACATTGTCTGGATTCTCTGCACCGCTGAACAATGGAACAAAACAGAAAATGAAAGAAAATATTTATACAACGAAGCCATTCCACTGATTTCGACAGAAATCTCACTAGTGGAATGCTTCACGATGACATATAGCAAAAAAATTGAAAGCATAGAGAGAACAAAAATCTACAGCTATACAAATTACAATTACAGGAAATAGAAATTGAATTGACGGAACAGAATGATTTTATTTCTCCTTAGCACAATCACAATTACATTCGATCACACTCTTTCTTTGATCTGATTACAATGATCATTTGGTTCATTCCTCTGGGTATTTATCAACTCGCCCTGAGGAATACCAAACTGACTCCAAGCGGCTGGGAGACAACCGTCTAAAACAATCTCCAACTGCCCTACTGCCCTATTTTGGCATTATGCGGTTACAATTTGACAAAAGTGTCCTAAGTCACTTGGGACTTACAAAATGAACCTAGATACAAACTGAAATGAAAATGCATTGGTCAAATAGACCTTATTACAAAAAGAAAACATGATTTTCTAGGTGCTCCTACACCATACTCCCCAGGTGAATGTTGTCTCAAGTCCTCTTAGAGACTAACTGCTATAAATCACCACCCCACTTTTTGATGTCTTCTTCCAGCATCCATGTGGCTTCTGAGTCTGGAAGTCCTTGCCATTTGACTAAGTGCTCAAAATAGGTTTGATTTCTGGTCTTCTTGGCTATCCTGCTATCCAAGATGCACTCCATCTTCGGTGGTTCCTTAGGTGGTAAATACTGCACCCACTCTATATTATCTTGGACAGAATCATCTGCACCTTCTGTATCACGACTCCTATATAATGCTAGATTAGCAACATTGAATATAGGTGAAATAGCAATATCGTCAGGGAGTTCAATTTTGTAAGCATTAGAACCATATTTCTCCAGAATCTGACAAGGTCCAATTTTTCTCATCATCAACTTGTTGTGTTTTCCTATGGGTAGTCTGTTCTTGTTGAGATGAACCATGACCATATCTCCTATTTGGTATTGCACATCCCTTCTTCTTTGATCCACTCTAGCCTTGATCTTCTGACTGCTCTGGTGTAGAGTATCTCTGACTTGTTGATGGATTGCTTTCATAGCCTCTGCAAATGTATCAGCATGTCCACTCCTTTTGTCCAACCCGTGAACATCTCTTAATTCAAAAATTCCTCTAGTATGACTACCATAGACAACTTCAAAAGGACTTAGACCTGTACTTCTATTTGTAGAATCATTATAGGCATATTCTGCTTGTGGGAGTACCACATCCCAACTACTGCCATGTTCTCTTGTCAAACATCTCAGCAGATTGCCTAATGACCTATTCACAACCTTAGTTTGGCCATCAGTCTGAGGATGATAGGATGAACTAAAAGACAAATTTGTACCCAATCATTTCCACAAGGTTCTCTAGAAATGTCCCACAAATTTGCTGTCTCTATCAGATACAATACTCAATGGTAACCCATGAATCCTGACAATTTCTTTAAAGAACAAACCTGCAATGTAACTAGCATCATTGGTGGTTTTACAAGGAATAAAGTGCACCATTTTGCTAAATCTATCTACCACAACAAACACACTGTCATGACCTGTCCTTGTCTTGGGCAATCCCATCACAAAATCCATACTCAAACTTTCCCAAGGTTTGTTTGGTATGGGCAAAGGTTGGTACAATCCTGCATTGGTTGGGACTCCTTTTGCTCTCTAAAAAATCATACAACTCTCAACAAACCTTCTGATATTAGATTGCATCCTTGGCCAAAAGTAAAACCTTCTTACAAGATCTAAGGTCTTATTAAGCCCAAAATGTCCTCCTAAACCACCACTATGTTTTTCCTTCACAATATTATCCCTCATTGAACACTTAGGGATACATAGTTGACTCCCTTTAAACAAAAGTCCATCCTGCAATGTATAATCTAAAAATTCACTGTGGAAAGCATTGGCAAACTCACTGCATACCTTGTAAATCTCCTTGAAATCTTGGTCCTCTTCATACAATCCTTTGAGTGACTCAACACCCATACTTTGTAGCTGCACTTCTTGCACTGTCAGCACCCTTCTGCTTAAAGCATCAACAACCTTATTGTTTATCCCCTTCTTATGTTTGATGATGAAGGTGCATGCTTGAAGACTTTCCACCCACTTCATGTGTCTATGACTGAGCTTTTCTTGTCCATTCAAAAAAACTGAGAGCATGATTGTCAGTGTATACAATAAAATTCTTTAGGAAGCAAATAGTGCCTCCATTTTTTTAGAGCTTGTACCATAGCATACAACTCTAAATCATAAGAGGAGTACTTCCTCTTGGCTTCATTTAACTTTTCACTGAAGAAGGCTACTAGTCTGCCTTCTTGGCTCAACACTGCTCCTATGGCCAACCCACTTGCATCACATTCAATGGTAAAAACCTTATTGAAATTAGGAAGTACTAAGACAGGATACTTGGCAACTTTCTGCTTTAGACTTTCAAAACTCTGATCTACCTCTTTTGTCCACACAAACTTCATCTTTCCTCCACCCTTGATGGTCTCTAACATAGATGCACAAATATCACTGTAGTTCTTAATAAATTTCCTATAAAATGTGGCCAAACCATGGAAACTTCTGACCTCTCCTATTGCCCGAGGTGTAGGCCAATTCAAAATAGCCTCTACCTTGGAAGAATCTATTTTCAAATCACCCTTAGAGATGACAAAACCTAGGTACACCAATTCTTGTTTCATGAAGTCACACTTTTCCAAGTTTATCATTAACTTCTGATCTTGCAGCCTCTTCAAGACTATCTCCAAGTGTTGCAAGTGTTCTTCCTTGCTCTTACTAAACACCAAGATATCATCAAGGTAGACTACCACAAATTTTCCTATGAATTCCTATAACAGCTCATTCATCAGCCTCATAAAGGTGCTAGGGGTGTTTGAAAGACCGAACGGCATCACAAGCCACTCATACAACCCTTCATTGGTTTTGAAAGCTATCTTCCACTCATCCCCTTCTCTTATCCTTATCTGATGGTACCCACTCTTTAAGTCTATTTTGGAGAAATAAGTAGCACCTCCTAAATAGTCCATTAGATCTTCAATTCTAGGAATAGGAAACCTGTATCTGATGGTTATCATATTTATTGCCCTGGAATCAGTACACAGTCTCCATTTCCCATCCTTCTTTGGGGCTAAAACAGTAGGTACTGCACATGGGCTAAGGCTCTTCCTTATCAGCCCTTTGTTTAGGAGTTCTTGAATATGATTTGCTATCTCTTCATTCTGCTGAGGTGTCATCTTATATGCTGCCTTATTAGGAAGTACTGCTCCTGGTATGAGATCTATCTGATGGCTAATGTCTCTGATTGGGGGTAAGGAATCAGGTATATCCTTTGCAATCACTCCTTTGTAACTCTCAAGCAAATCTCTGACCTCTTTAGGCCCTACTTCTCGCACACTTTTCTTCTTTTCATTCTTAGGCTTCACAATCAAAGCAAAACCTACTCCATCACCTTCCTTTAATGTGTCCATGAATTCTTTCTCTCCTACCATCATTACACTAGACCCTACATGATGTGGATCCTCTTCTACCAATGACTATATCCCATAAGTCACACCATCCTTTTGGAATGAGTAAGCATTCTTTTCTCCATCATGATGAGCCTTCCTGTCAAACTGCCATGGTCTGCCTAACAAAAGATTGCAAGCATCCATTGGAAGGATGCCACACAAGATTTTATCTCTATACCCCCCAATACTGAATTCTACCCATGCCTATTCATTGATGAGTATGTGCTGCCCCTTACTCAACCAATTGACTTTATATGGACTGCTATGGGGTATCTTTTCTAACTTCAACTTATTCACTGCTTCCAAAGATATAATGTTATCAGTAGAACCAGAGTCAATAATAAATTTACAAACCTTACCTTGGATCTTGTAGTTGATTCTAAACAAAGCCCTTCTTTGAGATGGTTCAATCTGCACTGGTCCCTTGAGCAGTGTCCTCTTGATCATCATATTCTCTCCCGTTTCTGATGCTAGATTCACTTCAGGAGATGTCACACTCCTTGCATCTTCTTGAATCAAAGTGATTCTCTTCTCACCACCATGAGAAGTTGAGGCCTTCTCTGGACACTTGTATGTCGGGTGCCCTATCTGATTGTAGTTATATTGGAGAACTTGGATCCTCTACCTGATCCACTTGTACCACCTCTTCCATTAGGCCTTCTTCCTCAGTAGCCTCCTCTGCTACTTGAGTCCCCAACTTGCTCTTCTTGGCTAGACTCACCACTAGGCCTCTGGTTAGGACTCCTTCCTCCAAAACTGCCTCTGCCTCTGAAATTCCTTCCACCTCTACCTCTATTATTCTTCTCACTCTTTCTCTTTATCTTCTCTTCAACCCTTAAGGCCAATTGGAAACACTTGTTCACTATTTTTGGTGCTAAGATGTTGATCTCATCTTGGATGTTCATCCTTAGGCCATTCAAGTACCTAGCCACCTTCTCTGACTCTTCTTCTTGTCTCTTTGATCTGAGAATGAGTTTATGAAACTCTTGTTTGTATGCATTCACATCAAGGTCTCTCTGTCTGAGATTCTGCAATTTCTTATACATCTGCACGTTATAATCCAGGGGTAAGAATTGTGCCTTGATTTTGGTCTTCATCCTTTCCCAGGAGGTTATCATATTCTTCCCCTCCTTGACTCTCTCTCCTTTCTCATAATTCCACCATGCAAGAGCAGATCCCTTCAATCTTGCCTTTGCCAACTTAACCCTCTTATCGTCAGGGACTTCTTTGTATTCGAAATGATTGTGTAATGCCTCAATCCAATCAATCACCTCTTCAGCTTCCATGCTTCCACTATACATAGGTAACCAATCTATGGTGTCCCTATTGACTAACTTCAATGCATTTACAAATGCCCTCTGGTCTGCTGGTATCTCCTCTGTCATTTTATTGATTTCCTCAATTTCTGTATCACCTTCATTGCTGTCACTTTCATCTTCCCTAGCTTTGCTTTTGGACTGCTTGAAATCTCCCAACTTGGATTCAAGCATCTCCTCGATCAACTTCTTAATGATGTCTTGTGACATACTTTTGGGAGGCATCCTCTCCACCTCTGTCTCACTTTCTTTGTCTAACATAAACATTCACAGACAACACCCAAACTCCAACACTCCTGCAAATCCTCAATTCGACTTGCCACCCAAATCTTTTCCCTGCTCTGATACCAATATGATGGGGAGTGCACAACAGAAACAGTAGATCGGGCCCTAATTACCTTACAATCGGCAAGACTTTACATATGAGCCACTGATACATCACCATCAGCTAGACAACCGCCGGTCGGAACGACTTACTAAAGTCTCTCCATCGGTCCACCTTACACCGATGACTCCACTTCGCTTTACCTTTCGGTGAGACCCACTTCATTGTTGATGAAACAACATCCTCGGCAAGACTTTCACCATCGGTTAGACTTTCTCTAGAGTTGTCAATGGACCGATCACTTCGATGTCACTTCCGACCTCCGCTCGTTGGTGTGACAATTGCTATCGGTCAACTTAGGGTTTGCTATGCTGATCTGCCATCGTACAATCTACCTTCTCTGAACCCTAGCACATGGAGTTGCTAGGTCAACCTACTGTGCGAAACGCACTGTCTGGATCCTCTGCACTGCTGAACAATGGAACAAAACAAAAAATGAAAGCAAATATTTATACAACGAAGCCATTCCACTGATTTCGACAGAAATCTCACCAGTGGAATGCTTCACGATGACATACAGCAACAAAATGGAAAGCACAGAGAGAACGAAAAATCTACAACTATACAAATTGCAATTACAGGAAATGGAAATCGAATTGACGGAACAGAATGATTCTATTTCTCCTTAGCACAATCACAATTACATTCGATCACACTCTTTCTTTGATCTGATTACAATGATCATTTGGTTCATTCCTCTGGGTATTTATCAACTCGCCCTGAGGAATACCAAACTGACTCCAAGCGGTTGGGAGACCGATCCAAGCGGCTGGGAGACAATAGTCTAAAACAACCTCCAACTGCCCCACTACCCTATTTTGCAATTATGCGGTTACAATTTGACAAAAGTGTCCTAAGTCACTTGGGACTTACAAAATGAACCTAGATACAAACTGAAATGAAAATGCATTGGTCAAATAGACCTTATTACAAAAAGAAAACATGATTTTCTAGGTGCTCCTGCACCAGTTCTAGGTTGGGCATGATGGGAGATTTCATAACACAACCCCACATGATTATTGGACTATAAATGGTTGATACAAGTTTATTGTCTTGTTTTGAAGAATGAACACAGATACAAGTCTATAACCTGTAATAATGGAAAGTCAGTAGACTTAAGTAGACCAGAAGATTGAAGGTATTTTGTTATCTTTATGACTCAAACCTATTTGGGTTGATATAATGATCTTAGTCAAAAGACTAGTTGCGAAAAGTGTTAGTATCCATCAAGTTATTATATGGATGGGATCGTACCTTGCATACTATGCTTATTCATGTTATGAGAAATGTGAATTCGAACAATGCCAAGTGGTATAGGGAAGACTAGAGGTATTTTTTTCTCATGTTTTGTTATATTTATGTTATTATCTATAGAAAACAAGGATGTTTAATATTTCCACGTTTTGGGTTAGAGAAGTTAAACCCTAGTCTTAAGACCAGAAGCATTTGGGAAACCTACAACTCTTATGTTAGATGTGACAGTGTTTATATTTCTATATTTTTTTTGGTCGACAGTGAAGAGTCAAGAATACCATATTGGTCGACAGTGAAAGGTCAAGAGAACCATAAAGAAAGACATAAAGAGTCCTTGTAGTACTTTATCAAATTTAAGTGATTCTATGATAAAGTCAAATTTGTTTTTTTTTATGTACCAAAATTTGTGATATTTGAGTTAGAGAGAAGGGTGACAGAAGGTAATAGACCCTGGAAATTGTAAGTATACATAGAGGGAATCTCATAAAAGTTAGAACTGCCTAAGTATATATATATTGCATGTATATCCTAGATTGAGGATTAATTCTACATAAGATTGACTAAATTGAATTTACAGTATAGACAAGTTTGTGTCTAGAGTTACTAAATGAAGAAAGTCAAAATGAATGATGAGATAGTTCCAAGTCAAGTTAGAGGTGTGTGTCTAGATGGCATGACCAATCAGTATGATCATACTTAGCTAGAAGGGATCTAGAGTTGTATGGTCAATTGAAGTTATGTAGGACACAACTCTAGGACTCAGATGACAAAACTTGTTAGTTCCTTATATCTATACCTTCGTGCAGGCTAGGGCCACTTCCAGAAAGGAAGGTGTGCGGGGGACCGCTAGTCTATGGTTGAGGTAAAGCACTCGGATGATGCTCTCCCTCTGAAGAAGAAGACTCACCAAATCTCATGAAAATAGATATCAACTTTCCAGATGTAGTGTACTCCATGCTATGGCTTATGATAGTCAAACTTATGAGGTAAAACTATTCTTTTGCCAAGTCATTCTTATGTAATGTAAATGTAAAGTGAAAGGATTTCAATATGATTCTAGTTTTGATTATGTTATGATTTCAAGGTTGAAATTATATAGAAAGTTGTACTTTTTTTCTTGTGATTATGCAATTGTTATTTAAAAAAAATTTATCTCTCATGTTTACCAAGTCTATTTACTTTCCTTGTAAATTCTTGAGTTTATTCTAGTAATTTGAGAAGGGATGTTACATATGGTATCAGAGCTAACTGGGTTCAACACATGGACCTATGAGCTCACTACGAGAAAACTCATTAAACATTCAACAGATTGGCTAAGGTTTAAAATTGGTTTGATGCTAGAATGGCGTAGAGAAAAACCAAATGATATCCTCGTCAGTCAGTGTACAGTAGCATAAGAGACAGACATGAAGGTTAAATTTTATTATGACTTCTTGCCAAGTAGGGTGATAAACTTGACTACATGACTTCATTGTGTCATGTTGCGCTTAATTAAAAACCTTGGCCAAGGTGATGCTACTACCTGATAGCGCCAACCATTTTTCTTATCCCAGATACGCACCCAATTAGAGGTCATACTAGTTAGGAGTTGCCTATAGTGTATGACCGATTAGGGATTGTGTAGGGTCAAACACCACTCTTAGATGGCATTAGATTTTACTTCCATTACTTCTCTGCAAAGGACCGGACCTTTCCAATAGGAATGGCACAGGTAGTAAGTCCGTGGATGGGTAGAAAAAAGCCCTAATGATATTTTTCCTCTTTCCTCATTTCAATAGTAAAGGATGATTAAAGCTCCAAATGGATTAAACGAATTTCAAAGATCACTGTAAACCTGTGTTATTAGTGGTTGTTTGCTACATGTGGAAAGATAATCCACCTATTATGGAGTTTGTTTATAATAACTTCTATAATTTTGCTATGAAGATGATTTCCTTGGAAATATTAGACATAAGAAGATGTCAAATTCCTATAAGCTGGGTAAGCTAGAAGATAGGATTAGCAATAGACTAGAAATGTCGACAGAAATGGATAAACAGATCAAATTGATCAAAAAAGATTGGTGGAAGATAATAATAGATAGAAAAGTTACATAGATACCAACCGTACACTAAGACAACTCTTAGTTAGAGAAGAAAAGTTCTTTTGAGGATCAAACCCCAAAGAAAAGTTTCATAAAGTAAGACATGTATTTCAAACCAACTCCTAGATATAAAGGACTCTTTGAAATTCTTGAAGTTATCAATTCAATTAATTATAGAATCATTCTATTATCAGCTATTATGAGGAGGTATATTAATGCTTTTTATGATTTATATTTGAAAAGTATATAACAAATGACCATTATATTCTTAGAATGTTTTACAGGAACTGGACACAGGAGTGGTCATGGTCAATCTTTTTAAATGTTCAAGGATCACAATCTTTGCTTGCAAAACAAAGAGGTTACTCATGGCAAGGTCCGGTGGGACAGCGTGCAGAGGGTAATATGACATGGAAAGTTTACCATGATTTAATAGCAATGATTTTTCTCAATTGTTTACACTTTTGCAGGTTAAACAAACTTTATATCTTATTAATGATTTGGATACATTGGATCATCGAGGATGATGATTCTTATGGGGGGGGTATGTTACATCCCTAACTTTGACTATGTTTTACTTTTACTTTTGAAGTAATTAGTAGATGATTACACATGATTCAATGATTTGACATTTAGTAAAAATGTCTGGAAAAATCAATGTTTTCATGAGTTATGTTTATTTGACTAAAATTGACATGTGTTTATAAGTTGTCAAGATGTTATGATTTCATAAGGATTATGAAATAATTATTGATACACTAATCTCAAGTTGATGATTGCAAGTTGCATTTAGGGAACATGTTTCACCTCTCTGAGAAAAGAGGGAGAGCATCATCTAAGAGAAGAGTATAGATATTTGGAAAAGAATAGTTTGTCACCATCTTAAGTCTTGTGTTGGTGCAAAATGGTGAACCTAGTTAAGTCAGGTAAGTGATACTCGACCCTTTTTAGTCTAAGTTTATTTCTTGACTTGACAAGTTGTCAATGCCATTTAGAGTCCTTTTTATGTTATTCAACATCAACCCAGTCGTTTGGGGAAAGTGATGTCATCAAGGTTGAACGTTAGTTATTTGTGTTATCAAGAAAATTGGATGAAATAAATAAGCATATCAAACCCAATAACACAATGAAATATGCAAATAACAAGATTGAACAAATAAAGCACAAACCTCACAAACCTTATTATCATGCGACTTCCATTGTTCGCCTATCTGTTCTTGATCTTGATTGTAATGAAGCCCTCAGAAGCGTATACTCCCTTGCTTGTTGAAGATGACAAGAATAGACTGGCTGTGATATGAATGTGCTATGAAGATGAGCTTCAAAGCAATGGGGTGATCTCAAGTAAATGGGTAATAGTGGGGGGTGCCAAAGGTAAGCTGGTAATTCGACAGAGTAATTCTACTTAAAGCTTGGATGATAGAAATGGAAGAATAAGGTTCCATTTATAGACTTAGAAGAGAAGAGATCAACGGTTGAGAAGAAATAAGAAGATCAATGGTTGAGAATGGTTGAGGAATGTGCGTGAATAGAAAGAGGACAAGTGTCCAAGCTCCATCATGCAACAGGGGAGTTAACTGAATAGATTAAAGAGTTAACATAATTGATTGAGGAGTTAAATCAATGGACTAATCAGTTAACTGGATTGATTAGGGAGTTGACTGAATTGACTAATCATTTAAGTGAATTGATTGATTAGTGAACTCAAATGACTAATTAGTTAACATATTTGATTGATGAGTTAACTAATTTTGACTGGAGGATAAATAGGACATGTGGGTGAGGGAATATTAGCTAATTAAATATTAAAAATATTTAATTACATGTGCAACATGGTGAGGTGGAAAAGGTGAGGTGGAAAGATGAGGTGGATTTATGGAATTAGGACTTAGAATTGAGGAATTTATGATTAATTAAATAATTTAGGATTATTTAATTATGTGAGACATTAGAAGAATTTAAGGAATTTAATTAAATAAATTGATTTTATTTTATTATGGGATAATGAACCAATCAAATAAACTTAGTTTATTTATTTAATTGATAGAAGAAAATAAGAATTAAGATAAATATTAAAATATTTACTTAATTTGACATGAGCCAATTTTAGGTGTATACAATTTGTGACTGAGATGACTTTCTGTCAAACATGTCACTTCTTTCGTTGTGAACGAGATAGTGTTTACGACCTCAGTGACATAATTGTTATAATTGATAATAAGTTTCTTGTTAGCAGTTTAACGTCGAATTTCACATTCCATTTAATTAGAATCGACGTATTTATCTTTTAAATGTGTAGGGGAGACTGTCTCAACCCCAAACACATATTGTGCGTAAGTTTACGTCATATTATTATAAACTCTATTGATATTAATGTCTATGTCTTTTCATAACACAAGTTGGTGTTTTTCGATAAGTATCATATTTATAACCTATCTTGCTTATCATTACGCAATCTAAGAGGGGGAGATCCTCGACCTCATTCTCATGATGTGCTATGTTTTGAAAACAATATAAATATTTGTTTATTCAACAATATTATGTTGATATAAATATCTATAGATATGATTTATGGGTTAAAATCTTTTTGATTTCATCTATTTGACAAAGAAGTTTCTCTTTTAATTTGGATAGTGGCGGTTAATGCAAGCCATCATATAGAGACGTGGGCCTTTAATTCTTATCTCCACAATTTTGTAGTTAAGGAGAATTAGGAGAGAGTGGTCTTATAGACCAACTATCCCACTACCTGCATGCGAGCAAGGCTAGGGATAAGGCAGAGACTTTGCCTACATTTCCACGGCTTAGTGGAAATTATCAAGCCCTTAATAATGCCATATTCATGGGAAAGATGGGGAGCGAATGAGTTTTGTTTTAGAAGTTTAGCTTTTGGAAAATGGAGTGGTTCGTTATGACCACCACCACCTTTTAGATGCATGCCCTCATGGAAGTTTTTGAGGGGCGTTATCATAAGGTTAAATAAATTGGTCAGGTGTGAGAGGATAGAGATCCTCGGATGATATTCGTGGGGAATGATTCAGTTATCGGAGAGAAGGCTTTTCAAGGACCAGGGGGAGAAAAGTGAAACGTGAAGAAAACATAGGCTTTTTTTATGAGAACAATATAGTGCTCAGGGGGAAATTATCCGGAGGTAAATTCCCAACTCACTGGTTGATCATATCAACGTATTCCTTGAACCTCTTACAAAGTAAGTCCATGATATGGGCGTAGTCTTAAAAGTTGACACCATTGATAATAGGAGAGATAGGACTATGAGAAGAAAGAAGGCACTATAAATAGAGTAGGACTTCATTAATAAGGAGAGTTTTCTTTGGTTATCACTTAGGAGTGAACGACAGTTATGAGGAGTTTGGTACCTCAACTCAGGGATTGTTCTTGATAACGTTGTTTTCCTGAACCTCTTTGGAGGGAGCTATACCGGAAAAAGGAGGCAGCTAGGTGAAAAGGAAACCGTTAATGAATATATATACAAGCTTTCTGATGGGGCTCGGGACAAGCAAAAACTTATAAGTGGTTGTTAAAAGAACTAAGGCATAGAAAATAGTGGCATAATATAGGGATCGAGAGGCGAATAACAAGAATTTTGGTGGAAGCACAACCAACTTGGGAAAAGATAGTATGGTTGTCTTAAAAGAGAATGAGAATGTTATATCAGGGCCAAGAGGAACAAGAGTAGGAGGCTAATCGCCGTGTGCATACCAACTTTGACGGCTAGAAATTGTCCTTACATCTTCAGTATCATGTTGTGGAGGCGTGCTCACGTAAGAGTCGAGCCTCTTATCATAGTAATATGAACTAGTGTCTGTTGGGCTCTGAATATTAGATTATTTTGAATGATTGTAAAGTCAATGCTACAAAGAATATACTACCGTTTTGGAATACTTTGTGGTGAACAGTAAGTCATTAGGCTTAGAGTCCAAGATAGATGCTATGGCCAAGAGGCCTGATATATCTTTATGTATATAGACTTCACAGTATCTATGGAGGTATAAGAGGCCGAAAGGCTTTAACAACTTGTGTAAACATGAAACAATTAGTTTTGTTGCCTTTGAGTAAGTATAATTATATGAGATCGAAAGGTTTTAGGTATCCAAGTGAGGGTATAAATCCGAATACCTTTATACTCTGAGCAATCTAGAATAGGAACAGTGAACATTGAGTTATTACTGCCTTGTATTAGCAAGTTGAAGACCTTTGAGTTTAGAAAGAGATTATCTATATCTCAGAGTTAATATTTATTGTGATCTTAAGACTTGTGATAGAAGTCCTCACATCAAGAGCAATGGAAAGATATTGATCTCTTTTGGAATATCCAAGGTTAGAGATATGATCACTTAGGTTTCTAACAACTATGAAGTAGAGTATTCGTGATATCAATGAAACTCATGTATGAGTTCATAATTTATTTTTAATCAAAAGATAGTGAACTCCGGAAGATCATTGAGATTGTAAGTATTGATCTATGATTAAAACTATTTGGATTATTACAATGACTTTAGTCAAAGAATGATTATTTTATTATTAGTGTATTTGTATTCCTTGAGTAACGAGGATTTGTTTAGCGCCTAAGAGGTTAGAGAAAACCAGAATGTTCTATATTTAAGTTGTAATATCATATATTGTACTTGGATTTTAGGTTAGAAAAAGGAAACTAAAGAAAATGGGAATAGATCCTTTAGTCGATACTGAAGACCATGAAAGTCCCAGAGATTAAGTCTTTCTAGTCTTCCCAATGAACATTTTGGTGAGATAATATCATGGGAGCAAGGAGGATGCAACATGGATAATGATTGCTTTGTGTGAAATAGAATTTCCTCTTTTCAATTTTGTAATACATATCCAGGGTAATAGGTGATCCAAGAATATGGAAACCTAGGTAGCTTTTAATAGCATCTAATACTTATGTTATGCTATCTCGAGTGAGAGAGTAAAATAAGAAATGCAAGGATATTGATCTCTTAGTTTTTGTTCAATAGAACTTATTCTAGTGTTAAATTCATAGAAGACAAAGTTAGCCCAAGAATGGGCATCAATGGAAGTGATTTGTTCTAGGTTGGGCATGATGGGAGATTTCATAACACAACCCCACATGATTATTGGACTATAAATGGTTGATACAAGTTTATTGTCATGTTTTGAAGAATGAACACACATACGAGTCTATAACCTGTAATAATGGAAAGTTAGTAGACTTAAGTAGACTAGAAGATTGAAGGTATTTTGTTACCTTTATGACTCAAACCTATTTGGGTTGATATAATGATCTTAGTCAAAAGACTAGTTGCGAAAAGTGTTAGTATCCATCAAGATATTATATGGATGGGATCGTACCTCGCATACTATGCTTATTCATGTTATGAGAAATGTGAATTCGAACAATGCCAAGTGGTCTAGGGAAGACTAGAGGTATTTTTTTCTCATGTTTTGCTATATTTATGTTATTATCTATATAAAACAAGGATGTTTAATATTTCCACGTTTTGGGTTAGAGAAGTTATACCCTAGTCAGACCAGAAGGATTTGGGAAACCTACAACTCTTATGTCAGATATGACAATGTTTATATTTCTATATTTTTTTTGGTCGACAGTGAAGGGTCGAGAATACCATATTGGTCGACAATGAAAGGTCAAGAGAACCATAAAGCAAGACAAAAAGAGTCCTTGTAGTACTTTATCAAATTTAAGTGATTATGTGATAGAGTCAAAGCTATTTTTTTTTATGTACCAAAATGTGTGATATTTGAGTTAGAGAGAAGGGTGACAAAAGGTCATAGACCCTAGAAATTGTAAGTATACATAGAGGGAATCTCAGAAAGGTTAGAACTACCTAAGTGTGTGTGTGTGTGTATATATATATATATATTGCATGTATATCCTAGATTGAGGATTAATTCTAAGTTAGATAGACTAAAATGAATTTAAAGTACAAACAAGTTTGTGTCTAGAGTTACTAAATGAAGAAAGTCAAACTAAATAATGAGATAGTTCCAAGTCGAGTCAGAGGTGTGTGTCTAGATAGCATGACCAATCAGTATGATCATACTTAGCTAGAAGGGATCTAGAGTTGTATGATCGATTGAAGTTATGTAGGACACACCACTAGGACTCAGATGACAAAACTTGTTAGTTCCTTATATCTATACCTTCATGAAGGGTAGGGCCACTTCTAGAAAGGAAGGTGTGTGGGGACCGTTGGTCTGTGGTTAGAGGTAAAGCACTCAGATGATGCTCTCCCTTTGAAGCAAAAGACTCACCAAAGCTCATGAAAATAGATATCAACTTTCCAAATGCAGTGTACTCCATGTTATGGCTTATGATAGTCAAACTTATGAGGTAAATCTAGTCTTTTTCCAAGTACATCTTATGTAATGTAAATGTAAAGTGAAAGGATTTCAATATGATTCTATTTTTTATTATGTTATGATTTCAAGGTTGAAATTATATAGAAAGTTGTACTTTATTTCTTGTGATTATGCAATTGTTATTTAAAAAAAAAATTCTCTCATGTTTACCAGGTCTATTTACTTTCCTTGTAAATTCTTTAGTTTATTCCAGTAATCTGAGAAGGGATGTTACATAAGGCATGGCCTTCATGGCCACACAAAGTAGATGTGGATAGGGCGGAGACACTATAATGAGAGATATCAACAAGAGATGCAAAGATAGTTCAGTTGTAGGCAGAGAGAGATAACTTATGGGTGGAGAGATGGCTTGTAGACTCAATTGGCATAGGCCCAGACAAAGAGAGGTAGATTATATGAGACTGTGGAGAGACTTCACTAGAGTGAGATACAACATGAGGATTACTCGGTCTCCAGTCCTTTGCAAACTCTATGATGGTGATGCGAGATGTTTAGTACTATCATCAAATGTGCAAGCAAGCAATACATCCTACACAAAGGGTGCCATCCTTTACAGATACAGTGAGAATATGAGTGATAACATCCTCCTCTAGATCCAAAATGATTGGCCACTAGTAGAGAAAGAGCAATATATGACTGTAAAAACTACTAAAAATTGCTTATAAATGACCAAACATGGTCACGTGACCATTGATAGTTTATTGCCAGTCATTTATAACACAACCAAATTGACGACTCAACCATTTTTATTCATTTATTGGTTGTTTTGATTGATCGATTTGGTAGTGTATTTAGTCATTGATTTAGTCATTGATTGTTGTAACCTAGTTGCTTATTTAGTCATTTATTTTTCACTGATATATTTAGTCATTAATTTAGTCATTGATTGTTGTTAACTTGTCACTTATTTAGTTATTTTTATTCACTGATTTCTGTCCATTGGTAGTGTATTTAGTCATTAATTTTAATCATCATTTTGATCAATTTGATAGTATATTTAGTCATTTTTATTCACTGATATCACACTAGTCATATATTTAGTCATATTTATTCACTGTTCACTGATTTCTATCAATTGGTAGTATATTTAGTCATATTTATTCATTGTTCACTGATTTTTGTCAATTGGTAGTATATTTAGTCATATTTATTCACTGTTAATGATTTCTGTCAATTGGTACTATATTTAGTCAATTTAATTATTAATTGACATCAATTAGTAATATATTTAGTCATTTTAATTGACTGATATTTGAGGATTTAAACATAAAACACAGAAATACACATCATAATCATCAATTTATTGCATACAATATAAAGACAGCCATTGAGAAGGCAAAATTGCTGAACTTTATTAAAATAAAGGTGTTCTTACAGCTTGCACAAGTCTGAAATATCTATCTTGCTTAAAAAATGCTTAGAAGCAGAGTATTACAATGTTTATTTTTAGTCACAAGACTGAAAATCTAATCAAGTTACAATTCATAGAAATGACAAGAAAGAATTAAATTTCCCAAGTTTACAATGCTTTTCCAAAAAGTGCCTAACTGCTGCCATAGGTCATCTAATCCGCCCCATCAGTCTTGCACTTGTCCTTCTTGACTACAACCAAAGGAAATACACTATCATATGTAGTCAGGTATGTGATAGGATATTCATAATGTGAAACATGGATTAGATTAGGCTTCCTTAATGAAACATCATTGTATTCTTGTGTCTTGTACTCTCATCAACACTGCTTATGGGACATGTTTGTATTGAGTTTGAAGATATCAGGTCCTCTTAGGGCATGGAATTAGATTCTTCCTTCATTAATGCATCTTCAAAAGCCTCTTTTTGAGTCTAAAACGTTCACTTACCCTGCCTCTATTATTACATTGGACACTTGGTAGGCAGTCATATATATTTAGTGTCCTTGGTCTTCACTACTCTTTATGGTGACTGAACTATGCATACTTGCTTTCTAGATGATTACCCTGCAACTTTCATATAAATGCCTTTTAATTAATGCTAACACTGTAGTCCTTTGTTCTTTTGCTCATGCCACTGAAATTGTGTTTATTGTGCCTGTATCCCTAGGAACCATTAACCATTTCCACTCACCATGAACATCTTACCTCTATGCACTCATTATCTCTCTGTTATAGAATAGTCACCCATAAATATACATAATTTAGACTTTCATTTGTAGACTGTCATAGGTTTATGAAACTGTCATATTCCTACAACTATACTACCATGTAGAATATATGCCTTGTAATAATAGCATTATTAGTGGCTGTCCTTTTTGCTATTTAAGACTTCTATAAATTTATCTATTGGTTGCTTCCAAAGTCTTGATGAAATGCTAACATCATCACCTTATGACTGTAATCTTCCTCATTGATCTTTGTGCATTGCCAACCGCCCGTCCTTTCTCAAAAAATAACACACCACCCTTGATCACAGTAGCTTAAGACTCATCTCACTTTGTCTATGGCCTGAACTGTGTACTTTATCTCTTGCTCACTATCATTTATGCTCCTTGAGTCTTCATGACTGTCTTCATGATGACATCTCATATATGAAGCTCTGTCCTTTATGAAGCTCTCTCATTTATGCTCCTTGAGTCTTCATGACTGAGTGTTGATCGTGTCCCATATATGAAGCTCTCTCCTTCAATGCAGCTAACAATAACCCTAGAATCTTTTCATCAAGGCATATAAGGCAGTGATGCTGAATGTTTAGGGAGGAAAAACAACATAAAATCAAGTCCAAAAAACCCATTAGACTTAAATATGTGTCTTTTCTTTGAAAAATGTGTTACAAAGTGTGTTTCTCAGTGCTGTGATTGAGAAAACTGAGTTACAATGGCTTTTTTTTTCCTTATACAGCTCCAAAACAAACAAAAAACACTAAGATCCCTGAACAACACATTCAAACTACTGCATAAAGTAATGGGTCAAGTTGTCTAACAACCAGTACATGATAAACATCAACTATGTCATTTTTTTCAAATATTTTAGTGGCCACCGTGTGAAGCTCCCTTCTTTCTCTTTCAGATGGACAACTCCATCTATTTTGTCTTCATAAGCCAGGGGTATGTTACTTGTGACCTTTAAAATATTTACATTTACATCTCCTATTCCTTTCAATTTGACTCCATGTACAATAGATAGTGAGTGAATCTGCCCATTGCCCACAGACGTAGCACCATCACTAGGATCCAACACCCAAACTTTATCCCCTTCTTGGAGTTTATCAATATTAAATGTCTGCAAAAACAAAAAAAAATACACATTATATTGAGATATAAAACACACATTATATTGTTTTTGACAGCTGTATGTAATGTCTTATGTCTTGGAACAAATCAGTTGTATGTGTTTTTTTTATTCTGTTGAATAACAAAGAAGTAACTTTTTACTCTGAAAAAAAACTAACCCATTGCGAGGTACAAACAAATGGAGGGAAAGACTACAATAGTGCTAGACTGTACGAGTACTCCAGAAAGAGACATGAATTGGCAATGAAGTCCCCCCAACTGATGACCATGACATCCACGAACACAATGCACTAATGCATAGTTAAAATCTATGTATGTACTCTATTACAACTAAGCTCTAAGCTTCCATATGTAAGTTATATGTTCTCCCTTATTTCCATAATCTATGTATACTAGCTAATTACACTTCACTACTATTCTAACCAACTTCTATCAAATAGGTAATGATTACCCTTATTTACATAATAAAACAACCATTACTTACTTGAATAGTACTTACTTGCATGTGGTTTCATAGCACTCACCTAGATTTCAACACGACTACTACTATGAATATCATGTGCATGCTCGTTGAGTTCATCATCATAATTATCACTATCAACATTGACATGAAGTTGTACAGTTTTGTAGAGAGCTCTATTGACAGGGCCTTTTTCTTTTAGTTCTTCTTTCATATAATTGCTCTACATGTGGTTTAATCATCATGCAAAAATTAATATAAGTCAAGTAAAGAATGCAAAAGATTTAAATTTTTGTCCAAAAGGACATTCTAAGAATGAAGAATTAATGACAAAACATTGGGACAGATTAACTTACAACTTAAAGAATGCAAAAGCTATAATTTTTTGTCCAAAAGAACATTTTAAGCATGAATAATGAAAAAACATTGGGACATATAACTGACAACTATTATATTACCTCAACTTCAACATAACTATGATGACTATGCTACACATTCTTGTCCAGTTCATCATAATCATCACTATCAATATCGGTAGCTCTGTTTACATCATGAATGCGTTTTTACTTTCCTGCTACTTTGAAAAAATTGATCTGCATGTAGTTTAACCATCATGCAAAAAAATACAAAAAATTCAATAGTCAAGTAAAGAATGCAAGCTATAAACTTGTCCAAAAGAACATTTTCTGGATCACTCCAATAATAAAGAAACTGGGTTGGATTCTCCTACGCTCAGATTTCAATAATCTACATATTAAGAGGCATTTATATATAGAATTGCCAAACAAGAAGAAATGAGATCAATAGAGCCTCTTACCACATCTGAATCCATGGATTTATGCTCATTCCATGTAGAAACTATAGGGTTAACGGAGGCAACTGAGAGGAGCCTCCTGCAACAATATAATAAAAAATGCATGAAATAACAGAAATATATAAATAATAGAAACACAAAAGGAATTTATTGATCGCAGGCCACTTCGAGGGGGCAACCTCCTTTGAGAAAGCTCAATACAATAAATTCGTGGATGCCTTCATTGGCCTCAACATGTACTTATATACTAAGTCTAATCTAAACAACTATTACTTCCCATGAATGTGGGATAATACAATATGCTCACAGGACAACTTACAAAGCATATGCATCCAAAAGTAATATACTAACAAAGTAAAGAGAAGGGTTAAACACGGGTTCCTATCATCCCCTCCCTCTTAGAAAAGCTTTGTCCTCAAAGCTTAAGATGTGGAAATTGTTGCTGAATCTGAAGGAGTGGTTCCCATGTAGCATCCTCTGGTTGCATTCTGTGCCACTGAATTAAGACCTCTATGATGGATTGGGAGTGAAGCTGACGAGTGTGTCTGTTGAGGATTGCCTCTGGCTCCAAAATGATGGATCCTGTTGCAAGTATGAGGTGAACCAGTGTTGTCATTGATGTCAACATACTCATATTACATTGACAAGAAGGATTGAATGAGCTGTGTGTTGAGGATATTGAGAAAATTAGCCTCAGTCAGGAACAGTGAAGAACAGTGATGAGAAGAAGGCAAATATATTAGATAGGTTGAGAACCGGAGGATGCGGATTAAAGGGTTTGCAGATATGAGTCTTGAGATGCTTCAGTCAAGTTTTCAGAGGTCCGCATGAAGACCTGAAGAAGTTATGGTTGTCTGTGTGGAACCGGTTCCGGCAAGTGCTTAGAGGTGACAGAGGATCACAGAAAGGTCCGGTGAGGTCCGGAATTGTACAATCCTAATCTACGGATTGGAAAGAGTGTTTGGGATGTCCTTGTGATGTGCCATCTCGAGCTGTGTATGATTTGGAGGTCCGGAAGTACCTCTTGCATTATGACAGTGGCGACAGACTGTGTTCTTGAAGTTCCGGATAAGGAGGATAAGAGATTTCAGTAAGTAAAGGAAATGCGGACGTACCTGGTCATTCAGGCAGGCTTGTGAAGGTTCTTGGATCATGTTGAGGTTGTGTTGTTGGTCCGCATTGATAATGTATGATTTGAAGGTCCGGAAGTACCTTCTACAGTGGCGACAGACTGTGTTCTTGAAGTTTCGGATGAGGAAGACAAGAGATTCCAGCAAGTAAAGGACGTGCGGATGTATCCGGTCATTCAGGCAGGCTTGTGAAGTTTTCTAGATCGTGTTGAGGTTGTGTTGTTGATCCGCATTGATAGTAGAGCCCAGAATTGAAGTTATTCTTCCGGATGAAGTTCTTGCTCTGTTTAGCCGACCGGATGAGTTGTTCATCCTGCGAATGTTTTTGTGGTGGCCGACCGGATGTGTTATTCATCTTGCGGATACTCTTATGGTTGTTTGCCGACTTAGATGTTTGTTCCTAAGTTGATGTCTTGTATAAATAACGGTTTGTGAGTTCATTTCAAAGTGTGGATTGTGTGGATGAGTGTGGCATAGCGAAGAGAAGTGTGAAAGGTAGAGCAGAAGTTTTTGGGCTTAAAAGGAACTGATCCGGACATAGTAGAGATGTCATTCTCCAGTTCAAGATTGTGATTCTTATCACTTTGTAGACAGTGTGTCTCTTAGTAGGCAGTGGGCCTCTTGTGAGCAGTGTGCTCGGGCAGTGAGCCCTAATTGGCAAGTGCCATTCTTTTTCTTATTCTTCTAACAAAGAATAATCCTTGGGTTAATCACCCCGTGGTTTTTCCCTTAACCGGGTTTTCCACGTCAAAATCTTGGTGTTCAATGTGTTGATGTTTATCTGCTCTTGTGTTTATGTATTATGCTTTCATGGATGATTAATTGATAAGCTGTTAACTAACAACGAAGAATCAAGTGTTTGAAAGAACAAGAAGTTTTATATAACTGATTCACCCCCCCCTCTCAGTTGTATGCCTTAAATCCAACAGATCCTTCATTATCCAGTTCTGGTAAAATAGTTTGTGCTCTGATGTTGGTGCCAAGAACTTTCTTTAGACAAGAGACATGAAATACTAGATGAACGCATCAAAGAGGAAGCTCCAATTTATAAGCAACTGACCCAATCTTCTGAAGAACCTTATATGGGCCATAGAACTTTAGAGCCAGATTATGATGACCTTTGAGTTTCAAGGATGATTGCTTGTATGGTTGTAGATGAAGAAAAACCATATCACCTACTTGAAAAGTGTGCTCAGAACGGTTCTGATCAGCTTGTTGTTTCATTTGATTTCTTGCCATGTGAAGATTGTCCTGCAAAATGCGAAGAATCTGATCCCAAGTTTGGAGAACTATGTCGACTGCTTGAACTGGTGAATTGCTGGGGGTGTATGGAAGGAGCACTAGTGGTGCCTGACCATAGACTGCTTCATATGGAGTCATTTTAGATGCAGTGTGGTAGGAGGTATTGTACCACCATTTAGCAAGAGGGAGCCACTTTGCCCACTGATGTTGTTGTTCTGAGGTGAATCAACAAAGATATGTTTCCAAACATTTGTTGACAATTTCAGTCTAACCATCTGTTTGTGGGTGATACCTGGAACTCATCTTCAGTTTGGTCCCATTGTGTTGAAATAGTTCTATCCAAAAATGATTGGTGAAAGTTGCATCATGATCTGAAACAATGGAAGAGGGGATGCCATGAAGACGAAAGATCTGGTCCATGAAAATTTGTGTGACTGAGGAGGTTGTATAGGGATGGTTGAGGGCACAAAAATGACTATATTTGGAGAGGCAATCAACCACAACCAAGATCACTATCTTTCCTCCAGATTTAGGGAGCCCCTCGATGAAATCCATAGAAATATCTGTCCAAATCCGTGTAAGGATGGGTAAGGGTTTGAGCAATCTAGGAAGGAGTGTTGTTTCACCCTTGTTGCGTTGGAAGGTATCACATTCAGCCACCATCTGTTGAATTGCCCTTTTCATTCCCTTCCAAAATAAGTTACGCTGTGCCTGCTCATAAGTTTTGAGGAACCTAGAGTGCCCTGCTGATGGAGAAGCATGGAGTTCATAGAAGATAGCCTATTGAAGATCTGTGCTTTGGGAGAGCACCAGACCACCCTTGTATCGCAGAGAAGCACCATCCCAAGAGTAATGCGGTACAACAAAAGGGTTAGTGGCCAACTGTTCTATGATTTGAGATAATGAAGAGTCATTGACATAGCCCTACTAGACAGATTCCAACCAATTTGGAATAGGCATAGAAATAGTTGAAAGGGAAGCTTGGTCATCAAATGTGTGAGAAAGAGTATCCACCACAATATTGTCCTTACCCTTCTTGTGAGTGATCTCATAGTCATAACCCATGAGTTTGTTGACCCATTTCTATTGTGCTGGGGAGAAGACTCGTTGTTCTAGGAAATATTTTAGACTCTGGTGATCAGTCTTGATGCAAAAATGATTCCCTAGTAGGTATGGCTGCCACTTCTGTACTGCATGCAAAATAGCCATCATTTCCTTCTCATATGTAGAGAGTACTAAATTCTTTCCATAAAGGGCTTTGTTGGTGAATGCAATGGGATGTTCATCTTGAAGGAAAACAACACCAAGTCCATTTCTGCAAGCATCACTCTCAATAATGAAGGTCTTGGAAAAATCTAGCATAGCTAGAACAGGTGTAGTACACATAGCTTGTTTCAGTTTTTCAAATGCACACTCAACAACATGTGTCCAGATAAAAGCATCCTTTTTTAACATAGCTATTAATGGAGCTGCAATCTTACTGTAATTCTTGACAAACTTACGATAGTAGCTAGCCAGCCCCAAAAAACCATGGAGGATCTTGAGTGTCTGAGGATGCGGCCAATTTTTCATGGCATCTATTTTTGCAGGATCCATTCGAACCCCTTGGGCTGAAACAATATGCCCGAGATACTCCACTTCCTCCTGGCCAAAAACATATTTAGACTATTTTGCACAGAGATGATGATCAGAGAGAAGTTGCAGTATGAGATCCAGATGTTGGAGATACTCAGCCCATATTTTACTATAGATGAGGATATCATCGAAGAAGACTAGAATGAATTTCCGCAGGTAGGGCCAGAATATTTTATTCATCAATGCTTGGAATGTTGAAGGAGCATTAGTGAGGCCAAAGGGCATGACCAAAAACTCATAGTGGCCATCATGCATGTGGAAAGTTGTTTTAGGGATATCATCCTCATGAACCTGAATTTGGTGATACCCAGAACAAAGATCCAACTTGGAGAAAAAATGAGCGCCATGAAGCTCATCAACAACAAGAATCGGAAACTTATCCTTGATTGTGATGTGATTAAGTGCTCGGAAGTCAATGCAGAGGTGCCATGACCCATCTTTTTTCCAACAAGAAGAACTAGTGAATAAAAGGAACTAGTACTAGGTTGAATAATACCTTGCTTCAGTAAGTCTCGAACGAACATCTCAATCTCTGTCTTTTGGTGAAATGGGTAGCAGTAGGGCCTGATGTTGGGAGGAACGCTTCCAGGTAGGAGCTGAATATGGTGGTCCTCTAGTTGTGAAGGTGGCAAGCCCATTGGTTTGGCAAAGACACATGCATACCTATCCAAAATTCATTGTAGATTAGGAGTAGTGGAGACTACTGATGGTTGCATCTGAATGGAATGGAGCTAAGCAATGACACCATGGGAATTTTTCTTAAGAAGCTTTTCCATGTGATGTGAACTTATGATGTTGAGAGACCCCGGTTGTAAGCCCTTCAATGTGTGTTTGTGCCCATTATTTGAAAATCCAAAGTTTAGCAAAATCCCATTAGATGGGTCCAAGTGTGCATAACCATTGGGTGCCCAAAACCACATCACATCCACCTAAGGGCAAGGCAAACATGTTAGAGCACAGGTTATAATCTCCAATAGAGATATGCACATTGTGACACTTCCCTTTGCAATGTAATGTACCCCCATTGGCAATCATGACTTCAAAACTAGAGCAAGGATGGACAAAACAATCATCCTGTTTGGTGATTCGAGGGTCAATGAAGTTATGAGTGCTACCAAAATCAATGAATATTGTAGGAGGGAGCTTCTTGAAGTAACCCTTGACCCACATAGTTTGTAGGGTGGTGACTCCTGCTAAAGCATGGAGGGAGATCTCTGGGTGGTCTTCCCGAGAAGCAGGGTCAACAAGTGGCTGCTGAGCATCTATATGATCATCCACCATATCTTGACCATCCGCATAAACTTTAGATTCAGGTGGAGAATCCACATCCAAGAGATAGAGCTTTTGTTCAACACATCTATGTCCCCGAGTGAATTTGTCATCACAATTATAACAAAGCCCTTTTTCTCTATGTGCACGCATCTCTACTTCAGTCAAATGCTTGATAAGAGTTGTTCTAGGAGCTGGCATTATTTGAGGTCTTTAGGAAGCTATATTTCTGAATGGAACAAAATTGGATTTGGATCGTTGTTGAGATGTGATCTTGTCCTCCACCAACTTAGCCAACCCTAGGGATTCCATCATTGTGCTGGGACAGAACATTTTAACCTCAGAGCGAATTGCATCCTTCAGACCACTGATAAAACAAATCTTCAAGAATTCATCAGACAATCCCTCTATGTGATTGGCCAATTTTTCAAATTCTATCTGATATTCTCTCACAGTGCCTGTTTGGCACAGTTTAGTGAGTGCTCTGGTGAAGTCATCAAAAGCACTAGGGCCAAATCGTTACAAAAAGAGTTTGCAAAAATCTATCCATTTTGGCTCCTCATGAGCCTTGATGTACCAACAAAACCATTGAAGGGCTTCATGTTCCAAGTGAAAGGATGCAAGTGGGACTTTGTTGACATCAAAAGTATTATGTAGACTAAAATATTGTTCTACCCAGTATATCCATCCAGTCGGATCATCACCATTGAAGCGAGGAAAATCAATCTTTGGCCCATGAAAATTGCTGGAAGAAGGAAACCCAGTGTCTGCAGAAGACTCTAGCTGCCGTCTATTATTCATGGCTGAATGCTGAAGATTGAGGCCAAGAATTTTTTCAGCCAGATCTTGGAGTTTGGTCTTGAGGGTTGCAATTTCATCCTCCATGTGTTTTGCTCCTGTTCAGGTGACAAATATAGCTAGGAGATTTTTTTTTTGGGAATGGGTAGAAAAAGAAAAAGAAAAACTTTTTTAGTAAAGGAAAATTTGGATTTGGGAAAAACTCTGATGGGTAATTGGGGTTTGACTAGGTTTTGGACACTTTTTGAGGGAAAGGGGAGAAGAAAATGGAGATTTCAGAAGCAGGGTGAAAGAATGGAAAAAATTGTCTAAGATGGACAAGGGAGCAGAAATATGAAACGAACACTGTAGCAAAATTTGAAGGCTATTGGGTGAGAATCGAAGAAGTTATGACAAACCCTAAAAATTAACAAATGTGGGATTTCTGGCTTCGATAAGTGGAATTTGGGATAGGGTCCTCAAGGAAGGAAATATGCAGAATGAAATTTTAGGGGTAAAATGGAATTTTGAGAGGAAACGGAGCTAAAACAAGTTTTTTTTTTTGTAAACGATCTACCAACTACTCTAGACAGATTCAATCTGCTTGCCAACTGTCAATAGATATGGGCCCCAAGTATGTTCAACTTCCTAAAGGTTCAGGGGGAGTCACTCAACCACCAATGCTGTCTAAAAGCTTGTGTATTGGGGCAATACCCCTCACTCCATGACTCAGGTAAAACTGATAACCGCTTTGCCACAAATGACAGCTCTTGGTTTACCTCACAGATGGGAACTAGTCAATCAGGTAGGGCCGTTGCCCTTTTCACTAGCAAGTCCTCTCAATGGGCCAACTACTTCAGGCTTCCTGTGGTACTCCTCACAATGAGTTTTAGGGCTATATGCCTAGGCACTTCCCATAGTTAAGAGGATAGGGATATTCCCTGATCTGAACTTGTAATTGAATTGAATAATACAGGTGCGAAAAGGAAAGAACTACTGCAATAATCACAGTGCCTAGAGGCTATTGTGGAAAAAAAATTTGGCAGAAATTTCATCCAGCGAGCCCAAGAAAGCGCTCTGATACCAGATGAGAGGAACCTCCTACAACAATATAATGAAAAATGCACAAAATAACATAAATATATAAATAGTAGAAACACAAAAGGAATTTATTGATTGTAGGCAACTTCGAGGGGCAACCTCCTTTGAGCAAGCTCAATACAATAAATTAGTGGATGCCTTCATTGGCCTCAACACGTACTTATATACTAAGTCTAATCTAAACAACTATTACTTCCCATGAATTTGGGATAATACAATATGCTCATGGGATGACTTACATAGCATATGCATCCAAAAGTAATATACTAACAAAGTAAAGAGAAGGGTTAAACATGGGTTCCTATCAGCAACCAATTGCAAAACTTGCTGACTAAGACCGTATATGCAATTTAGTACATGTTGGCACCCTTCATTTGAGTTGACATGATTTGGAGAGGCTGATCCTACTAGGCATGTAACAGATGGCTATGAAATCTCTGTTGATGAACTAGATTTCCACTTCATCCTACTCTTAGATTTACTAGGATCTAGTGCTACCATATAATTGACAATATCTTCTGCACTTGCTTCTCTATTACTATTTTCCACCTAAAATACAATGTCAATTTCAACATATAGTTAGTTCAATAAAAAATTGAAATAAATAACACAATGTAAATTGAACCAAAAAGACATACACTTACTCCAAATTTGTCCATTTTGGCTTGCAACCTGCCTTGGCCAAATGTATATCAAGCTCTCACATTATCTCTTGCTCTCTTGCCTTTGTTACTCTTTGTCAACAATTCTTTGGAATGCATAGTTTCGTTCAATGCCTCCCACTGTTTGGGACATAGAGTGGAGACTAACCTCTCTTTTCCCTCCATGATTTCTTTTCTACAATTGTATCTAAAATTGTTCATCAAAATTCTCATCTTTTGCTTGTAATATTTTCTAGAGATTTGTCCACCAGTAGTCTCAAAAGCATTTTCCATTTTTTGTATAGCATTTTCCACATATCGTGGATCTTGCTCTGCAAAACTTGATTTACAAATATCTAAATGGGCCCTACATCTAAATGGGCCCTACATCTTACACCCAACTCGAAGGCGCACTTTGCAGCATTTGGCCCAATGGGCTCACCATCTCTCGATACCTCAAGAAAGAATGACTTCTTGCCTTCTAATTTTCTTAGTTTTGCATTCCTCTCTATAGATCTGTACAAATCTTGACTCAATCTTTGTCTTTTGACAAAAGCATCCATATCTTCAACATTATGATCACTATAATCTAATTTACGCCTTACAACCCTTCTCTTCATTTCGTGGAGTCCAAATAAACAATAATGTATAAATCAACAACTTGAATCAGTAAAACTTTATTGAGTTCATAAGTTGATAACTGTTGACTTTCCAATCTACTGATAACTGCAAATGAAAACTTAAATTAGAATTTTGTTTACAGATTAAAAAGAATTTGCAGTCAAAAACCAAGAAGATGTTTACAATTACAAGTATCAAACAACTTTTCCTTAGGGATATATTCACAAGAAAAGAACTCATAAAAACATAACACAAGCAGGATGAAGGGAAAACATAGTCTAGTTCATCATGAGGTGTGTTAGAACCACTCAAAATTTTACATAGTCCCACTCTGTTTCATACATTTTCCTTCCATAAATCCATAATTAGGGATTCATATTCCTTTTAGAATTGTTCCAAGAGTCATTTATGAGCATCTCATATTAGGTCTATGTGAAAGAAATTTACAATTTTAACCATTGTGTTTTTGTCTCTTACCGTAGCCCCGCAGTACATGCAAACAACCTGTTGTGATGCTCACAACATGCCCCATTTTACTCCTTAGCAAAATGAGGACCCCTGCTGTGGCTGTGGTTTTTGCTTTTGTGTGTGGGTCTGTTTGGTGGTAAAAGGGAAAAGGGAGTGAAAGTTACAAACCTTGTTGAAAATAAAGAAAAATAACATTAAGTACCAGAGCAGAATATGGGTGAATTCCTTGTCAAAAATGAGTGAGGATTGTTTTTTGAACCATTTTAAAATTCCCAATATTTTGCAAGATATGTATGTTTTTGGTAAAATGTACAATAAAAGGGTTTGTATGTTGCATATACAAAGTTGTTTGTACACAAGGTTGCTCGTATACAAGGTCGTTTGTATGTCGGGTCGTGGTATGAGTCGCATGAGGGAGTTGTCGGGTTTTTTAAGTCATTATACTTGTATGCATTTCGGTAACATTTTATTATTACATACAACTCAGGCCCAATAGAGTTCAAAGTTTAAATAAATAATTGGTTAAGTCCGGCGGATGCATTTTTAGGTTTATATGTTTGGCAAAAAATGAAACATGTAAAGTGGATATATAATGATATATGCATAGCGCGGATTTGAAAAGGTATTAAAGTTGGTTTTATTATTGTATGTTTCGTGATTTGTATGTGTATGCTTTTGGTTACATACATTTCAAGATACATACAATGCGGAATTCAGGAAAAATTAAAGTTTGGTTAAGGCGATGCATCATGACTTAAAGTATATTGAAAGATGCATGGCACTTTATACATGTCGCGGAATCGAAAATGAGTAAACTACGGTTTATAAAAGATGAAGTTTGAAAGGACATACAAAGGAGTTTGTATGTTTTGGGCTTTGTATCTAAGGGTTTTGATACAAGTATTGTTGTATCGCGGAGATACAAGGGGAAAGTAATGTGGGCTCCACCGTTTGCATGTCGGCTTTGTATAATTACAATGTATATCTTCGATATACAAGCTGATATGCAAAGCGAAAGATAAAAGTTAAAGATACAAGCCGGATGTCAAAAAGAAGTTCAATATAGAAAAGTCTTTGTATGTTTAATTGCTTGTATGTTTATAATATACATTATCTGAGATACAAAGAAATTAGAAGTACTGAAAGAGATAAAGGGTAATGAAAGGAGGTTTGCATAGGATTGTTTGTATATGTGCTCATATAAGAAAATATATAAGAGTGATATACAAAATGAAAGGTACAAGTACGGACAAAAAGGGAAAGAACGTTAGTCGTGGTTGTTTGCATATATGTTTGTATGTTAAAACATACAAAGGAACATACAAAGAAAACATGATGTATGTCGAATTTAAACTAATGGTAAAAAGGGTTTAAAAAAGCAAATACTGAAGTAGAAGGCCGAACTTTTGGCGAATTAGTTGCTGTAATTAATGCCAATCTAACATTCAGTAGAGGTATTAAATTGATGAAGGCGGTGTGAATTTTAAAATCCATTTTTATGTCTCTTGGCAGGTATGCAGGTATATGGAAGGTGGAGCTTTAATGACGATGACATCACAAATGGCGGATTGGATCACAAAAGAAGCGAAAGGAGTAAAGGTTTTCAATGAGAAGAGATTTGCAGGTGGAAAGAAGCATTATTAAAAGGGCAAAGCAATAGAAGATATTTTGAGGTTGTTAGGGTTTCCAAAGGGCATCCTTACGCTCAGTATGGAGTATGCTTCTCAGAGATTTTTGGTGGGATCTGTTTTCCACTGTTGATGTTGCACTTGAGGTATAGACTATTGATTGACTAGGATTTGTGACCGTATTGGGGATAATCAAATATATATATTGAGCCCCTTTACTTTGTAATGACTTACACAGGGATTTATAGAACAGAGCTGGAAATTATAATTTGTCTTAGCATTTTGAATAGGACATTTTAGTTTAGAATAGAAGGAGGTCACCTGTGTCTGCAATAAGGAATGTGTGGAACATCTAGCTTCCTTACTGTATCTGTAAGACATTTTTTGTAAGTTTTCTGTAAGTTGATTAATGAAGCAAGGAGTCATTCATACATTGTAAATCATATATGACTATTTATTTTGAATACAAATATCTCTAGAATTCTGCGTCTACTTAAGAGTGTTTTCTAGCTCTTATTTGTATTTGAGATATTATCTCTCCAAAAGCTTCCAATCTTGAATATATGTTCATGAAAATACTTAGGGCTTACATTTAAAGGTTTAGTCTGTGGATTTAATCAAGTTTGTTGTACTGCTTGCAACGTGAATAATAGAGCATTTAGATCCTGTAGCAGAATGAAGTTTAATTTAGATTTCTCTAACTTTTCCCAAACATTTGAAATACTTAGCTTAAATGCAAAAATTTAAAGGAGATTGTCTGATATTTGAAGAAAATATGAACAACTGAGTTGATATTTGGCAATTTTCATAATATTTGAAAAGAAAAGCTTGTGTTAATATAAATCATATAAAGATTTGTGATATAGTAACAATTTTATGCAAATGAATGAAGAAAATGTTGATATTTGTGATATTTTGCATAATTCAAGTCCAGTGAGTCATAAAACACCTTAAATCAAGTAAGGCCCCTTGCATATTATAGCTTCACATTAACCTACTGAATTATCCACAAGGTCAAGACCTGACCATACAGAAACTTGGGATTAAGTAATCTTAATTGCTTTCTTCATATCTTTCAAGACAGTTAGGTTCATTTTGTGAATTTTAACTTTTGTTATGAATGCGTAAAAACAATCATCAATAGTTTTTGGCGCTAGAAGGAGGGCCTGATTGGAGTTAGGGTTTGTTCTAAGTAAAGCTGGCTCATAATAGTAACAGAGTGACCAGGTCTAGATCCAGTTTAGAAGATATATTTGTGCAATTACCTAATAAAAGGCAAAGTAAGGGTCCTTTGATTTGGAATCCTAGAATATCACATGCGGGAGGTTCATCTGGAACACCTCCTGGATCACCTTTTAACATCCATAACATTGTGACTCCTGATAGTTCTTCATTTAGATCTTTAAATCTTGGTCCCAGTCCCCCAAGAGCTCCTAATCCTTGAAGAAATCCAGGTATTCACCAAGGTCCAGGTCAAGCACAAGTACCTGCAATGGCTTACTTTAATGTTATTTCTCCCATAACATTCTCTGATTATCATGAGATGCCAAATAATCCTAAAAAGATATGTCCTAAATACCAGTTGCATCAGGGTCCAGAAGATCACATTAGGATATTTAAGGAGGCATGCTTTAGGGCCAGGTTAGAATATGAGGATGTTGTGTGTAGGTTGTTTCCTTACACCTTCAATGAGCAGGCTTCTAACTGGTATGTTAACTTGGCTAATGGTTACATTTCTTCTTGGGCACTTATGGAAGAAACATTTTTGTCTAGATTTAGAGGACCAATAGATCCTTCCACCTTATATCATAAGTTAGCTGCAATTAAGAGAGGTGAAGGAGAGCTGATTGACAATTTTAATGATAGGTTTCAAAAGGCCTATTCCAGATTAGTAGCTCCTTACACAGTAAATGCAGATGCATTATTAGCCATGTATTATGTTGCCTTAGATCCACTGACCGCTATGTTTGTCAAAAGAAAAATTGACATAGATACAATATCCAAGGCTTATAAGGAGGCAGCCTTAGTAAACCAGGAGATGAGGCAAACAACTTATAATCCATTTCCTAATGGAGGAAATTTTGGGATACAAAATCAAACACAACCTTGGAATGGAGTCCCTACACATAACACTCCATTATTGAATCCAGTTCCTACATACACACCTGTGTATAATCTTGCCCCAATCCAGGCTATAGCCCCTTATACTGGTAACACTATTAATAACAATCAGAGTAATGGTCAGTCTTTCTTTCAGCCTCCTCAGGATACATTTTTGGCAAAAGCACAAGAGGATAGGGAAGAAATTAAAGAAATTACTGCACACTTGAGAAGATTGACTACTGAAATGACACAATTGAGAAATGAGAATTTCTATGGTAGAAACAACCAAGGATATAGTCAAAACCATAACCAAAGCTATAGTTAGAACTACAACCCAAAATATAACCAAAATCATAATCAGAATTATAACAGGGTCAAAGTTCAAGTCAAAACCAGAATTACAATCAGAATCAAAATCATAATCCAGGACAACCAATGCAAAATAGAGGACTTGTGGTAGATAACAGGGCTTGGGGTAGCAATAATATAAATTAAAATCAGCTAAGGCCACCTAAGACATGGAACACAAGGCATAATAATGGCACTCTAGCTTCCTCATTTGAAAATTTAGATAATCAGGATACAAAACAAACAACTAGAATTCAAATGGCTAATATAGCATTGAAGAATTGGTGCAGAATTCATAATACCAGTGCCCATGCTAAACTAGATTGTCCTCAGTTCCATTTAGCAGCCAGTATTTTTAATGTAGATGTATAGGCTCCCACTTCTGAGTTTCTCATTCCCAAAGGTAATGAAGTCATGCCCTCAGGATATGAGACTGCTTTAGTCTTAGAGACTTTTACCTTTGCAACTGGAGAAGAAGAGGATCAATTGTTAGAGGATGAACCTTATTTTTGTGAGAACCTATATCCTAAATCAACCTTAGTACTAAATGCATTTCAGTTTCCTTTTGAAACTAAAAATGAAGTGTTATATGAAACAGAAGAGGTATAGGCTTTTCAGCAGTCAAACAAAAATCACACCTACAATTTGAGAAATAACACTAGGCCAGGAGGTCCTTTCACTACTTCCACTCCTCCTAACAATTTAAATACTCCCCTAGATCAGAACGCTAGTAACAATCCTGCTATACTGAAGGCTAATCATCATGCAAATAATGAAACAGTAGCACAAAAAGTCCAAACAGGTAAAACAGAGACAGTAGAAACAATGAGGTTGATGAGTTACTTGTCAGAAGAGATAAAGAAAATCAAGGTTAGTATGCCTTTATGTGAATTATTAAAAAGTCCAGGAGTCAGAAATGCTTTCATAAAATCCTTGGATACATCTGTGACAAGGGAGGTTTTTGCTGATGTGAATGTTCCTAATAGAGATCCGCAGCCCAAAGAAAAGAGTAAGAAAATTGAGCAGCCTTCCAACACTAATGTGGTAATGTATGCAGATAAGAAAGAAGCTCCTCCTTTCTTGTTAACCATTAGAATGTGTGGAAAGAACATACATAATTGCATGGTAGATTCTGGTGCATCAACTAATGTAATGCCTTTAGGAATATGCAAAACTTTAGGGCTGACTCCTACTAAATCTGTTAAGGTTGTTACACAATTGGATAAAACTGAGGTTAATGTGATAGGAGAACTGATGCATATTCAAATGTAATTAGCCTCAGATCCTAGGGTAAGTTAGTTTATTGACATCCAGATAGTAGATATACCTATGAATTATGGGATGTTGTTGAGTAGAGACTGGTCTAAAACATTGAATGTATATATGGCCACTGATTTTTCACATATGTGGTTACCTTGGAGAGGTGTTCCAAATCAGATCAGGATATAAGCTGAACCTAGAATGAAACACATGATTATAGAATACAATAGCACTAATGAGATATTGTATGCTTCTGTTGAACCTGGTGTTTATAGAATCTCTGACAAGGGAGTACAAATTGAAGAAATCTTGATGTTAAATTTTAGAGAAAAACATGTCAGTAAGGAAACAGTATTGTTCATTGAGTCTGATGGAAATTCTTTTGATGAAGAAAACAATGCAATAAATAATTTTGGTCAGACCATTAGACAAGAAATGGAAAGGTGCACTGAACAAAATATTCCAGTTCAATGCAAATTGTATAAAAACATGTGTAGAGTCCATAATAAGCCACATTCTAAAGAGAATTGTGGAATGTGCAGAGATATTATAGAGTATCAATACATAAAATGCACAAAGGGAGTAGGACTGCAAGAAGGAAAGGTTAATCCTAATCAACCAGAGAAATACTTTCAGAACAACATATATGTGTTGATCCCAGATTTAAAAGAAGAAATAAAGGACAAGAATATTTGTCATTCTGATTTACAAACTGAAAGTATAAATATGCAAGTAGGTCAAAATGAATTGCCTATGAATGAACAAGATAGCATCTCACATGTCATAGAAAAAGCAAAACATGTGAAAGTAAAGGGTCAAAAGAACAAAGATGGCATGTAGACACTGAAATGTGACGGATCTAAATCTAAACAGGGTGCAGGTGCAGGTGTGGAGCTTATAGATCCTCAGGGTAAATCATATTTAGCAGTATATAGGCTACAATTTTCTTGTATTAACAACGATGCAGAATATGAAGCTGTGATTTATGGACTTGTTATGGCTATCAAGAAAAAGGTAAAAATTTTCAGGGTATTTTCAGATTCTGAGAGTGGTCAGGCAAGTAAGGAAATTGTATGCATGCAACTACAAAAAGATGGTTTGTTACAGGCATAGGGTTTGGGATTTGATAGATTCATTTGATGCTTTCAACATAGAACATATCCCTAGAGAATTGAACCATAGACCAGATGCACTAGCAATTGCTGCTAGCACATTGGAACCCTTAACATTGTCAGGTTTTAAATGATTTGCTGTTGAATTAGTAAATGTTCCTAGTATACCAGATAATGTTACTCATTTCCAGGTATTTGAAGGGGATCAAAAAATTATGGATTTTCTAACTTTGTAATGAGGTCTTTGAAGCTCAAATTATTGATGAACAGGAAAGGCCTGACGTGTCTTGGGATGAAGAACAAATAATCAACCTGAAAAGTAATTTCTTACCTAAGGGGGTAATTGAGTTAGAATAGATTTTTGACTTTGATGGGGTAGTAAGAAAGAAAGATTTGCCCAAAACTGAGGGAGGTAAGTGTGATCCATATAACCTGGGAACAGAGTAAAGTCCACAAAATGTACTTATTGGAAAGGCTTGCTCTGAAGAATTGCGAAAAGAAATTGTGGATGTTCTGAAAGAGTACAAACATGTCATGGCATGGACATATGAAGATTTGAAGACATATGATACGTCCATCATAACTCATGTGATACCTTTGAAACTAGATGTTAAACCATTTAGGCAGAAACAAAGGCCTGTGAATGCCATTTTTGAGCCTTTAATCTTTGAAGAAGTGAAAAAATTGCTATCTGCCAGGATAATCTTTCCAGTTAGACATTCAACTTGGGTAGCTAATTTAGTACCTGTGAGAAAGAAAAGTGGAAACATTAGGTTATGTGTAGATTTCAGAAATTTGAATAAGGCATCTGAAAAAGATAACTATCCCCTGCCTCCCATAGATGAAGTATTGCAAGCAGTGAATGGGGCTAAAATGATGTCTTTCTTAGATGGATTCTCAGGATATAACCAGGTCTTAGTAGATAAAGAGGATAGATTGAAGACCACTTTTACTTGTAAATGGGGAAATTATGCATACATAAGAATGTCTTTTGGTCTAATCAATGCAAGTGCCACTTTTTAGCGAGCCATGGACATTGCATTTCGTGGACTGTCAGGTAAGTGCATTGTTATTTATATGGATGATTTAACTATTTACTCTAAAGATGCATCCACTCATGCTGAAGATCTGAGAAGAGTACTTAAAATATGTGAAAGGTACGGGATTTCCCTTAACCCAAAGAAATGTTCATTTGGCGTAACTGAAGGAAAATTATTAGGACATGTCATTTCTGAAAATGAGATATCTATTGATCCTAATAGAATAGAAGGAATAAAGAAATTGCAATGACCAAACAGTAAGAAAGAACTAAAGTCATTTTTTGGTAAGATTAACTTTGTCAGGAAGTTTATTATAGGGTTTGTAGAGATTGTACAACCATTGAATGCCATGTTGAAGAAGGATGCGAAGATAAAATGGACACCAGTAGCTAAAGCTGCATTTGAAGATATTAAGGAGACCATTTTTTATGCTCTTGTGTTGACAAGTTCAGATTATATAAAGCCATTTTACATCTATTCTTTTTCATCTTCACATTCAGTTGCAACTGCTTTGACACAGAAGGGAGAAAATAATGAAGAAAAACCCATATCCTTCATGAGTACACCTCTGAAGGATGCACAACTGAAATATCTTGATATAGAAAGATAGGTGTTTGCATTAGTAAGAGCAGTGAAAAAGTTTAGCCATTATATCTTACGCAGTCAGGTTAAAGCCATAGTACCAGATGCAACCGTGAAGATGCTGCTGATGCAGAATGAGCCTGGAGAGAAAAGAGCCAAATGGATTACAATATTGCAAGAGTTTGATATGGAAATTATTCCAATGAAGTTGGTCAGAGGACAAGCATTAGTACAAACCATAGCAAACACAGATCCAAATTTGGTGAAACAACAGTATGTGTTGAATTCTAGTGATGCATCAGGGTGGTATGATGACTTGAATACCTTTCTGATATTAGGGAAATATCCAAATAAGATGAAATCTTCTCAGAGGAGAGCTTTAAAGAGTAAATCACAGAAGTACATGGTATAGGGAGGTCTTCTATTCAAGAAGAACCATGAAGGAATATATTTAAGATGTTTAAACAGGGTTGAAGCAGATAAGGTGTTGTCAGAATTGCATAACAAATATGGAACTGCTCATGGTTTTCATTTAGCTACAACACATAAGATATTGAGAGCAAGGTACTATTGGCCTACAATGTTCAAAGATACTGAGAGTCACATTCAAAGTTGTCACACTTGTCAAACTACAACAGACAAGGGAAGGAATCAGGCTAATCCATTACAGCCAGTGATTGAGTCTAGACCATTTGCACAATGGGGCTTAGATTTCATTGGGGTCATAAATCCTCCGTCATCTGCAGGACATAAGTTTATACTGACAGTAACTGACTACTGTACAAGGTGGACTGAAGCCACATGTTGCAGGTCCTCTACTACTGAGGTAGTTATCAAGTTCCTTGAAGAAAACATCATAACCAGGTTTGGAACTCCCTATTCGTTGGTATGTGATAATGGCCCTGCATTTTCTTCTTTGAAATTTTCCAAATGGGCATTTGAGTATGGGATAGTTTTAAAGTTTTCTTCAAATTATTATCCTCAGGGGAATGGATTAGCAGAGTCTACAAATAAGATTTTATTAGATATAATCAAGAAGCTAACTGAAAAGAATCCTAGAGAGTGGAACACATTGTTGAAATATGCGCTGTGGGTAGATACGACTAAGGTTAAGTCAGCCTTAGGCAATGCACCTTATCACTTAGTTTATGGGACTAATCCCATACTTCCAGTGAATTTAAGAATACCAGTTTGGAAGTTTGCTAATGAATATTTAGGCTTTGATGATCATAGAAAGGCCAGAATAATACAAATGTTACAATTAGATGAGAAAAGAGATCAAGCCATTGAGAAATTCACCAAACATCAAGCAGTAGTCAAAAGATGGTTTGATAAAAGAGCAAGAGTCAAAACATTTAGAATATGAGACTTAGTGCTGTGCTGGGATAAAGCACATGAAAAGAAAGGAAATCATGGAAAATTTGACAAATTATGGTTAGGTCTATTATAGGTCGCAAAAATAATTGGAGACAATACTTTCAGGCTCAAGACCTTGACTGGGGAAGATATGCCATTACCAGTTAATGGCCAACACTTGAAACATTACTTTCAGGCTTGAGGTGAGGGCAGTTAGTTTCTGTGTGTCATAATGTAAATAATGTACAGTTTTGGGTTGTTTTTATTTTGTTTTGTTTTTTGGTGGTGTTTTTGTTTTTGTTTTTTTTCTTTTTCTTTTGTTGTGTTTGTTGGTTTGTGTGTTGTGTTGCCTTAGAAGGGATGTTTGTTTTGTTTCGAAGTATGCAGGAGCAGACTGACAACCACTGAAAACAATAGAAAATTTAGAACATTCAGGTTAATTATTTGAAATTTATGCATAACTTGTTGTGACTGTCATGAATGTAGAAAGTTGTTTGACTTGTGAAATTTTGTATTCAATAACTGTGGATTGAGTATTCAAGGGAAGTTTATCACAATGACATACCTAAAATCCTTGGGTTTGTTGAACCTACCAGTGTAGATATTAGGTGAAAAATTAGAGGTCACCCTTGCTACCATTACAATTCTCGGCTTAATTTTAGCAAGTGATCATTCCTTGCATCATGAAGTTACAACTATAATATCTTATGAAATCTCTATCAAATACAAAATATAAAATAAATAAATAAATAAAGTGGATTTTACTGAAAATCTAGATTAAGCCATCTAAGTAACTCTACCGGGGCTATAGACACTTACTGGCAGTGGGGCTCTACTTAGGAGAATTGTAACAATAACCTTGTCAGGGCTATGGACGCCTGCTGGCAGCAAGGCTCTATCCGGTTGGCTATGAGGGAATGACATCAACTATGTAGTCTAATATCAGTCACTGGTTTGTTCAACTGATTTTCAAGATGAGGATTATTAATCACGTGCACCCACATAAACTGAAAGGAAGATTCATGCACCTTATTGAATACATTAGGTCTCAAGTTAGATAATGATTTGCAAAAAATATAGTTGGAAGTTATGAATTTATTTCATTTAGTTTTCTTTAATAGTTTTAATTTGATTGTTTTGTTTGGTTGCTATTTGTTGTGATGCTCACAACAGGCCCCATTTTACTCCTTAGCAAAATGAGGACCCCTGCTGTGGCTGTGGTTTTTGCTTTTGTGTGTGGGTTTGTTTGGTGGTAAAAGGGAAAAGGGAGTGAAAGTTACAAACCTTGTTGAAAATAAAGAAAAATAACATTAAGTACCAGAGAAAAATATGGGTGAATTCCTTGTCAAAAATGAGTGAGGGTTCTTTTTTGAACCATTTTAAAATTCTCAATATTTTGCAAGATATGTATGTTTTTGGTAAAATGTACAATAACAGGGTTTGTATGTTGCATATACAAAGTCGTTTGTATACAAGGTCGCTCGTATACAAGGTCATTTGTATGTTGGGTTGTGGTATGAGTCGCATCAGGGAGTTGTCGGGTTTTTTAAGTCATTATACTTGTATGCATTTCGGTAACATTTTATTCTTACATGCAAGTCGGGCCCAATAGAGTTCAAAGTTTAAATGAATAATCAGTTAAGTCCGGCGGATGCATTTTTAGGTTTGTATGTTGGCAAAAAATGAAACATGCAAAGTGGATAGACAATGATATATGCATAGCGTAGATTTGGAAAGGTATTAAAGTTGGTTTTATTATTGTATGTTTCACGCTTTGTATGTGTATGCTTTCGCTTACATACATTTCAAGATACATACAATGCGAAATTCAGGAAAGATTAAAGTTTGGTTAAGGCAATGCATCATGACTTAAAGTATATCGAAAGATGCATGACACTTTATACATGTTGCGGAACCAAAAATGAGTAAACTACTGTTTATAAAAGTTGAAGTCTGAAAGGACATACAAACGAGTTTGTATGTATTGGGCTTTATATCTAAGGGTTTTGATACAAGTATTGTTGTATTGCAGAGATACAAGGGGAAAGTAATGTGGGCTCCACCGTTTGCATGTCAGGTTTGTATAATTACAATGTATATCTTTGATATACAAGCCGATATGCAAAGTGAAAGATACAAGTTAAAGATACAAGCTGGATGTCAAAAGGAAGTTCAATATAGAAAAGTCTTTGTATGTTTAATTGCTTGTATGTTTATAATATACATTATCCGAGATACAAAGAAATTAGAAGCACCGAAAGAGATAAAGGGTAATGAAAGGAGGTTTGCATAGGATTGTTTGTATATGCGCTCATACAAGAAAATATATGAGTGATATACAAAACGAAAGGTACAAGTACGGACAAAAAGGGAAAGAACGTTAGTCGTGGTTGTTTGCATATATGTTTGTATGTTAAAACATACAAAGGAACATACAAAGAAAATGAGATATATGTCAAATTTAAACTAACGGTAAAAAGGGTTTAAAAAGGCAAATACTGAAGCAGAAGGCTGAACTTTTGGCACATTAATTGTTGTAATTAATGCCGATCTAACATTCAGCAAAGGTATTAAATTGATGAAGGCGGCGTGAATTTTAAAATCCATTTTTATGTCTGTTGGCAGGTATGTAGGTATATGGAAGGTGGAGCTTTAATGGCGATGACATCACAAATGGCGGATTGGATCACAAAAGAAGCGAAAGGAGTAAAGGTTTTCAATGAGAAGAGATTTGCAGGTGGAAAGAAGCATTATTAAAAGGGCAAAGCAACAAAATATATTTTGAGGTTGTTAGGGTTTCCAAAGGGCATCCTTATGCTCAGTATCGAGTATGCTTCTCAGAGATTTTTGGCAGGATCTATTTTCCATCGCTAATGTTGCACTTGAGGTATAGACCGTTGATTGACTAGGATTTGTGACCATATTGGGGATAATCAAATCTATATATTGATCCCCTTTACTTTGTAATGACTTACACATGGATTTATATAATAGAGCTGGAAATTGTAATTTGTCTTAGCATTTTGAATAGAAGGACATTTTAGTTTAGAATAGAAGGAGGTCGCCTGTGTCTGCAATAAGGAATGCATGGAACATCTAGCTTCCTTACTGTATCTGTAAGACATTTTTTGTAAGTTTTCTGTAAGTTGATTAATGAAGCAAGGAGTCATTCATACATTGTAAATCATATATGACTATTTATTTTGAATACAAATATCTCTGGAATTCTGCATCTACTTTAAGAGTGTTTTTTGGCTCTTATTTGTATTTGAGATATTATCTCTCCAAAAGCTTGCAATCTTGAATGTATGTTCATGAAAATATTCAAGGCTTACATTTAAAGGTTTAGTCTATGGATTTAATCAAGTTTGTTGTACTGCTTACAACGTGAATAATAGAGCATTTAGATCCTGTAGCAGAATGAAGTTTAATTTAGATTTCTCTAACTTTTCCCAAACATTTGAAATACTTAGCTTAAACGCAGAGATTTAAAGGAGATTGTCTGATATTTGAAGAAAACATGAACTGAGTTGATATTTGGCAATTTTCATAATATTTGAAAAGAAAAGCTTGTGTTAATATAAATCATATAAAGCTTTGTGATACAGTAACAATTTTATGCAAAGGAATGAAGAAAATGTTGATATTTGTGATATTTTGCATAATTCGAGTCCAGTGAGTCATAAAACCCCTTAAATCAAGTAAGGCCCCTTGCATATTACAGCTTCACATTAACCTACTGAATTATCCACAAGGTCAAGACCTGACCATATAGAAACTTGGGATTAAGTAATCTTAATTGATTTCTTGATATCTTTCAAGATAGTTAGGTTCATTTTGTGAATTTTAACTTTTGTTATGAATGTGTAAAAACAATCATCAACACAACCTTGGCGGTTGTGTGGGAATTAGAGGATGTGAATACACAGTTACCGCTTCCCCGCAACATTCATAAAATTTAGTTGCGGCATTGTGGTATAAACTCAAGCGGCACATAATATGTTACCGCGCCCCTGTGGTAGGTAAGGAGATGACTGGTGGCAATGCGGTAGGAAGGAGTCGGGATTAAGTGTTCACCATGCCCCCGTGACAGTTTCAAGTTAAGCCTGCGGTGTTGTGGTATAAGGAGTTCAAGTAACTAGTAATGCTGCATACTGCGGCCCCGCGATGCTGATAACTCTAACTGGCGGTAATGCGGTAAACAACGAATGGGAGACCAAAGGCTCCCGCGGCCCCGTGATGGTTAGGCCAAAGCTTGGTGGTGGTGCAGTAAAAGACATAAGGGATAACATGTATCCTGCCATCCTGCGGTGGTGGTAAGTGGTGAAGATGAACGTAACTGTCCAAGAGGTCCTGGGGTCCTGTGATTGCCTTAAGTTGGTCTTGTGGTGATGTGATAAGGAATTAAATGTCGAAATGACTTCAGTGCTACCCCGCAATGGTTTTCATTGATGCCTGCGGGATTCGAGTTTTCGAGGAAAGGACTGAATGGATTGAATCAAATCAACGGTCTGTGTTTGAAAAGAATATAATGCTGAGATTTGTTGATTTTGTGGCATGAACCAGGTTAATGGCGAAATGATCAGCTTCATGGCATGATAAAACTTGGGATTTCTTTATATTTCTTCATTCTAGCGAATTCAGTGTTGATTGCAGAAGGCAAATTCAAGCTTTGTGTGTTCTCCTCAGGCATTTTCTGACCAGGTAAGTCTGCCCTATCACTCTTTGCATAAAAGTTGTTGTTTGGTTTGTGCTCTATTTTCAACTAGTTTGGTAAAACAAGTAAAATATCAAAACCCTAGTTCATAGAGGAACTAAAATATGGAACCTAAAAATCTGAGTCTGTGAGTAAGAGCACTAACCCCCTGCTCCCAAGAAATGATCACTTCAACAATCATTGTTGGACATCCTACCAAATTCAGTTAACAAGGGGTCTAAGAAATTGTTCAAGGATGTTGCGAAAGGATGTCGGGATGCTGCAATCCCTATCTCTGGATGGAACCTTTTTTGGTATTTTTGTGCAAAGAAAGATGGACAGGGACCAGTTGGAAACCCATGGAATTTGGATTTGGCAAAGCTTGTGGTGCCTAATGTATTTGTTGATGTGGATTTGATTAGAATATTGGCACAACACTATCACTCAGCCACCAAAATAGTCAGACTACCAAATGGGTCACCATTAGTGCCTGTGGACAGGAATGTAATCATAGACTGCTTCATGTTGAGCAAGCAAGCCTTCACACCATTAGATGTGCAGAAGAGTGAGCAAGAGTACAATAGTTTGAGAAATACACATAGAAAGGATGAGGTGCCCATGCACATGAGGAAAGGGGCAAATAACATAAGAATTGAAATCCCATCCACTACAATTGAACCTTTCTCTGTTGAAGATTTTGTTGTCTATTTCAAAAGAACATATTTTGCTTTGTGTCAGGTGTTGGGTATTGATGCCCAAGGTAGAATGCCTATCGGCCTAATGATGATGGCCATGAAAATTCAAAATCCAAAAGCTAATGTTGAATATGATTTTGCAACATTCATTGAAAACAAGCATGATGGAATTTTGCAAATAAGAGAAAACAAAAAGCCCATAGATTTCAAATACTAGTCTTTGTTATGTCATTTGATTTTGTATTAAAATAGAAGGAAGTGGCCCAATAGAATGGATCTGAGCATGATTGATGAAAAGAGACAAAGATTGCCAACACAGTGCTAGTGTTACAAATGGGATAACCATTGTAGCAATTGTGACTATGTTGTGTTTGATGATGAATTCTCAGTTAGACTAATGAATTCTCTTGGTAGCTTTTCTCCCATATTGATAAAAGAGATCAGTGAAATGTTGAGGCCTCTTGCCCATAGGCCAGAACAGGGTCATAGTCATAACTATGCTAATTGGTTTTTCTTGCCAGTTCATACTATAATCAGGGTATATGGGTGTACTCAACCACCCCATGTGTTGCCCAAATTTGTGCCAGACAGAATTGCATTTCTTGAATTCATGTGGCAAATGATGTGGATGGAGAAGGATGCAATGAAGAAACAAAATAAAGGCACATTTCTTCCTGATTCCACAGTGTTTGGTGATTGGTCCATTGGTTATGATACTTTAGAGGATTTGCAATCCTATTTGAAGGCTAAATATTCTTTGAAATCAGGTATAGAGAGGGTTTGTGATCCAGAGGGTCACATGAACTTTGCCAAACAAACCATCCTCACAAGAATGGGAATATCCTATCAAATCAATTTTGATGAGGATGTGATCAGAAATCTTGTCACCTTTCAAGAAGTATATGATAGGAAAATAAAATGGGAGATTTTGAAAGGGATTGTGGATGATAGGAGAAAACAAAATCCTAATTTTGATGGATTCTTTGTACAAGAGAGGGACCCTCTGAGAAGAATAGATCTGATAATTGACAATTTGAAAGAATATATAGCAAGTCTGAGAAGTAGCCTTCAAAGGCTACCAAGATCAGTGTCAAAAGACCACCAGGAGTTGTGATTCAAGAGCCTACACTAGATGCAATGTCACTATAGGATCCAACTCATGTCCCTGATTCGCCACCTGCCAAGGCAAAGGATTGAGGATGTTTCTCCACTGGTTCCATATGAATTGAGTGAAGGAGGGGGTGACATTGATGAAGTGGCTAGTATCCTAAAAAATATGGGAGATGAAGGAAAAATAGATCAACCACTTGTTGGCCAAGAAATAGAAGCACACAAACTAGAGGCTAGAATGGTCGAACAGGCACAAGGGGAGCCTGAATTAGAACAAGATGAAAGAATTGTGGCTTCTATGAGATTTATGGAGGATGATGATTTCATTAATTCTCTCAAATTTAAAGATTTTTGGCTTAAGATGAAGATGAAAGAAATTCAAGAACAAGTGGAAATAAATAAAATGGGTGCTGATGAATCTCAACATGACCAAATTGTTTCACAAACTTTAAAGAATATGAAAATAGATGAAATAAGTGTCAGCCCTGATGAGGCTAGACAAATGGTATTAAGGAGCAACATGTTGATCATTCCCGGGCTTGAGTTGAAGAAAATATTTTTGTCAGACCAAGTCAGGAATCAAGGTGACCCCATGCTAGTTTCTGAATTTGACTATGAGGAAGGTGTCATTGGTTGTGGTTACAATCCAAAAATAGAGACTTTGGCAATATGTGCAACACAAAAGAACACCAGCAAACCAAGATTACTTGATGTGGTCCAACAAATAAGGGGAACAACTATGGTCAAGACATTCCAGGACACATCAGCAACCGAAGCAGCTACCCTCACTATGCATACTGCAATGTTTACACGAGTTGTTGTTGTAAAGCTAGAGAAAAGATTGTTTGATTATGAGATAACTCAGATGGAGATGAATGATGAGGTAAATAGATTGTATCTTGAAAATGTAAACCTAAAAAATCAACTGAAGGGTGAGAGTTCTTAGATTCAAGCCTTTGTGCCAATTCAAACACCTGTGCCACAAGAGACTGGGGATACAACAGTGACTGCTGAACAATTCAATGTTTTGAAATTGAAGTTGGAAAAAGAAAATTAGGAATTGGAAAGCCAAAATGAGAAAACAAAGAATGAGGAAAAATTGAAAAATCTTGAAGTGTTTGAGAAAATTTTGGAATATAGAGTGAAAATGGTTGTTGACAAGTTGAGAGATGTGCATGAATGCTATTCTTCCTTGTCTCATGCCATGGAATGGTTGAAAGGAAATTTTGATGTTTTAGATCCCTTGTATCAAAGATGGTAGTCAACACATCACACACTGATCATTCTGTGTAAAGTTCTACAATGGAATCAAGATGCTCCTGCAGCTATAAAGCCAACAAATAAAATGGTCAAGATGATATTGGATGAGTATCAGTATGTGAATGGTGAGAATCAAAGAATGCAAGCAAAGATTGATTCTTTTGCCACTTTCAAACACCAGTTCATTCCATCAATCCTAATAGAGAATGAAAAGATCAAGGATTTTGATGCGTGGAAGGATGAATTTGGTCATACAATTTCTAAGGTCATGGAATTTTTGAAAAAGGATGAAGATATCAATATTCTCAGCTTCAACATCATTCTAGACAGAGTAATTGCTTTGGACGCTGGATATACAAAGTTTGTAATTAATGTCAAAGCATTGCTGGACAAAAGGTGGAAGGATCACCAGGCCAACTTGCTCCAAATTCAAGATTATAAGTGGCCTAGTGATTTTACTATGTTTGAATGGAAAGAGAAGTATCTTCAAGCTGATGAATAGATAGGCTATACGTGCAGGGGAGCAACGAGCATCACGGCCTCATGACTATACAATATACTAATGGGAGCAAGAGTATTTGGCTCCTCCAGAAGAATAGGGCCTTGAAGATGTTGTAATGGAAGAATTGAGCCTTCAAACACTCTATCATGGAGAGGGGGACTTTGCTAGATTGGGATGATCATGGGTCTCCTATGTTTATTAAAAGACTACAAGTGTATTGCAAGTGCTGTGGGCTACCAATCAATATTGCCTACTTTCTCTGTTTTCTCTTAATTATGTTTTAAGCAAAATTAATGTTTAGTTTATACGAAGAGGCATGAATTTTGAAAAGATGCCATATTTTGTAATGGTCTGAAGCTTGTTGCTTCTCTTATAAAAGATAAACCAAGACCAAATTTTGATATCATCATCATAGGCATTTATAGAAACATATATGAGGAGACTTTTGTTATATTGTAATATCTATTTGAAGCAATCAATGGAGAAGAAGATTTAATCTGGTGCTTGAATTCTGGTTAAGATATCTAAGAGATCATTTCTTTGTTTGTAATGAGGAGGCTTAGTTCACCTAATGTTAAGATATCTATATGTATTATTAAATCACAGATGTTCGTCATTGTTTCCTTCACACAAGCATATTTAATGCATGTGGAGGCTAGAATCTGTATTACAAACTAAATCTATCATCTAGGACGTACAAGAAAAGTATAGCATCTAGAAAACATATAGGACATACAAGAAATTATATTCTAACTAAACAAAATTAATTTCAACCAAAGTAAGAAAACTAAGAATGATTGAACCTAACTTTAAATGCACTTCAAATCAGCAGTGAACATCTCAGGTTTTGTCTACAATGTACCAGCAGAATAATGATGATTACATTCAGAAATGTATCAATAAAATAATAATGAATAAGCATACCTATACTTAGATCTTTATTATATTCAATAATAAATTACACCATACATATAATCAAAGTTTAGGTGACAAGCTAACCTCTTAAGGTGACAGGCTAGTTAAGGTGACAAAACATCATCATAATCATCTGCATTGCCAGCCAGATTAGAATCCTAATCACTCGTGTCCGCATCTGCTTGATTTTCTTCCTCATCCTCGTCTGTGATATGCTTCTCATTCTCTCTCCCAATCTCTTCATTGGTAATCAAAATCTCTTCTTCAAACACTCCATCATCGTCTTCATCCACTTCTTCAAATGTTTCTTGTAAATTAACATATTCCCCATCATGCATTATATTGACAACTTCCATGAATTTTAGTTTGGAATGAGACTCTGTTTGAATGACATACGACCATCCTAGGCTTCTTACATCATCAATTAGAAATGATTGGTTAATTTGAAGAGGGGAAACATACGGCTCATCCATCTCTGATAAAAATTGCCTTGTATTTGTGCGTACAAATCCATACTCATCAAATTGTACTGCGGATGGTTGGATCCACTTACATTTTAATAATATAGGACTATTTTCACCAAAATCCACTTGAATAATTTCTTGGATGAATCCAACATAAAAAAATTTCTCATTTTCATGAAGAAATTCAGCTCTAACAGCACAATCACAATTTGTCTTTCCTTTGTCTTTCTTCCACTCTTAAATGACTACCATAGGCCCACATTCCATTAAAACACATAGCCCATACATGTGGAGATTGTGAAAGCTCACTTTCCTCTGTTGTTACATCTTGACCTTCTTCTTTTGCATGACTGACTGCATTAGCAATCCATTCTTCAAATTTTGGAAAAGAATCACCTCCAATCAAATCATGACGTCTGTGCTTTTAAGGTCGATGTTGCATCCAAGTTTGATTCTCTTCTTCATATTTTCTACATAGAATATTAACGTACAAATAGTAAGATTAATAATATAAATGTGTAAATGCAATTGAGTAAATAAATTATTGTGTAATTTTTTTTTTACCTATGCCACTTATCGAACGAAGTTGTGTTTTGAAGAATATAGGCATGTATCACACTTCTTTCTTGATGTGATAGCTTGAAGTGACATCCATTGCCTTCTAATACTTCACCTGCAACTCTTTCATCTTCGTCATCATCCCATACACGTCGATTGACATTTTTAAAATCCTTCATATGTTCTGTGCAAAATCCCATGGCCTCTTGCATTGAATATCCCTCAGACATGTTGCCTTCCGATTTTGCCCTAGTACGAACAAATTTTTTCAAAACTTTCATATATCATTCTATAGGATACATCCATCTCATTTTTACTGGCCCACAATGCTCTAGTTCATATTCTAGAAGTATCAAAAGATGCATAAAAATGTTAAAGATTGTTGGTGGTGTTGGCATTCCTTCTGAATCAGCATTAGGGTTTGCCACTTCTAATGCACAGGCAGATTCAGGCCAACTGAATACAGGAGGTTGCGTGAGCTCCTCCCCTTCACTTCTGGTTCTGCCGCACCAAGGGGGGTATCCCTATAACTCAAGATGTAACCTTGACTAGCTCAAAGATAGAAGGATCTAACTTGACAAAAACAAGCAGAATACTCTCATGTATGGACCAAGATCTGCATGATAGATCACAAGGCTGGCAACATTCTTGGACATGATGTCTGGTTGAGTATGAGAGCATGCAGGGGGTTCCTAATCCTACTCCTACAACTAACAGGTGGAGGTTTGAAATGTTTTAGATATGAATTTGGATGCAAAGCTGGACATGGTGTATAACACAAGAACACAGCATGATTGGTGCCTATCCAGGGCTTGGAGTCGGTAGACATACACCTGTGAATGATCAGCATGAATAACTAAAACTGGATTTCAGGGGGACACACATGATATCTGCCTCACAGATATCTCCCAATGAAGAGTGTTGAGTTATCTCTACTTATGGCATCCCTACTGCAGTATACCCTTCCCAATGTTCAACCTGAAAACAGTTTAATCTGCCCCTTGAGCAGAGGTTAAAAGATCAGACATTCAACATAGGAATTCTATGCTCTAGAATCTAAACATAAGCAAATATCTAGATCTAGAAGAAGAATACATGCAATACTGGAGACAGAATTAACACAACACATGCTAAGACAGCATTACTCATATAAGATCAACCATGAAACCAGTGGATTCATGCCAAGTCCTACAACAGGAGATACATAAACTCACAAGATTAAACTGTACAGAGCAACCAGATCAGCTGGTTTTGGATTACAGAGCCAAAGACTCACAACTTTCAACAACCTTGAATGAATGACACCATCTGCATTATATAGCAGGAGGGTGTATTCAGCATTGACTACCAGGTTGACCAAAAAGCCCGCCAGATATACAGTATGATAAAAATGGCACCCAAACACATTAATGCAGCAGGTAGGGGAGGAGACAGGAGACTTTTCGAGCCCTGCGCCACTGCCTCGGGATCCAGATCTTCAATCAGGTACTACATCCGTCCACGCCATCGCCCATACCTCTGCAACAATCGCCATTGATGGTGCACCAACCCGCGGCCTCGGGAAGAACATCAAACAGTTAATCGCAACCACTTCCCGCCGAGGTTCATCATCATGATATTTGAATATGCAGGATAACAATATCCCACATGCACCCCGCAGCAACCTCCTAAACACTTTATATACTAGGTCATGAGCATCTATCATGTCGGCGCTTTTGCTCCTGACGACACCAGTATAAGACTTCATCATCATCATCCTCCAGCAGCATGATATCCTGTTGCCCGAAATATCACCCTGACGTCATCATCATGTTCGCAATACAAACTGCATGATATTCGCCTTCATCGGCACAACCGGATCCATCGGAGGAACATCCTCCTGCTGAGCCTATACAAAAAGTCTGGCTGATGAACATCCTGATGACGTCATCATCATATCCTGCTGACGTCATCATCATGTTTGCAAATATCAGGAGGTCTCTTCAAGATGATCAGTGTTAGAAACATGACCCCCCCGGGACCTCGATGACATCATCATCATATTAACATCATCATGATATTCGGAAGACAACCGGATATTTGGAAATATCCTCCTGATGTTCAAATATCAGGTTGCACTGTAGCTCCACTATAAGATCGGGGCGATAACTGAATATGACGATGATGCTTGAAAAGATCACCCCCAGTAGATAATGCGCGAAGCCAGCAGGCGGATATCTCCTTGATATCAGCATCATCATGATGCTGGAACAAACACACTCGAGTGATATGAAAATATCACCCCCTCCTTCGAAAATATCATGATGCAGATAGGCAGAAAGAACCGGATATCACCCTGATATAAGGATGACGTCAGCATCATCAGGATGACAAAACAAAGAACAAGGTGATACAACATCATCAGGATGATATTGACTAAGATCATCCTGACGTTCAAAATATGATGACCCTAGTGAATATCGGGTCGCACTTAGAAATCTTCAACATCATCATCAGGATGATCATAACCAAGATCACCCGATGATAGAAATATCACCCCGGCGAAATATCATGAAGGCAGAAAATATGATGACCTCCACAAGCAGCAGGATGATAACTGGAAATATGATGATGATGACGACGACCCTTAAGAAAGAACAAGTTAGGTCGAGCAACTCAAAGAATAACCCCTTCAGAATAACGGGGCAACATCATCATCATGTTTGGGCAAGGTGATAAATGCAAGATCACCGGATACATCACCCCCGCAAACAAACCAAAGCGCACTGTAGCTCGTCAGCATCATCAGGATAGAACCCAAACATCACCCGACAGCGAAATATGATGATGACGATGAGAAAACCGGTCGACGGAGAACATGATGATGCTGACCTTCATCGAAACAAACATGATGATGATGACCTCGTCCTCAAGAAAAAATGATGATGCAGCTAAAAAATGCTGAGGAGGTCCATCACTTAGAACATTTTTTGGATACTTAGGGAGAGTGCCTGAATGAAAAATGCTCAAAAAACTACCAGTCAATTCAGGCACTAACAGTGGCTCTGTCTGGGGACGTGCAGGTGAAAACCTGCAGCGAGAACACCAGATCTCTGGGATGTAGACCAGTCCCTTATCCATTGGGCACAGAGTCAAATACTGCACTGACCTGCATCACCCAACACACTTGATGGCCTAAGGCCACCAAGAAAAGAAAAACATGTATCTCCCTTTGTCATATATCTTGTTTTCATCTGCATGCACTGGGTCAAGCTTGGAGATACTACAAAGATCCACCCACAAACAAACCTTGTCATCTGCATATTCAACCCTCTGATTTGGTTTGTCATTATCACCCTTGTGCAGATAACCTTCAACATCATGTGCCATGTGGGTGTAGAATTTATCAAGCAATGCATATTCATATGGCATATAGCACTTATCACCTATATCATCATCATGCATTGCAACATGATCTCCTAGCTGGACTGCAAATAGGAAACACTCGGAGTCCACCACAAAACTAGGAAGATCAAGGCTCATTGTATTATATGCTGGCTCATCAAAAGAAAAGCTTTCAAAATCACAATTGTGCACATCATGTACACAACCATCTGGTACACCAGGCTGGAAAAGATCAGGCTCTGGCATCTCTTTTAAGTCAGGCACATTTTCACAGTCACTTACCTGATGTATGTTGTTTCCTCTTTCATCAGGATGAGAAACAGAATCCAAGCCAAAAATAGTGTCTAGATCTTCACCATACTCAGACAGATCCTCATCACCATATGTGTCATAAATGGGTGACCCAGGTGCATCAGTTTCATCATAGTATGCCATTTGTTCATGGGCAGCAGAGCACATCTCTTCATCACCAATGGACTCAGTCTGTGGAGGAGTATCAGCCTGTGTGTCATAAGCAAAACAACCATCAAATGAAAAACAATCATGCTCTGAACTAGCACTTATTTCAATTTCTGACTGCTCTTCATGATCTCCATATGTTTGAAAAGTAGGCAATGGGTCACACATAGGACTGCTTCTCTGTTTGCTTATATCTTCTCTGTCTTGAGTACAATACTCACAATTATCTCCACAGGTCCATTCTAAAAATTGCTCATTGCTGTCCACAACCTTGTTATTGTTTTCATGGTTAGCTGCCTCATCATTGCAATGGGAATCCTCATTAGTCCTTTCACTGGCATCCTCAGCTGGTGAACAATCCAGTTGAGCAGTATTGTTAGCATTATTTTCAAATACAGCAGTCTCAACCTCTATGCTTTTATTCTCATTTTTATCTGCACATGATGCCATAATCATTTGGTCGTTTGCAGCTTCATAACCATTATTCACACCAAGGCCTGGGGACAGGGGTTTCAGCAGGTACACATTTCTCATTTCTTCTACATTTTCTAAAAATTTGTATGCCATCTGCATACTTGTCACCTTGAAATCCCTCAGTAATGCACTAGAGCCCTCCTCAAAAGCTTCAAAGAATATGCCAACACAGGCTGAAATATCAGGTCTGAAACTTTCAGGGACATGTGAAAGGGCTACTGCAAACCTATGACTGAAATCAACACATGGCTCTTCATCTTGTTTTCTGATTCTCATCAATTCTGCAACAAGATCAGCCGGTTCTTTTGCAAATTCTTCCTTGAAACAGTCAGCAAGCTCATCCCAACAGGCAAAAAATTTCTTTGGAAAGCTCAAATACCAGTCTTTTGCTTTTGCATCAAAGGACCTAACAAGAAACCTCATCCACATATCCTCATCTCTGAATGAATATTTTCCCATAAAACTTTGAAAATTTTGGATATGTGCATTCCCATCACATACATTGTGACCACTAAATCTAGGCATCTGACAGTATATCCTAGCAGGCATAGTTTCTACTTTATAATCCACCCATGACAAATCCAGTTGGTCATACAAAGGATCAAAAGGGCTGACAGGAGGTTTAGCTTTCTGACAGGCAGACACAACAGGGTTACTACTTCTTAACTGGGCCTGCTCAGCCTCTAAGAATATCAACCTATTTCTTATCTCCTCTATTCCTTTATCCAACATTTCACCACTGAGTGTGGGATAACTCATACTTGGATTCACAAAAATCTTACTCTTAGACATTGTTTGTCTGTCTAAGACCTAAGGCTTCCCCTGGCATCTAATCTATGCAATAAAACAACAAATATAAAGGAGAAGGAACAAGGTACCTTTTCTCATACAGATGCAGGAATATGTACAACACATTTTTGTCACATCACATACATCCATCTTTCATGTGCATTGGGATCTTTTTTGCAGAGTCGCCACCTCTCCAGAGAGGACAAAATTTTCAATAGCTGAAAGCTACTTTTCCAGGTTCATTCCACCAGCAGAGCATCATTTTGTTAGTGACTCGGATGGGCCACAAGTATATCATTTTTTAGTCCATCCCCAGCGGAGTCGCCATTTTGTTGGCATTCCTTCTGAATCAGCATTAGGGTTTGCCACTTCTAATGCACAGGCAGATTCAGGCCAACTGAATACAGGAGGTTGCGTGAGCTCCTCCCCTTCACTTCTGGTTCTGCCGCACCAAGGGGGGTATCCCTATAACTCAAGATGTAACCTTGACTAGCTCAAAGATAGAAGGATCTAACTTGACAAAAACAAGCAGAATACTCTCATGTATGGACCAAGATCTGCATGATAGATCACAAGGCTGGCAACATTCTTGGACATGATGTCTGGTTGAGTATGAGAGCATGCAGGGGGTTCCTAATCCTACTCCTACAACTAACAGGTGGAGGTTTGAAATGTTTTAGATATGAATTTGGATGCAAAGCTGGACATGGTGTATAACATAAGAACACAGCATGACTGGTGCCTATCCAGGGCTTGGAGTCGGTAGACATACACCTGTGAATGATCAGCATGAATAACTAAAACTGGATTTCAGGGGGACACACATGATATCTGCCTCACAGATATCTCCCAATGAAGAGTGTTGAGTTATCTCTACTTATGGCATCCCTACTGCAGTATACCCTTCCCAATGTTCAACCTGAAAACAGTTTAATCTGCCCCTTGAGCAGAGGTTAAAAGATCAGACATTCAACATAGGAATTCTATGCTCTAGAATCTAAACATAAGCAAATATCCAGATCCAGAAGAAGAATACATGCAATACTGGAGACAGAATTAACACAACACATGCTAAGACAACATTACTCATATAAGATCAACCATGAAACCAGTGGATTCATGCCAAGTCCTACAACAGGAGATACATAAACTCACAAGATTAAACTGTACAGAGCAACCAGATCAGCTGGTTTTGGATTACAGAGCCAAAGACTCACAACTTTCAACAACCTTGAATGAATGACACCATCTGCATTATATAGCAGGAGGGTGTATTCAGCATTGACTACCAGGTTGACCAAAAAGCCCGCCAGATATACAGTATGATAAAAATGGCGCCCAAACACATTAATGCAGCAGGTAGGGGAGGAGACAGGAAGACTTTTTGAGCCCTGCGCCACTGCCTCGGGATCCAGATCTTCAATCAGGTACTACATCTGTCCACGCCATCGCCCATACCTCTGCAACAATCGCCATTGATGGTGCACCAACCCGCGGCCTCGGGAAGAACATCAAACAGTTAATCGCAACCACTTCCCGCCGAGGTTCATCATCATGATATTTGAATATGCAGGATAACAATATCCCACATGCACCCCGCAGCAACCTCCTAAACACTTTATATACTAGGTCATGAGCATCTATCATGTCGGCGCTTTTGCTCCTGATGACACCAGTATAAGACTTCATCATCATCATCCTCCAGCAGCATGATATCCTGTTGCCCGAAATATCACCCTGACGTCATCATCATGTTCGCAATACAAACTGCATGATATTCGCCTTCATCGGCACAACCGGATCCATCGGAGGAACATCCTCCTGCTGAGCCTATACAAAAAGTCTGGCCGATGAACATCCTGATGACGTCATCATCATATCCTGCTGACGTCATCATCATGTTTGCAAATATCAGGAGGTCTCTTCAAGATGATCAGTGTTAGAAACATGACCCCCCCCGGGACCTCGATGACATCATCATCATATTAACATCATCATGATATTCGGAAGACAACCGGATATTTGGAAATATCCTCCTGATGTTCAAATATCAGGTTGCACTGTAGCTCCACTATAAGATCGGGGCGATAACTGAATATGACGATGATGCTTGAAAAGATCACCCCCAATAGATAATGCGCGAAGCCAGCAGGCGGATATCTCCTTGATATCAGCATCATCATGATGCTGGAACAAACACACTCGAGTGATATGAAAATATCACCCCCTCCTTCGAAAATATCATGATGCAGATAGGCAGAAAGAACCGGATATCACCCTGATATAAGGATGACGTCAGCATCATCAGGATGACAAAACAAAGAACAAGGTGATACAACATCATCAGGATGATATTGACTAAGATCATCCTGACGTTCAAAATATGATGACCCTAGTGAATATCGGGTCGCACTTAGAAATCTTCAACATCATCATCAGGATGATCATAACCAAGATCACCCGATGATAGAAATATCACCCCGGCGAAATATCATGAAGGCAGAAAATATGATGACCTCCACAAGCAGCAGGATGATAACTGGAAATATGATGATGATGACGACGACCCTTAAGAAAGAACAAGTTAGGTCGAGCAACTCAAAGAATAACCCCTTCAGAATAACGGGGCAACATCATCATCATGTTTGGGCAAGGTGATAAATGCAAGATCACCGGATACATCACCCCCGCAAACAAACCAAAGCGCACTGTAGCTCGTCAGCATCATCAGGATAGAACCCAAACATCACCCGACAGCGAAATATGATGATGACGATGAGAAAACCGGTCGACGGAGAACATGATGATGCTGACCTTCATCGAAACAAACATGATGATGATGACCTCGTCCTCAAGAAAAAATGATGATGCAGCTGAAAAATGCTGAGGAGGTCCATCACTTAGAACATTTTTTGGATACTTAGGGAGAGTGCCTGAATGAAAAATGCTCAAAAAACTACCAGTCAATTCAGGCACTAACAGGTGGAAATTCCCGTTCCAATAGACAAAGGACTTCATCAACCTCCTCCCTCAAACTATCAAAGTTCGAAGGATATAATACATGTAAACTCATTCTCTTCAATATTAGGCCCAACCTTATAACTGCCAATCTTAGCCCCTTTGCCAAACTTGATATATTTACCACAATAGGTAAAATGTTCTCGATTATGACATGATAGTCACGGGTCTTGAGGCCTCTTAAGCCATTAATGTCAGTTTGGATTCTAATAACACTACTTACATATCCAGTGGGAAAGCGAGTCTAAGACAACAACTATAAGAGTTGTACACGTCATTCCTTTATCCAGACATAAGGAGCACTAGGTTTTCTATATTTTTCATCAGCACATTTTTCAACCCAAAGATTTCAATGAATCTTTAGATGTTGAAAGTCTTCACGTGATGAAACAGTATCAAAAGCACCAAAAAGAGTTTCTATAATAGCATAGGCTATATTTTTCTCAGTGTGCATAAAGTCAACAATATGCCTAATGGTTATATCCTTAAAGTATGGCAACTTATAGAATATGCACAACTGTTTTACACCGTTTTCACTACATGGATCATATCTACTACCAACAATCCCATCATTTTCAATAAATGACATTCTTTTTTGTCCATTCTCAACAATGTAATCACTTGTTATTAGCAATGGTGCTTCACAATTCTCTTCTTGACCATGATCCATTTTAAGGTAAGCATGATGTCCACAATAAATATACTTATGCAAACTTCTTGAGTGCCTCACAAAATCCTTAAAGTTGCAAGTAGGACATCCATGGTATCCATGAACACTGAGACAAGACAATGTGCCATATGTAAGAAGATAATGAATCGTAAACAATAAGGAAGCTCTTAAAGTGAATTTGATTGAATGACTATCCCTTAAAGATTGAATTGCTTCAATTCCTTTCCACAATTCCATTAGCTCATCATATAATGGCTCTAGATAAGCATCGATTGTATCTGAAGTCACACTTTTCTTTCCTGATATAATCAATGATAGCATTAAGAAAAATGGTTTAGTTGCTAACCATGGAGGCAAGTTATAATTTATTAAAAACATTGGCCAAGTTGACCATTTAGTACTTTGATCTGAGAATGGGTTCACCCCATCTAGAGCCAAACCCAACCTTATATTACGAGGATCTTGAGAAAAATTAGGCCATTTGTTATCAAATCCCATCCATGTCATAGAATCAGGCACATGCCGTTGTTTTACATCGGTGCTCTTATTTTAAGCATGCCATTGCATAAGTTCACCAATGTCTCTGTACCTATACATTCAGAGTAATCATGGGATTATTAGAAAGTGGCAAAGAACCTTTATAGGAACCACAACTGATTTCAACCCTTGTCTATACCTCGCTTCATGACATTTCGGACATTCACTCTCACTTGCAAGATTATTGCAAAATAATACACAACCATTGACACATGTGTGGATGTTTTCATACCCTAATCCTAGCTTAGTGATTTGATTTTTACATTGACTTCATTTTGTTGGCAATGTGGAGTCAGGTGGTAACAACAAACTTAATAATGCCAATAACTGATCTACACTCTCATTTGTCCAACCATGCACCACTTGCAAGTTAAGAATTTGAAGGATTGTTGTCAAATGACTTAACTTGCAATTAGCATACACAGGATTTAAAGCATCCTCCATCGACTTGGTCCAATCATCGTCTAGACCCTCACTCAACATTCTATCAACTTCAAACCCTTCATCTAACATTGCTGCCCCTTCATCTATGTTTGGTGCCACTTCATCTATGTTTGTTGCCTCTTCATCTCTCACACTCTGCAATTCTATCATATCTTCATAATATTTGTAATCCCAAGGGCTTATACCACTATGCCCATATCTTATCATATGTCGAAGAATCAAGTTTCTTTTTCTTACCTTTCCACCATGACAGTCTTTACATGGACATGGATATTTGTCCATGTCCCTCTCATTGGCTACTCTCTCATCAAATGCATGGTATTGATCCGTAGTCAACCTTCGATGTTGATTGATCTGTAATGTTCTACACATAGAAACAAAAATCTATTAGCAACAAAAATCTAGCTTTCGAATGCATTTGGTTTGGTAGAATTTCATCAAGTTTTGTGCGAGATATTGCATTTTGGTGAGTGCAGGTCTAAACCCTACCTAGGGTTTCTAGGGAGCAAAATTTGTTCATGGGCAGAGTTTCCACCATCCAAAAATCTTGAAAATTGGTGGAAAGCTCTATCCCACACCTATCCACATCCTTGATAGAGGACAACTCACAACTGGCACGTGTGAAGAAGATATGATTGATTATGTGTGCAGATTTGCTATGAGACAGTCCTAAAACCCTAGGTTCTTTGTTGCTTTGAATAATCTATGCACTGTATGTCAATGGAGGGGTGAAGAATCATAGTGGCATGTTGTTAGGGCCTGCACAAGCCTGGGAATTCATATGACAAGTGTTCTTACCTTCGTTTGGAGTCATCACCTTGAATGCATCTAGTGGCAGCAAGACCTAAATTGCATAAATCATTGTGTTAATCACTTGGTTAGGTCATGTACCTTTGGAAACCCCTAGAAGATGTTGTAATAGGTCTGAATAAACCAAGTTGCCCATATTCCATGTTGTCTTCAATGATTGAGTGTCACTAGGGTGTTGTTTCCATGTTTTAGGATTAGGAGCAAATTGTCAAGAATGAACAAGGGTGCAGATTTGCATTAAGTGTATTGAAACTTTGTTTGGGATGTGTCAAGGTTATTGTGTGTGAGTCCTTCCTCTGCATCATGTGCTACCTCTACATAAAACTTTGTGGTCAGTTTTGTGCATTTTTACTTGTAGGATTCTCACAGTTAGTGAAAAAGGTAGTGTTCATGAAGGAATGGAAAAGATGCATAGAGCCTTTGAATTATACCCGTACTATGCAATGGCATTGAATCATTTAGTAAACCATTTTTTCTTCATAGGGCAACATTTTCTTGTGGAACAGTTGACTGAGATATCTCTTGTTTCAACTGACCACCCTCTCATGAAATCTCATTCATATTATAATCTTGCACGATCTTATCATAGTAAAGGTGATTATGACACCACTGGCCGCTACTACATGGCATTAGTCAAGAAAAGCCAGAGGCCACAAGATTTCGTAGACATGTTCAATTGAAGTTGGGAGATCTTAAGAGTTCTCTCTCAAATTTTGAAAAGGTTCTAGAGGTCCACCCTGAGAACTGTGAGAGCTTAAAAGTTGTAGGTCATATATATGCTCAGCAAGGGCAGACAGAGAAGGCTTTGGAAATTTTAAGAAAGGCAACTTGCATAGATCCACGTGATGCCCATGCATTTATCAAGATGGGTGAGTTATTAATATCATCATACCCCAATGCAACCTTAGATTCTCTTACGACAACAAAGTCTCTTTTGAAGAAGAGCAGAGAAGTACCCATTCAATTGTTAAACAACATTGGGGTTCTTCATTTTGAGCATGATGAACTAGAGTTGGCTCAACAAACTTTTATGGAGGTATTAGGAAATGGCACTTGGGTTGAATTCATAAATAAAATCCCTAGTGCGAATTCTATAGTTTTTCCTATGCTCTTTAAGGATATGGAATTCTTCCATCGACTAGGAGGTGGTGTTTCATTTGAGCTACCATGGGATAAAGTCACAACACTATTTAATCTTGCTAGGTTGTTTGAACAACTACATGATACTAAAAAAGAAAATCTTTTATACAGGTTAATATTGTTCAAGTTTCCTGATTATGTGGATGCATATCTATGTCTTGCAGCCATGGATCAGGCTCAGAATGAGATCCAACTAAGCCTAGAATTGATTGGGGATGCACTTAAGGTGGATAAAAACTCATTAAATTCTTTATCTATGCTTGGCAAAATGGAACTGAAAATAGATGACTGGCTTAAAGCAAAATAAACAATTAAAGCTGTACAAAGTGAATCAGATGCAAAAAATTCTTATCTTGACATTTCACTTGGAAATTGGAATTATTTTGCAGCTTTTTGCAATGAGAGGAGGGATCCAAAGGTGGAGGCACAACATCTTGAGAAGGCTAGAGAACTGTATTGGAAAGTGTTAGCACAGAGACCAGGAAATGTTTATGCTGTAAATGGGGCAGCCATTGTGCTAGCTGAAAGGGGTTAATTTGATATTGCAAAGGAAATTTTTACATAGGTACAAGAAGCTGTAGTAGGAAACATCTTTGTTTAGATGCCTGATGTGTGGGTAAATCTAGCACATGTTTACTTTGTACAAGGACAGATTGCACTTGCAGTGAAAATGTATCAAAATTGTTTGAGGAAATTCTATTTTGGCACTGACACCCAAATTTTATTATATTTAGCTAGAACACATTATGAAGCAGAACAGTGGCAAGATTGTAAAAGAACATTATTAAGAGTAGTAGATTGTAACTACTGTAAGTTGCCAATCACAAAGCTATAGATTTTGTGTTTATAAATGTAATGAGGCTTTCAAATTACCTTTGAATTCACTGTAGAGGGCCTCGCCGACTTCAAATTTGTTACAACAAACTCTGAATTCCTTGCCCACCTTTTCAGAAATCTCCAGGTCTTCTCCTCTTTATCACCCATGCAAGTAGCTTCTATAACTGAAAACACATTAGTACGAAGTAGCTCTGGGAAAGTACTTTCATCTCTACATTCTTGACCTTTTATTTTTCAGTGAGTCCACCACAAGCAGCTTTGAATGGTCAGAGATATTCCAAGCTGAGTGCATGAAGAGCATGTTAGAGTGCCTGCAAGTGAGAGTGTGATGGTGATGGTGATATTTAGTAAGGAGTTGGAGATTTGAGTGCAAATAGAAGAAGATACAGAAAAGGGTATGATGGTGATGCAAATAGCAAAAAATGTTGGAATGAACGCGAATAGTGAATCACGACAATACATCCTGCCAATAATTTCCCCAAAAAGTTATTTTTAAAATTTTGACTAATTTGTATTTGGGTGACTAACTATTTAGTCATTTTATTTCTGTGACTAAATATTTTTTTAGTCAACAACCAAATTAGTCATGTATTTACTCATTTATAGCTGAGTTGCAAAAAATGAGTAGAATTTAGTCATTTTAGTTGTTGTGACTAAAAGTTTTAGTCACTTAGTCATTTATTTGCCAAAATTCTACTAGTGGACCATCCCAGGAGGAGGGCACCATCAACACCAGTAGGACCACCACTAGGTGGTCACAATGGGAGTCAAAGCTAATATATTAAGCCATTTTGGATAGTATACATGATTTTGACCAATGTACATGATTTGACAATCATGTTTTGTATGAAATTTGATGTATATATATGGCTCTTTTACAAACTCAAGATTAAGGATTGATAGTTTCTCTTAATGGGATATGACACATGCTTTTATGATGATAGAATGTTAGTTAGATGCATGGAAACTAGTAAATGGTGTTAGTAGATGGGTGAAATGTCTTAATAGTTTTTGAAATGCAAATGGACATGGTGAGTATGGATAATGACATGTTTGGGGTATTTTGTTTTGTGACATTCACATGTTGTTGATGATAGGTACATGCTAGGAATATTTGAAGTAATTCCAATGTGTTTAATAACCTAAGTTTGTTGTAGCACCAAATATGATGCATCATTATATGAGGAACCACGATGATGTTCTGCCATGTGCACGAAGGGTTGCTCATAAAAAATGTGAACAAAAAAGATATCCCAGTGAACACATCATCAAGACACATCATGATATACTGGATCGTGACTACCTTGGTGGAATATGCCCTAGGATGCAGGCAAACAATACACATATAGACAAAAAAGATGCACATAGTTTTTCCTTTCATCAAGCTAAAAACCAAGATATTGAATTGCAAGATAGTGATAATAATGTTGGTTATACCCTAATGATTGATTAAATCTAAAAAATGAATTCACAAGACTAATGAAAAAACCTATGTGAATTTATTGGTTGTGCTTTGTGATGTGAGATCATTCTTCCAAATTTAATATAGGGGTTTATGTGAACAATGTCATGTTTTTCTTGTGTGCATGCCATGTTTGTACAATATGTGTGTCCTTTTGAGTGTCCCAGGATTATTCTATAGAAGGGTACACATGGTAATTCCCCAAAAGTGTAGATTAGAGAAAACCAAGGGATTCTTCTAAACCACAAGTCAATACTTTGCCCATAGTCCATAACAAAGTCAAAATAATGAAGGAACAATGGAAATGAGATTATATGGTGTAGAGAGTACATGTAGATAATGGATATATGGTACTACACATGATGCCTAAAAGTATGCTTTCATCATGGTACTTGCCCAAGGTGCCATAAGATGGTTTTCACTAGGGAGAAATTTTTCTCTTTATTATTTTTTTATTGACTTTTTTGGACGGGGTTTTCTCTTTTTTTTTGTATTTTTTTTGAACTAATGATACTTTAGGCATGGAAATGCTTGAGATGCATGATGTTCCTAGGATCTTCTATCTCTTGACCATCTAGTGTAGCTAACTTATATGCTCCTTATCCATATTTATCAATGATGATGTAGGGGCCCAACCAATTCGGTTCAAATTTCCCTTTCTTTTCTTGGTCTTGATTTGTGTTTCTCTAATTTTCCTTTAGCACAAGATCACTAATCTTGAAATCTCTAGATTTCATGTGGTCATTGTAGCTTTGATGTAAGTGACTCTAATACACCTTCAAGTGATTCAATGCATTAAGTCTACACTCATCAAGAAGTTCTAATTCATGTAGATATACAACTTGATACTCATCATCATCGATTAAGTTTTGCAAAGAAATCTGCAAGGATGATAAATTGATCTCAATTGGTAAGATGGATTCAGCTTTGAAGACTAAGGAGTAAGGAGTGGTTCTAGTGGGTGTATGAATACTTGTGTAGTAAGCCCATAGGGTGGGATATATTTTAAGGTGCTAATCATGACCAGTGTCATTAATTATCTTTTTGAGGATTTTGATAAGGGTTGTGTTAGACGCCTTAGCTTGAATGTTACCTTGAGGGTAGTATGATGTGGACAATCTATGCTTTATATAGAATTGGATGCAAAGGGATTTGACTTCATGGTTCTTAAAGGAGACCACTATTTGTGATGATCATAGCAAGGATACCATAATGACTAATAATATGGTTAAGGATAAATTTGTGTATTTTCTTACTGGTCACATAGGTGAGAGGAATTGCTTCAACCCACTTTGTGAAGTATTCTATTATAGTAATGTTGTGCTTATTACCATCTAAGGAAGGGGGATTAATCTTACCAATTAGGTTGAGGCCCCATGTAGAAAAGGGTCACAGAGTAGTGATTGGTTGCAAATCTTGAGATGGAACATGAATCATGTCTATTATTTTGACAAGCTACACATTTTTGACATACTAATAGGCATCATGCTCCATAGTGAGCTAATAATATCCTATTATTAGAAGCTTCTTGGCTAGGACTATGTCATTTGTCTACACTCTACAAATACCATTGTGAATTTCTTTGATCGCTAAGTTTTCTTCATCTGAATTAAGACATCTTAACAAGGTGCCATCATAACTCCTATGGTAGAGTATGCCACAAAGAAGGGAGAAACAAGATGCATATTGGATGAAGGATTTGCATTAATTGGATGAAAGGTCAAGTGAGAGGATTTGGCTATTGAGGTAGGTGTATATATCATGATACCAAGGAGAATTTAGGCCAACAATTTCACATACCATTTATGTTTCTGGGACATCATATGCAAGGATCAATAATTAATCAACCAAGAACTATCACTCCTCTGTATCCATTGTCATTGTAAGAAGGTATCTAATTATGTCTATGTCATAATAGCCTTATTGTTTATTTAAAGATTCTAGTTAAACTGGATGTGGGTGAAATATTGCTTAAAACTATCAATCATTCTTTTGTATGAGACAAGTTTTTCATCCTTTGTATGGTATCCATCATTAACTTGTTTGATAACCAACTAGAAGTTTCCAAAAATCAATATGTGTTGGATGTTCCATTGAACTGCTAATGTTAAACCTAAATTTAGGGCTTCATATTCTGCAATGTTATTTGTACAAGGAAACCCAATTTCAAATGCCTTAGGTATGAGACCCCCCTGTGGTGTAAGGAACAAGATGCTTACCCCTGACCCATGAGTAGTGAAAGACATGTCAAAATAGAGCTTCCATTCATGTGATTCTTCAAGGTTTAAAATAGATTCATCAGGAAAGTCTAGGGTTAATGATTGGGTGTCTCCCAATGGTGCTTTTGCCAACTAATCAACTATCACCTACCCTTTGATTTCTTTTTGATCTATATACTTAATGTTGAATTTGCTAAGCAACATGAACCACTTAACCATTCTTCTAGTTAAGGATGTTTTTGATAAAAGATATTTGAGTGGGTCAATTTTTGCTACGAGCTTTTTTTTTTTTAATTGAGCATGTAGTACCTAAGTTTTTGTGATGCAAACACTACTGCTAAGCATGCCTTCTTTATGGAAGGGTAATTGACTTCATAACCAACCAAAGTTTTTCCTAGGTAGTAAATGACTCATTATGGCCCTTGGTCATCATGTTGTTCTAGGAGAGATCCTAGAGCATGTTGTGTTGTTGAAATGTATAGTAACAAGGGTTTTATTGGTACAAGTGCCATGAGAACTAACAAATTGGAAATATATTTCTTGAGTTGGTCAAAAGCTTGTTGACATGATTTATCCCAATGAAAGTCCACATTTTTCTTTAGGAGATATGAGTATGATTGATGCTTGTCTGTAAGTTGAGCAACGAATCTTCTTATATCCTGAATCTTCCCCTAGAAGATACAAAGTTGTTTAATATTTTATGGTGGAGGCATTTCTATAATAGATTTAACTTTTGCAATGTCTACCTCTATGCCCCTCTGAGAAACAATGAAACCCAACAACTTGCCTAAGGTGACACCAAATACACACTTCTTCAGTTTCAAATAAACCTTATACTCTCTTAATATTTGAAAGATGCAGCGCAAGATTGGAGGATACTCTAATTTGGTTTTAGATTTACCTAATATGTCATCCACATAGTTGTCAACAATATGATGAAGCATATCATGGAATATCATGCTCATCACTCACTAATAGGTTGCACTATAATTTTTAAACCAAAATGCATGAATTTATAGTAGAATATTCCCCAAGGAGTTATGAAGGTTATTTTGTGATGATCCTCAAGAGCTATTTGGATTTGGTTGTAACTAGAAAAACTATCCACGACAGATAATATCTTATGCCTTGTGATGAGGTTCACTATTATATCAGTATTAGGTCAAGGAAAACCATCCTTTAGAAATTCCTTGTTGATATCTCAAAATTTAGTGCATACGTGGATACCTTTAGTTTCCTTGCTCACAAAAACATTATTGGATATCCATTCTAGATATTCAATAGGATGAATAAACCCCACTTCTAGTAGCTTTTACAACTCTTCTTTAACTAGGAGAGCAATCTTGGGATGAATTTTTCTTGACTTTTGCTTTAATGGTTTGGTATTAAGATGCATGATGAGGTGATGTACCACGAGAGAAGGATCTAACCCTAGCATATCAACATAAGACCATGTGAATATATCCAAGAATTCTTTGAGTATTTCTCATTAGGATTCATGGTTTCTATGATTTGAGTGATCATACAATTTTCTTCTTGTAGACACCCAAAAATGTCCACTTGTCGCAATGTTGTATCAGTTAGCACATCTTCTAGCATTTTTGCCCTAGAACACCCATATCGTCACCTAACCTAACATCTTCCTCTATTAAATTAAATAAATATAACATTTATTTAATTTATCCCATCCCTCACTTTATTAAATAAATAAATTTTATTTATTTATTTAATCCCACCTTTCATCCTATAATTAAATAAATATTTACTATTTATTTAATTATTCATGCTTGCCACCTAATTAATTAAAATTTTATTTTAATTAATTAAAATCACTTACCATTTTCATCTCCCAAATCCTCTCTAGTTAATTCACTTACCTTCCAATTTCCTCTCAACTCATTTCTTCCACCTTCCATTCGTCACCTAACCTAACATCTTCCTCTATTAAATTAAATAAATATAACATTTATTTAATTTATCCCATCCCTCACTTTATTAAATAAATAAATTTTATTTATTTATTTAATCCCACCTTTCATCCTATAATTAAATAAATATTTACTATTTATTTAATTATTCATGCTTGCCACTTAATTAATTAAAATTTTATTTTAATTAATTAAAATCACTTATTGTTTTCATCTCCAAAATCCTCTCTAGTTAATTCACTTACCTTCCAATTTCCTCTCAACTCATTTCTTCCACCTTCCATTTTCATCTCCACTCATCACTCAACTCATGTCTCTCACCTTTCTATTTATCTCTCAAGTGAATTCATCTACCTTCCATCCTCTCTCTCAAGTTGCACAATGCAACTTCCCATTTTCATCATCACTTGCAAAATTGAAAGTTTCAAACCTCCATTCTCTCATCTTGCCTATAAATGTACCCATTTTCATGCCATTTGTTATCGATGAATCTTATATGCGTCGTCACTCTGCCAAAATCCCTCCTCATCCATCAATCTGCCTATCTTCCTCTCATCCATCAATCTTCATCTTTATCGTCATGCTGCAAAATATGAGCAATCAAACAAGGAATCTCCAAACCCTAGGTGATATCATTTAGTTTGCATGTCTTTATTTCATCTTGGGTTTGATTTCTTGAGTTTTGGGTTGAGTTTGATCTCTTTATTGTTTTGATCTTTGTTAAATTCTACCCAACACACTTCTATCCCAAGATTGGTGTCTAAGCCTTCTTCAACTAGTAATGGTGATCCATCTTGTAATTAGGCAGGTGCTAGGGGAAAGATGAGTTCCTTGTTCATGGATATTTCTTCTTGATTTCTATCAGATAGTGCCTCAAAAAGGTTCCCATTAACGAGCCTTGAGATTTTACTATTTTACCCTTTTGATTTCTTTGATTTTTCTTGATTAGAGAACTCTTCCTACTCTCAAAAATATGTAGATGCATTAAATTAAATTTCAAAGATCTTATGAGATCTCCTCATGGAATATGATATCTAAGTCTCATAAGCTCAGTAAATGCTTCATCATTTTGAAACGTGTCTAATGGTACACAATCTTCTCAGCCCCAATTAATAAGATCAAGATATTTAAGCCCAAGGTCAATGGAAAAGATGGTAGTTTCATGGAAGAGGTTAGTGGTAGCAAGATCTTCATAGGAGTCATGAGTGGACATTGCCATAATACATGTTCAATGATGGAGGAAGCATTCCCAATAATATTGGAGGAATCACTAGCACTATTGGATTGCACATCAAAGGGCACATATCCCAACCCCCAAGTCACTATATTCTCATACACATGTATGAGTTCAAGGATCCCTTTTTCATGAAGTTCGAGACCATTTCCTTTGTATTTCATATTCTTACACATTCAAAGAGCTATAGGATATTCATTATTTTTGAATCAAGATGTGAATTCCTCATCATCATAGAGCCAAAAGATATTTAAACTTTCAATCTTCTCATTAGCAAGGAAACCATATTGTATGAAAGTAGTTGACCCATACTACAATGTAATTTGTGTTTTCCTTTGCCTCATGTTAGGTCAACCATGAGACCATGGAGAAAGAGGGAACTAGAGACTTCATATTTAGTTTGGGCACTTTTTTGTAGTTGGGGTTTGACTATGCATGGGTGAATTACACAATGTATTTTTCAACATTTTGTGGGTTTGCAGTATATGTTTCAGATTTGTAATTTCTGTTGCTATAGGTGTTATGACTATTGTAACAGTCCAAAATGATGTAAAAATTAGTTTCAAATAAATGAGAATCAGTTTTCACAAATTATGGATTATTTTATGCAAGTTTGATGTTGATTAGTTGATAGTTTGTGATACTTTATGTAGTTTCCTGTGGGAATTTATTTTTGCATTCAGATCTGAAGTAGATTTTTTAAAATAAATAATTTGGGACATTACACTTTGGCACTTTATAACACTTTAAAAGTGCTTAATTTAATTTGTTGTGCCTTTGGGTGCCCTTTTTCTTTTGCAATGCACGAGCACAACTTCAGAGTCCAACTCCTCCTTTAAAGTTACACAGGGTGCACCAGGACCTTGCTAGGGCACGGGTGCAACCTCAATGCTTAGTGGCTCCTTTAAAGTTGCATTGGGTGTGCTAAACCTTCCCTTTAAGTAATTAGTGCATAGACATTACTTTATAGTCCCACCATCTTCAGCTAAGCCACACTAGCACACTGCTTAGCCCCTTAGTGCACAACATGACTTTAACACCCAATGCTACTTCCAATGTTGCGCTGATGTGCTACACCTTCTTTAGCACAGGGGCACAACTTCAAGGCCATGCACCTCTCTTCAAACCCATTGAGCACGCGAGCACAACTTCAGACCCCTACATTGAAGCTAAAACTACACCGGTGCGTTGAGAGCACCCAACACAACTTTGAAACCCTAGTGCAACCTCAAAGTTGTGTTGATGCACTAAGGGCCTACAGTTGGAAATTTCTTGAAATTTTTTAAGGCAAAAAAACTTGAATTTATACATAGGATTGTGACAACTTTTTCAAGTTTAGAAAGATGAACTATTTGGCTTGGGGGCGAAAACAAGTCAATAGTGACCTCCAAAAATTAAAAAATATTAATATGAATTCAATATTACAACTTGTGATGAGTTAGGAGAGGCTTGTTCTTCCTTATTTATAGTCATAATTAGGTAGGGACACATGCCTTCATCCTAATTAGGTCAAACTAAGAAAATAACTAGAACTAATAAATAAAAATATTAAGTTTAAGCATGCCATAAGTGCTTAACCTTATTGCATTTAGGAAAATAGAATATTAGGGGCATAATAGTGACTTATGTGCTACTTGCAATCAACATGATATTCATTCTTGGTCATTCCATATATCAATACTTAAATTGTTCACATTGTATGAGACATATTTCATGGTTTCTATAATACATTATCATTATTCCTTATTGTTTGTGACTACCTTATCACTTGGGGCAACCCTAGGGGCATTTAGTCTTTACTCTTCAAATCTTCTACATGCTTATCTATGATGATTGATGATTCTTACATGATTGATATGCTTACACAATTCTTATCTAGCATATATGGCTATCCTTGTTATTGCCCTAGTTTTGGTCTTTGTCCTTGTACAATCCAAACTTGGTCTATTTTGGTCTTTACCTTCCCTATTTTTGAGTCATGTCTCAAATGTATAAGTCTTTTTCCCTTTATTGGCAAATTTGTAATTCCACGAATCTTACACTTTTTTGTGTTTTTAACCTTAAGTTTTCTTTGTTATTGGTGAAGTTATGAGTTGATGAACCTTATCGAAGAAGTATTAGGTTCGCGAACTTCCTAATTTTCTGATAGGTGTATTTATTTGACAAGAAGGTCTTCATTATTGATGTTTCTTTTTTGTCTTGAACTTAACCCATGTGTCATTGTTTATCGTTTATTTCTTGAGTTCGTGTTTTCTCTGATCATGCGACGTCTTGTGCAAATTGTTGTGTGTTGTATTCCTATTGCCGATAAAGAGAAAGTCATATTTGTTGTGGCCACTATTGAAGGTTTGTGAAAGAAAGAATTTTCTGACCCATATGTAGTGATAGAACTTTTTATAAGGAATATTGGAGAATCGCTTAGTTCCCAAACTCATAATTTTTTTGACAAAGCGATTAACAAAGATAGTTGAAGGAAGATTTACTTTGTGAAACCAAAATTTTGCCGATGTGGAAACGAAAGTGAAGGTTTGATTTATAGATTGGAAATTTTTCCAATGCTAAAGTTTGGCAATAGTAACTTTCATCGATAACGTAATCCTGGGAAAGAATATTTGTTCAAGAAAAGGTAAAGTGGCCAATAAAGTGATCTATATAATGGGATGAGAAGGTATTTATTACAAAAGAGCATTTAATGAAATTCCCTATTCAATGTATTTGCTTTATAAAATAAATGTCTTCCAAGGCATAACTCATTACAGTTGGAGCATTTGTTTTGAGTCCCGGCTATGGTTATCTAGCTTCTTCATTGTAGGCATTGCAATTTGAGGTGAGTGCACTATTACCATCTCCTTTTTAGTTTGAATATTGTTAGCATTGGTGAAAGGATATTGTATTATAGTTTTCCATCTTTCATGAATTGCAAAACCTTGCTTCTTTCAATTGTCAACTGTAACCCTCTCCCACCAAACGTAAACCCTATACTCCTAGTTACAGCCAATGGTTTCATTGAGTGGCTACTGAGATTTGCCAAGATGAAATATAAATACCAAGGCCTTGATATTTCCTTCATAATTGAGAATAATCTTGTTAGGATAAGGGATACAAAATTAGGTCATGTTGATCTTAAAGAGTTTTGGGAGAGAATAAATGCCAACCCAATGACATCCATAGCTCAAAAGACTTTAGATAGTGGTTTGGCTCCTACGGAAGGTTTCCCTCTGGTGGTACAATGCACAAATTTGATAATGGATTGTATCCAAAAGTATCACCCTGAATCTCAGGAGGTTAAAACTATCAGTGGTAAGGTAATTTTGCGTATAGATGTCGATACTATCAGTGATATACTTAGGTTACATGTACAAGAGGAGTATGCTAATGTTTCACAACAAATTGGTTGGAATTTCTATATTAATGGTAAGAAGATGTGTAGAGACACCATTACCACATCATGGCTAAAGAAATAAAAGAAAGGAGGCTCTCAGCTGCCTAAGAAATTGGTCTAAGTGCTATTCAAAGATGATATCTCAGATATCATATTGTTGTTACACATAGCTGTTGGTAGTGAAGATTTGAATTTGTTTTCAGAATGGATGTGCCAGTTCATACTAGTTATTTGCATGGGAAAGCAATATATTGATTGGGCCAAGATTATTAATGAACATTTACATGACCAATTGGTGAACTTTCAAAAAAGGAACAATATTCAATATGTGTTCTTACCTGGTATATCTACTAGACACTACTCAACATGTTTGGCCAGGCTTAAACATTGTTGGCCCAATGACAAAGGATACTCAAGTATATGATTACTTCCCTCAATCACAGGAGAAATTTGGCAATAAAGACTATAGGAGAGTTAATGATGCTTTCCTCATGTTGATGGTGAGGAGGATATATGAGAACCCTGAATTGAGGATCTCAACAGAGGCTACCAACTTAATAATGCAATTTGGAAGTTACTTTATATAGTTTGATAGGTTCACATATTTCAGAATTGGTGGTTTTGAGTTTCCCCCTTTAAAACTACCTAGATATACATCAGATTACCTAGTATTCTTAGAATCATGCAGACATGCATCGCTTGCTAGCAAAAGGTATCATGATTCCAAGAAGAAAGGATACCCTTTCACCTTGAAACTAACTCTATACATGTACCAAGCCTGAGAATGGCAAGAACATTGATAGACTGCTTTCTAAGCTCATGTTATCTTCATATAGCTCCAGGAGCTTCTTTGACAACAAAGATTTGTGAAAAAGAATCTTTATTTCCCTATGCTACGAGAACACCAGCCTCACTTGGAGGATTTTTGGGCCGATTGTGTCGATGAGTATGAAGTGCGAAGGAGGGATTGGTCAAGGATGACCTTAGACCAAATGAGAATTTTTAGACTTGGTTGGGAGCTTCCAAGTTTGGTTGATGATTATTTTGATTTGATTGACTCATCTTATCACGCTAAAAACATTAATACATTACCTAACTTAGATTGGACTGAAAATGAAATAATAGATATTAGTGTTAAATCTTCCTTTGTATTGAATAGAAGTCAAAAGTGGATGAAATTTAAGATGAATGGTCATGGTGTAGGTTCTCCTTCACACAAGGAACAAATCATGGGAGATCAACATGCCTCTACAAGCACTTCTAGCCAAAATACACCCATCAGTACTCATACTCCAAGATCACAGTCCCCAGCTAGGGACAAGAATGATGGTGATGAAGATCCCAAGAAAAATGTTGCTTTGAAGGGGCAATGTGAAGGGGATAATGAAACCCCTAAGAAAAATCTTAGGACCAAGAGGTGCTTGGACCCCCATGAAAGTAAAATAATAGAGCAGGAGAAGATGCAACAAGATGATGAGTATAGGGAGGTTACACCTTCACCACCTAAGGACACTACCCCTTCATCCTTTGCACAACCCCTCCACATGTCTCTCATGATGGGGTGCCTTTTACCCCTTCATCTTCTCAGCAACAAAAAGGAGTGCCTAATACCCTTGTGTTAGATAGTGTGTCTCATGTTACTACTGATGGTGGCCCTATTCTACCTATTCCTGCTTGGTTAACGACAAAGGTTAACAACAAGAGAAGATACTCCTAGATCATTGATATTGAGTGCAATGTGGTTGCCATGATCTTGAATTTAGACTCCTAGAAAAGAAAAAAGGATGTCTAGACTCATGGTGTATCCAATGACTAAGCATCAATATGTAGAGATTGTAGAGCCCATGGTTAAAAGAGATGAGAAAGACGTCTCTACAGATGATTTTCATACTAGCAAGGTAGACCTAGGACCCCCTTCTGTTCAGGGTGACATTCATAATGCCAAGCTGTCAGTGGAAATCCTAGCCACCAGGTTGGAGGAAAGGGAGAGAGAGAATGAGTTGTTAAAAGAACAGGTTAACATCCTCATCTCATACATCAGGTCTATTGTATACACCACATCTTAGCCCCTAGATGCTACCATGGATAATCCTATAAAAAATGTTTAGATAAGTTACCATTAACTTGCAATCCTAACCAATTCATGTGTCTCCAAAGTTCTTGGAATGTGTTGCCCAACACATAAGGACTTTAAGAGATTAATTATATCACTTGGCTTATTGTAATTAATTCCTAATTGATAGGGTCAAACTTTGGTGTCCACTTTTGGAGTGGTGTCCATGAAGACTTGTTGACAACTCCTTGAAGTCTATTATGAGAGTTTGACAACTCCTAGTGAGTGGGAGTTAACTTGGGTGCCCACTTTTGGAGGTGTCTTATATTTAGACTTGGAGTTTTCTTTTTTATGTACATGAGTCATAGCTATTGTTGATACACTTTGCATGGATATAATGTTGGAGTTAATAGAGGAGTTAGAGATGCATGATATTTGCATGAACATGATATAGCAATTAACAGTGGATTCAGAGATGCATGATATTTGCATGAATATGATGTGGCAATTAACAGTGTTGCATGTTACTTGCATGGACTTGCATGTTGTTTCATGCTGCTTATATGGACTTGCATGTTGTTGCATGTCGCTTATATGAACTTGCATGTGTTTGCATGTTGTTGCACATTGTTGCATGTTACTTGCATGGACTTGAATGTTGCTTATATGGACTTTCATGTTGTTGCATGTCGCTTATATGAACTTGCATGTTGTTGCATGTCGCTTATATGAACTTGCATGTTGTTGCATGTTACTTGCATGTTGTTGCATGTTGTTGCATGTCACTTGCATGTGCTTACATGTTATTGCATGTCACTTGAATGTGCTTACATGTTGTTCATGATGCTCCTATGGATTTGCATGTGCTTGCATGTTGTTGCATGTCAGTTATATGATCTTGCATGTTATTGCATGTCACTTTTGAGAGGTTGCTTGCAAAACACTCCAACTCCAGAAACTTGCAGGATGGTACATCTCAGTGTTTCAGATAATGAGTCTTAGTTGCATGTTGAATCAGGTGTTTGCATGTCACTTGCATGTACAAAACAAGGTAATTCAAAATAACATTGGGGACATCAATCTTGCATGTTGTTTGCATGAGATTGGTGTGTGTTGATCACTTTAGTTGACTGAAAGAGATTGGGCAAACTTGGATGCCCAATCTTGGGACTTTCAGTTGTTGCTTTTATTTGGAAATGTATTTGATGTTGGCTAAGTTTACTTGGGCAAATTTGGGCACCCACATCCAGGACAAGCAGTTAACAAGAATCTTGACTTTGTTTGACTTCAATCTTCTCTATTTGAAGCACTTGGGTTTTGCATGAGGATTTGTTCTCACATGTTATCAATTACAATTGATTGTAATTTGAGTTTCAAGCTTTCCAAAGCTTTTGAATTAAGAAGCCTTTGTATTAATTAAAAAAAACCCCATACATTTTTCAGAGAGTTGATTGTAAAAAGACTTAGAAGAAAAAACAAGAAGCTTTTTGAAGTTTTTTACAGGTTTGAAGAATAAAGAAGCTTTTGAAGTGTATCAAGGAATCAAAGGATTTCAATATTGAATGTAATCTTTCACAAGAGATTTCATACAAGCATAAATACCTTTGGTGTGGAGTTGTTTCCCTTAGGGGTTTCTCCACATAAATACTTGTCTTCTTCTTGCAAGCTATTTTCTTCTACTACATTGATTAAATTGGAGAAATACTCTAACATCTAAATTGAAAGTAATTTTTAGATTTACACATGCTATTAATTTCATATTTGAAAATATTTTATAAGCTACATAGTTACAACTTTACCTTGTTCTCTCTCCCTTTTTCCAACAAAAAATCCTCATAAAGGTGTAAGTGCATAAGTGATTGATTAAATTAATAAGTATACATTTTTGGGTAAGGCAACAGAAGAATGGATTGAGAAGCTCACGATGGATGGTTTACTTTCATTCATGAGGTTATTCTTTTATATACCAAAATCTTAAATAAACAGATTGAAGTCCTCTCTAACTTGAAAGCAATTAAGAAAAAAGAAGCAATGTTGAATTTAGCCAAAAGTGGGCTTTGTAATATGGTTAAAATTGATTCTAGCTTTTGGTTTCAGAACAAGTTATCAATAAACCAAAGGAAAATGAGTCTGCTAAATGGATAATGCAATTGACTGGAAGTTAATAATGACCAAGCAATATCTCATGGATCTGAAGACCATTGCCAAGAATAATAAGTCACATTTGATGGATCTCAGTAGTTCTTGTGTTTCCTTGGGATTTGATATTTTTTATGAGACTGAGATAAATCTGTTAGATGCTACTATAGTCAAACAAGATTTCAAAGACCTATTGGCTAAAGAGTTGCTCTGCTCGTAACCCCATAGAGAAGTTGAATAATGTAGCATCCTACCTCCTAAATTTCAAGGACATGACGGAGATGCATAAGAGATATGAAGACGCTAGTAATACCTTATAGATGTGGAGGACTAAACTGAACATGACCAACATTCCTAATGGGAAGGCCATTATCCCAATCTTGAATAGATTCAAAATCCTTAAGGCCAAGTTGGATGCTTCATAGGGTTCTGGAGATCAGATGGAAAAGGATGGCATAGGTGAACATGTACTACCAGAAGAGTAGACAGGTCAGGATGCTAGAGAAGATGAAGACAAGGATATTTCTGTAAATAATAGTGCTTTAGCTCTTTATATGCTTCAAATACTTTATGTTATAATTTATATTATTGAAGCACTGCTTCTTTTATTATTAAAAGAAAGTTAGTTCCCATCTCTTTCACTATAAAATGAAGGAGTAAAAGAGAGATGGGGTCTTTTGATGAAATTACTTTCATGAACAGATCATTAGATACTTGTTTGTTTTAAGATTTTTGAAGGAAAGGGGGACATTGATATACGAAGCCTGTAATATTTTTGGGAGAGAGTATTGTGCTCTATCTTTAATCATCAATATAGAAGAGAGTTGATATTAGGTCATCATCTTTTGTGTTGCTATTTATTCCTCTTATGTTGAATGTATAGATTTTGAGTACAGAAATTTATGGTTCTTTTGTTGGGAATGTTGATAACCTGCCTTCACTATATTTATATTATCATCTGTGTGTCTTTAATCTTAAGTCTGAATTCGATGCAAAGGTGATAGTGGGAAAACTATTATTCATTGGTCAAGGCTTTTCCATTCTTAGGTTTAAGTGTGTTATTCTAGTTTTATAATCATAAATTGCATTTTGTTCGCCTACAATGCATTAAGCATTGGGGTTTATTTCGAATTTTCTACTGGAAAAATACCTTTCCCGCTTTCAGGTTAAAAGCACACCCAAAAAATTCCAAATCTCATTCTACAAAGGGAGTTGCCCCTTTTAAAAATGTAGAGAGTGATTACAAAGTTACTGTTGTAATTCGCTCAATTGTTAGTAAGGTTGTCACAATTTGTGAGCAATTGTATATATAGAGTTTGGTGACAAAATTTGTTTACTAACACTTGTTTTATCATTTGCCTATATTGGGAAACCTTTTACACATGCCTTGATGATTATCGCCAGCTTACATGCCTATCATATGATGATATGTTTTTCATTATTACATGCTTTATCATGCCTATCTATTTTTATCTCCTCCTTGCATCTTATGTATGAAACCAATTACATGGGGTGTATATTATCACTGAAATTCTTCATGAGATTGATTGCAGTGATGTAACTATGATAATTATGATAATTTTTTAGTACCAAATGAAGCTTCATTATAATATCTAGACAAGGATCTTTTATTGTGTTATATGTAGAGCTAGATCCTAATCCATATCCAAATACAGACCTTTAGAATCTCATCTATATCTAGATGGAGCCATTTTACGTTTCCACATAGTTGAAGCTTTATTATCGCTTTCTATAATAGGCAAAATCTCTCACCTTACTCCTCTTTACCTTTTTTGAAGATAATTTGATGTTAGAAATGAAGGCAACAACTACCCAAATGGAAATCTTATTGTAATATGTTTATGATCTCAAAGTAGTACAATATGAACAAAGATTGCATACAAAAATGAAATTAAAACACGGGAATAAACACCATAGAAGAATAAACCACATAACACTGTATGTAACGTGGAGAAAACCCTTTCAATAAAACACTCCACCAAGAAAAGAGGCTTCAAGTTGTATTATCTTCAAATCTGAAATACATAATACATGCACTTCCTCTGTCTCTCCAGCCTTTAATTGGGCAGAACCTATGTACAAGAAAACTCTAATGAACAACACATACAAGGCACTGTATTTATAGAGGTATTTGACTCCCCAAACTAGGCATCCAATTTCTCTCTCCTTGAAAACTCCAACATGCAAAAATTAAATGACCTCTTACATACCCATGCCACTTGTCAATAGGCAACCATGCAAACTTGGGTGCCCATAGACAAGAATAGGCACTAACAGGGTAATAAATGTTGTCATAACTATCATAGATTATGTTATAATAACCCCTAAATAGTATCTCTCCAATATGGGTGCCTAGTGCTAAGTATAGCAACTTAAAAGCAATAAGTATCTGTTATAAGATGTCATATTGTCATAGAATCTTATGACAACTTACAATTGTCATAGATTCTCTTACAACCACTTACCAACTTTATGATAGGTGTCATAACTACCAAAAATAGTAGATTCCTCCAAGGTGGCACCTACCCTCAATAACTCTTGATTTTTACAGTTACCATCAATAAATGTTACTCCATAACTACCGCTGGTAACTCTGAAACTTATCAATGCAGTAACTCTATAATTACTATCCCTAGTAATTAATTTTACCACTATAGGTGAAACTTGTACATCCCTTATGGATGATTTACAAACAATATTAGGAATAATAATTACAAGGATTTACAAGGTTAATGGCACCTTCATTCTAACATTCTCCCACTTGACATTATACATTATAAATACCTATAGGAAAACATAAAACAACTAAGTACAAGAAACAAGGTCCATGGCCTCCTTGCACCAAGTAAACTTCTCTATGCTCATAGGTTTGGTCAAAGCATCTGCAACATTCTCCTAAGTGTCCACCTTCTTCAACTCAATTTGTCCACTTGCAATCATTTCTTGAACAAAGTGATACTGCAAATCAACATGCTTAGTCCGAGCATGATACATAGGATTCTTGGCCAAAAAAATAGCACTCTGACTATCACAATCAATCAGAATGACCCTACAATCAAAACCAATACCTGTACACAATCTCCTCAACCAAATTACCTCCTTAGAGACATGAGTAGCAGCCATATACTCTGCTTCGATGGTGGACAAAGCAACTGTGGGATGCCTTTTGCTCATCCAACTCATTGCTCCTCCAAACAAAGTAAATACATAGCCACTAGTGGATGTCTGACTATCCAAGTCACCTACCCAATCTACATAAACAAAACCATGTATGTCCAATGTCTTTTCCACATTGTCAGTACCAGAATAAACCAAACAGTAATCAGAAGTACCAGCTAAATATCTAAATACCCTCTTCACATAATTCTAATACCATCTACCAGGGTTAGACATAAACCTACTCAAAACTCCCACTGCTTGGACAATATCTGGCCTAGTACAAACCATTGCATACATCAAACTCCCTACAACACTAGCATATGACACATTAGTCGTATCCTCAAAATCATCCTCATTCTTCAGACACATGTCTAATGAAATCTTAGTACCAATGGGCAAAGGAATTCTAACTGGGTTACAATCCTGCATGCTAAATCTCTGCAAAATGATATTCACATACTTACTTTGTGATAACCAAAGATTTATATTACATCTTTCCCTCCTAATCTTCATACCCAGAATATACCTGGATGCTCAAAGATCCTAATTCATTTTGAATGCACCTAAAAGTTGGGCTTTCAATTCACTGATCATACCCATAGTATTGCTAAAAAATAACATGTCATCAACATACATGCAATGATCAGTAAAGAATCATCAATACAATGAATTTACACATAGTGATCTTCCTCTCATCTAACAAAACCCAATTCCAAAATAAATGAATCAAACTTCTGGTACCACATTCTGGGGTATTGTTTCAAACCATAAAGAGACCTCTTCAATATGCAAACCCAATGTTCTTTTCCTTTTACCTCAAACCCCGTAGGCTTTCACATGTAAATTACTTTCTCAAGATCTCCATGCAAGAACATAGTATTAACATCCATTTGTTCAACCTCAAAATCAAAAATTGTATGAATGGATAAGAGAAATCTAATAGAATATAATTTAGCAACAAGAGAGAATATTTCACCGAAATCAACTCCCTCTCTCTGGAAGTAGCCCTTGGCTACCAGTCTAGCCTTGTACTTCTCTAATGAACCATCTGCTCCAAACTTCTTCTTGAAGACCCACTTGCAACCTATGGCCTTTCTTCCTTTGGGTAAACAAACAAGATCCCAAATGTTGTAAGAGTCTAAAACCATCATCTCCTCCTACATGGCTAACTGCCAAGATTCACTAGCATCTGCATGAATATCTTCCCTATAGGATCTAGGCTCATCGTTAGTACTTAATAAAACAAATACCTAATGGAAATATAGTGGGCTATACTTGTCAACTGGGTTCCATTATCTTGTTGATCTCCTCAAGGGTGGAGTAAGAGACTCCTCTAGTTCTTCTCGATGCTCAACTTCTTTTGTAACAACAATCTTCCTTATCAGAACTACTTCTACTCAAATCTTCTTCTTCTTCTTCACCCACCAATCCATCATTCTATTCTTTTGGTTGTGCATCTTCCTACTATAAATCAACATGCACTACCTTTGACCTTTATTTCTCTTTTGGTTGTTTAGGTTCATAAATAGCTCTAAGTTCCTTGAAAATAATATCTCTAGAGAAAATATTTTTTCTAGTTAAAGGATCCCAAAGCTTATAACCTTTAACATTCTCACCATATCCAATGAAGATACATTTATGCTCTTTCGGATCCAAATTATATCACTTTTCCTTAGGCACATGAACAAAAACCTCACAGCCAAAAACCCTTAAATGTGAAACAAAAGGTTTCTTACCTGTCCACACTTCATAAGGTGTTGAATCAAGAGCCTTACAAGGAGTTATGTTAATCAAGTAACAAGAAGTACACATAACCTCTACCCAAAAGCATTTCTCCAACTGTGAATCACTCAGCATACTTCTGGCACTTTCCATGATTGTTCAGTTCATCCTTTCTGCAACACCATTCTGCTGTGGTGTATACAAAGTTGTCTTTTGTCTGATTATACTTGCATGCTTACAAAACTCATCAAATTATTTAGAGCAATATTCCCCTCCATTGTCAAATCTTAATATTTTTATCTTTAATCCTGATTGGTTTTCAACTAAGACTTTAAAAACCTTAAACTTAGAGAAAACTTTAGATTTGTGTTTCATAAAATAAATCCATGTAAATCTAGATACATCATCAATGAAGGTGACAAAATAACAAGATTTTCTAATAGAGTCTTTATCCACAGTTCCAAACACATCTGAATGAATAATCTCTAACTTCTCTTTTGCTCTATTACTTCTTAAAGGAAATGATGTTTTGTTTTATTTACCAAACACACAATACTCATAGAAATAAAAGTGCTCATCAGAATAAGAGAAACCATCACACAAATCTTTATTCTTGATTGTTTTTAAAATATTATTACTTGTGTGACCCAATCTATGGTGCCACAACATACAAGTCTTTTCAAAAACATCATAAATATAAGAGGAATTACAAACAGTAAAGGGATCTAGCCTAAACAAGGTTCCCAATCTTCTCCCCTTCACTACCACTAAGTTTCCTCTCACCAATCTGCAACCATGCTTATCAAATGTTACATGCATTCCCAAATCATTCAACTTTTAAATTGAAATCAGATTTCTAGCCAATCTAGGAACATGCAAAACACCAAGGAGAGTTTTAATTCTCCCATGATTGAAACACAACATTACCTTGTCTTTTCCAACTATTAGATATGTAGAGTTATCCCCAAGGTACACTTTACCTCCATCATACTCTTTGTATGTGGAAAACCATTTTTTATGCGGGGTCATATGATACGAGCATCCTAAGTCAACCAACCAATGATCATTAGAAGCAACATTGCATGCATAAAGTAAGACATATTCACTTGCATTCGAGGACTTATCAGTAGTGAAATCCCATTGTTTCTTCTTATTTCTGCATTCCTTCTTCACATGCCCTCTTTTACCATAGTTCCAACACTTAACTTTTTTCTTCTTCTTGGGAGACTTAGACCAACCCTTAGATTTGTCCTTTGATTCTTTCTCTCCTTTTGGCCCTTTTTCCTTGGATCGTCCCCTCACATTGAGAGCCTCGGTGTTACCCTCAGAAGTCTTCTTCCTCATCTCCTGTGCCAACAAAGTTGCAACAAGGTGATCCAACTGTGGATCTTCAAGGTTAGTAGTAATAGCAAGGATAACATTCTCCCAAGGTTCAGGTAACGAACAAAGTAGAGGAATATATTTATCTTCCTCTTCAACTGTAGCATCTACGGAATCAAGTTGACTCAAAAGTAAATTAAAATTATTCAAATGCTCTGCAATTGAATCACCCTCTTTCATTTTAACTGAAAATACTTTCCACTTTAAATAAAGCTTATTTATCATGCTCTTGGCTTGATGGATCTCACCCAATCTCTTCTAGAGTTTGAAGGCAGTCTCTTCCTTCGAGACATTCAACAGGATGAAATCAGCAAGACACAATCGGATGGTTCCCTGTGCCTTCTTATCCAACCTTTCCCATTATTCCACATTCACATCATCGAGTTTCTTCTCTTTCATAATAGCCAACCATTAGTTTCTTTCCTCAAGCAAATCCTCCATCTTCAACTTCCACAATTCATACCCCGTACCGTTGAACTTCTCAATGTCCAAATGAGAGGTTGAGGTAGGGAATTGAGTCATGAATACTAAACAAGATCTACAAAACAAAACAACCAAATCTCCTATTGTAGCTAAACAACCTTCACACTATCATCCAAGAATCAAATTGGTCAGGCTCTGATATCAAATGTTAGAAATAAAGGCAACAACTACCCAAATGGAAATCTGATTACAATATATTTATGATCTTAAAGCAGTGCAATATGAATAGAGATTGCATACAGAAAGGAAATTACAATATAGTAATAAACACCATAGAAATAAACAACATAACACAGTATGTAATGTGGATAAAACCCTTTTAGGTAAAAAAAACTCCAAGAAAAGAGGCTTCAAGTTGTATTATCTTCAAATCTGAAATACATAATACATGCACTTCCTCTATCTCTCCAACCTTCAATCTAGAAGAACCTGTGTACAAGAAAACTATATTTATAGAGGTATTTCACTCCCCAAACTAGGCATCCACTTTCTCTCTCCTTAAAAAATCCAACATGCTACATTAAATGACCTCTTACATACCCATGCCACTTGTCAATAGTCAACCATGCAAACTTGGGTGCCCATGGACAAAAATAAGCACTTACAGGGTGATAAATGTTGTCATAACTGACATAGATTCCATCATAACAACCCCTGAATAATATCTCTCCAATATGGGTGCCTAGTGCTAAGTATAGCAACTTACAAGCAATAAGTATCCGTCATAAGATGTCATATTGTCATAGAATCTTATGACAACTTACAATTGTCATAGATTCTCTTACAACCACTTACCAACTTTATGATAGGTGTCATAACTACCAAAAATAGTAGATTCCTCCAAGATGGTGCCATACCCTCAATAAATCTTGATTTTTACAGTTACCATCATAAATGTTACTCCATAACTACCACTGGTAACTTTGAAACTTACCAATGTAGTAACTCCATAATTACCGTCATCGGTAATCAATTTTTACCACTACTAGTGAAACTTGTGCATCCCTTATGGGTGATTTACAAACAATATTAGTAATAATAATTACAAGGATTTACAAGGTTAATGGCACCTTAATCCTAACATTTAACAAGTAATTTTACTCACTTTTAATGCTTGATAGACACTACTCATTGCAAACTTTTCTTCTATGCTTGCAAGTGTTCAATAAGGAACACTCATGGTGATGAAAGTAAATGCAATACATATCTATGATCTATTACTTTACATGGAACCATTGTCCTTTGAGTGTCTAAAAAATATTTAAATTTTCATGTCAACTACTTGATTTTACTTTAACATGCATTTTCATGGTAACTCACATGAAATTCAAAGTGAAAGAAACATGTAATGGTAAAAATTGCATACCCATTCCCTTTTCCCTTATGTTTTAAGTCCACTATGACTAGGATGTCTTTAATGCATCAACTACTATGTAAGATAGTCTAATTTGAATGGAAGCTGACAAATAATATCAACTATTCTCGAATCCCACTATCACACATCCATAGATTTCACTCCATTCCATAAATATTTGGTTCTCCCTCTTTGGATTAGATATCTGATTGCAGATCTGATCTAGATCAAGTCTGGGACTGCATATTTGGCCCCTAAAATTTTAAAATCAACAATTCAAATTCAAACTTTTTCCACGCCTTTCACTAGCCATTTGAGCTAAGTGCAAGTTGTGCCAAATTAATCACTAGGGTGGTGTATTTAAATACTAACCCTAATTGGAAATCAATTATCTAGGATTTATCACCTCAATCCAAAATAGCATAATTAGAGAACACACATTTTTGAATTAGATTACCAAAGCGTTGCATTACCAAATTAGGAACATATTACATGCTTGCTTACACTCATAATGTAAAGTTGGTCCATCTATGAGTCTAATCTAGGAGAGTATGAACCTTGCAATCCTGCAAATTCACCAAAGGTGTCTATAAACACCATAGTCCTTAGGTGCACTTAGATATCATGAAACCAAGGTAGGTAAAGTTCAATAGTCTACAAATGACCAGATCATTCCCATGAGTTATAGGATCACTAATGCCCATATTACTTCTAGAGTCGCAAATCAAATTTCTGATAGTACACAATTGAATTTCTAAGTCAATGATAGATTATAAAAAATAGAGCATTAGCCAATAGGTCCCTAGCAATTAAACATAAATTTCTACATAAGAAATAAATTTATATACCCATACATTTAATGTTTATAATTTTCATAATCAACCTCAAATCTTTTATTTAAGTTAATTATTACTTTAATAAATACCTTTATTTAAATTAACCAAATCAGATTAATTACGCTAAGAGGCATAACCTATAGTGGCAACATGGGGTGGAGTGTAATGGAGTGAGCGTGTTAACACAATCAATTAAATAGATGACATATAAAACTAATAATAATCATAAACCATTAAAAAATAGAGCCGACAAACACAACATTAATAAATAGCATAGATATTTTAAATATATCTATCTAAAAGACACTGAGAGATATCACTCTTGAGCCCCTATCTATTCTCAATAACAATTTCAAAATAGGTGACCTTTGAGAGTGATATTTGTTGGCATCTTTTGGATAGATGTATTTAAGATATCTATGCTAGTAAATATTATGCTCATATTATGTATATAGTTTTGTTAAATCATTAAAAACTTATTCAAAGGATCTTTTTTTTTTAAGTGAATTTGGCCAATTGGGGGCCTACCCATTAAACAGAAATTAGAAATAAAAAGAAAATAGGCTACTCCAAAGAGGGCCAAAGAAAATACTTATAGCTATCTATTTCTATTACTTCATTATCCTTTGTATTTACAATATCATTTGCCAAAGAAACCCTTATGGGTTACATAAACTACTGTATAATATCTATAAACATACTATTTCTGGCTATACCACCTTGGTTAGATCTATTGCAGTGCTCGACCCAGCCTCCTTGCCTCCATCCTCCCCTGACATCTACTCCACTAGAGTGAAGGACCAATTTATCCCTTCCCCATTTCCCATGCCTACCACCTTCTTTAGAAAGTTAAGCCCCCAATTCACTTTCCTCTATCTCGCCTCTGCATCTGCCCTGATAGCTTCCACCACAAACAGGATCTAGGGTCCATTAAACTTGGGTAGTAGCATTGGCCACACACCTTGGTCAGGCCTGAACCCCAATCCCACTACCACCAGGTCCAAGAATCCATCTAATCCCTCCTGCCATTTGGAGAAAACGATAGACTTCAACATCACCCAAATGGTGTCCTTGTCCACACCTAAGTCAAGAAACATAGCTGTAAAAATAGACACTACATCTAAATTTACTTATATCTGTTAACATCCATGACAAAGGTATCCCCTAAGACCATTTTCACACCTAGCAGCACTATCCCTAAGTGAGTCTTGAAGATTTTCCTAAGTCTTAGCTCTGTAATCTCACCCCTAAAAGACATTTGCCTCCCCTTCCCAACCAGGCTCATTGGTGTCTCCATTTCATGCCTATAGCTTGGGCAAGTCCAGCTAAAAAAGTGACTAACATATTCTTCCATAATGCAGCTAGCGTAATTGCATCCTTCGCCAACCTTGATCCTTCAGTTCTCATGCTCAGCCATCAAATATCTTCATAAATGAAAGTGCTCCTTTAACTTTGCAATAATTACAAATCCCTCTGAAGCGAATGCCACTCTTCCCAATCTCTCGTTACAAACTCCTCCACGTGCATGCTAACAACCACATTCCCCAGCTCATCAGCCTCTTTATTCGCCTCTCTAAACACACGAACGATATTGAATCCTCGAGTTTGTTGATGGAGGTCAAACATATTCACAAAATATTTCTAAGTTTCCAACTTAGGTTCTCATTTGAAAAGTTTCTAATCAAGTTGATGATTGTTTGGGAATCCCCTTCAATATCCAATCTTTTGATATTTAATCTCTCACTCATCTGGAGCCTAAGTAATAATGCTTGCACTTCAACCTCATTGTTTGTACCAATGGAAAGTTTTCTAGCATTAGATATCACCACCATCCCCTTATCATCCCTGATGAGATGACCTACCCCTAACCTCCCCGAATTACCTTTCATTGTACCATCTAAGTTCAGTTTGACCTTCCCTCCCTTGGAGGGACCCACCTTGCATCATCCCATGGATTATGTGACGATTGAACCCGAGTCGTCCCATAAATGGGGGGATCTTGAGGCTAGACCAAACTTTCTTATTTCTCCCAGGCACTATGTTTCAAAGACTGATTTCTGGTTACATTGTTTACCACTTTTGTGATGGAAAGCTCTATCTTCTTTACCAAAACTTCTGCCCTACTCTCTTTATCATGAAATATTCTTCTATTCCTCTCTTTCTAAGTCTCCCAAATAACCAATGGAGGGCTGGCAATCTAGAGGCTAGAGAAAACAAACTTTCTATATAGAGTCAGCCATGCTCTAAAGAGATCGCATAAATCATTTAGCATAAGACTATACCACTCCAACTTCCTAAAAACCAATGGCCAACATTCTTGTGCATACTCACAGTTGATTAACAGGTGATCCACCATCTCCTTAGCCATCTTACAAAGAGGACATCTGGATGGGCCACTAAATCCTAATTTTTTAACCCACTACCTATCAGAATTCTTTTTTGAATGGCAGCCCACATAAAGGCATTGACTTTGGGCAAGCCAACTTTATCCCAACATAAATGGGTCGGCCATTACTTATATCCCAATCTAACATTGTAGCCCCCTAATTTTGAGACTGACCACCTAATCTGGTCATTTTCCTTAGAAATGAAGACCTTCCTTATGGATAGTTCCTTCTCAAAAAGGGCCACCTCTTCTGCTTCTAGCCCCAAAACTGCTACAGACTTCTAATGCCACTCACTTCTTCCCTCCTTGACCAAAAGATGAAGGTAATCTCTAACAAACAAACCCCATTCTCTAGATAGAACCAGTCAAATCTCAGCCGGGATGGGGATCCCCCCCAATGTCGAGAGCCCATTCCAAGAATCTTCCCAGAAATTTGCTTGCCTTCCACTCTTCACTTCCCAAGTTAAATGCTTAGTGATGATCTTTTTGCAGTCAAGGATGAAGTTCCACACTGCCGAACCTCAAGGAGGATTTGTCACCATGAAGATTCTCCTAGGATCCTTAGAGTCAAGATGCTTGTTTTGAAGAACTCGAGCCTATCCAAGATTTGAGGCAGAGAAAATGCCCCACACCAACTTTGCTCCCAAAGCCAATTTCATCTCTAACCACCTCCTCAACCCAACTCCCCCATCCTATTTTGGTATACATATCTTATCCCATGCAATAAGGGGATACTTTTTCCCATTAGCACTCCTGTTCCAAAAGAAGTAGTCCCGCATCTTTTGGTTTATGGACACACAAATCTTTCCTGGCATTCTCAAGCACGACATAGTATAGATGGGGATAGTAGCCACTACAACCTTCAACATAAGAATACACCCAACACTCATCAGCCATCTACCCTTCCAAGAAGACACTTTATGATCTATATTCAATAGGATTGATTCCCATAATTGAGATTTGGATGCCCCCTCAAACAAAGGGATGCCCAAGTACTTGCTGGGTCACAAAATACTCTTGTATCCCAAGATTCTCTTGATCTCATGTTGTTTTCTAACATTAGTATTGAGAAAGATCTATGATTTCCTCTTATTTATATGTTGACCTGAGGCCAGACAGTAAGTTTCCAGAACTCTGTTAATTATCCACTCTTCCTTGCACCTGGAAATATTGAACAAGGTATCATCCACAAACTGGAGATGTGTCAAGGGATCACAGTTGGGGGCCACCCCAACCCCTTTCCATCAACCCCTACTACTCATGTTCCTAATGAGTCTTCCCAAAGCTTCAACTACAATAATGAAGAGTAAGGGGGACAGGGGATCTCCTTGTATCAATCCTCTGGAGGACTCAAAGAAGCCTTGGGGGCCTCCATTGATGATTATAGAAAACCTTGGGGTTGAGATGCAACTATGAATCAACCTTATCCATTCTGGACATAGCCCAAAGTGCTCTAAAACACTTAACAAGAAACCTTTGTCTACCTGATCATACACCTTCCTTATATCTAGTTTGATGACCATCCTTTTTGTCCTACTTTTCCTAATATAATGAATGGCTTCATGAGCGATGATAATACCTTATGTTATGGATCTCCTCAGGATGAATCCACTTTGTTCTTCTGAGATTAGGGATGGTAGTAGTTCTTTTAACCAGTTTTCCATTGCTTTGGCAATGATCTTGTATGTCGAGTTACACAAAAAATGGGCCTAAAGTCCTCCATTGATTCTACTCTATCTTTCTTAGGAATTAAAACAAGAAAAGTGTTATTCATGTCTTTGAGCATTGTACCTTTTTTCTTGGCTTCCTCTGCTGCAGCCACCAGGTCTTTCGTAATGATATTATAGAATTTGTGGTAATGGCCTTTCAAAAAACTGTCTGGCCCATGAGCCTTATTTGGATGCATTTGAAAAGCTGGCGCCTTGATTTCTTCCTCCATGAATGGACATCTTAGCCAATTATTTTGTTCTTCAAAGATCACCTGAGGCAGGATATTCAAAATTGTTGTTCTCTCTTCCCCATATCCAGGACCTTCCTCATTCAAGAGAGATTTGAAATATTCCACTGCCGCCTTACCAATCTCCTCCTCATCTTCCAACAAGATGCCATCATTATTCTTGATGCATGAAATTATGTTTTAGTTCTTTTGTATTTTAGTAGACAGATGAAAAAACTTTATATTTCTATCTCCCTTCTTTAGACAATTTTCTCTGGATTTTTGGCACCAATAGATGGGTAAAAGTTTAGATTTGTGTCACACTTTCGGCCAATTAAATAATTCTGAGCGGAAGATTTCTGGGCGGTAGGTAGTTACCCGACACAATTCCACCGAAACCACATGGTGCATACATGGCACAAACATGGCTAGAGGTTTTAGGGTGGAAAGGTTATGCCCAATAGTTTACTGGGTGACACGATTCTGGGTAAAACTTTGAAAAAAAGAAAAAAAAAGTTGAAATGTCATTTTTGCCCGGATTCTAGTCATGAGAAACCCTTCCACTTGGAGCTTGCGATCCCACAGAAAGAGCCCATGAACCCACATTTACCTACCTGCCGACTATTGCAAGTAGGGTTTTTTATTTGTTTACTTTTTATGTGTTTTTTTGTCAATAAAGTAAATAAAAATTCTATAGCTGTATTTAGGCATTTTTGCTGTAAAATAATCAAAATTTTAAAAAACTATATCATATGAAAGGAGAGATCTTATATATATATATATATATAGTTTCTATATAATTTACTTATACTAAGGTATGTCATACTATTTTAAAGACACCATTGAATAAATAACTGTCATAAAAAGATTGCTCAACAACTAAGGTCGATTGTCAAATTTAGGCCCCATAAAAATCAAATAACAACTAAATAAACCAAATTAAAACTGTAAAAATCAAACTAAAACCCTGAAAAAACAAAAATAAAACCCTAAAAATGAAACTAAAACCCTAGAAATGAAACTAAAACCCTAAAAATGAAACTAAAACCCTAAAAATGAAACTAAAACCCTAGAAACAAATAAAAATTCTAGATTTAAAAAAAACCCTTTTCACACCTTTCAAAATCATATGTGGCAATTTTGAATCACTCCAAAATCATATGTGGCAATTTCAAACCACTCCAATTTCAAAACCCTAGAAACAAACATGCATGAGGAATATCCTTCCTATTTATAGATTTGTTGGCATATGACCTATACCTAATCTAATTCTAAGTCCTTGTTCCTTAATGGTCTAATCTTAGCCCCTATATTTGTAAATATATCTTAAGTCGCTTGGTTCAAAAGGTTTTTGCAAGTGTAATCCCGAACCTTGTTTAGAAGTAGGTATATGTGAAATTGACCACCATTTTCCTAAATCAAAATTAATCATGGGCCCAAACTAACTTTCCTCCAACTAGCCATTGTCTAGCAAATCAAGCATAAAATATTTAAATTTGCATGCTACGATGTTGTATAAAAGGATAGAGACCTAATTCATCTTGGATCATCTATTACCAATTAGAGAATCATATTGCTTGATCAATTAAGCATCAAGGCGAATTAGAAATTAGCATCTAATAAATTATAAAGACATGCATCTAAGGATTTTAATTTCTACTTGGTGTGACTTCAAACTTGTTCCATGTTAAATCAATCAAAGGGCTTAATTAAAGCACAAGGTGGTAAGCAAGTTGACATCCTATCCCTTACATAATAGGTTTTATTGGTGCTTTTGAGAACTAGGTTCCTTTTAAAATTTCTTATATTGAACAAGATTGTAAAGACAAAAAGCACAAAGATCAAGGCCATAGATTAGATTTAGGACTATTGAAAAACAATCAAAACTATAGGTGCGTAGATTAGAATTATAGGTGTAAGTTCATGTTGTCATATTTTTCCCAAGTCAAAATAGCCCAAAAGTCCCTCCTTCCATCAGAGAAATTTGATTAGAGAAAGCCTAAATGGAAGGATGTTACCCTTAGAAAATCCCAAAAAAATTTAAGTTTTTTGCCCTTTCTTTTGCCTTAGTCGGTAAATTGTAAGTTTGGTGAACCTTTGGTTCACCGGTTCGTCGGTTTGTTGGTTCACCGATTTGCTCACTAGGGAGTGAGTAGGCAAAAAAATGGCTAAGGAAAGGAAGGAAAGAAGCAACAAAGCAAAGGTTTGCCTTAATCGGCAAAATGTCAGTTCTGTGAACCTTAAGTTTGCCGATCGACAGGTTTGTCAATCGACTGCTTCACCAACTAAAGGTGCAAAGTGGGAAAATCTTCATCGAAGAGATGTAGCTAGGTCAAAGACAAGGTTTTCCTTTGTTGGCAAACTTAAGGTTTGGTGAACCTTAAGTTCACCGATCGACAGTTTTGCCAATAAAGGATTCGCTGACCAAAATATAAAAGGAAAGCACCAAGGCAAGGGATAGAAAAGAAAGTTGGCCGCAAAGAAACAAAGAGAAGTCATGGAGTTGACAGAATGACGAACCCGCCAACTAGTTCATGATTTCTAAGGTTCATCGATAGGGCGATTCATTGACTAAGGAGGAAGAAAAAGAAAGAAAGAAGTCAGCCAAGGTGTTAGTTCATGAAAAGGTGATTTTGCTGACTAAAAGAGGAAAAGCAAAGACAGTAGGTTCACGGAAGAAAGGGTTCACCGATAAGGCAAATTGAAGACTGAATGAAAGAAGTCAGGGAATCAATAGGATGGCAAACTTGCCAAATAGTTTGAGTTCTCCTAGGTTCGCTGATAAGGAAAATCATTGACAAAAGAAATAGAAGATTAAGAAAGAAAGAGGCAAGGCCAAGGAGTTCATAAAAGGAAGAAAACACTGATTGAAGTAAAAATAGGGTCGGCTCAGTAGTTCGCAAAAGCAAAACTTTGTTGATAGGGTAAAGAAGGAAAGGAGGAAGACAACCAAGTTCGTGAAAGTTAGTTCTAGCTGACTAAAGAGAGAAAAGGAAAGACAGAGGCAAGCTTAGTTCGTGAAAAAGAGATTTTGTCAATAAGGCAAAATAAAAGGCCAGAATAAGAGTAAAGGGGAAATCAATGAAAATTAAATCTTGGAATATGATGTAATGCTTTAAAATATTTTAAAGTGTTGTAAAAGATTGAAGGACATAATTCTCTACTATTGTAGAAGGGATTTAATACCTAAAGTACAAATGCTATAGAAAAGTTAGAATCAGGTGGTTGAAACAGTTAAATCCTTCAATTTGATTGTACAAGAAGGGACAAAATGGACTTTGCTGGTATATGGAAGGATTTCAGACCTTCCCCTTTTAATGTGCTTGACCCCCCTATGTGTGGGCAATCTTCCTCTGCAAAGTCGTAGGCCTGTCAAAAGCATGGTTGTTGTCCCATTCTACAAATCTTCTGACAATTCTCCTGAACTAAATTCAATGTAGCGTGGGCATTTACAGGGTCAATTGACCATATTTCAGCGCCTATTGCTGCACATAGATCTAAAATGCTATATATACATTAAGAGGAAGATGTAAATAATGTTAGCTATTCTTCTGGGCTGTTATGTTGGCTAGATAATTTGTTGTCACAGACCTTGTAGCGCATTTGCAAGAACCAGTTAGATTTGATGCATTGTGCTTGAAGCTGAGCCTTCGATGTCTCTAAGTATGGTACACCAATGAATGTAAATGACTATTCTGTGTCTACCTTTTCTGTAACAAATTGTCTATTTTTTGTAATGGTTATTTGACTTGTGTGATTAATACAAGAAACTGATTCTACCTCTCTCATTTTATTTTACACTATGTCTGTTTGAATGTTGCTCATTTATTCTATGGATAAAATGGCCCATCTATAAGTTTCAACATTATATTTTAGCCTCTATTAAAGATTGGATGAGTTTGTGTTAGTTTATTCAGCCTTTGAAATTACTACTGTGTTATGTCAGCTCCAACTAAACATTATAAATCTTGCGCATCACCTTGTTTAATTCTAGTATTCCTTCTTTCCCTTTCCCCTATGAGCATAACATTAGATTTAGGTTGAATTCTTTGGACCTTATGTCTAGAAAGAGAAACCAACCTTCTCTGGAGTGTTGGTTTCAACTGCAAGGTCCCACACCTTGAGACCAATCCCATGTTACTCTAAAATTGTTGGAACTATCAAAGATTCAACAAAAGGGTGCAATTTCAAGTGATAACAATTTCTGGCACGCGTAGTGGGACTCTCTGCTCTGAGTAAGAGATGAACTAAGGAGAATCAATGTTGTTCTTGGTTCATTCATTGTTGTGAAAGCATTCAACAAGCACATGCTGACTCTGTTGGTCCAGTATTCAGATGATTCAACATTTCATGCCTGGAGTGCAGACCAGATCTTCTTCAAGAGGTAATTTTTGATTCATAGAACTATCTTTCACTGATTCAAGAAGAAGAAGTAGACTATCTAGGTCCCCTGTGAGGGAAAATAGGAGTGTTGTTCCATCTCCTTCAAGGGCCCAGTCTACACCCCTCCAGTTAGATTTTTAGTATTCAAGGACCTTGCATATACCTTGAATTAATTTAAATATCCACAACATGGCAAGGAACCTTCCCTTTGTTGCCATCAATAGAGGGAGCCCTCTTGGCCTAGCCTAGTATGATGACATTCCTACCTCATCTCTAAAAGCAACCCCATTCTTCACTGGTGAAAACTCCTCCACTCCTACTGAGCATATTCAGGACATTGCCAGTATGCATTCTATTCACAATGTCACTGTAGATGATGTTGTGAGACTTTTGATTTCTTCCTTTAAAGGAAAAGCCCTTTAGTGGTATAAAAGTCTCCCAGCTAATTCCATCTATAATTGGGATGATTTGGGAACAAGACTGTGCCAACATTTTGAAGATAGGAGTGACCACTTGTCTCTGATGGAGCAGTTAGCTATAATCAAAAGAGCCCCCCATGAATATATGGTAGACTTAAATTACAAGTTTTTAGAAGACATGGGACGGGATCCCATTATTGGTAAAGCCCTCCCCAAATACTACATTTATATATTTTTTGAAATCTTTGAATCCTGACATTGCTATCATGATTTAGTCTATGGGAGGAACTGTATTACCAGGAGCATATGACATAGCAATAAGGGCAGAAAACTACCTAATTTAGGCTAGAAAGATTTATCCAAGGCCACCAATGCCCTTATTTCTAGAAATCCCTATTATTTAGCTTGTTGTGGCTCTGATTCCTAGAACAGTCAGCCTTGCTACTCCTCTAATTACACCCACAATTGAGAAAGAGGATGAGAAAGATGCTCTGATTAGAAGCCTGACCAATGAATTGATATTGACAAGAGGACAACATGAACAACCTAGTAGACCACATCAGCCATTCAATCAGGCTTATCAGCAAAATAGGTCGCCATATTAGGGTAATGTGCAGAGGCAAAATCAACCTAGTTATATCAGACCACTGAATGGTGTCCATCCCAATGTTGCAAGCACATCTAGATCCCTGGAGCCCATATAGAACAACTTGGATTAGGATAATGATTGGTGTTATCCATGCAATCAACCACATGATCAAAATCTATGCCAGAGTGGGCAATTCAGTCAAGCTTTGACAGTGCAAATCCAATCAATCCCCTCGAAGTAGTAGGTCAGTCCCAACCAAGAGATGGCGAGAGAGCAGGAACAAATGTAAAACAATTCTTCCTCAATGAATTGGACACATGATAATTTGTGTGGTGTTAATCAAGGCACATGCCCAATAGCTTACAATACAAGGGCCAAGAGGAGGGCGATTGAAGATACAACGATCCCTACAGTTGCTCACACCTCCACTTCTCACGCCTCCACTTCTCATGCATCTACATCTCATGCATTCCCAACAAATGTAGCAAAGGAAAGAGTTGTAGAGACACCAACCACCCAAGTGGATCCTTCTATTGAGTGAGTAAATTCAGTACCAGCAATGCACTCCCAAGCTGACCAACAAGCAAAGGTTGATGCTGTCAATACAAAGACATCACAAGAGGTCAGACAAATACCCTTTAGTAGAGTTGATTAGATGAAAAATACCAACTTGAGTGTCACTATGTGGGATGCCCTATTGATCCCAGCTTAGAGGGATTTGTTATAGGAGGCTTTGACAAGCTTCAATCATCATGCTGTAGAAACAACAAAAGAAAAGGCCGCTGCCCTAACAATCATGTGCCAACCAAAAGGGGAGGCAAGCACAAGAAAAACTAGTAAGCCCCCTCCATTCTATGTCTCCCTAATCATTGGTGACAAATTGTTGCATAAATGTATGATAAATTCTGGGGTGGGTACTTTTGTTATGCCTAAAAATATAGCTGATAAGTTAGGCATTGAATATGAACTTGTGAATAAAGGGGTAGTGCAATTAGATGGTACTACTGTTAAGATAGTAGGTGTGATTAAGGATTTAAGGCTCACCCTACATGCATTCCTTCGTTGATCTATTTCACAAGACATCTCATTCATTGATCTCCCTGCATACTTTGGCATATGCCTATCTAGGGATTTCACTGCTAAAATAAGTGGGTACCTATTTTCTGATTGGTCCCAAATGTTATTCAGAACTAGATACAGTACTAAAGTAACCATTAAGGCTGAGCCCATTGCTAATGATCACATAGAGCCTTACTTCCCTGACCCTACCAATATGAACTACATAATCCATGACTTGGAGGGGGATGACAACAGTATGCATGAGGCTGCCACACCAGTACAGAAGAGATTCCTGATATACTGCTTGATGAGTGGGCAAACTATTTTCAATTTGATACTATTGATCATGTAGAACAAATAGGGCTAGGTACTTATTATATCTATGAAGAGGATGCCATCATCCCTAATCTTGAGAAGCCAACAATAGATCCAAGTGGGGTATGGCAGTTATATTTTGATGGTTTCTGAAGTAAAAATGGAGCAAGTGATAGATTGTGTTAATTTCACCTGAGAAAGAAAGTTATTTCTTTGCTTTTAGATTACAGTTCAGTTGTACCAATAATGTGGCTGAGTATGAGGCCTTAATTCAGGGTATACAACTGGCACAAAAGAGAGGAATAAAATTTTTACAAGCATTTGGTGATAGTGAGCTTGTTGTTCACCAAATCAGATCACAAAGTGCTTCAAGGAATGACTTACTCAAGTTGTTTTAACACAGGGTCTGGGATCTGATTAAAGACTTTGATTCCTTCAATATCCAGGACATACCCAGACAAAGAAACAAGGATGTTGATAGGCTGGCTATAGTTGGTGCTCAGTTTGACATTCCCCAAAATGTCAAACAAAACTTAGATCAACATGTGAAGATTGTTGTGAGCCCTGTTGTGCCTGATAATGTATCCAACTAGAAGGTATTTGAAAGTGACCAACAGATTATCAATTTCTTTCAAGATGAGGTAGAGTTTACTGTCAATAATCAATCCAAGTTGCATGAGTAGTATGGTAACTAGGTGGTCCAGTTGAAGACCAAAAAACTACCCAAAGGATTAGTTACTTTGGAAAACATATTTGGTGTTGATGATCAACCAAAGGAAAAAATGAACACGACAATCAAGAAAGAGGACTATGAAGAGGTAGAAATTGCACATGGCATATTCTTAAAACATGATAAGGTATGTGATCATGCTGAAAGACAAGGTTTTGTTGAACTTTGTAATGAATTTGATGATTTAATTGCTTGGGATTATAGGGATATGAAATTCTTTGACCCTGGTTTAATCCAGCATACCATTGATTTAGACCCTAATGTAAAACTTGTCCACCAAAAATAAAAGCTAATCAATCCCAAAATAGAGTCATTAATGAGAAAAGAACTATCCAAACTCATAGAGGCCAAAATCATTTATCCAATTAAAAGTTCATCTTGGGTGGCTAACCTAGTTCCAATTAGGAAGAAGAATAGGTAAATCAGACTGTGTGTGGACTTTAGAGACCTTAACAAGGCCTCTCTCAAAGACCACTATCCACTCCCTTCCATGGAGCATATCTTAAGACAGTAGCAGGAGCTAAAAGGTTTTTGCTCCTAGATGGCTACTCAGACTATAACTAGATTCTTGTAAAATAATCAGACCAGTACAAGACAACCTTTACCACCAAATGGGGTACTTTGGCTTATCAGAAAATGACATTTGGGTTGACTAATGCTAGGGAGACCTTCCAAAGAGAAATGGATTTAGCCTTCAAAGGCCCGATCAACGATATTATTTTAGTGTATCTTGATAATTTGAATGTTTATTCTAAGCATGTAACTGAGCATTTGGGTCATTTGAGAAAAGTCTTTGAGAGATGCAGGGAATATGGCATATCATTGAATCCAAAGAAATGTGTGTTTGCTGTCCTGAAAGGCAAATTGTTGGGTCATGTAGTCTCAAAAGAAGGGATGGATATTAATCTAGAAAGAACCAGTGCCATTCTAGCTCTTCCCCTTCCCAGTCACAAGAAGGGCCTGCAAATCTTTCTGGGCAAGATTAATTTTGTGAGGAGGTTTATACCAAATTTTGCTTCAATAGCCAAACCTCTCACTGCCATGCTTAAGAAGAATGCTACCTTTGCATGGTCAAAAGAAGGTAGGGACAATTTTGAAGTTGTCAAACAAGCCATTGCATAGGCTCCTACACTGATGAACCTGAACTATGAGAAGGATTTTATCCTTTACGCCTTTGAAGGCAAAGAAGGCATATCAATAGTTTTAATACAACAGAATGAAGAGAAATTGGAACAACCAATTGCCTTTTCAGCTAGCCTCTCAAAGAATACGAGCCGAAGTATGATTTTGTTGAAACATAGGTGTTTGTTGTGGTGAAGGCACTCAAAAAGTTTAGGCATATGCTTTCAAACAACAAAATACAGTTGATGGTGAACCATCCCGACATGAAGTAATTCCTTTTGAGCAGAGATATCATTGAAAAGAGGGTTGGGTGGATCATGAAAGTAATGGAATATGATGTCAACATCAACATCACCAAGCTGGTGCGAGGCAAAGGCCTGTGTGAGCAGATGGTCGTGGACTTTGAAGTTAGAGATGATGTTGTATGTGTTCTTGGGTAGGCACAACTAGTTGGTTCCCACGCTCCAACTGATTGGTACCATGATATGGTCATGTTTCTACAGTCAGGTAGATGCCTAGATGGACTGAATCAAGAAAAAAGAAGGTATTTCAGGCTCTAGTCCATACATTATGTTCTTGTTGATGCTGTCTTGTTTAAGACATCAATGGAGTTCTTCTCAGATGCATTGCACAAGATCGAACCTCTAGGGTATTAGAAGAATTTCATAATGGCCCTGTTGGTGGCCATTATTCTCTAACAACAACTGCTATCAAAATCATGAGGGTTGGTTATTATTGGCCCACTTTGTTCAGAGATGCCCATAGATGGGTAAGAAGTTGCAAAGAATGTGCATTATTTGTAGGAAAACAAAGGTTGGATGCTCTTCCCCTACACCCAATTCAGACTGATCAGCGATTTGCCCAATGGGGTTTGGACTTCATTGGGATGATTAATCCACCTTCTAGTGCTAGTCATAAGTGGATTTTAGTAGCCACTAATTATTTAACTAGGTGGACAGAGGCAGTTGCATTGAAGGATGCCACAGAGGCCTCCATTTTAGACTTCCTTGAGGGAATAGTTACCAGGTCTGGTGTTCCATTCACCATTAAATCTGATAATGCTAAGGCCTTTGTAGGCACAAAAATTAGTGAATGGTCACTTAACTATGGAGTTTACTTAAGGACATCATCTAATTATTATCCCCAAAGGAATGGCCTGGATGAGTCCACAAATAAAAACCTGATTAGGATTATCAAAGGGACAGTGGAGGATAATTAGAGAACTTGGTGTTCCAAGTTGAAGAAAACTCTCTGGGCTGATAGGATCACCCCTAAGAGGGAAATTGGCAATTCACCTTTTATGTTGGTATATGGAAAGGAAGCAAGGCTTCCACTATCACTTGAATTGCCTTCCCTTAAGCTGGCACAATAGCTATAATTGTTGGAGAATGATGCTATTACAGTCAGGTTTTCTGAACTAATGGAGCTTGAAGAAAGAAGAGATGCCGTGAAGACCCTTGAAGCCCACCAAGATCAAGTCAAGAGGACCTTGTATCGGAAATTAGTTGACAGAGTCTTCCAAGAGGGAGAGGGTCATCCCACAATAATGGGTTACACTTTTTGGCCAGACTTGACATTGAAATCAACATTTTGAACTAAATATTCACTTTCTAACACCTATAGCCGCTAAACCATTAGGAATTTGAAGATGATGCGAACTATTGATTTGTGATATTTTGTTTGTAGATTCTAAATATATATATATATATATATATATATATATTTAAAATTTGGAGTTGAATTATAAAATTTTTTGTGTGTCCTTTGATAACTAGTTTTTAATAGTAAACAACATTTTTTTAAAGTGATGTGTATTCTGTAGCACATAACTTTTTTTCTACAAAGGATAACATTCTGTTTCTTTTGAATTTAGATTGGTAACACTGATATATAGGTCATGTATTTGGTTTCATAATGTTTTGTTGAAATTTTTTTTAATTAAGTTTTGATGTCAAACCAATTATAATTTAGACATAGGCGTATTCCGTAAAACATAACTTTTTTTGTATGTATTGAAATTCAACTTTTTTTTTGTTGAAATAAGGACATCAATACCTAGGGCATAGATATTTTTCATAATTTCTTTTTCACTAATTTACTAATTTTCCATGTGTGTGGAACAGAGAACTTGATGTTCAGTGAAAAACTTACATTCACAAGAAATAAAAAATAAATATTATAATCAAATTAAATATATTTAAAATTATACTTTTTGGGAAGCTTATAATAAGGACTACATACTTACAAAACATAAATTTTAAATGAATTCATTTGATCCCCCAAAAGGTAAATCAAAAGTGGTTTTTTATCAGCATTTTGATAGGTGTAAAGGAGACTCCATTATAGGTATGGCTTAAAACTAATGAGGTTCTATCCAAGGGGGTTTGATCAAACCCTCTTCAATTAAAATCTTTTAAATGGATCCTTTCAAGGCTTAAATCATTATATTTTCTAAAAATATGTGATTTCAACAAAAATCAGGATGTCCCAGGAAGTGTAACCCATTATTGTGGCACCACCTGAGACTTAATGCTAAAGTGGGATGAAGACAGAGCTAAGGCTAAGAGGCATTCCAAATTTGATGCCTTATGGAGTGACCCATATATCATCACCAGTTGCAAGAAGGCTAATGCATTTCAACTCTCCAAGCTAACCGATGAACCACTTCCAATCCCAGTGAATGGGATTCATCTCAAGTCATACTTCTGAGTTTATTCTTGGGATCTTTGTAAATATTTAGAATAGGTCTGGTTTCTATTTTAGGTTTTCCTTTCAATAAGTGCTCTTGCACAGGCAACATTCTCATTAGAAGGTTTGCCTTGTGTGATTTATTGTGTTTTATGGAGGTAGTTTTCAGTTATGTATGATCATGTTGCTGCAGCTTCTTTTGACCCCTGTGCCTAATGGATTGTATAAGGCAACTGGATCCCTATGTTTAGTAGGTAAACACTCCTACATAATCACCAAAATGTTGTCACATTTTTTCCAAGTCAAAATAGCCCAAAAGTCCCTCCTTCAATCAGAGAAATCTGATCTGAGAAAGCCTAAATGGAAGGATGTTCCCCTTAGAAAATCTAATAAAATCCTAGAAAATCCCCAAAAATTATAAGTTTTTTCCCCTTTCTTTTGCCTTAGTCGACAAATTCTAAGTTTGGCAAACCTTTGGTTCACTGGTTCGCCGGTTTGTCGATTCGCCGGTTTATCAACTAGGGAGTGAGTAGGAAAAAAAAGGCTAAGGAAAGGAAGGAAAGAAGAAACAAAGCAAAGGTTTGCCTTAATCAGAAAAATTTTAGTTCTGTGAACCTTAAATTTGCCAATCAGCAGGTTTGCTAATCGACCGGTTCGCCGACTAAAGGAGCAAAGTGGGAAAATCTTCACCAAAGAGATGCGGTTAAGTCAAAGACAAGGTTTGCCTTTGTTGGCAAACTTAAGGTTTGGCGAACCTTAAGTTCACTGATCAACTATTTTGCCAACAAAGGATTTGCCCACCAAAAGATAAAAGGAAAGCGCCAAGGAAAGGGATAGAAAAGAAAGTCGACCGCAAAGAAACAAAGAGAAGTTAGGGAGTCGGTAGAACGACGAAACCACCAACTAGTTCATGATTTCTAAGGTTCGCTGATAGGGTGATTCATTGACTAAGGAGGAAGAAAAAGAAAGAAAGAAGTCGGCCAAGGTGTTAGTTCGTGAAAAGCTGATTTTGCCGACTAAAAGAGGAAAAGCAAAGACAACATGTTCGCGAAAGAAAGGGTTCACCGACAAGGATAACTGAAGATTGAATGAAAAAGTCAGGGAGTCGGTAGGATGATGAATTTGCCAAATAGTTTGAGTTTTCCTAGGTTCTCCGATAAGGCGAATCAATGACAAAAGCAAAAGAAGAATAAGAAAGAAAGAGGTAAGGCCAAGGATTTTATAAAAGGAAGAAAACACAAACTAAAGTAAAAAGAGGGTTGGATCAGTAGTTCACAAAAGTGGAACTTTTTTGATAGGGTAAAGAAGGAAAGGTGGAAGACAACCAAGTTCAAGAAAGTCAGTTTTGGCCTACTAAAGAGAGTAAGGGAAAGACAGAGGCAAGCTTAGTTCATGAAAAAGAGATTTTGCTGATAAGGCAAAATAAAAGACTAGAATAAGAGTAAAGGGGAAATCAATAAAAATTAAAGCATGGAATATGATGTAATGCTTTAGAATATTTTAAAGTAGATTTAAAATATTTTAAAGTGTTGTAAAAGCTTGAAGGACACAATTCTCTATTGTTGCAGAAGGGATTTAATACCTGAAGTATAAATGCTACAGAAAAGTCATAATCAGGTGGTTGAAACAATTAAATCCTTCAATGTGATTGTACAAGAAGGGACAAAATGGAATTTGCTAGTACATGGAAGGATTTTAGACCTTCCCCTTTTAATGTGCTTGACACCCCTGCATGTGGGCAATCTTCCTCTACAAAGTCGCAGGCCTGTCAGAAGCATGGCTACTGTCCCATTTTGTAGATCTTCTGATAGTTCTCCTGAACTAAATTCAATTTAGTGTGGGGATTTACAGGGTCAATTGACTAGATTTCAATGCCTATTACTACACATAGATCTAAAATGCTATATATACATGAAGAGAAAGATGTAAATAATGTTAGTTGTTCTTTTGGGCTATTATGCTGGCTAGATAATTTGTTGTCACAGAACTTGTAGTGCATTTGCAAGAACCAGTCAGATTTGATGCATTGTACTTGAAGCTGAGCCTTCGATGTCTCTGAGTATGGTTCACCAATGAATGTAAATGTCTATTATGTGTCTACCTTTTTCTGTAACAAATTGTCTATCTTTTGTAATGGTTATTTGACCTCTGTGATTAATACAAGCAACTGATTATGTCTCTCTCATTTTCTTTTACATTGTGTCTGTTTGAATGTTGCTCATTTATTCTGTGGATAAAACGGTCTGTCTATAAGTTTAAGCATTCTGTTTTGGCCTTTGTTAAAGATTGGATGAGTCTGTGTTAGTTTATTCAGCCTTTGAAATTACTATTGTGTTATGTCAGCTCCAAATAAACATTATAAATCTGGTGCATCACCTTGTTTAATTCCAGTATTCCTTCTTTCCCTTTCCCCTATCAACATAACATTCGATTTATGTTGAATTATCTAGACCTTAAGTCTAGAAAGAGGAACCGGCCTTCTCTGGAGGTTTGGTCTCAATTGCAAGGTCCCACACCTTGAGACCAATCCTATGTTACTCTGAAATTGTTGGAACTGTCAAAGCTTCAACAAAAGGGTGCAATTTCATGTGATAATAGTTTAAATTAGAAAAGAGCACAAGTCATTTCTTAATTTGTAAAAGATTCACAATGTTGGGCTTGATAGTTGAAATTGAGATTGGATCACTAAGCACAAGTTACATTAAAATATCTTAAGTGCCACATCTAAATCGCCTCTAAACCTAAGTACCCTTATCCTCTTTATTTATTTATTCATAATTAGTGGGAGAAAAATTGTTTGAGACTACGATTCATACAACACAAGTTGAAAACTAGCCTATTGGATTTTGACTCAATGGCATCAAACAAAGCATAAGTGAAATGATATTGGCCCCCAATAGTGTTGTGATGGAAACAAATGATATATGTTTTGAGAAATATGGAAGCTTGGTTCATAAAATTGTAATTGTAGTATATAAGTGGTGTTGTTTGGATATTGTTCATAGATGCTTTTGATAACCAAATTATTCATTGACTTTTAAATGCTATTTGTACTAGCATTATGGATAGTGTAAATAGGATGTAAAATCAAACCGATGAAATGTTCATTATTTTTACTATGTTAGATTTTGGTTCATTGTTCTCTTGGAAAATGTGTGTTGGAAGAAACTTTATCTTTTCAACATATAAATGATTTGTATGGATTAAAAATAATAATATTAGAATAAATTTTAGGTACACAATGATCATGAAAGTAGATCTAAGTTGTTCATTTGAAAAGAAAGTACATGCTTACTGCAAATGTTACACTTTTATTTTTCTTTGTTTTATCATTGTTAAAATTTATGCATCATATAATACATCTATAACAAAAAAAATAGTTGCATATGAGTGACATGTCTAATAGGCTCTAGCCTTAAAATGAAAATAAAAAATAACACATCTTTATTTGTAGAGAGTTATCATGTTTTCACAACATTGTACAAATCTACTTTCCAAACTACATATTAATAAATGACATTGTTTGTTTTGTTCATTTACTTTTTGCAAAAAATGTTGCGCTTAAGTTTATTGATATGCACATTGGAATTGTGTAGGTTATGTTTCTAATTTTTGTTCACAATCTTGGGCTTGATAGTTGAAATTGAGATTGGATCACTTAGTGTGTAAGTTACATTAAAATATCTTCAATGCCACATCTAAATCCCCTCCAAACCTAAGTACCCTTATCCTCTTTATTTATTTTCATAGCATACATATGTATTAAATTTCAAGACTTAGGCACTTCATCTAGGTTGATTATGTGTTAATTTCTTTGATTAATTAGTTATATCCTAGATAAATTTTAGAAAAGGAATTTCAAGACATGGGTCATCTTTGTATTGTTTGCATGAAATGGTTAAGTGAAAGTTGATCACTTTGAGCTTCGGTTCCAAGTGGATTCAACTTAGATGTATGTCCATGATGTGTAGTCCATTTGATCATGTACTTTAAGTATGATGGTAAAGTAGAACCTAATATCTACGTCTTAAATTAAACCTAAATTAAACCAACAAATAGTTAAATGAATTTGTATATGTTTTTTTTAATTTTTTAATACATTGAATTATCAGAACCTTATTTTTTTTCACATAAAATGGACTTCATAAATTGTGTTATACTTGCATGGATGATAATATTTGGATGAGTCATTACCATAGATTTTTTATATGATTGAAGGTGTAGATGAAATTTAACATGATTCTGACAATGACAGGATTCACACACTTTATTTATGCGTACAAAACATAGATGCAATTTTCAAACACCCTTTGAGATATCTTTACCTATGAAAATTCTTGTTTGAATGCTTCAACACATTCACTCTGTGTTGTATCTACAAAATGTTTTGAATGAGGATACTTTTTACCAACTTCACCTATTACTTGTATAGTATCCCTTCTATTAGAGGCAACATGAGAGTAGTTGATCCAATATTCAATGACTTGTTTCTTCACATCTTCTAGAATTCTATCTTTTCTGGGAACCCTAACAATATTTACACAATTATTTTCTATGTTTTCATCAAGCTTATTTCTCTTTGAAATATATCTTAGAACAATTCTCCTAGATACATGCAATAACTTTCCAATTGCTTTCACTTGTCTCATATGTGATAATGTTTTACTTGAAATCTCAATCATCAATGCCCTATGTGCCACACTTAAAACACTTGTTCGACTCATACTTTGAATAGAGTTCAAAGCTTCTTGCAAGTTTTCAACAATTATCTGTTTTGCTAAATTTGTTTTTTTCTCCGTATTATCAACCCCTAGCAACTCCAAAACAGGGGTCATTTCTTTTCATCGAAATAACTTAGCACATAATTGTGCTCTTCCAATTAGAGATTTGTCTTCAAAAAATTCATCCCAAATTCTTTTAGAATATAATTTTAATATACTTTTAGGTAACATGTCCTTAGGTGAAATCTTATTGAAAAGAACATCTTCATCTAAATCCACTAGATTTTCTATATCGTTAAAATAAGTTGTATCATCAATTTCCTCCTCGATCACAATCATTTTTGCATCTTGTTCAATTTCTTCTTGAATTTGTTCAAACCCAACATGTTCTTCCTCTTGTTCATTGGTAATTTAAACTTGTTCTTCTTGACTATGTTGAACCAATCCTTCTAAAGTTGGATTTCTCTCATTTCTTCTTCTTATATTTTTATCTCCATTAGACCTTCTTCGATCAAACAACCTTGACCTACTCCTTTTGTTCCCCATCACAAATTATCTTTTAATTCACCTACACAAATATGTATATGTGAGGGCAAGGTCAACTAGTGTCCAAGTGGTAAACTTATAGCTTGCATATTATGGTTTAACTAATACAATGAATGGTCTTTATCTAAGAGTTTCAATAAATTTTTTGTGTTACACACTCATGTGTAAGGACAAAATAAACTTAGGAGAGTTCTAATACTCCTACATGATTCTTGAAGTTAGGTGGAATGGTTGTACAACTACTTCACAAGGCAAGTCTAAATTAGATGAATAAATAGTCATTTCTATTTGACACGTTGCTCGATTCATTAGTGAGGGCAAGATCAACTAGTACATAGGAGATTTTTATGATATGGGCAAGAGTTAGCTTGAGATTTAACATATGGATTTAAATAAAATGAATGGTCTTTATCTAAGTTTTAATAAACTTGAATGTTGCACTCACGGGTAATGATAAATTAAACTCATGAGAGGTGTCTAATATTGAGATTGGGATTGTCAATTTGAAGAGCTCCTTTGAGTATAGATTTAGGTTTTGGATGAACTTCACACAAAGGAGGGGACATAGATGTTGTAGGCTCCATAATGAATAATTTATCAAACCAACTTTGATGCTTGTATGTGGGTGTTGGATCTAGGATTAGGTGATGTCTTGGATGGGGATTCTGATTGGATGTGGATGGAGTTTGAAATATATATGATGATGCCCATGAAATGGGATTGGAATAGTAGATTATGATGTGGATTATGGATGGCAAATGGATGGAGAATGGATTATGATGTGGATTAAATGGAGAATAAATGGATGAGAGATGATTAGGATTGGATTAGGATAGTGGATTTTGATGTGGATTATGGGTGACAAATGGATGAGAGATGTTTAGGATAAGGATGAATGATAGGATTGGATGAGGGATATCTATTAGGTTTAGGTTTAGGTTTTTCAATCTCTTTTACACAAAGGGAGAGACAAGAAAAACAACCTATACTACTCAGGTGGGAGTATTTGGTTTGTGAGCTCACCAATATGTTAATCATGTTTGTATATATCACGTCAACCCAATGTTTTAGAGTGCTAACTACAGAGGATTGGGACCGTACCCGTATCCCACTTTACCATCTCCAAGAATGCATGGGGTGGGTAACTTCTCAGGGCTAACCGTTTACTGGTGCATCACAGGTTACAAATGAATGATGGCTTTCTAATCTAGGTTTAAACAAGTCTCAACTAAGGGAGTCCTCGATGTACCTTGTGGTACGTGAGGCCCAAATCCGTGATACAAGGGTGTTGTCTGAGGCATGGGTATTGGTGGGATGAAACCACCTCACTTCACGATGCACTTAAAATACACAACCGCTTAGCCAAAAAATGACTTCTCCTCCTTGGAATTTATATAGCCCGTTAGAACACGAGCTTTGGCCAAGCGCTTGATGATGAAATCCAAGTCGCTTAAACCCCTAAAAAATAAAAAATAAAAAATCCACACTATTTCTGACTTCCAAGATCATCTTATGACGTGAGGAAAGATCATACGCGTATATGGACTTGGGAAGTTCACACAAACAGACATCAATAAATTAATATTGTAACTTAATTTACAAAATATTCTACATATAATATACAAAAATATAAATTGCTAATTTTCAAAAATATAACTTGAGCTAATTTTCTAAATGAAACTTGACATGTAATGAACTTTCAATCATGTAAATGAATAAATTCTAATTAACTTGAATTTTTCAGCTTTCATTGGCTTGAAAAATACATAAATTCATAAAATAATTTACAAAAATACAACTTGCTAATTTTATAGAAATAAAATTGATAAATAAATGCTTATCCTTCTCATTTCCTGATCACTTGATCAATTTTGTAGTTTTTGTTTGGTAACTGATGTTTTCTCATTGAGATATGTGTGGTTTTTATTGGTTTCAAAAGAAGTACATACATGAATTTAATATTGAAACTTTGGCAAGATGGACTACAAGGATGAGAGAAAGAAGAAAAGAGTTAAATGTTATGATTTTGATAAGTCTTTTTAAGAGGATGCATGACATGCCTTTGGCATATCCTTGGAAATAATGTATTCATGTGAAGGTACATGGATGATCTAGAATCGAGAGCTTCTTTAAAGATGACTCCCTATTATGAGTGAGTTTTAGATTATGTGAAATATAATGGTGGGAGGGCACCTGTAACTCTAGGTGATAAGACATGTATTAGTATAGTTGGCTATTAGATAGTCAAGATTTCATCAGTATAGTTTGCTCGACATCCTTGGTTGGCACAAAACTTGTTAAATATAAGTAAAATTAATTATGTAGGTGTGAATGTAGTCAAGTTTGTAATGGATTTTGTAAGATGGTTTGATGAGCTATATTTCTTATGATAGGTGTTCAATTTTGTAATCTATATCATTTTGATGCATATTCTTACATAAAAATCTTGTAGTTAAGATTGCTAATTGTTCTCTTAAGTTTTATTTTTGTGAGCCTTATATTTATAGAAACTAAAATCATGTTTAGTTTTATTCTAAATGTCATAAATCTTCTAGTCTTTTGGATCTTATTCATTCTAATTGATTTAGTTGTGTATACATATTCTTTCTTATCAAAACCTTCATATTGCATATTTTTTATTATTAATCTAGGAGTCTTTTTGTATAGTAAATCAATTTTTATAAACCCTAATTAACAAAATCAATCAAACCCTAATTAAAAAAATTAATATTTATAAACCCTAATTAGAAGGTGATTGAGTAAATCAATATTTATAAACCCTAATTAAAAAAATCAATCAAACCCTAATTTAAAAAATCAATCAAACCCTAATTAAAAAATTCAATCAAACCCTAGAATTAACAAATATTAATTAATAAAAAAATTACTAAAATAAGATTAAATTGATTAAAATTATTGTTAAAAAAAATTTAAGAATTACATGTTAATTCTTTCTTTTTCACTGTATTATTGCACTGTAATTTTTAATTCTATTGTACTGTACTTGTTGATAATTGAGAGGGGGGGTGAATCAGTTATCCTTATTATTTCTATTTTATGAACTTTATTTATAATCAATGTAACATTAATTCAAATGAGCAAACCTAACCATGAAATGGAAATACACATGACACAATATTTTTGACATGGAAACCCTGTTAAGGGAGAAAACCACGGGGTGATTAACCTAAGATTGTATTCTCTGTTAGAAGAATGGAAATACAAAATGGCACTTGCCAATTAGGGCTCATTGCCCAAGCACACTGCTCACAAGGACGCACACTGCCTACAAGAGACACACTGTCTACAAAAAGAGTGTTATACAATACTTGAATTGATTGGTAGCATCCACATATGCTGGAGTTTAGTTCCGGTTAGGCTCAGTACACTGATCTGCTGCACTTCATCTTTCCTCTTCTCTTATGCTGCTTTCCTTTCACATACCGGACCTTCCTTACTATTTCTGCTCTGCTCTACTTTTATTCGCACATCAATAACAACCACACCATACCTCTCACAACTAAATCCATCCTATGTATATATCCACACAAGTGATTTCATTATCTTTCTAGTCGGCACCTGAAACAGTTAATCTTTTCACAAACTCTATTCTGTTGGCTGAATCCTTGCACATCAAGTCGGCCAAACATAATTCATGTCTTCATAACCTTTACCACCATCAAAAACACATCCAAAAAATAGTCTGATGTTTTGTCAGTCAGTTCTTCCTCTGTTCACACTGTCACTCAGGAACCTGGTACTCAAGTATTCATATCTTTTACCTCATCTATCACCGGAGGCTAAAACCTTGGAATCTATCATTCAAAGTAGTCCTCATGACTTCCCCAAATCCACATTTCACCAAGATACTTCCTCTGAGAGATCCAGACTTGTCTGTCGAACCTTGCCACATGCTCTGTTCTTGTTTACCAGACCACCACATTCTTCATTCTGACTTCCGGTAGAGACACACCATGTCCTACGGATGTGTGGGATGAACTTTGTTGCCATCAATGACAACAATCATGAATCCATATAGTGTCTCTTGCCAACAATCTCCCCCTTTGGCATTGATGGCAACACTTAGTGAAAAATGACTAAGTGTTTACACTATGCTCCCCCTTGGCTAATGCTCTATTTTTATATACATTTTCTAGAGCTCCCCCTTAGTTGGATTCCTCATTTTTTACTGCTCCTCACTCCCCCTTTGACATCAATGGCAAAGGGTAGGGTCCGCACACCAAAATTTTCAAAAATTTTACTATACTTAGCTGCATAAGTATATACATATGGAATACTTACATATACTGTAGTATGTCTGCAAAAGTTGTTTTCAGTTGGATGAGTTCTGCAGCCCAACTTTGCTTCATTCTATCCAAAATTGAGATGTGACCACTCAACAAAAACACAAAAGCTTTTGCCCTCTTAAGATCTGTCGGATCATTGGTTTGGGTGGTGGTCTGAGCATCACTTATGGCCTCATGCATGGCCTCTAACTTAGGGATAATAATCCTTCTAAGTTCATCCATTCGGCTAATTATGTTCTTCCTTTCCTTCTCAAAATTCTTTATTGCATTTGTGATTGCAATAGTCTGACACTCTTGATTTACTATGGAGGAAGAGAGAGGATCAAAACTTTGAGACAAACTTAGTAGTTTATCCTCTTGCTCTTTTATTTTCTTCTCAATTTCTACTGTTGCTTTGGACCAGGAAATACAAAATTTGTATACTTCACCACCATCCTTGAGAGCATTTTCTAAGCTCTTTATCCCAATACTCATATTTCTCCTATCATTAGTGATTAATCCTTGTACCTCTGAGAATCTCTTGTCCAAAAACTCCTTCCGGACCTTTTCTTTAGCTGATTTCTCTAGAGAATCAAAATGTGTATTAACACTGCTAACTAGAGTTTTGAGATTACCAGAAGAGGATGCTGTGGGATCCTTCTGAAAAGTTGGCATGATCTTTTCCAAAACTCTGGATGCTACCTCTATAAGCTCACAGTCTTCCATGTGAGATTTTAGTAGTTTCTCTTTGGCCTTCGCATTGGCAAATGAAGCTATCTTCATTGTTTGCACCGGAGATAGAGAATCAAAGTCCAGAGGCCCTTTTAATAGGTCTGGTTCATCCATCTCCATAGCTGCTTTTGTCAAGAAGTCCTTGACTGATTCTGCAGTGTCTCTTGCCAGAGACAGATTTTTCTTTTCTTCTGCAGTCACTGAACGGTCTTTTGGAGCTTCCTCTCCTTGCACAATTTTTGCACTGTCATCTTCTTTTTCCTTCACCTCTACTTCTTTCTCTTGAATTGTGTCTTCTCCTTTAGATCTGGAAGCCATAGGGGAAACTGGTGGAGAGATATTTGTTTGTCCATGAGCTACCTCTTTCGGAATAGGGGATTCTAAGCCCTTGTCTTTACCAGAGTCCTCTGTGATGGGAATGTTGAACTTTTTAAGAGTATTCCGGAGAATCTCTTCAGTCTCTTTTGCCACTTTGTCAGTTTCACCAAGCATGAGCTAATTCATCCTGGCTTTACTCTGAAACTCATCCTTGCACTCTTTAAAGATCATATTCATTTGCTGCGGAGTGATTGAAGGGAAGAGCTGAATGGCGACCTGTTCCCGGATCTCGAGATCTTTTGCTTGAGCATTGTTCTTCCTCATTTCAAGCCTTTTCTCTAAACTTTTGGGAATTAGAGAGATTATTTCAATAAAAGCTTTGTTGTAAGTATTCAAAACTAAACTATGGCTTCCTCCATAATCTTTTTATCTGCTTCATTATAATCATCATAGAATTCTGTTAAGGGCTGCAGGTTTCCATCCATAGTGATTGCTTTTACCACAACATCTAAGGATAGAGTGGGTTTTTCAACAAATTCCTCTTCCTTCTCTTCTTCTCCTTGACTGGTAGAATGTTCACCAGATGATTTCTTCTTCTTCTTCAGTTTCCTTATCTCCTCATCTGATTTAGTTTCCTCATCATCCTTTAGGCTAACATAAGACCTTGTTGCCTTTTTCTTTGTTCTCTTTTCTCCTTTTCCGGATGATTGTGCTTCTGGTTTAGATGCCCTTGAGCTTTTTGCAGTAGCAGGCGCATATCTCTTTGATGATCTAGTCTGGGTGGAGGTTTCTACCGGAGCACTTTCCTTGCTTTTCTTTTCTACCTCTTTCTTCTCTTCCTCAGCCCTTTCCATCCTTTTCTTGTGGGCATCAAATGCCTCCTTTGAGATGCCAAGGCCTTGGGCAATATTTTCTACTTCTTTTCTCACCTTCCTCTTGATTTCAGGTTCTCTGAGTTCCACATGAATCTTTACACTCAGCTCCTCAAAGGTTCCAAATCTTTCTGCTTTTGAGTCCTTAGGCTGACTGAGCATGTGTTGAACATGCAGCTCTACAATTTGTTTATCAACTTCATACCCCATAGGCATGATCCAGATTGTCCTTGGCTCTACTGCCTCCATTAGGCATTGATCAGTGTCTACCATGAAGCACACTGTATCCTTGTATTTCTCAACTACTAATTTGGGGATTCTTTCTCTGATTTGCATTGTATTTTGAAATTGCTTGAAGTAACCCCACAGAGCTGTACTCCTTGTCTTAGCATCCCCAAGTTCATACAAGTAGTCTCTGATCTGAATTGCTACTGGTTTGTCATTTTGCCATACCCATCCATTTGATCCGGGCAGCTCATTCATGAAGTAGAAAAATAGACATAGTATTAGTCCACCATAATTAAAGGAATTCTTCTTGTCCTTTTTGATTTTCTGTATGTTTTCCATTAGTTGGCTCAAAAGAAGTTCACAAAGGTCATATTCTGCATTCTTTCTCAGCATCTCATAAGCAGTATATACTGCAGTTCTGGATACTGAATTCTCCCTACTGGAGTGATATATCTTTTATCCTATTATCATAGATGCAAACTTGACATCCGGGTCAGTAATATCTTCAATGGTCATTGCCCTCTTATCAAATTTTGATCCGGTGGCCTTAGTTACAATGTTGTTTTTGACAGATTTGAGGATAGGTATCCCTCTAGAGGAGTATAAACTAGTTACTACCCTAATTGCCTCCTTTGTGATCTTGCAAGGTTTGTTCAGCCATAGGAAGTTATCATGCACCCTACTCAATACATACCGGACCCATTCATCTTCTTCAAAACAGGGGAAATGAATAAACTGATCAAAATGTTTCTCTCAGATGCCCTTATATTCTGGTTTAAGCTCAAAAGTATCATCTATCAATTGTTTGTGATAGATGTCTCTTAGTTTGAATTCCCCAAACTCTTCAATATTTGCATGTATGTAAACCCTAATGTCTTCTGTGTGCAAAATGCCATGCGGAACACTAGAGAATGCTCCTAGGGGATCTACCTACAATGATTTGTATGGATGTTTCTTGAATTCAGGGCGGGGCCTATTAGAGATCTTTACTATATTTAGAGTATGCATCTTTCAAAGCTTTGCAGAGAGATATTAAGAAGGGAAAATACCTTTTGCACCTTTCAGTTTCACGTAGTTGGCCAGATTGATTTCTGGATGAATTGACTTCTGCAAATGATCTTCGATGGAGTTATGGAATTTTGTTGCAGAGCTTCACTTTCTGTTTCTTCTTAAATGTAGAATGAACAAGTGATTAATGAGAAAAACCCTTATATTACTCCACAAACCCTAATGTTAGGTTGCAATAAATGCTCGACCTAAGTTATTCCAGTTTGCCTTATTCAGATGACTTGGAGAACTAGATCAATCCTGATCTTTAAACATCATGCGGATCTTTCAAATCTTTACCATAGTTTGTTTGGATGTTGCCCTTATGAACCCTACAATCCACAACTCTTCTTGTGCCAGTTCCGGCACCGGTTGACTGGCTGGGGGAACAAGGTTTTCTTTGTGTCTCCCCCTGAGCTAGAGCTCACTTCTTAATTTCTGGAAGGAATATCAGCACCAGAGTCTAGTGCGGATCCAACCTCTACATTCTCTGTACTTTTCTTCACCCAAATCTTGTTCATCTCACTTTTAACTTCATCCGCATTCACCTTTTGTTTACCCTTATCTTGATGATTATGATATACCGAACCTCTTTTGTCCTGATTCTTGCTTCTACAAAATTTTGCACTATGACCAGATCTATTGCAGATTTGGAAAACAACATTTCTTTGCATATTTGACTGATATCCTCTTGATCTGCATTGATTAGTCATATGACCTATTCTATTGCATGCAAAGCATCTACCATTCAATGATCTGTTTATTTGCATATTTCTGCATTCATGAGATTTGTGACCATACCTTTTGCAGTTAAAACACTGTCTGGAGAAGGATGAATTAGTCTGATTCATTCTCTTTCTACACTGATTAGCTTTGTGACCAAAGTGATTGTATTTTTGGCAGTATCCATTGAAGGATGGATATCTTTGAGCATTAGGTTGTCTTGCCGGAGGTCTTCTAGACCTATTCCTTGGATTTTCTGATCCAACATTCGTCTGACCGGATCCAAAGCTTTCTCCTTTCTCATATCCCAAGCCACACTTGTCATCTACCTTCTTTTGACTTCCAAGAAGAACTTCAAGTTGAGCAGAACTTATCTTGAATTTCTCTTTATACTCATTTGTTGTTTGAAGATCCCTTTTGAGAGAGACAATTTGATCCTCAAGTTTTTCTTCATTATCTTTAGCATCTTCAAGATCATATTCAAGATGTCTGATAATTCTATCCATCTGGTGGCAATCTTCTGATTTCGCCTAGAGAGATTGCCTTAGATTATCTTCAGTTTTTCTTTTCTCTTCAACTTCTTGGGTAAACTTCATGACTCCTGATTCCATTTCATGTCTTACCATAATGATTTCTTTTGATAACTTTTCACACAACTCGGTTTTTTCTTTCAGCTCCTCATTTGCATTATTTGCTTCACCTTGTCTTGCCAATTGCTGAAGCAACTCCTTTCTCTTTTCATAGAGAGACTTAATTTGTCTTTTAGTTCTCTCATGAAATCATCAGCTTGTTTGAGTCTTTCCTTTAATTCATTGACTTCAGAGTTTGACTGTTCAAGATCATCAAGGGCAGTCCTGAGTTGCTCCCTTAAACCATATGCATCCATTTGAATTCCCAGATCTTCCTCAAGCTGTTAAGCTCTGTTAGGAGGAACTTAGCTCTGATACCAATTGTTGATAACTGAGAGGGGGGGTGAATCAGTTATCCTTATTATTTCTACTTTCTGAACTTTATTAATAATCAATGTAACATTAATTCAAATGAGCAAACCTAACCATGAAATGGAAATACACATGACACAATATTTTTGACGTGGAAACCCTGTTAAGGGAGAAAACCACGGGATGATTAACCCAAGATTGTATTCTCTATTAGAAGAATGGAAATACAAAATGGCACTTGCCAATTAGGGCTCACTGCCTGAGCACACTACTCACAAGGAGGCACACTGCCTACAAAAGACACACTGTCTACAAAAAGAGTGTTATACAATACTTGAATTGATTGGTAGCATCCACATATGCTGGAGTTCAGTTCGAATTAGGCTCAGTACACTGATCTGCTGCACTTCATCTTTCCTCTTCTCTTATGCTGCTTTCCTTTCACATACCGGACCTTCCTTACTGTTTTTGCTCTGCTTTTCTTTTATTCGCACATCAATAACAACCACACCACACCTCTCACAACTAAATCCATCCTATGTATATATCCGCTCAAGTGATTTCATTATCTTTCTAGTCGGCACCTAGAACAGTTAATCTTTTCACAAACTCTATTCTGTCGGCTGAATCCTTGCACATCAAGTAATGCGGATCAAACATATACTTGTAGAAATCATTAATCATGTCGGCCAAACATAATTCATGTCTTCATAACCTTTACCACCATCAAAAACACATCCAGAAAATAGTCTGATGTTCTGTCAGTCAGTTCTTCCTCTGTTCACACTGTCACTCAGGAACCTGGTACTCAAGTATTCATATCTTTTACCTCATCTATCACCGGAGGCTAAAACCTTGGAATCTATCACTCAAAGTAGTCCTCTTGACTTCCCCAAATCCACATTTCACCAAGATACTTCCTCTAAGAGATCCAAACCTGTCTGTCAGACCTTGCCACATGCTCTGTTCTTGTTTATCGGACCACCACATTCTTCACTCTGACTTCCGGTAGAGACACACCATGTCCTGTGGATGTATGGGATGAACTTTGTTGCTATCAATGACAACAATCATGAATCCATAGAGTGTCTCTTGCCAACAGTACTATCCTATCGTTCATTGTACCAAAAACAAATTACTTTTTAAAAATAATTATATAATCTGGTTCCAGGCGGAACCTTGTCGCCTGATAAGGTTTCACCCCTATTAAATCTACCTCGAATAGTTACGCCCAGAAAGGTACCACCTGGTAAGGTTCTAGGCGGAATTGTCTATGTGACATCCTATGTGGTAGTCCACCCACCTTCCCCACAATTTTTAAAAAGTTTCATCTTCTACTACAAATTTCTCCCATCAAAATACATTTTTTTTAAAATTATCGAATACCCTTTTGTAGTGCTAAGAATGTAGATTTTAGAATTTTTTTTCATATTTTGATTAATTTTATTATATATTTTTTAAGTTTATTGTAAGTAGGTTTTTCCCATAGCCCTTTAGGGCACAACGTGGTGGTGAGTTCACTTGATTGCGATGAGCACCACCCAGGTTCAAATCCCGGCTGGGCCAATGAGCTCACAGGCCTTGTGCCTTCGTTGGGTTGCCATGCTTACAGGATCCTTCTCGGGTCCTTTGCTGGGCTGGCGTGCTCGCAGGCTGTGGGCCTTCGTTGGGCCAACGCACTCGCAGATTTGAACTGAAGGGCGATAAAGCCTGGGTGATAATGCCCATTGGAGATAGAGACCCCCCAGTTGTGGCCTCAGGTGATAAAGTTGTTGGGGAGAGATCCCCCGTAAGGGTCTCTCTAGGCCCAGACCATGATAAAAACCTGGGTACTATCAATAAAAAAAAGTAGGGTTTTCCCATCAAACATGAAGCTGATTAGAAATTAAAAATAAATAGGCAAAACTTATTCAAAAAATTTGAAAATTATATGGTGCATTAGAGGAGAGAATCCCCTCCAAGAGGATATTTAAAAAAAAATTATATATTGTAAAAAGTTGACATCCCATGGAAACTACAATGTCCTGATTAAATTTGACTTTAAAAATTTTAAAAAAGAATTATTTATCAAAACTTAATTTTTTCCATGCATGAGATATTTAAGGTGGCTAATTAGAAAAACTTTATTAAAGAAAAAAAAATTGCTATATTTTTCTTGACATCTCATTGATGTCATTTTTTTGAAAAATATCAACATTTAAAATTCATCAAATAAATTTATAAAAAAAATATCTACCTATTTTTAAAAAATTAAAAAATTATAAGCATAAGCCACATTAAAAATTCTACATTTCATTAGTTTATCTCATTTTAAAATTCAAAACATACATATGACTTTTTTGACGTTTAAGTTGGAAAAATATGTTTGTGTTGGTTGTCTCCTTTATAAAAGTGTGACACAATTCTGAACTTTTACCCAGATTTCTTCTCTCCTCAGAATCTCATTCAATTCTTCTTTGAGACCTTTCTCCCTTGTAAAATCTTCTTGTAAAATTCCTTCTTTGATCACTTTCTCATTCAGAGCTTCCAATTCAACCTCTATTCTCCTTTTCTCCACAAAAATGTCATTAAAATGATTTTTGTTCCATGGCTTTAGATTTGCTTTCAGCAATCCCAGTTTTTTGAAAAAGATGAAGAGTTTGGATCTCGTCCTGAAAGTAGCTTCCTTCCATAATTTATCAATTAACTGCTCCAAGCCTTCATCCCTAAGCCGCATGTTTTCAAATATGAAAGGGCATCTATTGGGGGACCTATCTGACAAGAACTTCAGTAAGGCTAGGAAATGATCAGAGCCTGTACACTCAAAATCGTGACTCCGGTTGCCTGGGGTTGTCGGGTCAAATTTCGGCACGCACATGGACCCTTTCCCTCCTTGCCACAGGGTGATCCGTCATGTCACTCTCACTCATGTGGAAGTAGCCAGTCGAGAGGAGGCGAGACACGGCGGGGGTCTGGCTCATTAGAGAGATGGACTTCGCGAAGGGGGGTCGGCAAGTTCTGTGGCCTATGTTTTTGTACATTTTGTTGAATGTTTCTCTAATTGATTTGGTAGTTGAAATAACCCTATGACCCGAAGGGTCACTAGTCTCTCTTTGTCTATTTGGATTCCTTGAATTCCATATCTATGTGGGCAAATGATTGTTTTCATTGATGTCTTCTATTGTTTCTATGTCTCTGAGAAATGCTCTGTGTAGTCGTAATTGCTAATTTCTTCAATCAACAAGAGAACAAATGGGTCCTCTTGTGGTGGAATGTGTGTCTGTTGTTGAGGTTGCAGATGTAACTCCTCGATCTCACTACGGATAGCCCTTATCAACTCTCCTCTTACTCCTAAACACATTTGTGAATCAAGATAGAGGGAATCGTCTAATTGCTAACCAGATCTAGAGTTTCTGACCTAGGGTTTTGTTTGATCTAGAGTTTGCCTTTCGTTCAACTGTGATTATCTCATGATGGAATCGAGGGTTTGTAATGTTATCTATTTTAACAGATCTATATGAATGCAAACTAAATGATAACATGCAAAACATCTTTTGGTATTTTTTAGAATATTTTGGAAAGGAAAATGCTTCTAATCTATGAAAGAAATATGTATGCAATCCTATATGTCTTTTCAAATGCAAAGTTTAATCTATGTTTTTGTGGGTTTTTGATGTTTTCAATGCAATCTAATTTAATGGAAAGGAAAGATGCTTTTTCTAAATAAAGTAGATCTATGAATGTAAAAATGATTAATCTAGCATGCAAGATCTAGCCAATCAAGGAAAAAGCAAAATGTTACTATTCCCAAGAGCAAAGTGATTATCTAATTACTATGAAAGCAATAAAAGAACCTGGAAGAGATGAAGATTTGTTGACTCCATTACCCTCAGTATCCTTGTATAGGCAACCTCGAATCCTTCTGTGGCAGCAGGTGATCCTCTTGACAACAAAATGACCCAAAGAAGCAAAAAGAAGCTTTTGTGAAGCTTGTATGAGCTCGATGTGAGCTATGAATTGAGCACAATGGCTAAGAATTGAGTAGCATAGCATTGCTTGATTGAAACAAAGAAATTAAAAGGCACTTACATCCTGTATGAGCATATGAATGCTAGGTGGAGAGAATGTTGGTGTGAACAGGGTTATTGCCTATCTGGTTTAACCTTTGTTGTGTAGATAATTCATATTATTTAACTATTTATTAGTTAAATAATAATCACACACATGTTCACATCTTAAGTTGACTTAGGAAGCATTCTAGTTGTCTTCTAGATGTTTCTAGTTGTTGATAGTTGTCATCTTATCCTATAGTTGTCATATGTCATAGGATTGTGACACTTGTCAGATGACTACAACATCTTGTATCTCACCTTGGTCTTTATAACCAAGGCCTCATTGTACATTATGTAATCCAGTACATTGTTGTATTATGGCAATATAGCATTCTTTTTGCTTGTCTCTCTTGTGTGGAAGGTTATTTGGTTTTGTAGATTTGATCCTGGTGGTTGATTGCTCCAACATGGTATCAGAGCTTTGATTCTGCAAGCCCCTTCTCATTTTTTTTGAGAGATTTTGCTGTCAACGTTTTGCTGGTGCATCCTAGCTAAAAATGGAGTTCACCGTTGAATTCAGATTGCCCAAATCTATAAGGATCCACTATCCAAAACTTGATTTTGGACATAGGTAATTTTTTGACTTTTTTGGGCTTTGTATGCATTTTCGCAGAAATTTTTTGTCAAAAAGGCAAAAAAATTTTAGCAGAAGGGCCATTCTGCCCTCTGCAGTTTCTATTTCATTTGGCAGTTTCTCAGATCAGATCGACTGTTTTAATCTGTTTTGGTGAGATTTGGCCCAGATCTCACCTTTGTAGATCATCTTTCTGTCGCTATGGGTCAATTTTTCTGTGTTTTAGGGTATTTTTTTTGCAAATGTGGCCCATTTTTATAGTGATCTTGATCAATTTTTGTGGCTTATCTATTCTTGCTCACAAATATGCATTTTGTTAGATCTTGTTTATTAACAACAATGCCAACACACATTCTATGTTAGATCGTGGTCAAGTTGGTTCGGCTACACTTATTCTACAGTTATTGTTGACATCTGAATAGATCGAGCTTGTTTCACTAAGATTTTGGTTACCAACATGCATACCTGCCGATCAAATCCATTTTTTTCCCTGTTTTGAGAAGCTTTGTCGTCTTTGGCCCCCAGACCTCTGTGTAATTCGGCCTTCTTTGTTTATATTCGCAGCTCTCCTGGGTGATCCTTTGGTGGATCTATGAGAATTAAGTGCTCGAAGGTGTTTCACGCTGTTTAATTCAATACTCGGTGATTTTTTGATACCGCTCACCACCAGCGGCCATTAAAAGTCGCATTTGCCTTTTAAAAAAAAAAAAAAATCTTTTGGCAGCTTCTTCCGCGGATCTCACATCCCCAGCGAAGGTTTCATTTGTAATTGGCATTGTTTGTCGACATACCATATTGCATCCAGTGGTCACTATGAGTTTGGCAGATCTCACACCGCCAGCATCGGTGGGCAGGAGATTTCATTACTCAACAGTTGTATTGGTCTGCAACCCTCTTTTCCGGCGACATATTATTTTTCTCTGTAGTCATCGAGCGATCTTCAAAACCATTGGCATCTTTTGTTTAAGACCATCGAGGGCCTCTTTACAATCGGCAGTCTATTGTTTTTGTCGATAGTCTTAGCATCGACCATTGTCATCGGCGGTCACAGATTTCTGAGATTGGCAGCAGGTGGATCTCACAAACTACTTGGTAGTAACTGTTGTGTTGTGGGAATATCACTGAAAGACTCAGATCTTGGCCAGAAAAAGTTTCTAAAGCATCAGTCGTTTTGTGTCACACGCTCGAAAAGTCTCTATACTCATTGGTTGGTTTTTGATCAGCGTATCATACAAGTCTGGCAGCGACAACCAAGCATCGGCAGTTTCATTGTAATTTTTTCAGTGGTCAAGTACTGCAAACTCCACGTCATCCGACCTTTGCATCGGCAATCTTTCACTATACGCGGTGGGCATTTTACATTTGTTCAGCATTGAAAGGCATTTTTTTTGGCTCACTTATTTGGTGAGGTCAATCTTCAAGGAGAACTATATTATTTAGTTTGTTTTGTTACTGTTTATCGAAGATAGGAGATTGAGGCCCGGTTTGGCAGGTGGCCAAACCCCCTCACAAACAAACTTATTTATCTAATTACATCACCTGCTTGCATAATCATTTTTTGATCGTGTCGCGTTGAAGTCGACGTCATCTTTTGCAAATTTCGACAAAGAGGGAGCTTTTTTCTTTTTGCCATATCTTGCAAACCACAAGGCAGATTTTTGCGTTCTTATAGTCATCAGAAAGGTGGTTCAGTGAATTTCATTGTTGTGCAGGTGATTTTTTCAGATTTCATCATTTTTTGCCAGTTGTAGTAGCTTGAAGGTTCAGATTGTCTTTTTCTTGCAACTGGCATATCTTTTGCATACGACGTCGAAATCTGGTAAATTTTTTTTTGAAATTGCTCAGAAAATCGCAAGGAATCTGATTGTAACTTTTGTTTTTTCCCTTGACATGCTTTTTTGCTCAAAAATTGTAAAAATCACCGTGTGTTATAAATGGTTGATTTAAGCTTGTCAATTGTACAAATTCTTTCATTGTACTTTGTTGGGGGGGTTACAATCACATTGTTAATACATTCTAGGGGGGTGAAAGGCATGATTTAAGTGCCCTTGTGTCTTTGGTTCTTGGTGTTTTCTGCTACACATGGTGGAAAGTGTGTCTATAAAACCACTCACTCCACATAACTATCACACATGGAAGTTAAAAATGAAACAACTACTGCAATCTAAAGGACTTTGGCAAATGTTAGAGGATAATCCACCTGGTTTCACTAAGGAGTTTGAAAGATTTGCTTATAAGAACAAATTAGATGAAGCTATGGGAATCATAGGATTGCATGTATCAGACAACTTGTTGTTTCATATTGCGGAGTGTAAAACACCTAAGCAAATTTGGGATAAGCTTGCAGAATTGTATGGTACTGTCAATGAATTTCGAATCTTGCAACAAGAGGCAGAATTGACATCACTCTCTCCAGACAGTTTTCCTACTATCCAAGATTTTCTAGAGAAATTCAAGATGATCTTGTCACAATTGAAAGGGTGTGGGCATGATAAAACTGAAAAGGAGTGTATCTTCTTGATTTTGTCGAAGTTGAAGGGCCCATTTCAGGTGTTTTCATCTACCTTCTATTCTACTATGGATGCCTTTGGGAAAGACTTTAAAATGCCTAGCTTTGAGCTATTCTGTGAGCGTCTTACTAGGGAGCAAACCAAGTTACTTCAAATGGATGCCCTTCCTAGTTCTAAGAGTCAAGCCTTGATGGCCTCATCTTCCAAGGGAAAAGGTAAGAATAAGAAGAAGCCCAAGATAGAATCTCCTTCAGGTAGTGAGTCTCCCTTCAAACCAAATCTGAAGAATGATCAGAAGCCCACTCCTCCACCTAATCCTTCCAAATTTGGTGAGTCTACCTCCAAGACAAAGAAGAAGAAAGGTGGCACTTGTTCTTTTTGTGGCATGACAGGTCATGATGAGTCTCATTGTTTCAAGAGGTTAGAGGCTTTGGAGGAAGCTATGAAGAAGCACAAGATTTCACTTCCCAAGCCCTCCTCTACAGGCAAAGGACATGCTCTTTCTGCACATGGCTTGGTTGCATCTTCAGATAGCTGGATACTTGATTCAGGTGCTTCACATCATATGACCAATTCACTTGATCTACTTGAGACTCTTTCTGATACTAGCACTTCTCAGATTGTAGTGGGGAACTCTTCATAGATTTTAGTCATGGGGACAGGCACCGTTCAATTGCAAGATGGTTGCATTGAGGATGTTCTTTTTGTTCCCAAGATTTATGACAATCTTCTCTCCATATATCAGATTTGTCATTCTGGGGATGGAAAGAAAGTTGAGTTTACTCCTCACAATGTGGTTATTCGATAGCTACAGGATCCTAAGATAGTTGTTGCTATAGGGAAAGTGGATCATGGATCACGACTATACAGATTTGATGGATTTGAGTCTTCATCAGGATCATCTCTTATAGCACATGCCAATGCCTTGAGCAAGCTTTGGCATGAGAGATTTGGACATCTGAATTACAGTTATCTTCAGCAGATGAGCACAAAGAAGTTGGTTGTTGGTCTACCTAAGATTTCTTGTAGAGAAGGAGTTTGTCCAGGATGTGTACTTGGCAAACATCATCAGGATCCCTTTCCTAAGGGTCAGGCTACACGAGCTTCGGCACCCTTGGAGTTGGTTCATAGTGATCTCATGTCTTTCCCAACTCCTTCATTTTTAGGGGCCAAGTATGTGCTCACTTTCATTGATGATTTCTCACGATGCACATGGGTGTACTTTCTTAAGTACAAAAGTGATGTTTTTGACACATTCAGGACATACAAGGTGTTTGTGGAGAAGCAGTTAGGTCTTTCTCTTCGACGGATACACACAGATAATGGGAGGGAATATGTGAACCAAGCTTTTCAGGATTTCTGTAGTGAGCATGGAATTCAGCATCAGTTTTCAGTTCCTTACACTCCTCAGCAGAATGGTGTGGCTGAGAGAAAGAACAGGACATTACAGAAGATGGCAAATTGCATGCTACAGTCTAGGTCTATGGATCCCACCTTTTGGGCTGAAGCAGTCAATTGTGCCAACTATATTCAGAATCGTATGCCTCACAACGCAGTATAGCATATGACTCCCAAGGAGGCTTGGTCCCATGTCAAGCCTAATGTATCCTTCTTCAGAGTATTCGGTAGTGAGGCTTGGGCATTCATTCTGAATGGTCGGCGTAAGGCTATGGAGAAGAAGAGTCAACCTTTGATTTTTGTTGGCTATTGTGAGGATGTGAAGGCTTACAGGTTGTTTGATCCTGTCACTCAAGATGTCTACTTTCGTAGAGATGTCCATTTTGATGAGTCCTTCACACAAGTAGATTCTTCCAACAGTTCTTCTTCCTCATTACATACTCCGCCTACTTCATCATCCCTTGACGATGTTTTTCTTCTTCAAGATGATACTGATGAAGGTCCTGCCCCACCACCTCCTTAAGTACCAATTTTGCCCCGATGGGCCCGCACTACTCTTGAGGAGGCTGGTCCTCTTGTTGGTGATCCCACAGATACTCGCCGCACTCGTTCACAGACTACAGGTGTCAGTCTTTTGAGTCATGCCATTTCCACGGATCCTCAGAAGTTTTCAGATGCCGTAGGTATTCCAGAGTGGGACAATGCAATGGTTGAGGAGTATTCTTCTTTAATGAAGAATCATACTTGGGATCTTGTTCCTCTTCCTAAGGGAAGAAAATTGGTTTGGTGCAAGTGGGTGTACCGCACTAAATATGCAGCTGATGGTTCTATAGATAAGTACAAGGCTCGTCTTATTGCTAAGGGGTTTTCTCAGGTTGAGGGGATTGACTACTCTGAGACCTTTGCTCCTGTTGCCAAGATGGATTCCATTCGTCTTGTACTTTCTATTGTTGCATCTCAAGGATGGTTAGTGTATCAGATGGATGTGAAGAGTGCCTTCTTGCATGGTGATCTTCATGAGGAGATCTACATGGAGTAGCCTTCGGGTTTTGTGCAGGACTCTTCACTTGTTTGCAAGCTTCGTCGTTCATTATATGGTCTCAAACAAGCCCCTAGGGCTTGGTATGAGAAGATGGATAGTTTTCTGCTTGCTTCTGGTTTCACACGATGCCATTCTGACCCTACAGTTTACACTCAGAGACATGGAGATGATCTTTTGATCCTTGTGCTTTATGTGGATGATTTGATTCTCACAGGCAGTTCTACCTCCATGATCCAGAGTATTCAGCAAGCATTGATGGAGCGCTTTGATATGACAGATCTTGGTCTTCTGCACTACTTCCTTGGTCTTCAGGTTCGCCAGACTATTGAGGGGATCTTCATTTTTCAGCAGAAGTATGCTCTTGATTTGCTTTAGAGATTTGGCATGGCTGATTGCAAGCCTGCCCCTACACCATTTCAGTCAGGTGTTGTACTATATTCTAGTTGCACTACTCCCACAGTTGATGCTACATTGTATCGGCAGTTGGTTGGCAGTCTTTTGTACTTGACACATAGTCGTCCTGATATTTCCTTTGCGGTTGGACTTGTCTCCCGGTTCTCTCAGGAGCCACATGAGAGTCATTGGAAGGCAGCCAAACGTATCTTGAGGTATATTCAGGGCACATCACACTTTGGCATTCATTACACATCTGGAGCTTCTTCGATTATGGGCTTCACTGACTCAGATTGGGCTAGTGATGTTAATGATCGGAAGTCCACTTCTGGCTTTGTTTTCTGTCTTGGTTATGGTCCGATTGCATGGTCTTGCAAGAAGCAGACATCTATTGCATTATCATCAACAGAGGCTGAGTATCGAGGTGCAGTTTTGGCTAGCCAGGAGATTCTTTGGCTTCGACAGTTGATGACTGAGTTTGGATTTCCTCCAGATCATCCCACTACTCTTTGGTGTGATAATCAGAGTGCCATTCATATTTCTTGCAACCCGGTGGAGCATCAGCGTACTAAGCACATCAAGATCCACATGCACTTCATCAGGCAGCTCATCCAGGATGGTGTTCTCAGCTTGGAGTACTTGCCTACTGAGGAGTAGGTTGCGAACATCTTCACTAAACCTTTGGCATCACCTCATTATCTTCAGTTGTGATCGATGCTTGGGGTGAAGGAAGTTGTCCTTGGGGGGTCTTCTTGAGTCCTCCTTCCTTCACTTTTTCATGCTTTTTCTTTGCATGTTTCTCTCTTTTGGAGAGGAGTTTTTTCCCATGAGGTTTTCTCCTTTTCTCCGCTTGTGAGAGATTGTTTGTACATGGGTACCTAACATGGCCTTATTGCTGGGACCCATCTTTGCATTTGTTTGTTCCTCCCTAAGTTGTACTTAAGGGGGGTGTTGGTGTGAACAGGGTTATTACCTATCTGGTTTAACCTTTGTTGTGTAGATAATTCATATTATTTAACTATTTATTAGTTAAATAATAATCACACACATGTTCACATCTTAAGTTGACTTAGGAAGCATTCTAGTTGTCTTCTAGATGTTTCTAGTTGTTGATAGTTGTAGTTGATAGTTGTCATCTTATCCTATAGTTGTCATATGTCATAGGATTGTGACACTTGTCAGATGACTACAACATCTTATATCTCACCTTGGTCTTTATAACCAAGGCCTCATTGTACATTATGTAATCCAGTACATTGTTGTATTATGGAAATATAGCATTCTTTTTGCTTGTCTCTCTTGTGTGGAAGGTTATTTGGTTTTGCAGATTTGATCCTGGTGGTTGATTGCTCCAACAGAGAAAACTTGGCAAGAGTTGGCGCACAATGAATTTGCCTCCCTGTGTGCTTGAGGGAGGGGGTATTTATAGGTTTGAAGAAGGGATTGGATTGAAGAGTTAACTCATTTGATTGATGAGTTAACAAGAATAGATTGGGGAGTTAACAAGGTTGATTACCCAGTGAACTCAGCTGATTAGGGAGTGATGAAGCAATGATAGCTTATGACTAAAGAAGAAATGGAGGTGAGGGAATGCATGAGATTGATTAGAGAGTTAATTATAGATCAAATAGAGCTAATTATGCATGTGTGGGTGCATGAAATAGTTAACTCTATATCAAGGATCAAAAATCATGCAAATAGGCAAAAACAAACCAAAAATGAGAGAGAAACTCAAGTTTTTCCACTGGTCAAAAGACGGCAGGGTCGCCCAGGGAGATCATGGGTCGCCTGGGGAGATTCGGGATCAAAAGTGTAGAATGCAGAAATTCAGGCTGGCAGAAGGTATAGGGGAGGAAAAGGGGGATTTCTACATCAAGAAATAGTTCAATCATGTGGAAGAATCAAAATCTCTACTTGCATGTTTAGGATCCTAAGTGGGGATCTGGAAATAATAGGGGGAGATTAGGATTGGTTGGTCAAAATCAAAAACGGAAAGTGGGAGATGGATCGGGGGACCTCTAGAAGGCTTCTATGAGGTGTACTGGATGAAATACAAAGGGGAGAGGTAAAAAACTCACCTATAAGACATTCACAAGGCTTAGGATCAAAGTTGAAAGCTAGAAAATGCAAGTCAACAAGTGTTGTAACAAGTGTCAAAAAGTGTCACAAATGGGGAAGAAGGAGAATCGACAAAGCAGAAATGACACAAAACAAGAAGAGAGGACACGTCATCAAGAGGCATGCTGCCCAAAGGATTTATTTTCACGCTTACATGTACGTGACAAGGATTTGAATCATCATAGGGGTCCTTGTGGAGGAAGTGCGTGATTTTTGTGCTTACACATTTGCCCCCTCGAGGACGATAGTCTACATGAAAGGTAGGTACCGTTCCTGAACTAGGCCTTACATGTTGTTGATTTTCCACAAATTTGTACTTGCAATAACTAATATCAGTTTGACATCTAAATATATCAAAATGAATAATGAAAACTGAAATGACGAACTTACCATGGATCATTTGAGTTTGACTAGTCGCTTGCTTCTGTCAGTTTGGACCTATAGGCATGAGAGCACGTAAAACGATGCACAAAAAAATGCATAAAAGCAAAGAACTAATCTAAAATGCATAAAAGAAACTAAGCTAAGGGTAAACAAAGAGAGCCAAATTGTGAGATCAAAGCGAAACGACGACGAAATTGTTCGTGTGAGTAGTTGATAGAGAGGTATCATTGAGGGGATCGCAGAGATGGCTGCCTCTTCCTTAGCCACGAAGAATTAGGTAAGTAATCAGTTAAAAACCCTCCTCTAAACCCTAGGTTGTATTTTGCAAAAAATCTCTTGAAATCGTGTGTTTTTGGTGATTTTTCCTGTTGCATTGCGCTTGTCTCATCATTTAGAGCAAGATCAACCTTTCATTTTTTGAAATCGGCTAAGAAACAGGGGTTTTAGACTAATTTTTGCTTGAAGAGGTCACTCTTAGGGTCACCTCTTTTGGAAGGCAGGGTCGCTTAGGGAGATCCTGTCTGACAACAAGGTCACCCTGGGGGATCCTGTCTTGCAACAGGGTCACCTAGGGGGATCCTGACTGACATTTGGATCGCTTGGGGGGTGACCTTGTGGGACTGGTTTTTGGCTGCATTTGTCATTGTTTAACGCTTCTTTCGCTCTGAACTGACATCAATTGGTCACTAAATCTGCTTGTTTATTACAATTTTTGATGTTTTATATGATTCTTTTGTGTAAAGTTTTCCATAGTTTTTATGATTTTTAGGGATTTTTGTGAGTTTACAAGATCTAATCTAAAACTTCTCTTTTCAATTTTGCAGGAGATGTGCATTTGATGGAATGCTGGCCAAGAGCAAGGGTGGCTTTCAGGGATGTTTGCTTCACTAAGTGTAGAGGATCATGCCATACTTAAGAGGACGGGTCTTGGCAGAGTTTGTCACGTTCCCGTGATCCATCATGTATCTCGTATATGCTGTGATATTCTGACTTACTGGGATGTAGATAGGAACACATTCAGGTTCCCGCAGATTTCTGGAGAGTGGACTATCACTCTTTATGATGTGTATCGCATTCTTGGGGTCCCTGCAAGGGGACAAACTCTATTTCTTCCTGCCAGTGAGTCATTTGAGAACAAAGCTTCTTGGGCTACTTTTATGGGGGTTAATCATCCCGGGGACCAGACTGGAGTTCTACTTTCTTCAGTACCACAACTCTGCATCCCACTTCTAAGGAGGTTTCTGATTGGCTTGATTGCTTCGAGGCTGTCGGGAGACAAGGTCTTGGCTCATCTGAGATGGTGTTGGGCACCCATCATTGGTGGTTTAGAGGAGGGCACAGTTTATGCATGGGGACCTGACATCCTGGCGATGGTCTACAGAGATTTCTATCAGATCTCTCAGCGAGGGTCTCTAGCTTTCAGCCATTCTTCTCTGATTATGACATGGATCTTTGAGCACATGAAACCCTACCAGAAGCTTATTCCTCTTCCGGATAGGCGACTACCGAGAGCAGCGAGGTGGGCACACATTGGTCATTATGATGCTACTCTTCCCACTATTGCTACCCTTACAGATGATGACATGATCTCTGACCCCTACCATGACATGGAGGGGGCTTGGGCCCGAGATGGCGAGATGATGGCGTATTGCCGTGAGTTTTTAAAGATCATGGATCGCAACGGTCAGGTTGAGGCTCATTGGGTGGATCGAGTCATGCAGCAATTCGATGAAGATGTCCCGAAGGACTTGCCCCCTATGTCTACTTGTTACAGGACCGTTCAGGAGATGGGGGAGATTGGACAGTGGAGCCTTGCTTGGACACCTTTCACTCCAGATGTCTTCATCACTAGAGTTTCTAGAGGAGGACAGAGGGGAGGGAGAGGGACTCCTTCCTAATCTATGACTGTGACTATTGACTCAGAGTCCACTGATGAGGACTATGTTCTTGATAGCGATGGTTTGTCAAATGAGGCCTCTCTCGAGGATGAGGATTTTGATGACATTGATGTCCCGAATGAGGTTCCTGACATCCTTGAGGGTCCTCCTGTTGTTCCTCGACCTCCTCACTCAGATGAGGTGATGCGTCAACTTGACCCTGACTGGCAGTCTGGAGATCCACGTAAGTTTTGGTCTATTTGATCTTACTTTGGCTCTGTCTTTTCTCTTCTCATGTGGTATGACTTGGTCTTGACTTTGATTTTGGTTTTTCAGGCAACGTCAAAGAATGGAGGGACTTGGTTCGCGAGGTTAATGTTGGATTAACCTTCCCTTTTACTAGGATGACTCGTGATCATCTCTTGGATGATCCTGGTGTGCCCCCTGCTGCAGGATGACACACAAACATTTTTACTCCTATTTACCAAGGGTGTGAGATGAATACAGAGTTGATGACCTAGGTTAACACGCTTCAGGGTGAGAACAAAGTACTTCGGGAGATGGCTCACCTTAATGTTGGGCATTCTGGCACTATCATGGCGGGGCCTTCACAGTCTCATGCCCACAACAGAGCACATCATTCTCACAGGTCCCATGGAGCGACGAGCGATACTTGTAGACGGGGGAGCCAAAGCCCCAAAGGTTCTGTTGGAGGGAACCAACCTTGATTTGCTTTTCTTGAAACCCATGCCCCCTTGCATGGGGAGCCTCTACTTCTCTTGAGAGCATTTTGTCTTAGCTCCTTGATGCCTATTGTATGCGTAAACTTTGGATGTATCTGTGAAAGTTTATCTCTTTCTATGGTTTTTCTCTTCTATCGAATTATGTACTCATCTCTTGTGCACATTTGGAAGCTTTAGGAATTTTTTTATTATGGTGACCTTTTCAACTCTTTTAACAAATGCAATTATGACAACAATGACATGTTTTTTTTTGTAATTTTGTGGAACTCATAAATGATATGCAGTTTACGATATGCTAATGCAGGCACACAAGAAATGTAGTAAATGAAACTATAACACTTTACAAGATGTCATGAGATATGACATTTTGACTTTATTGCTTTGAGATTCCTTTTTCTAATTTTGATATGGATGCAACATGGAACAAACAAAATGACTTCTCTTAAATACGATTTTCAATTCAAGGGATTGCGGGTTGTCCTGATATAAGAAACCTATTCAAGGCTACAAGATTGGATTTAGGGAAAACTCAAGTGGGGAGTGAAAATGAATCATGGAGTGCTTCTGATTTCTAGGATTTGCTAAAGGCTAAACACTGATCCTTATCTAGATAGGACAATCTGACAAGTTTTCAACTTAGACAAGCATCAAGTTTTATAGGTGTTCACTAGACTTAGATCATAGATGGCAAGCAAGATAGACCCGGGGTAAAGGATATCCAGGAAAGAATAAGGGTCCCTAGATAGAAGATGATCCTAGAGACAACTAGACTCTTTGGTTTTGCTCAGCTAGTGTGTGTGTGTGCTTTGTACCTTTCTTTATCTGTTAGAATGTCACTCTTGAGGCTTTGAGCCTAGACTGATCTCCACCCAAGAGTATGGACATTCAGCAACCTTCTCTTCTTCACTCTTTTTTTTTATCTCTTTTTTTTGCTTTTCAATTTTTTTTTGTATTTTACTCACTTGATTTTTTTTTAATTTTTTTTTTTGGATTTTTGACTTTTCAAGAAATGAATGTTTTTGGGACTTTTGCTATGCAATGCTTTGATCTCTCAATTCTCACTTTTCTCCACTCTTATTTTGATCACTCATTTTTTTTTATTCAATCAAATTTTAGATTGCTTCCTTCAGAGTTTTGATCTTCCTGACAATTTTGGCCAAGAAAGATAAGGGGCTGAGTGCCACCTAAAGTTTTTGTAATCTAGTTGGACTTCTCTTCTACTAGGGAAGAATTGGGAAGGTCTACCTACAAGCTTCCTTTGAACATTGTAGGTTTGAATACTAACTTTGCTTAGACCTAACATCTTGACTTATTAAGACTAGGATCAGCGTAAAGCTAAGAGCTAGGCTTTGATTTAGAATCACTGGGAATGAAGGGGTATAATGGCAATTGTGGGAAATGAGGACTCTCTAGGTCCTGAAAGGATGACGTATATCTAGACAACATTAGACTCCCTGCTAAAGGGAAAATGGTATAATAGAAAGTCATGAATTGTAATACAAAGTGAACAGAATGAAACTGAAATGCAAGAAACAAATTATTTTTGACATTCTGAGTTTTTTTTGTATTTTAATGTTTTCTATATTTTTTTTTTGTTTTTTAGACGTAGTATTTCTTGAGGTGAAAGGCATTGACCATTTCGCCAAATTCCTCTCCCTCCATTGTGCACAAGAGATAAACACCATTTCTGATATCTTCTTTAACCATGTAGGGGCCTATTCAATTAGGTCTAAATTTTTGTCCTTCGCCTGCTCTTTTATCAATCAGATTGTCTATCTGAGCACTAAGTCTCCCACTGTAAAGGGCCTTGGGATGAATTTTTTGTTATACTGCTTTTTCATTCTCACTAGGTAAGAGTCATACCTCTAAATGGCTCTTAGACATGTTTCATCTATCATTTCTAATTCAACCAACCTGACTGCCCTATACTTTTCGTTGTCCAATAATCCTTGCAATGATACTCTCATGCTAGGCAATTCTTCTTCTAATGGAAGCACCACTTCTGACCCAAAGGTGAGGGCATAGGGGGTGGTTCCAATTGGAGTTCTGACACTTGTTCTGTAAGCCCATAGAGCTAGATAAGTTGTAGATGCCAGTCTCTCTTAGAATCCTTTACGATTTTGACCAATATTGACTTCAAGGTTTTGTTGGTAGCCTTTGCTTGTCCATTTCCTTGAGGATAATAAACCGAAGGGGAGCTGTGGTTGATATGAAATCTTTCACATAATTCTCTCACCTGTGGCTTTTTGAAGGATAAGGCAATATTAGTCACTATGACTTGAGGGATTCTGAACTCACAAATGATTTGGTTCAAAATGAATTTAGTGATCACGGCTCCCGATACTATGGTGAGAGGCATGGCCTCTACCCACTTTGTGAAATACTATGTTGTTGTTATGATGAATAGATGTTCATCTATTGATGGGGGTTATCTTTCCCACCAAGTCTAATCCCCATGTGGAGAAGGGCCAAGGTGTGACAATTGGCTGCAAATCTCTCATTGGTGTATGGTGAACATGAGCGTAAACTTGACACTTCGCGCACCTTTTTACAAATTTGATTGCATCTCCCTGTAAACAAGGCCAAAAGTATCCCATTCTGTGTATCTTTCTTTATGTGGTGTGACCACCAAAGTGTCCACTGCAGATTCTGCTATGACACTCTTTTAATATTGTATGTGCTTCTTCCTTGTCGACACATCGAAGCAATATTCCATCTAGGGCCCTTCAATAGAGCACATTGTCTATCAAGATATATCTTGCGCTGAGGACGCGTAATCGCCTTTTTCCCAAAGGTGTCATATTTTCTGGGTAGGTTTTGTTTGCAAGATAGTTTACGATGTCTCGGTACCAATACGACGCAGCATACTTCTCAAGATCTACCGCGTAAATCTCTTCATCAGGGAAATCTTTGTTCACAGGCTCTTCTTGGGGGACTGGATTATCTGCTAACCAATATGCTATTATTTGTCCCTTAACTGCCTTTTAGTTGACATAAGTTAGATCGAATTCACTTAACAAAGTTATGAACCGATCGGCTCTTCCTGAGAGCATATGCTGATTCAGAAAAGGTCCTCAATTGTTTAGATCATATCATGAATTTAGTCTCTTGATTCAACATGTGGTGTCATAGCCTTTGGGTTGCAAACACTATGGCCAAACACTCCTTTTCAGCCTGAGTGTAATTCTTTTCATATTCCAATAAGGTTCAACTTATGAAATAGATGGCTCTTTCTCTTCCACCCTCATCCTCTTGAGCTAGCATGCATGCTACGGAAATATCAGTGGCTCTAAAGTATAGAATGAAGGGTTTGTCATGCTTCAAGACCTACCCACATACAATAAGTGATACCAATACCTACCAGTTGGAGATGGATTCGAGTATTCTGCCTTCTCTGAGTGTTCTGTTCCCTCCGCTTGCCTATAGGTAATAAATCAAATATATGTAGAGAGGTATCGATAGGAGTGGCCTACTACTGGAGGATTGGCTAATAGATGTTTAGAATGGCTCCCAAGTCGAGTTATGCATTTTACTCACCTGTTCTCGAGTGGATCAACAGATTTCACTCATGATACGCGAACGGACCTATAGTTGGGATGAAGCCGAATGCCTATAGTTTTTTTTGGCAAAGCTCCGTATACAAGAAGGAAGGGCCCGGGAATATGAAAATAGAGCTTTGCCAACCACCTGCCTGGGCCCTACTCGGCTAATGGGCAACCGGCAGAGCCCCCCCCTTTCCATAGTTGTATAGCTTCCCTTTCCTTTATGTTCAATCCCATGAAATGGAAACGAGTTAGATGAGATGCCCCTACTGTCTATAGTTGAAGCTGCTTTCTATGCAATAGTTCTATAGGTAGGGGGGGCCTCATGGATGATTGGCTTTGGAATGAGAGTACTTAGTGACCCTAGATTGGGTTTTGCTTGTTTCAATCCAAGAAGGCTAGGAAGGACCAACCTTAGTAGTTGTTCCAATCCAATAATAAAGGGGAGGGCTTTCATTGAATGAAGGCGCACTAACTTGGAGTTGCTTTATCATGATTGAATGAACACTGCATAGCTGGTTGAATCTGATACTCCAATTGGATCAAGCAACCAAGGAAGGCTACGAACAAGAAGATCCAGTCCTTGCTACCCTAGTTTATACTCCTTGGATGGTCTTTTAGTGAACCGTTATAGTTCTCATATCAATTGAACAAATGAATAACTTGAATCCCTACCACCAGGCCCCCCCTTTTCTATTATTCATCGGTAGGGCTTGGCGGGGCTGGCGCCTTACCTTTCCTTTTCTATTGGGGGATTGAACATTCAATACATAAGCAGGCAGGAGGAGGGGGTGTGATGAACTCGATTTGATCATCCATGTTTGGGCGGTTCGATACCCATTGAGTATATCTAGTCATATCACGTATAGAACCATCGGATATAGGGCACATCTTTCGCATCTATAGGTAGGGGAGCAGGGGAGACTGGAATTTGAACAGAGATTCCAGTTCAACTCAAAAGCGTATAGAACAATAGGGCTCGGATGTTGACAACTATATGAAGAAAGAGGGGCCCCCGGTGTTCCTTCTTAAACTGAAACCAAGTGAGCAATTACGGCATAACCAACCTCAGGGTCCAAATATCGTCGTTGGGTGAACCACAATTATGCGGGATCAACTCCAACTAGTTATTATGAAGTTGCTTTCTCTGCTCTTGTCTCTACGGCTTCCACAATATATATAGAAGGGGCCTCTACATCACTCCCTGTCGATGTGCTAGGGATGTGCAGGTTCTGTAGACTTGAACGGCACTTGATTCTCATGACATAGTAGCTGGGTAATGGATAGCAGGGATTATAGTAAGTGCAGATTCTAGAATCATAATCTATTCTCGTGAGCTAGCTCGTAATGCTCCTATCTCCCTAGGCACCTCCGATACAAGATCTGCTTACCTGACCGAGTGCAACCTGCCACTTGTGATCTCTCCTGTTGACCGAGTTGAAGTTGCACGCGTCTAAGAAGCAGGTGACCCTGCAGCAATAGAGACAGAGGCAAAAGCCATTTACCATTGATTTACCAACTTCGGTAGCATGGGCATCATAGTAAGTGGCAATGTGGGTGGGGTTAACAAAAACCTCTTTACTTGTTTGAATGCATTTTGACAGTCTATAGTCCAAGTAATGCTCACCTGTTTCTTTAGCAATTGGTTGATCAGATGAATTTTGAAAGTCATATATGATATGAATCGTCTGATTGTGCCTAGCTGTCCTAGGAAGGCTCTTACTGTTCTCTCACTTGTTGGAGGGGTTGCATTTAGGACTACCTTGACTTTGTCCAAGTCAACATCAATACCTCTTCATGAGATGATGAATCCCAACAATTTTCTTGTTGTAATTGCAAAGACACATTTTTCAGGATTTAACCTTACTTTGTATTCTCAGAGCCTATTGAAGATTTTCTGCAGATCCTTCACATGTTTCCCTCTTTGTTCTGATTTGGCCAGAAGATCATTGACATTGGTTTCCACTATCTTATGTATATAATCATGGAAGATATGTGTCATAGCCCATTGATATGTGGCTCCAACTTTTTTCAACCTGAAGGGCATAACTATATAGCAGAAAGTTCCCCAAGGGGTAGTGAATGTTGTTTTATTTTGGTCAACTTTTGCGATCTTGATCTGGTTATATCCTGAAAATCCATCCATCAGAGAGAGAACTTCATATCCTGCCGTAGAATCGACAATTTGATCGATGGATGGTAATGGGAAGTCATCTTTTGGACAAGCTTGATTGATGTCTCTAAAATTGAGACATATCTAAATTTTTCCATTCTTTTTTAGGACTGGGACGATGTTTGACACCCAATTGGAATAATCAACTGGTTTGATAAATCCAACATTCAATAGCTTTTTGAGTTCTTTCACCATTTCAGCTACTTGTGGTTTTATGGGCCTTGGTTTCTGTTTTACGGGTTTGGCATCTGGTTTTGTTACTAGATTGTGCACCACAACCTTGGGGTCCAATCCTAGCATATTCAAATATGCCCATGCGAATATGTCAGAGAATTCAATGAGGAACTCTGTGTATTCTTCCAATTCTTTGTCATTTAGTTCTCCTCCTAGTTTTAACATCCTAGGTTTCTCAGGTGTTCCAACATTGATGTCGATGGTATCTCCAGTTAGGGATGGGTGTCCTTCAAACTTCTGAGGAGCAAGCGGTAAATCTGAGTTCGCCTCGATTTGAAGGACTTCTTTCTCATTTCCAAAATAGTCCTCAGGATGAGGGAGGAGTAGGTACCCTTTTTATGGTGGACTCTCGGAAGCCCATCACATGTGTGCAAATATTCTAGGATGGCTTCATCGTTCTTAGCATAGTCTCAGGTTGGTCGTTCTTCTTGACCCATGGCATAATTTAGGATATCTGGTAACTCTTCGCTATCTAACAGTGGTTCTCCATGCACCGAAATAATGTATTCTAAGTTTTGCAATTGAGCATGCAATGAGAATAATGCGGCCGTTGTAGCCATTGAATCTGCTACCTAATTTTCTTCTCTGGGTATGGCTTTGATAGAAAAAAGTTGAAGAATTGAACTAACTTCCTAATGGTTTCTTTGTAAGGTCATAATCATTTAGACTTTGTTTCGTAATTGTCCGCAACTTGGTTGATCACCAATTGAGAATCTCCAAAGGCAAAGATTTTTTTGATCCCCATTCTCATGGCCAACATGACTGCTAGGGATAGAGCTTCGTACTCAGCTATGTTGTTGGTACAAAAGAAATCTAGTCTAAAGGCGAAGGGAAGGACTTTTCCATCGGGGGATGTTAAGATTATCTCGGTTCCTGCCCCCGTCTTACAACTTGCCCTGTAGAAATGTAGGGTCCATAATCTTTCATGGTTCTGCGAATGAGATGTCTCTCCGAACTCATAGGTGGAAGTTCATTTTTCCTCTTTATCGTCTCCTTATTCAATGATTTCAATTGTTCCAACCAAAAGGTTTTTGATGTCCCATTCATTAATACACAGGATGGCCACTAAGCCAAACGGTGCGTGGGATTTAGTGGTATGTAGATCAAAAGGGAATTCCTTAAGATCGTCCATTCTTTGGTAGGATATATTGTGAGCGGTCACACTTGTTTGAACACCCTGAGTTTCCTCATTCTGTTTCTCTTTCATTTTCAACTTCTTGTCTTTTTCTTCCAATTCCTTTCTATAAACACTGAAAGGATTTGGGTCTGCCTTGACTATGACCACCTTTCCCAAGTGATGAAAATGTATTTCTTGGAATAGTGTTGAGGTGATGGCCTTCATGGCATGAATCCACGGTCTGCCAAGGATCATGTTGTAATTGGTTTCTCGGTTAATGACATAGAAGTTGGTAGAGATAGTCTTTCCCATCAGATTGAGTGGTAGGCTGATTTTCCTGACTGTTTGGATGTCATGACTATTGTAAATTCTCAATGTGGTAGTTTACTGTTTGATTCATGTTTTGCTATATCCTATTCGTCGTAAAAAGGACATTGGCAAGAGATTGACTGCCGATCCTTTGTCTATTGCCACTCGTTTTATAGTGACCTCTTCAACTTGAATTTGTATGTACAGGGATGAATCCTTTCTCTTATCATTTTGGCTTAGCTTAGCGATATCGAAGGTAAGTGGGGGAGATTCTCCTTGTGAGGAACATCCAACCTCCAATACCTCTAGAAATGTTTTTCGATGAGAGGGAGATGCTTTCAGTAAATTTATCACTTGTGAGAAGATGTTTTATGTTTGATCTGTTTGTTCTTCTTCATGGATCATGAATACCTCTTGGCCTAGTTCTATGCTATTGGTATGGTTAAATTTTCCTTTCTCTATTTGAGGTTCTTTCTCCTTGCTTTGTGATTGGATTATTTTGAGAAAATCTTTCTGTTGATCAGGCGTGAATTTGGAGATAGCTTTATTGTAACCATAACAGGTTTTTGTTTAATGACCTTTCCTTCCATGGAACTAGCAATAAGTATTAAGGTCATATGAAGATCAGTTTGACCCCTGATTTCCTTTTTGTCGCCATTTGTCGTTACTTGGATTTTTTTTCACGGCGTTGACATATCTTTCTTGAGGTACATTAGTTGCTATCTTTTCTGCTCCTTCGAATGTTTTAAGTTTTCTGCAAGCATCATAAGTTTTCCTACCACTATCAATGGCGGCTTGATCAATTCTTAAAGCACTTTCCAATGCTTCTTCGTAGGACCTGTATGGTAGTTTCTGAACTTCTTCTCTCATGTCTTTGTTAAGGGCATGTAAGAAGAGGTCGCATAGTTCTTGGTGGTCCATGTTTGGAGCGTTGGTTGAAGAGTAGAGCACTTATCTCCATCGGGTGACTAAATGTGCTACAAATTCATTCGGTTCTTGTTTCATCGTGAGAAACTCTCTAATCCCTGTTTTTACATGTTTGTTCATGTCAAATGCCATGACAAACTCTTCGATTAGTTGTCTGAGCGAGTGGATCGAAGCCTCTAGAAGATGATAATTCCAAGGCAATGCCTTCAAGCATTTTTGGGAAAATTGTTGCGACAGCTCCATCCCAAGGATGGAGTTCCCTTATGGCTGTAGTATAAGATTTGATGTGGGAGTTTGGGTCTCCCTCTCCTTTGAACTTTGGGAGATCTGGTAATGGCCAGGGTAGTTGCACACTCCTTATGTTCTGGTCTAGAGGCTCTTTCAGATATTCGAGATATGTTCCCAAGAAAGCACTTTGAGACTATGGGGTTGTTAGTAACAACCCTGTGGGTGGGTTTTGATAGCCCATTGTTGGATTCGTTGGATTGTTCTGAATAGGAGGATTCCCATTTAGACAAGTGTCATTACTAGCATGTTGTGAATAGTAATTAAGGTAGGGGGATTTTGAGATACCCCCTGGTCCTGTTCGTGAGATTTTGTTCTTTTCTCCGAAGTAGCTTGTTCTGCTTCTAGGATCCTGATTCTTTGGACTAGAGTTGCGATTACATCTAAAGGAGTCGCATTTCTAGGGTTTTCTTCATTTCTAGGATGTTCTCTTCGTTGGGCTTCCTCTCGCACGACCTTCTCTTTTTGTTCCTCTTCTAAGGCAATCCTTAATGCTTCTTGAGCATCCTTGGTTTCATGTAGACACCTTTCTAACCTTCTGACCTCTTCATCAAGGTGAGTATTCGATGTACTTGTGGAAGGTTGTTCTAGTTGATGTACTTATGATCTTATCCTTCTAGCCTTATGTGGTGCATTTGGTATGGCCGAGTCATTTTCCCAAGATGGATTATTGAAGGATAGGGAACACCTGAACTCTCTTGGATCGTGTTCATAGTCAGAGTCTTCATAGTCATAACAATTGGTAATAGGTGCATTAGGATGAGGTGGCACATACCTATCAAAAGAAGGAGTTTTAGGTTTGTTTGAGGGAATGTTTCCCTGGTTCAGGTCTGGTTTTGTCATATTTGGGGGTGCCATAGACACCGCAAAATAAATGGAATGGATGGTGGCACAAATAATGGAAGTCAAAGTGGCTATGAAAAGAAACAGAAGAATGATTCAATGTTTTTGTCGAAATGTTTTTGCAATGAGAATGCAAAAATCTTAACCCAAAGGCTTTGCTCTTCACGTCGGGTTCACCAAAATAAGTGTGCTCAAAATCATGACTCTGGTTGCCTGGGGTTGACGGGTTAGATTTTGGCACGCACACAGACCCTTTCCCTCCTCGCCACAGGGCAATCCACCACGTTACTCTCGCTCATGTGGAAGTAGCTAGTCGAGAGGAGGTGAGACACGGTGGGGGTCTGGCTCGTTGGAGAGCTGGACTTCACGAAAGGGGGTTGGCAAGTTCTGTGGCCTGTGTTGTTGTGTGTTTTGTTGAATGTTTTTCTCAATTGATGTGGTAGTTGAAATAACCCTATGATCTGAAGGGTCACTAGTCTCTCTTCGTCTATTTGGATTCCTTGAATTCCACCTCTGTGTGGGCAAATGGTTGTTTTCATTGATGGCTTCTATTGTTTTTGTCTCTGAGAAATGCTCTGTGTAGTCGTAATTGCCTAATTTCTTCAATCAACAAGAGAAAAAATGGGTCCTCTTGTGGTGGAATGTGTGTTTGTTGTTGAGGTTGCGGATGTAACTCCTCGATCTCACTACGGATAGCCCTTATCCACTCTCCTCTTACTCCTAAACACATTCGTGAATCAAGATAGAGGGAATCATATAATTGCTAACCAGATCTAGGGTTTTGTTTGACCTAGGGTTTTACTTTCGTTCAAATGTGATTACCTCGTGATGGAGTCAAGGGTTTGTAATGTTATCTATTTTAACAGATCTATATGAATGCAAACTAAATGATAACATGCAAAGCGTCTTTTTGGTATTTTTTAGAATATTTTGGAAAGGAAAATGCTTCTAATCTATGAAAGAAATATGTATGCAATCCTATATGTCTTTTCAAATGCAAAGTTTAATCTATATTTTTGAGGGTTTTTGATGTTTTCAATGCAATCTAATTTAATGGAAAGGAAAGATGCTTTTTCTAACAAAGTAGATCTATGAATGTAAAAATGATTAATCTAGCATGCAAGATCTAGCCTATCAAGGAAAAAGCAAAATGTTACTATTCCCAAGAGCAAAGTGATTATCTAATTACTATAAAAGCAATAAAAGAACCTGAAACAGATGAAGATTTGTTGACTCCACTACCCTCAATATCCTTGTATCTAGGCAACCTTGAATCCTTATGTGGCAGCAGGTGATCCTCTTGACAACAAAATGACCTGAAGAAGCAAAAAGAAGCTTTTATGAAGCTTGTATGAGCTCGATGTGAGCTATGAATAGAGCACAATGGCTAAGAATTGAGAAGCGTAGAGTTGCTTGATTAAAACAAAGAAAGTAAAAGGCACTTATGTCCTGTATGAGCATATGAATGCTAGGTGGAGAGAAAACTTGGCAAGAGCTGGTGCACAATGAATTTGCCTCCCTTTGTGCTTGAGGGAGGGGGGTATTTATAGGTTTAAAGAAGGGATTGGATTGAAGAGTTAACTCATTTTATTGATGAGTTAACAAGAATAGATTAGGGAGTTAACAAGGTTGATTACCCAGTGAACTTAACTGATTAGGGAGTGGTGAAGCAATGATAGCTTATCACTGAAGAAGAAATGGAGGTGAGGGAATGCGTGAGATTGATTAGAGAGTTAATTATAGATCAAATAGAGCTAATTATACATGTGTGGGTGCATGAAATAGTTAACTCTATATCAAGGATCAGAAATCATGCAAACAGAAAGAAAAATGGGCAAAAACGGAGCAAAAACTAGAGAGAAACTTGAGTTTTTCCGCGGGTCAAAAGATGGTAGGGTCACCAGCTTCATCAGATAGGGTCTCCCAGGGAGATCATGGGTCGCCTGGGGAGATCTGGGATCAAAAGTGCAGAATGCAGAAATTCAGGCTAGTAGAAGGTATAGGGGAGGAAAAGGGGGATTTCTGCATCAAGAAATAGGTTAATCATGTGGAAGAATCCAAATCTCCACTTGCATCTTCAGGATCCCCAGTGGGGATCTAGAAATAATAGGGGGAGATTTGGATTGGTTGGTTGAAATTGAAAACGGAAAGTGGGAGATGGATCGGGGGACCTCTAGAAGGCTTCTATGAGGTGCACTAGACGAAATACAAAGGGGAGAGGTAAAATCACCTACAAGACACTCACAAGGCTTAGGATCAAAGTCAAAAGCTAGAAAACACAAGTCAACAAGTGTTGCAACAAGTGTCGAAAAGTGTCACAAACAGGGAAGGAGAATCAACAAAGCAGAAACGACACAAAACAAGAAGAGAGGACACGTCATCAAAAGGCCTACTGTCCAAAGGATTTATTTTCACACTTACATGTACATGACAAGGATTTGAATCATCATAGGGGTCCTCATGGAGGCAGTGCATGATTTTTGTGCTTACAGAGCCAGAGTTGGGTAATATAAAGCATTCCTACATGTAGGGCAAGGTCAACCACTTCCCCACGATGAGGAATCTATCAAGTCTTTCTACTATGCACTTGGCTCTTGACCTTCTATTTGACCAAGTGTACTTTCCATTCTTTGGAATGACATCAATAAGAGCATTATTACTCAAAAAAATTTGGAAATCAACCTAAACCCTGAACAACAAGCCTACTTCACCCTTCTTATCTGCCAAGATGGAAGTAGCAGTAAAGTCTCCTCCCAAAAAGACCAATTGATCTGAGATTGAGCCAACAATCCCAAAGATTTGATCCCAGACCACATCGTTTTGTGAGCCCCCATTTGGCCCATAGACATTAAAAAAGACAAATTTCAGACTCTAGGGTAGATATTGTTAGGGGGAGATTGTTGCAAGTGTGTGCAGTCAGTGTTGTCATTGATGTCAACAAGCTTGTGTTGTCATTGGTGTCAACTATATGAGTAAGAAATGTTGCAAGAGTATGAGTAGTTGGTGTTGAGTGGATGATGTCTTTGATGTTGAGGAAGTGCTGAAGTTGGTGGTAATATGCTTCTAGTGCTTGGTTTCCAAGTGCTTTTGAGAAAATTTGATTAATAAAAGAAATAGTGTGTTGAAGTGGAAGTTTGGTTTACAGAGTAGTGTTCTGGTTTTGCTCTGCATTTCCTGTATGTTGAAGATCTATCTTTGTGGTTTGAATATATTATTCAAAGATGTTAAGAGATGTTATATTCCGAATTTGGTGTTTTGGCTTGGTGTGCAGAGGAAGTTGTGTTCACTAGTATGAAGACTGTGATTTATAGAGGTTTGCAGAGGGGTTTGGGAGAAATGTCTTTGCTCTGCATTTCTCTGCAAAGTGGTTTAGGTCTTACAGTTCTGGAAGTGTGCTTATAAGGTTCATATCTTTCTTCTGTTGAAGGTGTTCATGGTTTAGTGCTCCGAAAGTTGATTTCTAGAGGTACAATGCATGACAGAGTTAGTTAAGTATACTAGATAAACAAGATAAGGCTGTATGGCAAGTAAAAGTTGTTGCGAAGGAATTTGTTGAATTTTAGGATGTTTCAGGATGTTTGTGGAATACTCTAGATTATGTTAAAGCTTGGTTTGTGGTCCGCAAAGTTGTATTTTGTCTTGAGGAAGCATGTACTTAAAAGTTCATTGTGTTAACATAGGTTTGGCTGACCTTGGCTGTTTACACCAATTGCGGAGTTGCTTCGGTGATTGTGAAAGCATGAATTGGTGTGCTTGGATGAATTTAGGTCCAAGCTAAGATGTGTTGTGGTCCACCTTCATTCCTTTCCATCGTGAGAATGTTTAGGTACCTAATTTGAATTTTCTGGGTTAAGGTGACTTGCCGACCTCAGAGAATGTTCTCAATGTTGAAGACAATATAAATGAATGTGATGTGAATAACAATGTGGTTGAATATGTAGAGCAGTACAAGCTTTCATGTGTTAGATTACTGGATGCAGTGAGTAGAAGGTGACTACAATTCTTCAGTGTGACTGCAAAGGTGTTGATGGTGTTGTGGTGGAATTCCTTGTTGCATTGAGATAGTTTTCTCCTTGTAACAATCTTCTTTATCTTCTTCTGTATTTTGGCAATGAGCCTTGGCAGTGAGCCTTTGGCAGCGAGCCTTCTGGTAGTAAGCCTATTGTTTTTCAGTGTTATTACTTTATATTGTGAGCTAATCCTCACCATGGTTTTTCCCTTCTTGGATTTTCCATGTAAATCTGGTGTTCTCTTATGTTTGATGTTGATTTGATTCAGTTTCTGTTATTTGCTTTCATGCTTAATCATCATAATAGTTTAAGGGTTAATTGAATTGATGTGGATCTAAATGTGTTTGAGGGTTTTGGAATTATAAGTTACAACTGATTCACCCCCCTCTCAGTTGTCATGTTCATTCAACAAATACTTGACTAAGAAAACTTGCTAGACACTACTACTTCTTAACAACTCCATCTCCACCGTCCTAGAATCCCAAATAACTCCCAACCCTCCTAAGGCTCCCATTGCACTTTCACACCTACAATCTTTACATTTCCAATTCTAGAAAAACTTCTGACACTCGCTTGCTTGCATCTTGGTTTCTTGTAGAAGTAAACTATCAAGGCATGAAGTCAGCATAAGTTGCTTGACTTCACGCCATTTGTTAGGGGCATTGCAGCCCCTAACATTCTAGGAAAGGAGCTTAATTGTTCCTCAGAAAGGGTCACGCCCTTCCCAGATCTCAACTTCATCTACCCTTTTGCACTACTAGCAATTTCTAGCCTTTCCTTGTTTGTCTTCCTCCCTCTGCCATTCTTCTCCCCAGTTTTTTCTTTTCTCTTCTTGGATTCTAATTGGCTAATTGCCCCTTCCTCCAGACTCACCAATTCATCTTCTGAGTATTCGCTAAAGTCTTTCTCTTCATTGATGTTTTCTTCTACCAAACTCCTGGTCGAGTCTGAGGTCTCTTCTTGAACCAAGTCATTCCTCGGATGCTCCCCATCCAAATATCTACACTCTTGGCTATCTTCACCTTGAGTGATGATAAGAAGCATTAGACGATTCTCCTTCAAGCTCCTAGCAAGACCCTGGTCAACTTTTGGCGCCTCCTCCAACACCTGTAGCTGAGCTTCTAGAGTATCCATTCTTGGGACCTCAACCTCCCCTATCTAAATCTCTGGAATCGCCGCCCTTTCCTCTACCCAAGACTCCCCTACAAATGGCCTCTCCTTTTCCTCTCTGGGTTCCTCAACCTCCTTCTCTGCCTCCTTTGATGGGTGCTTCCCTTTCTTGCAATCCGTTGCCACATACCCTCCCATATGGTAAATCTTGCATTTGATGGGGTCCTTTTCGATCTCAATCTTTTGTCTCCAAACCCGTTGTTCTAATCTAAGTTCCAACTCCTCTGGGACTGGTGACTCCAAATCAATAGATACGCAAATCCTGGCATACATACCAAATTCCCTAAACTCCAATTGATCATCAACCTTGATAAAAGTGCCAAGTTGCTCTCCTAGGATTTACAGAATCTCAGGATCCCAATATTCCAATGGGAGGTTGTAAAGATGGATCCACATAGGAGTCCTAGAGATTTTATGTGTGATTGGGTTGAAATTAGGAGTCCACTTTGACGTGTAGAAACCTACACCATCCATCATCAAAGGCCCACTGCTTAAGATGCTCTGTTTAACTTCTTTCGAAATACATTCTACCAAGAAGAAGCCTTTAGGAAGCAATTGAATCTTCACCTTGTTCCCCCAATTGCTATCGCACCATTTTTGCACCTTAACCCTAGCTGCCCAATCGGCCACCCATTTCATGAAAAAGGCACACTTCTTAAGGCGCTCTACTAGTTCCAGTATTTTAGCCGAATAGATGAAGGTAGATTTGCAACTCACCGGTTTCTTAGGCTGTAGTGGAATACTATTCACTCCCGTCGCCATCCCCCCATCCACTAAATTTATTGATTCATCTTCCTAGTCAAGCCGTTGCCTTCTCCCTGACACATCTTCCCGGATGCTTCTCCATTGTGGCTGGGCTCCGAATGGTTCTTGCGATGATTTGTCATTGTATCTACCATCTCCACGCTCCTATTATCGCCTTGCCAGCTACTTTGCCCTCTACCTTGGTTTACTGCTCACCACCAATTCGATTCTCCTCTCCAAATGTTGTTGTGTCAGTTGCTGCTCTGCTTAGCTCGGTCGCGATTTTTTTTCTTCATTTAAAGAATCTTATTTTATTCAAATATATGTGTTAGATATATTAACATTAAGTTTTTTTTTTTTAAAAAAAAAAGAAATAACTCTTATATTAAAAAAAAAAAAACTAAATTTTATTTTTTACATTGTTTTTTTAAACTTAATGTTACATATATCTAACAAATATATTTGAATAAAATAAAATTCTTTGAATAAGTTTTTAATGATTTAACAAAACTATATACATAATAATATGAGCATAATATTTATTAGCATAGATATTTTAAATGCATCTATCTAAAAGACACGAGCCTATATTGAAATAGTTATTGAGAATAGATAGGAGACTCCAAGTCAGACATCTTTTAGATAAATATATTTAAAATATCTATACTACTTAAGATGAGACTCAAACCCCCAAAAAAAAAAGAAAAAAAAAAACACTTACAAATCCATAGAGCCCAATCTTCAATCTTCAGTCATATACTTTTAACATCAAAAGTATGCTTAAATTGTAACATCTGCGTCCCTAAAAGTTCTAACTTTTAACAGCAAAATGTAGGTTACCTGAGGAGGGGTCAACATATGCGCCCCTAAATACGGCCGAAGGGTTGGCTACTCCCCTAATTTAAAAAAACACGACCAAGAATGGTAGCTACGAATAACAAGAAGAAGAATGGTAGCTCAGAAACTTGTATACGAAGAAAACTATGTCCTCCCTCTACAAAAACCCGCAATAAAATCTCACTACAGACCTTCTGTAACGAAGTCCATTTCAAAAATTCTCGAAAAAAACAGATTGGCCTTTGCAAGAATCGAACCTGTGCTGATTGAAACAAACAAGGGAGGCAAATAATGGGGCCTGGAGGGCCAGGAGGAGGAGGAGGAGGAGGACCTGGAGGTCCAGGAGGCGGTTTTGGCCCCGGGCCGGGCGGTTTTGGTCCTGGACCAGGTGGATTTGGACCTGGCCCTGGTTTTGGTCCAGGTCCAGGTTTTGGACCAGGCCCTGGTTTTGGACCTGGTCCTGGTTTTGGGCCTGGTCCTGGTCCATGGGGTATGGGACCTCCTTTGCTTGGTAACTACTGGGGAGGTGGTTTTGGGGGCTGGGGTGGCGGCGGCTTCGGGGGTTGTATTTATGAAATGTAAGATGTTTCTGTAATTTGAACTTTTTCTGTTTTCATAAGACACTCTCTGTCTCTCACATACATATATAAATATATTAGCACACTTATCTTTATAAAATCTATGTAAAAGACGCTGATAGATATCATTCTCCAAACACTTATTTTCGTATTGGATTTGTGAGTATAAGTAAGGACAGATATCATTCTCTAGGCACTTATTTTCTTATTGGATTTGTGATTATAAGTAAGCGCCTCAGAATGATATCTGTCAGCGTCTTTTACATAGATTTTCTAAAGGTAAGTATTGCTAGTTTTTGTACTTTTTAATAATTCAAGGCTTTGAGAGTGCTTCTGGATTCCACTGTGTATGTTTTTGATTCAACGTTTCGATCATACTCAATGATCCATCAACTCTCCTTTTCCTCATGATGGATCATTGAGTATGATCCGAAACGTTGACTCAAAAACAGTGGAATCCAGAAGCACTCTCAAACTTATTATCATGGACTGTGGAAAACTCATGCCTTCTTGGCATTTTTAAAAAAAAAAATTGTGGATTTTTTCAATTGAAGAAAACTGTGCACTTCACCAAAAGAGTGGGGTGTGTTTGTGGTGTTGGGACCCAGGCATAAATGTATTTTTATTTGTGTTATGATTGATTATGCAGACTGCAGTGTTTGTGTTGTTGCTGGCTGTTAGAGATGTGCTGTGGAGGATGTTGCCCACCGTTAGGAGGAGGCCCGCCACCTCCTTATTATTGACTTGGTGTTTCTCATAAATTTAGAGCGTAGCTAAAATAAGATGTTTTCTTTCTTTTGCGGAGAGTGGATCTCTAGAGAGGAAAGTGCTGTTTTGAACTGATATACTCATTTCTCTGTGGAGTTTTAATGTTTAAATTTTTCAAAAACTTTCTACAGTTTAATTGTGTGACACTGGAATTTTCATTGCTTCAGGCTTTTAGAGTGCCTAAGTTTTTTTTTGTCATCCCAATATGACTGGCATTTTGATTTCTGTTATATCAAGATTATTAATATTATAAAAGTAGTTAGTTTCTTTTTTGGTATTGAATAAAGTTTTACAGTCTACTTAGAGTAGTATTATTAGCATTAATAATTTCAACAGAGTATAAATTAGAGTGCAAGAACAACTGAGAAATATATCAGTTGTGGCTTTAACTACCATAAAAGCTACCATATCAGAGTAATGAATGTTCACAGAAAACTCTGGAAAACTTATTTCAACAACCAAGAAAACAACTAGAATGTTTAAGACACATTATGTTCAACAGATCGATCGTACACATACCAAGAACATTTTACTACACTCTGCTATCTAAAATTGACATTGATAAAAATATTTGTAAATTTTCCAAAGGTAATCTAGGCTAATTAAAATAATGCATACAAATAAGCGTAAATAAACATATACTAATTACTATCAGCAGGGAATTGATAATTACAAAATATGAATATTTGGAATTAAATAAAAAGGATAGTGCATTTGGTTTTAGGAATATGATGAAGAGTTGGATGTTGATGTCATATAGATTTTACTTGTGGATGGTACCAAAAATGATGTTCTTAGTAAAAAAAAATGTCTTGAGTATAAAATATATGTGAAATATTGTGATCTACACCGTATGGGATTGATTCTATTCTTTGGGGTACCAACTTGATGCATGGAAGTGATCTAGAGCTCACATTGGTTCACTACAGACTGTTGGAAATGATGTCACCCCATCTCTAATATCTATTAATTTATAATGAAGGCAGTATTTAAAAAATACCTTGGGGAGATCGTGGGATCGCAAGGCTAATGTTCTCCTAGGTCAACTCTCTTGATTAGATTGACTTTGCAATTGTGAAAGAATATTAGAGACAACAATCAAGCATGCAATTGTCCTAGATGAATTTGATGGAGATTAGATTCCTTTTAATGCTCCAAAGAAAAATATTTCTAGAATGATTCTTCCTTTTCAATGCATAGGATTTTTTGGATGTGAATTTTAGATATCAATTAATGCACATTGAATGCCCTTAAATACCAAAACATAGCAATTAATGGTGCAAACTTGTACCAAGTTGGCTCATAATGGCTAGTGAAATAGGCAAAGAGTTATCAAAATTGAATTTAATTTTTCTGAATTTCAAGGGTCAATTTTATGTTGTAGGGGATTGAACCTGCACATCATGGGATTGACCATGGGATATGGGGGCAACAATAGGCATACTAAATAGCTAATAAAGGTGAGTGTATACGAGTGCATGCAAATAGGGATAGGATAGGGTGGAATGTGTGTATGTGTAAATGGAAATAGGTGAAGGAGAGGGGAATGAACCCAACTTTACACAAGAGTGTGTCATTTGTCAATATGTAATTGTATTAAGATATTCCATCAAAGTGCACCCAAAACTAAATGGAAATTGGCATGGGTATACAAATTTCACCATTAGATTTTGCTCTCACTTTGAGGTGCATGTGAATCCTAAATGAGTATGTATTTCAAAGTACATGAGCAATCACAAACATTCATGTAAAATAAATATTTAGACATAAAAAGGATATTGGGGTCCAAGTAAAGCAATGGACCCAAGTGGACATCTCTATGTGTTCCTCATCCTTGGCATGCACATTTGATGGGAAACTGTAAAATGGAGAAAATATGTGCAATGATTAGCTTCTATCATGCAAGTAAAAATAAACACAACTACATGTGCAACAAGTAGTTTCTATCATGCAAGTAAAAATAAACAGAACTACAAACTAATTTTAGTGTATACAAATGTGCAATGAGTAGCTTCTATCATGCAAGTAAAAATAAACACAACTACAAACTAATTTTAGTGTATATGAAGCACACGTGTGTGTGTTTCATCTATATAGAAAGTGGTATGGAATATTAGACACAACCATGTGTTGTGGTCAAGACCCATTTGGAAATGGTGATGAATCTTCGAGTAGGCACTTGTAACTATCTACAACCTTAACATAAGAGAGTTAGAGATAGGATATGCTCTCTCTGAACAATTGGTTGCATCCATTACATGCAAGGAATTGGGGAAGAGGGAAAATCAATACATGAAAAGTAAATGTAATCTAAGCATGCAAAGACATAGATCATGTAAGGTGATAAGTGTTATAATTGCATCATGTGATTAATAAATAAGTGTGAATGTATATGGGATAAAAGTAATCAATAGGGTGTATAAATTTACCTTAGTATGGGAAAATGAAAAAGGTGAGGTGGCCATAATGGCTAGATAAATATTAAGTACATATATCACAAGGAAGGCATATGCCCTGAATGTAGCTTCAAAAACACAAGCACACAATGACATAGGTAAGGCATGAGGTCCCCAACAATAAGATAGCTCTTGGTACATGATAAGGCATGTAGGAAATCAATAGTTTGGGGAAGGCATGGTGCCCCTAGTGTGACTCTTAATACATGATAAGGCATGCAAGCACACAATAGAATAGGAGAGGCTCGATGCCCCTAATGCAAACAAATAGCTCTTAGTACATGATAATGCATGCAAGTACAACTGACAAAGATATGGCTGCAATAGAACACAAAATAATGGATGCCCCCATATGGGAAGGATAGTGAGATGAGGCTCAAAGAATGCTATGAGAATAAGCAAGAGCATAAGTGACGTATAGCCATTTAGATGATAAGGTAAAGGTGGCCCCTAAAAGCTAGAAAAATGTCATGTGATAGTTGTAAATATGGAATCAAGTTGATAGATAGGCATGGAAGTGCTAATAAATAATTTGTGGTCATGAATGTGCAATATTATATATGAGATATAGGTAATATGCATAGGAGCATAAGATAGGCATAGGGTGATGACATGATAGGCTCATAAGCAACAATATGGAAATCGTTGTCGACATGGACACATAATAAGAGTCATACACATATGAGATAAACATGACTAAGATCATAGCATAATATGATAAGCATAGATGGAATGATAAGCATGATATATGGAAATGACAAGCATATAATAAACTTGGAATCACCAGATGTAAATATGAGAAGTATTAGGATCACGATAAAGGTAGTCACAACATAGAAACAACATCATAATCATGGAGGATAAGGATCACAAGGATATTATAAATCATGTATCATCATAAAATCACGTATCATGGACACATAACAAGGAGCATGTAAAAATGCAAGATGATAAACATAGAACATAAGAGGACATAGGATTCAAACAAGGCATGTAGGCAAGTACAAAAAGCTAATAGAAGAGTGATGTAAGAAAGATGCCCCCAAGTGAGGAAACAAAGCATAAACCATAGTATAGAAGGTTAAATGAGAATAGAAGGTGCAACAAACATGTCATAATGAAAGGGGCCAAAATGTAAGGACACACAAGATAAATGGATGAATAGGTAAGGGGGATCACAACATAAATGACATAAGAAAAAATGTCCAAGTATAAATGGTATAAAACACAAGGAAGAAGTGACAACACAACACATGTTTAAAGTTCCTTGTGTCAACATGCACCACTAAAGGTGTCTTTGCATTGTAGACACCTAAAATCATCCGCTCATCATCTAACCCCAATTAGGACATCACTAAACCACTTTCTTCCATAATTAACTAAATAAACACCCATTTAGATAGTTAATTATCCAATCCCTTTCTGACAGTGATTAAATAATATTTTATTATCAAATCACTATTCATGCACTATTCATCCATACCATCTCCTAGCATTAATTGAATAAATTTAATCATTTATTCAATTAATCAATCCTTTTCCATAGCCCAACATTAGATAAATATTTATTTATCTAATATCCCTTCAGCCTCATCCAAAAATTAAATAAATATTTCTATTTATTTAATTCCTTATTCTGTGCACTTTTGATTAAGTTGACTAATCCACTTAATCAACTTAACCACATGCTTGCACATTCCAAATCTTTGATCAAACCATTCAAACCCCTCACATCTTCCAACATGTACAAAGGCATGGGCTTTTGTATAAGACCACATGGATCTATTACAAATCCTTTTGTCCTCCTTTGATCCTCTCCATCTAGTTTATCCAAGACCATCCTCCAGCCTTGATCTATCCTTGATCCAAGGACCATCTTTATCCTCCAATCCTATCATGCCAATTGGTGGCCTCTCATCAATCCAATCCTCTCAACAATCCTCAACCATTGATCTTCCAAATCAATCATATCCATCTAATCCTCCATCCAAAAATATATAAATCCAACCTCTTGCAAGACATTTGCAAGTCTCCATGTTATGCAAGGTTATGCTATCAATTTGAGGAGAAATCAACATACATCCAACATCAAGAAGCACATCCAAAGAACAAGGTTTGCATGTGTTGTTTATAGTTTAGCTTCATATGTTTGTATGCATTCCTTATTAGCTCAATCATGAGGTTGCAATTGATCATGAGTAGAATAGGCTAATATTGCATTAGCTTGTTCTTTATGGCTCATTTTCTTATGTGCACATTTTTGCACGCCCGGTGGAACCCCTTGGTTCTTATCTAACCTTCACGTAGTGTTTTGAGCCTCTTTCTAGCTTGCAGGTCTTGAATGAGCATTTCTGTAGTTGAGTGCCTCCGTGACCTATTTGAACTCCTCTGTATCTACTTGATCATTTATGTAATCTTTGAGCACCTTTGTATCATATTGGGGCATTTCTATATTAACCCTAGGAGCTGACTAGTCAAATTTTCAATCTTTCATTTTTGGGCTAAAAATCATCATTTTTGAGGTCTAATCAATGGTTTTTGCAAGATTTTATCATGCTAACATGTTATATGTCATCCTAACCCTTTGTTTTGACCTCCAACAATATTTTTTCAGCCCAAAATAATTTTTTCCCAGCCTTATTCATGGATGAGCGTTTCTGTAAAAATGAAGTGTTTCCGTGTCTAGATGAGTGCCTCTATATCTAGGAGGTATAAATCTCATTTTCATCAAATTTACATCATCTAAATATTTATTTTTTGATAGGGGTGACTTTTACAGAGGGTTCTAATGCCAAAATTGACATAAATCCAACTCTAACCCTATGTTTTATCAGGTTTTCATCAAGATTTCATGTTTTTGGGTCTATTTTCATACTTGAGCATCTCTATATCTACTTGAGTGCCTATGTATGTGGACAAACACCTTTATTTTTGCTAAAAGAATCATTCATTTATCTTGGGATTTAAGCTTTCTAGCCTCTGAATCTAATCATTTCTTGCATGCACCAAATTATCTAACATCATTCTGTGCATCTATCGTTGGTCCAAGACAAGAAAAATCAACTACTAACTTGTGTTTTGTATAACACTTGTCAAAGGCCTTATCTTTTGCACTAATCTTAGGCACGTTTCATTTTTAAGGGGTTAATGAACTTTGTATGCTTTGTATGGATCAAGTCATAAGTGTATGCTCTCTCCTCATGCCATTTGACGACCTTGGAGATCAAAAGATTTGGCTTGATCAATCCTTTATCATTATCAATCCAAAGAACCTGATGTGTGATTGCTCTCCCTTCAAGTCAAAAGGTGATCTTAGGGATAAAAAGCACCTAGGCTTCTTGCCTCTAGTGGACATACCCAAGGATTTGATCACCTAGGGGGATGACTCGAACCCACGTGTTCCAACGAGGTATACAAATTTGGGAGAGAATTGAAAGACTCTCCCATTGGGGGACACTTGTCATTTTGGCTAAGCTTGCAAGAAATTTATACTTTGCAAAGTGAAGGAGGATAGTGGGTTACCCTCTTGAACCATGCCTTAGACATACCCCTCATCACACAGCCATTGACCTCATGCACCTTGAGTGTATCGAGGACACCCTTAGAATCCTTGTTCATCCTAGTCTAAGACTTTTTAGCTATCCTTCCTTGTGGTGCATCGGATACTAGTTAGGCTTGAGAAGATACTCACACTATACTTTCATAGTGGGGAGATAAAACTCACTTTGGACAAGGCTTTGGCCTCCAAGATAAAGGGTGCATAGGTGGTACATGACCTTGCATTACCTATCTATCCATCACTTGATAAATAGTATATGGTGGTCCCACATGGATTGACAATCCCACTTGACTAACCTAGGGTGTTATTGTGCTTGGCATGTTTTCATTTGTTGAAACTCGTGCATTCCCTTAATCCAAAATCAAATCCAAATCCTTTGCAAACTTGTGCATGTTGCATGAAATTTATTATTTGCAAAGTTGCCCAAGGTCAATCCATCCCTAATCACCTTCTAATCCTCCATCTCCATCCAAATCCAAATTATCCACCTTATCTTAATCATCCCAATCCAACTTCCTCCTAATCGTCCCAATTTTATCGTAATCATCGTCCCAATCTATCCTAATCCAATTTTGATCCATCATCTAGGACCCTAATCTTAATCACATTGCCAAATAAAAACAAGGTCCTAATCCATTCAATCCATCTTATCCACCTAATCTACTTCCTAATAACCATCATTATCCTAATCAAATCCAATCATTAAGCTTAATCCAACCCCATCATTCTAATCACTTCCTAATCCAACCCTTACTCTATCATCCTCCATTCATTATCATCCTTAATTCACATCCTAGTCCACTTTCCTTAATCCAATTTCCTCATCCATCACCTAATCTTAATCACCTCATCCACTTATCCCTTAATCCCATCATTATATCATCTGAGCATCCTTAATCTAAACTCCATCTACCATCCTAGTAATCTCTAATCCAAGTCCATTTTGATCCCTAATCTGTCTAGTCCATCCCTCAAATCAACCCATCATCCTAATCTCATCCACTACCATCATTCTAATCCAATCCCCTTATCCATCTAATTCCATTTTACCCAAAATCCTAATCTAATCCAATTATCCCTCATCCAAAATCAATTATCCGCTATCCCTCCATCCATCCCTACTAAACATCCAATCCAACATCCTTAATCAAAGAATCATCCTTTGAAAATTAAAAAATTGGTTAATGATGTAGAGGCACTAGGATAGATAGAGGTTTTCACAAATAGACAAGGTTTTCACTACACTCAAAAACCCAAATTCAAGTATCAACTTGCAAAAGTGGGAACAATAGTTAGTGGCTCTGAACTCATCATGAAAAGGTTGATTTGACATGCCATGGGAACCATCCAAACCATTTGCAAAGGCAGAACAAACTTGGTTTTGGTACTTCCTTCTTTAGGCCTCTAAATCCCTTGTAGCCCTCCAAACAAAGACAATCAGCAATATCTTTTGACTCGGGCCTGCTAACTCAAATCTTAGACAATCTAGAGATACCCATTTGGACTCCCCATTACATATTTCAAAATAGGTATTGGTTGTTTTGGAAAGTATGGTCCAACCTATAACCCCTCCTAGTGACCTAGAGCCCCAATTAGGCCAAATTTGTGAAGCAACCACCCTTTCAGAGACTCACAAAACTAAACCAATCATTTGGACACCTCTATGGCATGACAAAACTAAGGATTCTTTAGGATTTGGGGTCCCAAAATGGACTGCAACTGATTGGTCCTATGGTGTTTCTCTTTTCACACTCCTAACACATGGTTTTGCTAGGGTCTTTCACATAAACTGTAGCAAATCCTCTACTCTGCCCAAAACTCTTGCAAATTACATTAAAACAACATCACAATAGTCCATCCCACTGATCTATGTGGTTCTACATCAGTGGAATGGAGGAAAAATGCATGAATTACAGTCAAAACCCTAAGGTAGGGTTTCACAAACCAATTTTAGAAAGATGCAAAGAAATCAAACACAAGTAAGTTTCAAAGCTTCCACTTGCAATGCAAACTTAACTCATACCTCCATCATTTCCCAGACTCTTGCCTTATGACATTTCTGTATAGAGACAAGGTATGGCCTGTAGCAGTGAATTACACAGAAATGGGCAGAAAACTATGGTTTGTTGTTATTTCCTTCACCAAAAATGACTTCTCCCTCTACAATGATCATGGGCAGAGCTTTAAAAAGCATGCCATAACACCTTGAAATAGTTAGAGGGCAATTGGGGTCGATGGGAAGGTGTGATAACCATCGAACTGCCCTCTCTGTTTAAAAACAATAACTAATTACATGTTGTAACTGAGTTGCATCGGTTGTTTGGGCCTTGACAATGCCTTCAAACATGTTTACAATGTGATTAAGCCTTAGACTAGGCATTAGACTTCTTGACACTACCTTACATGCTTTAGAAAGGCTTACAATCATGAAGACTGCCTCCTTTAACAATGCATGATGCAATGACTATCTACTACACCTTATGACTACTCCATTATAACATGACATCAACAAGAGATTATTTTGGACATGGTCCTTATTACAATCATGAGAATGGTCTTCCAAGACCTTATTACAACATGAACAAACAAACAAAAACAATCATGGATCTTCATGATCCTCTTGGTGCTCCTGCACCAGTTAAGGACTTAACCCCTTTTAACCTCATTCAATTTCATCCAAACCCTAATCATTTTTCCTCAAAATCATTATCCAACTCATCATCCAAGGGTCCTAGACCTAATCCCTAATAAATCTTGATCAATTTCAACCAAACCCCATCAAATCTAAGCTCTAACATCAAGCTTGAGGCCTATTTTCATAAACAAGTGCCTCCATGCATGAACAAGCACCTTTGTTTCTAAATAGGCCTTTGTCCCTAAACAAGAGCCTCTATTTCTATAAGTATGAAAAAGATGCACAGGCCTACATGGTAGCCTAAGGATGAGCTATAGTCCTAATCACATACATATAAGCGTGAATATATATACACCTCTCAACAGTGTTCCTATTGGTGACGTGTCTTGCTTCATTTTTCATTTTGTTTGTGCTTTCCTAACCTCTGCACTAACCTTCTACGATCCTTCACACCTTTTAGCTTGTTTTCTAACCAAAGTTTGACAAGTCACTTTTGTTGCTCTCTAGCTCTGATAACCACACCAATCCACTTCACAAGAGGGGAAAATTCATCTTCCCTATGGGTATTCACATCATTTCAACCCTTTAGAATCATCTAATCAATCTCTCAATTCCATCCCTAGCTTCAAGTTTACCATCATTTTGTTCCTCTCTGGGTCTCCCTCTGTCACTATTAGATCTTCCTGGGTGACCCTGCAACTAAATCAAGATCTTCAAGGGTGACTTGCCCTGGTGAAAGGGGTGACCCACCCTGCAAAGACCCTATGACTAATTTAGGGATGCAAAAACCATTTTCACACCTCCTAGATCATTCTCCACCCCATAAACCACCTATACAAAACTTCCTCTATGGGTCGCCCCTGTCATTTAAGGATCTCCCTAGGTGACCTAGCCACTTAAGCGAGATCTCTAGGGGAAACTTTCCCTAGTGAAAGGGGTGACGCACTTCTTGAAAGGGGTGACCCTATCATCTTCTAACATGCATAATGTTAGGATTAAGGTGCCATCAACCTTGTAAATCATATGTAATTAATTACTCCTAATATTGTTTGTATATCACCCATAAGGGACGAAAAGTTTCACCAGCAGCGATCTTGTTTCAGCTACATGTTTATATCTGGTCCTCGACGCTCATTCATCTGTGACGGGGGGTCGCAGGGGGGTTTCCCCCCTATGAGGGGTTCGAGGGGATCATCCCCCCTGCAGGAGGTCCGAGGGTCGCGCACCCTGGTGGAGGTTCAGGGTCAGTGCCCCCGAAACCTTATTTTATTTATATTTTATCATTGTGAATCTGGACCATTCGTCATTAGGTCACAGATCTAACAATCGATATTTTGTCAGTTATCTTGCCCTAGAAGGCAACCCCCTTTTATAAGGATATTTGTACTATGTTTTTATCAGATTGGAGAGTAACAGGCGGCACTGGATTGAATACTGAAGGAGAGAGGAAGTGCATATATTGTAATCTCATATTTGAAGATAATACAACTTGGAGCCTCTTTTCTTGGTGCAGTGTTTTACTCGAAAGGGTTTTCTCCATGTTACATACTATGTTATGTGTTCATTTCTTAGTGCATGTTATTTATGTGTAATGGGTTTTGATTTATGTTGCAATCTCCATTGATTATGCATTGTTTAGAGGATAATAAGGTTTGAATCAGATTTCCGTTATGTGGTTTGCACCTTCATTTCTAACATTTGGTATCATAGCCTGGCCAGTTTTGATTCTTGGGTGGTAGTGTGAAGGTTTTGTAGCTGCAGTGGGAGATTTGGTTGTTGTTTGTTTGTAGATCTTGTGTAGATATCATGGCTTCATCCATTGTTGCTTCTACCTCTTAGTTGGACATCAAAAAGTTCAATGGCACAGGGTACTAATTGTGGAAGCTAAAAATGGAGGATTTGCTAGAAGAAAGAAACCAGTGATTGGCTATTATGAAAGAGAAGAAACTTGATGATGTTGCTCCTGATGAGTGGGAAAGACTAGATAAAAAGGCACGAGGTACAATCTAGTTATGTCTTGCAGATTTTGTTCTGCTGAATGTTGAGAGTGAGAAATCTGCACATAGCTTGTGGAAGCGTCTAGGTGAGATCTACCAAGCCAAGAGTATGGTAAATAAACTTTATTTAAAGTGTAAGTTATTTTCCATGAAAATAAAAGACAATGAATCAGTTGTAGAGCATTTAAATTCATTTAATTTGTTATTGAGTCAACTAGCATCTATAGATGTGGAGGTGAATGAGGAAGATAAATGTATATTGCTTCTCTGTTCTTTGCCTGAGTCATGGGAGAATGTTATTTTTGTTGATAACTGAGAGGGGGGGTGAATCAGTTATCTCAATAATTTAACATTCAGAACTTTCTTATTAATTAATGCAACATCAATTCAATTAAGCAAACATAACCATGAAATTGAAATACACATGACACAATATTTTTGACATGGAAACCCTGTTAAGGGAGAAAACCACAGGGTGATTAACCCAAGATTGTATTCTCTGTTAGAAGAATGGAAATACAAAATGGCACTTGCCAATTAGGGCTCACTGCCCGAGCACACTGCTCACAAGAGGCTCACTACTTACAAGAGACTCACTGTCTATAAGTTGTAAGAAGAATAACAGAATCCTTGAACTGATGAGATGCATCCACATATGTAGGGGTTCAGTTCTGGTTAGGCTCAATACATTGATCTGTTGCACTTCATCATTCCTCTTCTTTTGTGCTACTCTCCTTTCACATACCAGACCTTCCTTACTGCTTTCACTCTGCTCTACTGCTTTTCTTCGCACATCTCAAAACCACAACACCTCTCACAACTAAATCCATCTTGCATATATATCCACACAAGTGATTTCATCACCTTTCTAGTCGGCATCCGAAATAGTCAATATTTTCCACAAACTCTGATCTATCAGCTGAATCCTTGCATACCAAGTAATGTGGATCAAGGATATACTTGTAGAAGTCATCAATCATGTCGGTCAATCATAACTTATGCCTTAAGAGCCTTTACCATCATCAGTAACACATCCGGAATAATGTCTGATGTTCTGCCAGTCAGTTCTTCCTCTGTCCACACTGCCAATCAGGAACCCGACACTCAAGTATTCATATATTTTTCTTCATCTATCACTAGAGGCTAAATCCTTGGAATATATCAGTCAAGGTAGTCCTCTTGACTTCCCCAAATCTGCACTTCACCAAGATACTACCTCTGAGAGATCCAGACCTGACTGTCGGACCTCGCACATTGCTCTGTTCTTGCTTACCGGATCACAACACTCTGCAATCTGCCTTCTGGTAAAGACTCATCATGTCCTGCGGATGTGTGGGTTAACCTTTGTTGCCATCAATGACAACATTCATGAGTCCATATAGTGTCTCTTGCCAACAATTTTGGCTATCATTGCTAACCTCATAGATCTGAAGTTGGATGCTCTTGTTTCAATTCTGTTGTCACATGAATTGAGGAAGAAAAGTTTAGATAGTTCAAGGGATGCTCTCAGTGTCAGGGGAAGGTCTATGGAAAGAGGACCAAAAGGAGATCAGAAAGGGGCTAAGGACAAGTCCAAGGGCCGATCTAAGACTCCTGGGAAGAAGAATAGAGTTAAGTGTTGGAACTGCGGTAAAAGGGGACATGTGAAGGAGTGCAGAAACACAAAGAAACAGTGGGAGAGTGCTTCAGATAAGTCCTCGAATGCAGGTGAAGATGTTTTACTTTCTGCATGTAATGTTGTTTCTAATGATCACTGGTTGGTTGACTTAGGATGCTCGTTTCATATGACCCCGCATAAGGAATGGTTTTCCACATACAAAAAATATGATGGAGGTGATATATACCTTGGGGACAACTCTACATATCTGATAGTTGGGAAAGGCAAGGTATTGTTGTGTTTTAGTGATGGGAGGATTAAAACCCTGCCTAGTGTTTTGCATGTTCCTGGATTAGCTAGAAATCTAATTTCAGTTTTGAAGTTGAATGATTTGGGAATGCATGTAACATTTGACAAGCATGGTTGCAGATTGGTGAGAGGGAACTTGGTGGTAGCAAAGGGCAAGAGATTGGGAAACTTGTTTAATCTTGAAGCCACTATAGTTTGTAATGCCTCTTATGTATCTGAGGCTAGTACTGAAAATACACGTATGTTGTGGCACTGTAGATTAGGCCACACTAGTAATAATGTTTTGAAAACTATCAAGAATAAAAATTTGTTAGATGGTTTCTCCTATTCTGATGAGCACTTTGATTTTTATGAGCATTGTGTGTTTAGTAAACAAAATAGAAAATCATTTCCTTTAGGAAGCAATAGAGCAAAAGAGAAGTTAGAAATTATTCATACAGATGTGTTTGGACCTATGGATAATGATTCTATTAGAAAATCTTGTTATTTTGTCACCTTCATTGATGATGTATCTAGATTTACATGGATTTATTTTACGAAACACAAATCTGAAGTTTTCACTAAATTTAAGGATTTTAAAGTCTTAGTTGAAAACCAATCGGGATTGAAGATAAAAATATTAAGATCTGACAATGGAGGGGAATATTTCTCTAAGGATTTGATGAGTTTTGCAAGCATGCAGGTATTATCAGACAAAAGACAACTTAGTATATGCCACAACAAAATGGTGTTGCAGAAAGGGTGAACTGAACAATCATGGAAAGAGCCGGAAGTATGTTGACTGATGCACAGTTGGATAAATGCTTTTAGGCAGAGGCTATGTGTACTGCTTGCTACTTGATTAACGTATCTCCTTGTAAGGCTCTTGATTTGACACCTTATGAAGTGTGGATAGGTAAGAAACCTTTTGTTTCACATTTAAGGGTTTTTGGCTGTGAGGCTTTTGTTCATGTGCCTAAGGAAAAGTGATCTAAGTTGGATCCAAAAGCTAAAAAGTGTACATTCATTAGATATGGTGATAATGTCAAAGGTTATAAGCTTTGGAATCCACTAACCTGTAAGGTAATCTATTCTAGAGATGTTATTTGCAAGGAACTTAAAGCTATTTATGAACCTGAGCAGCCAAAAGAAAAAGAAGAAAAGGTAAAGAGAGTGCACTTTGATTTAGAGCAGTAAGATGCACCTTAGGAAGAACACAATGATGGATTGGGGGGTGAAGGAGAAGAAAAAGATTTGAGTAGTTCTGATGAAGATGAATCTATTGTTACAAAAGAAGTTGGTGCAGATGATCTTGCAGAAGAACAAGCTGAGACTCTTACTCAACCATTGAGGAGATCCACAAGACAACGAAATCTAGTTGACAGTTATAGCCCACTATATTTCTGTTGTATATTTGCTTTATTGAGTACTGACGATTGTTGGGAATTAAGGTGTCTCAACCTTGGTAATTCCTTGTATAATTTCATTGTATTTATTTATTTATTGCCTATTATGTAATTATGATGCAAATCCTATTTTGTCATCTTGTGGGAGTTGGCACAGTGATGTGTCATCCTATGTGGAAGGTGACAACATGTAAATTTGTCCTCACATGAGGAGATAGGCGTCCCACTTAGTGGTAGGAATATTTTTTCATGTTTCGGCATATTGAATAGTGTGTAATGGAATATTGACCGAAACGGTCATGACAGATTCCTATAACAAATCTATGACGCATAAGAGTCGTAAATGGAAGATTCTATGACAAGTGAAGACATGTGTCACAAGGCATCTTGGAAGAAGGCATCTTTGGGCACCCCAAGGAGGGTTATGACATGTTGTAAGAGAATATGCTATTTATAGCCTGTGTATGACATATTCTCTTACAACTGTAAGATATGACAACTATGACGGATTCTATGACAGTCGTAAGTGTCGAAGAGTATCTGTCATTGTCCAACTTGGGAATAGGCGACCTCTTTGGGATGGGGTGACATGACAAGTGTCATGAACATTCTACAATGTTGAACAAGTGTCCATAGGTGTGGGTTTTGGGCCATGAGGCCATGTTGGACACCCATCTCAAGATAGAGCCATTTTTGCTTTGGATCTTCTATATAAACAGGTGCTTTGGAGAGGATCTATGCATTATGTGATTGACAGGTACTGTTATGCTACTGGATTGTCTCCAGATACGAGTGTCGAAGACTCCTGCAAGAGTATTGGCTCTGAAACTGTATTGTAACCTTGATTGTTTACTAGAATACATTTGAGCTGTGTTTTGGAGTGTGGGGTTTTTCACCCGTAAGGGTTTTCCCCACATATATCATTTCTCTTTTTTCTTTTTTCTTACATTCTTGTGTATGTGTTTGCTACAATTTCTTTGTTATTGGGTTAATAACACTGTAATTGTAAAGGTTGAAAAGAATTTGCACTCTTCTCTCCTCATTAGATTAGTGTAGGAAGCGATTTCCGTACACCTAGCTTCCTTTCAACTATGAGCCTCGATCCTACAGGGAAGCTATTCTTGCAGATGATAGTGAGTCTTGGCAATTAGCCATGCAGGAGGAGATGATGGCTTTAGACTCTTGTAACACCTGGGATCTTGTTTGTTTGCCCAAAGGAAGAAAGGCCATAGGTTGTAAGTGGGTCTTCAAGAAGAAGTTTGGAGCAGGTGGTTCATTAGAGAAGTACAAGGCTAGATTGGTAGCCAAGGGCTACTCCCAGAGAGAGGGAGTTGATTTTGGTGAAATTTTCTCTCATGTTGCTAAATTGACTTCTATTAGATTTATTTTATCGATTGCTACAGTTTATGATTGGGAGATTGAGAAAATGGATGTTAAGACTATGTTCTTGCATGGAGATCTTGAGGAAGAAATTTATATGCAACAACTTACAGGTTTTGAGGTAAAAGGAAAAGAACATTAAGTTTGCAGGTTGAAGAGGTCTCTCTATGGTTTGAAACAATCCCCAAGAATGTGGTATCAAAAGTTTGATTCATTTGTATTGAAATTGGGTTTTGTTAGGAGTGAGGAGGATCATGATGTGTACATTCACTATATTGATTATTCTATACTGATCATTGCATTGTATGTTGATGACATGTTACTTTTCAGGAATACTAAGGGTATGATCAGTGAACTTAAAGCCCAACTTTCAGGTGCATTTGCTATGAAGGATCTTGGAGCTATCAAGTATATTTTGGGTATGGAGATCAGGAGGGACAGAGGTAACATAAAGCTTTGGTTGTCACAAAAGTAAGTATGTGAATATCATTTTGTAGAGATTCAGTACGTAGGACTGTAATGTAGTTAGAGTTCCTTTACCCATTGATACTAAGATTTCATTATGTATGTGTCCAAAGAATGAGGATGATTTTGAGGATATGTCTAATGTGCCATATGCTAGTGTTGTAGGGAGTTTGATGTATGCAATGATTTGCACTAGGCCAAATATTGCCCAAGCAGTGGGAGTTTTGAGCAGATTTATGTCTAATCCTAGTAGACAGCATTAGAATTATGCAAAGAGGGTGCTTAAGTATCTTGCAGGTACTCTTGATTATTGTTTGGTTTATTCTAGTACTGATAGTGCTTATAAATCATTGGACATACAGGGTTTTGTTGATGTAGATTGGGCAGGTGACTTGGATAGTCGAAGGTCCACTAGTGCCTATGTGTCTACTCTGTTTGGAGGAGTAGTGAGTTGGATGAGTAAGAGGCAGCCCACAGATGCTTTGTCCACCATAGAAGTAGAGTATATGGCTGCTACTCATGTCTCTAAGGAGGTAGTTTGGTTGAGGAGACTATGTACAGGTATTGGATTTGATTGCAGGATCATTCAGATTGGTTGTGATAGCTAGAGTGCTATATGTTTGGCCAAGAATCCTATATATTATGCTCGAACTAAGCATGTTGATGTATAGTATCACTTTGTTCGAGAAATGGTTGCAAATGGATAGATTGAGTTGAAGAAGGTAGACACTCAAGAGAATGTTGCAGATGCTTTGACCAAGCCTGTGAGCACAAAGAAATTTGTTTGGTGCAGAGAGGCCATGGGCCTTGCTTCTAGTGCCTGATTATTTTATGGTTTTCCTATGGGTATTTACAATGTATGATGTCAAGTGGGAGAATGTTAGGATTAAGGTGCCATCAACCTCGTAATTCCTATGTAATTAATTACTCCTAATATTGTTTGTAAATCACCCATAAGGGATGAAAGGTTTCACCAACATCGATCTTGTTTCAGCTACATGTTTATATTTGGTCCTCAACATTCATTCGTCTATGATGGGGGTCGCAGGGGGTTTCCCCCCATACGAGGGGTCTGATGGGATCATCCCCTCGACGGGGGGTCCGAGGGCCACGTGCCCTGGCAGGGGTTCGAGGGCAGTACACCCGAAACCTCATTTTATTTATATTTTATTATTGTGAATCTGGATCGTTCGTCATTAGGTCATAGATCTGATGGTCGATATTTTGTCGATTATCTTGCCCTAGAAGGCAACCCTATTTTATAAGGATATTTGTACTACATTTTTATCAGATTGGAGAGTAACATGCAGCATTGGATTGAAGACTGAAGGAGAGAGGAAGTGCATGTATTGTAATCTCATATTTGAAGATAATACAATTTGGAGCCTCTTTTCTTGGTGGAGTTTTTTACCTGAAAGTGTTTTCTCCACATTACATACTGTGTTATGTGTTGAGTTCTTAGTGCATGTTATTTCTATGTAATGGGTTTTGATTTCTGTTGCAATCTCCATTGATTCTACATTGTTTAGAGGATAATAAGGTTTGAATTAGATTTCCATTGTGTGGTTTGCACCTTCATTTCTAAAACATAATTTGTTCTAGTTCTGGCTCAAATTTGCTCCAAATTAACCCCTGATTACATGAGTCACCTTCCATAATTGATCCTCAACTCCTCCTGATTGACCCAAGACTCCCAATCACTCCATTCTAATTCCAAATCAATTCTACTCATCTCTCAATCAATCACATGCTAACTCCTGTTCCTCTTTTGTGATAGGCTATCAAGGTTGGTTTACTCCCAATCAAACCCAGTTCACTATCCAATCAAGCCTGTTAACTCTCTAATCACCTCCACCATTGTTGTGCTTCTCACACCTATAAATACCCCCTCCTCTATGCATTTGTGGAGGCAAATTTAGTAATGTTGCTCTTGCTTTGCTTTGTCTCCATAGCATTTTATGCAAGTGCAAGACCCCGTGAGCCTTTTCAATTTTTACATTTAGCTTCATAGCTATGGAAGCTATTGTGCTTCATAGGCATTCTAATCCCCAATTCATTTCAAAGCTTCTAAGATTCAAGCCATAGTGCTTTGTAGGCATTCTAATGATTATTTGTTATCCAAGCTTCCATAGCTTTCATTTTATTCATCTTGCTGCTATCTTCACTTTTTTCACCAAGAGGAGGACCCTGTTGCTACAGAGGAAGAGAGAGGGTTACCAAAAGAACTTTTGAGGGCTCAAGCCAGGAATTGGCATATTCATCATATTGGGTTTTTCATGTTTTCAAATAGTAATTGACTCACACTCTGGCTCTTGGGAAAGTAATCATTATGTTGCACTCTTTCCTTGATAGGTTTTGTTTTGATTCAATTAGACTATCTTTATTTCATTAGATTACATTCATTTCAATTCTTGCAATTTCAATTTCTTAGATAAGATTCAAAATCACTTCATGAAAACCACAAAAACATAGGACTAGATTGCATATGGGAAAACACATATAATTGCATACATATTTCAATTCCTAGTTAATTAGACAACTTCTTTTATTTGAATTTGGAAAAAGGAATCAACAATTGCTTTGCATACATTTAGAGTGCATTTTATAAATAAATTATAAAAAAATTACATATTTGAAATCTACACAATCTCATCTATAATGAGTTTTAATTTCGTCAAAAAATTCTACAAAAAACATCTTCAGACATATGTCTAAAGTCACTCTTTTCTAGTAACACTGACATGACCTTCAAGTTGCAGGTCAAAGTAGGTCCAAAGCTAAGGGTCGGCTCCCCAAGCCTTTTTCTGACCTGAAACCCATAGCAAAAACTGGGCCAGAAATTGAAATTTTAAAAAACTGGATCTTATTCTAGAAATGGGATCTTGTTTAGTTTTTTTAAAATTTTAACCCTTTATGAAACGGGATCCCATTTCTAGAAAACAAGATCACACTTTTGGCTTGGGGTCCCAAAGCAAAACAAGATCCCATTGCATAAAAAGTGGGATCCCGTTTCACTTTTCCCAATTTCACGTTTTTGGCTAAGTCCAAAACTTCCACGAGAAGAGGACTCATCTTCTTGCTTTTACCCATGGTCAATCCACTTTGCTCTCTCCCACTTCAAACCAATCCCAAAACAATCATACCAATAATGTCCACTATAATAAGACTCCTTACAATTATGACTCTGTTGTAGGGTGTATTGACCACTATCCTTCACAAGTTGCCACCATAACCATAAAAGCCACATCTCCTAACCAGCTTGCCTTTAGCCAACATGACATGCCTCCCATTGATCCATCTCATAATAAACCCCTTCACATAGAGGTCCTTATTTCTAGATGTGAAGTTCAGCGTATTCTTTTGGATAATGGATTTGGCTTGAATCTACTAGATGTAAAGTTAAGCGTATTCTTTTGGATAAAGGATTTGGCTTGAATCTATGTACCTTGAGGTTAATAAAACAATTGGGATATTCAACAACTGACTTGGAACCTTGTACTTTTACTATCAAAGGTTATGATGACGTCGAGAGAGAATCTGAAGGAACTATATGTATTCCCATACAAGTGGGACCAGTTATACAACACACCACATGCCAAGTCCTTGATCTTGATCTTCCATATAGCATCATACTTGGTCGCCCATGGATCCATGTTATGCAAGCTATCCCTTCCACCTACCATCAATGTTTGAAGTTCCCTCATAATTGTGAAGAAGTTACTATCTATGTGGATCCCCGACCCTTTGAATATTATCGATCCATGGAAGTTGCTTATCATAAAGATAATCTTTGTCCTATTAATGATATCTCCACTAAAGATAAGGTTATTGCTTCTGCATCTTATATCGATCCCAATAACCTTGGTTCCACATCCTCATCCGCCCAAGATCCCAAAGTCACAAAGGTCAAGATCATCCATAAAGGTTGTGGAGAATATGAGCTACATAATGCATTTTATGTTGGAGACCTATCTTTATGCCCACACTCTTATGGACATCTTAAACAACAACCTCATCCAAGGACACCTAGTACCAAACAATTTGGGCCTACTACCTTTTCATCGCCAAGCACATTAGCTGAAGAATAAGTTGAAGACTCTTTAGACTCTTGGCTTTACAAAGATGAACTTGAAGATACAAAATCCATCCTTGATCACCTTCAGCACAAATATCCAATTCATTCACATATGTGTGAATAAATGAGATATCAAGGAAAAGGCATTGGCCCTCATGAGCAAGGTACAATACAGCCGATACAAGTCAAGGCCCAAGATGCTTCTTTTGGACTTGGTTATATAACTCTTAGTTTGGAAACCAAGGATCTTCATGTTTTCCTTACAAGTCAAGATGAACCCTCTAACGTCATGGAAAGTACTTCCGAAGATCTTGATATTTCATGCCTTTTTCATGACAATTTCATCCCCGCCATTGAGTCCTTATCACCAAAACAACATCCAATATCTTTTGATACATGTAAAAATGATGAAGCCAAACTTGAGTTTCTTAGCCATTCAAATATCAAACAAAGAAGGAAAAACGTCATAAATTATTGGCCTTAAAAGAAAAAAAACTTGGGGGCATCCAAAGTTAAAGAAAAATCCATCTTGCCGTTAGCATCACATGAGCATTTCCTTGAAGAAAAGAAAATCAATGTGAGCATAAAATAAAATAAAAAACAACACCATAAATTTGAGTTTGTTGGTCCCTCATCAATTTCCTTCCATGACACTTCCACCACCTTCCATGATCAAATCCTTTCATCCCACTTATCTCACAATCGCCACAAGTCCATTTCCCACCATACCTCTCACTCCACTATCACCACTCCTTCACCCATCCAATCTCATACAACCATCCCATAATTAAAATATCCCAAAAATACAAAAAAAAATTAAATATACAAAAATTCAAGAAATAAATCAATGGCAAGCTATCCTTAATCCATGCTAATCTAGTCAAGAAATCTTGTCAAATCATCCAAGAGCATACTTTGGTTTTGTTTCCAACCTTGTTGTTAACCCAATCTTTCGATCAATCATCATCAATCATCATCTTTGGGATAAATGGTTCCCTATATTTGTGTTGTTCTAGGGACATATCATTCCCCACAATGACAACACTAGCCTTGATCACTTATCAATCAACCAATCATCAGTTTTCAACTTGGCAGAGGCAACACCTTGTTTGTCTTTATATGGTTTTGTGCATGATTTCTTTCTTTCTTGTGTGTGTTATCATTTTATCTTGCATTTGTATCTAGTCCTTGCAACATATTGTCACAACGACATCATGGTCATCCATATCATGGTGCCACATAGGGGCATATGTTTGCTTGCGACCTTAAATTTAATTAGAGAGAAAATTGGACACAATTATAATTAAATAATTATAATTTATCTAATTAATTGAGTGATGAGAGAAAAATGAATTTAATTAATTAAATAAATACAATTTATTTAATTAATTGGACATAAAAGGGTCCTAGCGTGAAAGTGTTGCAAGAATGTCACAAGATGAATGATGTTAGTAATATCGCAAGGACAAGGTCAATTTTAGGTGTCTACTTTTTGCCACTTGATATGCTCTCTTGATATGATGATATTTGCTCAAATGTGGATTGCTCAATAAACCAGCATAATCTTTCTCCTTAGTAAAATTATTGATCTCTTCATTAGTCTCTTCATTCAACTCTTCATTAGTTCAAATGAGTTGATTGAGAGGGATATTTATATTGATCTTGGATAATAGGATGAATGGCTAGGATTAGATTAGAGATGAATAGTTAAGATTAAATGAGACATGGATCAACACATGGATCAAGGATGAATGGTTACATGATTAAGTGTAAATGAATGGATGAGATTAAGTGAGAGTGCATTATGGGAAGGATAGGACCTATCCATATGTAAGTCAGCTAAGAGTGAAATGAAGAGTGTAGAGGGAGTTAATTATTTTTAGATTTTTGTGCAAGGTAGGTGGAGAATAATTTTTCTCACCCCTATGCCACTATAGATCCTTTTGAATTGAATTCTTGTACCCAAGGCATGGGTAGATGTTCTTTTTCAGAGGATTTCCAGGGCAGAACCATGTGGGCGTGCTCCACGGACACAAAGATGAATTTATTGCAGCATGGGCAACTGGTTTTCCTTGTTGACCACTCTTCCCCATGTCCATGACTGCTACAGTGTGATTTGAAATGATATATATATGCATAGGTTTGATATGTATTTCTGTTGGTTGGTCGATGGGTTCTTATCTAGGATGAAATGCTTGATGTTTGATCATGACCTCATGATAATTCATAGAACTATGTGAATCTAATGGACTGTGTCCTCTTCCAAACCTCTCTTGTCTTCATTCCAATTCAACTGTGAAGGGAATGCTGTCATTCTATGTCTTTTCTGATCTATATTAAGCTTTTATTATTTTGTAATGGCTATTTAGCCTTCATGATCAATATAATAGACTGATATTTTGCCTTTCTTTATACTTCTACACTGTGTTTACCTAAAATATGTAGGCTTATTCTGTGGATGATTCGTCCCTCCTGTAGTTACAGTTTTCTATCTCAAACCTCTATTAAAATTATAAGTCTGTGTGAATCCATATAAATATTTGAGATCATTGTTGTGTTATGTTAGTCCCAACCGAACACTCTAAATCTGGTGCATCACCCCCTTTTAAATTTAGTCTCTCTCTCTCTCTCTCTCTCTCTCTCTCTCTCTCTCTCCCCTTTTCCCTGTGATCACTAGCATTAGATTTAGTTATTTTTTCTCCGAACCTTAATTTCAGAATGAGGAACCAGCCTTCTCTGGAGGTTTGATCTCATCTGCAAGGTCCCACACCTTGAGATCGCTCCCATTGTGTCATTATAATGCTTGAACAAGCTTCAAGAAGGGTGCAATTCCAGGTGATAACAATAACCATTTTGCATTTGAAACAAAATCCAGGAAAAGAGGCGATGTAAATATCTTGCATTGAAATAAATTTTAAGGAAAAGAGGCGATGTAAACATTTGCAGTTGAAATAGAATTTAGGGAAGGAGGTGCTGTAAATATTTTGCATTGAAATAAATTTGGCTATTTTTTTTAAACCAAAGAATTAGATTTTCAAATTTCTTTGTGGTTCAGAAAATTGTAGTAGACATATTTTTAGTTTTTGTGATAGAATAACAAGAATTGATGCATATACCTCCCTCCTTTTGTTCTCCTCGCACTCCCCATTGCTCACCTCAAATCTTCTCTCCATTAAGCTCCTTCCACAACTTGCTCCTCTTCCAGACCTTCCTCTGTTATCCCCTGCATTCTACATTCCTTCATGTTCTTATACAGAGTCAATTTATCTTAAGCAGTGGAGCATAAATGGTGCCTAGGCAGTGGAATGGCGATGGATTTACATAAACAAAATCTAATTTTCCTTACCTTCCCAAAGAGTTTCCACGTAGCTCAGATTTACCTACCCTTTTACCTTCATCTACCACGTTAAACATTAAGACACGGGTCCTCTCCCCACTTATTTTGCCATGTTTAATTTGTCGCTTTTCTTTATACAAAGAGGGAGAGATTATTTTAAACATAAAGATTAATTTATCTTAGTTATATTCAATATTTTAAATAATGACAATATTTCATAAATTAAGAATTAGCAACCTTAGAAATGTTAAAATTTAAATAATGATTAAAATTATTTGATAAATAAATGCATTTTATAAAACAAGTTATATTGATTGTATATAACTTCAAAAGTAGATAAAATGAGAATAATAGTCACATGATATAATTATCAATGATTTATGGTTAAAAATACGAAATAGGTAAATATTTCTAGTTCTCGTAATTAGTATTAAAAATTAAAATAATTCAAAGTAATGATTATAATTTTATGAATTACACATGGCAATGCTACGTGACTAACAATTAAGTTATCAGTAATGAAGGAGAGAATACATCAAATTAAACTTAAAATGAGAGCCATGCCATCAAGGAGTTGTCTATAAATGGCTCTAAGGGGAAAGAATAGGCCACCTCCAATCGTTCAAGAAGTTAGCATGACAATCCAGGGACAACAAACTACAGAGTTTAGGCGTAACTAACTACTGAAATTCAAGAATTGGCTGCTTGTCAAAGGGGGAGAGGTGGAATTGGGTTTTAAGAAATGGCCATGATTTCCATTGAAAGTTGGTAAGGTCCCATAAGTCTCGAAAAACTTGGATGCCTTTTTTATAGAGGCGTCTTCCTTTGAATATATTAATTGTACCTAATGGTCTGCCATTTTGTTGAATCGACTGATTCCACCAAACAGAGGAATTAGAAAATCTTAAGCCATGGTTGAGGGACTAGTCAAACCAAATGAGTTTTTTAAGATTTGCCAAGCTTTCCAAATAGAATTGAAGGGTGCGGACCCATGGGACTTGAAAAAAGGAGCTAACAAAAGTTTGTCATTCTAGCTAAGTGTCCCAAGTATGACCAACAGAGGCGGATTGTATGTGAAATTTGACCAAATTCTTCCAAGGGGCATCTCCCTCCAAAGCTCTAACTATCCACTTAGTCATTAGGAAAATTCCTTGTGAGTATGAATCAGTGGTTCCCAGGGCCCCTTTGTCCTTTGGTTGTATGCAAGGATGCTAGGATGTAGAGGGTAAGCCCTTTTTGTTCCCCCATTTGGCCCATAAAAAATCCCTAATAAGTTGTGTTAGATGGTTATAGCATTTTTTGGAGGGAAACAAACATGAAGATATATAAACATGACTAGAAAGAAGAATTTTGGTTGCCACTTGGATGCAACCAACCATGGATAAGAATCTGTTAGTCCAATTCAAGAGTTTGTCCTTGATTTTATTCAAAACCAATTCCACATGTCTTTGAGAGAAACTCCTACACCGAAGAGAATGCCAAGGTATCTAGTGATTAAGCCATGTTTCATTTCTTTCCATTCGGTTGGGATCCATGTCAAACAGAGGTTGGGGTGAGTCATAATAAATTCAGTCTTGTACATAGCCAATTTGGACTCAAAAATGGTACAAAATAGGTCTAATGTATCTAGTGATTGAGCCATGTTTTATTTCTTTCCATTCGGTTGGGATCCATGTCAAACAGAGGTTGGGGCAAGTAATAATAAATTCAGTCTTGTGCATACAATCTGGACCCGAAAATGGTACAAAATAGGTCTAATGTAACAATAGTGTTAGTCACTTCCTTTCCTGAGTTTTGGATAAAAAACATATTTGTCATCAACAAAGTGTGAGTTGAGGGCAGTGGCATTATTTGGTAAGGATGTTCAGGAATAATCTTGTTGGCCTTCACATGATGGAATAAATACCCAAGAGCATCAGCCACAAGGACATAGAGGAAAGGAGAAAGGGGGCAACCTTGGCAGATAGACCTTTGAAGAGGGAATTGGGGGGGAGGGAAGCCATTAACAACCAGTCTAGCATTAACATCCATGAATAGCATTTTGATTTGAGCACAAATTTTAGGGCCAAACCCCAACCATTGCATCATGTTAAGGATGAAGGGCCACCGAATGCGATCGTAGACTTTATTGAAATCAAATTTGACAATAAGAGCATCTTAGGTAGTTTGTCGGGCCCATTCAATTGTCTCCTAGGCTAGCACAAGATTGTCTAAGATAAATCTACCTCTGATAAATCCTATTTGTTCTGGTCACACTATAATTTGGGTAATGTATTTTATTCTGTGTGCCAAAGCTTTGGCTATGATCTTGTAGGCGATATTAAGCAAAGTAATGGGTCACCAACTAGCCACGATGTCTTCATCCTTAGCTTTAGGAATGAGCTTAATAAGGCCTTGATTAATAACTGGTCCCAATGTACCAATTTCAACTCCTTCAAGATACACATAGTAAAAGTCTTCTCGAATGTATGACCACAATGTCTAGTAGAATTCCATAGGTAGGCCATCCATTCCCGGGCTCTTCTCAGTAGCCATGCTATAAAGTGCATCATCAATTTCTTCCATGGCAAGAGGTCTTTCAAGAAAGTTACTGTAATCAACATCAATTTTGTGAGGAATACATTCCACCATACATTCCTCAACAATGGAAATAAGGGGGGTCACCTACTATCTCATTAGTGAATAGTTGTTTATAGTATTCCAAAAAGGTTTACATGATGGTTGAGTGGCTAGTTTGAGGAGTGCCATCAATAGATTTAATTACTGATATCTGTTCTTTTTTGTGTTTATGTTTCAGCTATTGAAAGAAGAATTTTGAGCCTCAGTCACCATCCTTGATCCATTGGAGACAAGAACACACCTAAGCACCTTTAGCTTTGTAAACAACTAGTTTTCTAAGAAAATGCTCAGTATGGACGACATATTGTTGCAGTTAAAGGTCATGGGGATCGGCAACAAGGAGAGAATGACCACATACAAGCTATCCATTGAGATACTTTTCAAGTTTGCACCATTTAGCAACGACTCTTTGTCCATAGTCTCGAAGAAAAGAGGTACAATGTGCAATAGTTCTTTCCCACCAATTGATCCACCTATCCTGTTGGGGTTTTGGCTCAGCATTCCAAGTAGCTAAAAGGCCATCAATGCAATCTTGTTGTTGAAGGTGAGTCACATTAAGTTTAAAGGGGAGATCATTGGGAAGAGTTGGGTAGTCAGAGAAAGATATGGTGGTGAAGATGGGGGAGTGGTCAGAAAGGGTGGCTATGAGGTTAATATGAACCATAAGGCCCGGTTGTGAAGGCATGGTATATACAACCGTTTGGGGAATTATAGAATCTATTAAGATGACTCATCTTCCTCAAAAATCCTTCATGGCAATTGGACCAAGTGTACCAATGAGGCATGTGAAGGTCTTTTTTACCCAAAAGCAAATCATACACACCCAATGAATTACGAGTTGGAATCCAAGCATCGAATTCCAATTGAGTCAAGTGGGAAGGACTATCCCAGCTATGATCGGTGGGGTGTTCAACCATGTTGAAATCAATCCCCAACACCCAATTTGCATTAGGGAGGTTAAGGCACATCCATTCCCAAAGCAGAGTCCTTTCTAGAGGAGTGTTGGGAGCATAAATTGAGCATAACCCATATAAGATGCCATGAATGAGGACGGTGACCCAAATGCAAGAGTTATTAGGGTCACTCCCATAAGCAACCACATGTTTTGCAAGCCAGGGGGCAAGGCCAAGCACATCTCCACCACAACCCTTGGAGTGATTGGTGTGGAAGAAGAGTGCATCTTGCCAAGTGGAAGTGAGAGTGGCTTTTAACCGGATAGCACTGACTTTCACTTCTTGCAGCATGATAAATCATAATGGTTAATCTAAATAAATTGTCTAACACGATACTTCCGAGAGGGAATTGTTAAACCCTACACGTACCGAGACTGGGTGTTACAATTCATTGGGAAGAGTCAAGGAGAGTTTCCTCATCCACCAGAAGAGCATTGAACTCATTTTTTGATTGGCTTGCTTGGAGGGCCAAAGAGTGCCTCTGATTAGGTCTTTCTTGAGAAGAGGATCGAGATCGGGATCGGGCATGCAAGGGGTGAGTTGTTTGCAAAGGAGGATCCAACTCAGGATGGTCGGTGGCTATTGGGGAGAGGATTTCCTTTGTTTCTTAGTCGCCCTCAAACTGTCACCAAGGGCTACATCTTTATAAGAAGGGGGGTCGTGAGGCGAGGGAGATTGAAGAGAAGAGGAGGGAACAATATTGTGATGGAAGGTAGTAGTGGGAGGGGGAGTGGAATTTGTAGGAACTGGAGTTAAGGCTTTAAAGGCAGTGAGGGGCTTTAAGGGAGCAGTGGAAAATGTAGGATTGGTAGGGCGTGAATCACTAGAGGATGGTGACACTTGATGTGGTTTACGAATAGGGTAGTCTTAGATAAGATGACCTTCTCGATGGCAGTAGAAGCAAGCATTCAATTTATTAAGGTAAGTTATTCATTGGTCAAACTCGAAACCTTGTCATACAAGTTTGATAGTACTTGGAAGGGGTTGAGCGAGGTCCATCTCAATGCAAGCATGGGGTTGAACACACAGGTTGGACCACTTGTCAGTATTATGTTTGCACCATAAAACCTTACCTAGTTGAGAGGCTATTTCATGCATGAAAGGGTGGAATGCCCATAGATGATCCACGATCCATATTACAGGGCCGCACGGGTGTGATCTAGGTCAACAAAGGTGCAGCTACATATCCCCTACCCAATCCCCTAAAAGATTCTATGTTCCAACCATTTTGTTCCCAGTTGTTACGGGTCCACTTAAAGAAGTTCTGTTTAGATCTTTAAGAGAAATAACAATAATTGTTTTAGCTTTGTAGTCAGAAATTACGTCAATAATGCCGTCTGGTAATTTGACTGAAATGGCTTTACCTTCTCTATTGTCGTTGGGAAGGTCCGAGGACTTTGGATTCTGGGCGTTTTTGTCTGGTCTGCCATCAGATTGAGTTAGAGGGATGGACAGATCTCCATTCAGCTGAGGAGTCACGGTTTGCTGAGGAAGCGTCTCGGGATTCGCAAGGAGGTTTTGGCACGAAGTGGGAGTAAAAAAGATGTAGGGTTTCTGTCCGAATTGCAGGGTCGTCTTTTTTTTTTTCCTTTCTGCATACATGTCTTACTATCACTGCCACTCTAAATCTGTCTGACAAGTAAAAAAACACACTTTGATCTTACAAGTTAAAAACATGTGGGATGATGACACGTCAAAATGACCTTTGTAGATGCATCACCGTAGTCTAATATGGCTAATCCTAATGGTTTAATTCTACCTCAAATTTCTATATGTTTCGGGCACAAGGCCATTGGAATTCTTAAAGAGTTCTATTGATTGTATTTTGCTTGGGTTTGATTCTTAGCTCAGCCATGTTTAATTTGTGTTTTCTGAAATGCATGTTTATGAGTTTATCTTGATTTAAGTTTTTGGCATAGATGGTATGTGAGTTGTAATGACTTTTGCAAACTTTGTTTGAGGCTATAGGTGGATTTTTAAGATCAATGAGTAATATCTTATAGAATAAGGAAAGACCATAGATTTAGTACTGTAGTTGATTTTGTATAAAGCTTTTTAGTACAGGGTTATGTAGCCAAAAAGGTCATAAATGTCAGTTAAAACTCACATGTATTCACTTTATTTTTTGTGGTGGAAGCTCTAGGTGAAGGTCGCAGGGGGCAGTTACCTTCATTGATATTTTTTATTCCATTGTTTTAAGACAATGTAATTAATATTTTATTTGTGTTGGATACTTAGCTTTTTTATTCAGTCTCATTTTGCTTGGGAGAAATAGGTGGGATGATGACATGTCAAACTAACCTTTGTAGATGCCACCACCATTTATCAGGACTAATCCTAATAGATTTATTTTACCCTAGTTTCCTATATATTTTAAGCAGAAGGCCATTAGAACTCTCAGTGAGGGTTGTTAATTATAGTTGCTAGGGTTTGATTCCTAGCTCAACCATGTTTAAATTGTAATTTTTGAAATGCTTGTTTATGTGTTTATCTTGGTTTAGGCTTTTGGTAAAGATGGTATATGAGTTGTAATAATTTTTGCGAACTTCGCCTCAGGCTATGGTAGGGAATTGAATCTAAAGAATCATGCAAGGAGTGTTCCATGAAGGAGAGTGAAGAGAAGCATTCTCTATTTTTGATAAAGATGGTGATGGTTTCATCACACCATTTGAGCTTCAAGAAGTCCTTCTAAGCTTAAAACAACTAGAATGACATTGAGCAACTTTGAGAGTTGTTAAACAATGATAGCAATATTTGATAAAATCTGATGGTAGAAATGATTTTATGGAATTTGAGTGAAAAATGATAAACAAAGCTAAATAGATTTTTTTAAAATTGGATGTGAACTCCCAATACTCTGTTCAAAACTTTGTAACTATATATTGAAGAAATTGAATAGATTCCAAATCATTTTCAAAAAAGGATAGAAATATAGTTTCCATATTGTTCATATGGCTCTCTCTTATGATCCCAATTTTAATAGGTAATGTCTGTTATTTTATTTGTATAGTATGTGTGATGTAGAGGCAAATTGGATGGAAGAAGATAGACAAACTAGACAAGGTTCTACTACACCTACAAGCCCAAAATCAAAGATCTTTATGCAAAAGTGGGAAGAGAAAAAAGAAACTCAAGGATCATCATGGAAATGTTGGTTTGGGATGTTAAAGGACCCATTCCATCCATTGGCCAAGGTAGATAAGACTCAGGGTTGGTATGTACTTCACAAAACCCCAAAATGGCTTATAGCCCTCCAAAATGACAACAGTCCAAATAACTTTTGACTCAGATCTCCAAACCCAGATTTTAGACAATTAGTAGATACCCATTATGGCCCTCTATCACATATCCCAAACTTGACATAGGTTGTTTTGGACGGAATATCTCAACCAATAACCCCTGTCAGTGGCCTAAAGCCCCAATTAGGCCAAAATTACAAAGATACTACCTTCAAATGCAAGCCCATAAATCAACCAAGGATTTGAACACTTAGAATGCATGCTAAAACAAAGGATTTTGTGGGTTTCAAACTTCTACTCTCTGTTGTTCCCAAAAATGCACCTATGGTTCCTTCAATGTGCTCTTAAACTACACCTAACACATGGTTTTGTTAGGTTTCTCAATGCAAACTCCTCCTCTGCAAGTTCTCTACCAAAAAACCACCATACCATGCTAGCATAGTCCTACCACCATCCATTCCACTGACCACAAGTGGATCAAATCAGTGGAATGACAAAGGAATGCATATTCTTCTATCAAAACCCTAGAGGAGGGTTTCACAACCAAGTTTAGAATGAGACCTTATAACTCCCTTCAATGTTATTGTTAAGATGCCAAACTACATTCAAATGACAGATAACTCAATGTAGCATCAAATCAAAACATGAGAAAATGATGACAATCTTGTACCTTTCTGCAGTACGGCCTGTAGCAACATGCAAATTCAAAAAAATAGTCCCTAAAGAGCAATTCGAGGAGAATGGTTTAACTTTCTTTGTAATTGATGTCAAGACCCCAAATCAGTCTTGTTTGAAATTTACTCCATCATACTACATTCCCAAACAACCTTGAATCCATGACACGTCCATATAGGAGTAAGGTACGACCATAAACAACGAATAACTCAGAAAAGGCAGAAAACTTGTTTATTGTTATTTCTTCAACTACAATGCCTTCCCCTTCAACAATGATTGTTGGCAGGCTTAAACGAAGCCTCCTACATTCCCTTGAGGTAGTTTGAGAGTGGTTGGGGTCGATGGAACTGCCCAACCATCAAACTTCCTCTCCAAACTTCTTTGTTTTTAACTGTAGCAACTAATTACCTTTGTTTGGTAGAGTTACATCTTTTGTTTGGGCTTAACATAGCCTCCAAACATGTTTATAATGTAAATCAGGCTTTGAACATGCCTTAGGCTTTTTGAACATGCCTTAGGCTTTTTGAACATGCCTTAGACCTTTTGAACATGCCTTAACAAGGCTTACAAACATGGAGACTTACATGACTGCCTTTTATGGCTTTATGACAGCAATAGATCTTTGGACAAAGTCCTTATTACAACATGGCATCATAGCCTTATTACATCATGAAAATGGTCTCTAAGACCTTATGAAACCAACAAATCAAAATGAATAACAAAACAAGATATGATTCTCCTTGGTGCTCCTGCACCAATGTGAGTAGCTAACTGCTCATATATCAATATTTTAGTCAGATAACATAAGAATCATAAATAAAAATAGCACTAACAAACTTAAAAGCAATATACATTGAGCCCTATCTTTCTTAATTTATCTTCATTTTAACTTTATATTTTCAATAAAGAATAGAGAGTGTGCCTACCGTTTTATACAATGTCTCACAAATAGTGGGGTTTTAAAATTTTATAGGTAAGCTAATAGAACTCATGAGCTCCTAAGATCACCTTGATAATATGGTCATTAAAAAATGGTGAAAAATGAATAACATAGCTAGACTGTCTTTCCAAGGGGTTACCCACTTTAGATACTCAATATGTCCCTCATAAATGATGTTCATTTTATGTAGAAAGCCCAACTAAACAATGGATGAATTACAATGATCATGTGAGGGCAAATATTTAGATATTTAGTAAATTAATATGTCATAAAAATTTTTCTTAATTGAATTGGATAATCAAATGAAGATTGCTAACAATCTTTGGCATATGACAGATAGTTGTACCTAGATACATCTATTTTTAACTAACTATATTTAAACACTAGAAATGTACTTTTTATCCAACATCAAATATCTCTCAAAAATCTCAAAACATGATGTGTTTGGATACCATAAGTTTAAAAATTTAATTGAATGAAGGAAACTAAAAAATATGTATACTAGAGAAAGGAAAGCTTAGAGCTGCTACTTTACCATCTATCATGGGAAGGGAATGGACAAGTTTTTCCAACTTTCAAAATACATCTTCCTTCTTTATGATTTTAATCTTTGTGTAAGTTGCTTTGCTTCAAATTCTTCTCTACTTCTATTTTTCGCCTCCATGTGACCACACTCACCATAGGAGGAGACATCAAGATGAAAGTTGAGCAGATCCTAAGGCCCCTTCTTAAAAGTGGCACAGTCATATGCAACATTAGTGACCTTCACCATTTCAAAAGTACCCAAATAATTACAGACTATCTACTTGGTGGAGTCCTTGATCTTGGTAGCATTTTCCCCACATCTTGTAATGCACTTCTAACAAGGAACTAAAATCTTAAGTGACAAACTAACAAGTTGTCTATTACCACATTTTAGTCCATCCCTCATATTGTCAAGTAAATGTGAGGCAATTAAAATCTAAGTCTATAGTATTGATGAGGAACAACTGGAGGTATGGAAGATTTCAAGGTTGTGCACCCTCATTATTTAATGGGGTGATGAGAATGTCAATAGAGGTGTGTAGCTCCTACTAGGTGGAAAGAAATATAAGTAACGTAACTATTTGTGATTTTTATGTTAGTTGATACATGTATAGTGTTAATGATTCACCTATGGGTACATGGTGAATGCATGTACCCCAACTCTATTATATTGTTTTAGAGAATTGATTATTAGAGAGCTAATATATTAGACTTTGTAGTAATATGTCCCATCATGCAAGTTGTTTAACATCTGCTAGAACTCAAAAAACATAGAGTATACAATGCTAAGAAGGCTCATTTAGGTCTTTAAGAATAATATACAAAGATAAATTAATTATTATAACTTACAAAATCTAAAAACTCTCCACTAGGTTAAGATTTTTAAAAAAGGATCATTTCTTCCTATTAGTAGGACATTGTAATAAAAACTTATGTCCAGCATCCCTCTTTGTCCAATTGTGGACACCATGGGTTCACCCTCTTATAAGCTAGCATCCTACCTAGATAAGATAATAGCTCCTTTGGTAGGTAAGTCTAGCTCCTTCATCAAAAATTCTGCTCATTTTGTCGATTTCATCAAGGACAAAAAGATGGATGAAAATGACCTCTTGGTGAGCTTTGATGTTGTTTCTCTTTTCACCAAGGTTCCGATCCTTGACTCCATTGAAATAATTAAACGAAAGACCAATGTTGAGATCGCCTCCTTGGTTCAATTGTGCCTAAGATCCACTTTTTTCACTTTCCAAGGAGTAGTCTATGAACAAGCAGATGGAGTGGCCATGGGTTCTCCTCTCTCCCGGATTGTTGCTAACCTTTATATGGAACACTTTGAAGAGATCGCCCTAAACTCCTTTCCCCTCAAACCAAGATGGTGGAAACGCTATGTTAATGATACCAACATTTGTTGGTCTCATGGCCTTGAAAAGCTTGAAGAATTCCACTTACACCTTAACAACTTGGCTCCTTGTATCTCCTTTACCAAAGAGCTTGAAAATGATAACAAGCTCCCCTTCCTTGACATTTTTCTCATCAAAAAATTAGATGGCTTCTTAGGTCGTAGCGTTTTCCGCAAAGCCACCCATACTGACCTTTACCTTCACTCGTCCTTGCATCACCACCCTACCCAAAAAGCTAGTATCCTTAAGAATTTAACCACTAGGGCTCTTCGTATTTGCGATTCTGATAACATAGACAATGAGCTTGCCCACCTTTCCAAAGTTTTTGAATTAAATGGTTACAAGAGGAAGCATATCCTTAGAGCTATCAAGCAAGCCAAGTCTTGCCTTAACTCTGAGCCCAAGGATGTTAACACTTCCAACCTCCCTGTAGCTACCCTCCCCTACATTAAAGGCCTTTCTAACAAAATTTCTAAGATTCTCCTTAAAAAGGGCCTCCAATGTACTTTCAAACCCATCTCCACTTTGAGGCATCGTATCCCTTCTCCAAAAGACCCCAAAGACCTCTTGCTCAACTCAAGAGTCTACAAGATTGTTTGCTCTTGCGGCACTCCCTACATTGGTGAGACGGGACAGTCTTTTGTCACCAGGATCAAGGAACATATAGTGTTGATATTAGGTACAAACATGTCCACAAATCAGTCTTGGTTGAGAACGCAACCATCACCAAACCCCATGTCCGCTTAGAAGACACTCAAATCCTAGTCAATGAAGACAACTACTATAAAAGGAAACTCAAAGAGGCCATTGAGATTAGCAAACACCCTTCTAATCTTAATTGCGATGACAGATGAAGTTTGAGTTTCTCTTGGAACCCCCTTTTAACTCACCTCAAAAGCCTCTCTCTCCCCCTCTCTTGACCTCCTGCCTTGTGCCTCACATTCTTTTTTTGCCCTTTGATGTTCACCTCTCTTTTCCCCCATTGTTCCTCCTTTTCGTCTGTTAATGTTCTCCTTTTTCCTTTCCTTTCTCCCCCGCCTCTCCTCCTTAGGGTCTTCCTCCCCCCCCCCGCCCCCCCCAATCTTGTCCTTTCCTCTCCTTGGCATCCTCTTTGTGTCACGCCCCCATGGTCTCCTTTCTTCTTCCTTCTTCGTCCTTCTATCTTTTCTACCTTTTCCTCATGTTCTCTTTTACCCTTCGTCATTCCTTGTTCCTCATTTTTTGTCTTTTTCTATGTGTGGTTTGGCTTTTTCTTTTCCATCCTTAGTCATTTGTTTGCTTATCTCTTGTCTTGTTTTTTCACCCTCTTAATTTTTTGGTTGTGCCCTCTTTCAATTTTTCTTGCTTTTAGTAGGTTTTTTAGCTTTTTCTTTATTGCCCAGTTCTTTTCCTTTGTTGCTTGTGGTCCTGTTGGGCCTTCCTTGTCTTTTCTCCTTTTATTTTTGTTCTTTATTATTTCTTTCCTTCTAATTTATTTTTTGTGTCCTTGCATATATATATATGTATGTATGTATGTATATTTATATATATATGTTTGTATGTTTCTTTAAATTCACACACACACACACAGATATATATATATATATATATATATATATATATATATATATATATATATATATATATATATATATATATTCTTTTTTATTTTTATTTATATCTATGTGGATATATATTTATTCTTGCGTTCCTGTTGAGCCTTAGGTGCCTTCTCTCTTTTTATTTTTGTTCTTTATTCTTTCTTTCTTATTTACATTTTCGTTTCCTTGCATACATATAGACATACATACACACACATGTGTGCATTTATATATATGTTTGTATGTATGTTTATAAGTATTTACACACACACACACACACACACACACACATATATATATACATACTTACATTTATACATACATATATTTATATTTATGTTCCGTTTTTGTATCCTCCTTCCTCTTTACCTTTATTCTTTTTGTGATCTTATTCTTAAGGTCTTCCTCTCCAACTTTATATTGCTATTTCTATTATCCCCCCACCCCACCCCACCCCACCCCACCCTCCTTATTTTTTCCTTTTTATGCTTGTTCAACGCCACTAATCCTTTATTGTTTTTTTTTAAGTTTTATGCCCCCTTTTTATAGCCTTTTCACCTAGTAGTAGGTCATTATTTAATATTTTCTATTTACCTTGGTGTAAATTTTTCTTCCTTTTGCCTTTATTTATACCTTGGTGTTTTCTTTGTTCTTGTTGTTTTTAACTTCATGCATTCCTTTCTTCTTGATTCTCACTTCCTTTTTAGTCTTTTATTTTATTTTTTTCTATTATACTTTTCTTCATTTTATTTTTAAGGTTCATTGTGGTTGTGTGGTATAACTTCTTGCTCTATTTTTTGCTTCTTCCTGCGTGGTTTATTTGATGTCATTTACTTTACTTACTTTGCTTGTTTTTGTTCTTTTACCCTTATATGTTTTGGGTTTAGGGTGTTATTTGGGTGCTATTTGTATATTCTTAGGTGTTTTTCAATTTTAATTTATTTTTCTATCTTATGTATTTATTTTTTAATCATTTTATTTCCTTGGGGTTCTTGGTTCTTGAGCCACTCTCCCACCTCTTTCTATTTATCTCAGTAAGGTCTGCAAACTCATCATTTCTAATTCTCTTCTTTGGCTCTCTTCTTCCCGATGATGGATATCCAAAATGTGGATGAAAAAACTCACATAATTAAATCTTGAAACACTTAAGAATAATAACTTATTTCCTATTACAAAACACTAAATCAAATCAAGATCATATTTTTTTTTTATTATTTTTGAAATTAATATAAATATATATTTACAAAAAATCAACATATTTTATAAAATAATAAAATATTCAAAAACTAACTTATAAATCCCTATCCACATACCCATTATACTTTTAGTACAAAAGTATAATACAATTACTACCCGTATGTTTTCTTCTAATAATAAAGTGGCACAACAATTTCGCTTAGTAAAATAAAAATAGCTTTATGCATTTAATTTATTATTTGAATAAAATATAGCTTGTGATGTTAGTGTCTGGTAACCGTTAACGTCGAGTCGGTCAATGACAGAAACATGGATACTCTCAATATCTTGCCCACGTAATATGTTTCGTTTTGAGGGGTTGCTTTCTTTTATTATTATTATTATTATTATATTAGGGTTTTGCCCGAATAAATTTGCTCCCTCAACGACAGAAACGTCAATATACGGAATAACTCCCATATAATTACATGTAAAAAGACGGAATGAGGAATCCCTATCTCACTGTCCCCATCCTGCCAACGAGATATTTTTGGCATGAACCTTTGAGGCCACGCGATTATTTTGTTTGGAGGCCAAGATCGCAGACCTTATCTCTCCATTATCTTAATATTTAAACACAATATTTTACATGTTCAAATTGTAATAATTTTATTATTTTTTTATTCAACATGGGTAAACGCACAACAATAATGGAATACATGCAATTCATAGATAGTGTGTCTTTGGGGAGGTTTGAGATCTCCATCACTATAACCAAGTGGTCCTACCCACTTGACCACACCTCATACAATTAGTGAATAATATTGAAGTCTAATGAATCTTCTAATTAATTTATGTGGTAGTGTTCATGTTCAAAAGTGGCTTTTAGTTTACTAGTAAAGTTGAATTGGTTTACAAAGAATCTATGATAAATTAAGTCTTGTTGAGTGTAAAAATCTATGTTCTAAAATGATAAGGTTGAGATCGTGTCTTAAATAAACTTCGCTGAGTGGATACCCCTTAATTCTTGATATTAAGCTAAAGGAGGTCAGTGAATAAATAGACAACCCACAATTTCATAGTATTAAACTAAAAGATTATTCATGTATTACAAACTAATAGATACCAAACTGAAAATATTAATTATTATACATCAAAAAATATCAAATACCAACAAATTACACAAAGATTAGATATATTTATCCTCCTATTAATATTAATAGATATCAGTTTTTTACACTAAAAAAAAAAAAAAAACTTTAACAATCAAGCTCTACTTAATTAATAGATATCAGTTTTTTACACTTAAAAAACAAAAAAAACTTTAACAATCAAGCTCTAGTTATTCTTGACCAACTTTACACTTTCCCAAATTTTATAAAGATTTCAAATGAGGCTATAAACTTATATTACTGTTTTTTTATTAAATAAATTTTGAAGTTTGCTCTATTTGTTTGTGTGAAAATGTTGATCATGGCTGCTAATTTTTGTAAATTTTCAATTAATTGGTGGAAAGAAAAGCACTCACTATAAATAGCCGATATGCATATGTTGTGGACTGTCTACGAAATTTTTAACCCCTTTCCATTGCAACCTCTAGGAGAAAAGACCCAATAGGTGAGATAGTTCCAATGACTGAAATAGTATTTGTGCATTTAAGGCCTAATATTTTTGAAAGTTTAGTACTAGTAGGCATGAGCTTTCCACAGTGCATAGTAATGAGTTAGAGAGCTTTGGAGAGACAAAAACGTACACACTTAAATCCAGAAGCTCTCTAATTCAATTTAGTACTAGTAGTTGTGACTTTAAGGTTGTTAGTGTTACTATAAGTATTGATAATTGAATGAAATGTGCCCTTTAGATTTAAAAAACAACCAATCATGTGATGCCACATCAGCGCACCAACAAAACATGACTTAATGCACAGCGATTGGTCCACCCTTTTTTTTGGGGGAACTATTTGACACCTCAACAAAAAGAATGCTGATGTGGTATCATATTTGATGATGTGTCCCTGAAACCTTAGTTATAAACAAGGGCCTTGCCAAATAAGCTACTGTAAAATTTTTGGAATGATTCGAAATTTTGACGGCTTAGATGTTTTACAACATACGGACAGATTAAGATTTAGCAAACAATCAACACATCACTTTTTATTTACTGTAAGAGTGTGTCCCACACATAAACAACTGTTTATGGGAGGTAGTACAGAACGTCATCCTTAAGCCCTGCCTATATTTGTTGTAGGAGCTATTGTTCCCCAATTGCAACCTGTGCCAATGGAAATGGCTGACTTCTCCCTTCATTTGCTCTTTCCCTGCGTTATCCTACTTCTAACCGTCTTTTTCTTTCTCCAGCTTTTCTTTCAGGTTCGAAACAAGACTAAATCCGAAAGCCTCACTCTCCTTCCTGTATTCGGCATCCTTTTTCCATTGATAAAAAACCGTCACAGGCTTCATGACTGGATTACAGATTTACTCTCAGCTTCTCCTTGTAATACATTCAAATACCATCGGCCAGGAGGAATAAGAGGATACCTCACAGCCAATCCTGCAAATGTGGAGCATGTGCTCAAAACCAAATTCGAAAATTACAGGAAAGGAGAACGCTTCAATTTCATTCTACACGACTTTCTGGGCAGAGGAATTTTCAATGCCGACGGGGAGCTATGGAAGATGCAGAGGAAGGTTGCCAGCTACGAATTCAACACCAAATCGCTCAGAAATTTCGTAGTGGAGACGGTCCAATCAGAAATTCTGGAGCGCCTCATACCTCTTCTCTCCAAGGCCTGCAATGAAGGAGTCCCCATAGAATTGCAAGATGTTTTGCAGAGATTCACCTTCGATAATATTTGCAGAGTTGCATTTGGAGCGGATCCTGCTTATCTGAATCCCTCTCTCCCACAATTGCCTCTTGCCACAGTTTTTGGAGATGCAACGGAATTAAGCTTCGGAAGATTTCTGTACAGCGTGCCCTTTCTCTGGCGAATTAAGCGTATCCTTAACCTAGGTTCAGAACGGCGGCTGCGTTTGGCGATTGCTATGGTGGATGATTTTGCTATGAATATTATTCGCTCTAGAAGGAAAGAGATCGCCGAGAGTCAGCTTAAAGGAAGCGATTCCCTTAGAAATGACGACCTCCTTTCCAGATTAATGGCAGCAGCTAACGAATTTGAAACAGAGGCGATTGAAGATGAGGAGAAACGCAAATCCGATGTTTTTCTGAGAGACATGATAGTCAATTTTATGCTGGCTGGAAGAGATACGCCTTCGACTTCACTGACCTGGTTCTTCTGGGTGCTTTCATCACATCCGGAAGTGGAGTCAGCCATCCGCCATGAAATTGTGCAGATTTTATCAAATAGAAAAGTGGAACCAGAAGCAGAAGCAGAAGCGAAAGGGGTTGTTTTTACTTACGAGGAATTGAGGGATATGCAATACCTCCATGCTGCTGTGTGTGAATCTCTCCGCTTGTATCCTCCTGTGCCTATTGATTCCAAAGCAGCGGTGCAAGATGACATTTTGCCTGATGGTAGTTTTGTGGGCAAAGGGTGGGGTATTGACTACAGCATTTATGCCATGGGCAGGATGGAAAGTATTTGGGGAGCAGATTGTTTGGAGTTTAAGCCTGAGAGATGGTTCATCGATGGAAATTTTGTAGGAGAAAATCCTTACAAGTTCACTGCTTTCCATGCCGGACCTCGCATATGTCTGGGAAAAGAGATGGCCTTCATTCAAATGAAGTCAATTGTGGCTTCCATAATTCATGCTTTTAGCCTGGGAGTTGATAAGAGCTTTGTTCCTAGATATACACTTGACTTCAATATGCGTATGAAAGGGGGAATGCTAGTTACTGTAAGGAAAAGGTAGGGTTTAAGGTTTAGGTAGTTTTCACAATAGATATCAAATTTCCAGTTTATAGTGTTGCAATTGAGTGTTTCAGGATTAACTTGTGTAGTAGTTTTTTTCTCAACATTTCTGATCACACTCTCTGATCCATCATCTAGAGATGATGGATCACAGAGTGATCCAAAATGTTAAGAAAAAAATTGCTACACAGTTTAATCCTAAAACACTCAATTGCAAGTAGTTTTATGTTTCAGTTTCAGTTTAATGCTGTTGCTCCCATATCTAGATAATAGCTAAACAGTTGGATGATGGATCACAGAGTGTGATCTGAAATGTTTAGAAAAAAATTACTACACAGTTTAATCCTAAAACACTCAATTGCAAGTAGTTTTATGTTTCAGTTTCAGCTTAATGCTCTTGCTCCCATATCTAGATAATAGCTAAACGATTATGTGGGTTTGATATAAAACCTTCCAATAAAAATGCAGTTTTATGTTCCGTTAATCTTAACTCTTGTTTTTTTTGGTTTTGTAATAGGTTCCATGTTTTAATAGATATAAATATGATATAGATTTATGATATTTTATTTCAGGGTTTAACTGCGTAGTTTTTGAGTGGTGTTTGACTCAAAAACTAAGCAGTTAAACCCTGAAATAAAATATCATAATTTGACATGCTGCGAAAAATACCTCCTACTTATCAAATGATATAGATTTTCTTAAAGATGGTATATTTAATGAGTATATAAATGGCTATTCTTAAACATCATCCACTTCAACAGGTAAAAGTTAATTTTGGCCAATAAAAATAAGACAAATATTTACTACTTTTTGTTGTGGATGAGGTGTAAAATTTCTATTGACTGATTAACCATTGAAATGGATAATCATCCACTTCCACAGTCAAAACTTAATTTTGGCCAACAAAAATAAGACAAATATTTACTACTTTTTGTTGTGGATGAAGTGTAAAATTTCTATTAACTGATTAACCATTGAAATGGATAATATTTATATAGAATGTAAATGGGATAAACAATATAGAATAGTTGATGTTAGTCATTGTGAAATTGCATTAAATAATTAAAAAAATTAATGAAAGTGGTTGTGCATTATATATGTACAATATGAACAAAAGTAATTCAATTTTAAAATTTTTTAGTTGTGTGGGTTGTGCCATCTGAACTGTACCCTTGCGTTTTGTGGAAGGGATATTTGAGGTCTGAGGAAAGTGCAAAGTGCAGATTCTGTGCCACCAAACGTTGGCGCTTTGTGTAGATGCAGGTTGAGTTTTCTACAGTCTGACTTGGTGAAGTTTTTGCTGCATTTTATTGATTTTTATCAAGGTTACCGTCTAGGAGATTTTTGACTGCGCATTGGAAGGGATGATGTTGAATATGTTTTTCGCAGCTCAATTTAGTAATGGCCATTCGAGCCATTCAGACAACTGAATGTACACCCATTGTCATGCATAGAGATATATTTGCAAACATTACTTTTATAAACAAGTACTACCAAAATATTGTAAAAGATCTTTGACCTTTTGTTTTTAGTTTTTCCACCTGAATCCAAGAAAAAAGGGATTAGCCCTCTTTAAAAAAGAGGCATCACATCTTTAAAATATTAGAACTTTTCTCTAAGCTTTTAGCACTTTTTCTCTTTCTATTGTTTTTTCAAGAAGATTTGCTAGCAATTTGTTTACATGGTTTTTTTTATTAGTGCTTGAGTGTTCATTTAAATCCATAGAGAGAAGGGTGAATATTTATGCTATATGTTAATATATAAACCTTCATATTGTTGAAGTTTAAGAGTTTGAAGTAGTTTTACCTTCATATTGTTAAAGTTTAAGAGTTTGAAGTAGTTTTTTTTGTCATTGACGTGATGTGGCATTTCTTTGTTGAAGTTAAGAGGTTGTTGTGGTTTTTTTCATAATTGTATGTCACAAATTTTACAAGGTCCTTTTTTGTTTGGTTCGTAAGAAGTCCAACATCAAGGCAAAATAATACAAAGATCTCATTGTGTGTGTTGGTGCGGGCTTTAATTATAAGCCTCCATGTTTGTGTCCTTGGGGGGTTTGTTTTATTCTAACTATGACCTCATTTGAAAGTTCTAATATCCTAGTTAGTGCAAAATTAGATGGTTCTAATTATGTAAATTGGAAATGTGAGATAGAATTAATTCTACAAATGAAAGGTTTATGGGAATTAACAACAAAAGAGAAATTTGTACATGCAAGTAAGCAAGAAAAATGGTCAAATTAGATATAAATGTGTGCTCAACTATCCTGTAGTAAATTAGTCCAAGAATTAGGCTTCATGTTTAAGGTCTTAAAATAACAAAGAAAAAATGGGAAACATTTTAAACAATGTATGAAAGAACTAGTAAATAAAAATCATGCATATTAAAAAGCAATTGGCTCATGTTTCAAAATGAAGGGGAGAACATGAATGATCACATTACAAAGTTGAAGAATCTAAGAAATCAACTTGCAATGATGAAGGTAGAATATGAAGATTCATAAATTGTAAAAATTTTAATTGACTTCCAAACGAATATATAATTTCATATGCATATTAGAGCTAACTGGAAAATTCCACAACATTAAACTAAAAGAAGTATTTGTTGCTTTCTTGAATGAAGAGGACATGATTAAAAGGTTAACAAGTGAGTCCAACAAGATTTCACAAGCATTTATGGCTAGAGGCAAATATAAGAATTATGTAATCAAGACAAAACATATTGAAATCAAAGACAACAAAATCAAGGGAATCCACAAAGAAATATCAAAGGAAATAGAATCAACAAAGGCACAATTTTTAGAAATAGAAAAATGAATAGAGGAATCATAGATACAATTCTAGAAGGAAAAAATTCATCACATGTAAACAACTATGTAGAATAAGGGCACAAAAGTGATCAATACATCCTAGGAAATCATATGTAGGAGTGCAAAGAAAGTTTTGTCAAAGAAGACAATCAAATTTTATTCAAGAAGAAGGAGATCATAATAAAAATATATTGAAAGCCTCCTTAGTTGCTCAAGAAAATTCAAATAGCTCATGGTATATTGATTCAAGGGCTAGCCAACATATGACCTATGTTGTAAGGCCCCAACCCTTTGTAACCCTAATGATGTCATTAGTTTTGGTTAATTGTAGAATGTGCATGTGAACTAGCATTCTTACCTTTGGATTTGTAAATTACACATTGATTTCCATGTATTATTATACTCCAAAAAAGTGTGATGTAATTAGTTAGGTACAGTTTAAATTTTTAAACTATGAATTATTGAGTTACTTTCGGTTGACATGATCTAACTAGTAACTACACATGATTATTGTTCTTTCGGATCTTGATTTGGGTATGCGACTTTTATTGTGGGTTGTGAAAATAGTCATAGCAACATTAATTTCAATTATAGGGTAAGTGCAAGAAGATGGGGGGCCAAAAAGGGGTCTTAAGTGGCCACTTTTTTTCTGAAATCAGGAAATACTGGCCTTGGATGAGAAATTGAGCATAGTTACACTCAAAATTTGGAGATGTAACCAAAACAATGTTCGTAGTGCTCCGAGTCTACTTTCTAAACTACTATTTTTTTTGAAAATGGCATAGATTAAGGGGTTCAAAAGAGGGAGCCACAGAAATTGGTGTTGTTTCTGTCAAAAAAACATAACATAGCATGTTTTGTGGCTCCCTCAAAAGCTCAACTTTTTTTTGGTATTTTTAAAATCGCTTTGGTGAGAAATTAGCTAATAGCATCTAGTTTATGTCCAATTTTTCTGATAATTTTTTGATGAATATTTAATTTTTTACTAATTTTCAAAGTGGACACATCCTAAAAAATAGAATTTTAGCCGTGCTACCCCTATAAATTTTGAAAACTAATTGAAAATTATTTTTTTCTTTTTTTAATATTTGTGGAATGGAGTCTAGTTTCTAAATATGTAATTTTTTTGAAATTTGAATGAATAGTTAATTTTACAATGAAAAAAAGACCAAACAATGGTTTTTGCCCAAAAATAGACACACAAACAAAAGAAATTAAAGATGAAAGGCTGAACATTGTTAAAATGTGAAAAAAATCACATCGTCAAATAGCTAAGAGAAAGCCTAACATTACCCAGGTGTTCGATTTGTTCGACCTTGAAACACGTGCAAATCTGAGGGTTAGCATGAACGAAATTATGTGAAATTTTGAAGAATATGGAAAAACACGTCTGTGGCTGTTCAAAAGGCACTCCAAGCCTTTGAGTTGGAAATCCAAAGCAAATCCCAAGCCTTGGGATTCCCAAAGCAAAACATAACGTGAGCGCGTTATAACGCGCTCACGTTATGTTCCCCTCAAATTGTTTTATGTTCAAGGCTATTAATCATGTATGTATGTATGTATGCCTATATGTATGTATGTATGTATGTATGCCTATATGTATGTATGTATCTATGTATACCTATATGTATGTATGTATAGTGTCGAGGGCAGAGGAGGGTATAGATGGGAGTGAGCCAGATAGGGGAGGAGAGGGGTGGATAAGGATTGAGTGATTAAGGTTTAAGGTTGAGGGTTGAGTGTTTAGGGATAGGATTTAGAGTTTAGAGATAAGGGATTAGAGTTTAGGACCTTGAGGGATTAGGGTTTAGGGTTGAGGCTTTAGGGATAGCGTTTAGGGTTAAGGGTCGAGGGATTAGGGTTAAGGTAGAGTGTTGAGGGTAGAGGGATTAGGGATAGGGTTTAGGGTTGAAAGTTTAGGGTTGAGGGATTAGGGTTTAAGGTATAGTTTAGTAGTTCTTGTGGATAGAGCCAATAAACAATGGGAGATTATTTGCCTGTTTCATAACAATATACCTCCCCTAAATGTGGGGTGGACAACAAGAAACATAGATGTACCCCAATGCAAATCTTTTCTCATAATGATCATCCTTATGATTTCAACTGTTAATTACTCACTGTGGATGTACCATACGCAAAGATTTTCTCATAGTGTGTACACCTATTGACATAATGAACCCCAGATGGGCCAGAAAAATATGAAAAATATGCCATATAACATTACTAACATTAAAAAAGTTCATAGCCATTTTTCTAACATATTCTTGCAACTCAAATATCTTTAAGAGAAGAGTGTCAAAAATGATGGGTTTAACAACCTAACATAAGGCAAAGCAGTTTTGTTGGGTTTAGGGATAGGGTTTAGGGTTTAGGGTTGAGGGATTAGGGTTTAGGGTTGAGGGATTATGGTTTAAGGTATAGTGTTGAGGGTTGAGGGTTTAGGGATAGGGTTTAGGTTTGACAGATTAGGGTTTAGGGTTGACGGATTAGGGTTTAATGTTGAGAGTTGAGGGTTGAGGGTTTAGGGATAGGGTTGATGGTCAAGGGATTAGGGTTAAAGTAGAGTGTTGAGGGTAGAGGGATTAGGGATAGGGTTTAGGGTTGAAGGTTTAATGATTGAGGGTTGAGGCTTTAGGGCTGAGGGTTAAGGGATTGGGGTTTAAAATATAGTGTTGAGCGTCGAGGGTTTATGGATAGGTTTTAGGGTTTAATTTTTAAGGGTTAAGGGTTGAGGGATAGGGTTTAGGGTTTAGGGATAAGGGATTAGGGTTTAAGGTATAGTGTCGAGGGTTGAGGGTTTAGGAATAGGGATAGCATTTAGGGTTTAGGGATGAGGGATTAGGGTTGAGGGTTGAGGGTTGAGGGATTAGGGTTTAAGGTATAGTGTTGAGGGTTTAGGGATAGGGTTTAGGGTTGATGGATTAGGGTTTAGAGTTGACGGATTAGCGTTTAATATCGAGGTTAGGGTTAGAGTGTCGAGGGTAGAGGGATTAGGGATAGGGTTTAGGGTTTAAGGTTTAAGGATTGAGGGTTGAGGCTTTAGGGATGAGGGTTTAAGGCTTAAGATATAGTGTCAAGTGTTAAGGGTGTAGGGATAGGGTTTAAGTTTTAAGGGTTAGGGGTTAAGGGATAGGGATTAGGGTTTAAGGTATAGTGTTGAGGGTTGATGGTTTAGGGATAGGGTTTAGGTTTGAGGGATTAGGGTTTAGGGTTGATGAATTAGGGTTTAATGTTGAGAGTTGAGGGTTGAGGTTGAGGGATAGGGTTAATGGTCAAGGGATTAGGGTTAAATAAGAGTGTCGAGGGTAGATGGATTAGGGATAGGGTTTAGGGTTGAAGGTTTAAGGATTTAGGGTTGAGGCTTTAGGGATGAGGGTTAAGGGATTAGGGTTTAGGATATAGTGTCGAGTGTCGAGCATGTAGGGATAGGTTTTAGGGTTCAAGTTTTAAGGGTTAAGGGATTAGGGTTTAAGATATAGTGTCGAGTGTCAAGTGTGTAGGGATAGGTTTTAGGGTTCAAGTTTTAAGGGTTAAGGGTCGAGGGATCAGAGTTAAGAGTTGAGGGATTAGGGTTTGACGTTGAGGGTTGAGGTTCGAGGGTCAAGGGTTTAGGGATAGGGTTGAGGGTCAAGGGATTAGGGTTAAAGTAGAGTGTGGAGGGTATAAGGATTGGGGATAGGGTTGGAGGGTTTAGGGATAAGGGATTAGGGTTTAAGGTATAGTATCGATTTTGTTGAGGGTTTAGGAATAGGGATAGCATTTAGGGTTTAGGGATGAGGGATTAGAGTTGAGGGATGATGGATTAGGGTTGAGGGTTGAGGGATTAGGGTTTAGGGATAAGGTTTAGGGTTGAGGGTTGAGGGATTAGGGTTTAAGGTATAGTGTTGAGGGTTTAGGGATATGGTTTAGGGTTGAGAGATTAGAGTGAAGGGTTGAGGGATTAGGATTTGACGTTGAGGCTTGAGGCTTTAGGGTTTAGGGTTTAGGGATAGGGTTGAGGGTCGAGGGATCATAGTTAAGGGTTGAGGGATTAGGGTTTGATGTTGAGGGTTGAGGTTCGAGGGTCAAGGGTTTAGGGATAGGGTTGAGGGTCAAGGGATTAGGGTTAAAGTAGAGTGTGGAGGGTATAAGGATTAGGGATAGGGTTGGAGGGTTTAGGGATAAGGGATTAGGGTTTAAGGTATAGTATTGAGTCTGTTGAGGGTTTAGGAATAGGGATAGCATTTAGGGTTTAGGGATGAGGGATTAGAGTTGAGGGATGACGGATTAGGGTTGAGGGATTAGGGTTTAGGGATAAGGTTTAGGGTTGAGGGTTGAGGGATTAGGGTTTAAGGTATAGTGTTAAGGGTTTAGGGATGAGGGATTAGAGTTGAGGGATGACAGATTAGGGTTGAGGGTTGAGGGATTAGGGTTTAAGGTAGTGTTGAGGGTTTATGGATAGGGTTTAGGGTTGAGGGATTAGAGTGAAGGGTCGAGGGATTAGGATTTTACTTTGAGGGTTGAGGGTTGAGGCTTTAGGGTTTAGGGTTTAGGGATAGGGTTGAGGGTTGAGGGATCATAGTTAAGGGTTGAGGGATTAGGGTTTGACGTTGAGGGTTAAGGGTTGAGGTTCAAGGGTCAAGGGTTTAGGGATAGGGTTAAGGGTCAAGGGATTAGAGTTAAAGTAGAGTGTGGAGGATATAAGGATTAGGGATAGGGTTGGAGGGTTTAGGGATAAGGGATTAGGGTTTAAGGTATAGTATCAAGTCTGTTGAGGGTTTAGGAATAGGGATAGCATTTAGGGTTTAGGGATGAGGGATTAGAGTTGAGGGATGACGGATTAGGGTTGAGGGTTGAGCGATTAGGGTTTAGGGATAAGGTTGAGGGTTGAGAGTTGAGGGATTAGGGTTTAAGGTATAGTGTTGAGGGTTTAGGGATAGGGTTTAGGGTTGATAGATTAGAGTGAAGGGTTGAGGGATTAGGATTTGACATTGAGGGTTGAGGGTTAAGGCTTTAGGGTTTAGGGTTTAGGGATAGGGTTGAGGGTTGAGGTTCGAGGGTCAGGGTTTAGGGATAGCGTTGAGGGTTGAGGGATTAGGGTTAAAGTAGAGTATGGAGGGTATAAGGATTATGGATAGGGTTGGAGGGTTTAGGGATAAGGGATTAGGGTTTAAGGTATAGTATCGAGTCTGTTGAGGGTTTAGGAATAGGGATAGCATTTAGGGTTTAGGGATGAGGGATTAGAGTTGAGGGATGATAGATTAGGGTTGAGGGTCGAGGGATTAGGGTTTAGGGATAAGGTTTAGGGTTGAGGGTTGAGGGATTAGGGTTTAAGGTATAGTGTTGAGGGTTTAGGGATATGGTTTAGGGTTGATGGATTAGTGTGAAGGGTCAAGCGATTAGGATTTGACGTTGAGGGTTGAGGCTTGAGGCTTTAGGGTTTAGGGTTTAGGGATAGGGTTGAGGGTTGAGGGATCAGAGTTAAGGGTTGAGGAATTAGGGTTTGGCGTTGAGGGTTGAGTTCTAAAGGTAGGCAAATAGAGATTTTGTATTCAGGTTATTTAGATGTTGATGGGTTTAGACTTGAGCTGAAATGTTGGACTCTTAATCTAGCCTGAAGAGAGTTTCTGTCGTCAAATGTAGATTTATGGGTTCGATTATATTGATTGCCTCTCTAGTTTTGGGGTGTGGATGTTTTGGAATCAATTAGGAAGTCTTTAGGAGACTTTGTGGAAGTGGATTGGCAATTGCTTGATAGAACCCCTGCTATTTATGCTTGGATAAGGATTTGTCACAAACTAAAACTTATGCTTCCAAAGAAGATCTGTCTTTCTTCCTCGATGGGCATTTTCTATCAAGAACTTGATTATGAGGGCTTGCCCCTTCATTGTTATGCCTTTCATATGGTGGAGCATCTGGCAAGCTCTTGTAGGAAACAGGAAAAGTTCTCCCTCAAAAACCTTGTGGTCATTCAAGTCTGAAGGGGAAGGTTTAGAAAGAGAAATGGATCACCAAAGAAATGAAGAAAAAAACACTACATAATTGGCTACTCTCTCCATTCAAATCTTCATTTTTTAGGTATGTCAAGTCTTTACATGTACGTTCTTTACATTTTCCTTAATTCGGATTGAATTACTTTATCATTCTTTATCATACATGTTTAAAATAGACACATTCCCAATCAAGAAAGTAGCCTACAATCTCACATGATGCCATGTATATTTTCTACACTTGGGCTCTTTAATAATTATGTGTAATAAATAGACCTTAACATACCATGATGTCAAACTATACAAGAATAAATCCTTACAACATAATAAAAATACAATCCCACTATTATCTTGTATTCATTTCTTAGGAAGTACTATTGGTCTCTCTATCATGCTACACACAAATTCTCCATCATGCCGAGGAAACGATCAAGAATTAAACCAACACAGGAAGAGATAGAAGCTAAGAATACAAAGAAAGTAATGGCTATGAGCGAACTTCGTGAGAACAGGAAATTGGACACGATAAATGAAGACATACCAATTGAAGAGGAAACACAACCATCACAAAGAGATATGGTATTGGCGGCACAAAGAGAACGAATGCAAAAACTTTGTGCTATAAGAGATTTGAATACCATAGTTGGAGACACGTCCTCTACCACAAGTCAACATGTAGGGACACCATCTACCACATCTCAAGTTGAGAGTACATCATCACTCACATGTGATGAAGGAGGTACGCCATTGTTCCCACCTCAGCCTCAAGGTATGTCATCTATTCCATCTTCGATCGAAGGTATGCCATCTAGCCCATCTCATTTAAATATTGATGAAATTCCTAATGTTGAGATGAATTTACCTAACTTAACACCACCTAGAATTTTGCATAGAAAGCCAAAGTATTTGATTGAAATTGATGAGAATATTTTGCAGCCAATGGAAGGTAAGATTCCAAAACGCACTTGTAGAAGATATGCTCATAAGATTTGGAGATTGTTCTTTGAAAAGTTAAATGAGACTGCAAGATGTCAACTATTCATTGAAATGATGTGAAGTATAAAGTATAGGTCCATCATGAAGATTCTTGGGTTGAGAACATTAGAGGCTTCAAGTGAAAAATCTATTGTCAAGAATCTAATGAGTGCATATGAGAGTGTGTGTAACACCTCATGCACCAAAGATAGTAATGCAACACGACGTGTGATTACATCGACTATAGTAAGTAGTCAAATAAGGAAAGCTCGTCTCATTAGAAAGACGAGTCAAGAATTGAGAATTAATAGGAAAACTTTATCAAGAGCTGTTGGAAGACGCCAAAGAATTAAGGACACTAATGCCAATGAATTATGGGCGTTCTTGGGGAGACTACCACGAAAAGATAAACCAATTGTTGAAGCATTGAGATCACTAATTGAAGCCTTTTGGAAGAATTACACAAGGGTATCTCTGCATCAAAGGGACGTGGTAAGAAGGAGAATCAGTAGTCAGAACCGCGAGCCACATCCAAAGCATTTTTTGGATGAGACTCAAACACAGTTTTATGGTAAATTTCTAGAGAAGTATCCTCAAATTAAAATTTGTCAAAGATATTTTGAAATGCTAAAACCTTTCTATGTCAAGATAAATCACACACGCACTACTTGTTCTTGTAGATTACATATTGAATTTTCTAACCATTTTGATGCTTATAGGTCTATATGTTTAGATATGCATACTAACAATGTTTTGCAGGGTTGTGCCATATGTGCCCCACCAACATCTTCAAGAGACTTCATATCAAGAATTTTATGTGAAAGAGAGGAAGGTCAAATATTCTACAAGAAATTATGCTTGGATGGCACATGTCATCGTTGCGGTGGCTTGCAACATTTGCCAATATGTGAACATATGGAAAGAACACATGCGGTTGGAAACGAACTAGTAGAGTTTGGCAAGTATAAAATAGTGGCATACAATACAAAAGATGGTAAAGATGCAAAGAGGTGTGAATTGGTTATTGAAAAGATTCAAGTGTATCAGTTTATGCCTATATTTCGTGACAGCATAGTGTATGAGTATGCAAGACATGCCCATAGAGCTCGATGGTTGGACTTATAATTCAAGTTATGCAAGGACACATTTGCAATTGGTAGCATTGTTTTAGTCATTGACTTTGTAGAGAACTACAGTCTACAGCCACAACGTGAGGTGCAATCACAATATTACAACTCCACACAAGTTTCTATATTTGTGCACATCACATTCATTCATGTGAATGATAGTATAGAGGATGACAAAAAGATCATAAGGGAGTATAATTTCTATATTAGTGATGATCGCATGCATTCTATGGAGTTCGTGCAAGGTTGCTTTCAGGTGTTCTACAATGATTTGGCTAGAAGGGGCATATCGTTCAGTCAACATATCATATGGTCGGATAACTGTGCGTCACAATTCAAGAACTTGCAGAATTTCTATTGGCTGAGTAGGAGGCATAATTTTACAGGTATTCAGCATATGTGGAACTTTTGTGAGGCCGGGCATGGAAAGGGGGAGCATGATGGTGCAGGAGCATGTAACAAAAGAGCCATAACATGAGAAGAGTTAAAGTATAAAGACAATGCAAAGTTGACAGATGCAAAATTGATTGCCGAGTGGTGTAATGCTTCCATGGGTCCAGGTAATGAAGGTAAGTCTTCAGTTCGTAGATTTTTTTGGTTGATAGATGATACTAACATTGCACCATATGAGGATTGTTGTACACTGACAGGATCAAATGAGATGCACTCTTTCAAAAGCTCAATTGCAAGTTCATGGAGTATCTATACATGAAAGATGTCATGCTTTTGTTCTTCCTGTACAATTCAAGTTTGGGATGAGTGCGAGTCAAAGGAGTGGGTTGACGAATGGCAGTTAAGTTATCTTAGCCCACTTGACACGTATCAACCCCCGACGGCACTAGAACTAACACAAATGGAATCATCAGTTGACTTTGACCACATATTAGATTTAGTTCAACCAGGTAATATAGGGCATGTATATGCATCTAATTTCATCTAGTTCAACCAGGTAATGTCATCTTACTTTGTAGTGTTTTTGTAATGTTGACTAATTTCATCTAATTTGCTACACATATCAATGTAGGTCACGTATATGCAGTTATTGTAGATGAAGACAATGAAGAGGGAACAGATTATTACTTATGTCATTTTTTTGAGGCCAAAAAGAAATTGGAGGCCCCTGTTACAGATGGAGAAAACATCGAATACCCTACAGGCTCAGTGGTTATTACTGGAACATGGCTTAGAAGGTAATCACATAAGAGTGTTAATGTTTGGCTATTTCAGGACTTTGACATGCATCGGAAGATTCTTCATTACTCAAACCTTGTCGTGGCATCCAATGTTCATTTGATAAAGTATCAGGGTAGACCTTTGAACAAAATCTTGTGGAAGGTGCGTGAGTTTGACCATGAAGCAATACTTGACACAATAAAGAGTAGAGCAGACCCGGATGGTTCATTGGATTAATTTGTAAGTATTCACATTGATTTTGTAAAGTCATGTTACATTGAGTTGTAAGTATGCACATTAATTTGTAAGGTTTGTCTTTTTTTAATTTCCTGTTGCATTTTTACACATATACACATTTTTACATCATCATGTTATGCATTTTTGGTGTCCTGCTCCTGATGCGACCAAACTGACTGTTCCAACGCATCTGGATGGGTACATCTACGCTAGGCATGGTCCTGTTTTTCATCCAAACATGTCGAAACAGTCTGAGCTACATTGTACCGACGATATCCCTGAAGAGTCCAAAGTGCAAAAAGGAAGCAATCTTTGATGAGATGTTACTTGAAAACCGTGTCACTTAGAAACATTCTGTTTGAGGCAACACGATCACATAGAGTGCCTCTACAATAATCTCTCTCAATTTTTTATATCTCTGAGGCATTTTCCCATGGTGAAAGGGTTTCTGCTGCCCCAAAAATCGTCAGGAGGCAGTGTAAAGTTGCGATGGGGTGTAACTTTAATCCTGCTTCTGATGCGACCAAACTGACTGTTCCAACGCGTGCGGATGGGTACATTTACACTAGGCATGGTCTTGTTTTTCACCCAAACATGTCGAAACAATCTGAGCTACATTGTACCGACGATATCCCTGAAGAGTCCAAAGTGCAAAAAGGCAGCAATCTTTGACAAGATGTTACTAGAAAACTGTGTCACTTAGAAATATTCCGTCTAAGGCAATGTGATTACATAGAGTGCCTCTATAATAATCTCTCTCAGTTTTTTATATCTCTGAGGCATTTTCCCGTGGTGAAAGGTTTTTTGCTACCCCAAAAATCGTCAGAAGGAGGCAGTGTAAAGTTGCAAAGGGGTGTAACTTTCATCCTGCTCCTGATGCGACCAAACTGACTATTCCAACGCATCCAGATGGGTACATTTACGCAAGGTATGGTCCTATTTTTCACTCAAACATGTTGAAACAGTCCGAGCTACATTGTACCGACGATATCCCTGAAGAGTCCAAAGTGCAAAAAGGCAGCAATCTTTGATGAGATGTTACTCGAAAACTATGTCACTTAGAAACATTCCGTCTGAGGAAACGCGATCACGTAGAGTGCCTCTACAATAACCTCTATCAGTTTTTTATATCTCTGAGGCATTTACCCGTGGTGAAAGGTTTTCTACTGCCCCAAAAATCATCAGAAAGAGGCAGTGTAAAGTTGCAAAGGGGTGTAACTTTCGTCCTTGTAACATCCATATCTGAATTGACAAGAAAAACTAGGTTTTCACTAAGGTAAATTTTTTTTTTTTTACTAGGTAATCAAATACAAATGAACTTATCTATTACCAAGTATAACATTTTTCACTTTAATATAAACATGATCTCATTTTCATAAAACTGAAAGAAATGATATATAATAAACATTTTGTTCTTTAACAATTTGCAATTTTCTTGAAACAAATAATATACTGGAAACATACCATTAACATGCATCTCGATTGTCGACCCATCACATTCAAGACTCGGCAATCCTCAGTATTTGGAAGAGAAAGTATCTTCAAGGAGCTTAACCTCCAACCACAGACCGTCGGTCTCTCGCACTCCTTACTAACCGGAAGTGGCCCTACCCTACTCAAGAGGATAGACTTAGGATAACCATCGGTGTTTGCCATCTGAGCTCTGGTGTTGTAACCTACATGTCTTGTTATCGTGCACATCCCTAGATACCCTCTAGTCATGCACGACTCTCCACAAGAAACGCCATCCAGTCATAGTGAACATTCGATGCACTTGAGGATAGTACACCACCTTGGCCAAAGGATTTGTTTTTAAATAGTGTTCTAAGAACGCATGTACTTAGTTCACCCACCCTACTTGACTTGAACTAATTGAAATCCTACAGTTTCCTATTTATAAAGTTTGAACAATTGACGACCTTGATGACCTCAAGGGTTTAGGATTTTCTCCTGTAATAGCGCATGGTACAACATTTACTCTAATCCCGAGTTCATAGTTTCATAATCCCATAATTGTATTAAACATTGTTTAATAACACCCACTCCTAAGTGGTTTCATACTTGTTTACTCGGTTCCCATGTTTGTACAACCTACTCAAGTATCTAAAACAACTTCCCGTTATCCCAAAATTTAAGGGTTTTAGACTCATGAGGTCTACAAAATAAAATGATGCTAGAATCATCACATGCAATGTAATCTAGACTCAAATTGTGGGTTTTCCACTCTACTTGTTCATTACAAGACCAAGACGGTTTTCGACCACTACTAAAGATTTAACTCTCTACTCCCCTTTCCAAATCAATTGGTTTCACATGATTCATAAAGATAAGAGTCGTAAATAAGATATAAAAGGGTTTGGAATCTTTCAAATGACATTAGAGATGACCAACCACAGGGTCGACCTCTAACTAAAAATATAAGACGAAAAAGACACTAGCTGGTTACAACTACATCTTCAGCTGTCAAACATACTAATGTTTACATCAAAATGTGCCTTAAATCTGTGGTTTTAAATTCCTACACAACATGCACGTGGAGCAAAATGTTTTCTCGCTATGGAGCTATTGTTTCAAATACACCAAAGGCAGTTTTAAGTTGATATCACCGTCTTAATGGATACTCTTTATAACTTACGTCTTTGCCGACTGTTTGAAGTTGTAGTTTACATTTGTAACATGCAGTGATCATTCCTAGATGGGTGCACATTGAGAACTATGTTCTATCATCATACAATGTCAATCATGATAGACAATGATTTAGTTTCTGAGTTCTTAAATACTAAAAATAGAAATGAAACTATTTCTGAGTTTTTGAATATCAAAAACACAGCAATGATACCATTTTATGGATAAACCTCACACAGAAATTGCAATAGAATTACGTTGTCATCATGTTCTACTCATTGTAAACGTATTTGTCCTTGCAAAGATGAGACACACTTACTGGTCGAAACTGTGCAAAAGAAGAGAAAGGGAAATGAACCTGTTGACAAAGATGAAGATTGCTGTGGCAAGTTCCACGTTCTCCTCTGGCTAGTCGTCCTCCTCTGGTGTTTCAAAGCTCTCTATTATCTCCCTCTAAAACAACGACAGTCCACTCAAAACTATTCCCCCTCTCTGTCATTTTTCCTTCTTTTTTTAAAACCACCACCACCTACTTCAAACTATCTCCTCTCTCTGCCCGACCACTACTCAGAAGCTCCCACGGTTATCTCTCTACTCGACCACTACTCAGAAGCTCCCACGGTTATCTCTCTACCCGACCACTACTCAGAAACTCCCTTGGTTATCTCTCTGCCGTTTCTCCTTCAAGACAACCACTGACTCCTCATTAACTCTCCCTCTCCCTCGTCGATGGAATCTACTTCTCCACACCTCCCCCTATTGCCCACGACGAAGGATCAAAACAACTTTCAACTGCATTCCACTTTCTTCCCTCACCGTCTAACTAACACCTCCTAAAGCACAGCAAAAGGCTCCCCATTACTACGGTTTCCTATCCTTTCTCAACAACAGCAAACCGACGCCTTTGCCCCCTCACGATGATGGAGCATTGGCATTAACTTCCCGGTTATATTTTTATTCTCACAGCATAACTTCGACACAACACAACGAAGAAAGATTCTCCTCAATTGCGGTTTTCAAACTCTAACCACCGACTACCACTGGGTCAAACGCCCACGATGAAGGAACATAGTGCAATGAGACCAAAAACCGTCACATGCCTATCCACAAGGGTCGGCATAACTATCTTTTTACCTGACTTCCCACTTGTTCACGACCACTAAAAAGATGGAGGCTCAAATGGCGACGTGGCTTGTAAGTGGATATAAAAACTCCGCCCTCACTCGAACATAATGCATCTAATCCTTCAAGAGCAACTTAAAGCTGAGTTGAGGAATTAAACACAACAAGGTAGCGGATAATAAATGCCTAAAGCATCTCTATGGTCGAATAAGAAGAAGAGATAAAGACCACTTTAGAAAAGAGACTCAAAGTTAGATCAATAATATCTCGCGGTCAAAGCAAAAAGAAAAGACTCATGCTAAACAATGACCAAAACAAATTATTGCACATTAAGGCTTCAAATTTGACATTCGTCGATTTCCAGAAAGAATAATTCACAACACAAGTTCGACGTGTTTTACGACAATCACGATGGATTGAGCATAACGCAAACAAGTTTCCTACATCGTTAGACGCACAAAGTTGACTTCTCGCATCTTTCGACTACGAGACGTGATTCACGATTTTGCCACAAGAAGGTTCATTTAATTACTTATAAACGAAATAATAATTGTCTAAATAAGTCGACTCGCTTTGGTGGACTTACGACAACATCGTCGATTCCAAGATTCTATATGATGACTTACGAAAAGGATGTTACACCTCATCTTCAGACGTCGACATCTAGTCTTAAACTATCCCAGTCGAAAAACAAGACTAAATTGATTGCTTCAAGGTTTATCTACCTGTTTGGCGTTCTCAGTAACAAACACCCATGGTTAATTTCCAGAGTCTATACTCTCTCTCAAAGATACTTTCTCTTCCTGTCGAACATGGTCCACCTGTTCCTGCAACGACAGTCTCACATACAATTTTGTGGTCAAAGCACCTATGTTCCAAATCACATCATAATATATCCAAAACATCATTTCACTTAACATAAAGGACATTTAGCCTACAATATCACATTGATCATAATCAATAGATTCTAAAATTTCATAGAACTAACTTTGCATAATAAATCATCAGTTTCCATGTCGTCCACAACATATTATATCACTAAAATTTGCAAGAAAGTAAATAGCATAATCGATTCCAAAAAGAGGGATGTAACATATCCTTCCCCTTTAAAAATCATCATCCCTGATGATTAAGTTTATCAAGCAAAATTTAAACTTAAAACAAGCTTTTTATAGTGCAACATTAATGTCTTTGAAAAGTTTAGGAAATCTTTGGTAAATATCTTTATAGTCTTCCCAAGTGGCGCTATCCTCGCCATATTGGTCCCACTGAATTTTACATTGCAAAACTTCTTGATTACGTAAACGAAGTTTACGCATTTAGAGCACCTTGAGTGGCTCGATCACAACCACCCCGGTTTCTTGCATCTGTAAAGAATTCCAGTTAAGGATGTGGTTATTACCTACAAAATATTTCTTTAAATACGAAACATGAAAAACATTATGCATCTTAGACAAGGCTGGAGATAGAGCAACTTTGTAGGCAACCGGATTGATAATCTCAAGAACTTTGAAAGGTCTGACATAACGAGGAGCCAATTTCGAAGATTTACCAAATTTTATAGAACTCTTTTGGGGTTTCACTCGCAAAAGCACTTTCTCGCCAACAGAGAAGTGTCTAGGCACTCGTTTGTGATCTGCATAACTCTTTTGCTTGTCATTGGCTTCTGCCAACCTCTTCCTAATCATTTTTACTTTTTCTTCCATATCAACAAGCATCTCAGGTCCAATGATTATCCTATCTTCCAACTTATCCCAGCTTATAGGAGTTCTGCATTTCCTTCCATATAATGCTTCAAATGGCGCCATCTTAATGGCAGAATGATAGGAGTTGTTATAGGCAAATTCGACAAGAGGTAGATATTCCTCCCATCTGTATTGCTGATCCATGCAATACATTCTCAAAAGGTCTTCTAATACCTGATTTACTCTTTCTGTTTGTCCATCAGTTTTGGGATGATAAGTAGTACTTACATTCAGTTTAGTCCCTAATGCAGAAAATAAGGTTTGCCAAAACCGTGAAGTTATCCGAGCAACTCTATCAAATATAATCTTTTCAGGTACCCCATGCAATCTGAAAATTTCTTGCACAAATTTTTGAGCCAAAAGATGTGCTCCATCCGTCAAATTTCCTAGTATGAAATGTGCAACCTTGGTTAGTTTATCCATAACAACCAATATTGCATCATGCCTATTCTTAGACATTGGTAACCCCTGGACAAAATCCATACTAACAACTTGCCATTTCCATTCCAGAATATCATGCTGGTATAACAATCCAGCAGGATGTTGGTGTTTTGCCTTAACTCTCTGACACTCCAAATAGCTAGCTACAAACTTTGCAGCATCGCTTTTCATTCCCTCCCATAAATATAGCAGCTTGACGTCTGCTAACAGTTTTGTTACACCAGGGTGTCCAGAGTAAGGAGCACAGTGAACTTCCTTCCACACAAGGTTTCTAAGTTCTACTGAATCAGGAACATAGATTCTTCCCTTGAATCTCATCAATCCATTGGATTCAAAACTGAATCCGTCATATCTTGGGTCCTTAGGGTTTAAGTGCAGAGCCTATTTCACTTGTTTATAATACTCATCTCCAAATAAGTTTTGCATTACTAAGTCTTTAAAGTTAGCATGTATGGAGATTATAGAGGCTATGTGCCTTCTTCTGCTTAAGGCATCTGCTACTCAGTTTTCTTTGCCTTTGATATAAGAAATTTCAAAGTCATAATCTGATATTAATTCCAACCATCTCCTTTGCCTTGCATTGAGATTAGGTTGTGTGAATATGTAGCGAAGGCTTTGATGATCAGATTTTAGAATAAAAGTCCTTCCCAACAAATAATGTCGCCACATCTGAAGGGCGTGTACCACTGCTACCATCTCTAGGTCATGAGGAGCATAGATCTGCTCGTAGTTTTTCAGCTTCCTTGACTCATAGGCTACTACCCTGCCATCTTGCATAAGCACACCTCCCAATCCTTCCCCCGAGGCATCAGTGATAACCTCAAACTCTCCCTCAGGATCAGGAACTTTCAGAATTGGAGCGGTTGTTAATTTTTCTTTTAACCAATCAAAAGCCTTTTGACATTCATCCGTCCAAACAAACCTTTTTCCTTTTCTTTGCAAGGAGGTGATTGCGCTAGCAATGCTTGAGAAATTCAACACAAATTTCCTGTAATACCCTGCCAATCCCATGAAACTTCGTACCTCTGACACATTGGTAGGTTCAGGCCATTCCATAATAGCTTTAATTTTGGCTGGATCAACTGATATCCCATCGACTGATATTATGTGCCCCAAATACTGTACTTCTTTCTAAAAGAAGGTGCACTTTGAGAGTTTCGCATACAATTTGTGTTCCCTTAATCGTTGCAAGACTATTTGAAGATGCCGTGCATGCTCCTCTTCATTTTTGGAATAAATCAAAATATCATCAATGAAAACTAACACAAACTTATCAAGACAATCTCTGAAAACACTATTCATGAGATTCATGAAAGCAGCAGGTGCATTGGTCAATCCAAACGGCAGCACCATGAACTCATAATGACCATACCTCGTTCTAAATGCTATCTTGGGAATATATTCGTCTTTCAACCTTAACTGATGGTATCCAGATCTCAGATCTATCTTAGAAAAGACTGATGCACCACGCATTTGGTCAAATAGATCATCAATACGTGGCAAGGGATACTTGTTCTTTATTGTCGCCTTGTAAAGCATCCTATAATCTATACATAGCCTTAGAGTTCCATCTTTCTTTTTGACAAAGATAACCGGGGCTCCCCATGGTGATACACTTGGCCTAATTAGATTCTTAGACAATAGCTCCTGTAACTGAGCTTTTAATTCCATAAGTTCGATGGTAGTCATACGATACAAAGCTTTAGAGATTGGCTCCGATCCTGGTTTAATATCTATGCCAAAGTCAAATGTTCTCTTCGGAGGCAAGCCTGGTAACTCCTCGGGAAATACATCCCTAAAGTTGCATAGATATGGATATCTTTCCTCAAATGATTGTTTCTCCAAGGTTTCCTCTACTAGGTCCATTTTGACTGCAAAAAGTTGACATCCCTTTCACCTAGCCCGTTTTAGTTGTTTTGAAGAAATGGATCTAATCCTTATTTCTCTTTGAATTCCTTGGAGATTTACTGATTTGCCCGTCTCATCCAGACACTCAATGGTTTTATGAAAATAATCTACCTTGGCTCGGTGTTTCCACAACTAATTCATTCCTAGGATAACATCGTAGGACCCTAAAGGCGCTACGTATAAATTTGCCTCAGTGGTGAAGTTAGAAACATCAATCTTAGCTTCGAACAAACATTGCTCTACCTGAGCCTTTGAGTTATTTGCATACTCAATTGTCCATAGTTTTGACATAAAACCAGCTTTTCTAGAAAATTTACCTAAGACTCTAGGTGACACAAAATTTTTTGTTGCACCAGTATCAAATAGAATAGAAACAAGAACTCCAAATAAGGTACCTGTCATCTCAATAGGAGTGATTTGATACTCCGCTTGTCGATTGTCAAGAGCAGCATGAATCCTTTGCTGAAAAGCTTCCTGTTGCGAAGGAAGTTCCGTGTTCCTAGGCTTCCCATTCTGCTTCTTGTTAGGGCAACGGTTGGCATAATGTCTCCTCCACAAGAAAAACATCCTCCTATAGGTCCTCGCTTCTCAGATGGCCTACTCGCAGAATCACCATTCTTCTTAAAATCTACATTTCTCTTATAATCTTCACCTCTTCGCTCATTACCAAATCCCCCTTGATTCTTTCGATTTCCCTTATCAAACCTCCTGTTTCCATATCCCTTCTCATTTTTCCTTTTATAAGACTGATCGTTGTAGTTCTTATCAAATTTCTTACGTTTCTTATAACGGTAAGCAGAGATAGATTTGATCTTCTGCTCCTATTTAATTGCCTTTTCATAAACTTGATCCATTGTGCTTGGACCATGCACCTCCACCTCATCACCGATCTGAGGATTAAGTCCCATGATGAATTTTCTAATTCAGAACCTTTCATCCTTTTGGTATTGAGGGACATACTTCAATAGTCTAGTGAATTTTTCTGCATACTCGACCACAGATAGTTCACCTTGCCTGAGGTTTTGGAAATCTGTTAACTTCTAATCAAAATATAACTGAGGTAACCACCGTTTTCAGAATAGTTCTACGAACTCATCCCATGTCACCTTCAAGGGACTTAATTCCAGCTCCATTTTCTTATTCATCCACCAAGTGGACGCTTCCCCAGATAGCTGATAGGCTCCCCACATGGCTTTAGTAACCTCAGAGTAATTTCTGATCTCAAAATATTTCTCCATCTTCGTTAACCATGCTTCTGCTGCATCTCCAGTTTTCGTTCCATCGAACTTTGGAGGTTAACCTTCTTCATATCCTTAGATAACTCTAATGCAAGTTTATACTTGGTTTTTCTTTGGACTTCACCGTCGTCATGATTTTCACTTGACGTGCCATTTTCCCAATGTTTACTCTTGTTTGTATAGTGTGAGTTCTCGTTTCCACCCTCTGTGTTGCCAGTTTCATCCATTTTCTTTTCCAGTTTGTTCAACCTTTCCTTGGTTTCAGTAAGCATGTTTAGAATCCTATCCAACTTGTCAGTGGAGTTTTCCCGAGAGTTATGACCTTCCCAATCCTCCCCCTCGTTAAACTCTGATTGGTCCATGCTAGTTTAGTTTCACACCTGATTAAACATATACTAATCAGTTTTACGCTTATCATATTAAATATCATCAAAAGAACACAACAATTGATCATAATCATGATTGTTCTCAAACCAAAATTTTGTCTTTATTCATTTTGCAAAATTGTTTCAACATCATTAGAGATAGACATATCTCATGTTTTTTACTCAGTATTATCTAGTGGAGTGTAACCTTCGGATTCATTGTCTGACACATAATCACGAGGTGTATACCCCTCAGACTCACTATCAAAAGATAGCTCAATAATCTCAGCTCTAGGTACTACACGAGGATCTCTAGTGATCATGGGTATAGTAATAGGTACACTCTCAGGTACACTAACAGGTACACTATCAGTTACAATCTTGGGGCAGTAGTTGATCATGATTTGAGCTGCCGTCGCTGCTCCCTCTAGGAGTTCTCTCCTCACTCGCTTAAGTCGTGATATTGCATTGGCTAAGGTTTCCACATCATCAAGCCAAATGTCATTTTCGTCATTAGTTTTCTCAATGGTCTTGATCATTGCAAGCCATTTCTGCTTAGCTTGTAGATAACGCTTCTTACTAGCGAAGGATTTTCTTGCAGTTTTCTTGGTGTATACCATCCTGGCACAATAAATCAAATCATTAGCTACCCGCATAATGTTGATTTCCTAACTAGGTTAGTGGACTCATCAGCCCTAGTGCTAAACCTGGTTAGCTCTGATACCATATGTAACATCCATATCTGAATTGACAAGAAAAACTAGGTTTTCACTAAGGTAATTTTTTTTTACTAGGTAATCAAATACAAATGAACTTATCTATTACCAAGTATAACATTTTTCACTTTAATATAAATATGATCTCATTTTCATAAAACTGAAAGAAATGATATATAATAAACATTTTGTTCTTTAACAATTTGTAATTTTCTTGAAACAAATAATATATTGGAAACATACCATTAACATGCATCTCGATTGTCGACCCATCACATTCAAGACTCGGCAATCCTCAGTATTTGGAAGAGAAAGTATCTTCAAGGAGCTTAACCTCCAACCACAGACCGTCGGTCTCCCGTACTCCTTCCTAACCAAAAGTGGCCCTACCCTACTCAAGAGGATAGACTTAGGATAACCATCGGTGTTTGCCATCTGAGCTCTGGTGTTGTAACCTACGTGTCTTGTTATCGTGCACATCCCTAGGTACCCTCTAGTCATGCACGACTCTCCACAAGAAACGCCATCCAGTCATAGTGAACATTCGATGCACTTGAGGATAGTACACCACCTTGGCCAAAGGATTTGTTTTTAAATAGCGTTCTAAGAACGCATGTACTTAGTTCACCCACCGACTTGAATTGATTGAAATCCTACAGTTTCCTATTTGTAAAGTTTGAACAATTGACGACCTTGATGACCTCAAGGGTTTAGGATTTTCTCCTGTAATAGCGCATGGCGCAACATTTACTCTAATCCTGAGTTCATAGTTTCATAATCCCATAATCATATTAAACATTGTTTAATAACACCCACTCCTAAGTGGTTTCATACTTGTTTACTCGGTTCCCATGTTTGTACAACCTACTCAAGTATCTAAAACAACTTCCCGTTATCCCAGAATTTAAGGGTTTTAGACTCATAAGGTCTACAAAATAAAACGATGCTAGAATCATTGCATGCAACGTAATCTAGACTCAAATTGCGGGTTTTCCACCCTACTTGTTCATTACAAGACCAAGACAGTTTTCGACCACTACTAGAACTTTAACTCTCTACTCCCCTTTCCAAATCAATTAGTTTCACATGATTCATAAAGATAAGAGTCGTAAATAAGATATAAAAGGGTTTGGAATCTTTCAAATGACATTAGAGATGACCAACCACAGGGTCGACCTCTAACTAAAAATATAAGATGAAAAAGACACTAGCTGGTTACAACTACATCTTCGGCTATCAAACACACTAATGTTTACGTCAAAACGTGCCTTAAATCTGTGGTTTTAAATTCCTACACAACATGCACGTGGAGCAAAATGTTTTCTCACTGTGGAGCTATCGTTTCAAATACACCAAAGGCAGTTTTAAGTTGATATCACCGTCTTAATGGATACTCTTTATAACTTACGTCTTTGCTGACTGTTTGAAGTTGTAGTTTACATTTGTAACATGCAGTGATCATTCCTAGATGGGTGCACATTGAGAACTATGTTGTATCATCATACAATGTCAATCATGATAGACAATGATCTAGTTTCTGAGTTCTTAAATACAAAAAATAGAAATGAAACTATTTCTGAGTTTTTGAATATCAAAAACACAGCAATGATACCATTTTATGGATAAACCTCACACAGAAATTGCAATAGAATTATGTTGTCATCATGTTCTATTCATTGTAAACGTATTTGTCCTTGCAAAGATGAGACACACTTACTAGTCGAAACTGTGCAAAAGAAGAGAAAGGGAAATGACCCTGTTGACAAAGATGAAGATTGCTGTGGCAAGTTCCACGTTCTCCTCTGGCTAGTCGTCCTCCTCTAGTTTTTCAAAGCTCTCTCTTATCTCCCTCTAAAACAACGACAGTCCACTGAAAACTATTCCCCCTCTCTACCGTTTTTCCTTATTTTTTTAAAACCACCACCGCCTACTTCAAACTATCTCCTCTCTCTGCCCGACCACTACTCAGAAGCTCCCACGGTTATCTCTCTACCCGACCACTACTCAGAAGCTCCCACGGTTATCTCTCTACCCGACCACTACTCAGAAGCTCCCACGGTTATCTCTCTACCCAACCACTACTCAGAAGCTCCCCTGGTTATCTCTCTGCCGTTTCTCCTTCAAGACAACCACCGACTCCTCATTAACTCTCCCTCTCCCTCGTCGATGGAATCTACTTCTCCACACCTCCCCCTATTGCCCACGACGAAGGATCAAAACAACTTTCAACTGCGTTCCACTTTCTTCCCTCACTGTATAACTAACACCTCCTAAAGCGCAGCAAAAGGCTCCCCATTACTGCGGTTTCCTATCCTTTCTCAACAACAGCAAACCAACGCCTTTGCCCCCTCACGATGATGGAGCATCGGCATTAACTTCCCAGTTATATTTTTATTCTCACGGCATAACTTTGACACAACACAATGAAGAAAAGATTCTCCTCAACTGCAGTTTTCAAACTCTAACCACCGACTACCACTGGGTCAAACGCCCACAATGAAGGAAGATAGTGCAATGAGACCAAAAACCGTCACATGCCTATCCACAAGGGTCGGCATAACTATCTTTTTACCCAACTTCCCACTTGTTCATGACCACTAAAAAGATGGAGGCTCAAATGGCGACGTGGCTTGTAAGTGGATATAAAAACTCTGCCCTCACTCGAACATAATGCATCTAATCCTTCAAGAGCAACTTAAAGCTGAGTTGAGGAATTAAACACAACAAGGTAGCGGATAATAAATGCCTAAAGCATCTCTATGGTCGAATAAGAAGAAGAGATAAAGACCACTTTAGAAAAGAGACTCAAAGTTAGATCAATAATATCTCGTGGTCAAAGCAAAAAGAAAAGACTCATGCTAAACAACGACCAAAACAAATTATTACACACTAAGGCTTCAAATTCGACATTCATCGATTTCCAGAAAGAATAATTCACAACACAAGTTCGACGCATTTTACGACAATCATGACGGATTGAGCATAACGCAAACAAGTTTCCTACATCGTTAGACGCATAAAGCCAACTTCTCGCATCTTTCGACTACGAGACGTGATTCACGATTCTGCCACAAGAAGGTTCATTTAATTACTTATAAATGAAATAATAATCGTCTAAATAAGTCGACTTGCTTTGGTGGACTTACGACAACATCGTCGATTCTAAGATTCTATATGACGACTTATGAAAAGGATGTTACACCTCATCTTCAGACGTCGACATCTAGTCTTAAACTATCCCAGTCGAAAAACAAGACTAAATTGATGGCTTCATGGTTTATCTACCTATTTGGCATTCTCAGTAACAAACACCCATGGTTAATTTCCAGAGTCTATACTCTCTCTCAAAGATACTTTCTCTTCCTGTCAAACATGGTCCCCCTGTTCCTGCAACGACAGTCTCACATACAATTTTGTGGTTAAAGCACCTATGTTCCAAATCACATCATAATATATCCAAAACATCATTTCACTTAACATAAAGGACATTTAGTCTACAATATCACATTGATCATAATTAATAGATTCTAAAATTTCATAGAACTAACTTTGCATAATAAATCATCAGTTTCCATGTCATCCACAACATATTATATTACTGAAATTTGCAAGAAAGTAAATAGCATAATCGATTCCAAAAAGAGGGATGTAACAGTCCTACTCCTGATGTGACCAAACTGATTGTTCCAACGTGTCCGGATGGGTACATTTACACTAGGCATGGTCCTATTTTTCACTCAAACATGTCGAAGCAGTCCGAGCTACATTGTACCGACGATATCCCTGAAGAGTCCAAAGTGCAAAAAGGCAGCAATCTTTGATGAGATGTTACTCGAAAACCATGTCACTTAGAAACATTCTGTCTGAGGAAATGCGATCACGTAGAGTGCCTCTACAATAACCTCTCTCGATTTTTTATATCTCTGAGGCATTTACCCGTGGTGAAAGGTTTTCTGCTGCCCCAAAAATTGTCAGAAGGAGGCAGTGTAAAGTTGCAAAAGGGTGTAACTTTTGTCCTGCTCCTGATGCGACCAAACTGACTATTCCAACACGTTCGGATGGGTACGTTTACGCTAGTCATGGTCCTATTTTTCATCCAAACATGTCAAAACAGTCTGAGCTACATTGTACTGATGATATCCCTGAAGAGTCCAAAGTGCAAAAAGGCAGCAATCTTTGACGAGATGTTACTCGAAAACCATGTCACTTAGAAACATTCCGTCTGAGGCAACATGATCACGTAGAGTGCCTCTACAATAACCTCTCTCAATTTTTTATATATCTGAGGTGTTTGCCCGTGGTGAAAGGTTTTCTGCTACCCCAAAAATCATCAGAAGGAGGCAATGTAAAGTTGCAAAGCATTGCTAAGAAATCCTCAATACTCAAACACTCCAATGAACTGAAGTAACTTCTTCTTAGGCACAAATGTAAGGGTACACAAGGGGAAAATGGTGCCTAGATGACTTAGTGCATTTCTATGACTTCATTCACATGTTTAAATGTTTGAGAAACTCTCCTTTACTAAGCATTTGTCCTCATGTCAACGTTAAGCTTTATACCTCCTAGGCGCTTAATTAGGTGATGTCATTAGATACAACTTACCCTTAGGCACCAATGTAGCTTCTTCAATCCATCACACTTCTAGGCGCTCAAATTTGAGGTCTTGGACTTGTATCTTATTCCTAGGCGCAATTGGATGATCTTCCTAGATCTAGGTGGTCATGATGGTGGGAAATTACATGAAGGGGCGCCTAAGTCCAATTTGACTTTGTATTTGATATTTTATGACTCCAATTGACTAGGAATGGCTCAATTTCTAAAGTGTTGACTTAATAATGTAAGTTTAAGGTCTTTTCCTCCTAGGCGCCAATTAATGAGTTCACTAGATGCAATTTCTCCTAGACTTGAAGATTGTGAGAGAACTTGAAGCTTGGATGGATGTCTTCGAATGTTCAATGAAGAAGTGTTCCAACTTGAAAGGTCCTTTGAAGTGTAGATATTGATGATAACACTTTCCCTTATATGTGAAGTAGATGACTTCTCAAGGAGGCTTGAATGTATCAGAGGGACTTGAAATTGAATGGATGTCTTTGGAATGCTTGATGATGATGAGAAGTTCCTTTGGAGCGGCTACATGCTGATCTTGAAGCAATGATTGATGAAGAATCTAGTTGATACTTGAAGATGAATGGAACTTGAAGTGATAGATGGAAGTCTTCGAACCTGATGCAACTGGTGATGTCGTTGATGAAGAAGACTTGAAATATATCTTGTTGTGACCTCTTGGCGTAGCTACCTCTTGAAGTGGTGTTTCCTTGGCAGTGATTACTTCCATCTTAACTCTCTGGCATGAATGAATGTGAAAGGCTCCTTTGAAGTAGCTACATGATGACTCTAGGCGACTCCAAGCTCTTGCTCCTACCTTTTCCTTCAATCTTCCTACAATACAAACCAAGAAAAACATCAATCCTCATGATAAACATTTTATAACACAAAGGAATCCTCTTTAAACATGGAATAATCTTACTACAAATCTAGGCGCATATATAGGTAAAAAGAAAAGCAAAGGGCGCCTAACACAAGTTGGTCCATATTTATCACTTTAAATGATTTCAAACAATTGTAATGGCTTAAAGAGGTCAATCTCCCTTAAGAGATTCATTCAAAAGGTGTCTTTCAATGCAATTTCTCCCTTAGGCGCCAGAATGGGTTTGTACTGATGGAGAGTGTGCCTAGATTTAAATGTCTTTATACTTGCAATTTTGTAATTCTAAATGATGAGACATGTCTTAGAATGAATTCTATCTTTCAAGCGCTCACTCCAAAAGGTCATCTCATGCAATTTCACCGAAGGCACTCATTGAGGTGTCCTCAGAGGCTAAAGTGCACCTAACTCAATTACGTTTATCTTTATCATTTTTGTGCTTTCAACAATTGAAAATGACCTAGAGTGATCCTTTCTCTCAAGGCACTCACCTATTGATATGAAATCAAGTTATTTCCCTTAGGCACAATTTTAGGCTTGTATGGGTCAAAAGTGCACCTTACATCCTTAGGCGGTTCTTTCTAATTCTCAATCATTTCAATCAAATGCCAAGTGTCTAAGGAAGCTTTTGTCTTGAGATGATTAAATTTTGAGGTTCAAATCCCTTCCTCAATCAAGGCACAATCTAAGGGTTGTATAGATGAAAGTTGACTTCAACTTGGGTGCTCATTTGAGTTGGGAGGAGCTAGAATTTGTGCCTAGATTGGAGATAGATATTTTGGCTTATTTGATGATGGTCTCAAGTCTCTCTACTAAGGCACATTTTGATGATGTTCTTATTTAAACTCTTATGAAGACTATCTCATCCCTAAGCGCTCATCCTCATGATTTTCATGCACTTAGACTTCAAGGCGCCAAAACTAGTAGGAAAATTCACAATGAGTGCCTTTGCTTTGGAAGAATCTCTTATTGATCATTAGGCACACTTTGGAGTTGATATGTACTTCCTTTACTTCCATGTACTCAATTCATCATAATTATTGTCAAAGACCTCTCCAAGTTGATTGATAACATGCTTCTTGATGTTAAGATCCTTCATTCACTCCTTCTTAGATCTACGCGCTCATGATGGTGGGAACTTACATGAAGGGTGCCTAAGGTTCAAGATAGGTTCTTTCCACTCATCTTAACTTTCAATCATTGTAGTTAATCTCAAAAGACATCATCCAAAATGAGAAACCTCCAAGACTTGTCATTGTAAGTTGATTTCCTCCAAGGCACCAATACAACGTTCTTTTGAAGGCAAAGGGTGCCTAGGCTTATGGGGCTCAATTTGATGTATTTATTGAAAGCTCAAGGTGAATTGATGCTTATTAAAAATGCCACTTAGTCCTTCATTTGCATTATAGGCTCCATTTCCTATTGACTTATATACTCCTCATGCTAGGTTGCCATAATGAAGTGGTTTAGACAATAGGTGCGCTTCACTTACTAGAGGCTTGTTCTCCTTCCACCTTAGGCGCACTTTTATGGTGGAACAGGTGTCAATGGGTGCCTTGTCTTAAATCAATGCTCTCTCCAAGTTGGGCGCCCTTTTGAGGCTTTATGAGTTGCAAATTGTGCCTTAACCCTTCATGCTTGTTGCTTAATGTTTGAATGTTTAAGAAAGTCTCCTTTAGGTGCTCATCTTAATGACTTTTTCTCAAGGTGCAATCATCCTAATGACTTGGATATTCATCCTAGTGTTTCAAGATATCAGGCTACCAGACTTAGTCATTTTCAAGATCTCAAACATAAAGAATAACATGATGATTCATTTTTTTGTATTGCATATAGTTGACATTGTATGCTACTCATAAAGAATATTAATATTTTTTGTTCAACATGATGATTTATTTTTTTTTTAAATACAACTTTTATCTTTTAGTTCCAAAATGAGGTTTAGGTGATACTTGAATAACAATAGCTAGCTTATTGGATCAACAAACATCCTATGTAATACAATTGGACTTTAAATATTTGAAGTAGCCATCTACAAATATCCATTCAAACATAGATTTATAATGCAAGTATGGACGCCATCAATAAAAAAGATTTGTATTAACCAAATATCCATATAGGCATACATCAATATCTGTCGATATAAGTATAACATATATACAAAATAGCCATATAGGCTTACAAGAATGCCATATAGGCATACAATGTCAACTATATACAATACAAAATATATGTCCACAAATGCCATATAGGCATACAACAAAGGAACACAATAAAAAGTCATTCCCCTCTGGCTGGTGAAGAGAATAGATCATGGGTAGCCTTTGATCTTCTAGGGGATGGAGACGCGCATGTGAGTGGTCTACTACGAACCTGAGGGCTACTCCTATTTAGTTCTTCCTGCATCTTTAGATGTTACAATAAAAAGTATAGACATTAATATATAGAAATTACATGTTATAAAAAATGAAACATTTAACAAAATAATCACTTACCGCTAACATATAATCTGTCTCCTCACTTGCCTCAGTAGCAAGAATAGGCCCTGGTGATGTCATGTCCTATAGAAACCATCCAAATAGAAATTAAACTTCAAATCAATAATCTTTTGATTTTTCAAAAATAGACAACTATAATAATGAATGTAAATTGAAATTTACTAATCTGCCTCATACCCCTGTCAATGCCATGGAGCTATGAATTGCAGAGGCCACACCATGCTCCATTGCCCTATGAACATGGGGAGGTGTCTCCACAGCCTGCATCATCTGGAAATAAAACAACATTATTCAATTATGAAAACTATAATAGTGATGCAAATCATGGCTCCTAACATACACACATGTTCATCTAAACATGGAAGTACACACAATAAAGCACACAAGTCACATACAAAAATCTAGTAAGTACAATTCATTCATTAAACTATTTATTTTATTACCTCTGTAAAGCTTTGAAGTCCACCACCACTGGCAGGTGTTGCCGTGAAATCTACAATATTAACCTATTCAACATCCAAAATTAGATATTAGAATACCATTCATATAACGATGCTATTCGCATGTAATATTTATAATTGGTTACTAGTTACATACCCCGACAGTAGATGATCTAATGTAAAATGCAGGTGGAGAACCACTAAAAACTGCATCGACGCTATGACCCTGAAATTTCATTAAAATCATCAATTTAAATTAGTTAATCTTGCATTTCAAAAATGAAATTTAATAAATTAAATTCAATAAACTTGCTAATATTTACCTGAGTATCAAGGCCGAAAGTCTCACTCAGGAGGGTAACTGTCATCACCATCTGCTCAGCTTCAGATGTAGCCTGTGCACCTGCGTCCTGACTATCCATGGGGTCATAACCACAGGTTGACCCGCAAGCCTGACAAGCATGGGGTGGGACCCTACTCCTCGCACTATCTCCCAACCCACTCTGTGTTGCAGGACTGGCATGTTGTTATGACCCCATGGTTATGAGTGGGCTAAGTGTTGAGGCATGGGGTCATAACCACAGGCTAACCCGCAAGCCTGACAAGCATGGGGTGGGACCCTACTCCTCGCACTATCTCCCAACCCACTCTGTACTACAGGACTGGCATGCTGTATGATGCTCTGGGTCAAGGCACTAATGGATTGAAGTGTATCGACCTCAACACTCTCCTTCACAATGGAAGGGATAGAAACATGCTCATGGGCTGGTCTGCTGATTATTCGTCTCACTACCCACTATGGGTCAACACATGCCCGTGGTCTATCTTGTGCTGACCCCCCACCTCTACCCTGGAAGTCCCACATATCAAAATAGTTTGGCACTTTATTGAGGACAAACTCACAGTAGAGTTTCCTCAAAAAGTATTGCGGGACCTCATTATTATTGCATGGAGGATGGTCACAAACCATCCACCACCTCTGCCCAAAATTGTCCCTTATCACTTGGTTGTTGAACCAATGGATAGGGAACCTCTTGCATGTGATGGGTGGAGGTCGATTTGTTTGTAGGTTTGTGAAAATTGAACACAAGTCTAATTTTGTGATTTGTAATTTTTTCACATCTTGGTATGACAGCTTGTCTGCATAATAGTCTCTAAACTCTCTCCTCTTATTCGTCCAACTAGGTATTTGCTTGCTAATTGAATCTACATTTGATAACATAGATTCAAGAGATTCAGCAAGCGTGGACCTATGCAAGGTTGAAGTGGAAGGATCTTTCAACCTTGCTATTATATCTTCAATTTCTTTTTTGTTGTTTTCAATTTGCCCCGTTATATTTTCTTGTGTTCCAGGGGCATGTCGAGGAATTGATGGAGGAGGTTGTTATTCTGCAGGTATTTCCTCCTCAGGATTTTGTGGATTTTGAGGAGGAGGAGGAGGAGGAGGTGCATTAACATTTCCTGACAATTAACGAAATATATATCAAAAATCAACTCAAACCTACCTATTTAGAAACAAATTCAAACAAAAAAAAAATATAACTCACTCCTTTGGCGTGCTCAATGTCGTGGCGGCATTTTGGCGACGAAATCGATAAGGTTTTTGTGTTGAATTGAGTTTTGCAAAACGCGAGCGCGCTTCCTAGGGTTTGCAGGCTACGGGCATAGAGGAGAAGAAAGAAATCAAATGAGATAGAAACCTTTTTTTTATTTATAGCAAGTCAAAATGCACTCGCGTTTTGTATTATTTTTTTTAAAAAATAATTTGGCCACTTTTTGGCCCCCCATCTTTTTGCACTTACCCCTTGTGTTCCAGGGGCATGTCGAGGAATTGATGGAGGATGTTGTTGTTCTGCAGGATTTTGTGGATTTTGAGGAGGAGGTGCATTAACATTTCCTAACAACTAACGAAATATACATCAAAAAACAACTCAAACCTACCTATTTAGAAGCAAATTCAAACAAAAAGACAAAAAAAACTCACTCCTTTGGCGTGCTCGACGTCGTGGCGACATTTTGGCGATGAATTGATAAGATTTTTGTGTTGAATTGAGGAATCCAAAATGCGAGCGCGCTTCCTAGGGTTTGCAGACCGTGGGAATAGTGGAGAAAAAAGAAATGAAATGAAATGAAATGGGTTTTTTTTTTAATTTATAATAGGTCATAACGAGCCTAAGGCTCGTCATTACCAAACCATAATACGAGTGCGTTATAACGCGCTCACGTTTTGCATTTTTTTTTTGAAAACAATTTGGCCACTTTTTGGCCCCCCATCTTTTTGCACTTACCCTATAGTAGGGACATTTTTTCTCTAGGTCATGTTGTGTTGTTGTTGACTATAACAAAATTGTAGGTTTCATGCTCCTACCTTGAGTTTCAAACCCTAAGTGCTAATGTTATTTTGGGTATTTATGTGTCTCTCCAACTTTTAGGGATATCACTATTAAGGTTTGGCTAAGGTTGTACCTACATTACCCAGGAAGAGGGCATGATGGTGGTCCAAATAGTGAGACCTCTTTGCATAACTACACTCTCACCTATATATTCATATTGATTTGGATTCTATAGGCGTGTTAGATATTTAGTTATACTTTGGAGATGTGCTATATGTTCTTCCAAGGCTCTACATGCTAAGAAATTAGTTGATCTCGGGGGCTTTGTTTTATCTAATGTGGCCCATTTTGCTAAGAAATTAATTGATCTCGAGGGCTTTGTTTTATCCAATGTGGCCCATTTTGCTAAGAAATTAATTGATCTCGAGGGCTTTGTTTTATCCAATGTGGCCCATTTTGTGTACAATTATCATGAGTTTCCTTTATACTTATTGTAAACAACATGTATTTATTATATCCAATTCTTCATTTAAAATTAAATGAGAAAAGTGATGTACAGGAGTAAAACTATATTTCTAGAATATTGTGCTATGCTATAAGGATTAGTACAAATGATCTTTATTACTATATGAGTCTTATTTGGCATAAATAGATATAGTCTTAAAATAAAAGACATATAAGGTGTGAATCATACTATAAGGGTTTATCATGGATAAATGAGTGAGATGTATTAATCTAGTGTGGTTATGTATTAATAGTGTGTTGTTAACTGTTAAAACTATAATAGATCCATTTTATCGACTCTCCTTATTATTAGTTCCTTCTGTGGAATTATAGCGGAGGGGTTGTTCTTAACTAGTTATTAAATTCATTACTCCAGAAAAATCATGAAACAAATTTCTATGTACTTAATATGTAATGTAAAGTTTTGCATGCTAACATGCTCAGAGGATAAGTGCTAGCAGGTTCAACAAACTCTTATTTGTGCATATTGACGGTTGCAGTATGGCAAAAGAGCTTGGGCTTTTCAGGAGGCAAGAGAAGGCCTAAATTTTGAGGCTGCCAAAACTGTCCGATCATTTCAGGAGGCAAGAGGTGTGAATTTCAAGTTGGTAATTAATGTTGTCTGATCTTGTAGTGTGGTGGCAAATTTAGGGTTTCTTTATTTTCTACGTTTATATTGAGGGACAGGTGTGTGATGCATGGAGTCTGACCAGGGTGAGTCTTCCTTGAAAGATTTGTGGTGCATTCTTTTTTAATATCAAATCCTCGTGTTATTAAAATTGTATTCTTAATTTGTGTAACAGCATGCAGTCCCATGGTGATGATGGTCGAGACTGTTCCAGTGAGACTGCAAAGCGATTCAACAATGAGAACAGTACATCAGATACCATCTTTAAAAGCCCCTGCCTTGACAGTACTAATTGTGCAATGCCTACTTTCAAGGTATGCCTCAGCTCTTCACTGTTGAAAAAGAAAACCTTTAAAAGATTAGTTCCTTTTCTTTTGAAACAACACTCTTAAGGGCCTAGGGGAAATTTAAGGCTTAAGTCTGCTCTTAATGTGGGGCTAACTCCAAATCTCAATTCATTTCTCGGGGTCATGACAAAACTTTAATTAGAATCACGACATTTTCTATAAATGGGGCCAAAAGAGGGTTTTATGGTGGACCTAAAAATGAACTCGGCTTGGGATCACTAAAGGGAGGAGCTAAACATAGTGAAATTGTGCCTACACACAAGTGTACACAATTTACAACATAACATAAATTCCATTTTTTTATATAATGAACTTGATTCCATCATTAATAAACTTGCTAATCCAAAGTTCAATAAATAATTTCAATATATGGTCGCTTTACACGTGACTTACAAATTTTACATATTTGTCAAGTATAAATACAAATGGTCACTTTCATTGTGACTACAACATGTTTCAATTTCCATTTACATAATAAGTAATGTTTTCTATTCACAAGTCTTTGGAAATCAATTGTAGGAGAAAGAGAGAGCATCACCCTGGTGCTTTTCCTCCAATCACAAACTGGCGATCTCCCACACACCTGCCATTTGGAAGTGGCCCTTCCCTTCGCGAGGGTATAGACAATGTGAATCAATTGATTCCTTGTGCCATCTGAGAACTAGTGCAGTGTCTTATCTATTAACAATCAAGTTTACAACTCTAGTCTAGCTCTAGCTATGTATAACCACTCTGATTGTTCAACTATCTGGTACACAGTGAATAGACAATGCAAGTAATGACTTTTGCATTACTTTGGCCAAAGTTTTATATAATGAGTTGTATGTTCACACACTCTTTTCTTGACTTGGAGACTACATTCTTATAATTTAGTAAATAATATATATCCACAGATTGTGACTTGTTAATTCAATACTAGTCTATCTGACTTAGAATATTCCCTTATTCTAGTACAAGTATAAGATGAGAGATTAGGTGAATTATAAACATACAATGAGCCCCTCTTTGCATCCTTGCAATCTCGGGTCTATGACAACTTGTCATTCTACTCAAAGACTTGTCAACCCATTTCCATGCTCTTTAATATACATATTATAAATTCTCAAGATTTTCTTGACTCTGTCATCAAGACATTGCTCTTGACATCTATAGACTTCTAAGACTCTTTTCTCTAAGATATATATGTCTTAGTCTATGATTACATTTGACTATTTCCTATCAATAATAACAAACATATGACTATTTATTGTCATTGAAAAATAAAACAAATTATGAAAACTATTGACCCATCTTAGCCAAATCTAAAGATTAGACTCCTCTTTATCCACAATAAGAGTGGTCTTTGAAAACTCTCTATTTCACTAAATAAACTTCTGATAATATTATATAATATTAAGAGTTCATTTATACTCTAGCCTTTACTAGACTTAAAGCATTGAGTGCATACTCATTTCGTTTGACAACTCAAGGTAGATTTTTACCTTAGATATCTTTATTAACACTATTATATTAAATCATTCATCGAACATTTTGTCATTCTTGGCTTCTTAGTTCAAAATATATACTCTTTTAAAATACTTGAGGTAAATCCTCATTCAAGATTTAATCTTGATGATTACTATCATTTCTTAGTTCTACTAACCGGTCATGGTTTCCCATTCGACCTTTACATAGGTCCAAATCTCAAAAGTTCATAAGAATAACTAAGCAACCTTTCGGTCTTACAGCTCTCTTAATCAAAAAAAGATTTAAATTCTCAAGATATAAATACTATCTTTATCAATGTTTTCTAAGTAATTCAAGTAATTTTTTATCACTGTTTTCTAAGTGATTCAATTGATTTTCTATCATTGTTTTCTAACTGATTCAAGTGATTTTCTATCACTATTTTCTAAGTGATTCAAGTATTTTTCTATCATTGTTTTCTATATATGTTTCTGTGCTAGTCTATCACCATAATATATTCGATATATATGTGATAAACTATCACTATAATCCATATGTTATGAGTGATATGTACTATCATTGAAAATAATATATGTATTAAGTGCTTTACTATCACTATTTTATATGCACATGCATATCATAATTCACTACCTTTGTGATACATTTGTCATTGTGTTTCACTATCTCTGTGATACATATATAGTATCATGGTTCACTATGAACATTGTGATAAATATGATAACATGTTTCACTATCTCTGTGGTATACATATGATACCGTGTTTCTCTACTTCTGAGATTTATATATGTTATCATAATTCTATATCTCTATAATATACAAGTATTACACGGAATTCACTATTCTATGATGTAGATATACAAAGGTTTTACATGATATGCATCACTGTATTGATCATAAAATGAATGATATACTGATGTATGAACAACTAATAATAATAAGATTAATATCACCACTCACTATGGTTAGCACGATAAGATTATACCACAGTAATAGTAGAGTGTTAAGATAGTAAAAATGTTGTTTCTTCTTCCTATGTTTCGCATACTAAGAATGAAACTTCAGTATATAACTTGAATTCAATTATTCTAATTAAAAACCCCGATATGTAAGATCACTTTCAAGTTATGATTTTATCTGAGAGTGCAGTCAGATCTCTCCTATTCTTCACCTCCCTCTCTCTATTGTTTGTCTTCTTCCCCAAACCAAAAATAACGAACCCCCTAAAACTCATTGACTAAGTCTATTAAATGACTTCTCTTCCACTCTCTCTACCGGTTATCAACGGTTAGATAGAGTAAATATCTCCCATTCCCTTCAACCATCCGTCGTTGAGGAGCTAGGAAAGTGGATAACATGGAGCTTATCCTCCTCCACTCTCCCAAGCATCTAGGAAGGTAAGCAAAGAGAATCCAAGAAGGATTGAACCTTCTCTCTTTCTCAAGCCAAATACCTATCTTAGCTAGGCTATAATAAACAAATAATATTTGTCATAGTAAACGTATTAATGCATCCTTAAGAATGCTTCATTTATACTATATATGAACTCAACTTTCAAAGATGAAGTCTTAGCAAAGTCGACAGATTTTCTATGACAAAGTTAGACTTAGTTGATTAATTAGGTCAACTTTTCATTCATAGTTGAACACAATCTTTTTCGTTTGTTGACGCAAAAGCCTGAAGTTCCATTGGCTAAATGACAACAATATCAAGCATATAAAATGATCAAGAAGTCAAAATTATTTCTAAGGTGATCAATGACATATAATAAGACTTAACTCAATATTTACTTAACCTCTATAGTGAGTGTGTGTAGGTATCCCAGATAGCACAAGGATCATTGCATTCCCACGATCTAACACCCTCTCCACAATGATACTCTCTCTCCTCTTATTGGAGGGGAAAACATTATTCTTGCATCCACCTCAGTCACACAATGGTAGTTAGTCCATCACATTATTTAACCATGTGGCCATTAATGACGTCAAAAAAATAACATAATTCAAATGCATTTTATATTCTAACATAACATTACTTTCCTCATATTAATTTCACTAACTATCCATCTGTCTTCTTGAAATAAAATGATAAGTATGTTAGTTTAAAAATAGGGTGTGACATCTTTGTGGATTCCCTTGATTTTGTTGTCTTTGATTTCAATATGATTTGTCCTTATTATAATTCTTATATTTGCCTCTAGCCATAAATGCTTCTGAAATCTTGTTGGACTCACTTGTTAACCTTTTAATCATGTCCTCTTCATTCAACCAAGCAACAAATACTTATTTTAGTTTAATGTTGTGGAATTTTCCAGTTAGCTCTAATATGCATATGAAATTATATATTCATTTGGAAGACTTTCAATTAATTTTTTTACAATTTATGAATCTTCATATTCTACCTTCATCATTGCAAGTTGATTTCTTAGTTTCTTCAACTTTGTAATGTGATCATTCATGTTCTCCCCTTCATTTTGAAATGAGCCAATTGTTTTTTAATATGCATGATTTTTATTTACTAGTTCTTTCATACATTGTTTACAAAGTTTCCCATATTTTCTTTGTTGTTTTAAGATCTTGAACATGAGGCCTGATTCTTGGACTAATTTGCTACAAGATAGTTGCTCACACACTTATATCTATTTTGTCCCATTTTCTTGCTTACTTGCATGTACATATTTCTCTTTTGTTGTTAATTCCAATAAACCTTTTATTTGTAGAATTAATTATATCTCACATTTCCAATTTGCATAATTTGAACCATCTAATTTTGCACTAATCAGGATGTTAGAGCTTTCAAATGAGGTCATAGCTAGAATAAAACCAACTCCCCAAGCACACAAACATGGAGGCTTTAAAATAAAGCCCACACCAACACACACAATGACATCTTTGTATTATTTTGTCTTGATGTTGGACTTCCTATAAACCAAACAAACAAGGACTTTATAAAATTTGTGACTTACAATTATGAAAAAAACTACATCAATCTAATAACAAGAAAAACTACTTCAAACTCTTAAACTTCAACAATATGAAAGTATATATATTAACATATAACATAAAGCACAAATTATTCACCCTTCTCTCTATGGATTTAGATGAGCACTCAAGCACTTATAAAAAAACCACTAGGTGAACAAATTGCTAGCAGATCTTCTTGAAAAAACAATACAAAGGGAAAAAATGCTAAAAGATTAGAGAAAAGTTTAAATATTTTTAAAGATGTGTTGCTTATTTTTTAAAGAGGGCTAACTACTCTCCCTTTTCTTGGATTCAAGTGAAAAATCTTAAAAACAAAAGGTCAAGGATCTTTTACAAAATTTTGGTAGTATTTTTTTTAAAAAAGTAATGTTTGCACATATATCTCTATGCACGACCATGGGTGTACATTCAGTTGTCTGAATGGCTTGAATGGCCATTACTAAATTGAGCTGCAAAAAACACCAACATATTCAACATCATCCCTTCCAATGCATAGTCAAAAATCTCCAATACAGTAACCTTGATAAAAATCTATAAAATGTAGCAAAAACTTCATCAAGTCCGATTGTAGTAAACTCAATACACACAAAGCGCCAACGTTTGGTGGCACAAAATCTGCACTTTGCATTTTCCTCAAATCTCAAATATCCCTTCCACAAAATGCAAGGGTACAGTTCCATGGCACTCTACTTAAATATCATCCATTTCAATAGTTAAACAGTCAATAGTAATTTTACACCTCACCCACAACAAAAAGTGGCAAATATTTATCCTACTTTTATTGGCCAGACGTTTGACTGTTGAAGTGGATGATGTTTAAGAATAGCCCATTCACATGGCACAACCCACACACCTCAAAAATGTAGGGGGCTCTACAACATATCAGAAAGAAGAAGAAAAAATGTGAATTAATTTTGTTCATATTGTATATATATAACATGCACAACCACTTTCATTAAGTTTTCTAACTATTTAACCCAATTTCATAGTGACTTTAACATTAACTATCCTATATTGTCTATATACTCATTAAATATACCATTCTTAAGAAAATCTATATCATATTTATATCTATTAAAACAAGCAATAAAACAAGAGTATTAATTTTGTTCATATTGTATATATAACATGCACAACCACTTTCATTAAGTTTTCTAACTATTTAACCCAATTTCACAATGACTAACATTAACTATCCTATATTGTTTATGTACTCATTAAATATACCATCATTAAGAAAATCTATATCATATTTATATCTATTAAAACAAGCAAAAAAAACAAAAAAACAAGAGTATTAATTTTGTTCATATTGTATATATATGATATGCACAACCACTTTCATTAAGTTTTCTAACTATTTAACCCAATTTCACAATGACTAACATTAACTATCCTATATTGTCTATATACTCATTAAATATACCATCCTTAAGAAAATCTATATCATATTTATATCTATTAAAACAAGCAAAAAAACAAGAGTATTAATTTTGTTCATATTGTATATATAACATGCACAACCACTTTCATTAAATTTTCTAACTATCTAACCTAATTTCACAATAACTAACATTAACTATCTTATATTGTCTATATACTCATTAAATATATCATTCTTAAAAACATCTATATCATATTTATATCTATTAAAACAAGTAAAAAATAAGAGTTAAAGATTAACAAAAACATAAAACTACTTTTTTGTTGGAAAGTTTTATATCAAACCCACATAATAATTTAACTACCTAGATATGAGAGTAGCAACCTTAAACTGAAACCGTAACATAAAACTAGTTTCAAATGATGTGTGTTGTGTGTTGTGGAAACCACCTTTTCCTTTTCCTTACAGTAACCAACATTACCCCCTTCATACGCATATTGAAGTCAAGTGTATATCTAGGAACAAAGCTAAAAGCATGAATTATGGAAGCCACAATTGACTTCATTTGAATGAAAGCCATCTCTTTTCCCAGACATATACGAGGTCCAGCATGGAAAGCAGTGAACTTGTAAGGATTTTCTCCTACAAAATTTCCATCGACGAACCATCTCTCTGGCTTAAACTCCAAACAATCTGCTCCCCAAATACTTTCCATCCTGCCCATGGCATAAATGCTATAGTCAATTCCCCACCCTTTGCCCACAAAACTACCGTCAGGCAAAACGTCATCTTGCACCGCTGCTTTGGAATCAATAGGCACAGGAGGATACAAGCGAAGAGATTCACACACAACAGCATGGAGGTATTGCATATCCCTCAATTCCTCATAACTAAAAACAGCCCCTTTCGCTTCTGCTTCTGCTTCTGCTTCTGCTTTCCAGAAAGTCGTGAAGAATGAGGTTGAAGCGTTCTCCTTCCTGTAATTTTCGAATTTGGTTTTGAGCACATGCTCCACATTTGCAGGATTGACTGTGAGGTATCCTCTTATTTGTTAAATTTTAACATTCAGATTCACAGTAATAACACAAAGATACCCTGGGAAAACCTCCCTCTTGGAGATGAAAAACCAGCAAGAAAATCTCAGATCTGATTTATATTAAGAGCAGAAACAGATTACAACTTTGTTCAGCTAGGGCACAAAATATAGGCACCAAAAATACAGCTTATCTGAATTTTAGTTCTGAACTGAACTAATTATAATGTTCATAATGAAGTTCACTTGCACAGTAAGCACAGAGGTTCAGTAGCCCTGGATAACCCTGTGAACTCGAACCAATTGAACCGTTGAACCAATTGAACTTGCGAATCTGTTGAACCTGCGAACCTGTTGAACCTACGAACTGGTTGAACCTGCGAACCTGTTGAACTAGTTCAACTAACTGTGGGATCCTTGCACTATGCTTGTAGTAGATCGCTGATGGATTAGATTGCGCAGAGCAGAATTCGGTGAGAGATTGATGTGTGTTGTGACTACCAGTCACTTTTCATTTATATGAGATCGCCCAAACAATTTGGCGTCAAATTACATATATGTTATATTTGAAATAGGTCCTGACCTATTTGTAATTTCAAGATACATAGAATAATGAGTTCGCCCAATTTGGGGCCTGCCTTAATCGGATAATACAACTGAGTTCTCAAAATGCTAAGGCCGACAGGCCATTCAGCATTTTATGACTAGGTCGGTCTCTAGAAGGGATTCGACCTAGCTACCAAAATCAACACTCCCTCTTAGCTAGGAAGGATTCCTTCATAAGGATCTAGTCACATAGTGACTACCATCATGGCTACTCCCATAGATGAAAACATAAGTGCTTATTGTCATCTCCACATGACATTTACCATGGATACTCCCATAGGGTGAACAAGCATATCATGGAATTTCTCCCATGATATCCACCATGCCTACTTGCAGAGGGTGACCCCACCATGCCTACTCGCAGAGGGTGGAAGAGGGCTTTCACCTCAAACTTCTCCCAAAGAAGAGTGCATTACCATCATGCCTACTCGCAAAGGGTGGATGATACAGTATAATGTATCACTGATGATGAGACTCCCTCTTAGCTAGAACTTCATTCTCCACAACTCCAAGCTTATCTCGAAAATATGCAAGTTTCATTCGAGCAAGGGGTTTGGTGAGAACATCTGCAGTTTGCTCATTAGTGCTGATATACTTCAGCTGAATAGCATTCCTTTGCACCATATCCCGGATATAGTGATACTGAGTTTCCACATGCTTTGATCTGTCATGAAACACAGGATTGGCAGAGAGTTTCACACAGCTTTGGTTATCACTATGAATAACTGTAGGCTCCAAAGGTTGTCCAAACAATCCTACAAGGAGTTTTCGAAGCCACACTGCTTCTCGAGATGCCACGCAAGCTGCAATATATTCTGCTTTAGTAGTACTCAATGCTACTGAAGACTGTTTCCTACTGCACCAAGATATCATGGCGGATCCCAAGCTGAAGCAAACTCCAGAAGTGCTCTTTCTATCAGTGACACTTCCTACCCAATCAGAATCAGAATAGCCTTCCAAGGTAATGACTGTATTGGAAGAGTACTTCAGTCCATATCCAACTGTACCATGCAAATATCTCAAGATATGCTTGGCTGCAACAAGATGAATCTGCCTTGGTTCACACATGAACTGGCTGAGGGCACTCACTGCATAGCAAATGTCAGGTCTAGGGTTAACTAGATACATCAAGGATCCAATCAGCTGCCCGTATTCAGTGGGATCCACAAGATCAGACTTAGCTGCAGATTCACTCAACTTCTTTAAGTTAGTTTCCATAGGAGTAGGGATAGGTTTATAATCTAACATTCCAAATCTCTTCAAAATATCAATGGTATATTTTCCTTGACTTAGAATAATTTCATTGGGTTTTTGCCATACTTCTAACCCAAGAAAGAAATGCATGAGACCTAGATCTTTCATTTCAAATTCTGAAGTCAATTCTTCCTTACATCTAAGAATGAGATGATCTTCTCCAGTTAGGAATAAGTCATCAACATATAAAACCAAAATCAACATTTCACCATTGAATACTTTGAAGTAAAGGTTAGGATCAACATCATTCTTATAGAATCCTAGGCTTACCAAGTACTTGTCAATTCTTTCATACCAAGCACGGGGGGCCTACTTAAGGCCATATAATGCTTTCTTCAATTTGCATACATGAGATTCTTTCTTATGGATCACAAAGCCTTCAGGTTGCTCAATGTAGACCTTGTCTTCAATAACACCATTGAGGAAGGCTGTATTTACATCCATCTGATGCAACTTCCATCCCTTACCTGCAGCAATAGCAATGATAGTCCTGATGGAAGTATATCAAGCAACAGGGGCAAAGGTTTCCTCATAATCTATGCCTTCTTTCTGAGAGAAGCCACGAGCCACAAACCTAGCTTTGTGTTTCTCAATACTTCCATCAGCAGCATGTTTAATTTTAAACAACCATTTGGAAGATATGATAGACTTACCTTTGGGTCTAGGCACAATATCCCAAACATCATTCTTAATGATAGACTGATATTCTTCATTCATAGCATTCTTCCATGTTTGTTGGTTCATGGCCTCTTCAACGATGGAAGGTTCAGTCTCAATGAGATTGCACATCAACGCAACATAGTTTGAGATTTTCTGAGGTCTCCTTCTTTCTCTAAGTGTGCCACTTGGAGCTACAAACTTTTCTACCTCTTAAATCTAGAGAGGTCTCTTCTTACTCACGGTAATGTCCCTAGGCCCATCTGTAGGATCCAAAGGTTCACTTGGATCATCATGATTTTCAAATTTTGTAGACTCTCTCTGAATCTTAGTATCATGCTCAATATCCATGTCTTGAGGGTTATCATGGACTTCATTGTCAATCTCTAAACTTGAGCCTTTAGATCTTTTGAGTGCAATATTTTCTTCAAAAGTGACGTCTCTACTAACCTCAATAAACTTCTGACCTGGAATGTAAATTCTAAATGCTTTGGATGTAGCCCACAAGAGTGCCTCTTTTGCCAGAAGGTTCTAGTATGGTTCTCTTTCATTTGGGTACATGGACATATACTGGACTCCCGAAGATCCTCAAGTGACTGATATCAGGTTTGATCCCTAAAAATGCTTCTTCTGGAGTCATATCTTTCAATACACGGTGAGGGCATCTATTCTGAATGTAGACAGTGGTCCTAGATGCTTTAGCCCATAGGAAAGTCTGCAGATCCTGATCATGAATCATAGTTTTTGCCGCCTCAACAATGGATCTATTCTTTCTTTCTGCAACCCCATTTTGCTGAGGGTTGTAGGGAACACAAAACTCCCTCTTGATCCCTGCCTCAACACAAAAATCATGAAAGCTACTCGAGGTGTATTCACCTTCATTGTCAGACCTTAAAACTTTAATTCTTTTCTCAGATAGATTTTCAGATAAGGCTCTAAATTCTTTGAATCTACTTAGGACTTCATCAGATTCTTTTGATTTAAGAAAGTAGATCCAAGTTTTCCTAGAGTAGTCATCTATAAAGATTACATAATACAATAATCCACTTGGGGAGGCAATAGACATAGGTCCACATAAATCAGAATGCACAAGAGCTAATTTCTCTTTAGACCTACTTTCACTTTGATGAAATGGACTCTTAGTGTTCTTACCCATAGCACAACCTTTGCATGTATTATCATGAATATGACTAAGTTTAGGCATACCTTTAACTATCTTCTCAAGTGTGGGGACGGCTCGGAAATGAAGATGTCCAAGTCTTCTATGCCATAGCTCGCTTGACTCAGGTGCTTCATGAATGAGAGCTTGAACTGGACGTGCTGAAAGCTTATATAGGCTCTCATACCTATTCCCAATGACACGAGCTGATTTGATGCTGGACTTCTTAGGCCATGCAAACACCCTTCCCTCAGAAAATGCAATCTGATAACCCTTATCTTCTAGTGCTGATATGGAGATAAGGTTTCTTTTGATTCCCGACACAAACAAAATATCACTGAGGTGAAGAGAAATTCTCGAATCTAAGTTAAGGGAAGTAGCACCAAAACCTCTCACAGAATAGCGAGCATCATCACCAATGACCACATGAAGATTAGACTCTTTCTCCACTAAATTTGAGAGGTGCTATCGATAGCCGGTGATGTGTCTAGATGCACCACTATCAATCAGCCAAGTATCACTGTCTGAGGGTACATTGCTTGACAGAGTAGAAATGAAAAGGAAGTCTTCAGTATTAGACTGATTTGAGACTTCATTTAAGTTTGCTCCTTGTTGCTTAGGCTGAGATAAACAGTCCCTTGCATAGTGACCGAATTTGTCACACCTGAAGCACTTGATGTGAGATAGGTCCTTTTTCTTTTTCTTCGAATCATGAGGTGGATTAGATCTTTGATCTCTATTCATCTTGAAATTGTTCTTCTTCCAATAACCTCCTTTCTTCTTGAAAGACTGGGCAGCAAGGACATGATTGTCTTCATGAGTGTTTTTGATAACTCCTCTAGCAGCCAGTCGAGACTCTTCTTGAATACAGTCAGCCCTTAATCTGTCAAACATGGGCAGATCAACCCTTGCACTAATTCCTCGAATGTAGGATTCCCAGGATGTTGGAAAACCATTAAGAGCTAGCATAGTTAAATCATTTCATCAACAATCTTTCCAATAGATGAGAGCTGATCTCTCAAATTAGAAATCCTCATGAAGTAAGCCATGACAGATTCACCTTTAGCCATCTTGATGTGATGAAGCTGCTGCTTCAAAGCTAGGGCACGGCTGGTGTTGTTGATTTCGTACATCTCCTCCAAAGTTCTGAACATTTGGCTTGCTGTCTTCGGCTTGGAGATGATGAGAACAATGTGGTCCTTCACGAAATCAATTAAGATCTTCTGAGCTTGAAGGTCTTTCTTCTTCCATTGGGTCTTTTCTTCTTCTTCCTTAGGCTCGGAAGATTCTTTGCTCACAAAGTCTGTAAGATCACTTCCATTCAATGCAAGAATGATTTAGACTCTCGATGATGTGAAATTGGATGCCCCATCCAATCTGTCTTCAACCCTGAGACTATGAGCCATCCTGAACTTTAATGATGAGAGCAGAATGTAAATAACTGATTACTGCAAATCTAATTACACTAATTCGAACCAAGCTCTAATACCATGTTAAATTTTAACATTCAGATTCACAGTAAGAAACAATAAAACATGAATGCTCACATAACACAAAGATACCCTGGGAACAACCCAACAAGAAAATCTTAGATCTGATTTATATTAAGAGCAGAAATAGATTACAGCTTTGCTCAGCTAGGGCACAAAATATAGGCACCAAAAATACAACTTATCTGAATTTTAGTTCTGAACTGAACTAATTATAATGTTCAGAATGAAGTTCACTTGCACAGTAAGCATAGAGGTTCAGCATCCCTGGATAATCCTGTGAACTCGTTGAACTGTCGAACCAATTGAACTGCTGAACCAATTGAACCAACGAACCTGTTGAACCTGCGAACCTGTTGAACCTGCGAACCGGTTGAACCTGCAAACCTGTTGAACTAGTTCAACTAACTGTGGGGTCCTTGCACTATGCTTGTAGTAGATCGCTAATGGATTAGATTGCGTAGAGTAGAATTCGGTGAGAGATTGATGTGTGTTGTGACTACCAGTCACTTTTCATTTATATGAGATCGCCTAAATAATTTGGTGCCAAATTACATATACGTTATATTTGAAATAGGTCCTGACCTATTTGTAATTTCAAGATACATAGAATAATGAGTTCGCCCAATTTGGGGCCTGTCTTAATCGGATAATACAACTGAGTTCTCAAAATGCTAAGGCCGACAGGCCATTCAACATTTTATGACTAGGTCGGTCTCTAGAAGGGATCCGACCTAGCTACCAAAATCAACATTATTCCTCCTGGTCGATGGTATTTGAATGTATTACAAGGAGAAGCTGAGAGTAAATCTATAATCCAATCATGAAATCTGTGACAGTTTTTTATCAATTGAAATAGGATGCCGAAGATGGGAAGGAGAGTGAGGGTTTCAAATTTAGTCTTGTTTCAAACTTGAAAGAAAAGCTGGAGAAAGGAAAAGACAGTGACAAGTAGGATAACGTAGGTAAAGAGCAAATGAAGGGAGAACTCAGCCATTTCCATCCGCACAGGTTGCAATTGGGGAACAATAGCTCCTACAACATATGTAGGCAGGGCTTAAGGATGACTTGTTCTTGCTTGTGAGTCGATCTAGTGACGATTATGTACTGCCTCCCATAAACATTTGGTGCATTTAGTAAGTCACTAGTTGTTTATGTGTGGAATCCACTTTTACAGTAAATAACTGATGCATTGACTGGATGACTTGGCACCAGGGAGACACTAGATCCAGTTAGTTGAGAATTTATGAAAATTAGTGGTCATGATCAACATTGGAAGAGTTTAACCAGCAGACATGTTTAAAATAGCTGGCTGGTCGAAATGCTGGCTGGTCAAAATTTAATCAACATGATGATTTTCGATAATTCAATCAATAAAGAACAAGTCGAAGATGTGGAGAACAGTTGATTTAGAGGATTTTTAACATGCAAAAATATTTGATAACGAAACTTAATCTTCTAAAATCATGCGATCTAATTGAATAAAAATATTCATGCAAAATATATAAAACTAGAGTTTTATTTTTTCTCCTCATGCGGTGCTACGTGCAAACAAAGAAATTACAGCAGTTCTAACAGTTTTTTGTTCCTTTCCTTTCTAGAACTCTCCTCTTCGTGATGATGGATCTTTGAGTATGATCTAAAACATTGATGCAAAAACATACATAGTTGAATCTAGAAGCACTCTCATTATTGTCATGGAATGTGGAAAACTCATACCTGCTAGTACTATAAGTTTATAGCCTCATTTGAAATCTTTATAAAATTTGGGATAGTGTAAAGTTGATCAATAATAAGCAAACCAAAGCTATTCTTTGAGCTTGATCCTTAAAGTTTTTTTTTTAAATTGTTTTAATCTTAATTTCATTTTCTTAAATTGTGTGCTCTTAATTTCATTTTTTTAATTTTGGGAGGATAAATATCTCTAATCTTTTTGTAATTTGTTGGTATTTGATATTTTTATGAATAGATAATTAATTTTTTCAATTTATTATAAAAGACAATATTTATTAATTGGAGGATAAATATCTTTAATCTTTCTAATTTATTGGTATTCAATATTTTTATGTACAAATAATTAATTTTTCAATTTATTGTAAAAGACGGTTGTTACCTAAATTTCACTATAGCTCATTCAGGTAGAGCTTTGATTCAAAACTTAAAAGGTACATTTCATCTAATCTTTCCTACATTACATTCAAGTGCATAAATGAAATAATTCAAAAAGATTATGATTATCAAATTACTGCATTTATCCAAGTGCATGTAACATAAGAAAGATTTATACAATTTCTTTCTGAAACAAACAAGTAATATTTATTGAATGTAAAAATATACATTATCTCACACAAGCTGTGAGATTGACTTTCTTATTCAATGAAATTGAAGAACAATCTATACATTAATAAGTAAAAGTAAAAGAAAGTCCATGTAGGGTTAGATGCCAGTCATTGCCTGAGAATGACTGGTTCTGGTTCAGGTGTGTTGTCCTGTTGCCCTGAGTTGTCTTTGTCCCTCCTAGTTTCATGTCATCTCTAGTTCTTGCATCTAGCAAAAGAATGATGTTAGAGTAATACTCTAAGCAATGAATGGTCCCTAACCTGACATGAACAAGTACCTATGCATGTATAAACTGATCCTCAAATGCATTAAACAAGAAATGGATACCTTGGATGTCCTAGAAAACAAGAAAGTCATCAAACACATCCAGAGTATGCATTTATTTTCTAACAAGTTTGCTTCATGTGCAGATACAAGTGAAATTGTGTTTTTGAGTGATTCATCAGTTTATATTATGAGTGGAGAAAATGTGGCTCCCATAAGGGTTGAGCCTAGCTCATAGCTATTATAGAGCATGTTAGGTATATTCATCAAGTACAATAATGCCAACAGTGTAATATGAACTGATGAAGATAATCATAATCATATATATCAGCTGGTGGCAGGACAGTCATGTTCAAAAGATACAACATTTGATAAGAACAACATGATTTATTGCCAGTTGATAATTATATGTACAGTTTGAATTGCCTTGCATGTGTAAACTGTCCTAGAGAATGATCATAAGCAGTCTATAATGGTGGCAATGGTTATTTTCGAGATAAGTATGTCTGCTACAGGACAGTCATGTTCCACAAATGATAAAGTATAAAGACAGTCAAATTCCTTGCAAGCTGCCCCTTGCCCATCTATGATAGAGACTACAGAGGATAGGAGACATGAAGAGCAGTCTTAAGTGACTGTCATAGAACAACAAAGGGCAACCTACAGTCATGCATTTGACAGAGTATAGAAGCCAATGAGAATGCTACAAATAACCTACAGGGGCATGCTCAGGGTGTACATGCTATGTAGTACAGAGATATTCTTATTCATATCTTACACTCATTCATGTCTAAGCAGATGAAATGTCAAAGGAACCAATATCACATACTGATCTGAGCAATCATAGCAGAAAGGTGCCAAAGATGACAGAGAAGATAGTCCAGTGCAAGAAATTTTTATGCACGTACCACTATCCTTGTCAAAAGGACAGTCTTTTATATCAAATGACAAGTCATATTCAATTTAAGATAGTAAGTCTATCATAGCCAAGATAATGAAGCGATAGTCACATCAGAACTATCATACCTTCATAATGTGGTCTTGAATTAATATGTTTACCTTTGCAAAATGAGTAAAACAGGGGGTCATGATGTGGAGCCAGAGACACAGGTCAAGGAGGATTGCAATAGTGAGAAAGTCCTATTATGGAGAGATCACAAGATCAAGACAGTCATCCAAAGGAAATGACATCTAAGGTAAAATATATCTAAGGACAGTCAAAATAATGCTTTGAATAAAAGATATAGATGCAGTCATCACCTTTGCCTAAGCGAAACAATGAAAAACAAGGAGCAATTATAGGTCTACCAATCAGAGGCAGTGCATGGTAGTCTAATATAATCATCATGCATTTAAGGAGGTTTGACATCAGATAGAGAAAACACTTTATTCATCAGAAGATCAAAACACAGTCATATATCAACATTTCAGTGGTGATAGACTCAGAAGATGAAGATAGTGATCTTGTGAGGGGTGATCAAGTACCATATAGGATTTGTCAAAGAGTTGTTTTAAGGTCTGCAGACAGTTAAGGGGTTTGAACAAACTACTCAACCTTGTTTTATATCATTTGTGACTTAAATATTTTTAATTTCATTCAGATAACCTTATGAAAATCTGAGAGAAGTCTGATGGGATAGCCAATGAAAATCATAACAGAGCAGCAAGACTAGATAGTTATAAGAGTCAACTATGTGCTAGCAGTCTATCAAGAATCTAACACGGTTATAGTGGAAAAGGTAAGATTGCCAAATAGAATACAATCTATCATGGAATGTTGTACTGAAGCAGCCAGAGGCCATTTAAATCAAAGTATGATAGTCTCATGATAGACATGAAAGTTGGATACAAAGCCTCTATGCAGATGAAAGAAAGAGATGGCAACCCTCAAGTGAACATGTAACCTGTAGTGGTCTGAACAGTGATTGTGATAAAATACTAATGCAAGGCCACTTTCCAGACCTACAAATGATGGTGTATAGTATAAGAAATAAGACAATATATATTGGTTAGCAATCACGGTTAACAATGAAGGTGCAATCAAAAAAACACAAATGGCAGTCACATGTCACCAACAATGTAAGAGTGATCACAGAAAAGTGATAGAGGCTTGAGTCCCCTATTTAAATCCCATTATCATGAAGATATACCAAAAGAAGAATGAAGACTGTGATGATATGAGGCAATACAGTCACACTTCAAGGACTATCCCCAGAACATGCAGTCTCATAGTACAACAAAAAAGGAAAAATGAAAGGTACAGTCAAGGATAAGGAGAGTGGAAGAAGTTGAGGGTTGCACATCAAGATAAAATCATATACACCATTCCAAGTCTCTAAAAAACCTTATAGGAGTACGAATGGTAGATTATAGCTCTGTGAACATTTTTGCAAGTACTACACAGATTCTAGGAGCAGCCGTTTGCAGGAAACTTGAAGATTTTAAACAGATACAGGAACAAGCACCCAGGATGTTACAAATATACCAAGTTGAAACATCTCAAAGACAAAGAGGAGCTCTTCAAAGAAATACAGTCATAAGTACATGAAATATAGTTTATCATCCCAGCCATGAAAAAAAATGAAAACTTTCAGCATATGCAATAAAGTGATAACAACAGAAATGATAGAAATTTATAACTTTGCTTTAGAAAATCCTTTTTGTTGAGCTTACCGATGTTGTTGAAGCTGTGTGTGAAGAGCTTAGAAAAAATGCCTTCGAGAACTCAGAGGAAAATATCTACAAAAACCCCTGTTTTCAAACCCTCATGGCAGCTCGAGATGCAGAGCAAAATGTCAACATTGTAAAATGTGAAATGAAGGCAAAAAGTGCCTTTTTGGCATTTAGGGCTTCAAAACTCTAAGAACCTGAGGGTTCTTTGTTTTTATTTTGAGTTTTATTTCCTTTTTCATTTGAGCCCATGGTCAACACTTGTGTTGACATGTATTCCTTAGGTCATGATGGGGGCATGTCCCTTAAACCTTTTATTTCCCTTCTTTCCCATCTTCCATGACAACACTTCGGTGTTTTTAGTCTTGTGCTTTTGTTTTTTTCCTTGTGTAAAATGGAGATTGTAAAACATTTAAACACAAATGGTATTATTATAAGCCATTTCATGTTTATTGTTATTTTTAATGCAAGGATGAGTGAAGGTTTAACTATATGCAGAGTGGAGGAGTTGGAAAACACATGCCAAAGACATAGCATTTTGTTTTGCAAAGGAGGAGAGATGTTTGACTAAGTCATGGAAGAAGTTGTTAGTTGGGTTGAGTGTTTTGAGAACATCTAGGAGGGTTTTTATTGCCTTTTAGAGTCCTTTTGGACTTGTTTTCACGACTCATTGTGTTTGACTTAAGTCCTGAGGGACTTTTTCTTGTATTTTGGGTACTTTTGGAGAGGATAGAGGCCCTAGATTTTAGGCTTTTTCTGGACATCCAACCCAAATCAGTTTGACATTCCTTCTTTTGCGGAACCCCTTGGAAAGTGGTGGTTATAGTCACTTTTGTGACTCTATTGTACTCAGTTCTGATTATGCTACTTGGAGAGGCTTGTGATTTTGTGATCCTTGCTCTAAATTTTGGCAAATTTGTAACTCATTTTTACCAGATTACTTGATATGAAATACAGTGGGAACCTTGGAGATCATTGATTGGAGATTGTGCCTATTTGTCTTATGCGTTTCTGTGCTCATTATCTGATTTGATAGAGTTGTTTGTGAAGTAAGTTTATTTCCTCTTAATTTTTGTCTTGGAAAAGAGTTTTTTTTGTAAAAATACTTATGCAGGTTGCAAGTTGTGTCTAGTTATGCATTCCCATTAAGTGTGAAATTACTTTCCTCTTAAGGATTCTACAATTACAAACCTACTTGTGAAATATTTATGTAGAGGTATGATTGATAAGTTGTGCAACAGATTTGTCATTCATTTTAACAAGTGTTTGGTCTGATATTTTCATATTCCTCATTAAGATAGGTGTATCACCCGTTAGAATTAAATTTCAGTTTTAGGGCATATCTTTCTTACCCTTTTCCTTGTCATAGCTATAGAATAGTAAGTTTTTAGGTGATACAAAGTTAGGAAGCCGGCCTTCTCTAGAGGTTGACCTCTTCTTATAAAGTGACCCACAACTTTAGAGGTCTTCCCATGTTTCATCAAATAGACTAATTTTTGCAAATTAGTCAGGGTGCATATTTGGGTGATAACAACGGTATCTATTAATTGGAGGATAAATATATCTAATATCTTGTAACTTGTTGGTATTTGATATTTTTTATGTACCAATAATTAATTTTTTTTCAGTTTGGTATCTATTAATTTGTAATAAGTATTCTAAGGACATGAATAATCTTTCAATTTAATACCATGAATTGTGGCTTGTCTATTAATTAGTATTGGGCATCCACAAGATATCTATTAACTGACCTCCTTTAGCTTAATATCAAGAATTAAGGGGTATTCATTCAACCAAATTTACTTAAGACACCATCTCAACCTTATCATTTTAGAACATAAATATTTACATTCAACAAGGGACGCAGTGCGTCAGCTTCCTGCCGTTAGTTGATGTTAAAATTGATATTGTTAGCAATCCAGGTTTGCTATATTGTTAAGAAAATAAGAATTTATTGAACTAATGTAGTTGAATTTGACATGGAAATCAGCTGGGAAATTAAAACATTTAACATTACTATTTTCAAATGATTATTAGTTGCTATTGAAAGTAAATAATGAGGGACAAATATGAAATAGCAAATACTGGGTACAATTTTTTTTTTCAACTTGTTGATAATAGCTAATAGTTTGTTATATAGAATGCCTTCAAAACATATTAGACAAATGATATGTAAGTTTCTTTATGCAAAAGATTGTTAAACAATATAAAGCTTCATTGTAATATGATATTTGGCTCCATTTGCAACCTGCAAGATATGTATAAAGATGGTTGTCAGTAGATTATTATAGTAAATAAGCTATTGCAATGAAGAGTGTGATGAACAAACTAATTTCTTTGAAATAGTTTTTTAAATAAGACATTAGCAAGAGAAGTAGAATTATACCTTTTGATATGCATTAGTCCTATTTACAATTGGCACTGATAATAATATTGTTCTGATTAAGTGTAAAGTCTCCTTTTGTTGAAAAGTCTCTTAGCATGAAGACAATATCTGATTTGTCATCAATGTACTGTTCATAGGTGACATTGTGGAGTTCAGGGAGCAGTATCTGAATGATGGACTTGTCACAAGAACAGTTAATAGTTTTTTATTATCAGTAGTCAAAATTGTTTTCAAATACAAGGAGCGTATGTATGCAACTTGTTTCTTGCATATAATGCAATGGGCAGTTTGCTCTTCTAGTGTTCCATATGTATCAAATTTGTAGTTATAGTTTGGACAGAATGCATGGAATGGACTTGAGAAGGCATTGGCTATTTTTAATATTCCATGGACCTGCAAGACATGTTCAAGTATTATTATCTTTTGGCTTATATTTAGAAAATTGTATGTAAAGAAATCCAAGAGTTTGAAATTACTTACCTCAAATGTTGATTGTAGTACTGTGTTTAATCTATCCAAGGTCCTTTTGTTATTTAGTTTACCAATATATATTGACTGGCCTGTATAAAGTGTGTTGTCCCTTGAATCTATCTGTTTAACAATATTCTTGAAAAGCATAGGTGGGAATTCATTCCTTTGGACTTTTTCTTGCATTGCTAGGAAGTGATGCTTCAAAATTGAATGCATTATCAACTATTTTTATCAAGAGAGTTAGCATTTTTTTCCATGTATCTAAGGAATATAAGAGAAAATAAAAAATGAAAAATATAATGAATTGATGATTCGAGAGAATAATTTACCTGTGCTTTGTCAAGTTTAGTATCTCCATCTTTCAGGTCAACAAAATATTGGTTTCCTTTCTTTGTTGTTGCCACTACCAAGGCACCAATAGTTCCTGTAGAATATTCATCTGTGCTTGTTAGTAATTGTTTGATTGTAGTGCTTGATATAAAGTTGTATTCTTGACAGATTTGTGGTATGACTTCCACAGTGCTGGAGCTGTTTAAGATTAGGATGCAATCACAGTCACCACGATCATAATTTGTCTTTGCAGCAATCTCAAAGCCTGAAATTTGGATGCTTAAACCTGGGACTATCTTTTGTTCAAATTGCTTGACAAGGTCACCAGTTATGTTTATAGTCACTCTCATCTCAGCTTTGGTATCTATTAGGTTAGCCCGAAGCACTTCACGTGTTCTATTATTTTTATCTAATGTTGTCTTATAGACAACAATGATATCTCCTTCAAATGTTTGTCCAGCTCTCCGGGCATTGAGATCTTCAATAGACATTGAGTTGGGATTTTTTGTCTTTGATCAGTGGGGATTGAAAGACAATTATTTTAATACTAGGAAATTGAATCAGTATCATATATTTACGAATTGAAGGTGTCATTTACCTTTTTGTTGATTGTTGTTGTTTTGCATACAATTGTTTCTCTTGTCTTTTGCTGCTTTCCATTTTTTAGCTGCAACAAAGTTGTGAAATGTTAAGATACATGTTGTGGAATGTTAATTTAGTAATTGTCCTTTTTAATAATGAGGAGTTATAATTATGTGATAAATGAAAAATAGAATTTTGTAATAAATAGGGATCAATTCATACCTCCAGATATGTTGAATAACATGGTAAAGTTTATTTATTGACATGAATTGCTCTAGAGGATTTTGATTTATTTTGTATCATTGATTTCAAGCATTGTAAAAATTGCATCATGATCAGTCCAATATGCTTCTGATTTGTAAATACAATATGTTTGTCTATGTACATTACACCAAACATGATCAATGAGTGGTCTAGATAGGAATTGTATGTTGTTTAATAGAAAGTTCATTTTGTGTGTTTGCATATAGCTAGAGAATCCATTTGTTTTCATGTTATGCATAGACATGTCAATGTTGAAATCGCCTACAATGTATAGAGTAGCATGAATATTTATGCTACTCTATACATTATAGGCGATTTCAACATTGACATGTCTATGCATAACATGTATAGAGTAGCATGAATATTTATGCAAGAAAAAATTTGGTAATTTCTATGATTTCTAACAATGGGGTAGCAGGTCTTACATATAGATTAGATATGTTGATTTCATTACCGTCAAAAGTTAATGTTATTGTTATAGCTTCAACATTATTTGTTTTATGTTGCATAGTTTTTAATATCTTATATTTTTTTTTGGTGAAAGTCATAACACCATGTATATGATACGTTGAGAAATAATTAAAATTTTGAAATGGATTAATAAAATTAGAGGATCGAGTATGTGTTTCTTGTAAACAAAAAATATCAGATGACATTATATCATGATCATTGAGTATGTCTTCTATATGAAGAGGCAAGTTACGTGTATTCAATGTGGACAGTAATATTTGTCCAGTATGAATTTCTTTTAAATGTTCATTTTGAAATTTCCACGTTGCTGTAGATTGTAGACGTGACATTTCAACAAGTACTTTTTTCTTTATTTTGAAATTGTTTTGTGTAATAGGTTTTAGCAGAAATAAGTTGTCAATTGTTCTAGTGTGTGAAAGTGCTGTATATGCCAATCCATGTTTGTTTATGCCTGAAGGGTCAAATGCAAGACCTTCTATTGTAAGTCCTTGGGATCTATGAATAGTACGAGCATATGCTAATTGGATTGGGAATTGTCTTCTAATAGTTATCTTCTTATGGTTTGAATGCTTGTGAATAGGTTTGGCAATTCGAAGTATGGGTGTCCAATCTTTATGAATGTCATTGGTAAAGCATTGTGCTAGCCTTTTTGATTGTCGATGTCTAATTTGTGGATCATTGAATTTAATCCAAACAATGTCAAAGTCAACAAATTTGGTATATGCTTCATACGTTCCATCAGATCCATTGACTATACCGTCTTGTGTGTCATAATTACCAGCGTATATTTCAACTAACATATTTGGCTTCAACTCTATTTGAGTTGGTAGATTGGTTGAATGATTATAAGATCTTATTGCATGATAATTGTCTTCATATTCATCAATTGAATTCAATATGATCAGATCTCCATGTGCAATTGAAAGCATTTTCCTATTGTGTGTATCAACATCTTTTCTTCTATAAAATAGAAAAGGGAACATCGGGTCCATTGGTGGTGGGCGGATGCAGTTATTATTGAGATATTCTAAGTCTTCATTTGTTTGTGATCCAATGCGTATTCTGTTCAGTATGTTGATGAAATGTTGATTTCTTTGTCGCATTGTTGTTTGCAAAGAGTAGTACTTTATTTTTTGCTTCTAAAAATTATACGGCATTAGTTCATTTGTTGTTAGCAAGTTTTCGAATACTAAAGAATCTTGTACGGGTTGTGCTTGGTAAAGATCATCGCAAAAAATGGTATCAAGATTTCCAAAGTAGCTAGTAGGCATTTGCATTATATCTCATAATCATTTGTCAATAGATCGCATAAATCTTGCACCTACTAGGGAAATTTCATCTATTAGAAGGACTCGTAATTGTTGATAATGCTTTGACATTGTATCTAATGTTTCAAAATTCAAAGGAATGAATTCTAATTTGTTGAAAGGCATATGCAATGCTGAGTGTATTGTCATGCCACCAATGTTGTATGCTGCTTTTCCTGTATAAGCAAGAATAAGGCCTTTTGGTTTGTCTGGATCATTATCAATAGAATTGTTGTATATGCGAATAAGACTTTGGTATATTGCTTTTGCGGTAAAAGTTTTTCCAGTTCCAGCTCCTCCTGTTAGGAACAAATGTAATGGAGTTTTGTTGTTTTCCAATTTTTTTAATACAATGTCTTTTACAATTGCTTGTTGTTCTTTGTTTAACATTCGTCTCATTTTGTAATATTCAGCATTGTTAATCATTTGACAATGTTTTGATATTTCAAATGCAACAGAATTTGTTTTGGTTATTTTGTTCAGTTTTAATGTATCAATATCTAATTCTATGTTGTATTGTTCTTGTTGTGATGAATGTTTTTCAGGTGAGTGCTGGTTTTGAATTTGTTCATCAATAGTTTTTAGGTCGGCAATAGCAGTGTCAATGTCACCCCATGTGTGATTGACATTGTAATTATATTTGATGAAATTAGCTCTAATTGTGTGCTCATGATAAGAATATGCATTATGCCATGTTTCAAAACCATCTTTTGGTGTGTTTTCATTTATTGTAAATGGTACACAAAGTAGTAATTGCTCTCTGTAATGATTCTCTTGGTCAATATGTCTATTAAAATTGACAAATCGTATAACATTTCTATTAGCTTTGGCTTCTAATTTTGTACCATTTTTTTGTATTCTGAAACAAATTGTGCAAGACAAATGTCTGTTATTGTTTTAGGTCGTGCAACATAATAGTCTATTAATGAATTACAAGTTACATTTTTCAGAATCATCTGGTTCTTTGTTCAAATGTTTTACTGACTTTAAAATAAATGTTCGCTCATTATCAGGGCTAGTGTCAATGAATATACATTTCCTTGAGCTGTAGTTTAGTGGAAGAGATAGTACGAGGTGAACAACTTGTTGTGAAGACATTTGTTGTAAATTCAGCAATGTATTTCCAAGTTTACTTATCATTCTTATAGCATCTATTTTATTTTGTTCATGTTCTTTTTGAATTCTTTTGAATGCATTTGTCATTGACTTATCCACTTTTGTCATATAAGAGCTGCAATACATTGCTGCAGCATATGTATTTAACACGAATTGTGCGTCTGTATTTGCGTTCCATATTTCTGGTACTTTTCTGGCAAAGCTATTGTTCCATATGTGTGCTGGTTTCCTTTTCAAAAAAATTGTGGGCCTATGGATTATAGATTTGATGGCCATTATGTAATCGTTCTCACTTAAATTCATTTCTTGTAAAAACATTTCGAAAGTGAATGAATTGTCATAATTTGATTGTTGTAAAGTGGAAAGAATATCTTTTGCTCTTGAAATTGTAGTTTGATCATTGTCTATAGATGGTTCAATAATTGAAGTTTTCCCCATTGGTGGAAGTGGAAAATTATATCGACAATTTTATTTTCTTGATTTCCTGCATTGCTTGGTATGGTGATGTTTATGTATTATAGCTAAGTCAGGATGTAGTTCTTCAGTATTACATGTTATGTACTTGTCTACAAATTCTTCAATATTTGCATTACTATCTCTACCATAAATCGGTGCATCTTTAATCCATAGGAGGAAATGGTCATGTTCATTTCCACGATTTTGGAATTCAGTCACAGAGAAATAATCCAAGATTTTCCCAAAGAAGGAATTGTCAGTTAATATTAGTTTTTTTATTGCATTGATTCTATGCCTATAATAACGTGCACATGTCACAGGATCTTTTCTTATGAGTTGAAATTTGTTAGTTTCATTTGCCAGCTTGTGTTGTTGATTTGTTTTTGTTTGATATGTATTGTGTAATTCTTCAAGCGTTTTTGATAGTGGCTCCCAGTATTGTTCAGCGCTTGTAAATGTAATAAAAAAGGTAGGTGGTGTAAGTTGTCTAATCATTGCAAATACATTTTTTTTCAATTGGTGCATATAATCTGGAGGTATTCTTATCCTTTTGAAATCAATGTAAACAATGTCAGATCTAAGAATCTTCTCTAAATTGGGTTTATGTTTGACATCTTTTGCTACTAGTTTTCTTCCTTTTAGTTGACCTTTGCGTAGTCTTATCCACATTGTGGATAGAACTTGGTGTATGAGTATCTTAATGGTCTTGAAAAATAGATTTGTTGTATGGTAAGCAGACTTTCTATTTGAGTTTTGTAATTCCCATTGTGTAATTTTTTGGTATGGAAAGGCTTTGGTTATGTTTTCGTCACGTGGTTCCCCAAAAAATAGTATAGGAAAATTCATTTCTTCTACATATTTGTCTTTAAAATGGCCTTCTGCTGGTGCAAGTTCTATAATCTTGTCTTGCATTTCATGTATAGATTTTGATTCAGTGAATCCGTGTATCAAGGTCTCACAAGGATTTTCATTTTCTATATCATTTTCCACATCACTTTCGACATCGATTTCACTAGTAGTATTTTCATTTATTTGATCATTGTCGTTATTGTATTGAAGAGTTTTTTTCCAATCTTTGGTTAATTGGACATTTTCCATTTTATATAATGTTCTTTTGTATAATTGTTTTAAAGCTTTCATAACGATAGTTGCACGTACCATTCCTGCTTTGTATGCATTTCTATATTGTAGCCGTCTTTTAAGAGAAACAATAATTGTAGATGTCTCGTTAGTAGATTGTGGCAATGCTATTTGTATAATGTCTATGTTAACTGGTACATTGATAATAGAGCCTGTTAGACCCATTTGGGAATTTTTGTATCCTAGTTGCCATATTTGTGCAAATGCAATTCTAAGTGAGACTAATCGTTCTTCTAGTTGTGAAAGCATTGCTACATAGTGCAATGGTTTATTCATTCTGATATAATCTAGTGTTGTATATCTAGGTAGTTTGAGATGGTTCAATGATGCTTTACAATTGCAACAAATATAGTTTTCTGATAGAATATGTGTCTTTTTTGTTAAGTTGAAATATGCATGCTTTTGTTTGTCCTTCAACATTGATATATCTTTTTTGAAATGCAATATTTGACAAATTGAACATGCATATTTTGGCGTGTCTTGAATTTTTTTTTTGAATATTTCTAATGGCAACATTTGAGTTTTTTTTGCCAAGGTTGTAGGTGCTAGTATATTTGTTGTACGTATTTGTCTTTTAATTTCTTAAAGTGATTCAGCCTTATTTTTTTTAATGTTTTTGGTTTGGTTAAAAAAATTTATGTCATGTATATTATTATTTCTAATGATTTGTTTAATGTTACGTAATCTTATATGTGGTGATGCTGAATCTGATTGAATTTGAGTCTGATTTCTCAATGTATATTTAACAACTTCTATTATTTCTTTTATATGTGTTCGTATATTGTTTGATTGTATTTGATAACGTAGGAGTGGCTCAAAATGACCACAAAGAGGGTTTGCATCATGGAATAAGATAGAATATGAATGTCCATGTGATGATTGATTGAAATGTAAGTACTTCTTTCCTCTTGTCATTGACCAAACACATATTTGTATGTCTAATGTATACAAAATATGTCTCCCCATAATCCAATGTCTTCATTGTTTGTTGTTGGCTTTGCAGAGAGTCACATTCTATAGAGGTATGTTTTAGTATCTTTTATTCTATGCAATTCATATAGTGTAAGAGGATTCAATTCATAGTTATATGAAGTTATTGCTTCTGCATTGCCTTCTGAAAGACATTACAGGAAGTAATCAATAGTTCCATTGCGTATTTGGATTGATGTGTACTGATTGTCAAGTAGAAGCTCAAATGTATCAAAGAGACAATCTCCAACATTATATTTAAAGTTGTTAAGCCTAAAAAATCCTTCAATTCTTAAAGCACTATCTATGTTGCAAAATTGAGATTGATTTCGAAATTCATATTTTTCTACTTTTATTATTTCTTTCTTTGGCATTGCCAAAGAATCTATCTTCCTTTTCATTTTTTTATGCCTTGAATTTGATTGTATTTGATAACATAGGAGTGGCTCAAAATGACCATGAAGAGGGTTTGCATCATGGAATAAGATAGAATATGATTTTCCATGGGATGATTGATTGAAATGTAAGTACTTCTTTCCTCTTGTCATTGACCAAACACATATTTGTATGTCTAACCATTTGGATAGCCAATGTATACAAAATATGTCTCCCCATAATCCAATGTCTTCATTGTTTGTTGTTGGCTTTGCAGAGAGTCGCATTCTACGGAGATATGTTTCGGTATCTTTTATTCTATGCAATTCATATAGTGTAAGACGATTCAATTCATAGTTATATGAAGTAACTGCTTCTGCATTGCCTTGTGAAAGACATTGTAGGAACTAATCTATAGTTCCATTGCGTATTTGGATTGATGTATAACGATTGTCAAGTAGAAGCTCAAATGTATCAAAGAGACAATCTCCAACATTATATTTAAAGTTGTTAAGCCTAAAAAATCCTTCAATTATTAAAGCACTATCGATGTTGCAAAATTGAGATTGATTTCCAAATTCATATTTTTCTACTTCTATTATTTCTTTCTTTGGCATTGCCAAAGAATCTAATTTCCTTTTCATTTTTTTATGCCTTGAAACAAAGTTTATTATTGCAAGATAGGAGGGATATCTTTTACCTTAGGTATTGATGACATGGATGTTTACTAAATTCGTCTTTGTATTTGATCTTTAGATTAGCACTTTTTGTTCTTATACCTCTTCTTGCTTGTGGTTCTGCAATATAAAATTGTCATTGTTATATTCACATGGTTTTATTTTTGTTCTAATCATATTCAATAAATGAACAATTTTGCAATTATCTATTTGCTATATGGACATATGCAGTCTGCTTATTTTTTGTGAACCAATGAGACATTGTCAATCTATCGTTTTGATAGAATTTATGATTACAATTATACACTTTGTTATAAACTAATATAAAATAATTTTTAAGTAAAAACAAAAAATCACATGCCATAAATAAAACAGTTCTAAAATATAATAAAACAATTCTTAAATAAGATAGCTTTCTATTTTTTCATGTATTTGTTATCTATTTGTATATGTATAATAATTTAAATAGATATTAAGATATAATAGAGAAAATATAATTAAAGATTTTGTTTTCTCCTCCATCAGTTTGCCTCATAAAATACTATATTGATCATGCTTATAATTGATCTAAGTTCAGTTTTGATTGAATTTAAACAAATCAACACTTTTGACATTTATTTTGTATTCATTGACACTAGGCCTGATAATGAGTGAACATTTATTTTAAAATCAGTAAAACATTTGAACAAAGAACCAGATGATTCTGAAAATGTAACTTGCAATTCATTAATAGACTATTATGTTGCATGACCTAAAACAATAACAGACATTTGTCTTGCACAATTTGTTTCAGAATACAAAAAAAATGGTACAAAATTAGAAGCCAAAGCTAACAGAAATGTTATACGATTTGTCAATTTTAATAGACATATTGACCAAGAGAATCATTACAGAGAGCAATTACTACTTTATGTAATAGAGAAATGTAATTAAAGATTTCTTTTTCTGCTTGGTCACTTGGCTGCATAAAATACCATATTGATAATGCTTATAACTGAACTAGGTTCAATTTTGATTTAATTTAAACAAATCAATATTTTTGACATTTATTTTGTATTGCATTTGTATGCACTTAATCTAAACTTATTCTAAATATAGAAATGAAAAATGATATGGACTAGAAGTAGAGATTCTCAAAGAAACATTAAACTCAAAACATTATGTATGATAATTGTTTTAGTATGCTCTTACACAAGCTAAGCAGAAAAGAAATTGCTTATACATATTAGATAGTTCAACTAGATTGATTATTGTTAGAACTGGAAGCATCAGGAACTGGAAAGGTGCTCAGAGTATTTGAAACAATTGGACTAACTTGAGTAGCATTTGGGATAGTGGGCATAGCATTTTGGATAGTGGCAGAGTGATGAAGCAGAGGTGGATGAGGAACATGGCCCAAGAGAAAATGAAGGGCAACAAAAATCCTTTTGACCCGTGATGCAAAGTGTGGACCAAGTTGTAATTGATGGGAATCCACAGCGTTTTGCATAGTAAGCATACAATCATTTTGTATGCCAATTTTGATAGCATTATAAACACATGACATCGTTGGATCCTTGCGTATCTCATTAAAGGTAAAAAGACCTCCTATGAGAGCTGAACCATAAAAAAGTTCATAGTTATGAATTGCTGACTTAAAAGTTTCCTCCGATATTAGATAACTTTGTACATAGCCAAATGCCAACTTTTTGAGGAGGTCAAAATCCTGGAGTAGATCCATTGCATTGGAAAGGAAGATAGAAACAACTTCTGAGTACTGTAGTGCCTATGGAAATTCTTGAAGGATTTCTATCCCCACCACTGATCGAATTGCCTCTTCCACAGCTGCACAATCAATGATAAAAACATGGGCCATCTTCACAGCATCATATCTTCCAATGTCTGTTGGTTCCCATTTTTGAGTTGGGAAGAATATGCGTTTGTTCTTTTGCCACTCCTTCATTTTGAATTGTCAAAATGGTGTGTAGCAAAGAAAAAAAATTGTAATAGAAAATCTTTGATCAATAAACGTCACCATCAAAGTTCATAACCATATAAATAGAAATCTTTGAGGTGAGTGGACATAGAATAGTCAATTTTGGAACTAGACAATTGAAGCCAATAACAATTGTCATAAAGGAAATTGTGCACATATAGAGAGAGCTCTATGACAATATTATCAAATTCAAATTAGGTAATAGACATTGTTCAAATCAGATCATGTTCAGTTATGAGAGTTATTATATAAATATATTTATAAATACATAAAAATACAAAGACAAAGAAGTCTACACTGTTGCCCTTTACTGAATGTTGATTGCATATACTTGCTTGTTTTAGATTGTAACATTTATATGACTTCTTCCATGCCTATTTGCCTTGAGTTCATAATGATCAGTAACCGCCAAAAAAATATAAGAACACTATTACATCGCATATCAGCAATATGCAAAAATGCAAAGTGTTTTTTACTAGAATGAGCAATAGAACCAATATGAACATCTCGACTATCATAATAGTGTATACTTGTAACATGATTTCGTCCTCAGAAAAGTGAGCCATTTCTTTTCCACACTGGATAACTATATAATTTGTAACTGTAGTTGCATAGAACAACTATTTGCAATCTCTTAGCATTCCGGTGATCACATTTGCATTTTCTGTCAACCAATAATAAAATATCCTTTAGAATGTAGGTTGTATCAAAGTCTATGACTATTATACTTGTTTGAAGAATAATTATACTGTGATGAATGGTATATGTAAGTTCAGTATGTTATTCATGATGATTCGATCAGGATCTTGACTTTGAATAGTAAATTGATATCTAATTATTTTTGTGGAGTTTCTGCAAAACAAGCTTGATTTTCATGACAGTGTAGAAATTGGAGGACAATATCATTCAAGTAGAGTTGGTGATTCATTAATTGTTTTACTTTGAGTGATCTACACGAAGCTCTAAAAGATTATCTAGTGACAATAATATATGTTCTTTGTGATCAATTACTCTTATTGCAGCTATTGCTTTCTATCAGCATATAAGTACTAGGTGTCATCATGAAAATAGAAATGATGGTCATTACCTTTGAAATAGACAATACCTATGGAACTAGTACTCTTCCTGTGGGTGTATCCAGTATTGGAAAGTGTATTTTCCAATGTCTGTTGGTTCCCATTTTTGAGTTGGGAAGAATATGCGTTTGTTCTTTTGCCACTCCTTCATTTTGAATTGTCAAAATGGTGTGTAGCAAAGAAAAAAAAATTGTAATAGAAAATCTTTGATCAATAAGATAGTGAAATATATTAAATGTAGAAAGAATGCAACATAGTACTGATCTAAGTAATATATTGTATAAATTACATCTTTTGAATTTACATGTGTTTTAGAAATTGTTTTATCTTTGTTTGTTTTGGTTGTTAACTTATATATGATGAACTATTTTATGGGTAAACATTTTAAATAGGCTTTATGTTAGAAAATGAAGCCATACTCAAAAGATTCAGCTAAAACAATAAATCCCCAATGCAAGATGGGAATGTGGGATTTGAGAAAGAAGAATTTGCTTTGAAGTTGATCATATTAGAGAGTTTGGTTTGCTTTGCACTGAGGGCTACTTGTATAGGGATTAGGAGCCTGTATTCTAGTCGACTTAATTGAAATTGAAATTAGTCATTCAGTAATATGCATAAGAATGCTAAGACTATAGATGCTTGAAAATGTTGTCAATTTGCAAACATCATTTTATTCAGGATACTGCCCAAAGTGGCTAATCTATGCAAATAATAAAGAAGATTATCAACAATTGACTTGTATCTTGTTTCTGTGTGTTTGATAGTATTGCATAGAAATTGTGCATGCAAAATTTAAGAGACATCATGTTTATAGAAATAAAGCTATATGATCTTGCTCTGAGATTGTTCAAGGAATTCTTTGAACTTTGTCAAAACAATAGTTGCTATCTATTTTGAAATGCAATTTAAAACCTCACCATCAAAGTTCATAACCATATAAATAGAAATCTTTGAGGTGAGTGCACACAGAATGGTCAATTTTGCAACTAGACAATTGAACTCAATAGCAATTGTCATAAAGAAAATTGTGCACATATAGAGAGAGCTCTATGACAATATTATCAAATTCAAATTAGGCAATACACATTGTTCAAATCAGATCATGTTCAATTATGAGAGTTATTATATAAATATATTTATAAACACATAAAAATACAAAGACAAAGAAGTCTACACTGTTGTCCTCTACTGAATGTTGATTGCATGTACTTCCATGTTTTAGATTGTAATATTTAAATGACTTATTCCATGCCTATTTTCCTTGAGTTCATAATGATCAGTAACCACCAAAAAAATATAAGAACACTATTACATAGCATATCAGCAATATACAAAAATGCAAAGTGTTTTTTACTAGAATGAGCAATAGAACCAATATCAACATCTCAACTATCATAATAGTGTATACTTGTAACATGATTTCGTCCTCAAAAAAGTGAGCCATTTCTTTTGCACACTGGATAACTAAATAATTTGTAACTGTAATTGCATAGAACAACTATTTGTAAGCTCTTAGCATTCCGTCGATGACATTTTTGTTTCTGTCAACCAATCATAAAATATCCTTTAGAATGTAGGTTGTATCAAAGTCTATGACTATTATACTTGTTTGAAGAATAATTATACTATGATGAATGGGATATGTAAGTTTAGTATGTTATTCATGATGATTTGATCAGGATCTTAACTATGAATAGGAAATTGATATCTAATTATTTTTCTAGAGTTTCTGCAATTCAAGCTTGATTTTCATGATAGTGTAGAAATTAGAGGACAATATCATTCAACTAGAGTTGGTGATTCATTAATTGTTTTACTTTGAGTGATCTACACGAAGCTCTAAAAGATTATCTAGTGACAACAATATATGTTCCTTGTGATCAATTGCTCTTATTGGAGCTATTGCTTTCTATCAGCATATAAGTACCGGGTTTGATCATCAAAATAGAAATGATGGTCATTATCTTTGAAATAGACAATACCTATGGAACTAGTACTCTTCTTGTGGATGTATCTAGTATTGGAAAGTTGTACTATTGTTCCAATTGATTAAAACTAATTTCAGCTATAGTAAGTTACTTTTTTTTCACTTTTAGGATAAAGTACATAGCAAACCTAACACAGTAAGAGATAAAAAGTCTAATTGATTCCATTTATTTCTCCTAACATTTGTGTTTTATGGCCAATACCAAAATGAATCTATATACGAATAGACATTTAAAAGTCAGAAGAAGTAGTTTTGATCATTTACATAGGTAGAGTTTCATTGGTATTGTAATAGAAAAGTTCTAGATTATCAGCAATAGCTTTGCTAGATTTATATATTTGTTGTATATAAAAAAAGATAACTAAGAATAAATCATATAAGAAACAACTTTTCATGCATTGCATGTTTCTCCAACTATATACACAATCTAATTGTTTGCTTGAAAAGCTTTTAAAGAAACAACTTTTCATGCATTCCATGTTTTTCCAACTGTATACACAATCTAATAACTTATCTTAGTAAGATGTTTCACATGATCAATAGAAAGATCAAATGTATTAATCTTAGTAACAGATACATGGCTACTTTGTACTAGACACATGGCTAGTGGTAGCTATAGATGAAGTGCTACAATTGTCATTGATATTGAATATCTCTCTTGTATCAATGTCATTACTGACAAGAGCAGCGTCTTCTGGGAATTGATTAGGACAATGGTTACTAATGCCATATGGAAAAATAGCCATGCCAAAGTTTTTTTGGGGTATTGTATTGTTGATCATGCTACTACTATACAAACACTTGTCAGTAGGTCTAAAGCAGGATTGGCAGAATGAAGATGTACATTGAGTAATGTAATTGGTTGAAGTTATATCAATGTTTTCAGGTAAAACTTCTTCTAATTTTGAACTAGACTCTAAAGAACAGAATGGTACAACAGGTTGCTTGATTAGAAAATTGGTACTGCTATCAATTTCAGGAAGACACATGGATTTCATGTAATCATCTGCTACCAATTGAACAAAGTTGTCATCAATTGTAGCATTTGATTTCTGTTGGCTCAAAAGTGGATTTAATATAGGAGCAGACTGCAAAGTAGACAGGGGCAAAATAGGTTGATTAGTGGACAAATTGCATGGCTTTGAATTGACATGCAACAAATTTGTTCTTGCTTTATTGCCATTGATAGATATAGTAGCCTTATCATAGGCAAGAGCGGCTTCCTCTATTGTATCAAAAGATCCTAACCATTGATGTTTCTTGGACCTGCCATTCCAAATTTCTACAACATAGCTAGCCCAAGGTCGTCTCCTAACACCTCTATATGAGATATCCTTTGTACATTTGTCCATTTCCTTAGGACTGAAACATGGAGCTTTGTTTCCTTTACCTATTTCTATGAAGTCTTGATAGCTTGATTCTATGTGAACGCTCTTCATTATTTGTTTCTCCTTTGTCTGATTCGCTTGCAAACTAGAAAATGGAACAATAGGCTTCTTGGAAAACAAGTTACATGGTTTTGAATTGGCATAGATAAAATTTGTAATTGCAGTACAACCTCTCATTGATATAGCAGCCTTATCATAAGCATATGCAGCTTCTTTTGCTGAATCAAAAGTTCCAAGCCACTTCTATTTTTTCAATTTAGGATCCCTGATTTCTGCACCATAACGACCCAATGAGCATTGTCTAACACCTCAATACCTTGTTGCTTCTGTAGAATGTTTTGAATAAATAGCACTTAGGCTTAAGTGTGTTCTTCTTTGTTTCTTTTGTACTGATTCTTCATTATCTGATTACTTGGCAATTTCTCCATTTAGTATCTCTTTTCTAGACCAAAATTACAATTGTGTTAGAAATTTTTGTATTGTCAGATTAGTTAAATTCAAGATTTCTTGAACTATCTTTGCAGTTGGAATCCACATTTGAAAGACTCTTAGACATTATCAAATGCAACTGACTACAACAACTATATCTTTTTTTTATTCATAACAATTATATTACTACAGGATCAAAGGATATTAAAAATGAAATATATTATTAACTAATATTAGAATACAGGATACATTATAATAATTACAATAAGCACATTCTTCTTTGAACATGCAACTAATAGATGTAATCTTATTGGTATAGATATAGGCACATATGTTCAAATATATTAACAGTTTTGGTTTTATAAGAATTATATAATAACTACTAACTCTGTATAAATAGTATTGTTAAAATTAATTTTGACTTTGTATGCTATTATTTTATTTTTTTATTGCAGCCTCCAATACATTATAACCTCTTACAGATTTAATACAATTTAAAATGATTCAAACTAATCGCATACTTTATATATCTATTTTAATTAAAACATTCTATTGCAACATTGTAGATGAAAGTAGATGAAAAAGTAAACAGTCGTTTCAACTTTAAACAAATCACATGGGAAAGTTGAATGCACCTTGGTAAACAAGAGATTTTCAACTACTCCTGTAGTGTACAACAGTTCAGGTTGAAATTTATTGAGTTCTGCAAAAAACATATTAACATGACAAAATAAGAAATTGAAATCAGAAAATATAGGAAACTAGTATAATACATTTTGCATTTAACACAAAAATTTATTGATAAGTTTATTCTATGTAGTTTTGATTCTTAATAAAACTCAATTAAAGTATAAGTTAAAAAAATCCTTTTATTCAATTCTGCATAACAAATGTCTTGACAAGAGAAATAAAGAAATTAGATAATTGAAATATCATAATTAGATGATTTAGCCATTACTAAAAGTATGTAGTATATAGCTACAACAATAACAATTAAAATATAGTATATAACTTTATTAAGTATTTAAAATAAATTCTTAATGTAGAGAGACATTCTAACACAAAACTTTTACCTTTTACATTAAATTTGACAAGCTATTTACATGTAAAAAATATTTATTTTTCATAATAAGCATAAAATTAATCCAAAATAACATAGGAAAGTTGAATGCACCTTTGTAAAGAGGAGATTTCAGACTGCTCCTGTAGTGTGCCACAGTTCAGCTTCAAAAAAACCTTTTATTGAGTTCTGCACAAATCATATTGATATCACAATAAAGAAATTGAAATCAATAAATATAGGAAACTAGTATTATACATTTTACATTTAAGACAACAATTTATTGATAAGTTTGTTGTATGTACTTTTGATTCCTAATGAAGCACAATTCATTTCCCAGATTGTCAAAGCCTCATTGTTGTATATCTAACAACAAATTATGAAGTTAAACCTCAGAGTCCAGATTGACTCTGTTTAGAATGTTTCGTGTTTTTCATAGAGACTAAGAATTTTCAATAGCCCGAGCTCTACAGTTAGTATCATAAGTGAAGGCTTTTTACTACTGAAAAGATGAATGGTTTTGATGCTGTTGTTTTTTTGTCTTTTGGTGTAGCAAAAAGAGGAGGAATGCACTATTTTTTTTTTTCTTTTTATTTAAGAGCAACTCAACAGCAATTCTGTTTTAAGGAAAAAAAACATTGTGTATTTTGATTTTTTTGTGTGTAAGGACCAGTTCTATTTTAAGAAGAAAATATACTCTATTTTTTCTCATTGTAAACTGCTTGTAGCTCTAATATAACTGTATTTTAAAAAAAAATATGTATTTTGATTTTCTGTGTGTAAAGAGCAGCTCTATTTTAAGAAGAAAATATACTCTATTTTTTCTCATTGTAAATTGCCTATATCTCTAATTAGCTCTGTTTTAAGCCCAAAATAAGGTGTATTTTGATTTTGTGTGTGTAAGGAGCAGTTCTATTTTAAGAAGAAAATATACACTATTTTTTCTCATTGTAAACTGCCTACACCTCTTAACATATGAGAGCAGCTTTAATATCTTCATAATTTAATATACTAATCAAATAGGGTTCTAGATAGTATTCACAATCTCAATCAATGAGGATAGGGTCACAATATTTGTTTAGCACTTCTAAAGCTTCTAAAAAAATAGTAGGGAAACCATAACCTAAAAATACATTCGTTATCAAATACATGATTCTAAAATATGAATAAAAAATATTCTTAACTTTTCATCTTGTTTGGTTTAACGCAACATTAAGAAGTAATTATAGTAACACAACATTAAAAGGTAATTATAGCCTTCCTTTGAACATTTACATGTATTTTCTTGTAAGAATGGAAAAAGGCAGATAAGACATCTCTTGTATACTATATTTTAATTGTTATTGTTGTAGCTATATACTACATACTTTTAGTAAGGATACATAGTTCTAGCTGACCTGAAACATTACGCATCGTTATGGCAACAGCCACTATGGATTCAAGCTATTACAGACCACCCAATTTATTTTTTGAGCATCGTTCATGTTTCTTGCAGAACCCAAAACCCAAAGAATAGAAGTAAACGGTAAATTATCGCCAAAAATTATCTGTTTTAGATTTCATAATGTGACTTTCACTTGCAGCAAAACCCTAGAGTTGAATATGTCAAATGGGCCATGCTAAAGTGCTAAATCATCAAAAGTTTTCTAGTGGAGACCTCTGTTCAAAATCGCTGCAAACATGTTAAATGTTAATTTGTACAAATATTGCCGAGCCTATGAAATGCACGAAGGACAACTAGAGGACAACCCACAAAGTAATTAAGAGATGGATTTATTTAACTAACCCGTGAGTTATGTTGAGTATGCAATGGAAATGAAACAGATGTATGTAGAAGCATCATTACACATGTAGTAGAGACAAGAGATAGCAATCAAGGATTTTTTATTTATAATGAATAGGATGTTGTGTGGAGAATACAACAAAGGACTTGGAAATCCAAGGATTTGTTATTCTCAAGGGCCAAATCTTGAGAAGGACTTTATTTATGTCTTTGAGAATGTGTACAGATGATGGATTTTTGTGTATGAACTGTCTGATGCTGAATTTTTGAGAATGAAGATCAAATATATTTCAATATGGTACAAGAAATGAGTAGTTAGGCAAAATTGTTTGTATGCCAACCCCATCAACATCTCAGACTAGCTCTTGACTTGGAAGGTTGGTGTCATTTGGCCATGTAGAAGTCGATTCTAGTGTTGTGAGGGGCTTGTATTTTAGTGAATGTGAAGCTCAATCCAATCGCAGGTGTGATGTTTATGTTGCTTGGATCATTTCTCCTTTCTTGAAAAGAAATGGTCCCCATTGCATAGGTTGCCAATTAAAGAAACTGAACTTGGAATTGCTAGCAGTTGCATCAGTTTGCTTGATTTGCAAAACGACAGCTATTTGTTGTAAACGAAACAAACCTTAGCAGTGCTCCTGCTCTCCATTCAGGTTTCTCCAGAGAAAAGTTCAACACGTGAAAAGCTAAAATAGAAATAACAATGACAACTTTTGAGGAATCAACTGATACATTTGAAAGGGGGAAATGCAAGGAACAAGCTAGCTAATAAAGGAAGATTCGAGTTTCTTAGTTGCAGACATGGTAAGTGCGCCAGCATTTCATTCATCATCTTCTGTATTTCAAAAATTTCAAAAGAGTGGATTTGCCAAAAAAAATGGACAACATAATTTCTTCCAAAAGTTACATTTCATTTAAAACAAATGGAAACTATGTATAGGATTTGCTAAATTTCACACAATAAATTGTAAACCAGAGATGCCCTCCTGGTCTTAAAAGTCATTTAAAAAAAAAAAATCTTTTAAGCACTTGGAGACCATCAGACACCATTTTCTCTACAAAGTTGAAGACATTTAAGTCTGCATCATGGTTGGCCATTAAGACCCATCATTTGGTCTCAAGATCTACCCATATTCATCATAAGGAAAAACAAAAAACTACTGAAACATGGCTTCCAAATCTTCCAATAATCATCATTATAGATGAATAAAGACAAAAGTGGATGAAATGCTGAAACTATACAACACCTCTGCAAACGAATCACTTCTGCTTGCAATCAAAACTAATGATATACTTTTAAAAACTAAACGACGGTAGAGAAAACTGAGAGCAGCGTTGCATAACACAATGATGAAAAAGCTCTAAAACAATTCAGTTTCAGCTCGAACTGACAGTCACAAATTACACAGAAGATGTAATACAAAGCAACAGAAAGTAGAGAAGGTACCTGCTTCGAGTGTTGATGATGATGATGGATTCCAGTGTTTCAGTTGGTGCAGATATAGATAGAGAAGATGATAGGGGTATTAAACATGCAATCAAACATTTAATAATAATGGATATTTGTCTGATTGTAGAATGTTCAATCAAACATTTAATAATGGAGATATGCTTTCAACAAAATTATTCCTTTACGGTACAATATTATGGCAACGCACTTAACAACAGTGACATATTATGGTAGAAGACTCTAGAACAGTAGACAAGGTACCTGAGGTTGATTCCAGTTTTGACGATGATGATGGAATTTAGTGTTTGAGTTGGTGCAGAAATAGATAGAGTAGATGATAGGGGTGCCAAAGGTTCGATCAAGCATTTAATAATAATGGAGATTTGTTTGATTGCAAAACGTTCAATCAAACATTTAATAATGGAGATATGTTTTCAACAAAAATATCCCATTACCATACAATACTATGGCAGGAGACTTAACAACAGTTGAATATTATGGCAGGAGAATCTAGAATAGTTCAGAATGAAAATTGTTGTGGAAAAGAAAGTAAAAAGAGGGCCCCACAACCCCATGCAGATAGAATGGGTAGAATGGAATGTTGGGTGGGAATAGAAGAGATAGACCGTGGGTTAGGGGGAATCTAGTTGCCTTATCGTTTGACTATGCCATCAATGTGCATGATGTTGGTATTGGAAATGTCTTGTAAGCAACATGAATTTACTTTTAAAAAAGGTAAAAGGTCCCACATATCCAGTCACTGAGATTTATAATTAATACATAGCAACAATATATTCTCTTGCATTGAATAATTGTAATGAAAGACAAAAAATTGACATGTAGCCACAATGATAAATTGAATAATTGTGGAGGACATGTCAATTCATAAAATAAATAATTACTTGTAGACAAACAAGTCTTCTGTAGCCACATAGTTGCATTAAATATATGCATAGGAAAAAAAAATCACACAATATCTATATGAATTTTTGTGAGTCCAATTGCTTATGTCATCACAATAATACTGTTAGAAACTGTTAGCCAATAGAATATCAACAAAATCATTTTATTATATTAAAATAGGAATTGAAAACAAAAAACACTTTAGAAAAGTTAGTCAAACAAATTTAATTCTGCAGTCCCATTGGACAATTGAATAAAAACTAATAAAATTGCATGAATGCATTAGCATTCCTGCAGTAACTAATAAGACTTAATTTATGATAGATTTTTGTAAACCAATTCAACTTTACTAAAAGCCACTTTTGAACTGAACACATAATTAATTATTAGAAGATTGAGACTTCAATATACTTCACTAATTTTATTTCTTTTATTCAATGACATGCAATTAATAATAAAATTATTGTACTTTGAAACATCTAAATTATTGTCTTCAAATATTAAGATAATGGAGAGATAAGGTCTCCAATCTTGGCCTCCAAAGTATGATGAATAGAAAAAAGGTCCGGACGAACGTCACCCGTCCAGGTAAACAGGGTAATTGCGTGGCCTAAAATATCTCGTGGTGGTATTACGTAATGCTTACGTAAGCGCAAGGGAAGATGGGGACAGTGAGATGTGAAATTATGCAGATTACCGTCTTTTAACAAGTAATTGTATGGGAATTGTTCCGTATATTGACGTTTCCGTCGTTGAGAGAGGAGATTTATTCGAGTAAAACCCTAATATAATAATAATAAATAAAAGAAAGCGACCCCTCCAAACGAAACATATAGTCGTTGCTCACCAATTACGAGGGCAAGATATTGAGAGTATCCATGTTTCTCTCGTTGACCGACTCGACGTCAACGGTTACCAAACCCTAACATTACAAGCTATATTTTATTCAAATAATAAAACTAGCACTTGCACCCATAGGAGGTTTAAGGAATACGCTGATGAGTTTAGAAAATTTGCCCACGTGAGACAATTCCGAGGATTATAATGTTCACATATAAAAGCCTATCGGCTAATTAAATGTATTAAAGTTATTTTTATTTTATTGAAGGGAAATTGTTCTGCCACTTTATTATAAGAAGAAAGCATGCTAGCAATCCTCAGTGGTTGGTGAAAAACTTGCCCTCTTGAAAGAGAGGTCACAAGTTTGAATCTTGTAGGGGGTAAGGTATGTATGCCTCATATTGAAGCACAGTTAGGTGTCTCCTTCAACACCAATGGGAGTATGAGGTAGTCCCATATGTTAAAAGTTGCCTATCTTGAGGCATTGTGGACTATAAAAAGATTTTGTTTCCATTTCCAATCGTATTAAAAGTATAATGGGTATGTTGATAGGGATTTATAAGTTAGTTTTATGACTATTTTACCATTTTTATAAAAATCAACTTAAATTTATGTTGATCTTTTGTAGATATATATTTGTATTAACTCCAAAAAGTTAAAATTAAAAAATATGACCTTGACTCAGTTTAGTGTTTTGTAATAACACAATAGTTGTTATTACAAATGTCCCACTCATTAGAAGGAATGACCCTTTTTCTAAATCTTTACCTTATGGAGAGTTTTTGAATTTTGTTAGTTATAATAATTAATTTATCTTTGTGTAATATTCTTAAAGACCTAAATGAGCCTTCTCAACATTGTATACTTTATGTTTTTGAGTTTTAGTAGATGTTAAGCTTAGATTAGTATTGAATAAGTATTTTAACTTTAAACAACTTGCATGATGAGACATATTACTACAAATAAATGGTCTAGATAATGTGTAACCTCAAGCCTAATATATTAGCTCTCTAATAATCAATTCTCTCAAAACAATAAACTAGAGCGAGGGTACATGCATTCACTATGTACCCAAAGGTGAATCATAAATGCTAGACATGCATCCACTAACATAAAAAATTACAAATAGTTACATTACTTATAGTTCATTCCACATATTAGGAGCTACACAACTCTATTGACTTTCTCATCACCCGATTAAATAATGAGGGCGCACAAACTTTAAAGATCTCATACCTTCAATTATTCCTAATCAATACTACAAACTTAGATTTTAATTGCTTCACATTTACTTGACAATATGAGAGATGGATTAAAATGTGGTAATAGACAAATTGAACTAGTTCGTCGCTTAAGATTTTAGTTCCTATGAGAAGTGCATTACAAGATGTGGGGAAACATGCTACAAAGATCAAGGACTCCACCAAGCATAGAGTCTACAATTATTTGGGTACTTTTGAAATGGAAGAGGTTGTTGCTATTGTATATGACCATGCCATTTTTAAGAAGGGGCCTTAGGATGTGCTCAACTTTCCCCTCGATGTCTCCTCCAATAGTAAGTGTGGTCACATGGAGGCCAAAAAGAGAATTAGAGAAGAAGTTGAAGCAAAGCACCCTACATAAAGATTAAATTCATAAAGAAGGAAGATGTATTTTGAAAGTTGGAAAAACTTGTGGCTCATTCCCTTTCCACAATGGATGGTAAAGTAGCAACTCCGAGCTTTCCTTTCTCTAGCATACATATTTTTTTTAGTTTCCTTTATTCAATTAAATTTTTAAACTTTTGGTATCCAAACACATCATGTTTTTGAGATTTTTGAGAGATTTTTTGATGTTGGATAATAAGTACAGTTTTAGTGTCTAAATGTAACTAGTTAAAAATAGATATATCTAGGTACAACTATATGTCATATGCCAAAGATTGTCAATAATCTTCATTTTGATTATCCAACTCAATTAAGAAAATTTTGTGACATATTAATTTACTAAATATTTGCCCTCACATGATCATTATAATTCATCCATCATTTTAGTTGGGCTTTCTACATAAAATGACCATCAATGGACATCATTTATGAGGGACATATTGAAGATCCAAAGTGGGTTATCCCTTAGAAGGATAGTCTAGCTATGTTCATTTTGCACCATAATTTTTAATAACCATATTATCAAGGTGATCCTAGGAGCTCATGAGTTCTATTGGTTTACCTCTAAAATTTTAATATCTCACTATTTCTGAGGCATTGTATAAAATGGTAAGCAAGTTCTTTATTCTATATTGAAAATATAAAGTTAAAATGAAGACAAATTAATAAAGATAGGGCCCAATGTATATTTCTTTTAAGTTTGTTAGTGTTGTTGTTATATATATGATTCTTATGCCAACTGACTAAAACATTGATATATGAGCAGTTAGATACTCACATACTATACACATAAAATATCATACATTACTCATTAAAATTGGGATCACAAGAGGGAGCCATATGAACAATATGGAAACTATATTTCTATACTATTTTGAAAATGATTTAGAATATATTCAATTTCTTCAATATATAGTTACAAAACCTTGAACAAAGTATTGGGAGTTCAAATTCCAATTTTAAAAAACTATTTAGATTTATTTATCATTTTCATCAAGCACTCAAATTCCATAAAATCATTTCTACCATCAGATTTTTATCAAATATTGCTATCATTGTTTCACAATTCTCAAAGTTGCCCTTCTTGTTGTTTTAGGCTTAGAAGTACTTCTTGAAGCTCAAATGTTGTGATGAAACCATCACCATCTTTATCGAAAATAGAGAATGCTTCTCTTCACTCTCCTTCATGGAACATTCCTTGCATGATTCTTTAGAGTCAATTTGCTACCATAGCCTCAAGCAAAGTTTGCAAGAATTATTACAACTCATATACCATCTATACCAAAAGCCTAAACCACTTGATAAATGCATAAACAAGTGTTTCAGAAATTACAACTTAAACATGGTTGAGCTAGGAATCAAACCCAACCAACTACAATTAACAACCCTCATTGAGAGTTCCAATGGCCTTGTGCTTGAAATATATAGAAAATAGGGGTAAAATAAAATTGTTAGGATTAACCATGATAAATGATGGTGGCATCTACAGAGGTCAATTTGACATGTCATCATCCCACCTATTTCTCCCAAGAAGAATGGGAATGCATAAAAAGGCTAAGTATCCAAAACAAATAAAATATTAATTACACAGTCTAAAAATAATGGAATTAAAAATATCAATGGAGGTAATTGCCACCTGTCGCCTTCACCTGGAGCTTCCACCACCAAAAAATAAAGTGAATACATGTGGTTTTTAACCGACAAATGACCTTTTGGCTTTAGAATCATGTAATAAAAAGCTTTATACAAAATCAACTATCAATACTAAATCTATGGTCTTGCATCCTTATTATATAAGGTATTAGTCATTGGTCTTAGAATTCCACCCATAGCCTCAAACAAAATTTGTAAAAGTCATTACAACTCATATACCATCTATGCCAAAATCCTAAACCAAGATAAACTCGTAAACATGCATTTCAGAAAACACAAATTAAACATGGTTGAGACAAGAATCAAACCCAAGCAAATACAATCAATAGATCTCTTTGAGAATTTTAATGACCTTGTGCCTAAAATATATAGAAAATCGGGGTAGAATTAAACCATTAGGATTAGCCCTAATAGACTGTGGTGATGCATCTATAGAGGTTAGTTTGACACTGCATCATCCCACTTGTTTCTTCCAAGTGAAATAGGAATGAATAAAAAGGTGAAGTATCCAACACAAATAAAATATTAATCACATCATCTGAAAACAATGGAATACAAAATATTGATGAAGGTAATTGCCACCTACTGCCTTTATCTAGAACTTCCATAGTACAAAAAAAAGTAAATATGTGTGGGTTTTAACTAGAAAATGACCTTTCAATTTTGGAATCCTATACTAAAACATTGTATATAAAATTAGTATTTAATATATGGTCTTGCATCCTTATTATAAGGTATCAACCATTCATCTTAGAATTTCACCACTCTTTCTCATAAAATGAAGGCCTTCAATATAATTAAAAAACATTAACGTGCAACATGCATATAGAAAATCACCACTTTACTTTCAATTTTGCAATTGATTATTATTTAATCAATGGTTATATACTTATAATTTTCATCTATATATCTATCTTGAATGAAGATGGAATGTCTTAGTTGCTTGGTTGTAGAAATTATATCAATGTTTGGTTCCTTTATTCAGCCCATCTATTTATTCCTTTACTTTCAAAGAATAATTATCACCCAATATGGGATTATATAATACCTCTTTATGGAGTAAGGTAGTGACGTGGTAATAAAGTTTTGCTTGGTGCACTAGGAATTGTGATTGTTTTCTAACTAGCATACCTATATTTAAAAAATATATCTAAAGTACGCCGAGAGATATCCTTCTCAAGGCAACTAATGTTAGGATTGGTAATTAAAAAATAGGTGCTTCGAGAAGCATATCTCTCGACGTACTTTAGATATATTTTTTAAATATAGGTATGCTAGTAGCATCCACAGCGGCAAGCCTAATTCTAACTATATTATATAATTATATGAATTATTATAATTATATTATATTATATGAAAAATATATAATATACCTAATTATATAATATAATATATAATTATAATTATATATCTAACCTATATTATAATTTTAGGGTTATGGTTTTAATCTAATTAGGGTTATGGTTATGTTCATAGAAATATATGCTAAGTGTAATGTTAGGACAACTTCTCATATTTAGAGTAAGAGTTAGGGTTTGAATGAAGATACCATTTAGAATTAGGATTTTGTTTAGGGATTGGGTTAGGATTAGGCTTATAAATAGGGTTAGATATAACATTAGGCTTATAAATCAATGATAAGTGTGATTAAGGCTAGAATAAGAGTTAGAAATAGAATTAGGGTTAGATATAGAATTATGATTACAATAACTCTAATTATATCCCTAACCCCAACCCTGACTTTATTATTTTAACCCTAACCCTAACCCCAACCTTAATTCTAACCATAACCCTAATTCTAACCCCAACCCTAATTCTAACCTAAACCCTATACTAATTGTAATAATAATTCTAACCCTAATTCTTTCCCTAACTGTAATACTAATCCTAACCCTAATTCCAACCCTAATCCAAACACTAATTCAAATCATACTTATAATTGTAACCATAACCCTAATCTTAATCCTAACACTAATGCTAACCATAGCTCTAATTGTAACCCTAATGATAACCCTAATTCTATCCTAAATTTGAATTGTAACCCTAACCGTGATTCTATCCTAAATTTGAATTATAATCCTAACCCTAATTGTATCGCTAACTTTAATTCTATGCTTAACCCTAACCCTAATTTAATTGTAACCCTAATTCTAATTCTAATGTTTTTTTATTATATATTTGCCCTAATTATAACCAAACCCATAACCATAATTCTATCCGTAAACCTAACTCTAACCTTAATTCTATCTCTAAACCCAATTGTAAAACCAACCCTTTGGTTATATATATGCCCTAATTGTAACCCTAATTTGAATTGTAACCCTAAACCTCATTCTAGATTGGTAACCTTGATTTTATCCTTAACCCTAACCCTAATTTAACTCTAACCCTAGTTCTAGTTAAATTATTTTTTACATATATATTTTCCCTAATTACAACTAAACCAATAACCCTAATTCTATCCCTAAACCTAATAGTAACCCTAATTTTATCCCTAACCCTAACCCTAATTCTAACCCTAACCCTAATTCTGACCCTAAGACTAACCCCAACCCTAATCCTAATTCTAACCCTAACCCTAATTCTGACCCTTAGACTAACCCCAACCCTAATCTTACATCTAACCCTAACTAAATTTCTAACCCCTACCCTAATTATATTCATTACCCTAATTTTAAACATGGTCGTAATTCTATCCCTAACCCTAACCCTAATTATAACTCTAACCCTAACAATTTCTTTTGTTATAAATATTTTCCCTCATTATAAACCTAATTCTAATCATAACCCTAATTGTAATTCTATCCCAAACCCTATTACATTTGCTATCCCTAATTCTATCCCTAACCCTAATTCTAACTATATCCCTAACTATTTTTGTTTTATATATTTTTCCTAATTGTACCACTAATTCTAATCATAACCCTAACCCTAATTGTAAATGTAATTCAATTCTAACATTGTTTCAAACCCTAAGCCTAACCCTAATTCTAATCATAACCCTAAATCTCACCCAAACCATAACCCTTATTATAACCCTAAACCTAGTTTTGATCGTAATTCTCATTCTAATTGTCACCCTTTTTCAAACTATAAACCTAATTCTAACCCTAATTCTAATTGCAATTCCAACCCTAACCCTAATTATAACCCTAATCATAACCCTAACCCTAACTGTAACCTTAATTATAATTTTAACTCTAAATCTCACCCTAACCTTAACCTTTATTATAACCCTAACCCTACTTTTGACCCTAATTCTCATTCTAATTGTCACCCCTCTTTAAACTATAACCCAAATTCTAATTATAATTCTAACCCTAATCCTAACCCTGATTCTATCTACAATTCCAACCTTAACCCTAATTATAACCCTAATCATAACGCTAATCCTAACCCTAATCGTAACCATAAATCTAACCCTAACCCTAACCCTTATTATAACCCTAACCCTAGTTGTGACTCTTCTTTAAACTATAACCTGAATTCTAATTATAATTCTAACCCTAATCCTAACCCTAATTCTATCTGCAATTTAAATCCTAACCCTAATCATAATTGTAACCCTAACCTAAACCTTAATTCTAATCATAACCCTAAATATCACCTTAACCCTAACCCTTATTATAACCCTAACCCTAGTTTTGACCCTAATTCTCATTCTAATTGTCACCCTTTTTCAAATTGCAACCCTAATTCTAATTGTAATTCTAACCCTAATTATAATTACAATTCTAACCCTAACCCTAATTATAACCCTAATCTAATTCTAACATTAACCCTAATTCTAACCCTAACCCTAAACCTAACCACATTTCTAATTGTAATCCTAACTCTATTTCTAAAACTAACCCTAATTCTCATTCTAAACATCACCCTATTTCTAACTGTAACCCAAATTCTAATTGTAATTATAACCCTTATCATAACCCTAATTCTAACATTAACCATAATTATAGTTGTAACCCTAATTCTAATCCTAACCCTAACCCCAACCTAATTGTAATCCTAATCATAACTCTAATTCTAACCCTAAGCTGAATTCTAACCCTAACTCTAGCCCTAACCCTAACCCTAATTGTAACTCTAATGCTTACCCTAATTTACTAACCCTAATTCTAACTCTAACCATAACCTCAATTCAAACCCTAACCCTAATTATAACCCTAACATGATTCTAACATTAACCCTAATTCTATCCCTAACCCTAACCCTAATTGTAACTCTAACTCTAACCACATTGCTAATTGTAATCCTAACTCTAATTCTAAACCTAACCCTAATCCTATTTTTAAACCTAACCCTAATCCTAAGCCTTATTCTAACCCTAAACATAGCTCTAATTTTAACCCTAACCCTAAGCCTAACTCTAATCCTAACCCTGACCATATATAATTCAAACCCTAACCCTAACCTTAATACTAACCATAACCCTAATTAAACTCTAACCCTAACTATAATTTGAACCCTAACCCTAACTATAACTCTAATTCTTATCCTAATTCTAATAGTAATCCACCTTAATTTTAACCCTAATTCCAATAGGAACCATAATCCTAACTCTAACCCTAACCCTAACCCTAATTCTAATCATAACCTTGATTCTACCCTCACTATAACCCTAATTTTAAATCTAACAATAACCCTAATTCTAACCCTTACCTTAATCGTAATCCTAACTATGATTTTAACCCTAACCCTAACCTGAACTCTAACCCTAACTCTAGCCCTAGCCCTAACCCTAACCCTAACTGTAACTCTAATGCTTGCCCTAACTCTAATTCTTGCCCTAATTCTAATAGTAACCCACCTTAATTCTTACCCTAATTGTAATAGGAACCCTAATCCTAACTCTAATCCTAACCCTAACCCTGATTCTAATCATAACCTTGATTCTACCCTAACTAAAACCCTAATTTAAATCTAACAATAACCCTAATTCTAACCCTTACCTTAGTCCTAATTCTAACTATGATTTTAACCCTAACCCAAATTCTAACCCTAACTCTAGCCCTAGCCCTAACCCTAACCCTAACTATAACTCTAATGCTTACCCTAATTTAGTAACCCTAATTCTAACTCTAACCCTAACCTCAATTCCAACCCTAACCCTAATTATAACCCTAACATGATTCTAACATTAAACCTAATTCTAACCTTAACCCAACCCTAATTGTAACCCTAACCCTAACCACATTGCTAATTGTAATCCTAACTCTAATTCTAAAACTAACCCTAATCCTAATTTTAAAATTAATCCTAACCCTAACCTTATTATAACCCTAAACATAGTTCTAATTTTAATCCTAAGCCTAACCCTAACTCTAACCCTGAGCCTAACTATAATTCAAACCCTAACCCTAACCTTAATACTAACCATAACCCTAATTGAACTCTAACCCTAACTCTAATTTGAACCCTAACCCTAACTATAACTCTAATTCTTGTACCCTAATTCTAATAGTAAACCACCTTAATTATAACCCTAATTCTAATAGGAACCCTAATCCTAACTAAGCCTAACCCTAATTCTAATCATAACATTGATTCTACCCTAACTATAACCCTAATTCTAACCCTTACCTTAATCCTAATTATAACTATGATTTTAACCCTAACCTGAATTGAAACCCTAACCCTAATCTTAATACTAAAATTTACCCTAATTGTAACCCTAACCCTAACTCTAATTCTAGCATTAACCCTAATTCTAACCCTAACCCAAACTATGTATTAATTTTTATCAGGTGTATCTTCCAACAATGCATTTTTTAAATTTTTTATTCAATTATTAATTTTGTTGGAAGATAAATATTCAAATTTAATATTGTTTTACCCCCAAATTTTTGTTTCACTGGTGTCCTTGCCCCTTGAAAACCAAAATTTGATATATCCTTGTTTAACCGTATAATGACCAAAATAGTTTGTGTTTTTCATGATCAGTTTTTCATAACTCATCAATGGTTTATATAATTGTGAGCAGGGCTAAGTTTGATGGTTGAACCTACCTATCAAGCAATTTTTAATGACGGTTATCCATTCAAAATTGCCCGTAAAAATTAAAATACTATGACATACCTTATACATAATCATCATAATTCTATACAAATTTTGATATCCTGTCCAAAATCTCTCCTTTCATGTGATACAATATCTCTGTATATTGCAGATATTTCTAAATCCACAGAATCTTCAAATATAGAAGGCATATCATCTAGTCCACATGAATTACTATTAAAGATTATAACATATATTACCAGAGATATAAAGCAGCTTCAATATCTTTTAACCTTTGTTTGCCCAATTTTGCCTCTTAATGTGTCCCGGATGGCTATCACCGCATTACCTTGATAGACACCATGAGAATAAAGATCAGACGTATATAAAGCATTTCATGATTTTTTATTTTCTATCTGCACCTACCGTGAGCCAAAGAAGTGGGTAAAATATATATATTAAGATTTGCAAAAGGAGGTTATTCAGGATTGAGCGGATGCCTCTTTGAAACCGCCTTCCTTCCATCTCCTTCACGTGAAGAAATTTGTAACGGCCACCATAATTTTTTTTTAAATCCACGGAATTGGCATGTATATATATATATATATATATATATATATAATGAGAATCTTATAAAATTTCATAGAATCTGAATTTGTTTATGAATCTTTCAGCTCTTCTTCTCCATCTCATGTTGTGAATGTAGGAACGCCTCTCGACGTAAAAATCAATTTTATAAACTAATAAATATGGTTTTGTAACATATGATTGTTTTCTAATATTAAAACTATTAATATCGACATATTTAAGAATGAACTCTTTTGTGATTGTTTTTTCCTTGTAAGATAGATTTAAAGTGGCATTAATAGTAAGAGATGTATGCAAGGAAGAAAGAAAAAATAAGATAAAAGGAAAGAAGTTTATGATTTTAGGGTTTTATTTGATGTTATAATTTATTTTATGATAAGAAGTTTATTAGCCGATAGGCTTATATGTGGGACATTTTTATCCCAGAAAATTGTCTCATGTCAGGAATTTGTCAGACACCGGCTAGAAATTTGTCAGACGCGTCGGTAAATTCTGTCATTTTTTTTCCATCCTCGAACAAGTTTTTGTCCATTGCATTGCAGGGTTGTTTTTGACCGAACAGAACAGAAGAAGCTGCCAGCACCACAAAGGTCATGAAACTCATGCTCACTGAAGCAGATGCCATGTCTGTGAATTTCATCATAATTTCACCTCAAATAACAAACACTGGACTTTATTGTTCTGGCTTTTTTTTTTCTTTTTCTTTTTATCACCTAATCGCCGATGAAATCCATGGAAGACACGAGGACTTTATGAAACAAATTATATCTCCACACCGCATTGTGAATCCCTTTGCTCAACTGGGCCGCCAAGTAGATGACTGCTATCACGGCGATTGCCAGAGAATAGTTGTCGCAGATTGTAGCAACAATCTCAATATCTCAGTAGGAAACTTACAAAACACTATATAATTTGATCGAATTTCTATTGACAGAAAGAGATTTTGGTAAGAACTGCGTAAATGTTTCCAAAACATTCCATTTGTAATTTTAAAATCTTAATTTATCGTTTTTATGATAAATTACTAATTTTTTCTGAAACATGCACAGTTATTATGGAAAACCCTTTCAATCACTTATATAAATTGCGAAAATATGTTTAATATCTATTGATAATCTACCTATATTCTTCATAATCGTCGAATTTTTGCCCTGGTCGGTTATTGGCAGAAGTTTACTAAATGGAAAGCTATTGGAAGTGTATAATTTATTTAAGTTGTGTAGTCAATCAAAATGTTCTAATTTTATTGTTTTAAAGTTTTTTATATTTTATTTTTCTTAGATTTTAAAATACAAATCTTTTGCCCCTATAAGGACAAATTGAAGTGGACAAAAATATATGAGTTGGAGATGTTCGCTTAGTTATGTAGAGGAACTTGATCACCTCATAGTAAATGCAAAAATTACTCGTAACTTGAAATATCATTTTAAAAGACCTAGAACTCTTCTAAACTTGGAAGTTGGTATGAAGTAAACATCAACTTGTTTAAGTTGGAATGAATTAAACATCAACAAAATTAAGATTATGATCTTAAGAGCACACCATTTTATATTGAAAACAAAAGATAAGAAATTGTGTATGAATGTAATAATATTGGTTTACATTTGCATATTAAATCTTATTGGGAGACTTCTAAAATGAATAAGATATGATGTTAGAAAACACTCTTCCTCCACAATCATTTTGGACCAATGAACATGTTATTTGCTTTCTTTACAATGTATATAATATAAAATAATTAATCTTATGTGGAATTGATAATATTTTTGACATTTTTGATTAAATGTTATTGGAATCTTTATATTTATATAAAATATCAAAAAGCATAATAAAAAAAGTACATAAAAACTTTGCTAATACCATAAATTTGTATTTTTACATTTATTATAAAGTGAATATAATATTTGACAACTTCCATTACATTATTTTCATCTTACATCTTCCAATTAAATTTATTGGAAAGCAAGACTAAGAAACTTGTTTACTCACTCTTCTAACTTGTTTATAAATAACTAAATATTGTGAGAAATAATATATTTAGTGCTTTGTAAAAATAAACTACACATTTAGGTATTATGAATTACTATAGAATAATGTATATATTTAGATTTAAATAAAGAGTTGAAACCATAAATGCAAATAAATTTAGAAGGTTAAAATAATTTAACTTTATTGTTCTTTTATTGAATCAATACTGTCTTAATTGTTATAGATCTGCCTAGAAAGTCTACTTTACTCTTGAATTGGCTTGTATTTGCAGTCACCTTGGGACACTTTTCTTTTTCTCCCATGTAGATCGGTCCTCTACTCTTCTACTTTGTAGTGTTTGTACACCTAAAATTCTGCCTATGTCTCAATCAGTTGGTGCAAAAAAAACACCCTAGGGAGACTATTGGTGTGTAGAATGAAGCAAAGTGCCTAAATGATAAATCAATGTATAATATTTGCTAATGTAAGTTCTATAATGCTTTTCATATGAAATTCTAATGCTACAATATTGATAATCAATTAATATGAACTAATGACATATAGTTGTCCTTAAATACAAGATCCTAAATGTTGAATACAAAGTGTTTTTGTGTGCAAGCAAAGGGTTAGATTTGATTCATTTTAGAAAAATGAGAAAATGGATTTTAATTGGAAAGACTAAACTCTAAATATGATCTTGTCTAAGGGATGAATCCGTACCTATAATCTAATCCAAAATACATAAATAATTGTAGAATGATTATTTAAAATTGGAACAAAGTGAGTAACTAATGAATATACATTAAAATTAAATTAAATGTTAAAGACAACATTCATGGCAAAAGTTCTCTACAATTTCCTTATAAGAACCATATCAAATGTTGGACTATTGACTTGTGAACTCACAACCCTAATACCACTTAATTCTTTGTATTATGCTTTATTTCAATTAAAAAAATCTTTTCAGCATGAAAAAATAAATAAATTAATAAGAATAATTATTAACAACATAAGCACCTGATTGATCCCAAACAAAAAGAAAATAGAACCAAAATTGTATTTCTTAATGTAGCCCCTCAAAGCTTCTGTAAAGCAGCCTAATAGCCAGCCCATTTTGCCTCTGATGGATACTCCTTCTAAAGAGCTTGAAAATCTCTATCCAACTCAATTATTTCCCTATGGGAAAAGGTTTGCAGATTCTATACCACTGCATGTAATTAAAACTTCAATTGAGCCACTAGAAGAAGAATAGATTCCTTTATAACAATATTTCTCTTCTCTTCATCACAGTGCAAAATTGTCCATTGATGTTAGATCTAGATTTGTGGATTTGGCTATAATTGATTCCAAATGGACTTTCAATGGGCCAAACATTTGCAGATATACTATGTAAGCTGAATTTATTTTTTAGTTATGCTCATAGTTTTTATTTATTTCCAATCATCAAGGAGATGGATTTTTAGTAGGCAATGATATATATTAGATCACAAAGGGATATGTTATTAGCTTGACATGCATCATTTTGAGGCAAGCACATTATTTCTTTTTATTTTTCGCCATTCATTTTCATCTTTATGTTTTCTTTAATTATTTTACATTTTTGTATTGGTTGTGTTTTAGGATGTAACTAAGCTAGGATGTATTTCACATATCCATATTGAGGAAGCCTTAGTGATAAATTTTTTAAATGTAAATGTTATTATGATTATGTTTAAATTTATTGACTTGGTTAAGTTTACTATATAAAATAATTTATTAAATAGAAAGCTATTGGAAATGTATAATTTATTTCCATTGTATAGTCAATCAAAATGTTCTAATTTTTTGTTTTAGAGTTTTTAAATTTTATTTTTCTTAGATTTTAAAATACAAACTCAAACACAATCCTTTGCTTTCAAATTATGTGGAGAATACTTGATTCTCTGGCCAAGTGAATATTATTTTCATAGATGAACACACTGTCTACATAAGGCATTCTTCTTTAATTGACTATAAAGGCATGGTTTTCTTTTTTTTTTTTTAAGAGCAATGATAGCTGGGAACCAGTTGCCGATGCTTCCCATTTGTACTTGCATTTGTTTTTTGCTTAAACTTTCTCACTATTAAACCAGTCTCTTCATAGTTGAATTAACTCTATAGTATTAAGTATCCAAATATTTCGTTGACAAGAAAGCTCTATCGGAAGTGTATAATTTATTTCAGTTTTGTATAATTGGAAGTTTACTAAATGGAAAGCTATTGCAAGTGTATAATTTATTTCAGTTGTGTAGTCAATCAAAATATTCTAATTTTTTTGTTTTATGGTTTTTTAAATTTTATTTTTCTTAGATTTTGAAATACAAACTCAGACACCTACTTTGCTTACAAATTATGTGGAGAATATTTGATTCTCTAGCCAAGTGAATATTATTTTCACATATGAACACACGTTCTACAGAAGATATTCTTCTTTAATTGACTATAAAGGCATGGTTTTCTTATTATTTTTGTAAGAGCAATGACAGCTGGGAACCAGCTGCCGCTGCTTCCCATTTGTACTTGCATTTATTTTTTCTTAAGCTTTCTCATTGTTAAACTGGTCTCTTCAAAGTTGAAGTAGCTCTATAGTATTAAATCTCCAAATATTAGAATAAAGATGAGTTAATATTGTTTCCATAAAGAGGCAATTAGCGCCTAAAATAGCACCAGAATTTAGTGCATTTGAGTTCATGAACTAGACACTTCTGCTGGCACAAAACTCGGTGCCAAACTACATTTCACTTTGGCGCCAGATTTAGCACCAGATTTTGTTGCTTCCAGTTTGGCTTCCAATTTTGCTTCTTGTGTTGCTTCTAGGTTTGCTTCCAGTTTTACTTTCAATTTTGCTTCCACCTTTGCTTCCAACTTTGCTTATGGTTTTGCTTCCGGTTTTACTTCCAGTTTTTCTTTCGATACAACGATGCTTGTTGCATTCAATTTTGCTTCCGATTTTGCTTCCAGGTTTGCTTCTAGTTTTGCTTCCAATTTTGCTTCTAGTTTTACTTCCAATTTTACTTCTGGTTTTGCTTCCGGTTTACTTCCAGTTTTGCTTCCAATTTTTCTTCTGGTTTTACTTCTAGTTTTAGTTCCAGTTTTGCTTCCAATATAACATCACTTGTTGCATCCAATTTTGCTTCCAGTTTTGCTTCTAGGTTTGCTTCCGATTTTGCTTCCAATTTTGCTTCCACTTTTGCTTCTAATTTTGCTTCTGATTTTTCTTCTGGTTTTACTTCTAGTTTTGCTTCTAATTTTGCTTTCGATATAACGTCGCTTTTGGCTTCCAATTTTGCTTCCATTTTTGCGTCTTTTGTTGCTTCTAATATGGCTTCTATTATTGCATCTTTTGTTGCTTCTAAAATTGCTTCCATTATTACTTCTTTGTTTGCTACCTGAATTGCTTCTATTTTTGCTTCCTAGATAATGCCAAGTTTTGCTTCCAAGATTGCTTCTGGTTTACTTCTAGTTTGGCTTCCATTGTTGCTTCCTTTTTTGCTTCTAAAAATGCTTCTTGTTTTGCTTACATTTATTAATTTAATATGTTTTATTTCAATTTAATTAGTTAAATATATCATGCCTGTTAAATAACTCATATGATTATAGGGTAAGTAATTTAATTATTTAACTCATATGATTAAATAACAAGATAATTATTATAACATGATCATCATCTATAATTAAAACAAGTGAGTCAAATATCTATAATTTAATTAGATTTGACAACATCCATCCTGAGTAGTAAATTAAAATCATCATACGTAATAAATATCCATCCAAAAATCATCGACCACTTTCAATATATATAAATTGACAAGTCAATACTGATAAGATCATCATCATATATAACTAAAACAAGTGAAAGTCAAATATGCTAGTAGATCAATAACATGTCAAAATGATACATGTCCAACAGTCGACATAAGTCAAAATGATACATGTACAAATGATATAAGTAAAAATGATAAATTATGTAACTCAAAATGATACAAGTCAAGATGATACATGTCCAAATGATATTTAAGCCAAAATGATACATGTCAAACTGATACAAATCAATAACATGGTACTGCAGGTCGTGAAAATGATACATATGATAGTAACCATGAAAAGAGGCATCATAACGATATATCAGCAATGATCCATGATGTAGTCTATATGATCATGAATGTCACTGGCTACTACCAACATCTGCCTCATCATCATCATCATCACCATCATGATCATCACCATCGTCATCGACCTTGATGTCTTCTATATTTGCATCATCATCATCCTCTGCCATGTGATCTGTACCAAAACCAACATAATTTGGATCTATATGAGGATCATCTTGATCTTCTGGAAGACCCGTGTTCTACAAAAAAAAAATTTAAAATGAAAAGTTATTATTTATTTCATGCAATAATTTATTTTTCTGTTATATATCTAATATGACAACATATGAAACAAAACCATAATCATATTACATCATATCAAAGTGCACATACCATAATAAAATTTCAAAAATGTTACAGCTAATATGTCATTCCAATGACATGTAAAACATGCAACAATTCTAATAAACGTTAGTAAAGATCATAAAAAAAGTTGTTATACAATTTAACTATCAACTGTAAATTCTATTACATAACCTTAAGTGCCACAAATTGCTTGGTCCATGTGTGTTCTTTTTCACTATTAATCTAATAACCTGCATTAAACAGAAACATTAAAGAGTTTTTAAGTAGCAGTTGATTAAATTCTCTTACATGTCATTAAGGAATGCACAGTTTTTTTTCAATAATTATTTATCTTAAGGTTCATGAGTAACCTTACGATAAAGGTGTATTTTGTTTGAAAAAAAAAAAGTTAGCAATATGTTATCCGATCGATTTTAGAAAGAAAAAATGTTAGCCCTATTCCCGCTCATAGGTCTTTAATGTGAGTAGGAATAGGGCAAATTTGGGGATTTAGAAAGAAAGATAAAGTTTAGGGTGTCTTCAAGATAGCTAGCATGGGCAAGGAGGTCAACCATGCACACATAATGATCAACTATAGGTGTAATGCACTAAGGGTTACAAATGTGATTGAAGTATGTACAACTCTCATCCACTAAACCTGCATGGTTGCATGCACCTAGAATACAAGCAAAGCTTACAATGTTAGGATATGTTCCAGAGTGCTTAATTAATTCAAAGATTTTGAGAGCGTCCTTGCAAAATCTAATTTGTGCATATCCTGCAATCATTGCATTCCATGAGATGACATCTCTTTGAGGAATTATGTCAAATAGTTCATGTTTTTTGTCTATGATTCCATATTTTGTGCATATCCTGCAATCATTGCAATCCATGAGACCACATTTCTTTGAGGCATTCTGTCAAACAGTTCACGTGCCTTGTCTATGTTTCCAGACTTTGCATACATGTCTAATAGGGTAGTTGCAACTACAACATCTGACAAAATTCCTCTATCCTTTATGTATTGATGGATGTCCATACCCTATTCCAAAGCTCCCATTTTGACATAGGCAAGGAGGATGCTGGCAAAGGTTGTGGAATTTGGCTTTATACCAGCCAATTGCATTTGCTTTAAAATTTCTAAATCCTTTTCAACAAATCCATTTTGTGCATATTCTGCAGTCATTGTAGTCCATGAGACCACAGTTCTTTGAGGCATTCTATCAAATAGTTCACGTGCCTTGTCTATGCTTCCACATTTTGCATACATGTCTAACAGGAAAGTTGCAACTACAACATCTAACAAAGGAGGACTTAAGCATTCAGAAACCTGACCATGCCACCTTGTGTGGATTTGATGAATGGCTTGTAGCCATCAAATCCAATGATCTCTTAAATTATGTCTTCCTTAATCTGGACCAGCAATGTAGAGATAGTCCTCTAAAATAGAAGAATATAAAGTGATCTTATTTTGTGTCTGCATTTGTATCATCATTACTATCTCCTTTGGGACATTATTTTTTACCATCGAGGGATAGATGATTGAGACTAGTCAACATAGACCTTATGGTTACCATCAATTCCATCTCTTTGGTATTGAAAACTATGGTTGCATTAATTCTATGATGGCAATGAGAGGATACAATGATTGCCCTAGATTTTTTGTAATGACAACAATCCTATTTAACACTGAATTATGATTCATTCCCATAGTGGGATCTTCTTAGAGGAGTTTCAAACAACTCATACTCATAGAGTCATGGTTTTAGGTCACATATGTTATGGTAACAACAAGGGATTCCAACTATGGTTACAATAGCTAAGATTTCCCTCATTTGTGACTGTAACAAGGTTCTTGGACAACACTGTCTTGCTCTTTTCACTGGGTACTATATAGGCCAAGATTGGGTTGACGAAATCACTTGATGGTTACCTATATAGTGATACCACACCCTAATACCCCCATGCATTCTAAATAGCTTGAGATTTATACAATACTCAACCAAGATGAAATTGTATCACTATACCACACTCAACTATGACAGTCCCTTCTTGACAACAATTTGTAATCTTTAGACTATTGGGATCCTTGCCACAAATAAATATTAGGTCAATGACACAAGGCTTTTAAACAAAAACCATAATCCCAACTCTATATCCATCCCCTTGGCAGTCTCAAGGGCCACCTTGAGATAAAAAATTGCTAATGTACTATTATGACAATTATGATTGTCCTCCATCATTTCATTGTGCATTTGAAACTTGAGATGAGGATTGGGGAGGTCTCCATTGGTATTTTGTCGTAGACAATTTGGGAATAGCATACCCCCATCTTATCAATAAGGAACATTATATAAATCTTGAATAAAACAAGAAAAACCTCATGACTGTCTTGCATGTTAGCAAATTGACTGTGATAGTAGTAAGGTTAGTCAATAATTTCCACACCTTTATATTCAATCTTTGAATCATTAGGGGGTAAAAGCATGGAAAATACTCATGGCAAGATCTTTAAAATAGGCATATTCAACTTCAGGTATTTCTATAGACCCTAGGAAGGTGGATGTAAACTTAGTGACTATAATTACCACCACAAAGACTATCCCCTTTGTGACTATGACAAGGTAACACTGTCATGCTCTTTATGACAATCCCTTATCTAATGGGTGATGACATAATAGCATTTGGGTAAAAGCAAGAAGTTAGGTCCACATATAGGGGAAGTGTCGTGCAAAAAAAAAATCCCGACAGGAACGGGTACCCGTTTTCTTTAAAACGGGTACCCGTTTAGCAACGGGCACCTGAGCCTAGAACGGGTACCCGTTATAAAACGGGTACCCGTTTTATAACGGGTACTCGTTTCCAAAAATAGTAAAAAACAAAAACGGGTACCCGTTTTTGTTTTTTACTATTTTTGGAAACTTTCCAAATATAGTAAAAAACAGAAACGGGTACCCGTTTTTATTTTTTACTATATTTGGAAAGTTTCCAAAAATAGTAAAAAATAAAAACGGGTACCCATTTTTTTTACTATTTTAGAAACGGGTACCCGTTTTGTTTTCTATTGTTTTCTAGAACGGGTACCTGTTTTAAAACGGGTACCCGTTTCTAAAATTTTGAATTTCGTACCCACGTTTTTGGTTTCGTTTTAGGCTCGGGAAAGGCATGGGTAGCCGACCTTGAGCCTTGGACCTGCAAGTATTTCTCTAAGTATAGAACCAGAGGAAAGACTGACTTCACCTATATGGCTGATGACATTTTTTTCTGAATTTTTTTACGAAATTAAAACCCATTACAGATCATAGTGTCTAGTTTTCAAATATGTAATTTTTTTTGGATTGGACTTGTTTTTCTATTTATTATTTAATTTATGAGCAAACTGGTCCAAAAACTTGAAATGACAGGTGTTTGTATTTTTTTAATAACTTTTAATTTTTAAATTTAAAAAAAAAAAAATTATATGTCATCAATCTACACATCATTCTTTACACAATAAAAAAAAAAATTTAATTTTATGATTTTTTTTGCTCAAATTATGTTGGCCGTACACGAGGGGTTTTCAAAAGTATCAATTAGGCCTAATAAAAAATTAATAAAAAAAAAATTATTCGGAAAAAAAATATAAAAAAATATCCTCATCAAACTTCACTATACTACACATCTTTTCACAAAAGGATTTTGAAAAATAATTTTATTTAGGTCAAATTATGTTGGCCGTACACGTGCATGGTATGGTTAAAAAAAAGTGACTTTTAAATAGTGGTTTTTAGAAATGCCTATTGAAAATCAATTTGTATCATCTGGGTATTGAAAAAAATTACATATTTGGAAACTAGACTCCGAGTACTACATTTTATATTTAGTAACTTTTTTAAAGATTCCATTTCTAAGTGCTTCAAATTTTAAGGTCAAATATGACAAATTTTGAAAATAAGGGAAAACACTTCCACTTTTTGGCCAAAAAGTGGACCCAACTTCTTGCACTTACCCATTTATCTCCTTTGTGATTTCAATGCCTCTCTAATGCACTATCATAGGAGTCTTGGCAGTCCTTATGTATCAGTGAAGAAGGCTTCCAACAAATCCAAAAGGAGGGCTTAAGATTACATACAAAGTCCTAGCCTTCATATCCTAGTCACATATCACCCCTCTAAGAAGACCTCAAGACTTTATGGGTTCCAAACATAAGGACTGTCACTACCCTAGGTCCCTCAAAATTCTTATATCAACCTTCCCTTGGCTGACAAGGGTCTTGAAACTCCATTGTCCCTGCTAGTCTGAACTTGGAATGGTCAATATAATGATTCTACTACAATGCATAGTTATGGCTACACTAAGGAAGTCCTACCCACACCTAAACTATGATGTATCCATGATCTTATCAAGCATGATCTTATGATAGTGTTTGGACTAAACCTATATAGTTTTAGGGCATTCACACATCTCAGTTACAGTGTGGTGTGTGAGGAATTATTACTAAAGGGTTGCTACCATGCACATAAACTATACACATATTTGAAGACTGTAATATGGCATTATTGTGATGGAATCCTAGGTTGGAATGAAAGCTAGGCCTCAAACCATTTTAAATTGATTCCTTGCAAAAAATCTGATATGAGAGCCATTGTGTCCTCGAATACCATTCCATCAGCCTGTGGACCTAGTGCAAGGTGTGCAACAAGTCTAAGAAGCAACAACATCCTTCTTTCTGTCATACGGAGAACCACAAAATAATGGATTTAAATCATGGAACATATATAATTGACACCTTTAATGCATCTTCCATGCAAGTGAGTTTAAAACTGAAGATTTGGGTGTAGGAAAGGGCTTCTGAATAAATGTTCATTAGAAAAGAAAGAAAACAAATAGTTTTGAAATGGAAAAAAACAAAAATCACAAAATCTAAAGGTTTCCATATTCTGTTAAGCCCTTCTTTATCCACACATCTACTTGGAGTGCAACTTTGATCTTCCTTCAAATCACCCTAACTTCATAAGGAAACCAAAATGGGATTAGTCATAAGAAGGAGGCAGGCAAACAAGGGTTTGTTGTTCATTATTAGCCCGTCAAACTTAAGCATATGAGATAGCATGGAACACACAAAATGTTGTGGATAATGACCACAAGATTAGATTAATTGCAACTACTTTTTGTAAGCAAGCACAAGACTAGTATAATCATTATGATCCTAATGGCACCAAGAATGATCTTGGTAAACTACTAAGAGATTTCCTTCCCAATTTCAGTTGCCCTAAGATGGTGCATCATAATATTGTGGCATTAAAGGAAATAAGGCAACAATCAGGAGAGATTGTGTGTAGGTATGATCAATGCTCTAAGGAATTGGTGTTAAAGATTGACTCAACTATAAAATGTTGAAATTTAGAAGGAATGATTTATTGGTAGGCTTTGCACATATCCAACATGAACTAGTTTAGCTCACTCTCCCTAATTAAAAAGTTGCCTTAAAAGTTGTGTTGAGATTATAACAATTAGGGGAGCCCCCAACATATGATTCTACTACATGCCTAAAAGAACAAATGGAAAAATGGTCATGCAAATAGCACAACTTGTAACTGAAACTCTTAATCAATGTGGTTTATGATGAACAAAGTGCCACACTAAGGGGCATACAACTACAAACTATCTAGTGGTGGGAGTTCAAGCTATTAATGCCACATAGTTTCCTCTTGCTCAACACATACCTAATTGCACCATATGTCTTGAGACTCATGAAATTGTCCACTACTACAAAAGTGAAATGATGTTCCTATCAATTACTAGTGCAAGGTTTGTCACACATCCACCCATGACACTACCACCTACAAAGTAGTACAAGTCCTCCACAAGGCAAGAGGAAAACAAAATTAAACACAACCATGCAACCCCAGTCACAACCACAATAGATGGTGTTGTGCTATTAGGAGCCATAATATATGGAGCATGGAGGAAATCAAGGAGGCCATGGTAGAGTATGCAATAGAGGAATCTATTGCTACTAGTGTGGAGAACCTGGGCATACCTCACGTAGTTGCACAAAGTTTCCAATGTATATTTATTATGATGTTGATCACAAGATAGAGGATTTCCCTACATTGTTGCAACTATTGGAATATTCAATGATGTGCCTTTGATAAAGATATCAATGATGTGCCTTTGATAAGGGACTCATCATTTTCATAAGTTTTATCACCACCTAATGATTCAATAAAGGATCTGTTGTCTATACATTAATTCAATATAAACAAATGTGTGGATGATTCAATGGCCTGTTCACATAACTCATGTTTGTATATAAGTGATTGCCCTTACAGTTGTCGAGCTTTGTGGATTAAAATTATTGTGAAAAATGTCCAAGGATTGTTCTATAAAGGTAAAAAGGTGCATTCATAATGAGAGTGATTGAAGTTCAAATCTCAACACTGCAATAAGGTAACTAGGAGGACATGTGCACATGTCCAGGACTGCAAATAATGGGACAACTGAGTGGGATCTAGGGCCAACAAAGAAGCACTTTAGAACTCATCCCACGCATCAATAAACAACTCAACACAAGAAATGCAAATTTACATATTAACACAACAATATCCAACTACGTTATTGAAAGTCAACTATTGATACCTCGTTCTGCATCCAGATTACAAAATCAGTCCACTTTTTGCTTTGTAACATTTCCTTTTCAATTTGCCTTGGATGTCGGCCATATTTCTCCTCCTGTCAAAACATGGCACATGGACTAGTTAAACTAATTAATATGAAATCATTTACTTTTTCCTAGGAAATAAAAAATATTATTTAACATATTAAATATACTTACAAATGTACATATCAAGGCCTGCAAACCTTTCTAGCCACTGTGATGCGTGGCACGAAGTTTGTCAAGCCTAGCCTTGGAGGCCTTGTCCTGAAACATATACTAATTCAATTTAACTATGCACCAATAAAATTTAAAAATTATTTAATAAATTTAATATAATCTTATGAGAAAATTCAAATACATGCATACTCTCCTCACCGGACTTCCTCCGTGCATCGGACTTCTCATATGCTTTTACAAGCTCTTTCCATACTTTCACACTTACATCAATTGGCCTTTTTTTGAGCCTTAGCTCGGGAGGGAGTTTTTTTATCTTCTTTGTTTGGTTGCACTGAAATCTCTTGTAGTTTTGATACATTCGTAGCTTTATCTTCTTTACAGACCAACCTGTGCCAAATTCAGTCTCCATGTCATGGATAATTGCTTTTTGTAGGTGCATGGGTATCTTTGAGAATGAAAAATGTAGATGGTCTTTGAACCGTTGAAGGCATGATTCCTTCAACCTATTCACAAACATTTTTCCAGCATCTATCATTTGGACTTCCCCTGAAACCATATCGTATTCTATCTTGGTATCGTAGGTACCAATGCAAGATGCAAAACATGGCATGGTGGTCGAAGAAGTCTGTGTACTGGGAGTGGCTAGGATATTGGAAGTCTCTACTCCCTATTCTACATTCTTAGAGGTTATTGTTATTGATTTCCTCCTAAATCTTTTGCTCGATCCAAGACTGGATGGGGAATCAATTGATTCTCTTTGACACAGTTGATTTGGTTGTAATGTTTTAGGGACTTTACTAGATCATTTTTCTATGTATCTAGCAAGCATTGTCAAGTCCACACCATCCAATTTGTTCACTTCCTCTACCCCCAATATGGAAGCCAATGCCTCTTTATCTTTGTCAGTCTCATGTCCCTATATATATATATTTCTTCTTTTAAATTTAGAAATAAAAAACTAAAAACTAAAAATCAAAGAAACAATGGAAACATTTACAAATCTATAAATTGACAATGAACTACCTTATTGTGGCTAGAGTCTACTCCCTTTGCTCTCTTCCCTCTATCGCTTGACATTTTGAGGCAACCTAGGGCAAATTCTTTTCGTCCAATCTATGGAGACAAACAAAGTACACACTGCCAGGTATGAAACAATTGCCTATGAATCAATTGCTGCTTTAGGAGGGAGTCTATAGTTTCAGGCCTAATTTTAATTCACTCACCCTCATCTCAAAAGCGCTATCTTCTTGTATTGTCTCGACCAACCTCTGTTCCCACGGGACCTAGTTGTAGTGGGGCGGATGCAGTTTAACAACTTCTCTTGAAATCACTCGACTACTTTTTTAGGAAGGAAGCGAGAAAGTTGTCTTCAGAGAAAGGTATGGATGGGAATGATAATCGAACCAAAGCATTAGGGTTTCAAAAATGCATTCACTACTCTCGGATGCGGAGGAAATAATGTGTTGTCAACAATTTTACCCTCCTCCTTTGCAACCACATGAGACTTGAACGATTCACCTGTAAACAAAACAATATTCACAACCCTTTCTTCACAATCCTCTCCATTTAATCCAAACAAAAATAATTATGGTAATGAAAAAAACAAATTGTAACCTTACCTATGGTGTCGCAAACTAAATCAAATTTCTCATCTACTTGCTCATAGCCGATCCCTCAGAGGCCGCCCTCCTCTCATCTCTTCCTTTACGCGGCGTTTTTCCCTTTTTTTCTCCTGTCTTCCTTCACGCAGCATTTTTCTCCTCTCATCTCTTCCTTCACGCGGGAAGTTTTTATTTTTATTTTTTTGATTCATTAGTCGGAGTAGTTAACACCGACTTTAGTGCCAACTTTTAGCCCTAAATGTAATCTTTTTGGGGCGCAAAAGGCAGCGCAAAGTGCACCTAATTTAGCACCTATCAGTGCAAAATGATGTATTTTGCTTGGAAGCTGTATACTTTATTAGGGCTTGGATGCACCCCTTATCTATGTTTCATTGCTATTATCTTGATTAGGGTTTGGGATTTTTTTGTGTAATCTCTTTGATCCCACTAACCCACCCTTATTTAATGTATTATTGATAGATCATTCATCATGTATTATCATAGATATTTGTCTATTGCCTTTATCCATGCATATATTACATATTTTGACATGTTTTTACACTTTGTTAGATCTCATCATTCCATCCTTGATTAGATCTCATCATTCCATCCTAAAGTAGGTTTCAATCAAGAATAAGGAATCCAATCTCTAGTTTTCAAAGAGAAAATATCTACGGTTTTAATGAATTTGTGGAAGAAGTGTAAGGTAGAGAACCAGCTAAAATTATTAGTAATAGGTTTTCTTTCATCTAGGATAACAAGGGACCATGGAAGGGATGCTCAGCTAAAATGATTAGTAATAGGTTTTATTTGTAGTCATCTTGTAAATAAATATCTTTTTGATGTGAATTTGTAGTTATCTTGTAATCATAAGATTTGAGCTCTAGTTGTCAAGATTCTGCGTGTAAATTTTTTATGAAGAGCAAAATGTTGCAATGTCCTATTTTGTTTTTTCATAGTGCGTCTTAATGAAAAGCGAGCGTATTAACAAGATAATTTCAACAATATTCTCTTGGTGCACAACTGTTATATGACTATTGTCATTGTTGGTGTATTACAGGATCTAGAGGAGGCCATGGAGAGAGGATGTGGATGGTGTAGAACTACTAAATTGCAGAGAGGAAAGTGGGTAGAAATAGATATGACAACGGAATCGCAGATACAATAGAGGTAAGAAGAGAAAGCAACCTCAACCAAAGGAGGAAGGTGTTTATGAATTCACAAATGCTACAACATAGAGGAGATAAAGTCATTTTTCTGTCTATGAGGCCTCTGAGGTCAAACTTATTGGTTGAAAATGCACAGGAATGATGATTCTATGATCAAGGGAAAAGTTTGAAAATTAGGATGGCCAAAACATGATATCAATATGTCAAATATATGACTAAAGTGAGGTTTTGTGTTGGATAGCATATTCTTTGAAATGATATAATTGGTGTACTAAACATTTTTAACTATGTTGTGTATGATAGGGGCCAGATGAGGCCATGGCAACAGATCGTGTCATATCAAATAAGGACACAACGGATGAAGCAGGACATCAGGTACTCAAATTTTGACTTAACTTAGGGAAAAATGATACGATGACATTTTGTGATACGTCCATCTTTTTTCACAGTATTATTGAAATTTATAATGTATTATCCAATCTTGACATAAATTAATGCATGTTGTTGATTATTTTAGAAGGAGATTGGAGCAAATGCAGAGCCTGAGTGTTCAACTAGAAAAAGAAAAAGATACGTACGTGGATGTGGACCTAAAACTGTTAAATCACGTAGAGGACAGTGGGTGGAAGAGGATATGACAATGGATCCTGCAGACACAACAAATGATTGCACTGAACAAGAGGTTGATCAGGACTATAGTACATGGGATGAATACTTTGAGAAAATTGTTGTTTGTGGATGTTCTGTATGTCATGGAAAGAAATAATTCAAATGAGCGATTGTACAAAGACATTACATATATGATGAGCTTCTAATCGGTAGTATGCCTCCTACAATCGATTCAAATCCAATAGGTCGTTTAAACATTGTTTTATATTATTTAAATAACTAATTTTTTTCTTAATAGATACTTGTAGGATAAAGTTCTTGGTTTAAAGTTTCCTGGATCACTGACTTTCATCCTAGAGGGAAATGATCATTTATCAGATGATACATCTAACAAAAATATGTGCCAATATACCAACTCGGAAGATAAGGAATTGATGAAAACAAGTAACAGAACAAGAACTGGTTTAAAGATGCATAATTTGCTTAAAGACAAGGGGAAGGTGGACTACATACCCTATGAGAATGAATGTGATGGAGATGATGACTTGCCCCTAAGTTTGAGATCAATTTACAAAGAGACATTTGATCGTTGACTATATTGCGCTTGGCCAGTGATCAACAACTACCTAGAGTGTACGAGGTGTTTCAATTTTGGGGATATAGCTTCATGATACAACCCTCCAATATTTATGGAGAGAATCTAGGCCTCTTTATTGTCCAAAATGTACATGTGGGATCTAAACATAGAAACAATTTAGAACAAACCACTAGGAGATTAATGCCATATTATGGTCCATCATATTATAGTGGTGAATGGAGAAGGCTAGCAAAATATAAGTCTAGCATGTTAGCATATGGTCTAAATTTGAATATGTATACACATCATCTCCAATTAGAAAGTGGAAAAGAAATGAATAGAGGTCATCTTATGTATATAGATGGACGTGCATACACACACAAAAATATTGTAGGATTTATAAATAGTAGTAAGGGAAGGGACCCTACTGTAAGATCGAATTGTCAATTTGTTGAGGTTATAAATGATAAAGATGGAGAAATAAAAAAGAGAGGTTGATAGATTGATAATGGTTGAGGCTATTATGAACCTTACCATTGGAGATGAGTTATTGATTGATTACCCCTTCTTAAAACGCACTCATGCACGGAAGAAAAGGGAAGAACAAGGTCTCCCTAAGGATGTTCTTAAGGGCAAAAAACCAAAGAATAATAAATGAGTGTGGACTAATGTTTTATAAACTATGTTGTCAAAATTGTGTTTTATTAAAATTACTGTATAAAAAAGGTAGTCTATAAAATAATGTTCCATTATTCAATTGATGTATATATGTTCATACAATTTTTATTTTTATTTTTTAAGCCATATTTGATTATATTTCTTTGAAATTGATACATTTATGATTTATCCAATTGTTGCCAAACATTAAATAATGCTTGCATTTGTTGATAGGTAGAAGATGTTGATGAAACACAGTAATACCCAAGATCCAACTGGGTTATTAAGATTTGGATGGGATGATCCAAACCATCCTTTAAACAATACCAAGGTGAAAAGAGCAAGATTGAAGAGAATACTATCAACTAAGAAATTTGAAGAGCTGATGAGATCCGCATACACTGATGACATGCCACCTAGGCTTAATGATGATGATCATGATAGTGAAAATGCAGTGCATGAAGAAGGATTGAATGAAATGCTTACAATTTTCTTTGGGGATGGAAACAATGATGACAATAATGATCATATTGTTGGCAGTAACGATGATAGCAGGGGTACTTACCACCAACGTAATGTTGATGATAACAACCTAAAAGACTCCATCAAGTAAGCAGCGAAGACACCCGTGTTCAAATCAAGTGCAAGTAGAACCTCAAAACTGGCATGCACATTAATATTATTAGATATCAATCCATTATTTGGTTGGTCAGATAAAGGATTCACTACCCTATTGAAGTGAGTTGAAATCTATTTCTTACTTTGCATTATCAATTGGTGTACATAATTCGTAAACATTCATCAACTTTGTTTATATTTCTTTAAGGGGATTTTAAAACCATATATTGCATATAAACAATCCTAGTATAGATTGACATATCAAACATGTTCATCATAAGTCAAACATTTAATTGATTTAATCTCTGGCAATCTTACAGGGCACTAAAAACTAAAATATTCCCTAAAGAGAATGTGTTGCCTTCAACTTGTAGAGATGCATGTTTGTTGTTGGTTGAGTTGGGGATTGAATATAAGAAAATTCATTCATGTAAAAATGATTGCATTTTATATAGAGATGACTATCAAAACAAGGTAGAATGCCATGTATGTAAAGAGAAGAGATATCGTACAGATGTACAAGGTCCTACAGTTCCAAAGAAGGTTTTACATCACATGCCAATTATACCTAGACTTCAATGAATGTTTCGTTGCAAATCACTTGCACAATTGATGGACTAGCATGCAAAGAACAGGAGTAAAGATGCATTCATGCAAATTTCAGCCGACTCCAAAGCAATGAAACACATAGAGGAAAAATAGCCAAGAAAACTCAAAGATGAACCCCGTAGTATCAAGTTTGGTCTTGCAATTGATGGAGTGTGCCCATTCTCTTTCCTGAGCTCAAATTATAGTGTTTGGCCAGTCAGATTGATAGTATATAATATTCCCCCATGGATGAGTGTTAGAAAGGAGCACCTTATGCTGACTCTCATTGTTCTAGGAAAACATCAAGTTAAAAACATGGATGTTTATCTTGCGCCTTTTATTGATGAGATGCAACTGCTATGGAAAGGCATAAGAATGCATGGCATATCACGTCCCCCATCAAATAGGTCCTTCATGTTGTATGGTGTGCTATCTTGGACTATTCATGATTTCCCAGGACTTGGTGTTTGTTCTAGTAAGATAAAATATTTACGTATTTAGACTCGTAATTTATTTTCATCCCAACTTTCATACTTAGTTTTATACTATTTTTTTTATGTTATTAATGTTATTTATTGAATTACAAAGCTTCAAACAAAGGGGATATTTGCATGTCCAAGATGTGCAAAACAATTTCAAGGGCGATATTCTAAAGATCTACATAAATTTATTTACGCAAGCAATAGGGTTTTTCTACCACTAGATCATAAGTTTAGAAATCGCTTGAAGAATCAATTTGATGGAAAAGTTGAAAATAGAGGCCCTCCCATGATTATGGGTCTAGGTGATTGGCTTAAGAAGTATGAAGATGCTGAATTGAAAGCTTGGGAGGATTTTTTGATCGGGGTGATTTAATTGAAGAACCAGAACAAGTTGTAGTTAATATGCTAGAAGGAATGAAAAGGAAATCCATATTTTATGAGCTCCCTTACTGGAAGGATTTATTAATATCTCACCTATTAGATCCTATGCACATCTTCAAAAATGTCCCAGATTCTATATTTCGACATATATCAGGCAAAGAGAAGGACACCTTGTCTTCAAGAGAGATATTGCTCTTTCGCGTACCAAAATTGATAGAAAACATTTGTGGCCAAACAGGGAAAATGAAACATATGCAGAAGCTCCATGGATTTTTTTTTTAAAAGAGCTAGACCAACTAAAAAGTGTCATCCATTCAATAAGGACACCTACTAGCTATGGGTCATCATTGGCTCAAGCTTTTACAGTTGATGGACATATCGCATGATTTAAAACACATGATTTTCATAATTTTATGAAGCTATTATATATCATCATTTAACATTTACTAGTAACATTGATTAAGTACTAAATATATTTTGATATTTTGTTGTGTGAGAAAAAATTACTAATGACCTTTTCATAAATGTGTTTGATAGCAAATCATGCCATTGGCAATTAGGGGGATTCTTGTCTTACAGTTGACTTAAGGAATGTCATAAGTCAATTTTCAGCATTTACAAGGTATGTGGTTATATGAAATGTTCATGTGTGAGAGACATAGAGATATTATATTGCATTTTAATTTTTGACTAAAGGTTCATACTAATTTACTATTCTTATATTAGGTGGGTGACCTCCAAGGAGATCCACGAATGCGAAGTGTCAAAATGGAAGAAGGAAATTGTAGAAATTGTATGTGTATTTGAGAAGGAGCTCCCTACAAGTTTCACGGACCTACAAGTCCATTTACTTATACACCTAGTCGATGACATTGAATTGGCGGGTGTCGTATCAACAAGGTGGGTGTTTTTCTTTGAGAGGTATATGAAAACTCTAAAAAGATATGTCCGACAAAAGGCACATCCAGAGGGTTGCATGGCTGAAGGGTATGTATTGAATGAAGCATTTTTCTTCCTATGTGAATTCCTTGGTAAGGATTTTGAAGATGGGCCATGCTTCTGGGATGAAGAACGAGCATCAAATATTATTGATGGAGAAAAACCACAATCTAATGGTGTTCAAGTAGAAATTAGTAAGTAATTCATGATTAGTGTGGTTGTTTTTCTTGCAATCATTAATTTACTTTGTAATTTATTTGTCAAATTAACAACATGACATTTGGAGTTTGAAATAAACATGTTGACATGTAATGGGTGTAGACAAAAGTACTATACTCGATAAGTTTATTCTATACCACATGGACTTTATGAACAAATGGATTGATCTGTATGATAAAAAGAGATAAGTGTTAGAAGCAAGGAGACTATTTAAGAGATTGAACCCAAGTAATACTCCACTTCCCACTAATCTTCTTGGGGAATGGGGAAAAGATTGCACACTAGAATGGGTTAATGAACAAATTCAAAATCAAATAGAAGATTCAGGTATAGATTCAAACATAACAGAAGATGAAATCAACATGTCTAGAGGATGTGAAAGAAAGGTATAGTTGGAATTTTACAAAATGTTGTTTCCTTATAGTTTTGACACTATTAACTATTTTAATATTCGTCATTATATTTGTTTTCACTAAAATAAATGGTCTTTCACAGGTGAGGAAATATCCAGCAATGTGGGCATATGGTCGACATTATCGTGTAGAAAGTTTAGATGTAAAGAGACGATCCTTTGATTGTGGCATCATGGTTGACTTCAAGCAATCTAGTCGATCAAGCTCAAAAGATAAGAATATAATTGAAGGTAATCTACAATATGTTGGGAAAAGACAAGAAATTATTGAGTTGGATTACCGCTCTTTTAAATGTTGTATTTTTAAGTGTAGATGGTATGAAGCATTTGAGAGGACACGAAGACATGATACCCATAGTGGATTGTTTTCTATAGATTCCTCATGTTTCCTACTGGAGGATAAGGAGCCTTATGTTCTACCAATTCACTGTGAGCAAGTATTTCTTTAACTCAAACAAGAAGTGGTAGTGATCATTAATCTATTAATTCATAGTTTATTGCGAATATATACATGTGTTTATTAATCAATAAAATTGTTATACCATGCGTCTAATATATGTATGTCGTTCATGTGTAGGTATTTTTTTATGAAGATATTTTGGACCCGAAATGGATATTTGTCATACATTATGATCCAAGATTAAGGCATGTATTTGATGATACATTAGTGGATACTGAGCAAAACAATGATGGCCAACAAAATGAGAGAGGGATTAGAGAACATCGAAGAAATTGACATCTATGATGATGTTGAAGATGGTTATGTTTAGGCACAAGAAGACAATAATCCAAAGTTAGATGATGTTATGGAAGACAACAATATAGATTGTATAGAAAATGATGATCCAAATACATCTGGTAACAATATAGATGGTCTACAGTCAAATTTCAATGATGATGAAGATGATGCACGTCAAGATGAGGATGATGATAATATTAAATACTTGAAAGAACATATGAACATTGACAATGATACACTAGATGACATTGCTTAGACAATAATGTTAATGACCAAGACTTCTAAATTTTTAGAATTATTTGCAATCCATGTTTAAAAAAGGATGATTCTTATGGCCTAAAATTTGAAATGCTTCAGTAATATTATTTGTGTCGATACAAATTAACTATAGCAATATCCTTAAATTGTTCAATCTTTGGTATGAATTGTTGGCAGAAAAAATTAGGATTACTTGGATGCTTCTTCCATTCATTTTGTATCAACATATGTTCATGAAGACACAAAAGTTAATAAAATATTAATGCACGTAACTCACAATTATTTAAACAAGTAACTTTGTTAACTTTATTATTTTTAAATAGTTTTCTTTTTTTATGTTGAACATAATTTTGAACATGTAACTGAAAACATCCACAATAAATGCTTTACTATATTAGCATATTCATTCACATAAGCACAATATTGAGGCTCAATAACTGATATTCATTCAAATATAAGAAGAAATAAGTATGGAAAATATAAGAAAAATACATAATGATAACACTGTGATGGACAGAGACCAATAAACATAGATGACTCAGCAAGACTTAAATCAACTTCCCTCAGAAACCAATCACATAGATCATACAGTAACAACAAATGTGTACTGATAAATTAAGTATATGCTTGATATATTAATTTAAACAAATTGAAAAACCATTTTGGAGACAACCATGCAGCCCATAAATATTAAATTCAACACAACAATTGAACATCAATTTTCAGACCCGCCAAATAACTCTGATTCTTGTATTAATTTAGAAGCTCATACTGGTTTGAAAACATAAATAGATAGAAATAGATTCTTCAAGTACTGCCTTTTTATATTGCATATATGTTTGTAAGAAATAGATGAGATGATGCTTTACAAAATGGCCTTGGTATCCTATTTATAGGATGCGAACAAGCTTTAGGCCCAAAACATTGTGTTGTTTCATAATTACCTCCTTTCAACTAACTAATGTGTAATTAAGAAACATAAAGAGAAATAGAAGCATATGTAGTGATCAGGTTCTGGCTCCATTAATCATCGTAGAGTGATCCGTGACCCATAGGTCTGGCAAGATCATTCTCATCTCCATGATACAGATCGATATGCCTGCATTGCTTGTGCATGACAAAATTGTACTGCAACCACCTCCTCACACTGCCCTGGATGTGAACAAATTTATTCTGCCAATATGATTGATGTAATCTTGATTAGCACAAGTATTTGTAGAGATTAGATTATTCATACTTAACTCTATAGAGAATATCTTTCCCAAGCATGTATAAGTGTTCTCTGTCACCCATTCTTCATTATTTATATTCTCAAGTAGTGGTGGCAATAATTCATTCAATTCATCTTTCCAAGGATCCTTATCTCGTAAACTCCCATCACCATTGAAAAAATTTGGAAATGCCATGTCAGGATGTTGGTCGAAGTCATTCAAATCTTGTGTAAGTATACCATTAAATCTCTCATGTTCACTGATTAGGTCTTCATATTCTTTAAACACTTGCTTTTCAATATTAGATTTATCATTCAATTTTTCTTTTGTCTCCAACATCTTCAGGTGCATCCTTTTGTGCTCTTGATACATTTGGTGAGTTCTCTTATGCAAGTCCCAAACTTTGTCACTATTCTCCATCATTTTGTCAAATCTTTTTTGGATCAATTCAAAAGCCATATTGTATTTAACTATTTTCAATTCAGTCTCCAACTGTTCACTTTTCTTTTAAAATTTTTATGTTTTAAGCTTCCAATAATTAGCATCTGCTTTGGCTTCCATAACTCTTTGATCAGCTTCAAGATATGGTGAATAGCTGCTAGATGAAGGCAATTTGTCTTTGTGAGTAGCAATCTCTTGTCTCAACATGGAATTCTCTTTCTTGTATATATCATTATCCTTAATCAATTTTTCAATTTGTGCCTTGGTAAACCTTGCAACATTAATATTTAAATCAGCAGTTTCTATAGGATCAGTATCCTCAATACTTTGTATCAAAAGGTGACCAAATGCCTTATTTGGATCATCAATGATATGTGGTCTTTTATTAGGAGGATACAATGCCCATATAAGCAATGCTCTTCTATTAGGGTTATACCCTGATCCTCTTCTGATATCATCCAAGGCTTTTATGCTGAGTTTTATCTTCTTGTCTTGATTTCTATTAAAAGTATCAAATACAATGGCCGAGGCCATATCCCATCCAGGAATCAAAATTACACTCGCTTCTTGTAATAGTGTCCTCCCCCTTTCTGGATTCTTTATCTCCATTTCTTTGTCAATTTCCTTTTGAAGCTCCAATAGCACCTCATCCTATATTTCAGGAGTGATATCTTTCATTCTCTCCCTAGCCTGCTTGCCCTTGTATTCATACAAAAAGGCTTTAAACTCGGGTGTTTTAATGAAATCATCATCTGAAATGAATTTGTTGTTAGCTAGGTGTCTTATGTCTCCTGTTAAGTCATCTGGTGCTTCCATAGTGACAACTTCCCTGTCTTCAGAAGGTTCATACCCCTCGATGGTTGGGTCATAGTTTTGTACTCCATCCTCAGATTTTTCTTCTCCTTCTGCAATGTTAGTATCTACAGAGAAACTTATTTCTAGAGTGGGTTGAAGTGACAAGTGACCCAGGGGAATCTCATACTCAACTTGTGCTTCCTTAAGTTGTCTTCCATTTCTATCAAATGCATAGGGGGGACATTTATTATCAATTCTGATGCATGTGTAATCATAGTATCCAACATTTCAATAGGATCATCAATATCCTGAAAGGCTCTAGTGTAAGTGGGATTTTTGGCTACCCTCTAAGCCTCTGCTAACATAGTTTTATGGTACAAACTCTTCCTTTCTACTGTTGTGTTTTCATCACAATTTCTAATTAAATCCTCATCAACAAATAGGACATGATGATATCATTTTAACTTTTGTTTTGTTTTTACACTGTTGATAAAGTGTTCAAGATTAAAATTTTCTCTTGCATTTCCAAAAGGTAATTTGAATTGCTCTAGTTTCTTGTCAATCAATTGATAACCTTTATTAGAGAGAATGGTGAAATCTCCAAAGCATAGAGTTCCAAGCATAAATGATTGTTTGTTGTGGTTCTTAAGGTGCATGAAATTTGAAGAAGCTAATTGCCTGACAATTTCTAAATATGCAACCCTATCTGGGCAAGTTTTTGGTAGCAGGAAGGGTGGTCCTTCATATCCGAACACTCTTATCATGGTGCAGTCCCTAAAAACATACCAATCGCCCCAATTATGGCTGAACTTTCCCTCCTCATGTTTATCTCTTGGCCTCAAAAATTTCTGTATTTCTAGTGAAAAATTGTAATTGCAAGGACAACCGAACCGTTTGTATATAGGTTTCACAAAAAACTCCTCAAAAATATAAATAATGTGATATGTCACATATGCTATCCTAGATAGCAGTCCACATTTGCACAGGTTTTATATCACCATTGTTGTCTAAATCTCTTACCCTGAGATTCTTATCCCACAAGCACATACTTTGTCCTTCATATAACACCATATGCATAAACAGAGAATAATGTCTAAATTTACTTCCTCCATTCTTAAGAGCTATCAAATCATTTTGCAAGTTATGTGCCAAGTACTCAGCATAATCAAAGTATTGTGCATCATGACTCTGTATGTCTGCAGCTAGAACCATGGGTGCAATTTCCATGAACATGGAGGCTTCTATACCCAACACTTGGCAGACAGAGTAGTATGTGTTTTTGAAGTAATCCTCAAATAATTCAACTCAATATGGTGGATCCTCAACTCCAAAAAATACCCTGAGTTTATTGTTTTCATCATGAGGCCTATGTAGGGGTAGTTTCCATCTCTTGTAATTGTTACTCATATTACGGTATTCAACCAACAAGTCCTTGATCCTGAATTTTTTATCTAAACTTGTGTCCAATTGAAACACTATGGCAATATAATCTCTAGTAATGGGAAAGAAAGCAATCTCGTCATCAAATTCAATATAGCAAGTCTTAGGGTTGTATTTTTCTGCAAGGAGTCTTAGTAGCTAGACATTCACGAACACATTTGGGACTACTAATTTACCCAAATCTAGCCACTAGGGATTTGAAAGGGGTTTACATTTGTACATCTTCTTATAATGGAAGATAAAAAAGATCATACCCTCTAACCGGTGTCCATATGTCCCCTATTTTTTTGTATAAATCTTCTAACTTTTCGGCATGTGGGTTCAGTTGGGCATTTCTTCTAGACTTATGTCCCGACCCAGGGCACTGATCTAGTAAATCCCAATTTAAATGCCTATCTCCTATTTTTTGCCTCTTACTCTTAGGGTTTTGCATTACTTCCTCCATGTTCTATAAATTATGAATGCAGGCTAATATATGCGATCCGGTCAGAAGTACTTACTTGGAAAATTGCTCTGGTTATGAATTACTATCCAGCCGCTCCCTACGATCGCTCCTTGCAATGCCCTTCAAAATTCACATTCAATCAACTAACTCTGTGCAAGTAATGGCGTCTCGCTTGTGTATCTCATATCATCGAAGGGAAATTAATTTTTCGAATAAAGGACGTTGTATTGCTGCCATCATGTCTTGTTACTTTATTTCTGGGTGATATGCTTTGAGATCTCATTTATTTCAATTTTATGCTTGTTCAGGATTTTGGTGTGACCCCATATGGTGTCTCCTCGATAACATAAGTCTCTTCGAACATGGAGTTAACCTTCTGATGTTTTTATTTCATCACCTTTTCGAAGAGACTAGAAAGACCTTCTCTTCGATATAGTAGTCATTCTGAAATACCTCTTACATTGTTCTTTTATCGGTGAGACTCCTATTGGTGGGACTCCAAACCTTATCACCTCGACATCCTGAACTCCCTTTGTGAACATTTTCAATGATATTGTTTGATTGACGTGACACATTTTGGTGTCACGCCGAAATGCCTTGTCTGTTCAATGTTTGAGGTATCAATAAGACTGCTAAGTGACTCTTGCCGATATCCCTTGTCTCTTCGATTTCTTTTATTTTTTGAAGAGACTAGAAAGACCTTCTCTTCGATATACTAGAGTCATTCTGAAATACCTCTTACATTGTTCTTTTATCGATGAGACTCCTTCTATCGGTGGGACTCCAAACCTTATCACCTCGACATCCCAAACTCCCTTTGTGAACATTTTCAATGATATCATTTGATCAGCGTGACACATTTTGGTGTCACACCGAAATGCATTGTCTGTTCAATGTTTGAGGTATCGATAAGACTGCTAAGTGACTCTTGCCGATATCCCTTGTCTCTTCAGTTTCTTTTATTTCTTTGATTTTGTATAACTTTACTTTTTGTCTTTTATGCCTTTGGGTCATCGAAGAGACTGGATATTGAGTCTCCCCAATGTAGTATTATCTCACCGATATTGTTTATAACCTTGAAAGCGTAATGATTTGGATCAAATATTTTACAATGGAGGTAAGGAATTTTAGGGTTAATGATGGAACAGTGGTATTTTCAAGTTTCAGGTTGGCACTATTTATCGGGATGGTGCTACTTTTGGCATTTTTTGGGCCAATCAGAACAAGTAGGCGCTAAATTAGGCACAAATTATCAGGAGATATAGAGGAGACTAAGGAGAGAGATAGGGAGATAGAGAGTGAGGCACATGGCTAGGGACATAGGGACAATGTACCTACTATCCAAGAGACAGTGTACCTAAAAAACTATTATTCTTCCATGGATTTATGTGCAAATGTAAGAAACAATAAATTGAAACTTATTAAGTCTAATGCACTTAAATATGGATCTCATCCTTTAAATTTTCAATAGGAAAATTTAGTTTTCAAAAGGGTGAAAATAAGCAAGAAAATCAGCAAAATGCTCACCATGTTGTTAATTTACAGTCAACTTTAGATGTTATTTAATCTAATTCCCAAGGTGAACTGAGGGATAATTCTATATTATCTATTAATGTAATAAGATCATAGAATATGCCGATGATGGCATGGTTCGGTGGTTAAGTCGCTCGGTTGTAGTGGCGGCCACCAGAGTTCAAACCCCCGCTGGGCCAACGAGCTTGCAAGGCTTTATGCCTTCGCTGGGCCAATAAGCTCGCGGGTTTGAAGTGTTCTTGCTAGGGGATGAGGTCCCCCATGTTGTGGCCTCACCGGTTCATTTCTCTGGGCAAAAGCATTCGCGTGGAGCCAGAGGGTGTGTCGCACCAGCATCGTCGGTCACGTTAAAAAGTTTACCAGGCGCATTATCTTTTAAAAAAAAAAAGATCATAGAATACATAAAGGAAAATAGATATGTAAACCAAAACACATTCAAATATAGAAGGGTTCTAACATATATGTCACTTCTACTCAAAATGAACAAAGGAAATATACAGAGAGGTAAGATTAAAATTTGTTATACCTCTTTTACTCTACAAAATGTGCAAAGTAGGCATTTGTTCAAGAATACCATCAGTTATGCTCCATGTAGATGTTGACAAGTATCCAACATGTATGGTGCATTTCTTATGTGGATGGGATGAGAACAAATGTCAAACTTGTATGGTGCCAACTAGATCATTGTGGCATGTGGCGTGGACATCACCATGTGTCAGATGCATACAGTGCCAATTATATTATCATGTTTTGCAGTACAAATGTCATTAGGTGGTACACATGTATGGAAGCATAACATGTGGTTGTTGATGTTCCATGTGTCTAACTAGACACCAACATGTGTAGAAATGTGTGTAGCCACACTATCTAGATCCTTGAAGCTAGTCCACATTGGAACACATGTTGGATGTGCTGCATAAACTTTTATGCCTTGTTGATTTCCTATTCCTATGTGCATGACTCTAATGTGGATGGTGTGCAATAGGATATGTCAAGGGATGCTTCCTATTGGAACCCAAGACATGTCTAGAAAGGACTATGCCTCATAGAGTTGTGTAGAGCATTTTTGTAGGAATGTTAAAAGGATGTTGTCATCTCAAGTGTGTAGGTGTGCACTATTATAGATGCACAACAATGCAGTTGACCACTTCTATTTATCCATCTATCTATATGTGGAAATATATAAATTTATCTAGTTGCATATCTAACATCGTCCACAAAACTTACCAAAATTGACTAACAAAATGATGGTCATAGTAAAAGATAATGGATGTGGGTAAGCTAAAATGGACCCAAACACGGGTGAATAAAAGTGGCACAATATTTGGCATGGTGAGACTTTTTTTGCAAGCAATCATGATGGTCATCTTGGAGAATTCATCTACCACAAGAAACATGGAGTTACGCTAATGCTTTGTCATAGGTAGTCTTCTTAATAAATCTATGTTAATGATTCCCAAGGTGGTGTCAAAACTAAGAGAGGGGTGTAGAGTCCAAGTTTCTTATTTGCAATATTTTGCAATGCTACAAAGAATGAGAGACTTGATGCGGCTCTCAATGTTTGCACATATGTGAGGCCACTAGAAGTGTTGTTCAAGTATTTCTAGTGTTTTAGTAATGTTGAAGTGTTGATTTATTTTGGCATAGTATGCTTCCTAGATGAGTCTCTAGTGTGGTGTGGTGTCTAAAACATAGAGATACTTGAGCTTGTAGAGAAGCTTTTCAGACATGTAAAATTCACCAATCTATTTGCCTTGTAAGAGCTTGGTGTAGATCTATGCAAAGTCCAAGTTTGGTGGGTAGAGAGGTTCCCGGTCAAAGAAGTTGTGACCATATGAGTCCAACATTGTGGTGAGTGCATGAACTAGCTATTAGCTTAGGTAGTCAAATACCTTTTTGTCTTTTCCCTTCTCGTGATTGATAACTAGATGGAATTGTTGTAGACATGTCATCCATTTCATGTGGTGCACATTTTTGAATTTGTTCTAAGTTTGTAAGAATTGGAGTGGCTTGTGATCAAAGTGGATGATTGGACCTCCTTTCCCAAGATGTAGTGAGAACATTGCTTGATGGCTTGCATGATGGTATACAACTCCTTTACATGGGTGGAATAGCATTGAACCGTGTCATTTAAAAGTCATAGAGTAGTACAAAAATCTCTAACTGCATATTTCCTCTCAGAGGATTCCAAACCTTTGACATTCCAACTGAAACATCTCAAACAATCCATAGAGGCTTAGAGGTACAGCGCTAAACTAGGCACAAATTTGGGATCTAATTTAGGTGCTAATTTTTACCTAATTTAGCACCTACTTGTTCTGATCAGCGCAAAAAACACTAAAAATAGCGCCATCCCGATAAATAGTGCCAACTTTTTCAAAAAAATGGAGAAATATACATTAAAACAATGGGTGGAAGCAAAAAATGGAGCAAAAAAGGGAGCTAATCACAGGGATTTGTTGTAGTGCCTACATGCTAAAATTACTTAGAGGTTATCAATTACATTTTAAGACACTCTTAAAACAATGGAGGCAACTAGACAAATACACTAGAAAACAAGCATGGTCAACCATATAATGCAATGTGGTCTCCACCTTCCTAACACTTTTCAAAATGACACTACTTAGAGAAGATTAATGATTTCACTATACAATTAAAGTTTCAATAGTGCTTTCCACTCTTTGATAAACATGGGGCTAAAAATCTACTCCAAAACATATGAATCCAAAGGAAATATACAAATTCCCTCCTCTTAAAGTTATACGTACAAAATCTGTTCAACAATCCACTCAGTGCATCCAATTTTGTGTCGAAGTTTGTCACAGTAGTAGTATTTAGTCACTCAAACTATTACATAGCTATTTATTACACAACAAAATGTAATTAAAAAACCATATTTCTAAATTGCAAAACATAGCATGATAGTTGATGCCATAGATAATTTCAAGAAGGATGCAGCAGAAAACTGGCTACATAATGCCTATATATATTACACAACAGAATGTAATTAAAAAACCATATTTCTAAATTGCAAAACATAGCATGACAGTTGATGTAATAGATAATTTTAAGAAGGATGTAGTAGAAAACTAGCTACGTATATGCAAGAGGAGACACTATATTCTAAGAATTGATACTCCCTTGCAATGCCTGTAAATCACAAATTACACTACCTTCCTCAAACAATGCACTGCCAACAAGTCATGAAACACAATCACTTCTGAAAAAACATTTACCTTACAAACATATACTCCCTTACAATGCCTATAAATCATAAATTATACTACCTTCCTCAAACAATGTAATGCCAAAAAGTCATGAAACACAAACACTTCTCAAAAAACATTTACTTTACAAATAGCCTATTGGCAAAACTGTTGCACGTTCACCCATGCAACTGCTAGTAATATTTAGGTTGAATATTTTATTAAATGCAATTATAACATACATTCTTTTATAAAGATTGGCATTTTTATCAAGGTATGGAAATTTAACTTTTTGTGTAAAATTATATTTTACGATCTACAACTTAGCGTATTTAACAAAATTTAATAAGTGAAGTGTTTAAAATATAAGAGTATGTATTTTTACATAAAATTTATGTGATATTATAGTGATAGAATGATTTACTACTTAACATAATAAATGAAAGTTTGAAAGAATGGAGTATGCATGCTCTTTACAAAATATTTATGTGATATTGTAGTAATAAAATGACTTACTACTTATCTCATATGCATTTTATAATCTTCAAGATAGAGGTTACTTGTACAAATCACAAGCTAATTGGTCATCCTACATTTCCATTCAAAGAACAACAACAACAAATGGAACCATCTACAAAAACTTCACCTACGTCTCATTGAAGTTTGACGTTTGGGATAAACGTATCTAAAAATCAAAAAGACACACCTATAGACATTACTACTATTAAAAGGTTGAACCCATATAAGCAAAAATTGATGATAAAAGGTCATGTGACTGCTAAAAAGACAATGTGTCAATTCAATACCAAAAATGGTAGAAAATAAATGTTTATCTTCAACATGATAGATATTGAACATTCAAAAATTTGTGTTACTTGATTCAATGAAATTACAAAATTATAGTATGAAAAAGTTCAAGTTGGAGCTATGTACACAATTTATAGAGGCGTTATTAGAGAAGCAAACAAGTTCTACAAGTTGAACAGTCATATGGAGATTTCCTTAGAGTATGTTTGAATTTTGTATAAGTGTAAGAATAATCCCTCAATTCTGACACATCACTTTCAATTCATACCGATCAATGTAATTAAAAATATGGACAGTAATAGTCTTCTTTATATTATTGGAATTTTTGTATCTATCATTGGAAGCTCAGCAATAAGGCAAAGAGATGGAACTGAAGTCCTAAGAAGAAGCATGGCATTACAAGACATGTCAACCTTCATTATTGATGTTACATGTTATGGGGATCTATGTCTCAAAAGGAAGGAACACAATTACATCACATGCACAAAATAAAATAGATGATTGTGGTTACAATTAAGAATGGTCATGCAACTAAGTACAATGGAAAAGTGATCAACATTGTGGTAACAACTGTATTGACTATACAATTAGAGATACCTGAAGTAAAAGAATTGAGACATTCGTTGGATAGAGATGGAAGTAGTGCCACCTCATCATCAACAAGTTCAATGTCTACACTTGTAATGCTTGAGAGAATGATGCTTGGCACTATTTCCAAGCATTTTTCAACCATGAGGCAACCTTCACAAACCATTACAAAGACAATAGTCAAATTCATCAAGTCTAATGCATTTTGTTTCCTGACTTGTCCATTAATAATGAACAAAAAGGAATGTACAAAAAGTGCCTCTAAAATGAAGACAAAACATAGTATTGCATGAAATGTAAAGCCATGTTTAAAGATTGCAATTACAAGTACATGTTACAAGTAAAGATACATGACCACATTGGTAGTACTTAGGTTGTGGCCTTTCATGAAAAAACAACAAAGCTCATACAAATGCCTATAAAATCTTTGTATATGTTTCAATATGATTGTGATGCAAAAACTTGTGAATCTACCATTAAGAATGTGTTGTTTAAACAATTCCTCTTCATGTTGTCAACTAGGAATAATGTGTAGAAAAACAAGTCATGAATAAAATCAACAATCTTAAAGGTGAAGAAATTAGATTTCCAAGATGAAAGAAATTACTTGCAATGCCAAATATCTTAGATGTGTACCTATAAATGAGGTGATTGTAATGTTGTAAACGTACTTGAAACTTCATCTATAAAAAATTTAGCATTATTTCTACCTTGTATAAATTCCTACTTGTGATTTCAAATTTTAAGTGATATTGCTTATTGTAAAGGAGTTAGATTAAAAATGGTTTAAAATTGTACATGACTTATTCATTGCTTTATAGAGAAATATTAATACCTGTATACACCTAAAATTGGCATGACTCTACTTAAATAAATATTTTAAATATTTATTTCATCATTCACATTCTTCTATTAATAAATAAATAAATTCATTTATTTATCTGATTCATTTCCTCTCATTTAATTAAATAAACACATTTAATTAATTAATTAAATTCATATACATCACCTTCAGTCTAAATAATTAAATAATTTTAATTTTCTAATTAAAACCTTTATTCTTCCAAAGTTAAATAAAATGTAAATTTTATTTAAATAAAAATCTAAATTATCCACTAAATAAAATATACTTTTATATTTTATTTTATTCTTCAAAAATATCCACGAAATAAAATATATTTCTACATTTTATTTATTCCTCTCAATTATCTACAAAATAATTAAATAAAATCTTTTTATTTAATTATGCATTCTTATCTTCAAAAATTATTCTTATCTTCTAAAAATACTTTCCTCTTGTCATACAAAAAGCAAAAGTAGTTTTAAAGCATCTTTAAAGCAAACTTTCTCTTAAATTAGAAAAACAAATTCTAAATTAAGAAAATCAAATCTCATCCTCATCAAGAGAAGAGTTAACTTCACAAAGCTGCTTTTCGAATGACACATGTCTTTCTTCCATTTGTTGCATGTTCCTCAATAACCCTCCTCCGTTGATCTTTCCTTTTCTTCTAAACCATTGATCTTCTTCTACACATCTCTATAAATACAACACTATTCTTCTTCATTTGATATAATCGATCATTTGTGCAAACTTATGCTGCAGAGATACCGGCGCGCCTTTGGCACCCCCACTTCCATAAGCATTTCATATCCATTTGTTAGTGTGTTTGAAGCTCATATTTAACCACACGAATATCTCAGCCATTCCATTCTTATCACCTTCAACAAGCAAGGGAGCAATAGCTTCTGAGGGCTTCATCAACATCAAGGTCAAGGAAGGATAGGCGAACTATGGAAGACGCAAGGTGAAAGATGTTGTAAGTGTTGTTCTTGTTTATTACTTTAAATCTCCTTTTTTTATCTTCAGATTTCATAGATGTTTGGGTTCTTATTATCATTGATTTGATTAAACTATTTTCCCCCTCACATTTTGGCACCCACCGTGGGGCTCTTGCCCCTCTATCTAATAAAAAAAATGAGTGTTTTTAAGTGACAGGTCCGTACAGGTGACGAAACAGGTTTCTGACAAAGGCATCTGGCGCATCTGACTCCTAGAACGATGCATCTACCTCCCAAATCGACGCATATGAAACTTTGGCGCATCTGACCTCCCAGACGCCGCATTTGCCTTCTGTTTCGGTGCTTATGACAGAACGGCACATCTGACCTCCTAAACGCCGCATTTGCCTTCTTTTTCGGCTCTTACGACATAATGGTGCATCCGACCTCCTAAACAGTGCATCTACATTATGATTCAGCGCATCCATACTCCGGCGCATATACCTCTCCTAACGGCGCATTTACTCTATTTTACGGTGCATTTAATCTTTTAACGCATTTGTATTGTATTTCAATGCATTTACCTTCTGTAATGGCGCATATGTAAAATGCCGCATGCACTATCTGTTTCTACGCATTCAGACTGCAGTGCGGCGCATCTGATTCTGCTTTCTATTTTTAGGGTTTTCTTTTCGATTTTGGGGTGTTTGAACTAACAGTCGTTTTTGCAGGGTTAGTGGCTAGAGTAGGTCATTTAGATGCTTTGCCTAGTTCACTTAGACTAATTAGGGGAAAAGTAACCAAGTGCATTGCATACAACTTCCACATAGCTCATAACTAGGAAGAAAGTAATTGGACCCATTTGCTATCTTTGCATTGTTGATTATTTTCCTAGTTAGATCACTGCTATCTTTACAATCGGGAAAATGAGCATTGCTATGTCTTAATCACTTCCAAGTTGACAATCGGGAAAATGAACATTGCTATGTCTTAATCACTTCCAAGTTAACAATCGTGTGAGTGCACAAGTAGAATAGCCCATTTAGTTTTTCTAATTTGAACTAGGTTGGATTAACCATTGTATTCTGTGCTTGCGAATGACAATAGGCTTATGCTCTCCCCTTAACTGGGTGACCAAAGTGCCAGACTTGTCATTCTATTTGTTAAACCTTTAGGGCGGCCTGCCCTTAGATGCACGCTTGTCCAAGTGGGAATGACCCTGAGTGGTAACAGGCTAAAGCCAAGCCCTACCAAGCCACTTAAAATAAATTATGCTTGAGGTGAAAACCTCAAGCAACGAGTGCTGTTGTGTTACACTGACGGCCAACCTCCCCCAAAACCCTCTAAGGCATAACCCTTTGAGGCTAGGAGACTCCATAACGGAGAGTAGTGCCGCCGCACGTGTAACCACTTGAACGGTTGCCTTGACTAAGAACCAATTGTGTAGCAAGCCAAAAACCCCTATTTGTTGATGCAAAGGGTGGAGCTCTTGAAGCGGCCTCGATTCAAGTGACTCTTAGTAGAGGTAGCAGGGACAATCCTAAGGTTCAGTGTGGGTACGAGCCTAAGGAAACCTGAATCTGGTATGCGTGAGAAGTGAGTGCCGTGGAGGGGAGCTAGTGCTACCAGATTTTGGAGCTACATGCTTTGAGTGGCACAGCTAGAGGATTCAATGAATACTGTTATATCTAGCCTAGGTTGTACTTATTTTGAGTCAAAATAGTCCAAAAAATATAAAAATATATATAAAAATCATGGAAAAATTCTATGTGTTTGCTGTGCTTTTGCCATAATTGAACATCAGAACACCAATGTTTTTAAACCAAAAAGCTGAAAAATCTTGAAAACAGTTCAAAAACTTTGAAAATCCAAGCAAGAAACTAGAATTGCGCATTTGCCTCAACTAGCGACGCATTTGCTTCGACTTTTTGCGCTTTTGATATATTCTGCGGCACATTTGAACAAAACCAGAATTGTGCATTTGCCTCGACTAGTGGCGCATCTGCTTCAAATTCTTGCGCATTTGATCTATTCCACGGTGCATTTGAACAAAACCAGAATTGCGCATTTACTCTGACTCCTGGCGCATTTGACTTCTGTTGTGAAGCATTTAAACTACTGCGCATTTAAACCAGAAAGCAAAATTTAGTACCTTCCAAGAGCAAAACTATCGAAAACTTTTCAAAAACCATCTCCAAGCCTATTCAGTTTCCAAAAATTTGATTAAGACCTTGCAAATCAACCATTTCTCCTTCTTTTCCATACCATATCTACTTTTTTTCATCCAAAATCTCGCCAAATCTTCCCAAATTCCTACAAGGTTAGAACCAAGATTATTCTAGATCACAATCAATACTCAAATAAACCTAGTAAGTGTCTAATATCAAGGGTTACTTATCCTTTCTCTCGACACTCTACTGGTGGCTTATATAAGACTAGTCAACATCAAGTATTTGGATTTCTAACATCCCTACTTTGACTACAACTTTTGTATACCCAAACTTGTTTGATACCACATAGATCTCAGAAGAACCTTGCTAAAACCTTGTATCATCCTAGCATCTTGCTCAAGAATCTTTTTCGCTCCATCCCATTTCTTTACTACCTTGCATGGTCTTAACAAGATTACAAAAATAAAAACAGTTAGAAATGGCAGAGAAAAGTGTTCCCAATGGTCACGAAAGTGATGAAGAAATTTCCATGGAAGAGATCCTTCACACGCAGCATAATCCAAAATTCCAACGCCTACTAGAAAAAGTGCTTGCCCAAGACCCAACAAAATTCTTTTTACATCTCGCAAGTCTAGGAGTCAAACTCCCTAAGGATTATGACGTGGAGACTCTCAAAGAAATTGATGAAGAAAGAATCCCTGAAGGAAGTAGACATGATGAAATACCCATGGATAAGAGCAAAGAAACAATTGACTCCTTGGATGCCCTAAGTCTACTGAACCAAAAATATGACGTTCTCCAACAACAAATTTCAGACATGAAAATGGGGGCATCAACTAAACACTACACCCTAGAGGATATTTCACCATATCCTTTTGATACGGCCTTAGTCATGACACCTTTCCCCTCAAAATTTGAGGTACCTAAGTTTGACAAATATCAAGGAAAGGGTGACCCAAGGGATCACATCAGAGAATTCAACGCTGCTTGTCTCGAGGTCGCACATAACGACACCTACCTTATGCGACTCTTCCCATGAAGCCTAGGTAGGCAAGCCATGGAATGGTTCTCTAGACTGCCACCTGGTATTAAAACATTCAATGAGCTTGTAGACAAATTTGTCACCCATTTCTCTTACAATATTGAGCACGACACCTCAATATTAGATCTTTGTAACACCAAACAGAAAGGAGGAGAATCTTTCGCCGCCTTCTTACAGAGATGGAGACAACTGGCAAGCAAGTGCCCACACCAAATGCCAGAGAAACAGATGCTAGAAATATTCATCCACAATCTACAAATGGACCTAAGCTACCAAATCCAAATCCAATGTCCTACTTCTTTTAGCAAGGTCATTGAGATGGGCCTCATCATAGAAAAAGCCCTAATCATGAAAGGTCAAATCAAGCTCTACAAAGACACTCCTAATACCAACACCAACAATGACAAACCTAGATTCTGGATGAAAAATAAGAACATCGTAAATGATGGGGTAGTAGATGCCAAAAATGTGGCACCTAAGCAACCAATTTTCAACTTATCAACACCTCAAAATAACCCCTCGCAAAACAAACCAAGAAATATTGAATTTAGGTTTACCAACTTTCAGCCTAGGAGAAAGTTCACACCTTTGGATGAGTCACTAGAAACTGCCCTACGGAAGCTAATCGCCAACAATCTCATAACGCTTCCCTCAGCACGAGAGTACGAACCAAAGGTCAAACCCCACTGGTGGAACAACAATGACTTCTGCAAATACCACCGAAACAGGGGGCACAAGACAAATGATTGTATTGCACTCAAGCACATAATCCAAGACTTAATAGAGCAAAACAAAATATCCATTAACGGACAATCTCACAGACATACCTCCAACAGCAATCATCAGGCATTCAAGGATCCTCTTCCTAACTATGAGCAGGGAGGACCTTCCAACAGAAATAACATTGGCTCTAACAACGCAAACTACACAAATGTCGGCTTCGACTATGTTGTTAACCATATCTCAGAAGGTGATTCACACGTCAATGTGATCACTATCAACAAGGATCTAGATTGGAATGTTACTACCCGTAGTAACAAGATCACCCTTAGAGGAGCTTCCGCTCCTCCATCTAGTCAATACAGTATCATGGATCAACTCCACAAAACACCTGCACACATCTCCATGTTAGAACTTCTGCGTCTGTCTCCTTCTCATAGGTCCATACTTGACAAAGCCTTAGTAGAAGCCTCCATCCCCACAAACTTAGTTGAAGAACAATTCCAAACCATGGTCGGTCACATCACCTCACCACATTCCCTATCATTCACTGAGAAGGATGATATGTCAATCACTCAACCCCATAACGCCTCCCTCCATATTGAAGCTTTCATACACAAACACAAGATCAAAAGAGTCCTAATAGATGAAGGGGCTGGTTTGAATATTTGTACATTAAAGCTAATCCTTACATTGGGGTTTTCAGAGAAGGCTATAGATCCAAAAAGAAAGATCACCATAAAAGCCTATGATGAGGAAGAAAGAACGTCTAAAGGAATTGTTACCCTACCAATCAGGGTGGGCCCCATAGTGAAAGATGTATCTTGTCAAGTCCTTGACATGGAGCTAGCATACAACATTCTTCTTGGGCGACCATGGATACATGCTTTGAAAGCAGTACCTTCCACATACCATCAATGTATCAAGTTCCCACATGAAGGTCAAGAGATCACCATCCAAGGTGACCCTAATACTGCAACTCCATTCAACCCAAACCAGAAGTTGTGATCCCCACCAACCGTGCTTCTGCCGCCTCTTCATCTCGTGTAGATCCAGCTACACTTGCTTCCTCTTCAGGAGCATCTCAACCTAAACTCCAACTCAAAGATAAGGGCCTGGGTGAGTACACGGTCTCCCAATCCCTCTGTTTGGCACAACTACCTCTATCTCCTAGATCCTATGGGAGAACCATTCTAAGGACACCTAAAGCAGAGAGAACCACCAAAGGACCATTTGTGAAATGGGGAAGCCTAGAAGATGAAAGTGATGAAAAAGATGTCCTATAGTGGCTATACAAAGATGAAGGTAGTTCCTCAACACAACATAACCATCCCATTATACAAATGGCACAATATGGTCAAGGCTTTCAAATGCTACAAAGAATGAGCTATGAAGGACACGGTCCACTTGGTTCAAGAGAAGATGGCATCACTAAACCCATCCAACCTCATTCCTTAACAGCCTGAGACACTACAGGGCTAGGGTACACTGAAGCATCAAGAAACAACAGAACCAACAAGAACAAAGGCAAACACCCAGAAGCATCCACTAGCAATCTAGTTGAACAAATTCAGAGAATACAAATGGGGAGCAAAACTGATTCTAACGAGTATGAGTGGGATAGCCTGTCTGAGATGTCTTGTGACGAAAAGGATATTGACGTTGTCCACGAGTACGACCCGACCCATGCCAACGAGAGACAAGGTCCAAGGGCTAGACTGCTAGAGTCTGACCCGCATAGCAACAATAGTGAAAATTGTGAGGAAGGAATGATACCCCCCCTGACAGATCCACTAATAGAGGGTACCATCGTAGACTTTGTCCATGCCTTTAATAATTCTATCCTAACCATCAACACCATTGAACAAGACCAACCTAATGATCCCTTACCTTTGGTACACCCTGAACTTATCGATTGGGACCTAGAAGGCACCACCCCTGAGCTAGACACCTTTGAAAATGACGAAGCCATCATCGATTATCTGGAGCTTAGAAATCACATACCTGCAGGAGACCACAGAGCTGGCTACGCTATTGAACTCAACGAGAAGGCCTATTTTGGAGAGAGTGCCAAGCCTTTCAGTCATAAAAATATCAAAATGAAAGAATGATCTAACAGTGAAAACCACTCTGCGGTAGTGTTAGATCATCAAAATAGTAAAAATAAAGACGTATCCAATGGTGAAAACCTCTCTGAGGCACCGAAGGATGGAAGGCTTGACCCTCTCCCCAATCTTACACATCAGGAGAGATCGGCGATCTTAATAGAACTGGCAGAACCAATCAATGTCAGCATGGGAGATGAACCCAGAATGATCCACATGGGAAAATCTCTCACAGAACACGAAAAACCAGCATTTATAGACTTCTTCAAGAGAAAACAAATCAACTTCACATGGACATACGCTGACATGCCAGGGCTAGATCTGAATCTTATCATGCATCATCTATCTCTAGCTCTAGGAGCTAAACCGGTCAAACAAAAACTCAGAAAGATGCATCTGCATGTGGCCCTCATGGTAAAAGAAGAGCTAAAGAAACTCTTAGATGTCAGATTTATTAGGCCTATAGACTATCCTGAATGGGTTTTGAATATAGTACCGGTGGCTAAACCAGATGGCAGGGTCAGAATATGCAATGATTTTAGGGACCTGAACAAAGCTTGTCCCAAAGATGACTTCCCCCTATCCAACATACACATGATTGTAGATCTTACAATAGGGCACACTATGTTGTCACTCATGGATGGTTTTTCTGGATATAACCAAATAAAGATTGCACCTGAAGATCAGCACAAGACAGCATTTACATGTCCTTGGGGCAACTACTGTTGGTGTGTCATGCCATTTGGTCTGAAAAATGCTGGGGCAACATATCAGAGAGCCATGACTACGATCTTCCATGACATGATGCACACCATAATGGAAGACTACGTCGACGACATTCTGGCAAAATCACTTACTAGAGAAGGACACCTAGCAGTTTTAGACAAAATCTTCAACAGGTTGGAACAGTTCAATGTGCACCTTAATCCAAAGAAGTGTGTGTTCGGGGTTACATCAAGTAAATTACTGGGCTACATAGTATCTGCAAATGGTATCGAAGTTGATCCAGCGAAGGTGAAGGCCATAATGGAGATGCCACCTCCTAAGAACCTGACTCAGCTAAGATCCCTACAAGGCAAACTACAGTCTATTAGAAGATTCATTTCCCAACTGGCAAACAAGTGCCACCCATTCTCTCATCTGCTACACAAAAATGTCCCCTTCAAATGGAATGAGTCATGTGAACAAGCATTCCAACAACTAAAGGAATATCTCATGAAACCACCGGTATTGATGCCACCAATTCAGGGCAAGCCTCTAATACTATATATCTCAGCTACACCCACAGCTCTGGGAGCTCTCCTTGCACAGAAAAACTATGATGGAAAAGAGCAGTCAATCTACTACATTAGTCAAACACTCGTCGGGTATGAATTGCAATACACACCTATCGAAAGAGCATGTCTAGCGGTGGTCTTTGCCTCACAAAAATGGAGACATTACATGCTGTCACACTCTGTCAAATTGATAGCAAAGATAGACCCGCTCAAATACTTACTCAACAAGGCAGCCCTAATAGGTAGATTGTCTAAATGGGTCATGCTTCTCAGTGAGTTCGATATTGAATATGTCGACAAGAAAGCAATAAAAGGACAAGTACTAGCAGATCAACTGGCAGAAGCACCTTTAACAGATGACAGCCCTCTAAGCTTTGAATTTCTAGATGACTCTATCTTCCACATAAATACAGCAACCTGGAAAATGTATTTTGACGGCTCATACACTCAGCATGGATCGGGGGCAGGTATCTTATTGATCACACCTAACAGCGATATGATCCCTAAATCATACAGATTAATGTTTCCCTGCACTAATAACGTGGCAGAGTATGAAGCCCCGGTCATTGGTATCAAGCTAGCAGTGGAATGGAATATCAAAGAACTTCAAGTATATGGTGATTCACAGCTAGTCATAAATCAAGTGAATGACGACTACCAAACAAAAGATGAGAAATTAATACCTTACAAATGAATGTTAGATGATTTCAAAGAATATTTTGTCAAGATATCTTTCACACAAATACCAAGGATAAAGAACAAAGCAGCAGACGCAATGGCAACAATCGCATCTCTTCTTGACATTCCAGATAACCAATCACGATATGAGTTCTTGGTGGAGCCAGTCTCCTGTCCTACATACAATACCCCAAAATCCCATGTCATATGCCACATCGTAGGACCCAATTCCCCTCTCTATGGAAAGATATTTGCCTATCTTAAAGAGAATACCCTCCCACCCGATCTCTCCAGTAATAAAAAATGAACCTTTATCCTACAGGCATCCCGGTATGCCATTGTCACCAATACCTTATATCGCAGAGGTCTTGATGGTACTCTCCTTAGGTGTCTCGATAGTGAGGAATATCAAACCGCCCTGAGTGAAATACACGACGGTATATGCGGGACCCACTCTAGTGGCCCTACCCTAGCCAAGAAACTCATACGCATGGGGTACTACTGGCCAACTATGGAACAAGATTCCTATCACTTTGTGAAGAAGTGCAAGAAATGCCAAATCCACGGGAACCTGATACATGCACCAGCGCAGGAGCTACAACCATTAATGACTCCTTGGCCTTTCTATCAGTGGGGACTTGACCTAGTGGGCAAGATTCATCCTCCCTCCTCAAATGGCCATAAATTCATAATCACTGTCACAGAGTACTTCACGAAGTGGATTGAAGTTGTGCCCTTAGCCAACATCACAGGCAAATAGATTACCTCTTTTATCCTAAACTATATCATTTGTCATTATGGTGTCCCTTTCTCCATTATCACGGATAACGGACGACCCTTCAAAAACCAAGATGTCAGGGAACTATGCAACAAATTCCATATCCAGCACCGCTTTTCAACCCCCTATTACCCATAAGGCAACGGCCAGGCTGAGGCATCAAATAAAACCATCATGAAAATACTAAAGAAGACTGTCAATGATGCCGGTCGTGATTGGCATGTCCAACTGAATCCCGCATAGTGGGCCTACCGCACAAGCATCCGCACACCCACAGGTGCAACACCATACTCCCTAGTTTATGGATCTGAAGCTATCTTGCCCATTGAAGTCGAGATCCCATCCTTGCGAGTGTCACTAAAAGGCCTCATATCAGATGAAGAATATAGAGTGACCAGACTCCAAGAGTTAGAGTTGCTCGAAGAGAGAAGGCAATAGGCCTTTAACCACCTGAAAGCATATCAGCAACGCATGTCCAGAAGTTACAATCACAGAGTAAAACCCTGAATCTTCCAAGTTGGTGACCTAGTCCTAAGAGAAAATCCTAGAAATTAGCAAGACAGAGAAAAGAAAGGAAAGTTTGAACCTAATTGGCTAGGTCCCTATGTCGTCATCACAGCTTATGGATCAGGGGCATATCAATTGGCTACGTCTGAAGGTGAATTATTCAACGATCCTATCAACAGCATGCACCTTCGCAAGTTCTATACCTGAAAACCCCAATGTAAGGGAGTCCTGAAAAAATCCAAAAAAAAAAATTTTGAAAAAGTGATAAAAAACAGAGCAAAAAATCAAAAAAAAAAGAAAATAACAAAAAAAATCGTCCTATGGTGAAAACCTGGCAAACAGGCGCCTAGGATAGGTACCATGGTAAAAACCTGGCAAACAGGAATCATGTGTACTTTTAGCCTCTCATGCAAATAAAAGCAAGTGGTGAAAACCTGGTAAACAGGTGCTATCTATGACAAACCACTTCCTCCATCTATTCCGACTTCATATCTCTTGTGTCCCTCATACTGTTCATCTTGAACCAGTCCTTTGAACCGTTGTCGAACTACGTCGCCTCTAAGTTATCACATAGGCAAGGCCATTCTTAATGCGCCCCCAAGGCTCCTCTCCACTCCACGGTCCCATCTGTCCCATATCTCATCCTTCTGTCAATCTGAGTCTATGCTATTTCTACACCACTTTACCATCGCCTAGGTCTTAGGTCCGCTAGGGTTTACCCCGAACTACGTTGCCTCTGCGTCGTCACGTAGGCAAGGCCATTTAGCAATGAGCCCACGAGGCACTAGGTCAGTCCCTTAGGGTCCATCTCTCCATGTCTGTCTGTCGTCTCACTCATAATAAGTCAAAAATTGTCTAAACTGGGGGCAGCTCCTCGACCTAGTTGTGGATTTGGATTCTTGAATGCCACTATTCTAAGAGGATACCAATAAAGGATAGTGATACCTTTCACTAGGCAAACAAGCGCAGCAACATTAGAGCTTTCCTAAACAACAAGATTCTTGACACACAAACACCAACCTATCCAAAAATAGAGCACCATACCAAAACAACTAAAACTGATTCTATATCAATTATGGCAAAAGACACATCTAATGCAAGAATGTTTTGTCAACAAGTTAATTTACAAGGTCTTGAATTTTTGTCATTATGTCTTCCTATGCTACTCAAGGATGCCAAAAGCTAGAGATGCTATGATGGGGGACATAATCGTTTTCTTTGTCTGCTGCTTGTGGATTAAAACTTTAGTAATGTGATGACTTCTGTCTAATGACATGATCAACAAAAGATCATCGAGGACTCCGAGGTCTACACATGAAAAGGGGCAATCCTTGTCTGTTTAAATGCAAGAAGTACTCAGGTCATCTAGATTCAAATTTGACTAGATGCTTGTATCAACTTGCTATATCAAAATCCATGTAAGACATACTCAGGTCATCTCAGTCTAATTATACCTAGATGCTTGTATTTTCTTACAACACTTCAAAAAGTAAAACATACCAAAACGCGCCTAATGATGAAAGCAAAAACCTTGCAAAAATCTCAAGATGACAATCCACATCCATATCCATCTCATATCCAGCAAATCCATATCATCCATGCAATAAATAAATCCTACAGCATATCAAACGAAAGTCAGTATTTCTTCATCTCTTCTTCCTCCTATGTCATCACCTGTGTCGATTGAGTACATTTGGACATATCAAAAACATAGCATAGAAAGCACATCGCATCACGTGAGATAGTCATTTACATGATCACATCATTTGCATACATAAGAAAGTCCAGTTTACATCCATATCTCATATCAAAAATCAAAAGCATCATCAACATACATATAGAGCTGCATAAATCATATCCATAACATATCACATTTGCATTTTACATAAACAAAATCCATCTAGTATGCATCACATAGGCACAACATCATAAGATAGATTGCATCCATAGCATATCACCATAGAACACATGAGCATATAGAATATAAATCACTGCATCATCGTATAAAACATCCAAATATGTCCAAATGTGCAACATATCAAAAATATCTGTCCATATCTCAGAGTCATAAAAGGTATACAAAGTACAACAAAAATGGTGATACATGTCTCAGGGCAAAAATAGTACATAAATAGGCTATCTCAACCATCCAAATGTGTACATCCAATCGAACAAATGGTACAAGTACCCAGGTATATCTAACCCTGCTGCCGTGGCATACTACTCCCTGCACTGCCCTCTCCTCTACCTCCCCCTGACTGTTGGGGACCCCTCATTGAGCCTACAAACTGAGAACCACCTGCCTGCTGGAATGCCTCTGACTGGCTCCTAAAGTTAGGGGCACGGTGATCCACTACCACTGCCCCATGATACAACCCTCTATAGTACTGAGCCTGTGCCTGAGCTCTAGTAAGCTCACTCTGCACCTAGACCACCTGTGCCTGTGCCTGTTGTACCTATGAAACCAAAAAATTGGATGTCCCATCCATGCCCATGGCCATCACGACTGCATCTCTCTCTGCCCTCATAGCCTGCATGCTAGCTAAGGCTGTGTCTCTCTCTCTAGTCAACTCTGATAACTGAGTCGCATCTGACTCTCTCCGCAACTCTACTGCTCTCAGATGAGCCCTCGGCTGCCTAACCTGGTTCTATAGTGCAACCAGAACGTGCTACTGCACATCAAGCTATAGAGCCTACTCTGCCTATGCCACCTGTTGCGCTGGCACCTGTCCCTGTATCGGCTGTGCCACCTATTTTGGCGGTGGCATCTGTCTCTGTGCTACCTTTGGCTAAACTAGCACCTGGACCTGTGCCTGTCCAACTGCCTACTGGCCCACAAGTCCCTCTTCGACCCTCTGCCTCTGTCTCAGTCTCCCATCATCTCCTGATCTCTCCTCCTCCTCCATTCTACCCTCCTCCTGCCAGCTGCACCCTCACCATCTGAATCATCCTCGTCTATACGAGGAGCTAACTCTCCTGGCCCTAAATATCTCAGGAATGGGTGTGTCGCGAACCACTCCTCGTAGTCTGGCATTATGCCGGCGTCCACTATCTCCCTCTACATGGGCCAAGCTGCATAAGGAATCTGCCGAAAGTATGTCAAGGCCTCCTCATATGATGCCACAGGACCCCACCTATATCTCTCTGCATGAGTCCTGGCAAAGCATGCCTCCCCCTGTGGTTTGCCCTGGACTCGGCCAAACTGTCGCTGCACTCTGCTCACAATCTGCCTCTCCAGAATGTACCTAGTCCTGCTAATAAGCCACCGCGTCTGGAAGCAATACGGAAGCTCATCTGCCTCATCGTCCCATACCTTGTAGTCTATGTAAGGGCGCCAGACCACTGCATCCATTCCATCAAAAGCATGTCTCCAATACTCCAACTTCCCCAGCCTGTGCTGGGAAATCACACCTGCATAGCCATAACTATAGGGCTCACCCCTCTGCCTGTGAAATACGCATACCGGCCGTGTAATAGCAATGTGCTCCCACAACCAAAACTGCAACAGCGGCACACCTGCAGAAAAACTGGCTCCTCTATGATAAACCACCTGGTGCATATCTCTATATAAGTGTGCAAGCACACACACACACCCCACGCATATTGGGTCCCGTCTATGATCATGTTCTCCAGCACCCTCCCCCAACCGATCGGGAAGCCATGTGACCTCCTATCGGGGCATATCACACCACCGATCAGTCCAGCCACTATACCTGGGAAGTAGTCATAGCAGTCATGCATGTCCTACCACGAAATCTCCTCCCCCACCAACTCTAGGTCATCAAATACGCGTCTACACTCCTCCAAGCCATTGTCCTATTGTGACTCATACTCAACTAGCTCTCCCTGAATCGGGAGGTGCAGAATCTGGTACACATCCTTGAGAGTAACCGCCATCTCCCCCATCGGTAGATGGAATGTACCATCCTCACTGTGGAATCGCTCCACCGCTGCCATCAACATAGCCCAGTTCGCGCGAACCTCAGGCATAAAGAAAACATAGTGCAGACCCATAGTGCCTAGAGCCTCGCAATCTATCTCAGTCAACATATACCGCTGCAACAACGGCAATGGGAACTGCTCTCATGACGTAAGGACGTTCCGAATATCCTCCTGCAAACCAAGCAAAGCATATCATCAACAAAATCCATATCCAAGCAAGCCTACTCATAACAATCAAACTATCCTATCAATGACTTGACATATCAAATTAATCAAAACAGCATATCATCTCTTGACTAGATTCCCAGCAATCTCAGAGATCGCTTATCAATTGACGCATCAATCAAGGTGCCAATTGGGTTAATTTCGTTAAGTCATTTGAATTTTTAGTGCAAATGTGCCAATCCAGGTAGCAGATGCGCTGATCCATATCAAATGCGCCACTTCCCCGTGAATGCGCCAATCCATAGCTTGTATGCACCACTTCCCCGTGAATGCACCAATCCATTGGTTGTATGCGTCGTTCTGGCACATGCGCCAATCCTTAGGTCACATGTGCCATTTCCTGATAAATGCACCAATTCATGACTCAAATGTGCCATACGGAGACGGATGCACCAATTCATGACTCAAATGCGCAAAACCATCAAAAGCGCCACTTTCAGAATCAAAAGCGCAATACTATCAAATGCGCCGCTTCAACACTCAAATGCGCCATAACGCAACAGATGTGCCACTTCGGAGGTCATATGCGCCAAAAGAGTGTTTCGGCGCATCTATCCAAGTTGGTTTTCCTAGCCATTAATACGCATAAAAATTAACTTTTGACAAGTTTTGAAGAACTACATACCGGGGGTCCTGCCTCCACTGGCCGATCGTACCGTCGAATCCGCTCAAATCGGTACTCCTCGTGCAAAATATCCATCTGTCTGGCTGCCATGCTCTCCTAAGCTCTCCAGAGGACTAATCAACTATGGACAAGTGTACAAATGAATAGAACTTGTGGACCCAGCTCCTATATATAGCAAGTGAACCATATCAGACTGTAGGACATCTGTGGCTACTTCCCATACCTGTTTCTCCCGAAACGTATCCTAACCCATTTTTCACCTTCTTCTTCGTGAGATTGTCCGTCTCACGTCTTCTGCCTTCTTCCTGTCCAATCTCCCGAGGGGGCATCCTGTCGTTAAACTTGTACCAGGGGCAAACTGGGGCATGTATCACCGTCGAAAATTCTTTTTCTTTGAAACAACGTGATAAAACACATTGCATCAAAGAGGGGCAAAATGTATACACCTAAAATTGGCATGACTCTACTTAAATAAATATTTTAAATATTTATTTCATCATTCACATTCTTCTATTAATAAATAAATAAATTCATTTATTTATCTGATTCATTTCCTCTCATTTAATTAAATAAACACATTTATTTAATTAATTAAATTCATATACATCACCTTCAGTCTACTAAATAATTAAATAATTTTAATTATTTAATTAAAACCTTTATTCTTCCAAAGTTAAATAAAATATAAATTTTATTTAAATAAAAATCTAAATTATCCACTAAATAAAATATACTTTTATATTTTATTTTATTCTTCAAAAATATCCACGAAATAAAATATATTTCTACATTTTATTTATTCCTCTCAATTATCTACAAAATAATTAAATAAAATCTTTTTATTTAATTATGCATTCTTATCTTCAAAAATCATTCTTATCTTCTAAAAATACTTTCCTCTTGTCATACAAAAAGCAAAAGCAGTTTTAAAGCATCTTTAAAGCAAACTTTCTCTTAAATTAGAAAAACAAAATCTAAATTAAGAAAATCAAATCTCATCCTCATCAAGAGAAGAGTTAACTTCACAAAGCTGCTTTTCGAATGACACGTGTCTTTCTTCCATTTGTTGCACGTTCCTTAATAACCCTCCTCCGTTGATCTTTCCTTTTCTTCTAAACCATTGATCTTCTTCTACACATCTCTATAAATACAACACTATTCTTCTTCATTTGATATAATCGATCATTTGTGCAAACTTATGCTGCAAAGATATTGGCGCGCCTTTGGCACCCCCACTTCCATAAGCATTTCATATCCATTTGTTAGTGTGTTTGAAGCTCATCTTTAACCACACGAGTATCTTAGCCATTCCATTCTTGTCACCTTCAACAAGCAAGGGAGCAATAGCTTCTGAGGGCTTCATCAACATCAAGGTCAAGGAAGGATAGGTGAACTATGGAAGACACAAGGTGAAAGAGGTTGTAAGTGGTGTTCTTGTTTATTACTTTAAATCTCCTTTTTTTATCTTCAGATTTCATAGATGTTTGGGTTCTTATTATCATTGATTTGATTAACCTATTTTCCCTCTCACAATACCAAATGTTAGGTTCTACTTATAACTAATAAATTTCACTCACTAATTTCTAACACAACTATACTTGAAAATGTTATTGGCATAAAGCAAAACTACTAATAGTATTATGGCATGTGAGGAAGGTAAGAAAGACACATTACATGTTGGAAGTGCAATGGTAATGGACAAAGCTAAGGATGTCTTAAAATAAAAGTGTATAATTTGAATAGAATGATGTATTAGCTCAACAAAAATAAATACATGGATTAATCGCATGTTGAAGAAGTATGTATAAGATCAAGAACATTAAAGATAAGGTGCAAGAAGCTACAAATGCCTTAACCATATCAAATGATGGTTTAGAGGAGATATAACACCTACTAAAACATAGATTCTATGTCCAATATTATAGGCTTGATGTAGACAACAACACGAGTGATGAAGACAATATGTAGCACAGTTGAGTAACATAACTTTTCAAAAAGAAAATAGATAATGATATCCTTTGTAAATATGCACGTAATTAAATAAACATATGTGAATTTTTCAATTATTGTAAACATCTAAATACTAGTTGAAATGTAGAATTGCCACTACAAAAAATTTGTATTCAAATGGTTATTGATATTTAATGAGCCAAAATTTGTGAACATCTATGTTATGATAATAAAATAGTATAATGCATGCAAAACATGACCATGTATAGTAATGATCACATCGAACATGTAGGTGAACATCATGGCCAATAACCAAGGACCCCCAACAATGCAATCAAGTTTAAATTGGATAGAATCCAAACAAACTAATCAAATGTATAGTCTACGTTTTCATCTTTGAACTTAGAAAAACTTCACATCATTAGTGAATAGATGCAACCATGTTGGGCAAGGAAGAACTAATACAAGAACAACAAGAACAAAATGCAGACCCCCACAATAGCGAATATGATGAAATGTATAACCAAATAGCAGTTACAAAAGAGTTATATTAGTATAAACTTGTAAATTATATTACAAAATGCAAAATAAAACCATCACATTTTATCTAACTTTGTCTTTGTTACTTTCTATTTGTTAGCATCTATTCATTTAATGTATTAATAAGTCTACTATTTAATACAATGTTGTTTTAATTTCTACCTGTAAACACCCAAAATTGACTCATTATCATTAGTATCAAACATTGCATTATCCATCATCTGCATTTGTCTAACACACTTTAGCAATATCCCTAACATATCTATTTTCTTCTATTAATTAAATAAATTTATGTTTATTTAATTAATTCATTAGCTATTTCTTCTATTTCCTCTAAGCTATAATTAAACAATCTTTAATTATTTAATTATCTTCTTTCTATCTATTTTTAATTAAATAAATTTTATTTATTTAATTAAAAATTCCTTTCATAAACCCACTTTCCAATTAATTAAATAAATTTTATTTATTTAATTAATTTCTCTTATCATTTATCTTATGAGCCAACATGTGTGCCTCTTTCATTTAAAAAATATAAGTGGTACTACATCTTTTATTTAATATCTTTCACATGTAGTATTTTTTATGTACACAGTCACACATAAGCCTTATCTTCTCTCCACTTGTCATCTTCACATTCACCTATGTCTATCATTTAATTTTAGCCATTCACATAGCCACCAAATCTCCACCATTGATTGATTTTGGTTGAATTCTATATAAACACCCTCTCATTCCATACTACATCGGATCCAGCATTCATATAGCATCTACATTATCATCCTGAGCATATTGAGTACTTTAGCATCCATCTAGCATATTAGCTTTTGTCATCCATCCATCATGGCAACTTTTATCTTCATAATTTTTCATTGTTGAAAAAGTAATCTACATCATAAACAAGGAATCATACAATCTAGGTGATATTGTTCTTAAATTGCATGCTTTTGATTTCATTTGGATTAGATTCTTTGATGATGGTAGGGTTAGGTTTTCATGGCTATGCTTGATTTTATTAACCTGATTTTTACCTATCACATTTTGGCACGCCCGGTGGGACTCACTTCACTTGATCATTTTTGCAGGCTTTTGTAGTAAAAATTTGCATTCATTTAACCCCCATTGTTGAGTTTCGCAGGTTTAATTAACTTTTTGTTGCTAATCCACTATTTTTTGGACAAAACCTTAGGTTTTAAAGATTTCATCATATCTTCCAAATGGCTACGAATTTTTCTACAAAATTTTTACAAAAGTTTTTCCATGATATAAGGAAGCTACAGCAAAATAATTGCGGGTTTATCACTATTTTTGTGGGAGTTATCATGTTTTATGTTTTTTCATAAAATCACAATTCTAGGCACAAATTAGAGAATTTTTCATAAATTTTTACATTTCTAGAAAACTCTTGAAATTATAATGGGGGTCTATGTTTTACAGATTTAATTTGGAGGTCATATACAGTGCAAAAAAATTAGACTTTGCCAACTATAGCTTTTCCATAAATCCATATTTCTGGGTGCAAAATAGGGAATTTTTCTGATTTCTTTACATTTTTGGAAAGCTCTCAGAAAATTAATAGGGGTCTTTTCTTTGATTTTTTAATTTTCAAACCAAAAATGTCTTGAAATAATCAAATCTAATTTGGCTATGTATCTAAAATTACAATTTTCCTTGCCTAATGAGCTTATTTTTTATGCCTACATTATAATATCATTTTTTGATGTTGTAGGTGATCATAAAGAGCTTTAGTAGCAGCAATATCAATCATATACAATAGCTTGGAAAGTGAAAATAATCCGGGTGCAATAATTTCTATCTTTCATCTTTTCATTTCAATCAATCTTGTTTGTAAACACATTTTGATTTAGGCATAAAATGAACAACTTGTTTGCTATCACATCAAAAATTGGGCTAAAACGAACCATTGTTTTTCATCACATTTGGATTTGGGCTTTAAAACAAACAAGTGCTTACATTGTCTTCCACACATTGAATTTATAAGGTTAATGAACCCCATGCGAGTGTGACCAAGTAAATGTGTATGCTCTCTCCTCGCGTCCTAACATGAACTTGGAGATCAAAAACATTTACTTGTGTTGTTTTTGTTTAGCCTTAGAGAGGCCTGCCTTGGTGGGAAAAGAGGTACTCACCCCAAGGGAATGACCTCAAGTGATACTTTCATTAGGTCCGCTATAAAAATCAGAGGATAAGGCAAAAGCCAAGTCTAACCGGTATTAGCGCTAACCATACAGTGTTAACTCGAAAGGAGGTGTACCTTTGTGTATATCAAAACTCCTAGTAGGGTTAGTTAAAGTCTTAAGTGACTTGCTGGATACTCGTGGGGTGACGGTCCCCCAGATTTTCACTAGAACCTCCTTGTGATAGTGGCCTTGCCTTGACTAGGACTTGTTGAAGTGTCTTCACGTCCTTGCTTAACCATCATCACATTCTTCCAAACTAACAACTTGCTTATTTGTCTTGTGTGAGTGATTCATGTGTGTATATGCATAATCATTTGTTTGAATATTGCCACATCAAGCTCTAAACACCCAAACACATAAAGACAAGTCATCCTACACATTCTTCCAATAACATTCAAACCCAATCACTTTCATCCCAAACATAGCCTAGTCATCATCCAACCCTTCATAGCCAAGTCATTCAAACCATCCTAAACTTATCCTAGTCACATCCCTATCCTAGCCAAATCACTTCTGCCACATCATCAAAATCCCTAAATGAGTACTTGCTAAAAGGACTTAAAACAAACACTTGGGTGACAACATGTTTACACCAGAGGACCCAGAAATCAAATTCCAAAGATTCATCCAAAATCTTTATCAAGGATCACAACCCCTAAACCAAGACGACATTGAAACATTACAATTCTTCATCCAAAAAGCTCAACCCCACACAAGCTAATTACCTCAACTGGAACACTTCGTAGCCCAAGTCCAACACCTTTTAGCCACTACTCAAGCTCGACAAGTACATCAATCCTTAGCCACTCCATACCAATCTAATCCACCTCATAGCCACATGTCATATCCATCCACTTCCTATCAACTTAATCCACCTATCCACTAAGTCAATACCACATCAACCTATGAACATCCACCTCAAGCTTATCCAATCCCTCATGCCACCATTCCAATGCACTACCAAGCCCATCCACAAAGCAATCAAGTGATATTACAAGAACAACATCCAAGTCCCAATGGACCTTTGTACATAAATCAAGTGAGCACAAGTCAACCTTGCCAACAAGATCAAATTCCCTCAACTTTGAGTCCACCTCAAGATCTTTTGTCTACATATCCTACCATTACACCTAGCTGCCAAGACTATCAATGGCCTCCCCAACGAGCACAAGTGAGCCCAAATCCACCTTTGCAACAAGAAGTATATGAAACTCCAAGTGGCCCTTTGTATATAAACCATGTGAGCCTAATACAACAAGACTTGATTACCTTTGACAAGGGAGATATCAATCTAGCCAATGCATCCTATGAGTGGCCTTCATCATCCAATCATATGCCAACACATGAGCCTACTAGCCCTATCATAACACCACCATATGATCCTACCCCTAGTCCATTGGTCCACCAACCTTCATCACCTTCATCCCCATGTTCTACCAATCCTCCACCACAATATCCCTTGGACATAACCATACAACAATTGGTTCAAGCAAATTTGATTGAGCTGCCACCGATAGAACCTTTTGAACCAATCTTTAAACCCCCTTGGTATAATGAAAACCATTATTGTGCATACCATAGGTATAAGGGCCATACAACAACCAATTGTGTCAAACTTAAGATATTGATCACAAACCTCATAAATTGTGGTAAGATTATCCCTTCATCCAATCCAAATCCTAATCCACCCAATCCAATTAGCCCCCAACCTAATCCTAGTCCTAAGCCTACAACATCATCTGCTATTATTGCTCATCTATTATATTGCTCATCCACTCATACCCTTGCGAAGAATGTGATCCATTGGCTACTAGCTAGGAATAAACTACCTCCATGTCAAACACCCATTCATGAGCCTACCAAAGAACTTCCCAAGGTCATGTCCAATCCTATAATCCCATCATGTGGTCCACCTATCCGTGAGCCTATCCAAGAGCCCTCAATTAACATTCTTAGCCCTTCAAGCCCATCATGTGACCTACAAGCCATCAAGCCTATTCAAGAGTCTCCTAGTATGAATCCAAGTCAAGAGTCATCATGTTCTCATGTTGTTGACCAAGAGCCTATCCAAGAGCTTTCCACTTCCATTCAAGCAACCCAAGAGGTATGTCAAAGGTTTAATCCTAAGCATGTGGAAACATTAAGCACTAGTCCAACTCAAGATCAAAACACTTTCATGCAACCCATCCATAACATTTACCTTCTTTATGATCAAGATGATACCTATGAAGAAGCTATCCATGAGCACCTTGATCCTATCCATAATCTTATATCCATCTATGAGCAAGATATCCACATTGCTCCTAGTCATCCGCCATCTAGCCCTATCCATAATCAGCAAACATCCACTTGTCATGATGAGACACTTGTCCCTCAAGAAAGCATAGAAGATCAAACAAATAACTTGGATATTAGTGAACACAATGCTAATCAAGATCCTAATGATCCTCCTTCCACATCCACCATCGATTCCACTTCAAATCCACTATCATGTCCTAGTGGTCTTACCACCTTTGTCCATGAATGTTCTTCCTTAGGACCAAAACAACCTCTATCCAATTCACCTTCTCCATCCACTAATGAACTCAAGTCTAGTGTTCAAACCACACCTAGTCCCATTGTCCATAGTATCCTCCGAAACATGAACTACCAAGGTAAAGGCCTAGGCCTTTATGAACAAGGTATTTTGTAGCCAAACCATGTCAAAGTTCCTTCATGCTCATATGGCCTTGGATACACACCCCAAGGTAAACCCTCTAAAGAAGTTGGTAATTCCTCCATCCCTCCTAAGTCCACCACTTTCCATCACAAACCACATCATATACCCAAAACATATGTAGCCATTCCCCCTCCATCAACCTACAAACCCCAAAAGCATGTGACCATACATCTTCCACCATCCACTTTACCTCCACTCCTTCCAACTCCTAATATCCCTCCATCCACTTTGCCTCCATTGTTACCAACACCTAATTATCCACTTATCCATAAGTACCCTTACATTCCTAATCATGACCAACAAATGCACACATTGCCTAAACATGAAGCTTCCACTCATTCCACCAACCCCGCTTCCACCAAACCCATGGGATTCCAAAATAAAAAATTGGATGCCTCCTTTTATAAAGCCAAAAATCCTACCATGAATCATACAAATCCTCATGCCTTAGGGCACAATTGCAAAAAATCAAAGTCAAGTATATTCAAAAAGCTATCCAAGCCCATACCTCCAAAAGCAAAGTCCAAAAGCAAAATGGTTTGGGTCCCTAAGCAAAAATCAAGCAAGTCAAATGGAGCATCCACCTCTCAAAAATCCCAACCATCCCCTTCAATCCAAAATTTCCATTCCATTCAAAAGTTTCAAATATCCCAAAAATCCCACAAGCAAGGAAAAAATCATGAAAATCCTAAGTCTATGTGGGTCCCTAAATCACTCAATCACCCATCTCCTAAGAAAACATCTCCATTTCTTCCTACACCACCTTCCCATCAAAAGCTTCATTGTTTATCATGGTGTGTGCAGTCGTTGGTCATGGTTCCCTTCCATTCCGCAACATTTCCACATACCTCTATCTCCTCATCTTCCATCCATTATCCTACATATCTTCCCCATCACCTTCCTATGGTGCATGCTTTTGCATAAACCTTTCATCCACTTTTGCATAAGTCTTACATAAATCCACACCATAAGCTACTAGCCTACCCTACCATAATTCCACATCATAATCCACTATCCCCTATCCTTCCATGCATAAGCCTTCCATAATCCACATCACAATCCACTATCTACCTCATCCATTTCCCTCTCATATCTCCCTTACCAACATCTATGAGCATAATGACATGGTCCATCTAATGACATCCATCTCCAACGGGACTACCAACATTCATAGCACTAGACACTTGAGTCCCTCCTATCCATTACCATGGTGAAATCCTAGCAAACAGGTGCCATATGTAATTGTCATCCTATCAAAAAAAAAAAATTAAAAAAAATCCATCCAATAGTGAAAACCACTTTGTGGCGCTTTGGATACCAAAAAAATAATAGTATAAGATAAATAATCCGTCCTCTGGTGAAAACCTGGTAAACAGGCGCCTTGGATAAGTACCATAGTGAAAACCTAGCAAATAGGCACTATGTGTAGTGACCAGTCTCCATTATCTGCTTAGTTTGTTTGATCACCACTCTTTCTAGCATACTTCGCCATCTTATCCTACATAATCCATATCATAATCCACATTTTATCGCAATAAACAGCTTTTCCGTCTTCACCTTTGTCAATGCTAGCTATCATACTTGAGACATTGTTGCGATAACTATATCTTTTCGGCACCTTAGCATCTTGTCTGCACACGCTATCCATTGTCGCTTCTCCATAATAAACCTCATCCCGCACTGGGGGCACTTGTTGAGCCTTATTTGGAAGTAGATACCACCAGCTCTAGCAAATAGCACATCGACCACTTTAGCTTACAACACAGCCAACTTTCAACTTCAACCATAGCGTTCATCCAACGACAAACATGGCAAACATTTACAACTAGGATTCGTATCTTTGCAATCAATTTAAGCTCAACCAACATCCAAAAAACTGCAAAAAATTTGCCAAAGCAAACATCCAAGCAATAGGTTGATTCTTTCAACATTACTCACCAGCGTAATCAGCAAGAACTACATCACTAGCTCTATCATTAAAGCCTTGATCTCGTGGATACATGGTATGTAGGCAATCTAAGATGCGAAGGAAGCACTTTGATTCAGGCTAAGATGATAGACTCTCTTTTCATCATCTATCTTCCATCTTTCTTCTAATCATCCTCCAATATTTCATCTCACATTCTTCTATTTTTCATCAAACACATCATCAATAAACCCAGAACTACATATTCATCATGTCTCATCTTCATCATAAATGTGCTTTGATCCCGTGGACACAGGGTATGTAGGCAGTCTGGAATACAAAGGAAGTTTCTAGTACTCAAGCACAGATGATCCACCCCATCTTCTCCATCTTCTCTCATCTTCCATTTTCTTCTCTTTGATCAGCTCAAGCAAGAAGTAGACTATGTGTATACTAAAAGCTCTAGCACTTTAACCAATTAGGGATAAGCCAGAAGCTATTTGTCCACATGCCTTAAGCCAACATTTGCTATAGCATTTTATCAACATCTTTATCCTTTAACAGGATGTAGCTTTCCTCTTAACAAGGCGCCAGCTTAAATCCATCCAAGAGCACCTAAATTTGGCAAGAGAACGTGATGACAGTATCTTTTTTTTTATCTTTTGATTTATCTTTTGTTCCTTTTCTATGCCTAATCAAGATTGCCTTGATTTATCTATATCTTGGTATGTTGCGATGAAGTAAGGAATGGGGCATGGTCATATTGCTTTCGTATGCCGTGTTTGCGGGATGATCTTATTCTCTTCCTAAGCGTATTGGTATCTTGTACGTGTTGGGATTAGCATCTTACATATCAATATCTCTAGCATCTGAGAAGCTAAACAGTCTCTTATGCCCTTGAGACTATTCTATGTCAAGACTAGCTCCATACATATAACCAACAAGGTGTCACTATGCGTAGTGGAGATAAGCTCAAACCATTGCTTGTAGTGTCAAGGTCCATCTCGAAACACTAGCTGCTATTCATATCTTGTGCATGTTGGCTCCATATCTTGACCTCATGCGTTCAGACAAGATTATGGCATGTTAGTTTAACATTGGATATCTCGACACCTTGGTCTTTTATACCCTGGTGCATAACATCTACATGTTATATCAAACATAAGGATTGCATTTCTTTTCATTTTGAGCAATTACTTTTAAAAGCTGCCCATCACGCCATCTATTCATCCCATTATCCCTCTATCTAGTCCTCAACCAAGATCAACCATTTCCATCGTCCTCCTTCCACATCTCTTATCCTGCAAAACAAGTGTGTTAGGCATATAGAGGTCCATCACATATCATATCATTACCATTTATCTATACGTGTGAGTCCATATCATAGCACTACCATTTACATATTTGCATTATCATACATTTCCATTCATATCATTTGCATAAACATTCATACATAATCCATGAAAATACAAATACAACATGCATAACCATCATAATACCAATAGTGCATCCATTACAACATCATGTAGATAACCAACATGCCATCATATATATATATATATATACAAGTGTCTACATATACAAGCTGAGCCATGAAGAATGTATGTACAAGTGGCTCTAGGTCTCATCATGATACAACATAATATACATAAACAAGGTAGCCCTAATGACTACTGGCAGCTCCCTCACCCTGACCGCCACCACTGGGTCCTGCACTTGTCCCCCTATCTATTTGTGGCCCCATCACTGGTGCAGGAGCACCAAGGATACAAGAAGACTAAAATTTTGATTTTGAAGTTCATTTTTGTTTTGTTAGTTTCCTAAGGTCTTAGAGACCATTTTCATGAAGTAATAAAACTATGATGCCATGTTGTAATGAGGACTTTGTCCAAAGATCTATTGTTGTCATAAAGCCATAAAAGGCAGTCTTGTAAGTCTCCATGTTTGTAAGCCTTGTCAAGCCATGTTCAAAGAGCCTAAGGCATGTCCAAAGAAGTCTAAGGCATGTTCAAAGCCTAATCACATTTGAAAGAGGTTTGAAGATTCATAATCACCAATGGTTATGCAAACACACTAAGGATTAGTTGAAATTTCCAAACTGTCCACAAACTGCCAGAGGAATTCGAAGTCGTTGTGGCCCCAAGATCAACCAAAACCTATTTCAAGGAAGTTGCCAAGAGGTAGGTAAGTCTATATAACCTTGGATATGCTTATTGTATGGGAGAAGGAAGTTTCAAGCAATACAAATCAGTTATCTGCTATTCTTTTATTGTTTTCTATATTTTCCAGTCCAATAGTCTGTACCATTTAATTGTACGACATCGTTATGATTGCCAAGTGGTTTGGAAACAAAGTGTAGAGAATCATCTCTCATTTAAGACTAGTTGGAGCTATGATACTGAAGAGGGTGCAAACTATAAGTGTTTGACTTGAGACTATTCATTATGAAAATTCTATTTTTTCTGAAGAAGAATGCCATTGCAGGTCGTACAGTGTAAAGGTACAAAACTATCATTCATATTTCATGTTTCAATCAACTAGTATAGGGAGATACTCATCATTTGAAAGTGATTTTATGTTTTGAAGTTACATTATAAGGGAGATATAAGGTTTTGTTTAAAAACAGTCCATTTCAAGCCTAAATAAGGATTTTGGTTGGAATCCATGAATTTTCTTCCATTCCACTTATGTAAGACCTCATAGATCAGTGGAATGGTTTGTTGTAGTGTTGTTTCAATGCATTTCATAACAGGTTTTGGTAGAGAAGATGATTTGTTTTTGTGTCATTGAAGAACCTAACAAGACCATGTGTTAGGTGATGCTTAAGAGCACATTGAAGGAACCAAAGGTGCATTTTTGGGAATAGCAGTTAGTAGAAGTTTGAAACCCCCAAAATCCTTTGTTTTGGCATGTATCCTAGATGTTCAAACCCTTGGTTGAGTTCTGGGATTGCATTTGAGGGTAGTCTCTTTGTAAATTTGGCCTAATTGAGGCACTAGGCCACTGACAGGGGTTATTGGTTGAGATATTCTGTCCAAAACAACCTATGCCAAGTTTGGGATATATGATAGAGGGCCATAATGGGTATCTACTGATTGTCTAAGATCTTGGTTTGGAGGTCTGAGTCAAAAGTTATTAGGTATGTTGTCTTTTTGAAAGGCTCCAAGCCATTTTGGGTGGTTTGTGAAGGAAGTACCAACCCGAAGTCCAATCTACCTTGGCCAATGGATGGAATGGGTCCCCTAACATCCCAAACCAACATTTCCATGATGATACTGGAGTTTCTTTTTGCTGTTCCCACTTTTGCATAAAGATCTCTGTTTTTGGGCTTCTAGGTGTAGTAGAACCTTGTCTAGTTTGTCTATCATTTTCCTTCCAATTTGCCTCTACATCATAGTGGTATCAGAGCCATAAAATGTTCTATTGTTGGCCTGCTATATGTCAATAGAGGAGAGTGAAGGAGAGGCTAGCAATATGCATCCAAAGGGGATGACCACCGAAGTGGTCAAGAAGTTCAAGGAGATGGAAGAGAAGATCAAAAGTGGAGTCAAGGAAGCACTCCAAGCAGAGTTGAAGGCATTGAGGATAGGGAAGAGGATATATGAAGGTTCAGATGAAGAACAAGAAGAGGTAGAGGTACCAGCTGATCAAAGGCATTTCCTTGAAGCCATCAAGGTAATTGGCAAGGATTCTTCGGAGGCTCGGATGGAGATTCCCATGTTTAGTGGGAAGATGAATGCTGATGAAGTCATGGAGTGGATTGAGGCTCTAAACAACTACTTTGAATACAAAGAAGTTCCTAAAAGTAAGAGGGTTAAGTTTGCAAAAACTAAACTCAAAGGTGCTGCCCTTACATGGTGGAATTACACCCAAGGAGAGAGGGTAAAGAATGGGAAGAGCATGATCTCTTCATGGAGCAGAATGTTGGAGAGGATCAAGTCCCAATTCCTTCCATTAGACTATGAGGTGTAGATCTACAAGAGGATGCAAAATCTCAAACAAAGAGATTTGGATGTGGCTATTTACACCGAAGAGTTTCACAAATACACTCTTCGTTGTGGGTACATGGACGATGAAAAAGCTAAGGTGGCAAGGTATCTAAATAGTTTGAGGTTTAATATCCAAGATGAAATCAATTTATTAACTCCTGAAACTATGGAGAAGTGCTTTCAAGTGGCACTAAGGGCTGAAGAGAAGTTAAAAAGGAAAGGTGAGCAGCAAAATAGAGGAAGAGGTGGCAGAAATTTTAGAGGTAGGGGCAGTTTTGGGGGCAAAAATCAGTCCCAAAGAAGCCAAGGGGAATCTAGTTTCCATGAGCAAAGTGGAGAATCTGGTTCTAGAGGAGGCTTTAGAGGAAATAGGCCTAATGGGAGAGGTAGATTTGGTGGACCAGGGCGAGATCCTAATGTCTTCACAGGAAGGTGCTACAATTGCAACCAAGTGGGACATCTAGCCTTCAAGTGTCCTGAAAAGCAAGCCTCAAGCTCTCATGGATGAGAGAGAAGGAACCAATTGATCCAAGAGGAAGATTGCCAAAGTGTCAACTCTCCAATTGAAAGTGCAGCCCAGGTCCATGAAGGAGAAAGTTTGATGATGAGAAGAACCATGTTGAAGGTGCCTCAAACACAAGAACCCCCTCAAAGGAAGACATTGTTCAGGACAACATGCAAGGCCTATGGTAAGATTTGCAAGGTAATTGTTGATTCAAGCTCAACTAAAAATTTGGTTTCCATTGAAATGGTAGATAAATTAAAATTGAAAAGGCTTCCTCATGTTAGTCCTTATAAAGTATCATGGTTGAATAAAGGGCAACAAGTTTTGGTAGATGAACAATCATGGGTTGAATTTGAGATGGGAGAATATAAGGACAAAATTTTGGGTGATGTAATTCCTATGGATGCTTGTCATTTGTTGTTAGGACGTCCATGGTAATATGATGTTCAATCACAACATGATGGTAAAATTAATTCTTTCATCATAACTAAGAATGGTAGAAAGTATAGAATGGATCCATTGCCTGATGAGCATGTAGAAAAGAATGTTTGGTCAAGTGTCATGATTGTGAATGGTAAAGATTTTCTAGATGCCCTTAAGGAGGAAGGAACCCAAGGGTATGCTCTGATTTTGAAGCCTGAAAACAGTCCGAGTTTGCATGATCCTAGTAAGGAAGAAGTTCCTAATAAGGTGCAACAATTGCTAGAGAAGTATAAGGGGATTATGGTAGAAGAAATGCCTAATGAGTTGCCACCTATTAGGGACATAAGCCATCAAATTGACTTCATATCGGGATCTACTTTGCCAAACAAAACGGCCTACAAGATGACACCTTCACAAAATGAAGAGATTGCCAAGCAAGTGCAAGAATTGTTGGATAAGGGATTGGTAAGAAAGAGCCTTAGCCCATATGCTGTCCCAACAGTCCTAGCCCCTAAAAAGGATGGTAAATGGAGGTTGTGCATGGATTCTAGAGCCATTAATAAGATTACTATAAGATATAGGTTCCCTATGCCAAGAATTGAGGACCTAATGGACTGTTTGGGTGGGGCTAGATACTTTTCCAAGATAGACCTTAAGAGTGGGTATCATCAAATTAGAATCAAACAAGGGGATGAATGGAAGATAGCATTCAAAACAAATGAGGGTCTTTATGAGTGGTTGGTGATGCCATTTGGTCTATCTAATGCTCCAAGTACTTTTATGCATCTCATGAATGAAGTGTTGAAGGATTTCATTGGAAAATTTGTTGTGGTATATTTGGATGACATTCTTATTTTCAACAGGACTAAGGAGGAGCATTTGCAATATTTGGATCAGGTTTTGAGGAAGTTGCATGATGAACAATTGATGATCAACATGGAGAAGAGTGTCTTCATGAAGGAAGAACTCACCTACCTTGGTTTTGTGATTTCACAGGGTAGTTTGAAGATGGATCCAACAAAGGTAGAAGCCATTTTGTCATGGCCAACTCCAAAAATAGCAGGTGATGTGAAAAGTTTTCATGGTTTGGCAACATTTTATAGAAAATTTATAAGGGGTTTTAGTCATATTTGTGCACCAATTTTGGATACCATCAAAGGGAGGTAGAAATGTAAGTTTTTGTGGACAAAGGCAGCCAATGATTCTTTTGAAATTCTGAAACAAAAGGTAGCACAATAGCCCATACTTGTTTTTCCCGACTTTAATAAGTTGTTTGTGGTGGAATGTGATGCTAGTAATCTTGCTATAGGGGATGTCCTAAGTCAAGAAGGCAGGCCTGTTGCTTTCTTTAGTGAAAAATTGAATGATGCTAAGAGAAAGTACTCTACTTATGATTTGGAATTGTATGCAATGGTGCAAGCTTTGAAAAAATGGAGGCATTATCTTTTGCCAAAAGAATTTATTGTTTCTACTGACAACTATGCACTTAGTTTTCTGAATTCTTAGGAGAAACTCAATCATAGGCATATGAAATGGGTTGAGCAACTCCAAGCCTATACCTTTTCAATCAAACACAAGAAGGGGCGGGCTAACAAAGTGGCAGATGCATTGAGTAGAAGGGTGTGTATGGGTTAAGAAATTCAGTTGCAAAGTGTATGGGTTGATGCTCTCAAGCATATGTATCAGGATGATGAAGATTTCAAGGAGGTATATGAAGTTTGTTCACAATTTTCAGACTCTTATCATTCTAATTTTTCTAAGTTTTTGTTGCAGCAGGGGTTGTTGTTCAAAGGCAGCCAACTATGTGTTCCTAAATTTTCCATGAGGGAGAACATCATAAAGGAAAAACATTGTGGTGGACTTGGAGGTCATTTTGGGTTGGATAAAACATTGGATCAGGTGAAGAGGTTTTATTTTTGGCCTAAAATGCAATCAGATATCAGAAAATTTGTTGAATGTTGTAGTATTTGTCAAAGGGTAAAGGGTACTTCATCTAATGTTGGTTTATATCAGCCACTTCCTATTCCTAATAGGCCATAGGAAAGTACTAGCATGGATTTTGTGTTGGGTCTTCCTAGGACTCAAAGAGGCTTTGATAGTATATTTGTTGTGGTGGATAGATACAGTAAGATGGCTCATTTCTTGCCATGTAAATGCACTAATGATGCTTCTCATATTGCTGGTTTGTTCTTCAAAGAAATTGTTAGAATCCATGGTTTGCCTCTTAACATTGTGACTGACAGGGATCCAAAGTTTGTAGGCCATTTTTGGCGCACTTTGTGGAAGAAGTTGGGCACTCAATTGTCCTTTACTTCAACCTATCACCCTCAGACTGATGGCCAAACTGAGGTCGTAAATAGGTCCTTGGGAAACCTTCTCAGGTGTCTTACCAAACAACATGGAGAGGCATGAGATATGATCATCCTTCAAGCAGAGTTTGCCTATAACGATTCCACCAATAGAAGCACAGGCAGGAGTCCATTTGAGATTGTTTATGGTCTTCATCCAAGAGGTGTTCTTGAATTGAGAGACCTTCATGGATTGGAAAGGAAAAGTGCTCAAGGTGAAGACTTTGCATTGGCCATGAAGGACATTCATGATAATGTCAAGGAAACTCTTCAAAAGAACAATGACAAGTACAAGGAGAAAGCCAATGAAAGAAGGAGAGATGTACAATACAAGGTTGGGGATTTGGTCATGGCACATTTGAAGAAGGAAAGACTTCCTAAGGGGCAGCCAACCAAACTCCTCATGAAGAAGATAGGACCATGCCGGATTGTGCACAAGTTTGGGCCCAATGCCTATGAGATTGAACTTCCTCAAGGCTTGGCCATATCTCCTATCTTTAATGTTTCAGACTTGTTCCCTTTCAAAGGTGATTCTAAGGTAGATTTAGAGGTAGATATGATAGTAGTAGGAGATGAAGATTGGGTCAAAGGTCTTCCACCCAATCAGCCATTTAAGTTGGAATGCATTCTTGACACCAAGGTCTTGAAGAAGACAAGGAAGAAGACATACAAGCAGTTTCTTGTCAAATGGAGTGGCTTGCCTATTGAAGATGCCACTTGGATGACTGAAGAAGACATCTTGAAACATGGTGTCACCATTGCTGATCTACTTCCTCAATAGACTTGAGTTCTCTTTCCACCCGGGGAGTATGGTGCAGGAGCACCAAGGATACAAGAAGACTAAAATCTTGATTTTGAAGTTCATTTTTGTTTTGTTGGTTTCCTAAGGTCTTAGAGACCATTTTCATGATGTAATAAAACTATGATGCCATGATGTAATGAGGACTTTGTCCAAAGATCTATTGTTGTCATAAAGCCATAAAAGGCAGTCTTGTAAGTCTCCATGTTTGTAAGCCTTGTCAAGGCATGGTCAAAGAGCCTAAGGCATGGCCAAAGAAGTCTAAGGCATGCTCAAAGCCTAATCACATTGTAAACAGGTTTGAAGATTCATAATCACCAATGGTTATGCAAACACACTAAGGATTAGTTGAAATTTCTAAACTGTCCACAAACTGCCAGAGGAATTCGAAGTAGTTGTGGCCCCAAGATCGACCAAAACCTGTTTCAAGGAAGTTGCCAAGAGGTAGGTAAGTCTATATAACCTTGGACATGCTTATTGTATGGGAGAAGGTAGTTTCAAGCAATACAAATCGGTTATCTGTTGTTCTTTTATTATTTTCTGTATTTTCCAGTGCAACAGTCCGTACCATTTAGTTGTACGACATTGTTATGATTCCCAAGTGGTTTGGACACAAAGTGTAGAGAAGCATCTCTCATTTAAGACTAGTTGGAGGCTATTATACTGAAAAGGATGCAAACTATAAGTGTTTGACTTGAGACTGTTCATTGTGAAAATTCTATTTTTTCTGAAGAAGAACGCCATTGCAGGCCGTACAGTGTAAAGGTACAGGACTGTCATTCATCTTTCATGTTTTGATCAACTAGTATAGGGAGATACTCATCATTTGAAAGTGATTTGATGTTTTGAAGTTACATTATAAGGGAGAGATAAGGTTTTGTTTAAAAACAGTCCATTTCAAGCCTAAATAAGGATTTTGGTTGGAATCCATGAATTTTCTTCCATTCCACTGATGTAAGACCTCATAGATTAGTGGAATGGTTTGTTGTAGTGTTGTTTCAATGCATTTCATAACTTGTTTTGGCAGAGAAGTTGATTTGTTGTTGTGTCATTGAAGAACCTAACAAGACCATGTGTTAGGTGATGCTTAAGAGCACATTGAAGGAACCAAAGGTACATTTTTGGGAACAGCAGTTAGTAGAAGTTTGAAACCCCCAAAATCCTTTATTTTGGCATGTATCCTAGATGTTCAAACCCTTGGTTGAGTTCTGGGATTGCATTTGAGGGTAGTCTCTTTGTAAATTTGGCCTAATTGAGGCACTAGGCCACTGACAGGGGTTATTGGTTGAGATATTCCGTCCAAAACAACCTATGCCAAGTTTGGGATATGTCATAGAGGGCCATAATGGGTATCTATTGATTGTCTAAGATTTGGGTTTGGAGGTCTGATTCAAAAGTTATTAGGTCTGTTGTCGTTTTGAAGGGCTACAAGCCATTTTGGGTGGTTTGTGAAGGAAGTACCAACCCGAAGTCAAATCTACCTTGGCCAATGGATGGAATGGGTCCCCTAACATCCCAAACCAACATTTCCATGATGATACTGGAGTTTCTTTCTGTTGTTCCCACTTTTGCATAGAGATCTTTGTTTTTGGGCTTTAGGTGTAGTAGAACCTTGTCTAGTTTGTCTATCCTTTTCCTTCCAATTTGCCTCTACATCAATCACTAATGTGACAGATCGAGATCCACCTATCCTCTATGAACCTGAAGCTCCTGATCTACTCCTGAAGCTAGGCTACCTCTGCTTTGTGGGCACAGCCCCATAGTATAAGCCTCTATAATACTCCACCTCACCCTATACTCTCCGTAGCTCTACATGTACCTGTGTCAACTGTGTGGCCAAATACATCATAGCCCCATCTATACCCAATGCATCCACTGCTCTATCCCGCTCACTAGTCATCCCCTGTAACTACTACACAGCTATATCCCTCTCTGTCCGTAAACCATCTCTCTCAGCCCTCATCGCCTGCATCTGCTATATAGCCATGTCTCGCTTAACTCTCATCATCTGCTCACTCTGCCTAGATACATTTCTCTCTCCTGTCACTCTAGAAATTGCGCCATCATCCTGTTCATCTCTAGCCTATACTCTAACATGTAACTGAGCCTGGTATGTCTGAGCCTAAGCCCTAGCATGTCGTAAGCCAATCACTACCTGATGTCTATCCAAATACACTCTCCTTAATCTCATCTGAGCCCACTGCCTCCATCTCATCTCCTCTCTAATCCTCCTCCGTAGCTACTAAATCCCAACATTGTCACCTCCTAATATCTGCCCCTGAGGCTGTGCAAGTATCTGAGGCTATCCCTATACCTGTATCCCTAGCACTGCCGGTACAACATCCTACGCAGGTGGAGCCCATCGTCGCCTCCTCCTGACTGGTCTCTCCATCCCTATCTCTCCAACCCGCGTCAGCCATGTCGGTCTTGCTGTCACCCAGTATGCATCATAATCTGGTAACGTGCCTGGATCTGTAGGACCCTGTCCCCACTACCATACAACTGGCTATAGCCCCTCTCTCTCCACCAAAACCATGTCAACCACTACCTCTGGCCCCCAATCAAACACCTCCTGTCGAGTCCTCCCAAAAATGGCATCACCAACTGGTACTACCTATGGTAACCCAAATTATCTCAAAACCCTCTCAGGTAAATAGCGCTCTATAATGTATATCCCACGTTCAAAAATATATCTCACCTGCCTAGCATAGACAAGCTCAGTATCCTCCTCATCCCATCTCTCACATCCCAGCCATGGCCTCCATATAAATCTATCTACCTCATCCAACATCCTCCACCAGTACACTAGCCCTCTGCGTTGCTGGTATGTCAAAGCTCCTCTATACATCCTAGCATAAGGCTCTCCTACTACTCTAACCACCCATCCCTCTGGTCTCGTCACTGGAAGATGCTCATATGCCCACACATGCAAAACTATAACTCCTACAGACATACTAGCCCCGACCATATATGCACAATCATGCAGGAAATGATAGAGCTGTCCAAGCACACACTCCGCCCATGCATATCTCGTCCCATAGGAGAACATCCCCTCCATCACTGTCCCCCATCCTACTGGAAACCCTCTCGCCTGTCTGTCTCCAACTAGCCATCTGATAATAGCTACTACCACTCACTGCAGTCTATCACATAACTCCTCCATCCTCACCATCAGAATCTCTAAGCCCTCTGCTCCAATGTCTGGTGTCCCGAACAATCTCCTGAATGTAGCTGGACCCATATCAGGATCATAATCTACTCAGTCCCTATCAATAGGAATACGCAGAATCTGGAACACATCCTCTAGTGTGATCGTAGCCTCTCCTGTCGGCAACAAAACAAAACTATGCTTGCTCATCCATCGCTCCACCATCGCCATCATCAATCCTCGATGTGCCTGCACCGGCTCCAATCTAGACACTTGCTCTAATCTGAGGATCTCTAACACTAGCCGCTCCTCTGCATCCAGCAATCTCACCAACCGTAAATCCCTCAGATGTGGCTCTCGTGATAACAAAGGTGATAGGATATCCTGTATCATTTCATTCATCATGTCAGTCCCTTACGCTATCTATAACTGCTATAAAACTAGATCGTTTACTGCTATACCAGCTTTTATCTACTGTAAGCGACTCATTTTTCCATATGCGCCTATCTGTTGATTGCATGCGACCTATTTTACTACATGCGCTTATTTCTCGCCTAAATGTGACCTAATTTTACCTATGCGACTGCTTATTGACTAAGTGCGAGCTATATTTCTATGTGTATATCTTTTGCCTATAAGCGATTTCTATCCCATATGCGTGCCTATTTTCTCTACAAGCAAGTTAAACTTATCTATGCGTCTTCTTTTAGCCCATAAGCGACTTGATTTTATCTATATGCGCATTCTGCCTATATTTGTCTAAGCCAACTGGAAGCGACCTGTTATACCATACATGACCAAGCCACGCCTATAAGCAACCTTAACTACCTTAAGCGACTTGCTTTCCTTCCTAAGTGACCTAAACTGCCTATCCTAGGACCTAGTCGCTTATGGTGATGTGTGTGCATTTATGACACTTCTAGCCTATCAAAATCACGCTTTTAGCAAAAGTTTTGATACATATCAGTACGCCTACTCCCTCTAGTCGTCCATGTGTCCTCACTCGCTCGGCATGATGATTTCTGTGTGGAATCACCATCCTGATAGCTCTCCAACTCTCATCGCACACCAACTCTAAGGAGCTCTAGATCTCTATAAGCAAATGAACACAACTGCACACAAATGAGCCTATTTGCCCTTGAAGGACCTACTTATAGCCCCTATCCAAACCCTAATTCTTCTATGCCAAAGCCTCTTTTCTTCTGCATCATCCCATGTTTCTCCCACCCAACCCTTTTTTTCTTCGTGTCCACCTCATTTTCTAGCCTTTCCTTCTATCACGAGCCAACCCAGCCCTTCCTGGTTAGCCTGGCTTACCTCTTGAGGGGGTATCACCTGTCAGTTACACTGGGGCATAATTTTGTTTATTGAATGAATATCGTATCTTCTTTGACACAACGCTCTATCGAACATTGTATCAAAGAGGGGCAAAATGTAGAGACCCAAAATTGACTCATTATCATTAGTATAAAACATCACATTATCCATCATCTGCATTTGTCTAACACACTTGAGCAATATCCCTAACATATATATTTTCTTCTATTAATTAAATAAATTTATATTTATTTAATTAATTCATTAGCTATTTCTTCTATTTCCTCTAAGCTATAATTAAACAATCTTTAATTATTTAATTATCTTCTTTCTATCTATTTTTAATTAAATAAATTTTATTTATTTAATTAAAAATTCCTTTCATAAACCCACTTTCCAATTAATTAAATAAATTTTATTTATTTAATTAATTTCTCTTATCATTTATCTTATGAGCCGACATGTGTGCCTCTTTCATTTAAAAAAGATAAGTGGTACTACATCTTTTATTCAATATCTTTCACATGTAGTACTTTTTATGTACATGGTCACACATAAGCCTTATCTTCTCTCCACTTGTCATCTTCACATTCACTTATGTCTATCATTTAATCTTAGTCATTCACATAGCCACCAAATCTCCACCGTTGATTGATTTTGGTTGAGTTCTATATAAACACCCTCTCATTCCATACTACATTGGATCCAGCATTCATATAGCGTCTACATTATCATCATGAGCATATTGAGTACTTTAGCATCCATCTAGCATATTAGCTTTTATCATCCATCCATCATGGCAGCTTTTATCTTCATAATTGTTCATTATTGAAGAAGCAATCCACATCATAAACAAGGAATCATACAATCTAGGTGATATTGTTCTTGAATTGCATGCTTTTGATTTCATTTGGATTAGATTCTTTGATGATGGTAGGGTTAGGTTTTCATGGCTATGCTTGATCTTATTAACCTGATTTTTACCTATCACACTACCATCTCTAAATTGTAAAGCATATTACAATTATTGCCTTTGTTAAGAAAATATTGACTTGCTTACAAATAATACTTCATATGTTCATTTTTAATTTAACCATAACATATATTGGTTCATAAAGCTTTTTATTTGTATCCCACTACATTGTAACCAAATGTTTAAGTTTACCATCTATTTGTTTTGCTAGGAACAATATCCAGAAAACTCAACCACAAGTGGTTCTACAAGCAAGCCCTCATATATCATACTCAAAAATGAAAAAATGAAGCAAACCAGTTATATTATAGCCACCATAAGGAACAAATTAATGCTCAGTGGGACATACAACATACCATACTTATAGTATAAACTAAAACAATACAAAATTCAAAAAACAAATCAAATTGTCCCACAATTTCCTTGTAAGTAATGTAACAATTTCAACATAGAATAGATGTGTTATAAAACTTATATCTACATGCATAATATGTAAAAAATGTTACCTTCATTCATCTACTACTAATCTTGTTTGTAATAGATGCTTCACTAAGAAAGGAGTCCACCAATTCTCTACATCTAACAATTTAGACATACGCAAGCAACCAATAGTGTTAAAGATGCTTACTCAAGTAGATGAGATGCTTATAGTACGAGTAGTCTTGATACAAGTTACACATGATCACAAAGGGAAATACAAATATAGTGGTCACACAATAAGCTCTCCCTAATATAGTACAACAATAGCAAAAGCCCTCCCACATAGATTTGAAGACCTAGAAGTTCTAATAGTCAAGCAATTCCACACAAAAAGAAAACATTACAATTGTTATGTAAGTAGATCGCATGTCATGAATGCTCTCGAATACAAGATTACCCATGGCCCATTTTACAAGTATGTTGAAATAGATACTAACTCACTAGCCTTGCTACTTGGAATCAATATAGATATTTCAAACTTGTTGTGCAACTTTAAAATGAACAATGGACAAATGGTAGTGTCGAAAGTTGTAACTCATAGAAACAAAGATGAACCCAACAACAAATTTGAGTATTCATCATCATTTATTCCAAGACTACCAAATAAATAACATAAGCTAGAAGCCATAAAAGAAACATTAAAATTAGAACCTAACAATCATAACATCATCTCCTAGCCTAAACTTAGTCCCTCTCTAGAATGAGTACAAACTGGGGAACTTATAGAGATGGCTTTTCCCACTCTCTTCCCAAATGAGGTTGCACTACATCTCCATGTTATAATCAAGGAAGCCCAAATGCATAAGTATGCTTTGCACCTAATAATATATCACGATAACAAATTTGGAAGACATCTAAGATTTTGGTACTTCTTCTACAATCTCATAATGTGTCACTATAGCTGACAACTTGCTACAGTTTTCATGAAAAAATGTGTAAGACAACAATACCAACCACTATATAAAATTTATGCTAGCACTTGCACAATGTCTCAATGATCGATTAGTTGAGAAACTCATGTGTTTTGGCATGTCTCTATGAGTAACATAGTCATATTGGAGTAGGTGTCGCACCAAACTAATAAATATGATCAACCAGCTAGGATCTCCCACAATGTTCTTCACATTGAGTGCAGTCGATACAAAATTCCATAAATTGTTTATGAACAACCTAACACCAATGATATACTCGAGAAGATCATTTATGAACAATATAATTCAAAACCCACAGATGACATCCTTATGCCTACACCAACAATATACAATATTTTGTGAAGAAGTCATAGAGAACTTGCTACACATAAAATATTATCGGTACAAGTATGAGTGGAAACACCAACATTCTGTTCACATACATGGATTTGTATGGCTACCAAATGCACCAAATATGGATACTATTGATTGAAACAGTAACATTGAACTAGAGAGAGAAGTTTTTTGATATAAATATGTTAGTCTATGGAATCCTTGTAATGCATCTGAAATAAGCCACATACCATATCAATCTCCACTAGGTGATGCACGTTTTCTAAATGCAACAAATATATTTAATGTCAATCCCCTTACACACTATGAGAAAATAGTTAATTGTGTACAAAGGCACACCATATGTAGTGAGGGAACATGTTTAGGCAAGAAAGGACACAATGTTGAATCATTACAAAGAACTATGGAAAGAATGCATAGACTCTATGTCAATATATGACAATGATAGTGTTTAGCGGTTAAAAAGGGGGGAAATATTTTTGTTTAGATTTAAAAGGCAAATCCTCCCTTCTCACCAAACATTCAAGGGCATATCAACTGAGTTGAATCTCCACTAAGCAAGAGCAATCACCTATCAGGTTGGGTTGCCACTTGGAACGATGCGAAAGTTTAGATGTAACAAACAATATCTCAATTTAATGCTCAATTACTCTTAAAACCCTAAATAAGCAAAATAGTAAGCAAATTAATGAATTACGACAAATCCTTTCAGACCAAGGTGAAGGACAGAGATTATTAACTCACTATTTTTTGAAATCTAGAATACAGAATAGTTGGGGACACTAGCACTAGCGCCCCTATCCAAGGTACAATTTTTGTCACAGAAATTCAGAATCTCCTTCCGACACTGATCTGCACTATATCTTCCATTTCTGCCCTAGAAAAGATGGAGGACACTAGCACTAGCGCCCTTGTCCCAAAATGTTCACCTTTGTCCTCTTTCTTTTAGATCTTGAATCCTTGTTGTCTGCAACCTCCTTTCTGCAAATCCACTCCGTGAAAATTGATACCTGTAACCTGCAATCACAAAGGAGTGTGGGAGGGGGTTGTCATGTTTAGAGGCTTGCCTCAGTCAAGCCCCGAACAAACATTCAAGTCTTTTGAACACTGTTGTCAAATAAGAGTGCGTATCCCTACTGGATAGAGGAAAAATTCAAATGATAAATGATTGAAAACATAATAGATATCACCTTGAAGTGTAGATCTCATGGGAGGAAGATGCTCTTCATGCCATGAGGAGATGGAGCCAAATCTACAATTACAAACACAATAACAACAACAAAATAGTGCTCTACAACACAATGAATGCCTTGAATCACTTTAACATAAGCTTGTAGATCAAAATACCCATCTAGTTTACAAATGAAACCTAAACATGCTTATATATGCAACTACAAAGATTCCCGCTAAGAATTTTGTAATTCAAACTTGAGATGTCGGAATAGGACCTAAATAACGGTCATAAAACTGACATTTAAATTTAGGGCAGGACTAAGGCGCTAGCGCTCAAGTCCACCCTGCTATTTTTGTTCAAGAATCATCAAAATAGCACACCCCTAGGTCCCATTTGCCATAAGACTTTAGGGTTTTCTCATCAGGAGTCAAAATTATCATGCAAAATGCTCTAAATGCATTCTAAAGACCCAAGAGCTAAGCCTTAAGGGGAAAAAGCCCCCAAGGGGATATTTTCTGACATAACATTTAGTCCCCACTTTAATGTATGTATAAATGCAAGGTCAATACATGCATTAAAGTATGGTCAACAAACACAGCGAACACGCCAAGCACGGTGAAGACACGCCAAACACATTGAAGACAATAATAGGCACGCAAAACACAGAGAAGACAGTTGTAGTCACGCAAAACATGGAGAAGACACATAAATAAAGTGAATACAGTGAATGCAATGATTATTTTCTTTTTCATTTTCTCATAAATGAAATGCAAATGCAAGTACAAGTAAAGTAAACACACAACCCAAATGCAGTAGGAGCTCAATGCCACCAGTCTTGAAAATGCATAAGGTGCAACAAACATGCCAAACAAATCTCAAAGTGTAGGAGATCATTGCCACTAGTATTGAAACTACACTTGAAAACAAACACGTCATACAAATCCCAAACCATAGGAGGAGCTCATCGCCATCGATCTTGAAACTATGCTTAGAAACAAACACACCATACACACACACATGGAAGACATAGAGAAAACATGATAGACAAGCGATGGAAGAAACCTATTGCTAGGTTCGCAACCATCTCATGCACATTATAGGCACACACCGATGATTACACTTCGCCACAACAATCGCCGAAGACATGCTTAAGGGTTAGGATAGTCTCAGATCCACCCCGCCTACTCGAAGGACGTTTTAGAAAATGACAGGATGTGTAATCTCCTCGAGAAATACACCATCCCTGCCTCCGTAGAGGGCTTAAAATAAAAGGATATGCACGATATCCCACCTTTGTAGAGGGCTTAAATGATTACAATAGATTTCAAGCTTTACAAACACAACATCTAAATCAAACAACTTACATTATATATGCCCCCACCTTAAGGTGGTTGATATCATGTAATGATATCAAGCATGTTAAGGTAGGAAGAAAACACACAAGGGAACACAAGCTCTCGCAAAGCCCATGCCCCCCGGAGGTGATATGTACTTTACGATCGCCAAATGTTCCCACAAACACACAATTTCCTACAAGAAAAGGTGTTAGTATCCATGTAATAATGATAAACAACAATGCATGTAATCATTCACATAAAGAGCCGAGGAAAGCAAGATCCAAGATAGACAAAGTGCATGGAGCAGCAGTATTGTTATGTTTTGTAAGTGTGATAAGACAACATCAAGATAGCAAACAGAGTGATTCTACTAGCCAAGCGTTGGATAATATATATCAACCTCGTCATCATGTATGGACTAGGTCCATTTTATTTTCTCGTTGAAGGGACACTAGGCCCATATCAGTATAATATGTTTTTTTATCATCTGCCAGCTAGATAGAACCACTAGAAGAAGGTAAATAATAAATCAAGAGAGGAGAAACAAGTGCCTTAGGGACAATCACATAGGAGGGTGCCCCCCGAGTCACCAACCGCAATGCTATGTCCATAAGACACAACACACAACAATGAAAATAGAGGAGAAACAATATAGAAGAATGATGATACAAATAGAAGAAGGGTCACAACAGAGGCGGTCTCCTAGTATCCTTGACCTTACAAGAGTATCAAGGGTCATCCTAGGAGGCCTAAACAACACATAACACATCACGGGGGAAACACAACATGGAGGTAAAGGGTTAGAAATACTTACCTGTAGGGACAACCAAACTAAGGGTTGTTGACAAGCAAATCATCCTCTAAACCCAATCTTGAATGCTAGAGAAAAGAGGTGTGTAAGGTACCATAGCCCAACTTTTGTTCTTATCTTCCAATTGTTCAATGTCAAGTTCATCTAAGTTTTGCTCAATGTTAGGTTGAATGTTTTCTTGTTGAATTGCAATTCATTGGGCAAAAGCTTGTCTTCGTTTAATCCTTTCTCTTGCTTGTCTATTCCTTCTTGTCTTACTACTTATCTTTGCAAAGGTATTTTCATGTTTTTCCATAGGGTTTTGCACATTAGAGGAGGAAGCACCATGTTCAAATTTCATTTGTCTCGATGGAATGTTTTGTTGTCAATGAAAACCTCCCAATCCTTGTAAGGATGACAAGGGAGGGACCTCAGCATAGATACCATCTCTTCGTGGATGAGGTGAGTTATGAAACTTTTCCTTATCCACATCTATCATGCTAATTATCTCATCATATTCATATTAGTCTTGTGTAATTCTTATATCATTTTATCATTTTCCTTTTTCTCTAAGGGGATCTTCAAATGCTTGTTGTTCTTCCCTCATTGTTTGTAAAGGAGGCCTGGCCACCTAGCTAGTTGTTTTGGTCTGTATCGTCTGTATTCTAGGAAAGATTGGTCTCTTCGTGGCTCAAGTTCTATGTCAGGTTGCAGCCAAAAGTAATCAAGAGTGAAGTTCTTGCTCTTAGCCAGAGGTTGATATGAATTATGGTGGATAGTACGGATCTCTCCATGCAAAGGGAATTTTAAGCATTTGTGAATAGTTGAGGGGACGACATTCATAGCCTTAAGCCATGGATGTCTTAGTTTTACATGGAAGAGGTCGGATAAGGGAATAACATCAAATAACTAATCCATGGCTTTATCATAAACTGAGACCAATAAGATTATCTTTCCAAATGTATTCATCAAAGCTCCATTATGCGTTTTAATTCTCAAATCCGACGGTTGATAATAATTTTGTGCCAAATCATGTTTAATAATAAACTCTTTTATAACCACATTAGTCATGCAATTAAGGTCTATAAGTGTTCCATCCATAGGTATTTCCATTATTTTCACAGTAATGTAAAGAGGCCCTTCAGTATCTACCATTTCTTTGTCAGGAGGTGTAATGTTATTTCAAGTTCAGGGGCTTGTCTTTTCAAATAAGGTCTAGGAGGAAGCCTAGCATTATTGTTGTATTGAGAATCTATTTGTATGTTTTCAAATGAATTCCAAATCATCTTTTAAAGATTTTCAAAACTTATTGAAGAAACCAATGCAAATGTATGAATATGACCTAAAATGCTAGATTTTTCAACTTTTTTCAATGCAAATAAATGAAAGAAGAGGTGTTGTGAAGAATTTCAAGAGGGATAGAAAATAATATGCCTAAGAATAGCCCAATGATGCAACAATATATTTCACAACATGCCTTTGATGCAAATCTAGAGTGATGACAAGTCAAAACCTAGTGAAAATACACCTAAAATATGTAAATTTTCACCAATTTTCAATGTAAATGCCTAGTAGAAAGGGTGTTGTAAGGAATTTGAGTAGGGGAAGAAGATAATAACCCTGATATTAGTCAAATAATGAAGCAAAATCCCTCACAACATGCTTGTAATGCAATTCTAGAGAGACGATGAGGCCAAATCTAGTGAAAATACAAGGTTTTCAAACCCTAGACATGAAATTTTGCAAGAAAGCCACTATGATGCAACACTACAATTAGAAATCAGTATTAATGAGTGTTTCAAAAGGGTAGTAAAAACTGAAACAAGATTTTTACTACAAACCCTAGCTAATGCAAAACTAGGTTTTTATGAAAAATGCACAATTTCAAGCAACTTTTGACAATTTAAGCATGAAAATGCAATGCAAATGAATACTAAATGATGAATTTTTGTAATTCAAATCAGATCTAATGAAAATGAAAGAAATTTAATGAAATTAAATGTCAATTAATTCAAATTATAGTAAAATGCAAGCCTAAGATGCCAATTTTTTCAAAATTTTCAAATTTTCCAATTTTTTTGTAATTTTTCAAATGCAATAAAATGAATGATGAAAAATAAATTTCAGATTTAATGCAAAAATCATAAATTAAATACAATGCAACTAAATTAATGCAAATTATGTGAAAATTCAAACCCTAGAATGCAAAAAAAATATTGAAAATTTTCAATTTTTTTCCATTTTTTTGTAATTTTTCGAATGCAATGAAATGAATGAATACAAATCTACCACACAATACTTAGCAAGGTGCAAAAAGTCCAAAAACACAGGTTTACCAAAATCTTTAGTAGTTAAAAAGGGGGGAAATGTTTTGGTTTAGATTTCAAAGGCAAATCCTTCCTTCTCACCAAACATTCAAGGGCATATCAACCGAGTTGAATCTCCACTAAGCAAGAGCAATCACCTATCAGGTTGGGCTACCACTTGGAATGATGTGGAAGTTCAGATGTAACAAACAATATCTCAATTTAATTCTCAATTACTCTTAAAACCCTAAATAAGCAAAACAGTAAACAAATTAATGAATTACGGCAAATCCTTTCAGACCAAGGTGAAGGACAAAGATTATTAACTCACTATTTTTTGAAATCCAGAATGCAGAATAGTCGAGGACACTAGCACTAGCACCCCTATCCAAGGTACAGTTTTCATCATGGAATCTGAATCTCCTTCCGACGTTGATCTGCACTGTTTTTTTGTTTCTACCCCGGAAAAAGATGGACACTGGCACTAGTGCCCTTGTCCTGAAATGTTCACCTTTGTCCTCTTTCTTTCAGATCCTGAATCCTTATTGTCTGCAACCTCCTTTCTGCAACTTCACTCCGTGAAACTAGATACCTGTCATTTTCAATCACAAAGGAGTGGGAGGGGGTTGTGGTGTTTAGAGGCTTGCCTCGGTCAAGCCCCAGAGAGACATTCAAGTCTTGTGAACACTGTTGTCAGATAAGAGTGTGTATCCCTGCAGGATAGAGGCAAAATCCAAATGGTAAATGATTGAAAACACAATAGATATCACCTTGAAGTGTAGATCTCATGGAAGGAAGATGCTCTTCATGCCATGAGGAGATGGAGCCAAATCTGCAATTACAAACACAATAACAACAACAAAATACTTCTCTGCAACACAATGAATGCCTTGAATCACTTTAACGTAAGCTTGTAGATCAAAATGCCCATCTAGTTTGCAAATGAAACCTAAACATGCTTATATATGCAACTACAAAGATTCCTGCTAAGAATTTCGTAATTCAAACTTGAGATGTCAGCATAGGACCTAAATAATAGTCATAAAACTGCCTTTAAATTTAGGGCAAACCCAAAATAGGGCAGGACTAGGGCACTAGCGTCCAAGTCCACCTTGCTATTTTTGTTCAAGGATCATCAAAATACCACCCCCTAGGTCCCATTTGCCATAAGACTTCAAGGTTTTCTCATCGGGAGTCAAAATTATCATGCAAGATGCTCTAAATGCATTCTAAAGACCCGGGAGCTAAACCTTAAGGGGGAAAAGCCCCCAAGGGGAAATTTTCTAACATAGCAGATAGTAATAAACCTTATGAACAAGTGAGAAATGATGATAGGTTAAACATCCACAACCTTAAGATGCTTCTACTATGGTGAGCCGACATAGATTATTAGCCTGTAATTTCACAAAAACTTGTTCTCAAATATATTCTCAATGTTAAAGCATAATGTTTATTAGGGGATCACACTTATTTGTAAGTGGTCCTAATAACATTAATAAGTCTCTATTATAAATATAAAGTTTTTAGAATTATAACAGAAAATATGGCATTAGTCATATTTAGGGGTGATTTATAAACTGTTGCTTTATAAATGTTAATTAATTTATTAATTAACTTAAATAATCATAAATATTTATTTGGTTAAAAATTCACCAACCCCTAAGTGAAAGGTTGAAACATATATCAACCAACCTATTTGAGGTTTACCTTCAACAAAGAAGAATACATTACAAATGTATTAAATGATTTGAATACATCATTGGATATATGTTTGAGAGAATTTGGCATCACTACAAGAGGTAATAAGGCATTGTAAGAAGGGGGAGAGATTGTGAAAACTAGGTTCTTGAGTCTGATTGATAGACTTTGTGAAATTATCTTAAGTAAAAGAATGATGTTTTTGTGAGGTTTTTGACTATAAGGTTTTTCCCATGTAAATCCTTGTGCAATGTGTTGACCTCTATGTATTTTCAAAATTTATATCTTAGTTATTTATTTATGCAATATTTTAACTTTTATATTCAAAGATTAGCTACCTATAGATCCTAATTCCTAACCTGGTATCAAAGATGGTGTGGCTATGTTAATTATTTTATAGCTGCATAGTTGATGAAATCTTCATTCTTTTTCTTGCTTGATCATCTCCATCCATACATGTGAGTTGGGATTATCTAGAGCAGAATTGATGTGTTGGATTAATAGAGGGAGTGTATGAAAGGAGCAAGCTACATGGAAATATTATTATTGATGGTCTTTTTATGATTATAAAATTTACCCCACAAATACACTACTCAAGACTATCAACAATGGAAAGAAAAGTTAGCCTAGGGACAAACAAGCCAATAGATCAATCTCTAGATTAAGGTAGGCTCCCTTCTTATAAAGATTACAATAATTTTATAAGAAAAGAGAGAAAGATCATGTGAAAGCAAATTACTGAAATTAAAAGGCCATAAGCCAAAGGAAAGATATTTCATAGATAGATTAAAATAAAATGATACAATGTAACATAGTCAATAAGGAATAGCTCACACTACCACGATGGACACAATATTCATGCACTAAAATGATGAGTTAGAATGTCTAGAATAACAACCTCATAAACTCAAGATTATGATATTACTTCTTCTAGAATAAAAGGTAGAAAATGGTTTTGTCCAAAGACACAATCATGGAGGTCTTCTAGTTCTAATTATGCAAAGAGAGAAGCTAATGCATTAGGTCCAAAAATGGGTTAGCTGCAAAAAATAGCCTGCTTCTAAAATATGACATTTTGACAATATATAGAGGAAAAAGGATGACTCATCACCCACCCAAAAATATATGCCCAAAGAATCCTAACTTAGGAAAATAATGACGACAGGAACAATCTCTAAAAAGATTGTTGTCATGCCCACATTTTAAATGTGGACATGAAAATGAACTAGCAAAAAAATTTATAAAACAAGTCACTAAACACACTCGTGCATCAAATGTGTACTTAAATAACATACGCACTTAATGTTGTTGTATGCACAACACATGTTAGGCACGCCACACTAAGGCAGGGAAGTCAATCAAGATGCGAGAAATGTGAAACTCCTTTCGCACTCCTTCGATGATGGGAGTAACTAAAAGGGTAAGTGTCACATTGTACGACATTGTGAGGGGGTGAAACCTTTCCAGTAGGTGACCCCTAGTGTTTCCTAGATGAAAATGAGAAGTCAGTTTCAACCTAGGTTGAAACCCTAACCCTAGAAATTATCTAAGCAATAAAATTCCAATCCAAAATGCGAAAGATAAAAAAATAATAATTTAACTAAATTCAACATCATTTTAATCTAATCACAATGAATAAAATTAAATTAAATGCCTTTACAAAATCTATCAATAATAAATTTAAGGGAGAGCCTTTAAATCAAAACTATACAACATTAAAATTAATTTAACCCAATAAATAATTTTCCATTAAAATAACCATCTCATTTGCCCAACTAAATCTTTAATTCAAATAACTAGTCTCTCAAAAAATTAGGCAGCATAACATTTCCCAAGCGTCTAATTTCCCAGAAATTTTGACAGCATAACTTTATAAAAACAAAGGGTTTAATTAAATCAAGGGTAATAAACTAATTCACTAACTATAGGACCAAACAAAATAATCTAAATTTCACATAAGTGGGGTTTGAGAGGTTAAAAAGGTTTATAAAAGTTGTTTAATAGTCCCTAATCATTAGGGCAACACTCTTCAAACCTAAAAAGGTTTATAAAAGGACATAATTTCAACATTTTTCTCACAAGTTGTTTGGTTTTGCAGGTTGGATTGGAGGAGAACAAAGAGGGAAATCTCTTCCCACATGGGAAGATTATTTCTCAACAATGTTTTAATTTCTAAAATTTTCTAATTTCTTATTTGTCTAATAGTTTCAAATGTTTATTTCCAAAGTTTTCTAAGTTTGAAATTTCAAATGTTTTTCCCTCCAAGGATGTTTCAAATAGAGTAAATAAAAGGTATTAATATTCCCTTTTATTTTCCCTATGCAACCTATTGATACTTTGATATATACTTGCAATGTTTATATTCAATATACTAATATAAGTTTTTTTAAAGGTATAAGTAAGAATATTTCAAATAGAACTATATATATATATATATATTTGTGTGTGTGTGTTTATTGGAGAAAATAATCACGGCCTGTGTATATACACAAACCTGTGCATACACATAGATCTATGCATATACACAAAAATATATATCCACAGATGCATGCACACACACACACACACACACACACATATAGGCAGATTTTTGAAATAGCAACAGGCTTCAAGCAAATATCAGACCCGAACCAAAAAAATGCAGGGTTCAAATATTTTTATAAGACTACAAAAGGAGCGGGAGTGGGAGTGCAGTCGCCATAGGTCGGCCGACCTCTTGCACAGGTCATCGTCCTGTGGTGGCCCAGGGTCAAGGCTCCTGCCCCCACAGAGCCTACAGGCTCTATGGGTACGAGGTCCCTAACCCCAGCCCCCATGGCTCTGCAAGGGGTGGACAAAGCTTGGCCCTGCCATCCCCACCTTAAAAACCCTATTCTCTTTTTTAAAATTTTCACTTTAAAATTAAAAAAATACTTATTTGCTTTACACCCTTTTTTTAAATATATTTATTTATATATATTGGTTATATATTTGAATAAATTCCTCTCTAGTTTTTTTTAAATAAAACAAATATAAATAAAAACCAGAATGTTAATAAATAACTTCTATAATATATATCTACACACACACACACACACTTTCACATGTTTCTATAAACAAAAAGAAGCTTATTCCATCAACTTAAAGTATTTAATTTTGTCACAATGAGAGAAAAGAGGAAGTGTAGGAGAAATATTTCTCTTAACTATTGAAAATAATTTATTTTGCAAGATTGAAGTCATGCCTATATTTTCTTTCGAAGTAAATACATCATAAGGGGGAGAGGGTCTCTCTTTTTTTTAAACTAATTTTTATCATTAATCACACATGTACTCCCCTTGTCCATGAAATCTTTCAATTCATAACTATACAAGTAAGATAGAAAAATGTTGCATCTATTTATACATTTACATTTTGAATCAAATATATTTCACAAGGGAATCCCCAAGAGAGAGTTTTGCTCTCTTATATAACCAAACCCATTTACAAGTTAAATGAGCCAAGGCATATACATTGCCATACAAACTACAACTTGCACAAAAACCATAAAACCACATCAAGGAGACTATTCCTCTCTCCTTCTTTCATAATGTCATGAAATCTTGCAAAGACAATAAAACTCTTCCCATGGCCAAGGGAAGCTCACCTCCCAACCTTAGACTTGCTTGCAATCCACCCCCAACCTAGGAGGCCTACAAGTGACCCGGTTTCATGCTCAATCACATGGGGATTCAAACACACTCATAAAAAACACAATAACACCCAACCCAAGGGATCTTAACATAACCAAATCCATAAATATGGATTCCAAAGGGGGAGAGAGTGGACATCACTCACTCAAGGGGAAAGACCATCAAATAACCATAGTAACCAAGACTCATTTCTCAAGAATACAGCTTGATCATGCAAATTGTAATTCAATATACTAATCCATTTACTCAATATAGCTTCTTTTTTAATTCATTTGCATCATATAATTCAAGACATTCATTATTATAAAAAGAAAAATATAACCTAAGCATGTATAGGTACATCATCAATAATATAAAAACACATCTATCTACTCCAATCACAAAATAATGCCATCAAAAGTCTAATGGATGGAATCAACAGTCCCCAATAATATCCAATGTCAAAACATAAATCCATAGATAATAAGTCTAATAAGTCAAAATAAGAGGTGTAATAAGGGTGGGCCTCACATCCTCCCCCCTAAGACTAAACTTCCTCCTTGAAGTCAGCAAAGAGGTGAGGGTAGAGTGCCCTCAAATGTGTAGTGTCCTCCCAAGTGGCTACAACCTCATCATAGCAGTCCCACTGCACTCTAACCTGGTCTAGCTTTCACCCTCGAAGGGCCAGCATCTGACGAGCCAAGATGTGAATGGGCTCCAAAGCTAGCTTCCCATCCGAATCTACCGGTAATGCACCCCAATCCAATACATGAGCCACATCAGATACATAACACCTCAACACAGAAATATGAAACACATCATGGATGCGCGACAGGCTAGGTGGTAAAGCTAAACGATAAGCTATAGGTCCTATCCACTTCAAAATCTTAAAGGGTCCAACAAATCTTGGTGCAAGCTTAGAGACCTTTTCATAACGAATTGGACTCTTATGCAGTCGCACTCTCAAGAACACCTTGTCACCAACTGAGAAGCTCGGATCCAATCTCTAGGCATCAACATACTTCTAACGATCTTGTGCCTCCTGCAAATGTTGTCTACTTAAAGTATTCTTCCGCTCCATGTCCTGAACCAACTCTGGCCCAATCGCAACTTTGTCCTGAATGCAATCCAAACTCAAAGGAGTCATGCAAGGCCTGCCATATAAGGCCTGATAAGGTGCCATAGCCAACGAGCTATGGTACCCATTATTGTAGGCAAACTCAAAAAGATATAGGTAATCCTCAGACCATATCGATTGGTGATCCATAACATACATGTGAAGCATGCCCTCTAAAACCTAATTCACCCTCTCAGTTTGCCCATATGTCTCAGGGTGATATGTTGAACTGAAATTGAGTTGGGTGCCCACTGCCTATTGTAATGTTGTCCAAAATGCTGATGTGAAAATTAAATCTCTATCTGAAATGATGTGACAAGGAACCCCATGAAGTCTCACTATCTCATTCAAGAAGATCCTTGCCACTGCTGGTGCATTGTACATAGTACGAACCGGTGAGAAATGTGCCACCTTGGTCAACTTATCAACCGTCACCATGATGGCATCATGGTGGCGAGATGAAAAAGGTAGACCAAAAGTAAAGTCCATGGAAATGGTGTCCCATTTCCACTCAGGTATCTCATGGGGATAAATAAGTTATGTCGGATGTTGATGCTTGACCTTCACCCTTTGGCACTCAAGGCAATGAGCTAAAAACTCTGCAATGTCACCCCTCATCCCTGACCAATGATATAATTTCTAAGGTATGCATGCATCTTCTTCACCCTGGGATGTGCTACATAAGGTGCTCTATGAACCTCTAACAAAACCATTGTACAAAGATCTCATGTGAGGGGCACATAGATACGGTCTCAATGTCGCAATAGCCCATCTACCTCAATGGAATAATTTGTATACTTGCCCCTTAGGGCCCTCTGTGACTGTATCTCCCGTTGAAACTCTAGGAACCACTCATCCTTTGGTAAATACTACAAGATACGCCCTCTCAAATCTACACTCAAGGTTATAGTCAGGATCTCGTGTCACCTCCTACTCAAAGCATCGACAACCACGTTCTCCTTGCCCTTGATGTAATGTACATCAAATTCATACTCACATAAAAACTCCATCCAACACCATTGGCGGGCATTTAGATTTGATTGTGTCAAGATGTACTGAAGACTATGTGATGATTTGAATGCAACTCAAAACGACGTCCCAAAAGAAAATGTCTCCATCTAACTAGAGTATCAACTACCGCTGCAAGCTCTAAATCATGTGTGGGGTAGTTTAGCTCATTTCTCTTAAGCTTTCGTGACCCATACGTGATCGCTCGACCATCCTGCATAAGGATCACACCTAATCCATCTAAAGATGCATTTGTGCATACTATAAAATTTGTTGTGGGATCTGGTACTGCTAGAATAGGAGCACTAGTGAGACACTCCTTGAGGACCCTGAAGGCCCTCTCACACTGCTCCATCCATAAGAATTTCCTTTTCCATTGAAGAGAAGTGATAGGGTGAGCTATCCTAGAAAATCCCTCAATGAACCAGCAGTAATAACCTGCTAACCCCATGAAGCTCCTAACCTTTGTCAAGTTGGTAGGTGCTGGCTAATCCATAATCACTCTAATCTTTGATGGATCTACTGAGATATCATCGCTAGATAAAACGTGCTCTAAATATTAAACCTCTGAACGGAAGAAGACACAATTCACCAAGTTGCCATATAGCTGTTGATCTCACAAACACTGTAATACCTGATGCAAGTGCTCCTCATACTCCTCCTCAATCAGTGAATATATCAAGATATCATCAAGGAATACCAACACGAACCAATCTAGATAAGTGTGAAACACCCCATTCATGAGACTCATGAATACTGTGGGGACGTTTGTCAAACTAAAGGGTACCACAGTGAACTCACAGTGACCATAACGAGTCTGGAAGGTCGTCTTATGAATATCCTCTGCAATCTATAGCTGGTGGTAACTGAACTTTAGGTCAATCTTAGAGAGCACTCTGGCTCCCTGCATCTGATCAAATAGATCGTGGATCCTAGGCAAAAGATAACAATTTTTCACCGTCACCTTATTCAACCGTCGGTAATCCATGCATAGACGAAGGGACCCATCCTTCTTAACAAAGATGACCTATGCACCCAAGGTTAGACACTAGACCGAATGTGACCCTTTGCTAGCAGCTCCTCTAGCTATAGCTTGAGCTCCATAAGCTCATGCATAGTCATCCTATATGGTGCATGAGACACTGGCTCTGCACCTGGTACAAGATCAATATGAAAATCCACTTCTTGATGAGGTGGCATGCCTAGAAGCTCTAGCGGAAACACATCTATGAACGCTCTAAGGATAGGATGGTCATCAAGTGTAGTCCCTGACTCATCCTCTGATTATGACACTCATGGTAATTGCAAACATTTGACATCCTTTCCACATGCAATGCTTAAGTTGCATAGCAGAAATCATATGCAAAGCTATAGGCCTCTAAATGCCCACAATCTCTACTATGGTGCCATGGTTGTCTAGACAATCTATCACCTTACGGCAGCAATCAAGCTTGGCTCTATGAGTTGCAAGCCAATCCATACCTAACACCACACCATAGGATCCTAAAGGTATAACTCTAAGGTCTACAATAGTGGTGAAGGCTTCAAGTGCCCACTCGCAATCTCAGACTACTGAGTCTATGGCCATATTGGCCCCTGTGGCCAACTCAACCTCCCACCTATCGTCTTGTCTTGAGGCCAGCAGCTTACAACGCTCCACTAATGATCGAGATATAAAGGAGTTTGAAGCTCCAAAATCAAACAATATAGTAACAGGGATACCTCCAATCATACCTAGGGTCTCTATCACCATGGACTGATAGTCAGTTTGGCGGTTATCAACCGCTGCAAATACACTGTGGGATTTACTCACATCACCTACAATCTACTCTAAACCTCCAGGGTGGTGTCCTCCTCCTACAACAAACCCCTAGGGACACTCTCTAGCTAAGTGTCCAGTGCCACCACAAATGTAGCATGGTCCTCTCATCTGAACATGTACCGACTGTGTCCTACTGCACTGTTGAGGTCCTGGTCTACCTGAACTACTCTGAGCGCCTCTAAAAGACTGATGTGATCATGCATAATCTATACCCTGTGTCTGATGTCTCTTATCTCCATGAGGACCCTGAGCCTGCCACACTCTTGTATGGCCACCATGTGTTCCCTGTTATGGTCTAGATCTCTACCCCTGATGCTACTGCTGTGGTGGAGGCCTAGGAGGCATCGATGAGGCCCTAAATCCTCCCTTGTGAGGGAGTGGAGGTCTACAAAAGTTGTGATCTTGTTGTTGTTGGCTACAATTTTGAAAATGGGTACACGACTCATGGGACTTCCCATGAATCTCCTTAGCAATATACGCCTTCTTGACGACCTCATGAAAAGTATGGGGATCAACCATACATACTAGTCTTGCTATCCCGATATTTAAGCCTCTAATAAACCTATTGAGAAGAAACTTATCTTCCTATAGGTACTCGGCATACTGCATTAACTCTAAGAATCGACTATCATACTGTGTCACCGTAGAATCTCACTGTTGTAAATCGTGAAACTCATCGATGAAGTGCTAACGGTAGTGCTCAGAAAGATATTGCACTCTAAAGTGCTCAAGAAATGTACTCCATGATAGAGTATCTAGAGAAGGATGGTGTTTGCACTCCTCAGTGCACCACCATGTTGATACAGAATCACGTAAGAGGTGAATGGTGACTCAGGCCTTTAGGTTTCTCCCATAAGGGCGCAACCCAAAGCATTGATCCAAACTAAGGAGCCAAGCCTCTGCCTCATCCCCCTCAATAGCTCTAGAAAACATAGGAGGTTGCAGATGAAGCAACTCTCTGATCTAATCCCCTATGTTGCGAGGGCCCTGAGCTAGACCTCTCACCTCCTATTGTCACCCCAAGTGTAAGGGATCAAAGTGAACCGACTCCACAATGACCTCCTCTTCATGTTCCTCTCGATACAATGGAGGACTTCCACTCTGTTCCCTCTGATTTGATGCATGCTCCTCTATGAACATCAATGGTACCTCCACTCGCAGTTCCCCTGCAACAAGTGTTAGCCTATCTAAAATGACCTAAAGAGCCTGTAAAATATGTGGCCTTATATCAGGAAGTGCCTCATGACATCAAGCAACCGATGGTGAAGCGCACCGAGTAGCTCGATATTGAGCCTCACTAGAAGAATTGGCACGCGAGCGTACTTTCCTGGCTCTATGCGGCATCCTATATGAACAAGGTGCCATGATTAAATTAAATGTACGTAAAAACACATGTGCCCTAAATGCCCAGTGTTGAAACTTGGGCTCTAATACCAAATGTCATGCCCACATTTTAAATGTGGACATGAAAAAAAAACCAACAAAAAAATTTATAAAGCAAGTCGCTAAACACACTCATGCATCAAATGTGCACTTAAATAACATACGCACTTAACATTGTTGTATGTGCAACACACGTTAGGCACGCCGCACTAAGGCAGGGGAAGTCAATCAAGATGCAGGAAATGGGAAACTCCTTTCACACCCCTTCGATGATGGGAGTAACTAAAAGGGTAAGTGTCGCATCGTACGATGCTACAAGGAGGTGAAAGCTTTCCAGTAGGTGACCCCTAGTGTTTTCTAGATGAAAATGAGAAGTCGGTTTGGACCTAGGTTGAAACCCTAACCTTAAAATTTATTTAAGCAATAAAATTCCAATCTAAAATGTGAAAGCTAAATAAAATAATAATTTAACTAAATTCAACATCATTAACCTAATCATAATGAATAAAATTAAATTAAATGTCTTTAAAAAGTCTACCAATAATAAATTTAAGGGAGAACCTTTAAATCGAAACTATACAACATTAAAATTAATTTAACCTGATAAATAATTTTTTGTTAAAATAACCATATCATTTGCCCAACTAAATATTTAATTCAAATAACCAGTCTCCCAAAAAATTGGGTAGCATAACATTTCCCAAGCGTCTAATTTCCCAGAAATTTTGACAACATAACTAAAGTTATAAAAACAAACTAAGGGTTTAATTAAATCAAAGGTACTAAATTAATTCACTAACTATAGGACCATACAAAATAATCTAAATTTCACTTAAGTGGGATTTGAGAGGCTAAAAAGGTTTATAAAAGTTGTTTAATAGTCCCTAATCATTAGGGCAACACTCCTCAAACCTAAAAAGGTTTATAAAAGTGTTGGAACACTCCTAACCACTGAAAGGGGGGGTGAATTAGTGGTCTCTAAATGTTACAAACAAATACCTTTCAAACCAATCATATGAACATCAATGCACTCAAGACCAATAACACATACACCATAACACAAAGGTATACGTGGAAAACCCTCAAGGGGAAAAACCACGGGAGAAATGCTGCTTGGATCTATTGTCCAAACCCAACCTCCAATAAATCACGATTACATACAGAAGGAACACTAATTCCCTACACATGAAGCACCAACTTCAAATCCATTAGGAGCACCAACCCCAACACCAACAGGAGCGCCAACTCCAAAACCAACAGGTGCACTAACTCTACCAACTTTTTAGAACACCAACTCCACAATCAACTCCAAAACAAATAAGGATAAAATTATAGAGTACTACTCTATTTACAATGATTACAAAGGTTATAGATGAGTTCTATAACTCTTACAAAAACACCTTACCTCTCCAAGATTGGCATAAAAGAATAACTCTTCAAAATTAGCATACAACCAAGCATAGTACAATACATGATCTCTTGAAACTAGAAGTTACTTAACCCTAGATTAATAATCTCTTTTTACACACTACATCATCTTCCCTGTCATATTGTCTCTAGCATACTTTCAGCCACTTTATTTACATACATACTTGTATCATCAAATCAATGCATTCAAGGACTATATAATGCCAATTTAAACCAAACATTAAGATAGGAGTTTATGAGATTTTTACCACATTATGTAAAATACATCCATTATACTTTGCCACCATATATCTCTACTACTGTCTGTTAGTATATTCTACAAAATTTCTTTGTTTTTTGTCTTGACAAATTCATCTTCAATCTAAGGATGCATATCAGCATTTCTAATTACACATCACTGCTCTTAGACAATTTCCTATCTGATCTTCAAGAACAAACACAAATCTCTCTGTTTGAATCTGCAAAACTCACTCTATCATTACTCACATTTCTTCTCAATCTCATAAATGGTTCTGTGAAAGCTTCATTCTCATTTCTTCCTTCAAAATACACTGATATATCAATGTGGTTTGCACGAAGACTTCCATCTACACATTAAAGAGATGTTTCCCCCAACAATATACAGTGTCATCACACCCTCTATCAAATCTTCTCACAATACTGGTATGGCAGAGATAAAATCTCACTACACTTTCCCTCTCTGTATTTTATTCAAAAAACACCATAACATTTATGAGATAAAGTCATCAAAAAGCAACTGAATCAACAACCTTCATTCGTTCTTCAAAACCCTTAATATCTTCAATCAAAAAATTGTTCATTTGCTAGCAGTTAGGGCACAGTGTTTAGTTGCCCGTCAAACTTCACCTTCGGAGAATAACCGTTGTCTTTTGAATAAACTTTAAATGACAACCCTCGATTTAATATCTCACGCCAACTTTGTTTTAAACAAGCACCTTTGATTCTTTTTCCCACTTCAAAACCTTTTGAGGTATTGGGTTCTCCAGTCACCTTAGGGAAGAAGGTCCGATGGCCCAACGTATTTGAAGGCTTAAGTGTTCACTTAAGTGAACAGCTTACTGGTTATTCTAAGTCAACAACAAAATAGAACAAAAGGAGCCCATCAAATATCTTGTTTAACACTTAAGTTGCCTTTAACATATAACTTAGGGTTTAGATATTAGGGTTTAGGTTATTGAACATAGATCCTTAAAACAAACATTAAACCTTATACCATCTCTGAGTGAATGAGTCCTCTATCTCAGTTGCAGAGCCATCACCATTGAGCAACCCATCAATTATATAGTTGACATAATAAAGATGATTAACAATATCAACTATAAGTCATTTTGGAAGCACTAATCCACCATAGCAACAATAAATAGATACAAAAACCTTTGAACACTGTCAACATTGTGAACAGGTATCATGAGCATAAATGAGGAACACCACTGTGAGCTCTATGCCTTTCTGAACAAGCGACCATCCATCAAATGAGATAATGATCATCAACAATCTCAAACAATCTTGATCTGAGGAACACCACTGTGAGCTCTGTGACTTTGTGAACAAGCTTCCATCCATCAAATGAGATTCTTGATCTGAGGAACACCACTCTTGTTACTATAACAATACCAATGATAAACCAATGCAACTCATAGTATCATGAGATGATCAGCACTCATACTGACATACAACAACATCATGTTGACAGACATAAATGATCAACAAGTCAGCATTATACTGACTAACAGAGATGATCAACAAGATAACATCATCAAGGAATGTGAATTTGAACACAGATATCATTAACATTAATCATCAAAGTAGGAATACTATATGAACTCTTGAAGTATGATCATTAAGGCATAAACACTATATCACCATATACTCCTGAACATGAGCACCATACCACAAACATATACCATACCATGAAGCAAGAAGCAACTCCTGATGCCTGAAGAATGAAGCATGACATTAACATTAACAAGGTGCCTTGAAGGAATGATCACATCTGTCATTATGATAAGCATTCAACCTGGCATAAATACTGCATCATTGCATCCAACACCATCTCAACATCATAGAGATGAGCATGCACCATGAGATGATCAATCATCAAACTGATATAGATGATCTGTGAACCAAGAACGCCTGAACGTGTGGCATGAGACAAACACCAACTCAACTTTTGACATCAATGGCAAATCAATAACAAACTAGACCAACCAACAAAAGGACATAATTTCAACATTTTTCTCACAAGTTGTTTGGTTTTGTAGGTTGGATTGGAGGAGAAGAAAGAGGGAAATCTCTTCCCACATGGGAAGATTATTTCTCAATAATGTTTTAATTTCTAAAATTTTCTAATTTCTTATTTGTTCAAATTTTTATTTCCAAAGTTTTCTAAGTTTGAAATTTCAAATGTTTTTCCCTCCAAGGATGTTTCAAATAAAATAAATAAAAGGTATTAATATTCCTTTTTATTTTGTGGGTGGTTGGGCGGGAGTCCTTCCACACTCTTGGTTGTGGAAGGACCGGGGCTCGGTGGTGGAAGGGTGACTCATCAGATTTTTCCGACGCGATGGCTTTTCTTACCCAGTCAACAAACGAACATCACTCCTCCACAAGCAATCATGATTGCACACCGTTGGCGGCGCTTCGAGGGCAGATTTGACAACTTGTTGATGAGGGCGATTGGAAGCATTGGGGCAAGGACAGAAGACAGTTTTACCAAGCATGGGATGGGACTGTAAAAGGATAGTTTCACTTCCCGAAGACATGGCATAGAGAAGCAGTGAGCTGGCAACAAGATTGGTAGTTACTCCTCATATTTGCATAATTATTAGAAATAAAGACAGTTGCCTTTTTTTACCGCTCCATTTTTTGGTTTTCATAGAAGCTTGTATGGCGATCCCCCCACCTTCGATAATTATCCACCTTCCTGAGCATCTTTTGGAGTGCGGCGGTATGGAATCCCTGATTTGCCTTACTACGCAAGTAAGGCATATGGCCTTCAAGGGGGAAGTCTCAGAGCAAAGGCTTAGAAGAGTTCTCAGACAATATGATACCTTCACCATAAAGGCTTTGAAGCTCATTCTAGGAAATTGTCATTGGCAGTGAGAGGTATTGTGTAGACTCGAACCTTTCCTCCAGGGCAGTGGCAGCCTTGCTAGATGTTTCAATGCCCAAGGATGAGGTGAAGGCTCTGGTGCAGCGTTTGTTTAAACCTAGCTTCCTTGGAGGACTCGACGAGGTCTTGGCAATGGCTGAGAGAGGTGGGCTTCCAAGGCCAAAAGATCTGCAGAAGGCCAGTCAACTTGGAGTGGTAGTGGAATACTTCCCTTTTATTCTTGACATCAGGGGTGCTAAATTGGAAGCCCACAGGAGTAGGGCGTGCAGAGGTAAAGAATTCCTAAAAAAATTGTTCAATATGATACCAACTGACGGCTTCGAATGGATTCGAGAGTTTTGTGACTATCTTTTCGAAGAGGGAGAAATTTAAGCTTCTGCAGCTGGTGTGCGGTTGGTGGTTGGTGATGCTCTTCTTACAGTCTCTCTATTTTTATGTCTTTAGCTACAATGTTTTCGAGTAGGGATCTATGCTTTCAGTTTCAGGTTAAGGGTTTCTTTTTGTAAATATTCTACAGTTTGGGTGTTGGGGTCAAGATCTCTCTGTCTATAGTTTCCTCTTGTAATTTTTCGAATAGTATCATGCCCAGTGCGATTCAGTCAACAAACCATGTGTGGTCATCAGTTTAAAAAGGGGCAGGGTTTTTTGAATCTCAACAACAACCATGGTGGCTCTGAAGGTACTCTTTTTTGACAGTTTCAATATAATCTACTATATCTTATCAATCAAAAAAAATATTCCTTTTTATTTTCCCTATGCAACCTATTGATATTTTGATATATACTTGCAATGCATATATTTAATATACTAATATACGTTTTTTAAAGGTATAAGAAAGAATATTTCAAACAGAACAAAACATATATATATATATATATATATATATATATATATATATATATATATATATATATATACCAGATTAACTATATACATATACTATATATATATATATATCATTTTATATAATATATGTTTATTGGAGAAAATAATCATGGCCTCTGTGCATTTACACAAACCTGTGTATATACACAGATATGTGCATATACATAGAAATATATACACAGATATGTATACATAGATACACACACACACACACACATATATTTATATACAGGCAGGTTTTTGAAATAGCAACAGGCTTCAAGCAGATATCAGAGCCGAACTAAAAAAATGCAGGGTTCAAATATTTTTATAAGACTACAAAAGGAGCAGGAGTGGGGACACGGCCGACATAGGTCGCCGGCCTATGGTGGCCCAGAGGTGGGGATCCTACCCCCACAGAGCCCGCAGGCTCTGTGGGTGCGGGGTCTCTGACCCCGACCCCATGGCCTGCGCGAGGGCAGACAAGGCTCGGCCCTATCGTCCCCGCCTTAAAAACCCTATTCTCTTTTTAAAAAATTTCACTTTAAAATCAAAAAAAGACTTATTTGCTTTACCCTTTTTTTTAAATAATACAAATATAAATAAAAACCAAAATGCTAATAAATAACTTCTACAATATATATATACACACTTTCACATGTTTCTATAAACAAAAAGAAGCTTATTCCATCAACTTAAAGTATATATTTCATTTTGTCACAACAATGAGAGAAAAGAGGAAGTGTAGGAGAATATTTATCTTTAACTATTAAAACTAACTTATTTATTTTGCAAGATTGAAGCCATACCTATATTTTCTTTCGAAGTAAATACACCATAAGGGAGAGAGGGAGTCTCTCTTTTTTTAAAACTAATTTTCATCATTAATCACACATGTATTCCCCTTGTCCATGAAATCTTTCAATGCATAACTATTCAAGCAAGGTAGAAAAATGTTGCATCTATTTATACATTTACATTTTGAATCAAATGTATTTCACAAGCGAACTAATACAATACAAGGGAAATCCCCAAAAGAAAGATTTGATCTCTTATATAACCAAATCCATTTACAAGTTCAATGAGCCAAGGCATATACATTGCCATACAAACTACAACTTGCACAAAAACCATAAAACCACATCAAGGAGGTTATTCCTCTCTCATAGTGCCATGAAATCCTGCAAAGACAATAAAACTCTTCCCATGGCCAAGGGAAGCTCACCTCCCAACCTTAGACTTGCTTACAAGCCACCCCCAACCTAGGGGGCCTACAAGTAACTTGATTTCATGCTCAAACACAAAAGGATTCAACCACACTCACAAAAAACACAATAACACCTACCCTGAGGGATCTTAACATAACCAAAGCCATAAATATGGATTCCAAAGGGGGAGAGAGTGGAGATTCAAATAACCATAGTAAGCAAGACTCATTTTCAAGAACAACATAGTCTCTTGCTATCAAAATAATCATACTTATAGCTCCAAAACCCCAAGGCACTCATGTCATCCAAACTTATACCAAGACCACCCAAACAAGGTCAATGCCTACCAAATCGTCTTATCAAGGAGTGACTTTCCCCAAGGAGGTTCACTCCTCTCTCAACCCCACACAAGGTAAACTCTCTCACATGGAGAGATCACACCAACAACCCATAAACCTTTCACAAAAACATAAAAACACATAAACATGTCTTTAATACATTTATGAAGTAGAATGCAATTACAAGAGAATCTTGAAGCCTTGAGAGCCTACCTCTCAATCTTTCAAGTAAATGAAAATGGTTGAAGAAGCCTCCCAAGAGCCTACTCCAATATCTCCTTAACTCAAATCTTCTTTTCAAGCCCAAAAACCCCTTCCAAAATCTAAATCCATACAAACAAAAGAACCGTTCTCACCTCAACAAGAGGGAGATAAATAGGTCTCAAAAAACATCATAATGAATGAGGAGGCAACACATGTCACCTTCTCATTCACTCTCTCAAGCAAATCTCCCCACATGTGCTCTCACACATGTGTGAGATATTGAGTAGGGAGGTGACACTTGTCATCCTCTCATTCCTCCTCAAAAGCACACCTCCCCACAAATGTCCTCACACATTGGGGAAAGGGGAGTACTTGGGGTTCTCTTCCCAAAGGCTTTTACAATATGTGCTCACACATGTGAGACCTTTGGGATTCCCCCAAGCCCATACATGAACCTAGGGTTGTGGGATTGGGATGTGACAAGTCACTCATCCCTCATCCCAAAACCTTAATTCGTCACTTAACTCCAATGGTCAAATATGAGTTAAAATTCATGATTTGGGGTCTAAATGGTACATGACCCATACATACTTGATTTAGGGCCCTAAAACACATGAAATAAACATAATAAAGCTTAAAATTAACATTTAAGTAGCCCCTAAAACCCATGAACAAAATGTTAGAACACACGCAATCTACTGAGAGTGGGGGTGAATCAGTAGATTAATAAAACTTAAAACTGCAAGCCTCTAGAATGCAAATCAAATTAACTTTCAATGCAATAACATCAACAAGAAAGCATGCACAGATGAACACCAAATATACATGGAAAACCCAATATGGGAAAAAACATGGTGAGAAAATGTTGCTAAGATCTACTGTCCTAATCCAACCTCACAAATGAAACCATTGATTACAATGTTTAAGAGCACCAACTCTAAGGAGTCACCAAACCCCTAATTTAAGAGCACCAACTATAAGGAGACTACAATCCCCTAATCTGATGACCAACTCAGTTTACAGGAGGCACCAACCTCACTGAATCTTTACATATTCAAGTATGCAGCTATTTGGTTCTTCATCAACCTCAAATGCACCTTTTCAATTCATACACAATCTTCTCCTCACTCTACTCTACACTGAATTCTTCTCACACATTCATCAATCCATCTCACTAATTCTATTTTCAATCACTTTTAGTATACAATTATCTCCGCATACACTCGCACATCTACATGTGTGCACTCCAGTCTTTCTGCACTTCTGCTTTTTACATGCCCAGAAAGAAAACTCGGCATGTAGCTATGCGCATGCATTCAATTCGTTTAACTGTTGTTTATCTATCGTTATCACCAACCACAGTCATAGTTCTCACACTTCAGTCGTTTGTATGTTAACACTCCCACTTTTCTAAGTTGCTATCACCATCATCCATGCATCCATTGTTATTGTCAGCCCATTCAATTTACACGCCAAACACCACAGCCTATTTAAAACATTTTATTTAACTATCCTCTATCGGTGATTTTATCATTTCTTGAACCTTGCCTTCAACTCCCTTATCGGCGAAATTAACATTTCACTAACCTTGGCCTTAAGCTGCTTTATCGGCAAAATATATTTTTTTCGAACTTTGGCTTTTAGCCCTTTATCGGAGAATATTCATTTCTTCGAACTTTGCCCTTTGTATTCTTTATCGGCGAATTTGTCATTTCTCGAACCTTAGCTTTTAACCCTTTATTGACGATTTTCACTTTCTTTAAACTTTGCTCTCTAACTCCTTTATCGGTAAACTTTACAATTTTTGAACTATCCTTTTCTATCGCCTTTTCCCTTCTATCGGCAAAAGTTCCAAATCACGAACTTTCCTTTTCTATCACCTTTTATTAACGATTTCTCGAGATCTCAAACTACTCTTTCTTTGCCTCTATCGGCAAATCCTCGTGTTTTCGAACTGTGGTATCTTTGAAGCTATCATCTTTTTATCTGCGAAAAACACTTTTCCTAAACCTATGCCTTGATGCTTTTGTCGGCAAATATTGTCTTTTACGAACCATGGCTCATGTCCTCCTTATCGGCGAAGTCTGTCTTAGCCCTCTGTTCTATGCTATCGACTTGTCGGTGATTTTTGAAAACTATGAACTAATTCCAAAATTTAGCAGGTTGTCGATTCGGTCTTCACCTTAACACTTTCCTCTGTCGGCGATTCTCTGAGATCGTGAACTAGCCTATCCTTCCTATATCGCTTCACACACTATCCGCTTTTCTTTGCCAAGTGTCGCCCAGTCGATGAATCGGCAAAATGCCGAACTCACAAACTTCCAAAGACTTTAAGCTTTTCCTTTATTGGCGGTATTCCAATTCGTCGAACCAAAGTGACTTAACTTTACAAGCTTGGCTTCTCAAGCCTCTATCGGCTAGTCAGCAAATCGGTGGAAAACCAAACTTGTGAACAAGTTCATAAATGAACTCTGCCGATAACTGAATCCTTTCTTCAATCCTTTCTCCAAGCTTTCTTTTTCCACGCCCTTGTCGGTAAATCACCAAATCAGCGAACTGGAAAAAAACATAACTTTCAAACTGAACTTCATCGAGACAATCTATCTTCAAAGTCTTCATTGAAAGCACTTACCATGTCTCTTCTATCGGAGAATTGGAGAAATCCGAAACTGGCGAACCAGTTCACATTTTGAACAGTTTGTCGACTGACCATTTTGCCAACTAAGGGCAAAACTTAATGCCTTAGTTTTTTTCTTTCCTTCTCTTCTATGCACTCTTTCTCTGCCTTAGACACAAAACTAATGTCTTAGACATCAACTTTGACATCAATGACAATATATATCAACACAAAAATGGACACATGGATGGCACTCATCATCCACTTCATCCTAAGTCAACCTTAGGAGACTCAAATAAAACAAAATAAATCATTAACACAATAACATTCATTCTCAAACAACATAAAACCTTAGTCCACCTTAGGGACTAGGTAGGCATCACGAGGATTATTAACTAGGGTTACTTGTGAGACCTCCAATTTCCATTGGCCACGGAATTAACCTAGACACTTACACACACACATCGATAGGTCCAATGTATAATATAGTTGAAGCAACTCAAATTACACACACACGAAGTTGCACAAGTACATATATTTCAATTAGATCAATTCCATGAGACATGGTATAATTTACTATATTTTCAAATCAATTCTCTTTCAAATCAACATAGTCTTGATCATGCAAATTGTAATTCAATATACTAATTCATTTACTCAATATAGCTCATTTTTTAATTTAATTGCATCATGTAATTCAAGACATTCATTATCATAGAAAAACAAAATATAACCTAAGCATGTATAGATACATCATCAATAATATAACAACACATCTATATACTGCAATCACAAAATAATGTCATCAAAAGTCTAATGGATGGGATCAACAGTCCCCAATAATATCTAATGTCAAAATATAAATCCATAGATAACAAGTCTAACAAGTCGAAACAAGAGGTGTAATAAGGGTGGGCCTCACAATTGTGCCCTCATTAATTCATGTGTTTTGAATGACCACCTTGCAGACTTGGGGTGCCACAAGAATGCTTCATGTCATCTAAGCATAATGGCATCACTCTTTAGTAGGTGGGATGATCAACTTGGCAAGTTAGGCATTTAAACAATAGTAGATTTTTGTTGCTGCTATTGATATTCCTAGTAGGCAATGATGTAGAATGTAATCTCATGGCATTGGTGAATCCTTTCCATTAATTTGTCTCCTTTTCTTAGCAATGGGACCCACTAGCTCATCCTCCTTTGTAGCGACCCACAAGTTGTTGGATGAAACTAGTGAGTTGGTGAATCAAACAACTCACAGGGAAACTTGAAATTAATTCCCACTGATCCTTTATGAACACCTGCAGTGGTGCCATGTAGCTTGTAATACTTTGCCCTTTGGTCTAAACTCGTGGCTCCACTTGAGGATTCATATAGTTTTGGTTCTTTCACTAATTCTCTCATTGATGAGTTGGACCAATGGCACGGGCTCGATACCTTCCTTTTTCCTTCATTTGTTATGAGCCCCATGGACCATTGGATGAGATTTCCAGGCTGGAAAATCAGATGGTGTAGGAGGCAGGGTGGAGTCAAAACTAAATAACTTGGATGATGCCTCCAAAATGAAACACAATATTTAATCAGAAAGAAGAATATTACAATTACAAAATAGCAAGCACATTAAGGAAAAGCATAAACAAATTATTAGGTAGCATGTTTATACAAAGGCTAAAATAAATATTAGTTGCTTGTAGTGGAAAATCCACTATAGTTTTGGTGACTCGTAGGAGCTTTTTTCATGAAAAGAGCATCAATCCCATGATTCAATTGTATCCATTGGCAATCAGAGTCATAATTCAAAATTTTCAACAAAGTGAAAGTTTACAAAATTATAACAAAATTTATCAAACATAAGTTTTAAAATTGTTCATGTAACTTTTGAAGAGAGGAAAATTTAAATTTTCAAGCACCTCCATTACTGAAGTATCAATTCACCTTATCAACTTAAGACGCCTTTCCAACTCCAAAGTTGGTTGGTACAGAACCTTTTGTAATTGAACTGCATTAAGTTTCACCATTTCTTCTATATCTACCCAACTCTTAACCATTGTTCACCCATCTTTTAGAGATATTGTTGCAAGAACCTCAAAACCATCCTATAACTTTTGTTGTAGTTGCTCTCTATAATCATCAAGGTTAATGAGTTCATGGCTTTCATTTCAGGGGGAAGGTATTCCCTTTTGGATTAGTGTGTTTATCCTTTGCCTCATCTCCTGGGTTCTTTTGATCACTATATCAAATTGTTCTTTGAAAAGTTTGACATCATGCTTTGTATCTAATACATCATTAAGCATCTAGGTTACTTCTCTTTTGTCTTGGACTCCAACTACTACCAACCTAGAATTGTGTGCTTCACACAACATATTGAGACATGCCAAATCCTTTTCTTCAACCAAGGTAACAACTATTTCTTTGGCTTTTATTTCCCTGTGTACCTCATTACTCATTGTAGTGGTTGCTTCAAAGTATTGCAAGGTTGGAAATAGTGATATCATACTTAGTTGTATAGATTGTTGGAATGTCTCCCTTAGGGATTTGATGATCTATTGGCATCACGGCGACCCTTCTAGTTTAGTGATGTGGGTGTTCAAGTCCAAAACTTCTTATTTTGATGCCTATAGCCTAGTTTCCATGTCTACCTCACAATTAGTTAGCCTTTCAATCCTTTGGTCATGTGTTTCCAGTTAGTTTCGATATCTCTCTAGCCCATAATATTATTCTTCTAGTTTCTACCTCATAGTCTGCATTTCTACTATGCACACAGCTCTCTCTATGGCCTCTTCGAGTAGCTCTACCTATATTTTCTCCAATTTTTTAGACAGCTCCTCTTCCGTTAACTCCCATCTTATTTAACTTTTTAGGTCAGTCACTTCATCTTTGGCCTCTTCCAGGGAATTCTCTATTTGTGTGAGTCTCTCTAGGGCTATGTATTTTTATTTCTTTAGCCTCACTAGCTTTCTCCATGAAAAATATGGTTTTGTTCGCCAAGGCCCTAATTCTTACCTTAGCATCTTTTAATTTCTGTCTCACTTGCTCCAACTTGGCAATTTTATTCTTTAACTTTCTTTCAATGGCAATCAATGAACTGTTGATTTCCTTAGCACCTTCTTGTATAAACTCTACCATGTCTTCAACTTGAGCATCGTTAATGCTAATTCCCATAGCTTCTATCTAGTAGTTAGCAACTGTCATTTGTCCTTGTGCCTTGCTCACTACAGGAGTGAAATGGGGAAAGTGAATGTAATCCTCAATTTGGATATACTTTGTTTTAATCCTTCTCGAGGCAAGCATTGCATCCTATTGTATTTTCCTTTTTTGTTCCTTTTGTTGCATTTCCAGCTATATTTATTATATTTTCTACTCATAGACTATATGATTAGTTATTATAGCAATTTCTTGTTGAGGGTTAGATCCTCTTGGGGAGAATATGGGGTTGGTTGAGGTGGACAACCATCCAACAATAGGTGAAGTAGTGGCTTTGGTTAGTGAGGTTGAAACCTCCTTAATAGCAAGTTGTGCAAGAAAATGAGGGGGGGTGGGTCTCCTAGATAGGCTAATGTTGTATTGGGTTCATTTGAAAAGGTGGGGATTGATAACCCCTATAGCATACAAGAATTAGGTGGGGTGATGATAGATTGCCTAGTAGGGGCAAGGTATTGCATGGGGTATCCTAGTGGTTGATACACATAGGGCTAGAGAGGGGGAATGTTGTTTTGCTCCTACCCTTGATTTTTCTTCTTTCTTCCTATTTTCTTGGGATCTTCATCTCCCTTTTGTAGTCCCTTCCCTTTCCTGTCTTCAGGATCATCTCCATTGGCTGAGCTATCGTGTAGCTCATTTGCTCTTGCAAATGATTCTTGTTGAGGAGATGGGCCCGTTGCATCTTAACTTCTAGAGGTACCTTGAACCTTGGTTGTAGAATAGTTGGATGTTCCCTATTCAGAGGTTCTCCTTCTTATCCTTGTATCTACATGAGTCTAGAGTATAGGAGCTTGAAGCTATCTAGGCTACTCAACAATTGGTACTTGGCCTAATGCTTACATTTTAGCTTGAGTTGGGACCAGTTGAACTTGGGCCTCCATTTCTTCCTCCCTAATAAGGAATTCTTCTCTAATAATAGGAAGAAGGGCTATCTGGGTGGAACTTATCATATTCAATTTCCCATTTTCATCCAACAGGTGCCTTCCTAGCTCTGTGGTTTTATTTACAATCTCTTGTTAGAATTTCCACCACGCCACTATCTTTTTCTCCTTCGAACTCATATTATACAGTTTCTTTCTCCACCCATTAGTTGACTGAGGATTATAGTTTTCAATCTTTCGATAGAAGGTCTTGTATGGCTATAGTTGATGTTGTTGTGGTTGTTTCTAGGTGGGAACCGAGTGGTTGGTCCAATCATCTAAATATCTTACATGATCATTTTCTTCTAGGCTTCTCTTTCTTTCCATCTTTGGGCGATATTCATGCACAAACCTTTTGTATTCAATACTTTTCTTTTTTAACTTGTAAATATAAACTCTGGGTCAAAGTCCTAATGATCATTTAAGATATCCAATTGCAACTCCAAATTTTTATCAAGTACCAGCATTGCAGTTTTCTTTTCTTTAAAACTATACAATCCCATGCATGAGGGAATGGGTAATATGTCATTCTTCCCCTCCCATTTGCATGTGCCATATCAATTATATCCAATTGTCTTGAATACTACAAGGCAAACACTATGTTTGTTACATATTTGGTTCTTGGTGTTTTTTTAAAGGTTTGTGGCTCTCAAAGCCTCAAGAGACATTCTCCTATAATCAAGGTGATTGTTGGATATAAGAACTATTCAATGAACTGATAGTAACAAGAGGTCCTATGGAGCTATGGGGTCTACACTATAACTGGGTCAAAACCTTTTAATGTGTGACATACTTTAGGCTTCATCTATGGATATAGGGGGTAACGCTAATGCAAGATCATGTGCATCAAGAGAGAAGGGTATATAAATTTTTCATTGACGTGAAATTTTCCAATTGCAAATGCATCTATTCCTCCAGAAACAAAGTGAAATCAAAACTTAGGGGGTATCCCCTTGGTGTTCTATGCAACATTTTCAGTACTTGCAAGTGCTTAGGGGCCACTATTGAGTCGTCATCCTATCCTAGCAGGTATGTGTTGATGGTGTTTTAAGCACGCAACAACGTAGGTGTGATTGCTGGTTTCACACCTCTCTTGAAAAGTATCTCACCCTAGGCAAGACTACTCCAAGGATAATACAGCTAGGTCTTAGCTTGCTTGGAATTTCTCAATGGTTATGTTCTAGCTGTACCTACAAGGGGTCTTACATGCAATCTGCAAATCTTCAAGGTTGAGACAACAAATACGCATAAACCCTACTATGATTTTCAGCTGATATACTAAGTGAGATGCTGCTGAAACTTTCTATTCTAACAACTAAACAGTGGTTTTAAAGAAAATGCAAAAGATTTAGGGTTTAGAAGGAATCCTAAGTGACATTTACAATGCAAGGGTTATCTCTAGTAGACAAATATTCCAGACTTTCAACCAGTTTTCTGAGTTACCAAACCGAAATGGGTGTTACAGTGCTGCAGGAAACGGTGCTATCTTCAATGGAAGTCGAAAGATTTTCAGACCACATTCATTCGTTAAATACCCAATAAATGGCGCAACTTAACTCATAAAATGAAGTTGAACTTCAGCACAAATAATGAGCCCAGGCTAACTTTACACAGTTATTTACCATCAGCAAATAACTAAAAGTATGGACTTGGAACATTCATCAAATACTGCAATAAACCATTAACATCATAAAAGCACAACTAATCTAACTATGGGAGAGCAAGAAGCAAACCATGAAGACCACAATGAATTGAAACAAGATGCAAATTCTCAGAAATGCTGCAGAAACTTGCTTTGTATTAATTCAAATGGCACAGAGTCAACAATTTGGCATCAAAATCTCTCTTACAAAAGTGGAAATGGCAGCCCTTTATATAGAAAGCAGCATACCCTAGCTCTTCAAATGAACGGTGGAGATTAACTCAACACCGACGGCTCAGATTACATTAAGAAAGGCCCACATTAATTCCTGGATTACATTTTGTCTTTTATGAAAAAGACGAAAAAACAGCTCCAGATACATTGAATCTAGTCATTTTGACTAGCCAACTCAATACATTAGTGAAAAGACTCATTTAGGAGGTAAGAAGAAGACAAAATGAATTACATACTGTCCAGATATATCAAATTTACAACAATGATAGGATTTGAATCAATAAAATATTCAAATAATACTAAGATTCTTTATCCAAGTCGATACTATCTCCACTGGACAGCTTATTCCGATAGGCCAGCCATGCCTCAAGTGCTGGATTGATATCAGATGGGGCTGGATCTTTCAGATGATGTATTCTGTAATCGAATACCTCTAGCTCCCGACTGAATCTGGTGTATATCTTTTCAAAATCTGCCTCTGCTCTGCGGAATGCTTTGAATTCTGCTCTGAGGTCACTTGCCTTATCTAGCCGTTCTTCTGTACTTAGCACAGTGTCCTCAAATAATATAACATGCAGTTTTCCTTTGCATTTTTCGACCTCGAAAGGAGCATAATCATCAAAAGATTCGTCTCTACAGCTTCTCAAAGCATCGCTGATATCGTATACGATAGATCTTAGCTCTTCGTCAGCGGGTTTATATGCTTCCTTTACTTGCTCAAAGGTCTCTTTCCTCAGAAGTAACTGCTGATACCACTCAATAGCCTTCGGGAGCCTATCTCCAGTCAAAATATTTTCTGTGACCAAGGTTTGAGCTGGCAACTCCCGGATACCCTTGATTCGCGGATACATGTGAGAATAGTATTCGTCGAATAAGTCACATTCATCACGCAAATCTTTCCACTTCTTAATCAATTCCACTGTACGTTGGTGGATTTGAGCAGAGGCACTTATGGCATCACATCCCGCTTCAAACACACTCATCAACCAGTTCTCGACGCCTTGGGATTTTGATCTTACCTCGCTCAGCTTTGCCATTTCGTCGGTAGATAGGAAGGTAGGCACAGTCCTTATATCACCCCCTGCATCTATTGGTTTTACCAAAAATTGAAGACTCGCCCTGAGTTCCTCGTTTTGGCGCTTTAATTCCTTCTTGGACATCTCGTCCTTATCCAACTGCTTCAAAATTGACGTAACTGATCCTTTAAAATCATCCACCCTTTGAGCACGGGTGGTTGGGCCCAAGTCCACTGTGGATATCACATAATCCTCTACCCTGACTTGATCTCTTGTTACGTCAACAGGAGGGACAGCTACCTCCGCAATCCTTGAGCCTGATTCGCTCTGGTAGATCCTTGATTGCACCTTCGCCCTCTTTTGCTTCTGAGGTTTTTGAGCCTGTGATAGGATGGTGCTCAAATCAATTTTCATTACTTCGATCTGGGGTTCTGGATATACCATCCTATCCTGCAGCCATTCGGGAGCGGAAGATTTGTCCAACTTAGCGGCTCCATCCTTATCTGATACAATCAATTCTTTGGAAGGCCCTTGTTCGGGCTCAGGGCTCTTCTCCTTTTCTCCTTGGGCCAATTCCTTTAGGCTCCCGAGCACATTTTCTCGTGCTATTTCCAAAACTTCCTCTGTTGGGTCCTTGCTCAGCGGACTATCAGATATGTCGATTATTTCTATACCAACAGACGAGTCGAAGGGGTTCTTATCATTTTTACTGGTCAGCGCTCCCTCGCTCTTTTCAGTCATTACCCCGGGCTCTGGTAATCCTAATTCCGCGCATACTTTCTCAATACCCTCCAACAAAGGTACTTCCAATGACATCTCAGGCATTTGTGAAAGGGGGACAGTAGAAGAAATTGTGAAGGAAGGGGTACTAATTTGAGTCAAATTAGCGAAGGCAGGCAATGGTAAGGGAGAAGAAGGGGTAGGGTACGTGATGGCGAGAGGATGGCTGGAATCGCCGGAGGAGATTGCCAGTGGGCAGGAAGTGGTAGTAATACCAGAGGAAGGAGAAGCGGAAGGGGATGATTCCTGCACAATGATGGCTGAGGTGGTGGGAGAAGTAGATGAAACGGAAGAAGGAGGGATAGAAGTAGAGAAGGTGGAAGCCAAAACAGATGCTCCTGTATCGGGCATGGGGGTTTGGGAGATCGAAGGAGTTGAATCATCTTTAGTAGTAACATTCTCCTTGCTTGCTGCTTCTGTTCTTACCTTCTTGGCCTTGGAGGCCTCCCCAGTGCTGCCCGGCATGTCTTTCCTCTTAGTAGCTCTGGGCCTAGGAGGTGGATCCTTCTTCCGAGGGGATCTCACAGGAGGTTTTTTCACTTTTCTGGCCCTTGCTGCCAAAGGGGCATGCTCATCAATATCTGAATCCTTTTCCTTGATAGGCTCCGTATCATCTGTCCCCAGTACGGGCTCATCTTCTTCTCCGTCGGAGTCCTTATCTGATTCAACTGCCGTATAGGTCAGTTGGACTCCTTGCCCCCTTAGGACACCCAATTGTGCTCTGACCCAAGCTTTACTCAATCTAATTGGCTCCTTCATGATCACATCCAAGGAGCTCTCTTCAGCGTTCGCCCAATTAGGTAATGGGATGGGCAGGTGGTATTGTGCCTCCCATGGGCCTCTAACCATAACATTATCATCATCCTGCAATTGATCTGGTACTGCCATTACATGAAATTTCTTGATAAAATCCAAGGATAGCCTTGAGTGCGCCCTCTTCATGACCTCGTAGTCATCAGTGCAGTTGGCCCAGAAATCTTCAATATGATCTTTATGAAACAACTTCCTGCTCACGAACTTCTCCATCACCTGATTTGGGTCAAAATGAGCCCTGGCATTGTAATAGTGCAAGTTCAGAAGCTGGAGCTCTTTATCTGAATACTCAGCTGAGGCGAGGGAAGGGCATGCGTAGAGTCCTCTGCCAAACTTGATGGGAAATTGGACATTTGTTCGGTGCAGGTGCTTGAGTTTTTCGGCACATGGCACTAGTTGCCTGGACAGTTCTAGGAGCACTGTCTTATCATCAGGATATCTTGGCAACCTATATGCCATTCCAGTGAAGCCTTGTACTCTGATGTATGTGAACTTCTCAAATTGTATATACCACCGGCCATATTGGATTATTTCGTTCATAGCCTCGGCTGAAATCCTCAAGGCTGTGTTACCTTGCAACTTCCTCGCTATGTACATGGTAAATGCATCATTGACCCGCTTGAAGTGTATCAATGATTGTGATGAAGTCAATTGAGGATGGCCTTCATATACCTTGACCTGTGTCTTTTCATCATTCCCAATTTCTCCGATCTTAGACAATCCGTCGTAATGATTCATTCTTGCCAATGCATAGACGACGTAGGATGTCCATCTGAAATATTTCTTCTCATTGAAGTGGCTGAAAGCTTCATGCATATTGTCGCTAAGGATCTGCGACCAATGGAACTTGGTTCCTTTCAACACTTCCGAGATTATAACGAACATCCAATCTTCAAAAGTTGAAGCAGCAGGTAACCCATACACTCTGCTCAAAAAGGTTACTATATCCCCGATTTCGTCATGGAAATCACTTCTATATAGCACTATGGGGAGCTTGACGAGAGCGGATTTCTTGCTCTTGACCCAATGATCATTTATATGTTTTCTGCATCCCTCCACATCTTTGTTATATGCCTCCTTGGATGCTTGCCTGTCGGGCATAGTCATGGTTTTATGCCACGGGATATCCAGCATTTCTGCCAAAGCAGGCGGGGACAAATCAGCTAGGACTTCTCCACTAGCTGTCTGAATTTGCCTAGATACGATATCGTATCTATCTGCACAACTTGCTATTAATTCTGCACACTGAACAGAAGTCGGGAAGGTAGCTGCTTGTCCGAGTCCACTGTCCTTTAGTCTCTTGGCCCGAGGAGTCGGAGTGGGTCCGAAGATTCTAAGTCTGAAATCATCTAAGTCAATATGACCTAGATCAGTGTCTCCCACGTTACTCCACCCAGAGTGGATCTTGGTTTCCGGGGGTATCCCTTTGAATTCGTACTTCATGGCTTGAGCTCGCGCAGACATCTAATCTGCAAGACCAGACCTTATAAGCTTGATACCAAGTAAGTTCCTTGATATACTCCTAGGATTAGATAAATCAATCATAAATCCATCATTTATTAAAAGCACGCATTTTGAAAGAAGACTAAGTTAACATTCACAGCGTATTGCATGCAAGGAGATATCAAATGTTGTAAAAAGATTCACCTAAACATCATCATTATAGCATTACAACCTTAATAACCTTACCTTGAACCATCTTCCCTAAAGAAATTTCAGCAAATTCGGCCATTTAGGGAGATTTGCGCTAAAATTGAGGTTGTCCGACCTTGGACAGTAAAAGCGCTAAAACTGAGGCTGTCCGACCTTGGCGGGAAAATGAGGCAGGTCCGACCTCAAATGAGGGTTTGTTCTGTGCGTTCCAGAATTTGCGCTATTTTCAAGGGTGTCCGACTTGCGCGAAATGTGGAGGTCTCCGACCTCCACTGGTTTACAAGTCGGTCGGTGGATAAACTAGTGCAAAACGATTACTGGCATAACAGTGGTTCTCTTGCGCGGAATTCAGGTGAGTCCGACTTGCGCGGATTTCGACGGGGTCCGACTAAGTCGGACACAAGGTGTTTTAGCGCATGGTCGGATGAATGAAAATGTAGCGCAAAATAGTTTGGTAAGTCTTTTCAGCGGGCCTTTCGAGCAGCACCGACTTCGCGGGGTTATGGATGTCATCCGACTTGATCGGACACAGGGTATTGTAGCGCAAAGTCAGACAAAGAAGATTTTAGCGCAAAAAGCGGTTTTCAAGGCTGCGGGCATTTCTAAACCATCCGACCCGATTTGTAGACGATATGTGAGTTGCGAAGGTCGGATGAGGTCGTTTTTAGCGCAATCGGGCGCTGGATTTTGGCGCTAGATCTCAGGGTGTCCGACCATATCGAATGGTTTAGTTGTTTGGGGTTAGTTGAAAGTCAATTCAGCGCCGACTTCGTGCGCGGGTTTTGCAGAGTTTCGACCCGAAAGGGTCTAAATTTGCCCAATGCCTCCTAATTTGTGGTTTTCTAAATCTAGGGTTTGAGAAAATGCAAGGGTCAATTCCCCAAACCCTAACCCGGAACCATTACATTCAACTCACAGATTCAACAGTCACTATGTAAACGATGAAAACCCTAACAGTTTCTCCTGAATTTGCTTCAAAAACCCTAAAGAAACTCGGAAATGCAAAGGGTCAGAACCCTACCTGTAAATGGCGGCGCAGATCCGACTTGTCGAGAGGTCGCGGGTTCGAGCTTGGGCGATGTCGGCCGTGAAAATCGGAGCTCAGGATGCGCAGGCTTTGAAAACGCGGTTAAAAATGAGTTAACTTTCTTAATTTCCCTATTTAAGGCACGCAAATCCGCCATTAATGCTCGGGAGTACGGATTGTCAGCGGGAATTTGCAGCGGTTCCGACTTGGCGGGAAAACTTGAGACCTCCGACCTGGTCGGTTGAGGGAAGGATCAGCGCGAAATCCGGAGGTCTCCGACTTAACCTGTTTGGCGGGGCTTTCGGACTCATCCGACCTGCGGGGTTTGTTTGGGGGTCCGACCAAGTCGGTTTTAATGCAAAGTCACTTGGAACGAATTTTAGCGCTAGGTCGGACGGAGGGGATTTTAGCGCTAGGTCCGACAGATTGAAAATCCGTGCAGAGGTCGGTTGAATCCAGATTTAGCGCAAAAGTCGGTGGAATTCAGTTTTAGCGCAAAGGTCAGTTGAAGTCAGTTCTAGCGCAAAGGTCAGTTGAAGTCAGTTCTAGCGCAAAGGTCAGTTGAAGCCAGTTTTAGCGCAAAGTACTAAAATCAAGGACTCTAGAGGAAAATAACAACCCACCTTAGCAAGTTTGAAGTGATTTTTTCAAGGTAATCATTCTATCCAGGGCACATATACTTTAGACCGTACAACCAATTCCGAGAGAGATCAAAAACCAAACGACTCACTAGCCAAAACAAAAAGAACAAAGGGGAGGGGCCCCCCATGTTTAGAATGGGGCGTGTGTGCAAGGCACAACAGTATGCTACCATGTTGTAGACCTACTTGTCAACATCTCTATTGAACTGTGTTAGATCCATCTAAGATGGTTCAAGTTGCTTACTGAGTGGGTTGACATCTAGATTTTTTATAAATGTAGCACGATCCTCAACTCATTCTTAGTATTGTGTTAAGCTATTTGAATATGCATTAAAGGTTCCGAGAGGAATCCCTAGCATTTTTCTTATATTTTATGCAAATATTACATAGGTAAAAGCATTATCCTTTAACCCTCCCCTTATTGTTCTGGATGGAAGTTTGTAGCATTTATAACATGCGGAAAAAATTTCAAATGAGGGTGGACAATGGGAGCTAGGTGTCTGGGGAGAGAGGAGGTCCAAATTCTATCAACAAATTTATCTATGGCTTCGATATCTATCTCAACAAATTTTGTGTTTCTTTGGTGGTATACTACCCCTCTTAACTGACTGGGACTTGTTTTAGAGAGGATAGTGTCATAGACTAGGTCTACATCATCCTACACCATATCACTTATTGTATGAAAAATAGAATATAGTTAGAAGGTTTTTTTACTGGGTAATCAAGATGTGTTGTCATGAATGAGGAGTATGGCAAGTCCAACTCCCTAATATCCATCCTTCCACTAGTTAAGGGTGGTTCTATCAAATTGAATCCCTTTGTAGTTCTTCTTGATGTTCCTTGTGCTCTTGTTGCCATTTTTTCATGCTTGTTTTCTTGTAGTGCTCTGGTTTTGCCTCTCTTAGCTATAATTTGTTTGGTTTTAGATCTAAAGGTTCATTTCTGCTTCCCCCCTCTGTGTATATCTTGAATGCTTGATTTGCAAATACTTCCCGTTAATGATTACGTCTCCTCACACATTTTTTGGGTTTATGTTTACCGCAAGCACTTTTATTAGGAAACTACAAAATTTGATTTGCAATCGGTTCAAAGATTATGTTTTCCAACCTTGTCAGTAGTAGTTGAGGACGTGCTTTGCATATTAAATGTCTACAATAAATAACCACCTCCACTAGGACTTGCATGTGTGATCATAAGGTGGTGGCTTTCCATGCAACATGTTCGCTTCTACACATGTTTGCAAGATACATTGAGTCTTGTCACTCAAAGTTTCGCTGAATTATGATTACCTATCCTTTCAAGATCTCTCTCTTCCCCCTCCCTCTCTCTCTCTCTGAGTCTCTCTTTTAAAAATAATAGAAAATTATAAAGGTAATAAACCAAAGATTGAAAATTACATTATATACATGTAGTAACATTAGCACCTCATATATTTGGTTTAGGATGGATGGATTCCATTTAATGGAATCAATAGCACAATCCCATCCATCTTTGCTAGTTGAAATGAATTTGCTTGCTTTCATGCTATGATGAGATAAGGGCTACTCCATAATGTGTCAAATTTACCATGGCGGCCTAGTTTTGCCCCATCTTTGTCCCATTTCAATACGTTTTTTTTTTTAATTTTTTTATTTTTGCTCCATTGTCAAGTCATTTTTTTACCTTTTCTTGTATCTACCTATTTGGTCATATGTAATCCTTCTCATTTCTTCCAGTTGCAATAGTTTCACCAACCTATTTGTCATGGGCCCATTTTCGTCATTTTCCATCTATTGCATGATTTCAAGGGCTAGGAGTTCAATAGCACTGGGCATTCTTGCTTCTCTCCCATATACAAGGGCATATGGAGAAGTTCTAATGGCTTGTTTCGGTGTAATTCTATCTGCCCACAAGGCATCCTTTAAGTGTAAATGACATTGCCTTTTCTGATTTGAACCAATTCTTTTAATAATCATTAGTAGATTTTTGTTAGTTGACTTAGCTAATGTATTCCCCTATGAGTAGTAGTTGGATTATACTTTTAGGTATATACGATGTTTTAAAGCTAATTGGGTCATGCTTGCTCCTATGAATGCCTTTGCATTGTTTGTAATAATAGTCTCTAGAATACCAAATCTGGTTATCAATCCCTCTAGGAAACTGATGACTATTAGTTTGGTGGCCTCTTTCACTGTGATAACTTATGTCCATCTGGTAAAATGCTCTGTGGTTGTTAATATAAATTTGTGTCCTTCACTTGACAATGGGTGGATTACTCCTATGAAATCTATGGTTGTTAATATAAAGAGAGAGATTTACATCCTCAAATGGAAAGAATGATATTCCTTTTTTAAGCCACAATAAATGATATTTCTCTTTTTATTGGACATCTCAAATATTGAAAGAATGATGACGATGAAGCCTACTATGGGGTGTGGGTGTGGGTGTGTGTGTGTGTGTGTGTGAGAGAGAGAGAGAGAGAGTGGGTGTGAGAGAGAGCTAAATCTTTGGCTGCTCAAACCAAAAGAACGACACAACGCAAGCATAAATCTTTGCACCACTGGGCTATGGAGGTCATTGAAGAATTCAAAGCAAGGTAGTTTTTAGGGTAATAATTGAGGCCCTTCACTTCCACCTGTTAGTGTGAACAGGGTATATTACTTAACTGGTTCCACATTAGGTCCTATTCACGCTTGTCTAGTTAAGTTTACTTAGGGCATACTTAAGGCACACTAAGGATAATTATCTCTGTCTCAAGTCATACGATTAAGACACTTGTCATAATCCTATGTTGTCTTATGTCTCACCTTGCGCTATATAACCAAGGGTTTCTCATTGTATCATATACATTCTATTTTGCATTTTTTGATAAGAATATAGTTTATTCTTGTCATATTGATCTTCTAAGTTCTTTGTGCTTTCCATTAGGCCTCTAGATCTTGGGTGGCTATCTCCATAGCCAAATCTTACATGGTATCAGATTGAAATTGCTCTTGCATGGTAAAGATGGCAGCCAAGCAACTACACTAGTTGTTGGAGCACATCGTATGGACAACAAACGAAAGGGAGGCTATAGTTGAAGCATGATGGTAACAACTTGTAGTCCAACACCCATTCCTAAGGTCAAACATACCCATAGAGGCCCTGAGGTGCCCAAGTTAGACCTTGGGAGAACCCAAAGCCGTCTCAACCCCATATCAAGCCCTAAACTAAACCCAAGGAATACAAGGGAGCAAATAACAAAACTAGTAACATAGTTATAACTCTTCAAGAAATTCTTTTATTGGTTATGGAATCTATCACTCATCTAAGTGAGGCTTTTACCTATAAAAGGTACCTAATGCTCAATGAAGTAAACGTTTCTTAAATTATACATATAGGCGTGGAGTTAACAAAAATAACATCATGTTTCCATGAACTAGTTCTCGATGTCTTTAGCTTGAAACTATGAATCTATGTTATAAATTTTCCTTTCCTCCTCCACCATTGGTCTTTTTGCCATATGATGCTAAGTAATGATATCCTAAGATACCTTATAACATTGTGTATGTGTTCCACGCATATACATCTATGTGGATTTTTTGTTTCTAGATGTGTGTGCATGCATGTGCGTGTGTGTGTGTGTGTGTGTGTGAGAGAGAGAGAGAGAGAGAGAGAGGAAAAGCTAGATCCTTTAAGGTCCATGATGCCTAGCACGCTGCAAACCTATCTGGGCTTAGACTACAAGGTAACTTTTGCAGTATATAAGACCATCTCACACATCTGAGATACATTTGTGTTTATACTTAGCGCGCTACATGTAATTACTTTGATACAATTCAGAAAAGTGACAGCAGAAAACTGAGAGAAAACTGCAAAATCTAATATTTTACACTCTTCATTACCATAGAATAATGAATGTACAATTTGAAGAGGATGTCTGTGGATTGGATAAGGCTAAGCAAAAAGCTAAAGTTGAAAGCTAAAACTATAGAATAATTTACAAGCATAAATCTCATTATATTCCCATTGTTTCATATTCTTCATGTAATAGATTCTTGAGGTTGTGCTCTGATTTCCCATAGCTCTGTATCACCTCCACGATCATATTCTCTTATATATTGCGGTATACTTGCTATATCAAATCGCTTCCCAATGAAATGTGGAGTTGTGATGCCTGGTTCTCTTTGACCAGGTTGGTCCCTTGCACACCCTTTGAAGTTCAGACATTTTCAGAGTTCAGAACTACATTTTAACTTTTTAAGGAATGCGTGTATTTTCATGCAATAAACATGAATTAGCATATCTAGTTACCTGTAGTTTTCGATTCAGGTACTTCCTCTGCAATAAATGTGCGAAAATATTGGTAGCCATGAGCAACAATGTCAAGGTCCTCCATAGTAAAATTGTACCGCTTTTCTAGCGATAAAAATAAAACCTGCACAAAAATATTGCTTGATTGATTCATATTTCCAAATTTGCAACCCAAGAGAAATGAATGGTTGTAAAGACTACAAAGATCAAATCCAAAGAGAGCAAATAACCAATACCTTTTTTGACCCTAAAGGCATTAGTTTCTGTAAGACTTTAAAGAAGGCCTCTGTCAACTCATCACTGTAAACAACATCAGCAGCCAGTAGGACAGATATTTTTTCTGCTTCTTTATTGTCAGAAGAAGTCCAAAAATAGTTGTGTTCATAACTGTCAAAAAAATGACAAGGTAATGGATGACAAATTTGCTTAGAAAATATTAATTGTCAATTCTCAAAAGAGCGAGGTGGTTTATTTAAAACTACTTCTCATATAACTTTAACAAAACACTCAATCATTTATAGCTGTAATCAGCAACTTAGAAGGAACACCGCTAGCAGAAGCAATTACTAAAATTTTTTTATCATTATCCTCCACATGGAAATTATGATAGCATGACTCAACCACTACCACCTGAACAAAAATAAGTCTCCAATATAGAAGTAACCAACTCAGATGCATCCAGGCACATTTTCTTAATACTGTCAACAAAGGTATAATACACTTAATCTTACATTGTCAGACTTTCTTCAGTCTGAACCTCCTTAGGGGGCCATGGATCTTGCCAATCCAATTGACGTACTCTAACTGACTTCTCATTGTGTTTGTATGTATGCAAGTTCAGCTCAACATTGCGCAGACAGTTATCAAGAATATCTTTCCCTTTGTCTGCAGTCAAGTGACAGCAACTGTAAACAATGACTAGAGTAAATTTCTTTTGAGAGTATTTGTGTCCCAAATATATAAAACCAGCAAATGAAAACTGAATGATGCAGACCTTCACATGTCCTCAACTGCTTAGCATGATAAATCAATGTGAAGGTCCTCATACAGTCAAGCTCAACATGAAATAAGTCATACAGTCAAAAGAATCTTTATGTTTTAAATAATGTATAATCTAACATGAAATAATTTTCTAGACTGTTACTTTGCTTTGACTGCTGATAAGCTGTTGAAATAAATCACTCCCATATACTCTTATAGGCCAGCTTAGAAACTGTTAGAATAATAACAGCTTAATTATCTTCCAAGAGCTGATTTTGATTTTTTTACATAGTTACCAGAAAACGGAACAGAGATTGGTATGCCAATTTATTTTTTAAATGGAATATGGAGCTCAGGGAAACATGCCATATAGTTACTAGTATAAACTATATACTTTATAATATATAAGAAATTTTACACACACATATTAAAAAAAAATTTAAATAGGATAAAAGGCCCAGGGAAACATACTATATAGTTACTAGTATATATATATGATCTGTAGACATAACAAAATGCATATCAAATGAAACAACATAAACATCTGATCAACAGAAAAGAGCAGATGAGAAACATGAACCATAGCTACAAGACTCTGACTCAGCAAGCTGATTTTGACCCGGACTCAGACTCGGCACCCAAACTCAACGTAGACTCGGCAAATTGAAAAACCCATGAAATACAGAGATTTTTAAGGATTTAAAACTTGTTTCATGCACCCTTTGATAAATAAACCTTAAAGACACAATAAACTAATCAAATAGAAGCTACTTTGATCACATACAAAAGTTTACATCGATCACATGAGTATAAAAGTGGATTTTAGCTGAAGGAAACAATATTGTTAGAGACATAAATATTGTCAAGTGTTTTAGGTGTACAAAACTCATGGATTGTGATATCCATGGCATCAAAAACAAAAATCACAATATGGAGTAATGAACTATGGTAGAAAGGAGCTTGTATCCCTCGGCCCAACATTGCTTGCTCTATGTGGAGTCATGTGTTTGTATCTCAAACAAATTTGCAAATGTTGCTACAGCCATAGGAGCATTACTCAGGATAGGGATTGACTTAGCAAACCAGAAGTATAAATGTAATTCAATTACTTGAGATTTAAGTGGAAAAAATTCAAAAGAATAAAAAATATTGCTTTTCCATCCAGCATGGCCCAAAATGATTTGTATTTTTCGCTTTTTAAAACTAGTGCAGGGATCGAGGGGCAATGCCCCCAGTGAGGTCGAGGGGCAGCGCCCCTTGCAGGGTCTAGGGGCAATGCCCCCAGTGCACTCCCTGTCGCGATACAAAGCGGAGCCCTCACCACCAAGACCAAATTAAAGCCTTTGAGACCACACAGACCTTCATGGTGCATGTCATTTTTCATAATTTTATTGCTTTTAAATAGCCTTCAAAAGTCCTCCAAACCCTTCAAAAATTGCTTTGCTTTCGTGCTTTTATGTTTAACCGTTTTCCATTTTTTATTCTTATTTTCCCTGATTTTTTACCTGCTGCAACCAAGTCTTACTGTCGGGACTCGCTGGACCCGAGTCTTGAGTCCCTAGGACTCGTTTGGTGCCCCTCGGCTCAAGACTCGCCGAGTCTGGGCGAGTCTTGTAACACTAACATGAACACATCAAGTTGCCCTAGAGAAGCCCTGGAGAAAACACAACACTAGGTGAAAAACTCTAGCTCTAGAGAGCAAATCACTGTCCATTCTACTATGTAAAGGTTAAGCAAAAATGTTTACAACGCTACAATGGTTTCGATGAGCTACAACCACAATCTAGAAGCTCCAACAATGCCAACAACTACACTGACACCATGAACAAACTCACAAAACCATTTGCAACAATCTTGAGATGGACTAAAACAACCATAAGCATGAGAGCCAACCCCACACAAGTCATGGGAAAACAATATATGGCATTCCTCCATCCTCCCATACACAAAAAATGTAAGTGCAAATGACAAATTGGTAAAAAACAACCATAAGCATGAGAGCCAACCCCACACAAGTCATGGGAAAACAATATATGGCATTCCTCCATCCTCCCATACACAAAAAATGTAAGTGCAAATGACAAATTGGTAAAACAAGTGTCAGAAACACTTCGTATTCCACATTCTATCTAAAATTTGGTGAAATTGTCGATTCCACCAAGGGGTAAACATGCATTTGCTGTAATACCCTATCATTTGTTGCAGTATTTTGGCATTCGTGTCATGTCCCCTTCTCAAGCATAAGTCTAACAAAGACCCTTAGCCTATTTTCTTAAATTTCCCATAGTTTAATGGGGTGGTACAAGGAAAATATTTTAGTAATTTAACTTAAGTTGCCCAAAAGTAATTTTATATTATATTATGAAAAGGCAACTTATGTTTTATTATTAAAAAGGTTGTTTTAAAAGACGGACTTAAAAGTGTCGTTAGGAATGGAGTCCAAAAGTGGTGGGACTTTCTAGACACTTTTAAAAAGTTAAGTTGCATAGAAAAGGGAAAAGAACTTAAAATTAAATTATATTCCCTCAAAAGCCTATATAAGGAGGGTGTGTGCAGAGAAGATCTTCTTCCTGCTTATTATCAATGTCTACTTTCTTGAGAATGAACAAGAGTTCTTCCTTTGCCCGAGGACGAAAACCCTCCTAGCCATTTGAGTAATTCCACTTAGGGATTCCCTTGGTGCTGAACAGTTATGGAGATTTTTCAATTTGTTTGCGGTGTGAAGCTTTTCCAAATTTTGGTTGTGTCTTGGGTGTGTTTTAGTTTGCAGTTGAGGTTTTATCATTTTATTTGCTTTTAGCAAATCTAATCACTGATATTGCAGAGTTATTTGCTGGTCATACAATCTGAATATTCTGGCTGTACCATTTCATAACATGTACTGTTATTTGTTGCATTAATGATTGTTCCTACAAGTCATACAGCATAAGAGAAGGGCATTTGAAGCCAAGAAGAGGGTCAAAGCCCTTGCTAGGCCCAAAATAAGAATTTGAACCTGCCATATCATTCTTATTTGCAGCTGTACGAATCAATAGAGGATTCACAACTAGTTTCTAGGAGTTTGTGGGCCTTACAATGTCAAGGGAGGGTGTCGTACAACAGTAGTCTAGGTCATACAGTCTTGGTCCAGCAGCCAATCTTCAATTTCAGCTCCAAATCAAAAATTTACTAGGAGTTTTAGACTATCTTGGCCTAGCCGTACCATGTGGAATTTATATTGTTTTATATTGCTGATTCTTCAAACTAATCCTTGTTGCAGTTGATATCTTGTTGATTTAAATAATTTCAAAGAAGTTGTTGCATGTTAATTTCAGTTATATCTATTTATCTGCAGTAATTTTGATTGTAGGCACTAGTTGGTTCTCTACCAATCTAGATTAGCTCATAAGCTCGGATGGCTATGCCGCCAGCTCACAATCGATTTCAGTTTAATGCTTTATTGCTTATTTATATAAACTGGATGGTATACCACCAATTAGAATAGAAGCATTTCAGCTTGGATGGCAATGTCACCAAGTTTCTAAGTTTATTTCTTTTCCAATATTACACTCATTTAGATTGTACAGCTTGCTGCCAGATAGAATCCCAATTACCATATGCTCTCACCTTGCCCACATCGAGACCTTGGAGATCAAAAAGTGCGAGGGTTATGCATTTGCATCCTATATTTGTGAAAATTTCAACAACAAAAAATAGTTTGGGACATTACAGTGGTATCAGAGTTGTGATCTTGCCAATTTGTATACAAACTAATCATTTGATGCAGAGGATCACACCACATGAATTCCAATGACAGAGAGTTCAAATGCTATCAGAGGGAAAGAAGGAGAGTTCGGTCTCCTAATCCTTTAAATACAAAGGCAATGATTCCAGTTCCAAAGTTTAAGGTAAAGGATTTTGATATGGTATAGAGAGAAAGAACTCCTAATGCGGGAGAAATAACTGATTTGTATCTTAGTGCCATTATACAAGGACCACAACAGTTGACAATCTTGTTAACTCAGATGATGTAGACTTTCCAGAACATGAATACTTCCAAAGCAATTCAGAATCAAAATGGTGAAGTGTGTCTACAAATCACAATAATAACCACACCAAAATGATGATTGATTATGTAGCTCAACATCTCCAACCCAAGTTTCTAACAAGAGAAGAAAGCCCTGAGGGTGGAGAATAGCAACTAAATCAGCATGGTGGTGATAATTTCATTGATTACTTGCATGAGTATCAATCTCTAAGAGATAAGAGATGAGTTTAATTCAGCCAGGTCTCTACAAGATTTCTGCAACCTGAAGATGAGAAATCGTCTAAGAGAAAAAAACGTGAACTACAACCATCAAGATTTGCAGCGGCGATTGGATAAACTATCAATACCCACCTTTGATGGTTCAAACAAGTGCACAACACGTTCATGGATTCAAAAGTTGGACACCTATTTTTCTCTTAACCCAATGTTTGAAGGAGAAGCAACAAATATGCTACCCTTCACTTGGAAGGAGTAGCAAATGAATGGTGGTACCACGGGCCGATCACACAAGGACTAGTTTGATTGATTCATATGCTGATTTCAGCTAGAGAATCATTGATAGATTTGACAAAAAGGACCCAACTGAAGCAGTATGGTTCAATGGATGGCTATGTGATGGAATTTCAAAGGCTATCTATCATGGTTCCTAATGTCTCTAAAAGGAGACTTATTGTTCTGTTCATAGAAGGTTTGACCAAGCCCCTCAAGGGTTGGGTAAAATCCTTTGACCCACCTTCATTGCAAGATGCTATCAAAAGAACAATGAACATGAAACCTTCTATTCCAAAAAACAAATTTTATTCAAAGGCTCCTCAAACAAAGCAGCAAAAGAAGCCATTTCAGGAGTGGCCCAAGAAGACAAGCAAGGAAGAAGAAGCCAGAAACAAACTTCAAAGAAAGAAGCTATGTTTTTCCTACAAGGAACCTTGGGAGCCAGGGCATAGGTGCTTGGGAAGAGGACAAGTTCACTACATTGACGTTGTTTTGGATGAAAAATCCAAACAAGAACCTGAGTCTAAAAGTGAAAAATAAGTTTAATCTAAACTTGAGAGGCAAGATGAGGAAGTTGTTGTGAAGGGTACCTTTGCCACATTATCTAGTACTCCAAAGTACAATCCTTTTGAGAGTTCGAGGAGTCCTTCATGGACAAAGAGTGACAGTATTGATTGATAGTGGGGCAACCCACAATTTCATTGATGAAGGTTTGGTGACCAAAAGAGGTCTTGAGATAGAAGACTTTGAGGGATTCAATGTGATGGTAGCCGATGGTTTTACCATGCCTTGCACGAAGAAATTTCCCAGTTAAGCATTTCTTTGGGAAACCACAAGGCAACTAATGACTTCTATTATGTTGGCATAGAAGACACTGATATGGTGTTGGCAGTTCAGTGGTTGCTTTCCCTTGGGAAATACTCTTCAAATTTTCAAACCATGGAGCTAAAAGTCCGTGCGAATGGAAAGAAAGTTGTTCTCCGTGGGATGTCAAGTTGAGTACCTAGAAATGTTTCAGCAAAAATAATGGAGAGAACTTTTCGTCATGGTTAGGTTGCTTGGGCAGCCCAATGCTTGATAACTCTGAAACTTCTTTCAATAGCAAGAAGTCTTATAATGTAGATATCCAATCTCTTCTAGATAAGCAGAGCAAAGTTTTCAATGATATACCTCCAGGAAGGCCACCTAATAGAGGATTTGAGCATGTGATAGAGATAAAAGAAAGAGCCGGACCCATGATTACCACTCCTTATCACCATCTCAAGAAGCAAAAGGAGGAGATTGAGAGGGCTATTAAGGAGCTTTTGGACATGGGACACATCAGCCCCAGTTCAAGCCTCTTTGCTTCATCTGTAGTTTTGGTTAAAAAAGATGGAACTATAAGGATGTACATAGACTACAAAGCCTTGAACAAAAGAACAATCAAGAATAGATATCCTATCCCCAGATCGATGAATTGATTGATGAACTTCATGGAGCTGTCTATTTCTCAATGATAGACCTCAGATCATAATATCACCAAATCAAAGTTCATGAGGAAGATATCCACAAAACAACTTTTAGGTGTCACTATGGACACTATGAGTTTTTGGTTATGCCGTTTGGATTGACTAATGCAACTACTACTTTCCAGTCTTGCATGAACCAAGTGTTCAACAAACAGTTGAGAATATTTATTTTGGTCTTCTTTAATGGCATTCTCATATACAACAAGACATTGGAAGATCATTTGAGGCATATAGTTGAAGTTGGGCATCCTTGAAGCACAAGCATTATTTGTTGAGTCCAACTATGAGTTTGGGACGACAGAGATTCTGTAACTCAGACATGTCATAAGTGCCCAAAGAGTTCAAGCTATTTAGGAGAAGATCTGTGCTATTTTGGATTGGCCTCCTAAGACTTTGACTCAGCTGAGAGGATTCTTTGGCGTCTGCAGCTACTACAGAAGGTTTGTCAAGGGGTTCTCACAATTGTCTGCCCCCCTGACTAATTTAACTAAGAAAGGAGCTTTCTTATGGACTAGTGCAGCACAACAAACTTTTGATAAGCTGAAGGAAGTGATGAACTCATGTCCTATGTTGGCTATTTCTGATTTCTCTCTTCCCTTTGAGTTAGAATGTGATGCTTTTGGTGAAAGGATTGGAGCAATCTTGATGCAGAATAAGCCTCTGATAGCTTTTGAGAGCCACAAACTCAAAGATTTTGAAAAGGGGTCCTCAATCTATGATAAAGAGATGTTAGCCATCATGCATGTATTGGCCAAGTTCAAACAATATTTGGTGAGTGGCAAATTTGTGGTTAAAACAAACCACAACTTGAAGTATTCTCTTAACCAGAATATCTTAATGAAAGGAAACAAAAATGGGTAAGTAAACTTCAGGCCTATGACTTTGATATTGAATATGTCAAAGGAAAGAACATAGTTGCAGATGCCTTGTCAAAAAAAAACCTACACTGTGCCCTATGACTGAAACTTTAGCTAATTGGAAAGCTCGCATTTAAGTAGAATATTCTAAGAATGCTTTTGCTACTGAAATTATGGAAAGCAAGTTGCAAGATGATAGATATCAAATAGCAAATGATCTCATACTCTACAAGAATAGAGTATACCTTGTTCCTGAATCAAAGTTGAAAGATAAGATTTTGCGAGCAGTTCATGATACCCCTTTGCTTGGTCATCCACAATATTTTAAAACCTGCAATTAGATCAGGGAGAGGTTCACATGGAAAGGACTCAAAGATGTTGTCCTTTAACATATCAAAGAGTGCCAAGTCTACCAACAGAATAATTTAGAGTAAACTTCTCCAACAAGTCTCTTGCAGCCCTTATTGATACCAAAACAGAAATGAGAGAGGATCTCCATAGATTTCATCACTAGACTCCCATGAGTTCAAGGTAAGGATTGTATATTTGTTGTAGTTGATAAACTCACTAAATATGCTCATTTCTTTGCAATATCTTCAAAATTTAAGGTGCCACAAGTTGTTGATTTGTTTTTGAAGGAGACATTTAGACTTCATGGGTTGCCAAAGAACTTAGTGAGTGATAGGGGCAGCAAGTTCCTTAGTTTGTTTTGGCAAAAGTTCTTCCCGTTGACTGGTAAAGAAGTGACTCCCAATACAAGTTATCATCCTCAAACAAATGGATAGACAGAAATTGTTAACAAGTGGGTTGAGGGTTATTTGAGGAATTGTGCAGTAGGACAACAAAAAGCATGGATCAAATGGCTCTATCCCGAAAAGCATTATTATAATACCACATATCATATGTCCATTGGTATGACTCCTTTCAAAGCATTGTATAGATATGATGTTTTATCTTTTGTGGATTTGATTATCACTAACAACAGAGTGCTAGGAGCAAAGGACATGGTTCAACAAAGTCAAGAGATTTTGAAAGCACTCAAAGAAAATCTCCAACAAACTCAAAATCAGCAAAAGATGTATGTTGATCGACATAGATTGGAGAGAAAATTTGAAGTTGGTGATATGGTTTATTTGAGATAGCAACCTTCTAGGCAATCTTCCCTCAAGAAGAATGGAGTTGAAAAGCTCAAACAGCATTTCTATGGCCCATACAAGGTTTTGAGGAGAATCGGTGAGGTTGCTTATGAGTCGGAGCTCTGCCAAAACAAAATAAAATTCATAATGTGTTTCATGTTTCGTGCCTCAAGAAGACACTTGGGCAACATATCACACCTTCAATAGAGTTGCCTCCACTTGATGATGAAGGCAAGTTGGTTTTGGTATCCAAATCTATCATAGATATGTAGAAAAGGAAGTTGAGAAACAAAAGCATTTCAAAATACTTGATCCGTTGGAGGGATCTTCCACCAGAGGATGCCACTTAGGAAGGAAAGCAAATTCTTGAGCATCCAAATCTGCAATTGCTTGTGGGCAAGCAATTTTGAGAAGGGAGGACAATCATGTCCCCTTCTCAAACGTAAGTCTAACGAAGACCCTTAGCCTATTTTCTTAATTTTCCCGTAAGCTAATATGGTGGTACAAGGAAAATATTTTACTAATTTAACTTAAGTTGTCCAAAAATAACTTTATGTTATATTATAAAAAGGCAAGTTATGTTTTATTATTAAAAAGCTTGTTTTTAAAAGAGGGACTTAAAAGTGTCATTAGGAATGGGGTCCAAATGTGGTGGGGCTTTCTAGACACTTTTAAAAAGTTAAGTTGGAAGAACAAAGGAAAATAATTTAAAATTAAATTATATTCCCTAAAAAGCCTATATAATGAGTGTGTGCACAAAAATCTTCTTCCTGCTTATTATCAATTTCTACTTTCTTGAAAATGAACAAGAGTTCTTCTTCTACTCGAGGACGAAAACCCTTTGGCAAGATGGTTTTGAGGACGAAAACCCTCCTAGCGATTTGAGTAATTCCACTCGGAGATTACCTTAATGCTGAACATTTGTGGAGATTTTTCAGTTTGTTTGTGGTGTGAAGCTTTTCCAAATTTTGGTGGTGTCTTAGGTGTGTTTCAATTTGCAATTGAGGTTCTATCATTTTTATTTGCTTTTAGCAAATCTAATCATTGATATTGTGGAGTTATTTGCTAGTTGTACAATAGGAATATTCTGGCCGTACCATTTCATAACAGGTCGTAGTGTTATTTGTTGCCTTAGTGATTGTTTCTACAAGCCGTGCACCATAAGAGAAAGGTGTTTGAAGCCAAGAAGAGGGTCGCAACCCTTGCTAGGCCCAAAATCAGCATTTAAACATGTCATACCAATCTTATTTGCAGCTGTACCAATCAGCAAAGGGTTTGCAGCTAGTTTCTAGGAGTTTGTGGGCCGTACAATGTCAAGGGAGGGCGTTGTACAGCAGTAGTCTAGGTCGTACAGTCTTGGGACAGCAGCCAATCTTAAGTTTCAGCTCCAAATCAGAGATTTACTAAGAGTTTTAGCCTCTTTGGCCTGGCCATACCATGTGGAATTGATATTGTTTTATATTGTTGATTATTCAGACTAATCCTTGATATTGGAGTTGATATTTCAAAGAAGTTGTTGCATGTTAATTTCAGTTATATCTTACCGTTAAGGGCGTGGTTCGGTGGTTAAGTCGCTCGGTTGTAGTGGCGGTCACCAGAGTTCAAACCCCCGCTGGACCAACGAGCTCGTAGGCTTTACGCCTTCGCTGTGCCAACAAGCTCGCGGGTTTGAAGTGTTCATTCTTGGGGATGAGGTCCCCCGTGTTGTGGCCTCACTGGCTCATCGCTCCGAGCAAAAGCGTTAGTGTGGAGCCGGAGGGCGTGTCGCACCAACATCACCAGTCACGTTAAAAAGTTTACCAGATGCATTATCTTAAAAAAAAAAAAAAAATCAGTTATATCTATTTATTCTACAATAATTTTGATTGTTAGCACTGGTCGGTTCTCCACCAATCTAGATTAGCTCATAAGCTGAAATGGCTATGCCGCTAGCTCACAATCGATTCCAGTTTAATGCTTTATTGTTTATTTGTATAAACTGGATGGTATACTGTAAGAGTTGGCTATGAAGGTAGTTGTTGATGTGGTTTTTGCGACAGCAGCAACATTAGAATAAAACACTAGGTATTCTATCCTCTCTTGAGAAAAAGCCTCTCAAATGCTGAACTATGTGATCACACAACTGCTCCAAGGTTCCTTTTGGGTCAGGTCTTGACTGGCACGAGATAGACTCAGTGAAATGATGTGATTCTGCTGGTTCACAAAGGGACTTACGTGAAATTACTCCTTCATGGACATGGAATTCACTCCTTACTCCTTGAATGTGTGAATGAATGGAACTTCTCAAACAAACCCGAACGAAAAGCAAAAAAAAAGGTTAAGGAAATCTAATCTAAGGACAATGAAATGATGAATGATGCTTCGATAGACAAACTCTTTTAAACCAAGCTTTGCTTCGCCATGAGAGCAACAACTATACGAAACTGGTGCAATCTTCAAAGGAAATGAAGGATTTTCATACTGCAAATATACATTCAAATACCCACAGTTGGCGCAACTTGAATGAACATCTACAATCAAACTATTGCAAAATGGGGTTCAGACCAACTTTACACTACAGCTTACCATCAGCAAACCATAAAAAGTATGAACCAAAGAATTTATCAAATATCTTCACATGGATTCATCATATCAATGAACTTCTACTAAACTGTCATATCCCTTAATGGTTTGAGGATTTCCAATTAAAGATTGGAAAAGAAAATTATTTGCTATCTCTTCTCCTCTAGATCATTTTTATAACTTAGTCAAATTTCATGCTTATAGAATAAGACAAAATTGGGAAAAAAACAAAATTAGAATAAGACAAATTGTTATGACTTGGCACTAGAGAGAAATAATATTAATAAAAGGAATTAAGGCAAGCTCCATAAGGGTTCGAATGACTCTTGCCCACCGATCACCTTAAATAAATATCATTAATTATAATTGGTTTCTATGAAGAGACATCAAGTTTCATTCACTGCTTTTCATTGGCCAAATCTTTGTATAAAGGAACCCAAAAAGCATTTGAAGGGGGCAGAGAAAAATATACAAGGAATCGTACCAAGGACAGTACGAACAACAGTAATTATTAAGTTTACATTTCAGGGACAGCAGACACAAAGGAGTCCCTCATCAATATTTACCAAAGCTTATACCAAGACTGCAAATTGGATTTGCACAGCAAGTAAGTCTCTTATCATTTTCTAATTATTGCTGATCTCTCATCACCACCGTACAGGTACAGACAACATAGTGCTCTTTGTTTCTGTCATTATCATATATAAACTTCTATGATAGTAATCAGACTTGCAAGAAGCTTTCATTTACATATGCATTTATGTTAGTAATCAGATTTGTATGCCATTTTCATTCATATAGGATATGTAGACTGTTATGTAGAATAATCATGCATCCAATATGCAATATTTCATGAAGTATCTCTGTAATCAATGGTGCATAATAATATGTAATTCACCAACCTCATATGAGAGATAGGAGGATAAATACCAAGAGGCCACATGGGTAAAATTATGGCTTTTGTCACATGAGGTATAAGGTACCCATGATTGAAAGGTTAATCATCACATAGAAGCCTTGTCACATGAGGTATAAGGTACCCATGGTGCAAGGATAGTGATGCATAGGCCTTGGTTACTTGATGTAAGGCATTATAAGAGTACCAAGGAGTCTCAAGAGGCCTTGACTCTAAGGTATTAAGGATACCATATTGAGTCTAAGGATAGAGACAATAGAGCCCCATAGTGGATAACGGTACTCTCCTCCTATCACCCATAGGATGTTAGTAAATGGCATTTAAATTAGTAGATTTGCAATTTGTATTGATGAAGATCATACATCATATGAAATGTCATGATAAGATATGCAAGGCATATTGAAGTTGATTATGAAAGTAACATGTGAAATGTTAATAATATGCAAGGCATATGAATAGTGATCATAAGATTAACTTGTGAAATGAGAATGAAAGATAATGTGCATTAAAAGCAATCATAAGATTAGCAATGATGATATGCATTGAAAGTAGCTATGAATTCATAATAGTGATATGCTTAGAAAATGATCATAATAGTAATTGGCATAGTAATGTATATTGATAGAAGTCAATGATGAACTGACAATTAATCATAGAAATGGTAAAGCAATATTCTATGTATGAATTATATATATTGGCTTTAAATGAAAATAGACTAATGTTCTTTTGTTGCAAGCTGAAAATTGTGAACAATGAAAAAAATTCTGAATTGTGACAAGGGGACATTACATAGACTTATCAAAAAACAGCTTCGAATCATCCAAGAGAAATAGGAAACCATGCTAACATCCCAAAATAACACAAATTTCATCAAGCTTCAATCAAAATATATTGATTCTAGTAGTATCTTTACAACAATTTCGCCATAGTCTCTCAAATGCTTCAAAAGCTTCTACTCTATCAAAAACTAACTATTTCTAAGAATAACTAACTAAGGAGGAAAAATGTTCTAATCTCCTCTCATATTTTTCCATCTAATGTCCCTCTATCTTTCAAATGAGGCAAATGGGCCTTTATATATGCTTACAAAAGGGGCCAAGATTTGATTTCTTAGAAATCAATGCCCAAAATTAGGTCAAATAGAAACCCTAATGAGAAAGTAGATAAGGCTGCCACCACTCCGGCCAATGAGAAGTTGACACATGCCCTAGGGCATCCACCTCATCTTGTCCTTTTGTGGCTAAGTACTTGGCATGCTTTGATTGGTTGATGGTGATTGGATGCCACCTCAACCTGCCCTCTTGTCTCAAGTGCACCTTGGACTTGGAATTCCATCTTTGCGCTGCATTTCCTTTGGATTCCTGATGCTGAACTTGATCCCCCTAATGAATGGTCTTCTTTTGGTGTTGGATTCCTCGATGCTGGATTGGAAATGCATCTTCTCCCGTGGATGATCTTGATGCTAGCACCTTTTGTACCATTTCATGTCTTGAACTGGAATCCCTAATGCGGAAGTCTTCTTTGTTAGTGAAAGTAATTTCTTTCTCCGGCAATGGAAGTTCTTTACACTCTCTTGAACATCTTCCTGGCCCCTGAATTCCTGCATAAACAAGGAAATTTCAAATAGTCATGCTGTCATGTTCCTCGATCACTCGAGCATTACATTCCAATTAAAGATTGGAATGATATGGCAACATCAAATTTGCAAGATCCATCAATCCAAATCGAAGAACTACATCAATTACATAGTATGCATGATGACACCTTATATAATGATTAAATATCTAAACAAGTTAGGAGAGATGGACGTGGAACACAAGTTGGCAATCGGCGCCCAAGCCATAAAGGATAAGACAAAATACATATAAGACAAAAGACTTAACAAATGATTATGTTTCCATAAGGAGCGCCGATAAGGTGTAATGTTTAATGAAACATGGTGACTCTTCCAAAGATCGGGGAGTATAAAGGAGCATTCGATGGAACCGAAGAAGGCATCAAGTAAGCAATTATCACTTAATACATTAAAGAGAGTTACAGATCGAAGCAAGAACCATCATACGAAGGCATTATCCATCAACATCGACCAAGTGAATATCGAATATCTCCAGCGTTTCAAATTGGCTAACAATTGCCAGGGTTCAAGGCACAAATTAAGCATCAAAGACTACCTAATACAGTCCTACAGCAGATCGATCATTCAAGCTATAATTATCATCAAATATATATATATAATCTAGTTCGAGTAATCAGAGGCACGTCTGAGTAACAGCCATCAAATAACATCATCGCAAGGTATGATACGATCTCCTTATCTTCTTATTCTAATCAATTTGCATATGGATTAAAATATGATTGCATAACATCTAATATAGTGAAATGATTAAGGAGCATGTTAAAGAAATAGGCAGTCAATATCGAATAATATACAATTCGTATGATGCAATGCTTTCATTGTTGTTCAATATGGAAGATTAATAGGATATAAATGTTGATCATATCTAATGAACTGTAATTGAAATAAGGAAATCAGAATCTATAGAAATCATTGTAATCAGAAATTGCCTTGACATTATAGATGTCTCTATCTGCATTATGAAGTAACAAGAACTGAACCTAATAGATTTGAATGTGAATAAGTATATATGGCTATTGAAAAGAATGTCATTATATAGAAAAGGATAAAAGATATCATTAGAAATAAGAAAGGAAACTTACATAACATGAAATGAAGAATAAATAAAGAGATTGGGAATTATATGATTACATGAGATAGTATGATTAAATATACTATCTCGTGATCCAAGGGATCACGAGATCGATAGAAGGATTCTAAGGCATAAGGATGAGAGTGTAGGATGATGGCCCATCATGAGTGCTTGATAAGAAGGCCTTAGGTCCCTAAGGACAAGGCCTTAGGTTAGCCACCTAAGGAGAAGGCTTTAGGGTAAACCCTAAAGATTAATGAAGGCCTTAAGGTAAAACCTAAGGAGAAGGCTTTAGGGTAAAACCTAAAGATTAATGAAGGCCTTAGGGTAAAACCTAAGGATTATCTAAGAAGGCCTTGGGGTAAAACCTAAGGATTAATTATGAAAGCCTTGGGGTAAAACCTAAGGATTAATTACGAAGGCCTTGGGGTCAAACCCAAGGATACATGAAGGCCTTTGGCTAAGTTGAGGATTATTCCCACTTGAGACAAAGGAATTGAATATCAAGCCCATGGTGACCACTCATGCCTAACTCATCATCCCTATGAGAGAAAGATGGCATGATTATTATGATGAATATGATATTAATGTGCATAAATATATGGTTCTAACCCTAAATGGAAAATAGAAGAATATGAATTTTATGAGATGACTAAGATATGAAAGTGAACTATGTACTAATGTTCCCTTTCGCAAGTTGAAATTGTGTGCAAGGTTGCGAAAAAATTGGACTTGCTAGAAGGGGACATTACACATGCCAAACAAAACCTTGAATGCAAATGAAATACCATGATAACTTTACAGGGAATTTCATTCAAAAATGTATTTTGAAAACCATTTTCTTTACAAATTCACCTTTTATGAAGAGTTTTGCCTTTTTCTGAAAGGCTCTTGGTCTGATTTGATGAAACCCTGAAGAAGATTGATTTTTTCTTGGTCAAACTGACCTGCTTCTTCAAAAATCAGACTGTAGCTTGGCCAAAGATGAGCTGTTTGCTCATAAAACAGGGCTGTTCTTGGTTAAAATAACCTGTTTGCTTGGAAAATCAGACTTTATCAGGTGAAGACTAAGCTGCTCACTCATAAATCAGACCTTTTCCAGGGCAGATTTGAGTTGTTTACTTAGTAAATCAGACTTTTATTAGGTGAAAATTAAGCTCCTTACTCAGAAATCAGACCCTTTTGCTTAGAAATCAGACCTGTTTTTGGTCAAAATGAGCTCTTTTACACAAAAATCAGACTTTTTCCATTTCAAATTTGGGCTGTTTGCTCAGAAATCAGACAATAACCAGGTCAAAACTGAGCTACTTAATGAAATTTCCTTCCTTTGATGAGAATCTGCCTCTTTAGTGAAGAAAACTCTGTTTTGAGGTGAAAGAAAGTCTGAAAATCTCTGAAATTGAAGAAAGGTCTGAAAGAGCCCTGGTTTTAATGGAGAAACCCCTGAAAATCTCTGTTTTTTGACAAAGAAAGAGTCTTCAATGAAGAAATCCCTGTGCCCTCTTTGTAGAAGTCTGCCTTGAATGGAGAAAAATGGGTTCTTTGTGTGGAGAAAACCCTGCTCTTTGATGCTTAGCAAGCTGCTCCTTAGGAAATCTGCATGAAAATGATAGAGAAAAACTGCTCTTTGATGGGGAAAACCTATTCTTCAATAGAGAAACCCTGTTCTTATGAGAAGACTTGGCTTGGCAATGAAGTGAAATGGCTTCAAAATGCCTATTTATATAGCCAAATTTACCTTTTGGAGGTCAAACTGCTCAAGCTCCTCTCTAGGAAAAATATTTGATTTACTTTTTAAACCAAGCAGCTCAAAACCTCAAAGTTTCTCAACCTAACACACAGGTAGCTCACCTTGGACTAGGCGTGGATTTCACCATGATAGTCATGAATTTGCTTTTTGCTTGGAAATTGGATTCATTCTAACCTTAGGCGTACTCTTCAAGGAGTCGAACTTTTAGATATTTTGTCCTCGGATTTAGTGACCTCCTCAAGCCTCCCTTGGAATTTAGTGATTTTTTAGATATTTTTCAAATGGATTTTTGTCTTCTTCCTTGGGCGCACATTTGGTGTGCTCATGTATTTCATTTAGTCATGCCTCTCTCCTTGCTTGGTGATGGTCGCACCTTCATGTATCGATGGATTTCATTTTTAGGATTTCTAAATCCATGGATTTTGTTTGGAGTCCTACCTTCTTGGCTGCTAGGAGATAGTCGCACTTTCCATGTATCCATGGATTTCATTTTTAGGATTTCTAATTCCATGGATTTCGTTTGGAGTCATGCCTTGTTGGCTGCTAGGAGATAGTCGCACTTTCCATGTATCCATGGATTTCATTTTTAGGATTTCTAATTCCATGGATTTCGTTTGGAGTCATGCCTTCCAGGCTTCTTGGAGCTACTTTACCCTAGGCGTGGATTTTATGAAATGGATTTTTTGAGGTGCTTGGGATACAAATCCATGGATTTCACTCACTGACATGCCTTTCTGCTTGGGTATGGGCGCACATTTGGGGCAGTCACGTATTTCGTTGACTCGCATTCTTAAATGCGTGCATTTCACCTCATCTGCTGCCTACTTGCCTCTTTGGAGGTGCTTATATGAATTTCTCCCCTTGACGAGCTTGACGAGCTTATATGACTTTCTCTCCTGTTGACGAGCTTATATGACTTTCTCTCCTGTTGACGAGCTTGATGAGTTTGACTTTCTCACTCTCCTTGACGTGCTTATTTCACTAAGCAGGACGTTGAGGTGCTTATCTCATCAAAGTAGGTCATTCTCTCTCCTAGAGGAGCTTGAGGAGCTTATTTTTCGAAAGCATGGTTTTGCCTCTTCTTGACGAGCTTGATGAGCTTATATGACTTTCTCTCCTGTTGACGAGCTTGATGAGTTTATATGACTTTCTCTCCTGTTGACGAGCTTGATGAATTTATATGACTTTCTCACTCTCCTTGACGTGCTTATTTCACTAAGCAGGACGTTGAAGTGCTTATCTCATCAAAGCAGGTCATTCTCTCCCCTAGAGGAGCTTGAGGAGCTTATTTTTTGAAAGCATGTTTTTGCCTCTTCTTGATGAGCTTCTCTAAGCAAGATGTTGAGGTGCTTAAGGAGCTTTTTTTTTTTTTTAAACAGGACATTCTCTCTCCTTGAGGAGCTTATCTCTCTAAGCAGGACGTTGAGGTGCTTAAGGAGCTTTTTTTTTAAAACAGGACATTCTCTCTCCTTGAGGAGCTTATCTCTCTAAGCAAGACGTTGAGGTGCTTTAGGAGCTTTTTTTTTTAAACAAGACATTCTCTCTCCTTGAGGAGCTTATCTCTCTAAGCAGGACGTTGAGGTGCTTAAGGAGCTTATTTCACCAAAACAGGCTATTTTCTCTCCTTGAGGAGCTCATCTCTCTAAGCAGGACATTGAGGAGCTTAAGGAGCTTATCTCACTAAAACATGTTTTGCCAAAGAAATGCTCAAGTTAAGGCGAGTTTAGGACCCTAGATTGGATCCAGTGATTGAACCAAGACTTGCAGACTTTGAAGGGGGACTTCATTTACCCTTGAAACTGCAGATAAAGACCCCCAGACAGTGGATTGATATCCTATTCACCCTGGATTCCTATGCTTAGAGTGAGTGACTTAGATATTTTCCCATGGAATAGTGGGCTTTTGCCATGGATTGGCCAAATTCGATCGAGGAATGGGAATTAGGGTTTCATTTATTCTTAGGAAAACTGATCTTCAAACCTCCTTAATATCCCCTGTGGGCTAGGTGTGTTGAGACTACTCCCGGGCCTCACGTTCATGGATTCTGAGCAAGGAACTTGGCGAAATTTGGGCAAATCAACACTACCAAACCTACCGACGCAAAGAAAAAACCAAAATCCTAAAGCAAAACAACGACAGAAAGCAAAAAAAAGAGGGAGTCCCCATTTGCAATGGGGTGATGTGTGAAAACGTCACAACAGTAGCCACCCAAGATCTAGGATCTTCATGAAAGCACAAGAGAGACCAAATGAGAGAATAATCCTATTCTATCAATGCAAAAATTGTTACATAATGTACATGATATGCCTTGCTTATAAAGGCAAGGATGAGATGTAGGATGAAGTAATCTTATGGCAAGTGTCTTAATCCTATGACATGAGACAACTAGAGGATAAGATACCAACTAGTTGATGAAATCACATGTGTAGGATAAGATCACATGACAACCTAGAATTATCTAGACTTATCCTAAGTAAACTTAACATGTGAACATGTGTGAATAGGTCTAACTAATGACTAGTTAGATAATGTGCCTAGTTTACACTACAAAGGAGAAATCAGTTAGGTAATATCCCTGTTCACAACAACCCCCCCTTAAGTGCAACTTAGGGAGAAGTAGACAAATGCAAAGATGTAATGATGGGTCCCAACTACTAGGCCATGTTAGATACCCATGTACAAATAATCTCCACAAACAGAGTAAAGGAGAAAAACCCATAGGAAAAAACCCCTCCAAAAGAGAGAAATGAACAAACAAATATGTACTAGTGATGGAGTGATGGAAGGAGGACTCAACATCAATACCCCCAAGTACTACATCCATCTTGAATATACAATCAAAAGCCCCCCATAAGAGGGAAAGAGTGAGACTAGATATCCCCCCCATAATGAAGTAGCTCCTTGGCCAATGGTGAATGCTCAAAGACAAAAAAGTATCCAATGCCTGCAAACAACATTTCTCCCCTTAGGAAGAAACCAAGCCACTAGTGTATGTAGAAGAAACTCCAACTCCAAAACAAGAGGAGAGGGAAGAAGTCTCATGAAGTAGGATGCCTCTGAAAACTACTCAAGTGTCCACATGTCGAAAGATGCCACAACCGAATCAAGAGTTCCAGGCCTACTTGAAGAATGTGGCAATCCAGGACAATAGGAAAACTCAAGATCATCAATTTCCAAAGACAAAGATGGGGTGATAACAATTGTGTTATGGCTGTCATCAAAGAGGAGAGTTAACCCCTCAAGTGTGTCCTCCAAATCTGAAATGTGAGACTCTACAAACAAGAATGATATGTCTACAAGATAAGAATCTCAATGAGGTGGATCTGGAAAACAATAAGCATCTTGTTGATCAGGATCAAGGGAAGTAGCAATAGAAAAAAAATTAAAGCTCAACAAGTGTCTCTGTAGGAGTGGAAACCTCAGCATCATCAGCATCATCATAATGTGCAAGGCATTCCAAAAAAACAAACTCCTCTTTTGTATCATAGTCATATGGTATATTATCTGAATCATCAAGAGGTACAAGACAATCTGAAATAGGATCATCTAGGAATGGTTGAATATCAAGATCTCCATATAGCTCCCAAATTTTGGTCCACATAACACGAGGACATTCAATGTGCAAAAGGGCACTCCAAATGTTATCATCAACATGGTAACTAATCACTCCTATAACATGATCTCTTTTGGAATTCCAAACAAACTTTTTCCAGTAAGTACTTGGTTGAGGAACCAAACCATATAGATGTGGCAAAAGATGAAGCCAACGCAAGTGTTTCAAAATGCCATCTCTCCATTGTTTATACTTCCTCTTTTTCAAGATGATTAGAGAAGGATGAAATGACAAACCCATTAGGACTACGATAGATCTCCAATTTTACAAAGATATGAAACCCTCAAATGAAATTATGAACTCCCCAAAATATCAATAGTGAAATTGAAGCCCCCCAAGCAAAAAACAACCACCAATTTCAACGATTTTCCCAAGCAATGAGTGCCATGTACCCATTAGCCTCAAACTGATTACAAATCTGAGTACATGAAAAATTATGCACTTTCAAAAAAAATTCACCAAAAAATGTTACCGTATGAGCTCAAACGAAGCCCTGGAAATTTTGAAAACGAGAACTATTCAACAATAGTGATGAAGATCTACAATTTCTAAAGAAACCAAGCATTAAAATCAAAATTGGATTGCAACACTACGATGCTTGCGAAATTTTGGCCCAAATAAAAAAAATGCTCGAAAAAATGAGCAAAAATGAGCAAGATATGAGCCTCTAAAGTTGGACTGTCAAAACTAAAACTACATTGGAGGGGGGGGCAAATTGAGCCAAGACCTGATGATGTCAGCAGTCGGATTGCTGACATCAACAAATTGCAACGATGAAATCTTAAAATTACCAAAATATTCCTTGTACGAACGTCAAAAAGATGACGCCAACTCCCTGAAAGGTGACGTCAACAAGGGGTTGGCTCAGGATGACGTTAGCCCAAAAAATGATGACGTAGTCTGCCAGGAAATGACATCAGCAACCAGTAAGGTGACGTCAACAAAAAGTTGCCGAAATATGCACAGATTCTCTAAAATATTCCGAAACTGCCAACGGATTTTCGTGAAATTGCCCTTTTTGCCTAAAACTGTCAATGTTTTGATGGAAACCACTAGCAACCTGCAGTAAACCACTTACTGCTGAAAAAGGTGGTTTGAAGGGTTGTCTTGGGGGAATATTCCCCGCAAATGAGCCATCAATTGTTTTGAAATTACCGAGCGGTTTTTGAAGTTATGCGGCCCAAGATCTCCGCCCTAGTGGCACCGCCTAAAAACGCTGCATGGAGCGGGAATCTACTATCGGTGGCGTGAGCGTCGAGGTGTGAGGGGCCTGGGTGGCCACGTGGAGGGTTCGAAGCAACCTCATGTACCTACGGGTACTCTGTGACAGCAAGGTACCCTATGTAGGAGGGTATGGCCCTGAAAAGAATCTGCAGAAGAATATTATTAAACCGCAAAAAAATTAACCAGAGAATAATAGCTTAATCCAATGGACAAAAAACTTATTATCTAGGACTTCATGAAAGCACAAGAGAGACCAAATAAGAGAATAATCCTATTCTATCAATGAATGCAAAAATTGTTACATAAAGTACATGATATGCCTTGTTTATAAAGGCAACGACGAGATGTAGGATGAAATAGTCTTATGACAAGTGTCTTAATCCTATGACATGAGACAACTAGAGGATAAGATGCCAACTAGTTGATAAGATCACATGTCTAGGATAAGATCACATGACAACCTAGAATTATATAGACTTATCGTAAGTAAACTTAACATGTGAACATGTGTGAATAGGTCTAACTAATGACTAGTTAGATAATGTGCCTAGTTCACACTACAAAGGGGAAACCGGTTAGGTAATATCCTTGTTCACACCTGTTGATGTTTGTTTTTCGACAAGTCAGCAATAGAGTAAAATACAGAGTATCTAACTCTCTCTTGAGCAAAGCCCCTCGAATGCTGAACAAAGTGATCAAACAAGATGACTCCAAGGTTCCTTTTCTTATATTTTGTGAGGGATAGCTCAATGACTAAGTATGATTCTGCTGGTAAACACCAAGGGACTTACACAATTGTTCAAGCAACTTGTTGTTTCAATGAAAGAAGTGGACACCGGAATATCTAAGTACTACAATTTATGGCATATGATATGGCAATGAAGTACTTGATCCTATTTCTAACCAAATTAATAAAAGAAAAGGCAAAAGACGAAAGGGTTCAATAACACTAATCTAATCCTAGATGTAAGTATGATTACTACTCAGGTGAAATCAAACCAACTCTTGCTTCGCTAAATCAAACAACTAAACAAGATTGATGCAATCTTCTAGGGTTATACAAGATGTTTAAATCATTTATGCTCATGAAGAATTCAACAAACATAGGGATCAAAGTTAAGCTCAATTTTGTTCAGACCAACCATATACTGCAATTTGCAAGCCACAAACTACAAATGGTGTGAACATAAAGATTTCACCACAAACAATAATGAAGCCTTCCACCAACTAACATATACTTAAAGAAAACTTAATCTAAACTTAATATTCGCTTGAAGAGATCTAAACCATGCAACACTTAGAAACATATATAGAATCACCAAACAATGAGTCTTATATTATTCTAGAGAGCTCTTGCAACAATTTTCAGAGTCTTCAATCGTACAAATGAGAGCAAAAGGAGTCCTTATACAGACCTCAAAATGCATGAAGGGTCAAGATCAATCGGCAAAGCCAATGGACTAGATCATGCCACATCACAAATAGTTATAACAAACTCCTATTTTTAGTATATGAAAGAGGCAATGAAAGCACGTTTCCCAAGAAGATAAGGATGACATATCACTAGCCTATAAGGAGTCTCCATGTGAATATCCATCACTAGAATTCTGACATTCAATGAATCTAGACACTATCTGCTTGACATCATCAAAAGGCACACTTGGCGTATTTTTAGTGGTTCCTTCAGCTTCAAGTACATCATCTACATAGAGGCCAAGTGTCTTCTCCCAATCAGTCATCCTAGCTTTGTTGGCGCTAAGGTGGACAGCAAGTGAGAATATACTATCAAGCTTCTCATCAGAAATATCATCCTCTTGGAAGTAGAAAGCTTGAACTTGTTCTTTCATATTATCAAGAATCATCTCTCCAAATGGGTTACATATCTTCATCAAGGATGCATGTATTCCATCTTGAATCCTTTGAAGTACACTCCTTACTCTTAAAATATCTGTTTCTACTTTATCAAGTAACTGTCCTTTATTGCGAAAGCAATAATACCAAGAAGAGAAATCATATGTCATGCCTTCTTCAATCACTTCAGCATGTATCAAATCATCGACTGAAGTCTCCATCAAGCTCTTCAAATGTGGCATGTATTGTTCCTTGACAGCCTTGAACTCAGCACAAGCAGTCAACAATGCAAGTACCCTTCCCTTAAGATCAGCAATCTTATCATACACTTGCATGATATCTTCCAGGTGTAGATATGTAGCTTCTTTTGACCTTTTCATCCAATCTTTCAACCTGTGAGATGAAGACTTCAACTCCTCAAGATGTACAACTGTTTCTGGAGGAAGAAGAGATGGAGGTGTAGAAACTCTCTCTTGCTGACGAATAGGATGAACCAAGTGCTGAATATACTACTCTAAAGCTTGACACCTTTGCTCAGCTTTAATCCTTCTTTCTGTTTCCTATCTTATGACAGCTCGAGCATTGTCAATTGAATCCTGAAGTTCTTCTTCTACTTGTGTTCCAGTCAATGGACCCAAATTAACTGTGTTGATGTCATAATCTTCAGGTGTTATATCTTCTACATTCTTTTCAAGCCTTGGAACTGCTACATGTACTTTCTTTACACCAGCTTTATCTTTAGTTATCTTTGAAAGAATAGTTGCTTTCCTCTTTGGTTTTTCATTAGACATGTCTAGAAGCAACTCTTCAACTGGAATAGGAGGATATTTCTCAACTTCACAGCTTTCCTTAATTCTATCCTGTAGCCAATTTGGCAATGATGAAAGATCCTTTAACTGTTGTATCTGCTTTCCTTGTACAGGTAATGATTCTTCTTCAACCTCATCCTTGTCTTCAGTGTTAGCTTCATCAATGATCTCAGTATCATGTGGACTTGAAGGCACTTCTTCAAATGGAGTATCTGGAACTGTATCTCTAACATGCACCACTACATCTTGATTCAGTGGAGTAACTCCTGGCTGTCTAGACGAAGCAGTTTCAATACTTATTCTTTTCTTTTTCTTGCTTGATTCCCCTTGTGCAGATTCAAGTTGTTTTCTTTTCTTTAGCTTAAGTCATTAGAGAACCCCCTCTAGGCACATACATAAGGTGACCAAGGCGCCAACATGGATGACACTGAAAGTAAGGAGCGCCAAATTATGAGGTTCTCTTCACAAACATACTCAAACATACATACCCTCTGCTTAAGGCACTCAAAATGATTATATACAAGATTCTCAAACTGGTGAGTAACTTTGACAAAACACTCCCCCTTAAGCGCCCAAAACTCGCATCATCTTTTTTCAAGGCGCTCTTGATAATCTTAGATGACAATGTGCCAAGGCACTTCATGCTTAAGATAACTTTTCATACTTTGACATTATCCTCCACCATCCTCAAGTGCATTTGGAGGAGCTCAAACATTGTGGAAATCTTGATAGGGCGCTTCCACTGGAAATAAATTACCCTTGTCTTGGCGCTTATGATGAATGGAACCATAGGAAATGGCGCCTAAGGTTAAACACTGTTTTCTTCCGAATCCCATGGTCTTCAAACGTTCTAAAACTCCCATGAAATTGTTTAACTCCAATACACCCCATGTTTAATGATTCCAACTTGATTTCTATCCTAGGCGCTTGATGGATACTCCTTTGAGTTTAGGCGCTCAAAACTCACATCCCCAAGCCTTCTACTTCTTAGGCGAAATTTGATGGTCAAAACTACTAAAAGTGGCGCCTAAGGTTTAATACAGTTCCTGACATTCACCTTCACTTCACTCATTGTAGTTGATAAGGACAACCTTCAAGTCTTGCCTTTTGTAAGTTGATTTCTAGCAAAGCGCCAATACAAGATTCTTTTGAAGGCAAAGGGCGCCTAAGGTATCAAGACTTCACCTCTTGGTTTTCTAAATTACCCCTCTAAGTCTCCAAGAAGTCCACTCATCCTTCATATGCTAAATTTCCTTGCTTCCTTCATGTAAGGCACTAAAGTGGATACTCTGAGTAAGAAATGGTGTCTAAGTTCAAGTGGGTTTAACCTCAAAGTTTTAAGTCATCATGGAGGTTCAAGAAGTTATTCAAAATACATGTGAAACCCAACCTACCTTGTTAGGCGCTCAAATGGAGCAATTTCCTCCTAGGCGCATTTTTAAAGTTGATTTGAACATACAAGGCGCCCTTATCCTTTAGGCCTAATTTTGGCCATTAGAAGGTTCTTTGCTCTTAATGCCCATCAAACCACACAACACCCCTTCCAAGGTGCATTTTAGGACTTCTTCCTCATTCCTCTAGCTTACTCAAAAAACCTTTAGGCGCCAAACTCTTACATCATCCTCTTTCAAGGCGCTCTTAAGGACTCCTTCATTCCCCTCTACAAAGCGCCAATATTGATCAAAATCCACATAAGGGGCGCTAGAATAGGTTGTAAGGAGGCATAAGGCGCAGCAAATCAAGTTAACTCAACCTCCATTCCTCTAGGTGCCATCTTCTAGTTGATCATTCTTCTACATGTCATGAACTTCCCTAACTATCCAAGGCGCATTTTGGGATAATTATAACATTTTTTCTTTCAAGGCATCCTTGGCGCCAATTTGGAATACTTATACTTACCTTCCACAAGACCACATTCCTCATCCCTTCCACAAGGCGCCCCCTTCGAAAATTCCTTAGTCTAGGAGCCAATGTGAGTGTCCCTTATCAAGGCGCTACTGTCTAGTTATTCTGTGTTGGATGAGCGCCAAAAGGGATACTTCAAACATAGGTTGGCGCACATAAAAGAAGGGCGCTCATTTGGGATAGCTACAATGGCAAGGGACGCCTAGAACTCATCTTGGATTTTGACCATTAAAGGCCTCTTAACCTTAGGCGCTGTTCACTGGGGGCTTGGAATTTACTCTTTGCCTGGCGCCATTACAAATGGTCTAAGTGATGAAAGGCGCCCAAAACTCAAGCATTCATTTGGGACCTAAATGATGGAGTCTCTATGTTATATTTGATCGACCCTAAGGTGGACTGACTCTAAGGTGATAGAATCAAAACTAGGGGGTCCTCATCTTGATGGGGTGATGTGTGATTTGGTCACAACAACACCCACATATACCACCAATTAGAATAGAAGCATTTCAGGTTGGATGACAATGCCACCACGTTTCTATATTTCCTTTCCAGTATTGCACTCATTTAGATTGTGCGGCTTGTCATCAGATAGAGTTCCAATCACTATATGCTATTACCCACATCAGGACCTTGGTGGATTAGAAAATACGAATTATGCATTTGCATCCTATATTTGTGAAAATTTCAAACAAAAAAAATCAGTTCGGGACATTAAATTTGCCAAGGTATTTGTTGCAATTGTTGAGATAGAGACAATTTGTCGTAGTAAATGGCGAATTTGCTGCTAAACAAACTGGTGAACTCACAAAAAGAAGTTTTCTATATCATTTTATGGTCTAAAACTTTTCCCAAATATGACCTAATCCAAAAAGGATCAAGGTGAATTACGGAACAAGAAAATGTGTTTTTTTCAAAATTTGGATTTGCACAAGTACCCGTCGTTTTATGACAATCGAATTCACTGCCTAGTGAAAGCAGTGAAAACAACCGATGAATACATGATCACTGCAATGAATTACAATTTATCCCAGTGTAAGCAAATCTACCGCAACTTTTCCCGAACTAGCATGTTGAATGGATGTCTACCATAGTAATTGAACAAAATACCATGGCTAACAAGAAAATACCCTAGTAAATGCAAGAAAGCCCCAACAAATCCTTATAGTTGAAAATGGTGAATTCATCTAGACATAGATAACAGATGGAGAATTTGAAAGGACATGAGTTTTGGCATTCCATTTCTGGTTTTGGAGGCTTCCAACATGGGAGGACCATGCCATGACTATGAGGAGATTAGTAGTTTGTTCAAGTTTCTTGGAAGATTTGAATAAGTAGAGGACACCATTGTAGAGCACTAAGAACATTGTTCTAGTTCACAATGAGTAGAGAGGGGACTGAAACAACCATTGCAGTTGTATTTTCACCTTTGAAAAATAATAAAGGAAGGTAGAAGTGCTATTGGCACCTACTAAGTTGGCCTTTTCCTCCCAAATTGGGGGTTTCCCAAGTGAAAACTGAGTGTTAATGTCTATGCTTGTGTCTTTGCTTTATTTTTCCATTTTAAGTGGACTTAGTTCAGCTTCCAAAGGATAAGATAATAGTTCTAATTAGAGCATACTAATATTCTAGTGTTTTGTAATTCACAAAGCAGAGTTTTGTAGACGATTACAAATTATGTTTGTAATATCCCAAATGGGAATATTATCTTCAATTTTGGATTTATGGGCTTTCCTAATTTCTGATTTCTGATTTTCTGCTTAAACCCTAATTTTCTAAATCTCTGATTTTCAAATCAAACTCAAACAAACACTTATAACAGCCCATAAAACATGCCAAATCATCATATAAACACCACCAACATGATTGCCAACAATTTACTTGAATTCCACAATGAAATATGCAATAAAACCACTTCAACTTGCAACCACAATGGACTAAAATATAAATCAGAAATCTGCTGCTACAAAATCAGAATTCATGAAGTCTTCAATTACATCAAAATCATGGGCAAACAAGCCAAACATGCCCAGCTACAAATCAGCCATAAACGCTAAGGTTTATACATACCAAAACATAAGCAAAATGACCTTCAAATGATGGCAAATGACCTCCAAGGTGTGGCGCTCCAATTAAGGCTTGAAACCCTAAACCCTAGAATCTTCAACACCAAGAAAATCTGCTCCAAAACAAGGTGCACAGGTCTGCTAGGTCTGCTGTTCCGGAAAATGATATCAATGACGCCAAAGATGCCAACAAACCTCCAAAATTACTCCTCCAATGATGGCGCTCCACAAGTAAGGTTAAACCCTAAGCAAATGATGACACAGCCACCAATGGAAACTCCTCAAATAAGGGTGAATCAGATCTGCACCTCTGCTGCTCCAAAATTTGCAATATCTCCAAACCCTAATCAGCAATGCATCTCCCAAAATCGCCTCCAAGGGAAATCACTACTCCAATATGTAGCGCTCCAAATCTAGGATAAACCCTAGTCAATTATGCCACAATCCACGCGAAAGAGAAGCCTCCAAATGATCTTCAAATCTGATGTAGAAATCTGTCATCTCGAACTCTTTGAACTCATTTATATTTCGAACTATTGGATATTCTAATGTTATTATGTAGGTAGATTGCTTGTGAGTAAAAAAGTGAAAGGTTATCATTTTCATAATGCAAATAGAAAGTTGTTAAATGATGGATTAAAAAGTTTATATGTTGCTTCGGCTATGGTTTTATTGACTAACCTATTAATCAGGACTTGAGTGCAATTGAGTGCAGGGATGTGTCGAAGGCAAGGGAATGGTTAAGGTAGAGGCATTCTAACCACCCGGCAAGAATTGCCTTGAAGGAACCATGATGCATGCACACACATTCACTTAGTTCATACTGCATCCCGCATTCTTGATTTAAGTTTGACGTCATCGCATTCGGTTTCAGTGGCATAATCTTATCTGAGCTTTTGATGTGGAATGGTTGCGTGATTGATGAAAAATGATTAAATAGTCATGAGATTGCAATTGTTTCGAAATGTTCCTTTCAAAATCATGAGATCGTTATGTTTTCTTTTGACGTATGATTTATAATTAAATGATTTGATTTTAATTGATTTATAATTAATATTTAAAGTGTGGTCTTTATATATAATGTGATTAATCGATATTATATATATATATATATATGAATATATGTTATACACTTATTTGCAAAGATGTTTTTGGGATAAACTTAAAAGATAATGTTGAGGAGCTTTAAAAAAGAAAAACAAAAGGTCACCTACACATGCAAAAATCCAAAAAGAAGAAAAGATAAACAATCTAAAAATAAAAGAAAAGAAATCTCTTTAAGAGGGGAGCGCATGGACTTGATGAGACACAAGAAAAAGAGACGGTGAGCAAAAAGGAAGTGCAAGAAGACTCGGGGATCAGCAATCAATCTTCTGCCAGGCGTAGGACTACCGGCATTTAACCTATGATCTTATATTCTGCCTATAATGGATTTTCAATCTGTCTTATGTAAATGTAACCTCTGCTTTTATTATTATTATTCAACCCGGTCTTAAGTGTTGTATTGGCCTACTCTTACGAAATCGGCCACCCTATGACTTATGTCGGCCTCTTTGTTTATGGAACCTGTAAGTGTGTGTTAAATCGGCCTGCATGCTTACAAATGGATCGACCTTCTTTTGTTCAAAGACCAGAAATATTAAACTCTTCTTGCTATTTATTATTTCTACCATAAGCTCTGTGACAGCAGCCTAAAGATGCATATACAGCTTGGCGTGGGTTTAAAACTTCTTTCCCTCTTAATATAGATCGGCCCTAAATGGTGGTGACCTGTGTTATAGTAATAACTCCTCTAAAAGTTGTTAATACTCTTTTGATACAAGCGGCCCCTAAATTCTGCAGCATCCCTTATGATTTAAAACGGCTGCCTGTAGTCTTGCTTTTTTTTAAGCTCTTATCAATTTGATTAGCCCGAGTTTTAAAATTTTTTTTGGCAGCTTCTTTTAACACTATTCTAATCGGCCATTTAAGTCTCTTTCAATCGGCTCTATCTGTTTAGTTTGACTTGTATTAAAGTTTAAACGCCCTTCCTGAATTCCTTTGGCTGTTATAATATTTCATCGCACCTTTCATTATATGGCAGCGGCCTTATTTAATCTGATTCGGCCTTTAATTTATCCTCGACCTGATTTCCTTTCCCACCTGGCGTCGCCTCCTTTGGAATTTCTTCAACCTACCATTGTTTCCATCTATTGTTTTGGATCGACTGATCTCTTTATTTGCACAAAAGCCTTAGCTATATTGTTTAACAAGTCGGACTCCAATTAAAAAGTGTGGGCTTTTCTTTCCATTAGTTATTATTACATCTAAAATATCTCCTCTACACGTCAAAATGCTCCGAGCAGTCCAAGACTGAGATAATGCTAAAATAATTACGTCGTGGCGTTCTTATCTGAGAAAGGGTTGCCTCAAAGTAAAGCTACACTTAGAATCTACGATTTGAAAGCTATTAAACGAGTTGCAAGACCATTGAAAACTATCCTCACCGAACATGTGTTATAGTTCCTCTCTCACCATCATCATTACAAGCTCGAGAACAAGGAATCGGTACCTAAAGCAACATAATTCATCCCCACTAAACTTGTCACATCGTTGCGCATCGAAAGATTAGTCTACTGATCTTTTGAATTGTTGGTCTTTAATATTTAAGCAGTTGATCGAATATGTGATCGCCCTTCTGAATATCTTCAATGGCCTTTGTGCCTCTTTCCACGGTCTCCATGTAATAACAATCAACCTTGTCTATATTTGTCGGCCCTATCTCTTTTCCAACAACCTTCAAGACCATTATTTGGCCTGTCAACGGCTTTTCCAAACCCATTTAGTCTTTTCTATTTTGATAGCCTGCCAGCTAGTTTTAAACGGCCCCTACCCTTTGAATCGGCCAAGTTTTCATGATATAAATTGCCTCTCTCAAGTGGTTTGGCCTCTTTAGTAATCAGCCATCTATTTTCTTATGGTCTGTTTAAGATCGTTAGGCAATCTGAAATCTTTTATGTTATTCTACTTTTCTTTGTTATCATCTGTTATATGTTATGATTCTACCATAGCTGTTACTTTCTTACGTACGGCCTTAGGTGGAAATAAAATATGGATAAATAGACAGTTAATAACAGTTTTATACAATGTTTTAAAAAGGACTTATATAGTAATGAGTAGTGCAATTTAAGATATATTGCCAATCATTTAATAATTGTGTTATTAGCTTGGACAGATAGTAATTGGATTGTAATGGGATGTCTTACAAAAAGTTAGTTATGTTGACATTTATATGAAGACATTATGTACATTTATTTTTCATTAGAATCAAACAATGACCTCTTCTTTAGTAGACTAGAAATGAAGAAACTTTGCCGAAAAGAATCATTTGTTACATGTATATATCTCCAAATTTAGTCTTCTTTTGCAAATGTAGCTAGTAAAGATCTTAGTCATACACGTGCTCTTATGATTGATTCGCAATGGTAGTAGTTTATTTTGCTATGCATAGGATTGAGCTTACCTTCCGGGATAGGATGCCGAATATGGAGTAACAGAGAAGGTGATCTTCTTTTCGAGATCTACCAATTATGTTTTTATGCTTGGCCAAAGCTATGTGTGTACTAGTGAAATAGATGGAAATTTTTATGCCTAGTGATTGATATGTTTCTCTGCCACATCCTGCTTGCAAAATTATGATCATTCTAGTTAGAATGCATATAGGCACCAGGCATGCATCGAGTGTTCCCTCCTGCCAATTGTTCCAGGTTGCTAGGCGTTTTGTGCAGGGTCGGGTATTCTTCGAGATAGGAAGAATTCCGAGGAAGCGTAATGCTTCGTGGTTGGGTGGAAAAAGCTCCTTAACCATGTTCTTGTCCTTTGGCTTGCGGAAGACCAGTTGGTTAGTGGTGGCCAAAGATGGTTATTTCATTCATTTATCATATTGTATACTTCTAACATTTGTATTATATCAGTGTATTGAGATGACTGTATGGCATAATTGCCAGAGATGTAACTTTGTATATTCTTTTGTTGTGCCATCGCCTAGTTATGGCACATAGATTTGAAAGATATATTGTAACATTATTGATTATTATTTAGAAGATTATCTTTCCTTTATAAATTTAAGTTTGTTGAGTTGTTTTACTTCCGTAATTTTAGTATGTGGAATGTGTACTTTACATTTGGTATCAGAGCATCTAGGTTTAAGACTAGGGCCTTCGTCTATTATGCTAAGATGTGAATTTGATGCAGATCAATCATAATGGATACAAAAAACACCAACCGTATTGGAGGATCAAACAGTGAACAAAATGAAAGGTTGGATCAAATCCTCGCTCTCCTGACCTAGCAAGGAACTAGGATGGACAACCTTGAACAAGAGATCAGAGAAAACTAAGGAGGGCAAAACCAAAACGGAAATCAAAAACAAGGCAATGAGAATCAGAATCCAACAAATGAGAACCAGAGGAGTGAGGTGCGGAACCCAGAGAATGAAGGAAATGCGAACAATCAGAGTAGGGTTGCGGAGGAGTTGAGCAGGGACCTCAAGAAGGTTACCCCACCTAAATTCGATGTTAAAACCATCGGAGATGGAGCAAAAGCATGGATTATTAAAATGGAGTACTTTGATCTCCGTAACCTATCCAATGAGACTAAGGCAATATGGGGTTCATACCAGCTCACTGGAGAAGCAGCCACTTGGTGGGATAATGAGAAAGCGGAGAAGAGGTTGTTACCCGAAGAAATAACATGGGAACATTTCCTTCAACTCTTTAGAAGAGATGGTTACCACTACTTTACTTTGACAAAAAGATGATTGAATTTCAGAATTTGACCTAGGGAGGTATGTCAGTGACCCAATATTGGGAAAGATTCTCTCATTTGCTCAAGTATGTACCACAGTACTAGTTGGACGAGAGATTCAGGATTAGGAAGTTTATCATGGGGTTAAGACCTCAGATTGGAGTAGATGTGGACATTCATAATCCCTTGACTATGGATGAAGTCTTCAAAAAAGTGATAAAACAAGAACAAAAGCTGCAACAAGTTGCCAATTATCACAAGAGTAGAGACGCAAAATTCGGAAATAAGAGATTCCAGAATAATAACAATAATCAGAAGAACAACAACAATCGGCAGATTCGGAACTTGAAAAGAGGAAATAACTCTCAGAACCGTAACGGTGGAAATCAAAATGGCAACAACAAAAGAGGCAACTACAACAATAACAATAACAAGAGAGGTATGTCAGATAAACCCAGAGCACCTCGCGGCGGATGTTATACTTGTGGAGGAGAGCACTATGCCAGTATGTGTCCTCGGCAGGCAACAGATCAAAGGGATAGAAACCAACCAAGAGCACTGCAGCACCAAATTCATGTAGTTGTTGACAATCGACAAGCAAATTTCCAAGCGACGTCGATCCAATGTACCGATAAGCTCTATGGCCATCCTGTTTCTATATTAATTGACACTGGAGCAACCGAATGTTTTGTAGACACAAGAGTAGTTTGCAAGTTATCGGTTAGACCCGGTTATATGGCTAATTCATGGATGGTTCAGTATGAAAATCGGGCAGAAAAGAGGGTAGATTCATGTCTTGCTTGCAGTGAGTTAGACCTTCCAAGTTTCCCAACTCAAGTCAATCTTTATGTAGCACCTTTAGGGTCTTATGTTGTGATTTTGGGGATTAATTGGCTAGCTAAACATAAGTCATTTGTTAACTGTGAGGATAAAAGTGTGAGATGTTTGGATGACCTAGAGAATCATGTGGAGATTCATGGTTCTAGGAGACCCCTTGAACTCAGGCAAATCTCAGCTATGCAGTTAAAGAAAGCCAAAAGGAAGGGATGTTCCATTTATGCAGTTAAGGTTAGAGATCTTGATAACATGGAATCATCACTGGATGATTATCCTATCCTTAAAGAGTTCCAAGATGTATTCCCAGATGAGTTGACTGAGTTGCCGCCTAAAAGGGAGTTCGACTTTTCCATTGATTTGCTACCAGGGACTGAGCCTCAATCAAAAGCACCTTATAGAATGACCACCACTGAGTTGTATGAATTGAAAGCACAGTTGCAGGAGTTATTGAACCAAGGGTTCATAAGACCTAGTGTGTCTCCGTAGGGGAGTGTGTCTCCGTAGGGCAGTGTGTCTCTGTGGGGCACACCGGTCATTTTTGTGAAGAAGGATGGGACTTTGTGGTTGTGCATTGATTATTGAATGCTCAATAAGGCAACCATAAAGAATAAGTACCCACTTCCGAGAATAGATGAGCTCTTTCATCAGATGAAGGGAGCTAAAGTGTTCTCTAAGATAGACCTTAGATCCGGTTACCACCAGTTGCGGATTAAGGATGAGGAAATCTTGAAGACAGCGTTTAGGAAACGTTATGGTCACTACGAATTCACAGTGCTGCCATTCGGGTTAACCAATGCTCCCACAGCATTTATGAACCTGATAAACAACGTATTCAAAGATTGCTTGGATGATTTGTATTAGTATTCTTGGATGACATCTTGATTTATTCCAAGTCAATTGAAGAGCATATGATAAACACTTGAGGATAGTCTTACAGCGCTTGAGAGAGCGTAAAACTTTTGGTAAGCTATCCAAGTGTACTTTTTACCAAAGTAAGGTGCATTATCTAGGTCACATCATTTCAGCAGAAGGGATTGCGGTAGATCCAGAGAAGATTAAGGCAATTATGGAGTGGCCTGCACCTCAGAATGTGATGGAAGTCCGAAGTTTCATGGGTCTTGCAGTATATTACAGGAAGTTTGTAAAAGGGTTCTCTACAATAGCAGCACCCATCACTTCACTTCAAAAGAAAGGGAAAAGATTTGAGTGGAGTGAAGAGTGTGAGCAAGCTTTCCAGCTTTTGAAGGAGAAGCTCACTACAGCTCCTATTTTGACTGTAATTGATCCTAATGGGCATTTCACGGTGATAACTAATGCTTCAGGAGGTGTAGGAGTGCTAATGTAGAATGGAGAAGTGGTGGTTGTACGCTCAAAATCGCGACTTCGGTTGCCTGGGGCTGTCGAGTCGGATTTCGGCACGCACACGGACCCTTCCGTCCTTGCCACAGGGCAATCCGCCACATCACTCTCGCTCTTGTGGAAGTAGCCAGTCGAGAGGAGGCGAGACACGGCAGGGGTCTGGCTCGTTGGAGAGTTGGACTTCGCGGAGAGGGGTCAGCACGTCCTGGGGCCTTTGTTGTTGTGTGCTAATGTAAATGTTTCGTTCAATGACTATTGTTGTAGAGATAACCCTATGACCCGAAGGGTCACTAGTTACTCTTCTCCTATTGGGATTTCTACTGTTCCACCTCTGTGTGGGTAAGCTGTTATTTTCATTGATGGCTTCTTGTCTTTCGATTTGTTGGATGATTGCACGTATTTGAAGTTGTCTAAATGCCTCTAGTTCTTGTAAGACAAATGGATCTTGTTGTGGTCTCGGATGGTTTTCCTCAATCTTGTCGAGGACTGCCCTCACCCACTCACCTCTTAATCCTGGGCACATTTGTGAGCCAAGACAACGGATAGGTGTATGTGGACTAACTTGACTAGACTTTAGGGTTTGACCTGGGGTTTTGGTTAAACTAGGGTTTAGTTGTGTGTTGACTTTTGTTGACCTTGTGATGTTATCAAGGGTTTGACTTTCGTTGACCGTGGTTGACCTTGAGATGATATCAAGGGTTTGCAATATATCTAAATACCTAATGTTTTTGTTATTTTCTATAATTTTTATGCATGCAAAGCTATATGAAGTGCAAACTTGTTTTTGTGCTTTTTTTGATATTTATGGAAATAAAAGATGCTTTTTAATCTAAGGAAATATGAATGCAACTTAGAATGAATTTAACCTAATGCAATTATTCTATTTTTTGGGGTTTTCGAATGTTTTAAAAGAATTAATCTAGAAAAGGAAATTGCAAGCAATTGAATTAAACTATGAATGCAAATTACCTCTAAAATGCTAGATCTAACCTTTCTATCAAAGAAAAAGCAATAAATTACTAATCCCAAGAGCAATTTCGATTTTCTAATTACTACCAATTGACAAAAGCATAGAGGAACCTGAAAATAGAGAAGATTTGTGTGACTCCACTACCCTCATAAATCCTTGATGGCAACCTTGTATCCTCTTGAACCAGCGAGAAGACCTCTTGACAACAAGACAACACAAAGAAGCAAAAGAAGCGTGTAGAAGCTTGAAAGAGCTCAATGAGAGCTTTTGATGAGCACAATGGTTTGATTGAAGCAACGTAACGATGCTTGAAGAGCTTTATGTGAAAGTTTGATGAACAATGAACAAATAAAAGGCACCTTTGTCCTGTGTGAGCATGAGAATGCTCATTGGAGGGCAAAAACTTAGCAAGAGTTGTGTGCATAATGAATTTGCCTCCCTTTGTGCTTGAGGGAGGGGGGTATTTATAAGTTGGAAGAGAAGAATTGATTGAGAAGTTAACTCAAATGATTGAAGAGTTAACAAGGATTCATTAGGGAGTGAACTGGATTGATTACCCAGTAAACTCAGTTGATTAGGGAGTGATAAATCAATAATAGCATATCACTGAAGAAGAAATGGAGTTAGAAGAAATCATGAGAGAGAATGAGTTGTTAATTTTAGATCAAATGGAGCTAATTATGCATGTGTGGGTGCATGAAATAGTCAACTCCATATTAGGCATCAAAAATCATGCGAACTGGAAGAAAAACAGGAGAAAACGGAGCTATTTCGAGTTAGAAACTCGAGTTTTTCCACAGCTAGAAATGCGACAAGGTCGACCCTTTCACCAGTAGGGTCACCCAGGGGGAGATCCTGTTTTTTTAGGGTTGCCCGACAGGAGATTCGAAAGAAAGAGGTCTCGGAGTAAATGCAAGATGGGAGATAGTAGAGAAGATGAAAAGGAGGTGATCTGCCTCCGGAAACAGGTCAGTCATGTGCAAGAATCCAAATCTCCACTTGCAAAGTAGGATCTCCCGGGGGGAGATCTGGAAATAATAGGGGGAGATTTGGATTGGTTGAGTGAAACTAAAAACCGAAAGTTGGAGATGGCTAGGGGGACCTCTAGAAGGCTTCTAAGGGGTGGAGAGGATGAAAAACATAGGGGAAAGGTGAAAACTCACCTACAAGACATTTACAAGGCTTAGGAACAGGGTCGAAAGCTCAGAAAACGCAAATCGACAAGTGTCACAAAAGTGTTGAAAAGCGTTGACGACAGAGAGAGAAAACGACAAAGAAGAAACAACACAAGACGAAAGAAATGACACGTCATCAAGAGGTTTGTTGCTTAGAGGACATTATTTCTCACTTACATGTACTTTACAAGGATTAAAATTATCATAGGGGGTCCTCGTGGAGGTTGTGCATGATTTTTGTACTTACAGTGGCATATGAGTCTAGGAAGTTGAAACAACATGAGCTGAACTACGTGCTGCATGACTTGGAGTTGGCTGCCATAGTTCATGCACTTCAGATGTGGAGGCATTATCTTCTGGGAAAGCCTTTTGAGTTGAAGACGGATCACTTAGGGCTCAAGTACATTTTTACTCAACCCAATCTTAATGCTCACCAAAGGAGATGGCTAGAGTTTCTTAGTGAGTACAATTTTGGAATTGAGTACATTAAAGGAAAAGATAACAGAGTGGTGGATGCTCTTAGCAGAAGAAGGCATTTTGCAACCATGGTTACTACAAGATCAAATTTGAGGCAACAGGTCATTCAGAATCTGCAAGAGGATGAACACTATTCTAGAGTGAAACAAGCCTTAAAGCAAGATCCTTTAGATCATCGATTTGATGGATATGTGATTGAGTCGGATGGAATTTTGAGATATCAAGGTAGGATGCATATTCTAGACTCAGGGGATTTGAGAAAGTTAGTTCTTGAAGAGATCCACAACGCCCCGTATTCGGGGCACCCTAGAGTGACTAAGATGGTATTAGGATTGAGACCTTTGTATTTTTGGCTAGGACTCAAGAAAGATGTAACGGAATTTGTGGCTCAATGCTTGGAATGCCAGCGAGTCAAGGCTGAGTGTCATGCACTGATATTAAGGCATTGTTTAAATTAAAGATTTAAAATTGCCTTCTTGAAATATGGTCAATTTAAATGATAATTGCGGATATATAAAATAGTTAATAAATAATATTATTGTTTTTATATAATTAAAATATATTTAAAAATAATAAATATAAATACAAATATTAAATATTATCAATTTAAATATTATTTTAATTATAATAATTATAATATATTATATTATTAAATATAATATATATGATATATAAATATAATTATAAAATATAAGTAATGATAATATAAATATTATTATCATATATTATATAATATAACTATATGATTATTAATATATATAAATGAATATTATTAAATATATATATATAATACTATATATATAAAATAGATATATTTATATATATAGTAACTAACATTATTAATAAGAAAAGCAGCATATAAGAGAAGAGTCAACATAGAAATACAAACAGCAGCGATTAGAAGGGCTGCAAACACTTTAAAAGGGGTACGATCTCTTTAAGGGATATACTCCTTTACAAAGGACATACCCCTTGATAGATTTAAAAGGGAAGCGGTGTAGGTAATCGGTAAAAAGGAAGTTAATTCAAAATAACAATCAGAAATATTTCTGATTTCTGGGAAAATAGATCTAAATAATAAGTTGCAGCAGCATAAATCTTCAAGAATTCAAGGTTGCAAGGTAAGTATTATCATAGTATTATATATATATATATATATATATATATATATTATAATGAATGCCTTACGTAATGATATATATATATATATAATTGAAAGATTATTGTGAGTATCATTACACATGTATATACTAGCATTATGAAAATTGCTATGGAATATGGATTGCATTTACAACACTTTGGGTATGCTCAAACTCAAGGCCTATCTATTTCTATTGTCTTCAACCTGTGAGTGAGTGGCGTGGTGTTGTTAGGGAGAGGCGGAGTAAACCCAGCCATCGAGGTGGTGTCATCGCGCCCTAGACAATTAAAGTTGTTACGGAGAGGCGGAGTAAATCCAATCCATGAGGTGGTGTCATCGCGCCCTAGACAAGTAAATCCCCATCCAAGGTTAAGGAATAGAAAGGAAGTAAGGATTAAGACTTGAACATAGTCAATATTGAATTGTGTTATGAATTGAACTGAATGTGGATTATGCTATTGTTTATGTTATACTATTATAGATAAGTTCAATATTATCTTGATTGAGTGACCTTTAATAGTTCTAATGTCCCTTTCTAGTTATATTATTGTGTGTAAGAAAAGAAATAAGGAATATCCTAAAAGGGGACATTACAAGTGGTATCAGAGCAGTCATCCTGCCATCCTGTGTATACTTTGTGATTTATGTGTATTCAAAGGTTTACCTTGTGGCTTGTGTATACATGTATTTGTGCGACTTATGTATTTAAGTGTATACTTTACGACTTACATGTATGTTTTGTCTACTTGAGCTACTTGCCTACTTGCTTGAGCTACTTGCTTGCCTACTTGAGCTACTTGCCTACTTGCTTGAGGTACTTGCTTGTCTACTTGAGCTACTTGCCTACTTGCCTACTTGCTTGTCTACTTGAGCTACTTGCTACTTGCTTGAGCTACTTGAGCTACTTGCTTGTCTACTTGAGCTACTTGTCTACTTGCTTGAGTTACTTGCTTGTCTACTTGGGCTACTTGCCTACTTGCTTGAGCTACTTGCTTGAGCTACTTGAGCTACTTGTCTCCTTGTTTGAGCTACTTGCTTGACTACTTGAGCTGCTTGGTTACTTGCTTGAGCTACTTGCTTGTCTACTTGAGCTACTTGCCTACTTGCTTGCGTGCTTGAGCTGATAGGTAGGAAGTGTGCCCTCCATCATGCTCTAACTTGCAAATATTTCTATGGATTCTATTCAAGGATCGACTTGAGGAGAAGAAATCAGTATATCCTACAAGGGACATAAATTAATGCAAGCCTACTCTAGGAGGAATCGTCAACTCTTAGAAGAGCAAATGAACAATGAAATGAGGACCTTCATGGAAGCAACTACCAAGGCAATGATGGATCAGAACGAAAGAATCACCAAAGCCATGATGGAGCAAGGCAAAAAGACAACACAAATGTTTCTAGAGGCACTCCAAAAGGTGGGTAACACTACGGATCATCCAAACTCAACAAATGGAAGAGAAGTAGGATCTAATCATTCCAAGAACAGCCATACTTCATCCAATCCAAGGATTCATATACCATCTTTTCTTCCGAAAGAGGAAACATCAAGAACGGAAGAACCCACTCCAAATTCAATAAGGACGGATGACATTGCAAGAGCTTATGCGAGCTTGGAACCTGAAGTGAGGAAAGTAGTGTCATTCAATGATTATAGCAACTCAAGAAGGAATGAATTAACGAGAAGGGAAAGAAGACCAATTAATAAGGATTTAAAGCACAAAGTGAATCTTCCAAATTTTGATGGAACCAATAAAATCACACCACATGCATGGCTTCAAAAATTGAATGACTATTTTCTACTGAGTCCAATGATTGAAAGAGATGCACTTCAATTTGCCATCTTGCACTTGGAAGGCTTAGCCTATGAATGGTGGCATAATCAAAAACACACTCAAGGACATGAATCCATCACATCCTATGAGAAATTTTCCCAAAAAATCATCAAGAGATTTGATCGAAGGCATCCTCAAGAAGATTTTAAGGAGTTGACACACTTGAAACAACGAGGAACGGTGGAAGAATACATAAATGAATTTGAGAAAATATCTATAAGAGTTTCAAGAGTCGATGAGGATAGACTCACTTACCTATTTGTCGAAGGATTAAAAGATTCACTTAGAGGATTAGTGAGTGCCCTTAAGCCAATAACCCTTGAAGATGCAATCAAAATAGCCTTGAGACTTGAGACATCAACAGGAACATATCCTCAAACAAACACAACAAACCTGTCCACAAAAAGGAAAGATTCCACAAGACGACCTCTTCCAAAGAGGAATTTGATGAGCTAAAAAAGAAAAACTTATGTTTCAAGTGCAAGGAACCCTGGGCTCATGGACACGTTTGTAACGGAGAACTTGAAAAGGAAAAATGGTGCTACCATTGTAAGGAAAAATGGGAACCAGGACACAGATGTGGTAAAAGAGGGCGAGCCCAAATGCTAAAGGCAACCACCAAGGAAAACTCAAATAAAAGATTGAAAGAAAATTGATTCTAGAACTAAGCACGTTCTTTTTGATCATTCAAATTTTAGAATTGCTTGAGGACAAGCAATCTTGAGTGGGGAGGGCTGTCATGTCCTAATATTAAGGCATTGTTTAAATTAAAGATTTAGAATTGCCTTCTTGAAATATGGTCAATTTAAATGATAATTGCGGATATATAAAATAGTTAATAAATAATATTATTGTTTTTATATAGTTAAAATATAATATATATTTATAGTATTTAAAAATAATAAATATAAATACAAATATTAAATATTATCAATTTAAATATTATTTTAATTATAATAATTATAATATATTATATTATTAAATATAATATATATGATATATAAATATAATTATAAAATATAAGTAATGATAATATAAATATTATTATCATATATTATATAATATAATATAACTATATGATTATTAATATATATAAATGAATATTATTAAATATATATATATAATACTATATATATAAAATAGATATATTTATATATATAGTAACTAACATTATTAATAAGAAAAGCAGCATATAAGAGAAGAGTCAACATAGAAATACAAACAGCAGCGATTAGAAGGGCTGCAAACACTTTAAAAGGGGTACGATCTTTTTAAGGGATATACTCCTTTACAAAGGACGTACCCCTTGATAAATTTAAAAGGGAAGCGGTGTAGGTAATCGGTAAAAAGGAAGTTAATTCAAAATAACAATCAGAAATATTTCTGATTTCTGGGAAAATAGATCTAAATAATAAGTTGCAGCAGCATAAATCTTAAGAATTCAAGGTTGCAAGGTAAGTATTATCATAGTATTATATATATTATGATGAATGCCTTAAGTAATGATATATATATATATATATATATAATTGAAAGATTATTGTGAGTATCATTACACATGTATATACTAGCATTATGAAAATTGCTATGGAATGTGGATTGCATTTACAACACTTTGGTATGCTCAAACTCAAGGCCTATTTATTTCTATTGCCTTCAACCTGTGAGTGAGTGGCGTGGTGTTGTTAGGGAGAGGCGGAGTAAACCCAGCCATCAAGTTGGTGTCATTGCGCCATAGACAAGTAAATCCCCATCCATGGTTGAGGATTAGAAGAGAAATGAGGGATTGAGATTGAGCATAGCCAATGCATAATGTGTTATGGATAAATGTGATCAATTGGTATGTTGAAATATATCGAAATATGTTCAAGTTAATACTTAATTATTTCTATTGCCTACAATCTTAGGAGAGGCGAGGTGTTGTTAGGGAGAGGCGGAGTAAATCCAATCCATGAGGTGGTGTCATCGCGCCCTAGACAATTAAAGTTGTTAGGGAGAGGCGGAGTAAATCCAATCCATGAGGTGGTGTCATCGCGCCCTAGACAAGTAAATCCCCATCCAAGGTTGAGGAATAGAAAGGAAGTAAGGATTAAGACTTGAACATAGTCAATATTGAATTGTGTTATGAATTGAACTGAATGTGGATTATGCTATTGTTTATGTTATACTATTATAGATAAGTTCAATATTATCTTGATTGAGTGACCTTTAATAGTTCTAATGTCCCTTTCTAGTTATATTATTGTGTGTAAGAAAAGAAATAAGGAATATCCTAAAAGGAGACATTACACTGAGCATGTGCATCCAACAGGGCTTCTATACCCACATGGTGTGCCATAGTATAAGTGGCAAGTGATCAGTATGGACTTTATTCAGGGGTTTCCAATGTCCAAGAATCGACATGATGTCATCTTGGTTGTTGTAGATAAGTTAACGAAGGTAGCACATTTTATCCCAGGGAATCTCAAGGACGGATCTTTGATCTTAGATAAGAAGTTTGTCTAGGAAATCTTTTGTTTGCATGGAGTGTCGGAGACGATCAGATCAGATCGGGACACTCGCATGATTTCAAGGTTTTGGACAACGTTGAATGCAACCTTGGGAACTAAATTGAACTTCAGTTCGACGTATCATCCTCAGATTGATGGTCAAACAGAGAGAGTGAATCAGGTAGTGGAGGACCTCCTCAGGATGTATTGTATGGATCAGCAGTATAAGTGGTAGGAGTACCTTCCATTGGTGGAGTTTGCTTACAATAATTCATATCATGCATCTTTGGGGATGGCACCTTTCGAAGCTCTTTATGGGTGTAAGTGTCGTACACCTATCAGTTGGGATAAGGTGGAAAACAGAATTGTGATTGGACCCAATATGCTTAGGGAAATGGAAGATCGGATGAGGTTGATCAAAGATAAATTGAAACAAGCTTCAGATTGACAAAAGAGTTACACAGACAAGAATAGAATGTTCAGACAGTTCTTAGTAGGAGACAAAGTCTTCATGAGAGTCAAGCCTCAGAAGACTTCCATTTCGTTTGGCAAATCGTCCAAACCTGCTCCCAGATTCGTAGGACCATTTGATGTGTTGGAAGTAATTAATCATGTTGCTTATAGATTTGATCTACCGTCTACTCTTGCTCGAATCCATAATATTTTTCATGTGCCTTTACTTAAGCCATATCATCTAGATGCCTCACACATACTTGATTGGCATATGCTTTACAGGTTCAAGATCCCGGAGTGGTGCTGGTGGAGCCCACTCGAATTTTGGAGAGACGCAATGTTAAGTTGCGTAACAGGGATATTGTGCAGTATAAGGTCCAGTGGGACCAATATTCTATGGATAGTGCCACCTGGGAGGATGCTAATGAGATAGATCTTTTCCTCATTTGAGAATTTAGCAGACTCTTTTATTTTGCATAATTACAATACTTTATTGATACATTGATAGTAGTTGTGAGAAACATTACTATTTCAGTATTGGTGTAGTAAGACATCGGGACAATGTCTCTTCCTAGTGGGGAAGGATGTTACATCTCGAACTCCTTGAACTCATTTATATTTTGAACTATTGGATATTCTAATGTGATTATGTAGGTAAATTGCTTGTGAGTAAAGAAGTAAAGGTTATCATTTTCATAATGCAAATAGGAAGTTGTTAAATGATGGATTAAAATGTTTATATGTTTCTTCGGCTATGGTTTTATTGACTAACCTATTAATCGGGACTTGAGTGTGATTGAGTGCAGGGATCTGTCGAAGGCAAGGGCATGGTTAAGGTAGAGGCGTTCTAGCCACCCGCCAAGAATTGGCTTGAAGGAACCATGATGCACGCACACACATTCACTTAGTTCATACTGCATCCTACATTCTTGATTTAAGTTTGACGTTGTTGCATTTGGTTTCAGTGGCATAATCTTATCTGAGATTTTGATGTGGAATGGTTGCATGATTGATGAAAACTGATTAAATAGTCATGAGATTGCAATTGTTTCGAAATGTTCCTTTCAAAATCATGAGATCGTTATGTTTTCTTATGACGTATGATTTATAATTAAATGATTTGATTTTAATTGATTTATAATTAATATTTAAAGTGTGGTCTTTATATATAATGTCGTTAATCGATATTACATATATATTTATTTATTAATATATGTTACACTTATTTGCAAAGATGTTTTGGGATAAACTTAAAAGATAATGTTGAGGAGCTTTAAAGCAGAAAAACAAAAGGCCACCTACGCATGCAAAAATCCAAAACGAAGAAAAGATAAAATAATCTAAAAAGAAAAGAAAAGAAATCTCTTTAAGAGGGGAGCGCATGGACTTGAAGAGACACAAGGAAAACAGACGGTGAGCAAAAAGGAAGTGCAAGAAGACTCAAGGCTCAGCAATCAATCTTCTACCAGGCGTAGGACTACCGGTATTTACTCTATGATCTTATATTCTGCCTGTAATGGATTTTCAATTTGTCTGATGTAAACGTAACTTCTACTTTTATTATTATTCAACCAGGTCTTAAGTGTTGTATCAGCCTATTCTTATGAAATCGGCCTCCCTATGACTTATGTCGGCCTCTTTGTTTATGGAACCTGTAAGTGTGTGTGTTAAATCGGCCTGCATGCTTATAAATGGATCGACCTTCTTTTGTTCAAAGACAAGAAATATTAAACTCTTCTTGTTATTTATTATTTCTACCATAAGCTCTGTGACAGCGGCTTGAGGACGCATATACAGCTTGGTGTGGGTAAAAAATTCTTTCCCTCTTAATATAGATCGGCCCTAAATGGTGGCGCCCTGTGTTATAATATAACCTCCTTTAAAAGTTGTTAATACTCTTTTGATACAAGCAGCCCCTAAATTCTGCAGCATCCCTTATGATTTAAAATGGCTGCCTATAGTCTTGTTTTTCTTTTTAAGCTCTTATCAATTTGATTAGCCCGAGTTTTAAATTTTTTTTTTGCAGCTTCTTTTAAAACTATTCTAATCAGCCATTTAAGTCTCTTTCAATCGGCTCTATCTGTTTAGTTTGACTTGTATTAAAGTTTAAATGCCCTTCTTGAATTCCTGTAGGTGTTATAATATTTCATCGCACCTTTCATTATATGGCAGCGGCCTTATTTAATCTGATTCGGCCTTTAATTTATCCTCGACCTGATTTCGTTTCCCACCTGACGTCGCCTCCTTTGGAATTTCTTCAACCTACTATTGTTTCCATCTGTTGTTTTCGATCAACTGATCTTTTTATTTGCACAAAAGCCTTAGCTATATTGTTTAAGTCGAACTCCAATTAAAAAGTGTGGGCTTTTTTTTCTGTTAGTTATTATTACATCTAAAATATCTCCTCTACACGTCAAAATGCTCCGAGCAGTCCAAGACTAAGATAATGCTAAAATAATTACGCCATGGCATTCTTATCTGAGAAAGGGCGACCTAAAAGTAGAGCTACAGTTAGAATCTACGGTTTGAAAGCTATTAAACGAGTTGCAAGACCATTGAAAACTATCATCACCGAACACCTCTTATAGTTCCTCTCTCACCATAATCATTACAAGCTCGAGAACAAGGAATCGGTACCTAAAGCCACAGAATTCATCCCCACTGAACTCGTCAGATCGTTTGCGCAACGAAAGATTAGTCTACTAATCTTTTTAATTGTTGGTCTTCAATATTTAAGCAGTTGATCGAACATGTGATCGCCCTTCTGAATAGCTTCAACGGCCTTTGTGCCTTTCTTTCCACGGTCTCCATGTGATAACAATCGACCTTGTCTATATTTGTCGGCCCTATCTCTTTTCCAACAACCTTCAAGACCATTATTCGGCCTATCAACAGCTTTTCCAAACCCATTTAGTCTTTTCTATTTTGATACCCTGCCAGCTAATTTTAAACGGCCCCTACTCTTTGAATCGGCCAAGTTTTCATGATATAAATTGCCTCTCTCAAGTGGTTCGGCCTCTTTAGTAATCAGCCGTCTATTTTCTTATGGCCTGTTTAAGATCATTAGGTAATCTGAAATCTTTTATGTTATTTGGCTTTTCTTAGTTATCATATGTTATATGTTATGATTCTGCCATAGCTTTTACTTTCTTATGTATGGCCTTAGGTGGAAATAAAATATGGATAAATAGACTTAGTTAATAACAATTTTATACAATGTTTTAGAAAGGATTTACTTATATAGTAATGAGCAATGCAATTTAAGATATATTGCCAATCATTTAATAATTGTGTTATTAGCTTGGACATAAAGTAATTGGATTGTAATGGGATGTCTTACAAAAAGTAAGTTACGTTAACATTTATATGAAGACATTATGTACTTTTTATTTTTCATTAGAATCAAACAATGACCTCTTCTTTAGTAGACTAGAAATAAAGAAACTTTGTCGGAAAGAATCATTTGTTACATGTATATATCTCCAAATTTAGTCTTCTTGTGCAAATGTAGCTAGTAAAGATCTTAGTCATACACGTGCTCTTATGATTGATTCACAATGGTAGTAGTTTATTTTGCTATGCATGGGGTTGAGCTTACCTTCTAGGATAGGATGCCGAATGTGGGCTAACAGAGAAAGTGAACTTTTTCGAGATCTACCAGTTATGTTTTATGCTTTGGCCAAAGCTATATGTGTACTAGTGAAATAGATGGAATTTTTTATGCCTAGTGATTGATATGTTTCTCTGTCACATCCTGCTTGCAAGATTATGATCATTTTAGTTAGAATGCATATAGGCATCAGGCATGCAATGAGTGTTCCCTCCTGCCAATTGTTCAAGGTTGCTAGGCGTTTCGTGCAGGGTCAGGTATTCTTCAAGATAGGAAGAATTACGGGGAAGCGTAACGCTTCGTGGTTGGGCGGAAAAAGCGCCTTAACCATGTTCTTGTCCTTTGGCTTGCGGAAGACCAGTTGGTTAATGGCAGCCAAAGATGGTTATTTGATTTATTTATAATATTGTATACTTCTGACATTTGTATTATATCAGTGTATTGAGATAACTGTATGGCATAATTGCTAGAGATGTAACTTTGTATATTCTTTTGTTGTGCCATCGCCTGGTTATGGCACGTAGATTTGAAAGATATATTGTAACATTATTGATTATTATTTAGAAGATTATCTTTCCTTTATAAATTTAAGTTTGTTGAGTTGTTTTACTTCTATAATTTTAGCATGTGGAATTCATACTTTACAAAATCTGCTCTTCTCCTTCACCAAATAGCAATGAAGCACAAGTAGACTCCCGTCACAGAATCCTCCAATGGATGAGCTAGGTTTTCGTCCAACTCCTCCTTGAAACACAAGGGTTTTTGTCCTTGGTTTCCTTGCCCAACTTTCGTTGCAGCCAAGAGAGATAACTCCAAAAGAAAATGAATGATGAATGATATGGTTGAATGCCACCAAAAGTTGTCTTGTTTATACATACTTTTCTTCTCCTCTCCTAGCCGACCTAGGAATATATTTTCTTAATGTTTTCTCCCTTTACTAGGCCGACCAGCCTTAAGATATCATGGGCGCCAAGAATTCAAATTAAAGATTTGAATTTTCTTTATTTTGTTCTTCTCCAAGTCTTTCTTCTCTAGTCGCCATCAAAGATATAATAAAATGTGTTTATTATGAAATGGTCACTCCTCATGGCGCTCACATAAGACCAAAAAAAACATTTTAACTTAATCTTCTTCAAATCGGCATCAACACATAGAATATGTTATCAAATTCACCTCATAGCAAAACCCTTCAACGTGACAAATTGCCACACTCAAATCTCCTCAAGATGGTTCGCTCCATTAGAAGGAAAAATATTTTAGATGAAAGAAATACATCAAAAATATTAGAAAAATATGTCAAGTTATATCCAACCCTCAATTACCCTTCCAAAAATCCTGAAGTGTGAAAATTAGTCAATCGGATCTCCAATAGTGATCACTCGAAAAATAAGGACATTACAGTCCTCTCTTCTCGGAATTGCTTGTCCACAAGCAATATCAAGCGTGCATCCTGTAAAATACTGTCAAATGACAAGTATCTCCATCCAATCAAAAGCTCTATGATCACACAACTCCTCAACTTGTGGTTGCATCTCCCAAGAAGAATATGAAAAATGCTATGCGAAGTGAGCTTCGGTGGCAAAAGCTATACACACTCGAACTCGACCTGGCCCCATCCTCCAAATTCTGAAAATATGCTCTCAATGCTCTCAACCACAACTACCAAAACATCCAAAACTCCAAAGGCTCCATCCTCTATGAGTGCAAAATCCATCAAGGACCAAACACTACACCAATATGAAGTCCTGAAGAAAGCCATCCCTGTCAACAAGTGATGAAGAATATGAACTCTGAAACACGACCACATGTCTCCAAGCTTCCGCTGCTCCACTCTATCACAATCATCATTGTAATGTCCCCTTTAAGAAGATCCTTCTTTTCCACCTTGCACATGAGAATTACTTCTTAAAGGAAACATTAGTAATAGATAAGATCAATAAATCATATTAAAATAATCAAATAAATAAATTATTTAATTATTCAATCTTAAGTGGATTCATACTTAGGGTTGTTTATTATATGTTAATTTTATTTATTTTCAAACCCTAGTGGAGATGGGGTACTATCTCTTGTTAGGTTGCATGAATCATCCTCTACAGATAGTGCCTTTGTATGATGTAACACATGCCCATTCCACCTTAGCTCTTACTAAGTGCCTTTGTATGATGTAACATACGCCCATTCCACCGCAGGTCTTACTTATTACCCTTGTATGATGTAGCATAGTCCATTCCACCGCAGGTCTTATCCATTGCCTAAGTATGATGTAACATGGTCCATTCCACCACCGGTCTTATCTACCTTTCGATGTATTAATGCTACTTCTTCCTAACAAGTCTACCTCCAATCTCTCAATGTGTTCTATGATCTTATATCATGGGTTTGTTTCTAAGGACCTTGCCTTCATTATATAAATCAAGTATGATTACTCTTTATTGGGGCTTAATCCTAATGATGATGGATTCTCTAAGCATTTATAATCATGCTATTCATAAATGTTTAAGCTATCTATATCATGTTAGTTATTCGCTCCACCTTGACTATAACATGCTATCATATCATCTATACATATTTATATTTATAATTACAATAATATTTAATCACTAATATTGATATTTGTTAATAATATATTATTTATAATATTGCTTTCTTATATTACTCAATTTATTACTTAAATCTATATTTTAATATCATTCATATTATAATCCCTTTAATTAATATCATTCCGTATAAAAAAATAATGAAATAACTTATAGATATTAATTTATTTATTTCTTTGGGAATATAGGTGTAGCATACTTATCTTATTTTCCCCAGCAATTAATCATGTCTGTAATTCAAACTCATAAATTATTAATTTTATATCTGTTTGCTTCATTGTATTTTTTTGTCTTTCATTGCTTCCTCCACTCTCTACCTTTATATTTTCTTAAATGGTCAATGACTACCTTTTCACAAAGGTCATGTCTTTTTATAAATATATTAGTTGCTGCTGCCTTGACGGATTGTCTTAAAGGCAATCTAATATATTATATAATGTATGATTTACATTCATTTATATAAATATGTTTATTATATTATAATCATAATAATAATTAATATTAATATTAATATTAATATTAATTTTAACATTTATTATTATATATTATTATATAATAATAATAATATGCTATTTTAATATTAATATTTATATTTGTATTGGTTATTTATAAATATAATATATCGGTTAATATTTAAAATATTTATAGATACTATCATATAATATTATATATTTATAATATTATATATATTTATTAATGGCCTATGACTAGGATATTTAACATGACATTTTAAATCTTTAATTTAAACAATGCCTTAATATGGGGACATGACAACCCTCCCCACTCAAGATTGCTTGTCCTCAAGCAATCACAATAGGATGCTTTCAAGATCCTAAATCAAATTTGTAATGAAAGAATACTTTAAAAATTAGACAAAAGTATAGGGAATGATAATAATGAATTTAATATTGAAGTATACATAAAATGGTAATAATAAATTTAATATTAAAGTATATAATACTTTTTTTTTATTATTATTTTTTATTTAACTATTATTCACAGGATGGCAGGATGACTGCTCTGATACCACTGTAATGTCCCCTTTAAGAAGATCCTTATTTTCCACCTTGCACATGAGAATTACTTCTTAAAGGAAACATTAGTAATAGATAAGATCAATAAATCATATTAAAATAATCAAATAAATAAATTATTTAATTATTCAATCTTAAATGGATTCATACTTAGGGTTGTTTATTATATGTTAATTTTATTTATTTTCAAACCCTAGTGGAGATGGGGTACTAGCTCTTGTTAGGTTGCATGAATCATCCTCTACAGGTAGTGCCTTTGTCTGATGTAACACATGCCCATTCCACCTTAGCTCTTACTAAGTGCCTTTGTATGATGTAACATATGCCTATTCCACTGCAAGTCTTACTTATTACCCTTGTATGATGTAGCATAGTCCATTCCACCGCAGGTCTTATCCATTGCCTAAGTATGATGTAACATGGTCCATTCCACCGCCGGTCTTATCTACCTTTCGATGTATTAATGCTACTTCTTCCTAACAAGTCTACCTCCAATCTCTCAATGTGTTCTATGATCTTATATCATGGGTTTGTTTCTAAGGACCTTGCCTTCATTATATAAATCAAGTATGGTTACTCTTTATTGGGGCTTAATCCTAATGATGATGGATTCTCTAAGCATTTATAATCATGTTATTCATAGATGTTTAAGCTATCTATATCATGTTAGTTATTCGCTCCACCTTGACTATAACATGCTATCATATCATCTATACATATTTATATTTATAATTATAATAATATTTAATCACTAATATTGATATTTGTTAATAATATATTATTTATAATATTGCTTTCTTATATTACTCAATTTATTACTTAAATCTATATTTTAATATCATTCATATTATAATCCCTTTAATTAATATCATTCCGTATAAAAAAATAATGAAATAACTTATAGATATTAATTTATTTATTTCTTTGGGAATATAGGTGTAGCATACTTATCTTATTTTCCCCAGCAATTAATCATGTCTGTAATTCAAACTCATAAATTATTAATTTTATATCTGCTTGCTTCATTGTATTTTTTTGTCTTTCATTGCTTCCTCCACTCTCTACCTTTATATTTTCTTAAATGGTCAATGACTACCTTTTCACAAAGGTCATGTCTTTTTATAAATATATTAGTTGCTGCTGCCTTGACGGATTGTCTTAAAGGCAATCTACTATATTCTATAATGTATGATTTACATTCATTTATATAAATATGTTTATTATATTATAATCATAATAATAATTAATATTAATATTAATTTTAACATTTATATTTATTATTATATAATAATAATAATATGCTATTTTAATATTAATATTTATATTTGTATTGGTTATTTATAAATATAATATATCCGTTAATATTTAAAATATTTATAGATACTATCATATAATATTATATATATTTATTAATGGCCTATGGCCAGGATATTTAACATGACATTTTAAATCTTTAATTTAAACAATGCCTTAATATGGGGACATGACAACCCTCCCCACTCAAGATTGCTTGTCCTCAAGCAATCACAATTAGGATGCTTTCAAGATCCTAAATCAAATTTGTAATGAAAGAATACTTTAAAAATTAGACAAAAGTATAGGGAATGATAATAATAAATTTAATATTGAAGTATCCATAAAATGGTAATAATAAATTTAATATTAAAGTATATAATACTTTTTTTTTATTATTATTTTTTATTTAACTATTATTCACAGGATGGCAGGATGACTGCTCTGATACCACTATAATGTCCCCTTTAAGAAGATCCTTATTTTCCACCTTGCACATGAGAATTACTTCTTAAAGGAAACATTAGTAATAGATAAGATCAATAAATCATATTAAAATAATCAAATAAATAAATTATTTAATTATTCAATCTTAAGTGGATTCATACTTAGGGTTGTTTATTATATGTTAATTTTATTTATTTTCAAACCCTAGTGGAGATGGGGTACTAGCTCTTGTTAGGTTGCATGAATCATCCTCTACAGGTAGTGCCTTTGTATGATGTAACACATGCCCATTCCACCTTAGCTCTTACTAAGTGCCTTTGTATGATGTAACATATGCCTATTCCACCGCAAGTCTTACTTATTACCCTTGTATGATGTAGCATAGTCCATTCCACCGCAGGTCTTATCCATTGCCTAAGTATGATGTAACATGGTCCATTCCACCGCCGGTCTTATCTACCTTTCGATGTATTAATGCTACTTCTTCCTAACAAGTCTACCTCCAATCTCTCAATGTGTTCTATGATCTTATATCATGGGTTTGTTTCTAAGGACCTTGCCTTCATTATATAAATCAAGTATGATTACTCTTTATTGGGGCTTAATCCTAATGATGATGGATTCTCTAAGCATTTATAATCATGTTATTCATAGATGTTTAAGCTATCTATATCATGTTAGTTATTCGCTCCACCTTGACTATAACATGCTATCATATCATCTATACATATTTATATTTATAATTATAATAATATTTAATCACTAATATTGATATTTGTTAATAATATATTATTTATAATATTGCTTTCTTATATTACTCAATTTATTACTTAAATCTATATTTTAATATCATTCATATTATAATCCCTTTAATTAATATCATTCCGTATAAAAAAATAATGAAATAACTTATAGATATTAATTTATTTATTTCTTTGGGAATATAGGTGTAGCATACTTATCTTATTTTCCCCAGCAATTAATCATGTTGTAATTCAAACTCATAAATTATTAATTTTATATCTGCTTGCTTCATTGTATTTTTTTGTCTTTCATTGCTTCCTCCACTCTCTACCTTTATATTTTCTTAAATGGTCAATGACTACCTTTTCACAAAGGTCATGTCTTTTTATAAATATATTAGTTGCTGCTGCCCTGACGGATTGTCTTAAAGGCAATCTACTCTATTCTATAATGTATGATTTACATTCATTTATATAAATATGTTTATTATATTATAATCATAATAATAATTAATATTAATATTAATTTTAACATTTATATTTATTATTATATAATAATAATATGCTATTTTAATATTAATATTTATATTTGTATTGGTTATTTATAAATATAATATATCCGTTAATATTTAAAATATTTATAGATACTATCATATAATATTATATATATTTATTAATGGCCTATGGCCAGGATATTTAACATGACATTTTAAATCTTTAATTTAAACAATGCCTTAATATGGGGACATGACAACCCTCCCCACTCAAGATTGCTTGTCCTCAAGCAATCACAATTAGGATGCTTTCAAGATCCTAAATCAAATTTGTAATGAAAGAATACTTTAAAAATTAGACAAAAGTATAGGGAATGATAATAATAAATTTAATATTGAAGTATACATAAAATGGTAATAATAAATTTAATATTAAAGTATATAATACTTTTTTTTTATTATTATTTTTTATTTAACTATTATTCACAGGATGGCAGGATGACTGCTCTGATACCACTGTAATGTCCCCTTTAAGAAGATCCTTATTTTCCACCTTGCACATGAGAATTACTTCTTAAAGGAAACATTAGTAATAGATAAGATCAATAAATCATATTAAAATAATCAAATAAATAAATTATTTAATTATTCAATCTTAAGTGGATTCATACTTAGGGTTGTTTATTATATGTTAATTTTATTTATTTTCAAACCCTAGTGGAGATGGGGTACTAGCTCTTGTTAGGTTGCATGAATCATCCTCTACAGGTAGTGCCTTTGTATGATGTAACACATGCCCGTTCCACCTTAGCTCTTACTAAGTGCCTTTGTATGATGTAACATGTGCCTATTCCACCGCAAGTCTTACTTATTACCCTTGTATGATGTAGCATAGTCCATTCCACCGCAGGTCTTATCCATTGCCTAAGTATGATGTAACATGGTCCATTCCACCGCCAGTCTTATCTACCTTTTGATGTATTAATGCTACTTCTTCCTAACAAGTCTACCTCCAATCTCTCAATGGGTTCTATGATCTTATATCATGGGTTTGTTTCTAAGGACCTTGCCTTCATTATATAAATCAAGTATGATTACTCTTTATTGGGGCTTAATCCTAATGATGATGGATTCTCTAAGCATTTATAATCATGTTATTCATAGATGTTTAAGCTATCTATATCATGTTAGTTATTCGCTCCACCTTGACTATAACATGCTATCATATCATCTATACATATTTATATTTATAATTATAATAATATTTAATCACTAATATTGATATTTGTTAATAATATATTATTTATAATATTGCTTTCTTATATTACTCAATTTATTACTTAAATCTATATTTTAATATCATTCATATTATAATCCCTTTAATTAATATCATTCCGTATAAAAAAATAATGAAATAACTTATAGATATTTATTTATTTATTTCTTTGGGAATATAGGTGTAGCATACTTATCTTATTTTCCCCAGCAATTAATCATGTCTGTAATTCAAACTCATAAATTATTAATTTTATATCTGCTTGCTTCATTGTATTTTTTTGTCTTTCATTGCTTCCTCCACTCTCTACCTTTACCTTTATATTTTCTTAAATGGTCAGTGACTACCTTTTCACAAAGGTCATGTCTTTTTATAAATATATTAGTTGCTGCTACCTTGACGGATTGTCTTAAAGGCAATCTACTATATTCTATAATGTATGATTTACATTCATTTATATAAATATGTTTATTATATTATAATCATAATAATAATTAATATTAATATTAATTTTAACATTTATATTTATTATTATATAATAATAATAATATGCTATTTTAATATTAATATTTATATTTGTATTGGTTATTTATAAATATAATATATCGGTTAATATTTAAAATATTTATAGATACTATCATATAATATTATATATATTTATTAATGGCCTATGGCCAGAATATTTAACATGACATTTTAAATCTTTAATTTAAACAATGCCTTAATATGGGGACATGACAATCATCCATGCTCTGTGAGTTGTGAAGCAACTCATCTAGATCCCAATAGAGAGGTGTGTCAAGCATGTCACCACCTGGATCCCAAATCACCACATCTGTCAAACATGAGGAGATGGAAGCATCTCAAAGTGCTAGATGAAGAATATGAACTCTGAAACACGACCACATGTCTCCAAGCTTTCGCTGCTCCACTCTGTCACAATCATCATCCATGCTCTGTGAGTTGTGAAGCAACTCATCTAGATCCCAATAGAGACGTGTGTCAAGCATGTCACCACCTGGATCTCAAATCACCACATCCGTCAAACATGAGGAGATGGAAGCATCTCAAAGTGCTAGCAACACAAAACAACTCTCCAACTCCTGTAGATCTCCCATGGATGTGAAGAATACCCATCATAGGTGCAAGAAAGTGTATAACAGCTCCTAGGTTGCTGATGTAGAACAGAACAGCAACCTCCTGACTAAAAATCCGACCTATGTGGATACAAATAATACCTCTAATGACATATGATGATAGAGTATCATCCATCTACCATCCTCCAATGATGAGGAAATGATCCAACTCTCCTCCAAACTCCCGAACAGCTGTTGTCCTCCTAGAGCTATGTAGGAAATCCATGTACCCTGAAGTAGAATAGCCATCTCCTACAAATGTATGGAGTAGAACCTCATGAACTAGTGCTGGAACACCAATGCCAACATGCTCACCTCTATACCTAATGCCATAGTCCGGCTGTAATATAAACATTAGTGACTCAAAATAAAGTATCATAGCAATGTCTCCATACCTAGGATCATAGATCAGCTGCAACTCCAAAGTATGCCAAACAAATGCAAGTGTCCCTATGGTATGCATCACAAATCTTTGAAACAGGGCAGCCTCCAACTCTACCAAAACATCCATCAATATGAAAGGTTTGCATCTCATCCCCACTCAATTCTTCATCTTCTCCAAGAATGGCCAAGGGATCATCAAAAACTGAACCACTTATGACTCCCTCTTCACATGAAGATATGACACTAGTGGCTGATCCACTAAGTGTGTGCTCAACTACTCTATCCTCCTCTATGACTTGAGCCTTCAATAGGCTCTCAAACAAAGGTAACTTATGAAGCTTATGATGCAAATCAGGTACACAAACAAAATTTTCTGAATCGCACCTCTTCTCTTGTCCACCCAAATATGCATACTCTTCTTCCTTGCTTACCTCGAGAGACTTCTCCTTTGCTTGCTCACCCTCCATGCATTCTTCCCTTGGAAGAAATAGAGATCTAAGGTATGACTCCCTTCCTTTGCTTCCTTGCTTGATCTAGCTGATTACATCACTCCTTGACCTCCTGCAGGTGCTGCCTTGCTTGGGCAGCCAACAACTTTGCCTCCTTAGCTCTTTGTAGCCAACCATCACACATGTCTTGAGTTTTCTTGATATCCTCCATGGTATGATGAGCAAATTCAGACTTGTTGGGGCTTGAATCTTCAATACACTCCTCATGCTTAACACCCAAATCATGAGTGCCAACATTGGGAGACTCTTCTACCTCATTCCCTTCATGTGAAGTGGCTGCTAGCTCATGAATGTGGGAGGAAATATGAGTGTGGTCATACCTTCTTATGTTGTCCTCTAGCTCCTCAATCACTTCCTCTTCCTTAGCCACATGTTCTCCTACAAGTGCAGAGCCAAAAGGTGGCTCCAACTGAAAATCACATGCCTCCAATCTGAACCGAACCTCCATCCATTTGGCTGCCATACTCATAGGTGTGCCATTATTGATAGCCTTCAATATGACTTGCTTGTCATTCGAAGTGAATTCAAGCTCCATTTTGTTGAAGTCTTGAATGTACCTCCCAAGAGACTTAAGCCATTGAATTCCCAAGACAACTTCAGTTTCTCCAATGCCAACAACAAAGAACTCATCCTCAAAAGTGTAGCTGTCCAATTGAATGCTTAGGTGGGAGATCTTTCTTGTACAATTCATCTTGAATCCATTTGCCAACAAAACATTGAATCAAAGAAATTCCTCTACTTGCAATCCTTTCTTAACTACGAATCTCTCATCAATGAAATTATGTGTGGCCCCACTATCAACCAAACAAGATACTCTTTGCCCTTTCACAACACCTCTAACCCTAAAAGGATAATGCTTAGGAACACGTGAAAGGAAAGCAATTGTACCTTGTGTGTCATCAAGCTCCACATGTCGCTCCTCCTTGTCTCCTTTCGAGCTAGCGTCGAGAACCTCCTCATCCCCATCGGAAAAGACCTCAATGTAGTATGCTTTTGTTGCATTTGTGTTGTCATTGATGTCAACAGTGTGAGGTTCAAGCGTGATGTCAGCAGTGTTGTAATGGAGAAGGCCAGAAGTAAAGTGAACAAGAGGTAATGTCTGCAGTACAGCAATATCATAATGTGTTGATATAGGGATGTCAAAGGAAGTCTGTGGCAATGTGATCAGAGAAGAAGACAAAGGAGATGGATCAGAGAATTTGTGAAAAGAAGGGTAAGGTGATGGATGTCATGTACTATGTATACTGATTGGATTAGTATCATCTGTACACAGTTGTGCCCTATCTCCTGAAGTTCATAGACAAAGATTGTGCTAACATGAAGATTACTGTTTTGTGAAAAGAGTTCGTTGTTGTATGAGATTGAGAATGAAGTCTCTGATGAGATGAATATTGTACTCATTGTTTCTGAGGAAAATCATTGCTTTAGTTCTGAAAGAAAGATTCAAGATGTCCAAGGCACTGCAGTGTTGATGATTGTTTTTAGACAACTCAACAATAGAGTAAAACACTAAGTATCCCACTCTCTCTTGAATAAAGTCTCTCAAAGGCTAAGCTACGTGATCTAGTGAGACAACTTCGAGGTTCCATATTCGTGATTTGTATTGGATAGATTCAATGATTTGATGTGATCTTGCTAATAATCACAAAGGGACTTACGCAAATTTCTTCTTGTTTCATTCAGCTTATTTCTCCTTTTAGTGTGGATGATATATGTACAATGCTTCAATAATAAAGAAAACGAAAAAGATAAAGGTTTAGGGAGCTAATCTAAGGTCAATGAAGCAATGATGATGCAAGAATAGACAAACTCCTTAATTAACCTAACTCCACTTCGCCAAGGATGCCTACAACTACATGAAGTTGGTGCAATCTCCTAAAGATAGCGAAAGGTTTTCAAATCATGAAAACTCATATAAGCACCCATTGGACAGCACAGCTCAAACAAGCATCCACAATCGAACTTAAGCAAATGAAGCTCAAACTAGCTTTACACAACACTTCACCAATGATGAATGTCAAAAGCATGAGCTAGGAGTTGATCAAATATTCAATACAACATACATTACATCAATGAGCTACTACTCTACTTCTAATCTATTTAGAAACATCTCTCCATTTCATCAAGATACAAGAAACCATGTCACTCCACAAGATAACACTTAACACCAAGCAAGCTCCAATGTCTTTGCATTAATCTTGAGAAATATTTACAACAATTTTCAAGCACTCTCAGAGAATTTCGAGAGTCTCTTCCTACTCTACTCTTCTACTCTACTGCACTAACTATTATCTGATGATTTTACAAATGAGGCAACAAGGCCTTTATATAGAGTCCAGAATTACAATGAATAGCTAGGATCAATTCAAGATAGCCAAGGGCCCAGATCATGCCATCTCAGCAAGTAGTTACAACAAATTGCTATTTTTAGTACGTAAGATAGGCAATGAAGGCACGTTTTTCAAGAAGATAAGGATGAAATGGAATCTTTAGAGCATCTTCCACATGGGCGTCCTTTAGCTTCTTGCTTGTTGTAGATACATTGAATGTAATCTGGCCATGTGGCAACATTTGATTGGTTGATGATGTGTATATGCCATGTAGGTGCCACCTCAACAATTCCCAAATTGTATCATCTGTGTGATGTCTTCAAACATGATTACTTTTGGTGATAAACACTTGGGATGTATCTTGTTGATTCTGCCTTGTTCATCTGCTTGTAAACTGGATGTATAATGTATGTTGCTCATCTGTATGACTTTGTAATTCTTCTTCTCTTGCAGGATATATGTTAATTTCTTCGAAAGTAGAGTAGATGATGATGATGCTTCCTTCTCAACTTGTAAATGATGGTGCTTCATTGATAACATGGAGTAGGAGACTCTCCGAGACTTGAAGATTGATAGAACTTGAAGTGATAGATGAATGTCTTCGGACATGATGCAACTAATGAAGTGCACTTGAAGTGATGATGATGAAGTGTTCCTTTAGAGCAGCTATATGATGCCTCTTCTGCAATGACTACCTCTTGACTTCACTCTTTGCCCATTGATGATTCCAAGTGTTTGCTCCTTCAATGACTTCTCAGCTTTGTTGATGTTCCTACAAGACAAGAGAAACAATATTAATCACTTTATAACAAAGGAATCACTTTTAAACATGTAAATAATCCTTCTTCAAATCTAGGCGCATATCTAGGTGTAAGGAGGAGCAAAGTGCGCCTAGCACAAGATAACTTCATAATTGTCATTTTAAATGATTTCAAACAATTATAATGGCTTAAAATGATTCCTCCTCTCAAGGCGCTCACTTTTGGACATGAATTTAAGTGATTTTCCTTAGGGCGCAAATCTAGTTGACATGGGAGGAAAGGTGCGCCTAGGCCAAATTGGGTTTTATTTGCCATTTTAATGATTCCGAATGATTGAACATGCCTTAGGATGACCCTTCCTATCTAAGCGCCCACTCCAAAATGTCATTTCATGTATTTTTCTTCTAGGCGCTCATTGAGGTGTGGAGAGACAGGCAAATGCGCCTAGCATACTTGGCCTATTTTTTGGACATTTTGATAGTTTTAACTCAGTGAATAAGTGTTTAGAGGACTTCCTACCTTAAAATGACATCCAATTTCATGGTTTTAAGTCCTCTTGCAAGGCGCAATATTAGGATCCTCCAAGTGTGAAATGGCGCCTTGACTCCCTCAATGATATTGATCTCCCTGAGGCGCATTTGATGATGGTTTGGGTGTGAAATTGCGCCTTGACTTGAATAGTTGCTTACTTCAAGGTTTCATGGATCCAAACCCTTGTGGAGTTTCAATAGGTGTGCCTTGATACTTATACTCCTTCAAATTGGTTGACGAATGCCCCTTTGAGTGTTAGGCACTCAGAGTTATCCTTGCAAACACTCTGTCTCCTAAGCGCTCAAAGGTGACTATAGAAGCAAGAAATTGCGCCTTATCTTGATATTGCTCATAAACCTCTTTTGCAAGGCACCCTTTGATGATGATCAAGGTATGAAAATGCGCCTTACTTTGACTTAGCTTATTCTTTGACATTTTTAAGGCTCCCAACACCCGTTGACATCCTTGTGAGACTACATCCTTAGGCGCAATTAGATATCCTCATGGCACATGAAATCAATCATACTTGTCTTAGGCGCACTTTGAGGTCCTCCAGATGTGGATTAGCGCCTTATACTTCCTGACTTGTTTTCTTGCAAGATCTATCATCATTTTCTCTCTAAGCGCCAAAATTGCTCAATTTAGGTGAGAATATGCGCCTTGAGACTTAGTGAAGTTGATCCCTCTTGAGGCGCATTTTGAGGTTGTTCATAGAGTGAAATGCGCCTAAGTTCACCGAGTGCAATATCATGACTTCAAACTCAATATTGATTCCTTCCTCCTCATCCTGAAGCGCAACTTGATGGTTGAATAGATGTCAATTGGCGCCATGTCATGAGTGAGTGTTCTTCTCCAAGTTAGGCGCATTTTGAGGCTTCATCTATCTTGGTGACTCAAGAGGAGTGTTGTCACTTAGGGCACTATCTTTTATAGTTTCAAACATGCATTCCGAGTTAAGGCGCTCAAAAGAAGGTCTGGAGATGAAAAATGCGCCCAAGTTCAAGAAGGTGTATTCATCAAGTTTCAAGTGATCTCTACTAAGGCGCTACTTTCTTTGATAATCTCCAACACCTATCCTTCAAGGCGCCTAACATACTTCACCACTTCTAGCATCATTTGTTCAAGGCGCAACTTTGAGGTTCCTTGGATGATAAAATGCGCCTTGAGTTCTAGGCGCAATTGAGTCACTGCAAGTGGAGAAACGCACCTAAGGTCTTATAGCAAATTTGCGCCTAAAAATGGAAGTCCCCAAGGTTAGGTATATTGAAAAATATATTTAAGTAATTTCTTATACTTTAAATATTTTTCAAGATACCTTTCAGGATGTTTGAGATAGGTCTCGGATCCACCGGATTTAACATGTAGATTCTAAATTTTGAGGGATCCACCAGATTTCAGACTTAGCCAATTTTCAAGATTTTCAGGATATCAGACTTAGTCATTTTTCAGGATCTTAGAACATCAGGATATCAGGACATCAGGGGACTATGGTATTCACCACAAAGCTATAGACTCAAACAATACTGACTTCATCATTTAAAAGTGCTAAGACATCATCCAAGACTAAAGCAAAGCATCATAGCTTAAAAAAAAGGGGGTCCCCATTTGCAATGGGGCGATGTGTGATTTGGTCACAACATGCAGTTTGCACAGGAGAAGCTCGAGAGAATGCTCCACATTCCTCCGCATTTGAAGATATGGCATTGCAGTTTGGGAGTTTGTCAGAGATATGTATGTAGGTCATATGATCCTAATTTCAGAGCTTGAACGTTACCACAAAAGATTCTAGAGCTCGCAAAGTGAAGACAGAGGTTCAGGATGGTTGCAATCAGGATGTGTCAGAGAACTGCTTCACATTTCTTTGCTTTTGAAGATGAGGTCTTGCGGTTTGAAGGATGGTCAATTATAGATGAGAAGATAGTTATATTCAAGTTTCAGTTGCTAAGGTGTACCACAGAGATTCTCCAGGGTCAGCAGAACAAAGACAGATCTTGCTGCTGACTAAGGTTGTCTGGAGCAGAAAGCAGAAGCCACCACATTTCACCGCAGTTCATCTTTTGGCTTTGGTGTTTGGAGGATGAGTTCAGATATTCAGTTTGATGGTTCAGTTCAAGTTTCAAGTGCTAATAGTGTTTTTCAATGCTCTATCTCAAGACTGTGTGTTCAGTGTTCGTTTGTAATACCAGGCTCAGTCTTTGATTGTTTGCGCCAGAAAGAAAACATATATTTCAAAGAAAGGTTTGTGTAAGTCTTATGTTGCTTGTGTGATGATCCGCATGATGTTAATTGATCCCTCCAGTACCGCTTTAGGTCTGGAGCTATTTTGTGAAAGAATATGTGTTTGTTGGGCCAACTTCATGTGCTTTGATGATCCCTTCAGATGATTTGAAGTGTGCCCCTGCTTGGAAGAGAGTGTTAAGGTAAATTAGGACTTGATTATGCTTTGTTCTTGAACCGCACTTGATTTCAACTTACCGCATATGTTGTTAAGCCAACTGGTGTGGCCACTACACATTTCATGTTATTTGTTTCAACTTGGCCAACCAAGGAGAAAGATCTTAATTCTTACAGAGGATATAAATATAAGATCAAATGTGTCAAGCAAAGTATGAATTGAGAATGGAGTAATAGTGTTGAGGTTGTGCGAATAAACTTACCGCAAAAGCAGATTCCATGATGAAATGTGGGAAGGATCAATTTTTGTAATGTGATATTGTTGCGGAAGCAATTGTTGGTATTGTGATAATGAAGAAGAGTTTCTGAAGTTGTTTTATTTGTAGCGGAGTTTGATATTACAGTTATGCAATGATAAGATAGTGGTAAACATTAAAATAATATTTAGTTATATTTAATGGTCAATATTGTATTCTATTAGATAGATTCTAATTTTGTTTTAGTTTAGAGTGTTTCTATTTCTGTTGCTTTATTAGTTGTAGTTTCCGTTATGGAACTCTTGTAGTCTTTCTAGAAACATCTGTTTGTAACTATATTTAAGAGCATTGCTCTTTTGTAAATAATATATCATTCTGATTTAATCTTTACATGGTATCAAAGCGGGTCGAGCGGGAATTCATTTTTTTTGAATTTTTTTTCTTTCAAAATTTTCCCTGTGCTCTTTGTCGTACAACGTACAGACGGTCATATGGCCTCTGCGCTCTCTATTCTTTGAAGTTGCGATTTACAGGGTTTGTTGGCAGTTTCCTCAGACTTTGTCAACATTCTGAACTCCCTGTTTGTTGTTTAAAATCGCATTCTTTTCTTTTGTGCCCTCGTCGCTGTCTAAAAGGTCGCAATTTCAGGTTGCGATTTCATGAGGTCATGCGATTTCCAATCAGGGGATTTTTTCTGGTTTTTATCTCCTATTCGCGATTTTTGAGGACGCATTCTTTGATTCTGTGGGCGTCGGTTTTTATTCTGCAGTCAAGTTTTTTATTCTGAAGTCGTCGTTTTCATTTCATCGATTGATCTCTATCTGCATTTTGTTTCAAAACCCTTGGTCGGCAATTTATCCAGCATTAATCGCTACTTATTTCCTGTGATGGGTCGCAGATTTCATGAAGAAATATCTATCGTTGTTTAGGGTTATGTGTTTGACTTCAGCGGATTCCTCGTGGTCGCGGTCATCTTCAGGCGGAAGTTTGTGGGTCGATGGTTGCATATCACCCGTGGTCGCTAGTCGTGGGGTCTTTGTCGGTCGTCTACAAATAAAACGCTAGTCGTTGTTTGTAGGCGGATCCAGCAATCAAAGTGCGTTAAGCACTTAACTCTCTGCCGCAGCCTATGGTCACATGTTGACCAGGCCAGAGTTTTAAACCTCAAGCCGTGGTCACTTTGAGATCCACGACCTAAGCCTCTATTTGTTTTTTCGTCTATTCAAAGCTGCAGATTTGAGGAAATATTTGATTTGTGTCTCGAAATCCATGTTCGGGCTTTCTGGGTTTTCTGTCTTGGGATTTGTGCCATCAATCTGCCTTGTTTTTTGTGCCATCAATTTGTACTCCATTTTTTCGTGACTCAAAAAACATGAAAGATGGCACCCTTGTCCAACATCATGTTGGAAGGCAGTCAAAAGTTCAACAGCCGCAACTACAACACCTGGAAGCAGCGTATGTTAACCATATTCGAGTATCGGTGCCTTGACCAGCTTGTTCTGGGCAAAACTACACGCCCTCCAGTGGCGGGTAAAGATCGGGATAAATTCGATAAGCAGAATCAAGAAGCGGTAATGCTTATCAAATTATCAATCACTGATGACTAGCTGCCTCAGGTTCCATCAGGCAAGACTTCTAAAGAAATCTGGGAGCATCTAAAGGATTTGCATGAAACGTTCGACAAGAGCCGCGCGTTCTTTCTGAAGAACATGCTTTTTTCGATCATGATGGATGAAAAGATGTCTCTACAAGAGCATCTCACACAAATCAAGGACATCCGTGATCAGTTGGAGGCAATTGGTTGGAAGATGGAGGAAGATATGGTAGTCATCACTCTGAAAAGTCTACCAAAGTCTTATGAGCACTTTATCGAGACTCTCTCAACATTACCTCAACTAATGTTGACTTGAAGTTTCCCGAGCTTTGCAACAAACTTCTGCAGCAGGATCGATGGAGATAGCAGTTCGGTAGCAGTGCTAGTTCATCCTCTACAGAGCGGGCATTTACTACTAAGTCCTTTCAAAAAAATAAGGGCCAAAATCAGCCCTTTCAGCAGACCAGCCAAAGCCAATCCCCGGATTCTTCCAAGAAGAAGAATATTCAGTGTAATTATTGCCACAAGTTTGGCCACATGAAGAAAGATTGCCAAAAACGCTTGGCTTCTTAACAGTCCAAGCAAGGAGAGTCTAACCCGAACGCTCATGTTGCAGTGCACACTGAGCAAAAGTCTACTTTTTATGCCTTTATGGCCAAGAGCCCAGCATATCCTGTTAAATTCTCTAAGCCTGGATAAGTGTGTGAAATTTAGGGGGCACCTTGGTGTAGTTAATAGATTGACCATTACAGAGGGTTATTAAAATAATATTTAGTTATATTTAATGGTCAATATTGTATTTTATTAGATAGTTTCTAATTTTGTTTTAGTTTAGAGTGTTTCTATTTCTTTTGCTTTATTAGTTGTAGTTTCCTTTATGGAACACCTGTAGTCTTTATAGAAACATCTGTTTGAAACTCTATTTAAGAGCATTGCTCTTTTGTAAATAACATATCATCCTGATTTAATCTTTACAGTAAAGAGGCTGAAGTGATCAGCAATAAGTTTTGTGAGAAGAACATTTGAGTCAGACAAGTATTGTATTATGGAGATTGAAGAATAGTTGTGTAAAGATTGTAAGTGTTCAGGGAGTTGCAGCTTCCTTTGGGTTGTAGCCCATACATAATATTGTAAACTTGTTTTTATTTGTGAGGCTGGATTTGGACAATAGATCCAAGCAGCTTGCTCACAGTGATTTTTCCCTTCTAGGGTTTTCCACGTAAATCTGGTTTTACGGATGTTTGCCTCTGTGTTCTTATGTTACTCATGTTATAAATGTTTGTGGTAGTTAGAATAAAGATGATAGAACAAAATTTGAATAAGTGCCGATTCACCCCCCCTCTTAGTACTTATGTGTGTTCAACAGCTTTACCCTTCCCAAGGCATCTATGACTAGGCTCCCATGGCTCCATGCATGAAAAGCAAATCTTCTTCCTCCTCAACTCGATCTTTGCCTCAAAATCAAGTGCGGGCTTCTTTGGTCCATCCTTTGAAAAGTTCTTCTTTGGATCCTTCTGGAATGGTTTGCTTTGAAACTTAAGTTTGGATGGCACTGAAAATTTCATTCCTCTAGCCCTCTTGATTGCTTCTCTCAATGATGGTGGATCTAGTGCCCTAACCCATCCACGAACCGGCTCCTGAAGTCCCTCAATGAAAAGAAATGTTAATCGTGTCTCCAAGACATTAGGCACCAACACAGCAAGCCTCTAATACTTTGAAATGTATGCATCCAATGACTCCTTCTGTTTGAGTTGTGCCAACTCCTTGAAGAATTGCTCCGGATTTGACTCATAAAATCTATCAATCAATCTCTCTAAGAAATCCAAGTATGTAGTGATTAGATTGTGACCTTGAGTCACCATGCCATTGTACCACCAATCAAGAGCATCTCCCTCCAAGTGGAGTGTAACAAACTATATAGCATCCTTCTCGAACATAGGGCTCAAAGTGAAGTAGTTGTCCAACTTTTGAATCCAAGCTCGTGACGTGATCTTCCCCAAACCATCAAATGGTGTGATATTGACTTTTCCCAACTTCTTTTGCAATTCCAGATTGGTGTTGGTATTTGCTTCTTCCATCTCTAGGTCTGTCCCTATTCATGTACTTTACTTGGTAGAAATCCGCCCAAGGTAAAGCTTTCTTTGCACTCTTCGCTTAATGCCAGCCACTCTCTCCTATAATCAAAGGTCTCTCCTCTAACTTGTGGTTCATTCTCCGCAACCCTTTGCTAATCCAAGAATGTAGGCATGATAGGTCTAGCCACGGATGTATGAGATGTATGCATAGAAGTACCACCTTGATTTCCGGAAGTGCTAGCATGATTGGCCCCATGATACTCATAGTTGTAAATCTGTGATTGCCATTGTTGCCTCCATTGTTGCCATTATTCCCATTGTTTCCCATGCTATGCCTCAAAAATCGATCAAGAAGCTGAAGTAAATCACGCTACCCTCTTGCTAGATCATTGAGGATTTCTCTTGTGCTAGGCTCTTCATGACTTCGGTCACTCATATTGTCTTCTTCTTCTTCAAGACCAGTCACAACCCGCTGCCTTCTTTTGTAAGTGATGAATTCTCCTCCAAAATTCATATGCCAACATTAGATGATCACCACTTCAAAATATCAACATGGAACCCTGCAGGCTAGCAAGATCCAAGCTCTGATACCACTATAATATCCCAAATGGGGATATTATCTTCAATTTTGGATTTACGGACTTTCCTAATTTCTAATTTCTGATTTTCTGCTTAAACCCTAATTTTCTGAATTTCTGATTTTCAAATCAGACCCAAACAAACACTTATAACAGCCCATAAAACATGCCAAATCATCATATAACATCACCAACATGATTGCCAACAATATACTTGAATTCCACAATGAATATGCAATAAAACCACTTCAACTTGCAGCCACAATGGACTGAGATATAAATCAGAAGTTTGCTACTACAAAATTAGAATTCATGAAGTCTTCAATTCAGAGTTGCCGGATACGCCATCCTTCTTTCCCATGTACGCGTATCTCCGTACCTGGTACGGACACGGATACAGTACGGCTCGGATACCATACCCGCCCATACCCAAAAACCCCCATTTTTCTGGCCGCGCCAGACACGTATGGATTCGGCTGCTTCAAAAAATTTACCCGTATCTTGCTATATTTCGTGAAAAAACCATAATGCATGGTAAAAAAAACTCTTTTTTTTTTGGTTACAAATTATCCTGCGTGCAGATAATGAATACAATCGATTTGTTTTATTTTCGTTTGGGCGTTTTCCTTTGTAGCAATCAGTTCCTGCATTATTTTAGGGCGTTTTCCAATCCATGTCTTTTGGAGTCTCCATTTTTTGCAATCTCTGACCCTGCGTTTTAGGGCGTTTCCCTTGCCGGACGCGACCATCCATGTTCCCTGTTCCATGTTCCCTATTCGCTACACGACGAGGTATGTACAAATTTTTAATTTAGGTGTTTCAAAAACTTAAAATATTTACATTTAGTTTTTCGGGATTTAAAATTTTTATTAATTTATTCTTGTTTCAATATATTTTACTTAATGAATTAAAATAAACTATAAAGTCTATAAATTTTATTCTTTTGTTTCAAAATTTTTATTTAAATCATTTAAATTAAATTTTTAATATGTTTTAAATTTATATTTACTTTACTTTATTACAATTTTTAATTTTAATTTTTTAAATTAGTATTAATTATTATTACAAAAAAAAATTATTTTATTTTTTTAGTTTAAACTTTAAATTAATATTCTTTACTAAATTATTTATATTTAAATTTTAATATATTTTTAATTTATATTTTATTTTATTTTATTATAATTAATATATTTAAAATTTATATTTATATTTAATTTGAATTTATTTTATTTTAATTTAGATCTAAATGTGAAAGTTACTGTTAATTTAAATATAGGTTTCAATGAAATTAAAATAATAAATATTAAATATATATAATTTATTAAAATTAGATTGTTAAATCAATTTATAATTTTTTAATATTTTATGTTTTATTAAAATTTTAATTATTGTAGGATATTAATCATGGCATCAAAACAATAATAAGTGGATCAAACCAGACCTATAAGTTATAGAATTGTTATGTGTGTGTGTGCCGTATCTAGCCGTATCCATATTAGGGGTCTTGAAAAATGGCCGTATCCGTATCCGATACCGTACCCGTATCGGATACCGTATCCGTATCCATGCAACTTTGCTTCAATTACATCAAAATCATGGGCAAACAAGCCAAACATGCCCAGCTACAAATCGGCCATAAACCCTAAGGTTTATACATACCAAAACATAAGCAAAATGACCTTCAAATGATGGCAAATGACCTCCAAGGTGTGGTGCTCCAATTAGGGCTTGAAACCCTAAACCCCAGAATCTTCAACACCAAGAAAATCTGCTCCAAAACAAGGCGCACAGGTCTGCTAGGTCTGCTGCTCCGGAAAATGATATCAATGACGCCAAAGATGCCAACAAACCTCCAAAATTACTCCTTTAATGATGGCACTCCACAAGTAGGGTTAAACCCTAAGCAAAAGATGATGCATCCACCAATGGAAACTCCTCAAATAAGGGCGAATCAGATCTGCGCCTCTGCTGCTCCAAAATCTGCAATATCTCCAAACCCTAATCAGCAATGCATCTCCCAAAATTGCCTCCAAGGGAAATCGCTCCTCCTCCAATATGTAGCGCTCCAAATCTAGGATAAACCCTAGTCAATTATGCCACAATCCACGCCAAAGAGAAGCCTCCAAATGATCTTCAAATCTGATGTATAAATCTGCTCTTCTCCTTCACCGAATAGCAATGAAGCACAAGTAGACTCCCGTCATGGAATCCTCCAATGGATGAGCTAGGTTTTCATCCAACTCCTTGAAACACAAGGGTTTTCGTCCTTGGTTTCCTTGCCAAACTTTCATTGCAACCAAGAGAGATAAACTCCAAAAGAAAATGAATGATGAATGATATGGTTGAATGCCACCAAAAGTTCTCTTATTTATACATACTTTTCTTCTCCTCTCCTAGCCGACCTAGGAATATATTTTCTTAATGTTTTCTCCCTTTACTAGGCCGACCAGCCTTAAGATATCATGGGTGCCAAGGATTCAAATTAAAGATTTGAATTTTCTTTATTTTGTTCTTCTCCAAGTTGTTCTTCTCTAGGCGCCATCAAAGATATAATAAAATGTGTCTATTATGAAATGGTCCCTCCTCATGGCGCTCACATAAGACCAAAAAAAACATTATAACTTAATCTTCTTCAAAGCGGCATCAAAGCATAGAATATGTTATCAAATTCGCCTCATAGCAAAACCTTTCAACTTGACAAATTTCCACACTCAAATCTCCTCAAGATGGTTCGCTCCATTATAAGGAAAAATATTTTAGATGAAAGAAATACATCAACAATATCAGAAAAACATGTCATCTCCAACCCTCAATTACCCTTCCAAAAATCCTGGAGTGTGAAAATTAGTCAATCGAATCTCCAATAGTGATCACTCTGAAACTGGGGACATTACAATGTCCCATACCATCCCTGATCATCCTCAGCCATCTTTACAGTCCCTTTTTGCAACACAACCCATCAACAAGTGACAAACTTCGTCTCCTAGCTCCTCGTCAACACTCCAACAAACATGAAACACCATGACCCCAATGGTCCAGTAGGTTTTGACCTGATTTTTTGTATATATATATATTGAAGTACACTGCATGAAAGGCCAGGTGACATCAGAAAACAAGTTGGTTCACAAGCTCTCAAACAAGATCAATTCAGAAACCCTTACCTAAGGTTCTTTGAGGAACAGTTCTATTACATAGTGTTATAGATCATATACCTAGAGATGTCCAAAATAATTATTACTGCAACAATTTATTGTATATGACAGTGCTGCTTTACCTATATTGTCAGTGATGTCTGAGTAATCTCGAAGGCCTTTTTTAGAAGCTGATGACTATAGAGGAATTATTTCTTCATGTATTTCACTAGTTACAAGAAAATTGTAAATGTAAATCAGACAATGCTAGAGTTCGTTAGCACAAGCTACTCCACTTTGCCATTCCAATCAATTAATCAAGCCTCTGTAGACGTAGGCATCTTAATTCTTCTTACTGTTTTTCTCTTCTTACTAGATGCAGTTTGGGCTTTGATAAGAAAATTCTTTGTGACAAAATATTTCATTAATTTTCAAAGACAATCAGCTAAATATATGCCTATTAGTTATCTTCTTTAGTTCTTTTAACTCTCTTCATCCTATTATTAGCATAAGAGGGGACCTTATCAATACAAAATATTTATGAAACTTCTATAGGACATTTCCTGTTTTTCAAGGGTCATCTCCAAAAGATACTGAAGGAAATTAGTGTAATTGTCCTAGGATCTGAAGATGTCCTCATATGCCTCTTCAAATCAGTAACACGTTTCCAAAACAGAAGATTACCAGGGGTCAAGGTACAATTTTCCGGATAACTATGGTTTTTTATCTTTGGGGAGGAGAAACTTACTAAGAAAAGGAAGTGTCTGAAGTATTTGATAATGATGTCATATGAAAGAATGATGCCTTCTATTCCCTGTTCTATGTGATCTATGTAGAAAAAGATTATAAACCAATGTTTCTCCGAGTTTTAGAGATAGGGTAACGTGGTTTTAGGGATGGCAAAAACCTTCCTGGACCTTGGGGATGGTGGAAGGACAGCTATTAAAATAATATATAAAATTAATGTAAGAATTTTCTAAATAAAAAATAAATATATTAATATTTGAATTTTTAATTGGTGGTCATGGCATAGTGCATTGGTAAAAACGTGGCATTGTTGTTGTTGCCACCAAGGTTCAAACCCCTGCTGGGCTATTGTGCTCACAGGCCTTGTGCCCTTGCCAGGCTATTGTGCTCACAGGTTTGAACCATTCGCATTAAAACGGTCAACGTTAAAGTTGTTGTCTTCATGTTCCAAACCCTCGCTGGGCCGTTGAGCTCGTGGGTTTGGACTATTCGCATTAATGCAGTGTGTTCATGCCGAGGATGAGGTTCCCCGTTTGTGGCCTCACCTGGGCCAAGCTAGGCTAAAAATTCCCCCATTCACCAATTACAAAAAATATATATTTGAATGTATAGTTTGTTTTTTATTGATACTTGAATTTTTAGAATTTCAATGCACGCAAATATATTAATATTTGAATTTTTAATATATTGTCTATTTTTTGGATGGCTTGGCCATAGGGGATGTCCTTGCATCCCCAAGAGTCGGAAGACAATGAAGGACATCCCCTCTTGTTTCCAAAAAATAAGATGGGTAGGGAATGTACTGTCTTTGTCCCCCCATCCTCGAAACATCCCAGACATTAGGGATGTTGTCCAAATCTCCAAGGATGTGTCCCTACGGACCATTGTTATAAGCATAGTTGACATACTCGCCAAGTACTTGCTGGAAAAAAAACAATGCTGAGTCACTTGAATAGTAACTCGCTGCTCACCGAAAACGAGTCCCAGCAAGTAAAATTGCTGAACTGCCGCAAGCACTCAAAGAGTCCAACAGTCATACTCAATGGGATGCAAGCTGGACGTACAAAAGCAGGTTAGACACTGAAAAAACATTGTTTTTTGCTCTATTTAAGCCCATTTGCCCTTAGCACTTCCTCACACAACATTTGGAATGTTGCTTGAGCGAATTTGAGCAAGTTTAGAGCAGAGTTTGCCAGTCTCAAGTTGCCAAGTTTTGCAAGTGGGAAATTTTAGTCTACCGAGTCCAAGTATGCAAACTATGGTTATAAACACTGTGTTTACAATAGATTATTCCCTGTTTCTAAGATTATGAACATTAAAACAATATCAGATTGGTATGCGTCTAGTCACTTCTGTCATTTTCAAAACTTGGCTTCATGGATTCCTGTTGTGGCAAAAACTAAATTTCATGTGATGACATAAATTAGATCATGTCATTAACATAAGTAAAATAAAAATAGACAGCTCGCATTAAGTTTGATGATTTATCAAGCTGTAATGACAAACCAAAAACATATACATTAATGTTGTGTGAAAAGATGAAACCAAAAATACTTGCAATCATCCTCATGGTACCAACACCATGTAAGCTTATTGCAAAAATATACATCAAACATATCTAAGATATCTCCTCTCCTCATCCAAAGGACATCTTTAACCATTTCTGGAGTTTTAACAATGTGTTTTTAAAAGAATTATTCATAACATTGTACCGAGCACATTTTTTCTGGAATTTTGTAAGGGAAATAAAAAATTTTTAGCTTGTATCTTACCTGTAATAAAAACAGTGCAAGCTGCACGCGCAAGTAAAATGCCAACCATTCCTATAATAAATATCTTCATAAAGTGAGTTGCCATGTCAAAGATGTTTCCCAGCATGCATCATCTATACTTATAGGGTGGGTACACAGGTACAAAACTATGCTTTGTTGCACTCTTCACATAGACTATATAAAATAGTGGCCATATAACAAAAATCTCCCTACGTTCAAAAATACCTTTATGAATTGTAAGATCAATTTTATTTTTTTTAAATCTCTATAAAACAGTGTACCTGTTCCAGCTCCAAGTTCTAGTGCAACCACATTATTGAAATAAGAAGAGGTGTGTATGAAGTGCAAAACGAAATCAGCTAAAACCAATGATGCTCTCCATATCTGTAAAATGTCATTAAATCAATTATTGTGAACCTACCCATATATGTTAACAAAAAAATTAACTAAGCAGAAATATCTTATGTTCTTAACATCACTTAAGCCTTACCTGCAACCCCACGCTTGGGATAACAGTAATTATATGGTGATGGATCAAGATTGAATCGTGTTCATGTCTAACTGCATGGAACCCACCTTAAAGATAGTTAATCAGATGATCCAATTTGTAATGTTTATCAAAAAAGCACATCCAATTTATGATGATTAATGGAATTTGAAAAATATAACCATCATCTACACATAATAATAATGTTTGTATTCATCACACTTTATCATCTAAAGACTTTGGAGAGGGAAGAAATATGGCAAAATGGATATCTTACTAGCACTTGCAACTTTGGGGGTGCAAGGGATGCGCCGATAGGAAATTGAAGGGAATATTAAGAAAATTAGAAGGAACTAAAGGAATGCTAAGAAGATTAGGAGTAATTGAACAAATAGTAGGAATTTGGGTGATGATTATTTAGAACACCTAATCTAACAAAAGATTTGAATTATTTACCTTTCTCACATAAAATATTAAGAAAGTCAATGAAATATACATTCAAAGTGAAATCAACTCATGTTTTTTGTAATCAAATTGCCTAAAGTGGCTCAAATAACTATTGTATGGGATAGTATACATGTAAAAGAGATAGAGTTGTGGTAGTAATTCCCAAAAAAAAAAGGCACTAAATTGCTACTTGCTCTATGCCTTCATTAGTGACATTGTAAATGTCTTTATACTTTTATTTGCCACCGCATCCTCTTGTATATCATAAACTTGCACTTCAGTTGATTCATATACATGTGAGGATCTCTTTTATTCAACTCCACTATTTATCATCATGTACTTGTAGCACAAAATATTACAATTTAATATTATATGTTGATGAAGATTATGGAATAGGTAGTACTCCTAATATGTGCATGCATTTTAATGTACAATGATTACTTGTACAATCCACTTATACTCACAATATGAACAAATAAATTGTTATATCACTAATGAAATAATATCAAATATAGTTCATAATAAATTTCATAATTTATTAATTGTAGGGGAAAATATTATATTATTCTAACAAATAAACAATAAATTTCCATATTCCTTTCAAATCCTTAACAATTAATTTAACTGTAATGATTATAATTTCAATATTAGTATATAAAATTTATAACAATAGATTTATAATTATATAAATTAATATTATATAATTAATACTAACATATATAATATTAATGTATCTCTATAATATATAATATAATGTTGATATATAGCATATAACATAACTACACTATAATACTATCATATACAAACATTCTTTATGGACATTGTCAATAGTTATGACTTTTGTGAGTTCTGAAGTGTTTTTCTGCTTAATTTGTATTCATTTAGATTTTGTTAAAATAAAAAGTTATCCATTAATATTAGTATATTAATACTATGATCCTAATATGTTATAATATACATTAGTATAAATAAAAAGAATTAAAAAAAAGACTTCTGCTCACAACTCTTGATATAAGAGAACATTTAATAAGGCAGTAATGGGTTCAGTTTTTCTGTGCTTAACGAAATTAAGCAGCAAACAGATTTTAGTTTTTGTGTTAGAAAAACAAAGAACTGATGCAAATACCTTTAAAAATTTCTAGGTTGAGGCAAAGGGAAAACTAGTCTTCAATGTGCAACAATTAATCACATGTTAATGGTCGTTATTGCATGAGCAAGGTGTGGCAGCTTATGCCACGCCTAAAGCTACATGTCATTTCATGCATTCCCCACTCCTGCACACCACACACTTATCTTTCCTTTTTGTTTACTGCTCCTGTTTCTCACTTTCACAAGATTTCCTCTTCTTAATCACCATCCATCCTTGAGAATCACATTGAATAGAATCCTCAGCGGTTCAGATTATCAGGTAAGGTTTATCATAGTTGCTACTTTTGTTGCCAAGAGGCTTTAGGTCACTGTATTGCAAGTGAGCACCATTTGAGCTAACCAGAAATGGCTAAGGAAGCAATGCAAAATTCAAAAGATGCAATGTATAAAACAAAGGATGTTATATATAATTCTCTTGATGAGTATCAAGATCCCTCTCCCAATTAGTCCCCATGGATTGAAGAAGATGTGCACCCAATGTTCCTTTTCCTATTATTTTATAAGATTTTTATGCATTAAGATTTAAATGGTGGCTAATAAGTAATATACAGTGAGGACAACTGCTTTTGAACGAGACCCAACAGCCTTCACTGTACGGGACCATTATGACACCTCTCTACCCAGTATGTCATTAATGCCAATTTAAGTAGCATTTGTTCTCCAGATGGAGGTCATTTCGACTTCATTCATCACATTTATCAGAGTTGCTTTTCAATTTTGGCTTTTCTTGATGTTTTCTAGTGGAGATTTCGGGTTCATAATTATCAAGTGAATGTGTCTCTGTGTGTTGTGCACAGCGTCAAAGGCTTGTCACATTTTCAAATTGGTGTCAGCTGAATAATGTATATTGGTTTGAGCTTTTAGTTTTGGTGGGGTAAATTGGAAGTAGAATATGTAAATTGGTTTGAGCTTTTCGTTTTGGTGGGGTAAATTGGAAGTTGAATATCTCAGGGCTCAGTGCAAAGAATTAAACCCCTGGATTTCCTTTGTGGAGTTTGATACTGGGGCAAAAACAATAGGAGAAAATATGGGAATTCATTTTTGTTCCTTCGGGGTAACCAGAACGATCCAATATTCTTCTAACTTCGCTTAGAAAAATAGGCCTCTTAGCACTATATCCATCAACTACGCTACCTACCTATATACAACAACCTTCAGTTGCATATACCAAAAAAATACATCAACTTCGGAAAGATCAAAATTTTGAATAATGTGAATAAATTAAACGACTTACATATGATGTCCTTGACAAAAAATAATCTGGGCTCGCATCTTCAACTGCAAAGAAAGACAAAGACAAATGGGCCTATTAGGTATTGCTATAGTTATCCCAGGATTTGATATGGTATCCATTTTCAAGCACATTGGACACCATGGTTGCCTTGTGGCATAGGGCTAGGGGGTTCGAACAGGCACTACCCGGCGAACAACGTGATGATATGGAACGACCAGCAGGGGCGCTACATCGGCAAGCGCTCATTCAGAGCACAAGTCAATGTCAATGATCGAAACCCCATCCTCACAGAATAAAAAATTTCCTATAATTAATTCCAGGCAGTACTAGCATTTACCACAACACATTCATTTGATACGATTTTACAGCTGCAAGATCTGATCAAAGAAAGTTGTGGAAACCTGTTTGCCGGCAATATTTACCAGTTTTATGGCGTGAGACAATTTCCCCAGCATCAATGCTCACATATACAAGCCAATCGGCTAATAATAAATTTTCCGGCGTGATTGGCGTGAGACAATTCCGAGCACTATAATGCTCACATATAAAAGCCTATCAGCTAATTATATAATGTCTATATTTCAAGTAATTAGAAAAATAGATCCATCCAGGCATATATACAAGTGGCGCACAAGCAATTGAATGAGAAGACTAAACATAACAAATACAAAGTCCACCCTCCTCATGCACAAGCTCTTGCAGAATTTTCTCTAAACAAATTATCAGCAAATGTCAAAACCAAACTTAACATGCAAGAAAAGAACCATTTATATCCTTCGTGAGAACATGATGAGATATGACTCATTAATTAAGAAGTCATATGTCAAAGCAGTGTACGACTTTGATTTGGGTCCATAAGGTTCGAGGATGAGCATCATGTCTGGGGGCTGAGAGTATAGAACTATGTACTATCACAAAGTATTCCAAAAGAAAACTTCATATATTCTTGACGATCTTTTTACCTCCTAAAAAATTTATCAGGAAAAATCCAATCCAAATCAGCACTATCAGATTATGAATCAATTTCACCAACCAACCTTCTTCTAACAAGCCTCCTTATTTATCTTCCAAAGCATGCAAATAAGCATCATTCACTTGCTCATATTTCTTAGCCCATGATCCTAGTGGATGGCACCAATAATAGTTTCAGGAACCATAGAATAGACCCTAAGCGAACCTAGTACAGAGGATCAACAGCCATACATCTCCCTCGAGAGTATGCCATGTACAGAATACACAAATTATTCAACTTTTATGTTCTATGTCTAATATCTCACCTATGCATCTTTCTTTGATTATCAACTCTGCTCATTGTTAATATTGCTTCTACACATACAACTAATCTAGATTCACACAATTTAGAGCCTTGTCCCCCTAATATTTCCTAGGATTGAGATCAACTTAACCATGAAGCTGTCCACTACATCTTCGAAGTGATGTAAGAAACCCTGAAGATAGAAATCATGGAGAATGTGCAATTTAGACAACAGAAGAAGATAGGGACAGCACCCAAACTTCTACTAACATCATCTACACTTGTTTTAATTTTTAACCATATTTAATAAGATGACATCATTGGAGTCAAAGTCCAATCAAACTAGGTTGAAACTCCATTTTTCTCTCCTCTGACCTACTTTAAATAATTTTTTGAATTTTCTTCATTCAAGCACACTTGACTGGATCAACCAGAATGTCATCACCCTTGTTTGGGCTTGAATTAGCCACTATTTATATATCGATTAATAACCTTACTTCACCAGTACACTGAAATCCCATGTGCCTACACAAAAATTGAGAAAAGGACAGACGTACCAATTGAGCAGTAAATTGACTCAAACTGCTGGCACAACTAATATGTCACTTAATTGACTATATACTTTAATTTTCATGCAAAATTTGCTAAATCTCATACTTGCTGAAATTGCTTCTAGTGGACATGCTCAAGTACTTAATTTCCATTTAAAGAATAATGGTGGGTGTAACTTACTCTTGGAGTAAGACCATTTGGTGTAACTCATGAATTGAGTGAGACTGTGCTATTTGCATGTAGCAGAGTCTTTGAGTAAAGACTGTATAGTGTAGTCCACTCTGAAAGTAGGAATATCAGGTATAACCCAATAGCAATGCAAGATTGTACCATTTGGGTGCAATATACCATTCAAATTAGACCGTCTAGTATAACACATAAGTGATGTAGGACAATAATATCATATCCACTCTTGGAGCATGACCGATTGTTGTATCCTATGTTCCACGGCGTTTCAAGGATGGGGACGGGAATGGGGGGACGATAGGGGATGCATTTCGGGGACGGCAGTCCGAGGGCCATTTTTTGGGGACGGCGGGGGGGACGGCGATATATGAATTTTTCAAAATATATATATATATATATGAATTTCTCAAAATATATTTATTATATATATATATATAGAGAGAGAGAGAGAGAGAGAGATGTCAATAATTGATAACAAAAATATCAATATGTGAATAAATCATGACAGCAGTAGTATAACAGCAGTATAAACAGCAATAAAATTAATCATGAGATTCATGAATGCAGTATTAAAGCATTTCGTTATTCAAATTCTAAAATTAAAGTTAAACTCAAAGTCTCAAACCTCAAAATACAACAATATATGCCTCATTCCTATTCTTGTCAAATGCCTTCGTGAAAATGTTTGTGACTTGGACATTTGTGCTGCAATGGATCAACTCAATTGGTTAATTTGTTTATTCTGCACTTGTTCCTTGATATGGTGGCAATGATCCTCTATATGCATTGTTCAGTAATGAATGACTAGACTTCCTAATAGTGCTTTAAAGGTATCAAGCTTTTTTAATATCAAAAGTGTGATTTTTTTTTAAATGATGTTTTAAACTTTGGTTGCCGTAGGGGATGGCTAGGCTCTCCTAAACGTTTCCCGCCATCCCCTAATTTGGGGACACGGTTGGGGGCGTTTCCTTTTTTTTTGTTTTTTGGGGACACCCCTACTACATCCCCGTCCTGAAAACGCCCTTGGGGATGAGGACGTGCCTGTGAGGGCCGAGGATGCATCCCCGTGTATCCCTAGTTGCAACCCATGAGTGATGTAATCCAGAACATAGTTGCAAAACTCACAAAAAAGTCGTGAAACTCACGAGTCAGAACATGGGTAGAGTAACTCACCACCGAGTTTTTGCAAAAACTTGCGGCGATTTTTTCCTAATAACTCACCAAAAATCGCAAAAAACATTGCGATTTTACCATAAAATGTCGCCCAAATGAATATAAAGCTTTTCTCTTAACATAAAGTTAAAATCTTTACTTAATCTGCAAGGGAGCAAACGGTGCGCAGCAAGCACAGGATTGACAACTAGTAAAAAAGTAAATCGATTATTTTTCCTTTTATTTCTACGATTTTGGCTTTCATTTATGTCATTCCCTTGCTTGCAAATTGATTGAGCGAGTGTAACAGCTTGCAGGTCATTTATATTTATATAGAGTATTAATAATACTCAATATAAATGTAAACAACCTTTGCAGGCTTGAAATTTCATAGTTTAAACTTTCAAATTTTAATAAAATCTAAAGTTAAATGACCAGTCAAGACAAGAGACCATAATGGATAAATCGGATGTGGAAATTATATGAATTTTTTAAATTTTGTTCATAATACATATTGCATGTTTAAACGACATGCAGGCTTGAATTTTAACAGTTAGAACTGTGAAAATTCAAGCCTGCAGATCATTGAAACTTGCTGTGAAATTCAAGCTTGCAGGTTGTTTAATTGAAATTCTATTCATATTGCAAGTTTCAACGAGCTGCAAGCTTGAATTTTCATAGTTATAACTGTGGAAAACTGTGAAAATTCAAGCCTGCAGGTCATTTAAACTTGCAATATGAACAAAATTTCAATTAAACGCTATTCTAATTTCTAATCATAACATTTGAATTTTCCGAAGCTAAAAAGACCTTGAAAACTTTCAATTTAGGAAAAAAATATTCACTAATTTATGCTGCAGCCCAAAGAACAATTTGTTGCTGTGAAAATTTATAATTATATTACTGATTTTTTCAACCATGGTATTATTGATTTTTTTTGTTGTCTCCCTTTTGCTAGGTTTCACTTTCATTTTTCTAAAAAGAATATGCCTTCCCCAAGTAGAACTAGAGACTAAACTAGGGACCCTTGCTGGAAACATGGGACACCAGGTCCAAATCGAGGAGAGGCTATTTGTATCCACTGCACTAAGACTATGTCCAGAGGCATAAATCGACTCAAATACCACCTTGCACAGATCCCTTGCTGAGATGTTACAAGATGTACCAAAGCTACTCCAGAGGTTGGGAGGGAGGCGAGAGCCCTCCTTGTAGCATATGAGCAGAAGAAAGTAGCTAAAAAGAGAACAGCAAAGGCAATGGCAGCACCAAACCTAATTATTAGTTCTACAAAGTTAGAGGGAGATATAGGGGGTTGTTCTTCCATTGAGCCAGGGATACGAGGATCAGACAGTGGTGTGGACAGCAGTATTTCTAGCTTTTTTGTTCCTCATAACACTCTTGGTGCACAAACTCCATTCGAAGGTACTGCATGGAATAGAGAAGTGTAACATGAGGCGAAGTTGGCATGCCATCCGCTCCCTTGTAAATCGACTAAATATTTTAACTTTAGGTTTTATATTCATTTGAGTGAGTTTTTATGGTAAAATTGGAGTGTTTTTGGCGAGTTATTAGGAAAAAATGACGAGATTTTGCAAAAACTCAGTGGCGAGTTACTCAGCCCATGTTTTGACTCGTGAGTTTTGCAACTATGATGCCATGTATAGTTAAACTTGTAGAAATTAGAGTATTCCCTATATATATATATATATATATATATATATATATAGAGAGAGAGAGAGAGAGAGACTCTCCCTATATATATATATATATATGAGAGAGAGAGAGAGAGAGAGAGAGGGAAACTCTATTCCCTCTAGAGGGAATACTCAAATTTCTACAAGTTTAGCTATACATAACATATATATATGGAATACTCAAATTTCTAAAAGTTTAACTATACATGACATCAAAATCGATATAGTGACAACAGTATATATAATCAAAACAATGACAGCAACAAAATTATAAATATTAAAAAATTAAGAGTGTGACAACAGTATAGCAGCAAGATTCATGATATATTTATTGCTGCTATACTATTGTCACACTCTTAATTTTTTAATATTTATAATTTTAATGCTGTCATTGTTTTAATTATATATATTACTGTCACTATTTTGATTTTGATGTCATGTATATTTAAACTTGTAGAAATTTGAGTATTCCATATATATACTGTTGTCACCTATCATCCCCAAAAAATGGCCCCAAAACTGTTGTCCCTAAAATACATCCCCCGCCGTCCCCGTCCTCGTAACACTGTGGAACATAGTTTTAAAGTTTTAAGAGTGTTAGTGAGTGTTTCCAGTTACATCTTTTGTTTTAACTAAGAAAAGAGAATTGTGGCTTGGCTAGTCGATTTTACTTTCATGATCCAATTTTGATCATCTATATTCAATGCACGACCTCCATGCACCACCTTTCTCCAACATGAAGAGCTAGATATGATGAGTCCTTTATCCACAAATTCATGAATCTACTATTCGATATATTCACTCTCTAGGAATGAATGGAAGTATAGCATTTTTCAATAGGGACGCATCCGTCCCCTAAATCATGTCATTTCTAGGACAAGACATCCCTAGAGCACCAAAACACCCTCTCTTCTTTCCCCCCTACCGCCACCAACAAAGAGGAAAGACATTTCCCTCAAAGAGGGGGCGTTTATGGGGCATCCCCTCCTGATGGGGATGTTGGGGGGGCGACGCAGGGACTTCATGAGGTCCCTCGACCATCCCTAAGACACCAGGATGTTTTCATAGCCTGGGACATCAAAAAGTGATTTTTTTTAAGTATTGTTTTGAAAATGTGATCCACTAACCCTAGTCCTAAAAGGCTAATGAGCCCCATCCACACCCTAAACACTCAAAAACAACTATAAATAGACATGCCCGCCCTCAATCAAAATCACCATCGACATTTTGTAGTTTGTCATTGCATTGAACAAGCAAGAGTAAGACCAAAAGCAAGTGGAAGAGAAAGTCTTCATTGATCAACTGTTCAACGCATTCATCAAGCCTTCAATATAAGCCTTCATATTTTGTTTTTGGCATTTGCATTTTCTATTTTCATTGCTAAATCTGAAATCAATGATCATATGACAGTTTTTTTGTTTTCAATTTAAATATTCAATATATTGCTTATGTATCCAATTGAAAATTATTTGTGGGGTTTAGAAACAATAAAATGTTCTTTTTAGGGTTGTTTAACTGCATTTTAGGGGTTTAACTTTACTTTTATAACAGCAGTAGTGTTTTAGGTATTTAAATTTATTTATTAAATTATTTTTAAATGTTTATTTACAAATTTGCATAATGATATAGGCATAGCTGATTTTCTGATTTTCATTCGGATGTTGTGTATCCTGTACTTTTGCACCCCGTGTGATCTTAAGTAAGAAAAACAAAACTGAAATGAAAATCAAATAACTCTTTTAGTTTTAATTTTAATTTTTTGAACTTGAAATGTTATAAAATAAATAATTTAAGTTATATTATTGATCATCAAATTAGGATTTCATCTTTTGTGTATCCTCTACTTCTGCACTTCGTGCGACCTCAAGTTTTTCAAAAAAAAAACATGAAATCCTTGTACGACAGAGGTTAAAGAACAAGGATTCCAATTTTGTGTATCCTTAACTTATGTGATTCATGCAACCTGAAGTAAGAAAAAAGAAATCCTTGTGTCTTGATCCCTTACATTATGTATGGTTTAAAATTGAAACCATAAATTTCACTCCTTGTAGTGTCACAATGAGTTCTTGCACAATGAGTTACAATGAGGGTCAAGGGGTTGGGGATCCAAACATTGCAATTGAATCTAAGTCTCCAAGTAGAAATGAGTGGAGGGGTTAGGTAACTAGTTCTATTGGTAGTGCACAATTTAATTGCCCTTCCACCTTGTCAGGAAATTTTGCCAAGGGTCCCTTCAATAATAAGTCCCCTTTCAAACAATTTGCTACCAAAATAAAAGCAAAGGCTAACAAATCAGAGGGCAGCACTAGGCTATGGAAATTTGATTTTTGTTGCCTTGAATTCCAAGGCAGCATTACTAGAGTTAATGTGCACCTCCTTCACATCCGAGGCAAAGGTGTAGAGGTGTGTGGCAAGTTGTCACTCAAACAAAGGGCAAAGATAATAAAAATTGTGGGGTATTGGTGAAGACAATCCACATGTGGCTGCTACTATGCCAATGAGAGGTACTAATACTTTCCAAAAGCCACGATTTCCTCTTTTTCCGTCTAGTGCAGCAGAGCCTAAGGGGAAATGTAGGGTGACAAGTGATGCTCCAAACCCAATGGCAAAGATGTTTAATTTGCAAATGAAAGGTGAGGCGTATGATGCCACTGGCAAAGTCTTCTATGCCAATGGCATTCCATTCCATGTTACTTGCTCTCCTTATTATAAGGACGCTATAGCTGAGATGTCCTAGAGTTATTAAATCTTTGATCTAGGGTTTTTGGAAAACTGAAATGTGTTTTTAGATTCTTCTTGTTACTTCCAATGCATACCCAAATCATTCAAACCCATGGACATTAGAAGTAACTCAGATTCTGATTAATTGATCCACAATATAGGACAGCAAACAAACATTAATTAAAAACCAATACTGCACAGTGGAATAACAGTCTCACAGTATGCAGATCAATATATTTAGTGATTCAAATATATATCTAGAAAACTATCAAAAAAACTTCCAAGTTATAACCCTGCACTCCTAAATTAGATAGTTCCCTTAAGCACATAGGGTGACACCATTATAGAACTCAAGAGTAGACTTTGGCAGATAGAATATACAAATATTATCAGTTTGGACAGCAGACACTCAACGTTGTCTTTAATACAATTGATTTAAACTTGAAACAGTTCAGATTCTATGCAGAGTAAATGGATAAGCCTTGCCTCCGATCTGCCTGAGAATATATTTAGTCGCCTCCTCCAAGTCGCTGATTATATAGGGTTGGGATCTAGCCGCCTTCAATTATGAGGATTCCTTCAGGGCGTTATTGATTTGTGCTGCAAATGGAAGAGGATGCTCCAGAGTCCAGACTAAGCGGATGATGGGAAACTTGTTCCACGCACTGAGTAACTGGTGAACCTAGAGGTTGCCAATAATCAGGTCGCTCCCAGAGCAATTTGCTCTAACTCCAAATGACCCCACATAGAGGTGAACCCTAGGTGCAGGGCTTTGTCTCTTTGGCTGGTTAAAATGGCATTGCTGATCTTCCTGAAATTTCCACAATAAATCAGATTAGCTCACTGCAAATCTTGATTTGAATTTGCCAAGGAAGAGGTTCGGGGTTTTGTCCTCACCTCTATGAATTAGAAATCAATTGTTTTCGTCCTTGATGTGATTGCTTCAAAATCTTGAAGAGTAGAGAAAATTCATCAAAATTGGATGCCTAAAATGAAAGATTGAAACTTGTAAATATACCTTTCCATGAGTAGGTGTCATGGACCTAAATTGAGCGCCACTTTTTTTGAATTTTGAATTTTACTTTGTATATATATATATATATATTAGTGTTAAAAAACACTATTTTTTACTTAATAATAATAAAATCATTAGCGGGAAAAAGGGGACATGACAGTCCTCCCTTCCCCAAATTGCTTGCCCTCAAGCAATTTCAGATTTGGGTGATCAAAAATTTCCACTCCTTCCCATGTAGCATCCTCGAGTGAAAGATTCTTACATTTCGCCAAGTACTCTGTGATGACCTTGTTTTCTAGCCTCCTCTCTCACGTCGATGATAGTTTTGGGCTCCAAAATCAATTTACCTTTGTCATCAAGTGGTGGCAGCTCCAAAAAGGGAGTAATATGTTGTCCAAACACCCTTTTTAGGCATGACACATGGAACACATTGTGAATTCTGTTGTTCTCTGGCAGCTCTAATTCATATGCCACCTCTCCTACCCTCTGTAAGACCTTAAAAGGCCCATTAAATTGTGGCTTAAGCTTCTCCACACCATTTCCCTTAAGGGAAGATTGCCTATAGGGCTGCAACCTCAAAAAAACCATGTCTCCTACCTCAAAAGTCCTCTCCAAACAGTAGCGATCAGCATACATCTTTTGTTAATTTTGGGCCTGTTGTAAATTCTCCTTGAGTGCATTTAGAATGTCTAGACTTTGTTGTACCAAATCTCTAGCTCCAAGAACTATGCTATCCGAAAAAATCAAATTCACGTAAAATAATGCATCATATCCATACAATGCTTTGAAAGGAGTTATACCTATAGACATATGATGAGTGGAATTGTAGCAATACTCCCCAAAATAGAGCCACTTAATCCATGTTGTTTGCTGCCCTATAACATAATTCCTCAAATACCCTTCGATCCATTTGTTCACAATCTCCATTTGTCCATCCGTTTGAAGGTGATAACTATTGTTGAGAGTCAACTCTATGCCTGTCAATTGGAAGAGTTTTTTCCAAAACAAACAAATGAATTTGTTGTCCCTATCACTCACAATGTTCCTAGGCAGCCCATGTAGTCTAAACACCTCTCTAAAAAACAAATCAGCCACCTCTGGAGCTTTATACTCTGAAGATATAGCATTAAAATGAGCATACTTAGTGAGTCTGTCCACAACCACAAAAATGAAATCCTTACCCTACACCCATGAAAGACCGGTGATAAAATCCATAGAAATGCTCTCCCATTTCTAATTTGGAATGGGTAGGGGCTGCAACAAACCAACTGGAAATGTCTATTCTACTTTGTTCTGTTGGCAAACCAAACACTCCCTAACAGGTTTCAGAACATCTCCCTTGAGGCCTTTCCATGAAAACCACTCTCTCACCTGCTTGTAGGTCTTGTAATACCCCTAATGACCCGCCATAGGTGTGTCATGACATGCTCTCAAGATCGTCTCCATCTTTGATTCAGAAACAAGGTACACACAATCCTTGTAGAGTATGATCTCATTTGCCACCCTATACCTATCATGATGTAGCTTACCATCCAAAATGTCAGTAGCAAAGGTGTTCCTGACATACTCAAATATTATAGAAACCATAGTTGAAAAACTCGGACTCGGCAAAAACTCAGCAGACCCAAAATTTTTAAAAACTCGAGACTCGGCAAAAACTCGAGGAAAAACTCGGCAATAACTCGACAAATTTATCAAACATTTAAAAATGCATAATTTTTTAAAATATTCTTAAAAAACACACATTTCTGAAATTGTAGAATGCATTGCTGATTTCCTTCATATATAAATCAATATTAAGAGTTTAATACATATCATAGACAAAAAAAAGAGTTCAACCTTCGAAATTTCGAATACATATGAAATTCCAATTTGATAATACATATCATAGACCAAAAAAAGAGTTCCATTATCACTAGAAAATATAAATCATAAATTTCTTCTACGACTAAAGCTCAAATGAGTTTTGTTTCTCTTTGTGGGTGGTGCGGAAGGGCCTAGTATAGCTAGGGTATCCTCAACAGGATCCTCATCTATAGGATCAAGCGGTACATGTGAGGAATCTGCCCCTGATGGCACATCAATATCATCTGACTTTGTCTCTGAATCCTCATATGTTGCGACATTCGCTTGCCATTCAGCTGTATCCCTCTCCATAGCAGCTATATCATCATCATCACGTGATGGATCAACATCAACATCCTCAGCAATCCAATCTGAATATGGATCAATGTCGTCAAGGTCCAATGCCTGATATGATTCCTGGCCTTCTACCTTCTTCTCATGTAATTGAAGGTTGTACCGCACATAGACAAGGTCATTCAAGCACTTTTGAGTCAACCTGTTGCGCTTCTTTGTGTGAATGGCCTCAAAAACACTCCAGTTGCGCTCACAACCGGATGCACTACAAGGCTGGGATAAAATCCGTATGGCTACCTTTTGAAGATTAGGCGTTGAGGCACCATAATCTTCCCACCATAAATCTGCAAAGATAACATTTATAACTTTGTAAGGATTTTAGTAAACTTAAAAATTAAAATAAATAGTAAACATATGTTTTTTACCTGGTTGTAGAGTGGATCTCCTACGAATGGCATCTCTTGAAGAAAAAAAGGCCCATCCGCATTTTTATAGGCCTGTAACTCATCGAGTATGATGTCTCGAAGGTTATCATCAAAGACCAACCTCTCCATGCATGTGTTCGGGCCAAGCTTAACCTCTGCATCTACTTTGAATGAAGAGGAAAAGAAAAACGCAGGATTCAAATAGTAACCAGCAGCATGAATATGTTGGAGTTGTCGATTCCACCTCTGATCAATAATGCGTCATATGGGTTCATATTTTGTTTTATTCGACCCATACAAATGTTGAATGGCCTCTTTGGCCTTATCCATGGCCTCATATAGATACCCCATGGGCTTTTGATCCCCATCCACCAATCGTAGAACCCTAACCAACGGTTCTGACACCTAAATCAATAGTGTACGAAAATAAATTAGAGAATTATAGTAATTGAAATTCAACAAATATAAATATAATTTTTTACAAAATCAACAAATTTTAACATTAGCAAATAAAAATTAGTGTTTGAAAACTTACCTTGATGATCTCCTCCATGGCTTTTTCCATGTCACCATCATAAACTACCTTCACGACCCTCTCTGCTTCTGGCTTCCTATGATAAGGACTCTCCAACCACCTTTCGGCCACAAACATGCACCTAAGGTGGGGCAATAATGCTGCTATACTCTGCAAGGTAAAGAAATTAGTGGCAAAGTGTGTGACTCCTGATCGTGTGAGCTCCTTGCCACCAGTGTACTCTCTCATAAGATTTAGGACCCATGTGTGGTTGTAGATATATTTTGTGATATTTCTTGCCTCTTCAACCACATTCTTCACCCAACTTATTTTTCCAATGTCCTCAAGAAGAAGATCAATACAGTGGGCAGCACAAGGGCTCCATAAAATGGTTGGATGCCTCGCCTCTAGAAGTCTATCGGCTGCCACATATGCAGCTGCATTGTCAGTCACTATTTGGACGACATGTTCCACTCCCACCTCCATCACCACCTCATCCAACATGTTGCACAAGGTTTCTGCATTTTTTATTTGATTTGAGGCATCAACTGACTTTAAAAAGACTAGCTGCCCCGCTGAAGCCACTAAAAAATTGATGAGAGTCCTGTTCCTGGCATCTGTCCATCCGTCAGATAAAATAGTGCAGCCTTTTCTTTCCCAAACTTTCCTCTGATCCTGTACTAGTAGATGTGTGTGTTCGACCTCCTCCTGCAACAATGGGCCACTCAGCTCATGACAACTTGGGGCCTTGAACCCCTTACCTGCCATAGTCAATGCAGTGACCAAGTGCTCCCAATAAGGACTCGAAGCGACATTGAAGGGAATATTGTTGTAGTACCAAAATCGGGCACATGCCAACTTCACCTCACGATGCACCTCTCTATTCCATGTATTTGCAAGACCATCCAATGAAGGTTGCGCACCAGGAGTGTTCCGAGGAACAAAAAAGCTATCAAGCCCTTTGCCTGATCGTCGTATCCGTGGCCCAATGGAAGGCGTAGCAGAGGCCTCTACACTTACACCTCTATAAGCTGACCTTGTAGAACTCAAATCTCGGTTTGGGGCTGCCATTGCCTCTGCTGCTCTCTTTTTAGCTTCTTTCTTTCATTCATAATCCATAAGGAGGACGTGTGCCTCCCTCTGAGCCTCCACAGGAACTTTGTCACATATCTCAACATCATTGCAAGGGACCTGTGCAAGGTGGTATTTAAGTCGATTAACGCCTCCGGACATATGTTTAGTGCAATGGTTACAAATGACATCTCCTCGCTTTGGACCTGGTGTCCCATGTTTCCAGCAAGGGTCCTTAGGTTTGCCACCGGTTCTTCTACCTCTAGTTCCACTTGCAGAAGCCATAAGTTATAACTTGTTACCTATCAAAAAAGAGACAACAAAAAAAGTTCAATTAAAAATTTAAATTTGACAATAACACAGTTGCTGTATTTTGACATTTTTGCTATAAAAAACAATCGAGATTCGAAATTATAAAAAAACTGTATCATATGAAAGGAGAGATTTTGGACTATATTATAATTTATTTATAAAATGTGTATTATTTATAAAATTTTGATAGTAATTTCCTATATATTATTAAATGACTGGTCACTGTATTATAAAAAATCAAAATTTTAAAATGACTATCATATGAAAGAAGAGTTTTTGGACGAATTGTTAAAATTTATATAGGATTATGATGATTTTAATTTTCGATTTTTTTAGTCAATGACTAATAAAAAAATCGAAATTTTAAAAAGACTGTATCATATGAAAGGAGAGATTTTGGACGAACTGTCAAAATTTATATAAATTTTGATAGTTCGTCCAAAATCTCTCCTTTCATATGATACAGTCATTTTAAAATTTTAAAATTTATAATCGATCCAAATTTCCAAAAATATAAATTTTGACAGTTCGTCCAAAATCTCATAAATTTTGACAGTTCGTCCAAAATCTTTCCTTTCATATGATACAGTCATTTTAAAATTTTAAAATTTATAATCGATCCAAATTTCCAAAAATATAAATTTTGACAGTTCGTCTAAAATCTCTCCTTTCATATGATACAGTCATTTTAAAATTTTTAAATTTATAATCGATCGAAATTTCCAAAAAAATACACTTCGTCCAAAATCTCTCCAAAATTTGGATAGTTCATCCAAAATCTATCCTTTCATATGATAGTCTTTTTAAAATTTCATTTTTTTAACAGTTCGTCCAAAATCTTACCTTTGTCCTCTGAATTGTACCTGAATGAGAAGATTTCGCCTCTGAATGAGAAGATTTCGCCTCCGAATCGCACCGCCGAGAGGGAGAAAATGTTTTGCGCCGCCGAGAGGGTTTCGCCAAGTTCACAAAATGAAAACTTTACACTTTAGGGTTTTCGTTTTATGTTTTTAAGTGTTTTAACATTTTTTTTTTTTATGTGCCAATTTTTTGAGGAATGACTGGCGATTTTTGGCGATTTTTCGCTAAAAAACTCGCCACGATTTTTTCCAAAAACTCGAGCCGAGTTTTGCAGCGAAAAACTCGCCCCAATATTTGCCTCGTGGGTAATCGCGCGTCAGGCGATTTTTTAGTGAGTTTTTCTACAATGATAGAAACCCTCCAATCAGCAGATATATCAGTCAATGAGCACAAATATGGCTTCCTAGATAATGCATCAACCACAACATTATTCTTTCCCTTCACATACTCAATATCAAAATCATAGGCCTACAATTTACCCACTTTTGTTGTCTATCATTCAAGTCTTTCTAATTGAGGAAGAACTTCAAATTGTTGTGATCCGTCTTCTCTACAAATCTCCCACAAACCAAATATTGTCTGAACTTAGCCAATGCATGCATGATGGCTAGCATCTCCTTGTAAATAGAGAAACTCCTCTGACCCCTTGAGCTTTTGACTCTCAAATGCTATACAGGGTGTTTGTTTAGCATCAAAACCGCTCCAATCCCCTCTCCTGAAGCATCACACTCCAAAACAAAAGGAAGTGAAAAATCTAGAATGGCTAAAACAAGACATGAACTCATTACCTCCTTGAGCTTATCGAAAGCTTTCTACATTGAATCCATCCAAGAGAAGGCCCCCTTCTTTGTCAAATTTGTCCATGGGGCAGCCAGTTGTGAAAACCCTTTGACGAACCTCCTGTAATAGCTGCAAAGGCCAAAAAAACCTCTCAAGTGTGATGTTCTTCGATGGAGGCCAATCCAAGATTGCCTTAATCTTCTCATCATCCACTCTAACCCCTTGGGCACTAATCTTATGCCCTAGGTATAATATCTTTGTCAAACCGAACTCACATTTTGAAGCCTTGGCAAAAAGTGACAGCTACTCTAGGATACCAAGTACCTCATCCATGTGCCTCAAATGATCCTCCCGAGTCCTGCTATAGATCAATATGTCATCAAAGAAAACCAACACAAACCTCCTTAACTGCTTAATGAATACTTGATTCATGCAAGACTGGAATGTGATCGATGCATTAGTCAATCCAAATGGCATGACTAGGAACTTGTAGTGCCCATAGTGACATCTAAAAGTTGTCTTTTGCACAGCCTCATCTCTCACGCTTATCTGATGGTACCCTGACCGCAAGTCAATCTTGGAAAAGTGCATTGCATCATGAAGCTTATCAATCAACTCATCAATCCTGGGAATAGGGTAGCGATTCTTGATTGTCATCTTGTTGAGTGTCCTATAATCAATGCACATCCTCATGGTACCGTCCTTCTTAACCAACACCATGGATGAAGCAAATGGGTTGGAGCTCGATCGTATGTGTCCCATATCCAACAACTCCTTAATCGCCTTCTCAATCTCTTCCTTATGCCTCCTTGGATGACAAAAGGTGTAGTGATGACCAATTTCGACCCCCCCCCCTCCAACTCAATGACATGCTGAACCCTCTATCTGGTGGTAACCCTGGAGGAATATCATTGAACACCACACTATGCTTATATAGAATGGACTGTATATCAACATGAATAGTCTTCTCACCCGTGAGTGAAACTACATTTATGATCAAACACTGTGCTGCCCAAGTTACCTGTCCTCTACAAAAAACTCTCTCCATTCTCTTAAGCTGAAACAACCCTCGGGGCTCCGTTAGATAAGCCTTAAAGAACCACCTCCTTACTTTCTGATTTGGATTTCAGCTCCATAGTCTGATAGTTCTATGTAAACTCACCAAGTGAATGCAACCATTGCACACCCAAAACAACATTTGTCTCACCTATACCAACCACATAAAAATCATCACATTCTATGCCTCCCCCGGGTAATGTCAAGTTGTTGGATCCTCCTGGTGCAAGGGGTAGTAAATCCATCAACCACAATCACATTAAATCCCTCAAGATTATCTATCTTCAGTCCCATCCTAGTCACCAAACCCTCATCAATGTGGGTGGCCCCACTATCGATCAATATTGTCACTCTATGACCCTATAATACTCCTTGAACTTGAAAAGGATGATACCTCGGAACTCCTGAAAGAGTAGCAAGTGTACCTCCTGAAGACTCTCCTCCTTCCTTGTCCTCATGCTCAACCTCATCAAAAACAACCTCGGGCTCGGATTCCTCTACCTCTAAATCCTCATCGAAGATGACCTCTATATAGTGTACTTGCCCCTTCCCCAAGCATATGTGTCCTAGCTCCCATGGCTCTCTATAAGTAAAGCACAATTTCTTTCCCCTGAGCTCATTCTTGGATTCTTCCATCTTGCTTGGTTTAGGAGGTAATGCCTTAGGTTGAAAGAAACCCTTGTGAAAAGGTTTCTTATGTTGACCTAATGGTGCACCCTTGGAGTAGAATTTGTTCTTAGTCACTGAATCCTCCAAATTCAAAGCCCTCCTGATAGCATCCTGTAGAGATGTCGATTCAAAATCCCTAACCAAACCCTAGAGTAGTTTAGTTAGTCTCTGAATGAACAAACCATAAGTCTCCTCTTTGTCACATCTAGCACCCTGACTAATACTCACTGAAATTCTACTACATAATCATCCACTGAACCATGTTGTCTCAAATGTGTCAATTCACTGAAATGAATTTTGGGATCCCTCCTGTCAAACCTGTCTAATGAGCCTTTGTGTGAAATTGGCATGTCACAATATGATTATGCCCTCGTGTGATTAACCCATGATGCCACCACTCATGAGCTATGCCTTCCACATGGAGAATCGCAAATTTGATGGCCTCCTCTTCCATCATGGGGCTCAGTGAAAGTTATATATCCAACTTCTGGACCCAAGCCCATGCAATACTCTTCCCCTAGCCATCAAAAGGAGGCAGAATCAACTTACTCAAACTCTGCTATAGATCTCTATTGAGTTGCTATGTAGGAGGTCTTCTTTCCATTGTTGGTCCATTCCTCGATTTGGCACTACAATAGTTTGTAAATGAAATTTGATTTCTGACACCTAGGTCAAGACTCATGTAGTCATCTATGCAAGAATTAATGTCATAGGCTGCTTGGTTTGGCTCTTCTTCGGTGATGGCTCTATTCTAAGCAAAAAAGTAGGCTGGAAAGGCCTAGGTGCTAATCCAATTGGAGCCTAATTATTATTTGTATGATTTGCAGGACCGTTCTGATTTGAATTGCTCCCTTGTCCCGTGAAATGTTGTGGGGCCCCAGTTGAGTTTACAGTAGCATTCATGTTTTGCATTTGTTGCATCATCTGAATGAGCAATTTCTTCATTTGTTCCTGTCTCTGAATGAGCAGTTGGTTCATTTGTTCCTATCTCTGAAGGAGGCATCCAACTTATCTTCTTGATCTGCCATACTTTTCTTAGCTCTGCCTCCTATTCCAGCACTATACACCTTTTTCACTCTCTCAATTGCTCTCAAATCTCGCTGACTGGGCTACATACAACCATGAAAGGACCCACACGCTGGCAGGAATCAGAGGCTCTGATACCATTGAGATGCCCTGGAGTTATTAAATCTCTGATCTAGGGTTTTTGGAAAACTGAAATGTGTTATTTGATCATTCTTGTTACTTCCAGTGCATACCAAAATCATTCAAACCCATGGACATTAGAAGCAACTCAAATTCTGATTAAATGATAAACAATATAGGACAGAGAATAACATTAATTAAACCAATACTGCACACTGGAATAACAGTCTCATAGTGCTGTAACATCAAGTAAGCAGGCCAATATATTCAGTGATTCAAATATATGTCTGGAAAACTATCCAAAAAACTTCTAAGTTATAACCCTGCACTCCTAAATTAGATAGTTCCATTAAGCACATAGGGCGACCCCATTATAGAACTCAAAAGTAGACTTTGGTAGACAGAATACAAATATTATCAGTTTGGACAGCAGGCACTCAGCACTGTCTTAATACAATTGATTTAAACTTGAAACAGTTCAGATTTTAGTAACAGTAAATGGATAAGCCTTGCCTCTGATCTGCCTGAGAGTATATTTAGTCGCCTCCTCCAAGTTGCTGATTATATAGGTTTGGGATCTTGCCGCCTTCAACTGTGAGGATTCCTTCAAGGCGTTATTGATTTGCGTTGCAAAACTTGTTCCATGCACTGAGCGACTGGTGAATCTGGAGGTCACCAATGATCAAGTCGCTCCCACAGTAATTTGCTCTAACTCCAAACGACCATACGTAGAGGTGAACCCTAGGTGCAGGGGTTTGTCTCTCTGGCTGGTTAAAATGGCATTACTGATCTTCCTGAAATTTCCACAATAACTCAGATTAGCTCGCTGCAAATCCTGATTTGAATTTTCCAAGGAAGAGGTTCAAAGCTTCGTCCTCAACTCCATGAATCAAAAATCAAGGGTTTTCATCCTTGATGTGATTGCTTCAAAATCTCGAAGAGTAGAGAAAATTCATCAAAATTGGATGCCTCAAATGAAAGATTGAAACTTGTAAATATACCTTTCCATGAATAGGTCTCATGGGCCCAAATTGAGCGCCATTTTTTTGAATTTTGAATTTTACTTTATTTTATTTTATATATATTAGTGTTAAAAACACATTTTTTTAATTAATAATAATAAAATCATTGGCAGGAAAAAGGGGACATGACAATAGCTAAGATAATAAGAGTAAGGCTTTCATATGTGCCACTAGGGGAGACAAATTTGAGGACCACAATCTTTGATAAGAACTCTTCCAAGATTAATATTCTAATGGAGAAAATGAAAGCTACCTAGGTCACCAGTAGATGCAACATAGTCATGGATGGGAGGATGGCCATTAGGCATCATCCACTCATCAACATCATGGTCACATGTACGGCCATTACTTCCTTACGGTTGTTGATTGTTTAGGGCACCACTAGGATGTGATTATCAGTTCCAAAACTTAGAGATGCTATTGAGGTTGGCCTAGAGAATGTGGTGTAGATCATGACAAATGCAGCCTATGTGTGCATAGCGCCTTGGTGTCTAATTGACTGCAACATGCTTACATACAAGCAGAGTCCAGCAGCCCAATGGGATGTAGAGTCAAAGGAAACAGCACAAGTTGATGATGATGCAACACAAACATGGTTGGTTAGTATTGGTTTGGAGGAGCTTGAGCACAATGGGTCCAACAGTTCCATTAATGAGTTTGCCATGGACTTTGGGGATGATGTTTGAGGCATTGGCCAATTTCTAAGTTACCAGTTCTGGTACTGGTTCGGGTTCGGGTTCGGTCAAAAAAAAATTTGGGTGTGGGTTCATTTTGGGTTCGTCCATACAAAAACATATAAAAATAAAAAATATATTCATATTTGCAGCAGTAATTAAGTTCGGAATACCATAGCATCATGAATATGATCATATAATAAACAAAACCACACTAGTATTAGAAATTAAAAACACTACAATGTCAATTAGTCAAACACGAACGTCGAATGTCATGATATATATAGTTATTACAATTCAAAAATCAAAATTATAATGCCAAATGTCAACAATCAGCCATCACTAATTAGCAGTGTTCCACGGAGTTTCCTGATGGGGACTCGGGGACGGGTTTTGGGGACGGGGGGACAAAGGGTTTCGGGATTGGGGACGGGTTTCAGGGTCGGGGGGACGGCTGGATTTTGGGAGGGGACGGGTCCCCGTGGAACACTGCTAATTAGGCATCATCGTCATATGGGTCTTCAAAAATATCATCACCACAATCCATATTAGATGATGCGGGTATTGGTATGTTAGAAGAACCACAAAAAGTGACACTGGCACTAGCACTAGGACTGTAAAAATAAGCTCCAGTGTCCTATGTTTGCTTCATAAGAGCAATATTTGTTGCTATGGCTGCTGCTACAGTCAGAAGTATGAGAGTGAAGATGGGTTATTTCCTGATTATAAATGTTAGCTACCGTATTTTGTTAAATATCTGCAAGATTGTTCTTAGAGTGTAATTTTTGAATGTTTATGGCAAGCTAAATAATATATATTTTTTGTAACAATGTTTGATGTGTGCTTTGTACCAATGCAATTTGCAAACGACATGCACATCTGTATCTCAGTAAGATTAAGGAAAGAAGCCATACAAAAATAAGTCTGTTTTTGTAGGTTTTATGTCAAGACTCTATGTTTTGATATTTTCCCAGGATTAAAAAAAAAGTGAACAAATTAGTGAAAAGAGGGGGCATCCACTCTTGGTTAAATAAGACAATATAGCCTCCTCAAAAGACCATTTTTTTAAATTATTATTCTAAGCCAAAGTCCAGTTGGGTGGTGTAAACTTTACTGCCAAGTAGGCATATGTGAAAATTACTAAAATTCTACTGTTTCACAGCGTTGTGGTTATTCCCTTTTTGTTGGAGGATTTCTCTCCAGCCCACCTTTGTTTCCTCAATAGCTTGCACATAAAGACAACTATCTTCAAAATCATTTTCAGACTTATGATGGAGGATGATGTGACTCTCAAAAATCACATTCAGACAAAACATAAAAAAAAACCAAAACATGGCGCTTTTCTGGGCAAGTTTACCCTAGGTTCTACCCAGGTTCTCCCTAGGTTCTCCCGGGTTCTTCCCGGACGAACCCACAGGCCCAAGACTGAACCCTGGTCGAACCCCCGAGAGGACCGAACCAAGATCCGAACCCAGGGCGGACCGAAACAGGACCCAGGCCGAGGGGGGGGGGGGGGGGGCAGAACCGGTAACATAGGCCAATTTTATTTCAATTTTGAATGTAATCATCATATTGACATTTTAAATATAACAATATATTTATATTCAACATTTTCATTGTTCAATGCAATGTGTTTAGTATTAGTTAGTTTACACTATTACAGTTTCAACTATTATTTCTTATACATTTTTTTATAACTAAATTTTCAAGTACTATATTATGTTTGAACCGCCATCCCCCCATTGTCCCCAAATTTAGGCCCTTGGTCCCCCCATCCCCCTATTCCAAAACTCCATGGAACTATGAAGTATAGTGAGGAGACAGGAATAGGTAAAACTAGAACTAGATCAATAGTATGCTTTACCACACAATGCATATGCACTTGGATTGGGGATATAAAAATATCCTTGTTCCTCCAATACTTGGTCAAATTGATGTTTTTCTACTAAAGGAGGTGTAGCATTAGTTTCTACCACAAGACTGTCTTTCTTGTATTTAGGTCTCACCATCAAGAGCACAAATTTCTTTCTAGAACTCACTAACTTCTTGCATTGCTTGGCATTGATAAGTGAACGCTTAGGGAATATTCCAATGTGCAGGATATGCCAACATCTATGACAACATTTTTGCAAATTGCTTCATAGATTGCATTAAACTAGAAAAAACAAAGTTGACCAAGTAAAACAATAACTCCAAATGTGCGAGCTACTTGTCTAAACCAAAGCTTAACCCTCCAATGGTGTCTACTTGACGGTGAGGCATCAATGGCAAGTTCAATCTTCGAAATGCTTTAAAAAAAAATCAAGTTCTTACGATTCCCATGGTCAAAATGAAGTGTATCATTTGTTTGTTGATCTTTGAGAATAGAACAATCTTTCTAATTCTATTGAATCTTAATTGTAAGAAAAGGATATATTGGTAGTTGCTACCATGACACTAGGCACATAGTCCATGATTTTTTTGGCTTTATATGGTGTTGTTGTGGTAGAACATGATGCTTTTAGTTGTGCAAGTAGAGCTTCCAAAGTGTGACATTCTTCAATAAAGTAACATTTGGAATTGTGTATGTTGCATCATTTTCCAATATTGGATATCATTTGCTCTTCAAGCAATATATTCTTTTTAAAATGGCGCAGAGAAATTTCTCCTTGTTGCTTGGAATTTGGCTCCACCCTAGTCATGGAATTCTAATTCTATGACTTGTGAGATTTAGAATCATCATTCTTTGATTTATGTGTCAATTTTGCTTCAAATTTGCATGTATTTATGTAGGCTTCTCTTAGGGTAGTGCTATGGAGGGAATCCATGTCAATTTAGACGTATGGACTCAAGCCTAACCTATACTTCAAGATATAATTTTATTTAGTTCTATGAACATTCATCTTGGAAGTCAAAGTATGAAAAGTACCTGTATTCTCTTGGATAGATTGGTTAGAACCTTGATGAAGCTGGGAGAGCTTTGATATATCGGTCATTATAGTTTCCATTAGGATAATAGGTTTCTTTCAAGTCTTGTTCAAAACCATCCCTGGCATCTACAGAGATAGGATCATCCTCACGGGCAATGTCGTAGTTACTCCACCATTTTTTCAGAGACAAGGAAACTCTCAAAAGGGCAAAGGTAATATTTTTGTAATCCAAAAACGAATTGATGATATAGTAGGACAATATTAGACTAATCCAATCATCTACAACATCAACATCTACCTTACCTTCAAATGTAGGAATATCTAAATTAAAGTGTACATTGTACAGTGTTGGCCTCCAAATGGCTTTTGGATCAATGAAAACAAAGGGTTTGAAGGGGTTTGAACACACTAGAAGAGTAGAGTAAAGTGATCTCTTATCCCAGCTTCTCTCATGTGTAGTGTTTCTCTAAGTCATCTCCTTGTCACAACAAAGCATCCTCCATTATATTTTGAAACATTGTTGAGTCAGCATCCCAACATTAATTTGCTCACCATCTGTCAAAGTCATGAAAAGTGACTAGGAAGGTAAGAAAAAGGGTTCCATGTTTCAATACCAAGATTTCTATAATCTAACCTCATGTGAGTGGGCATAAAAAATGCAAAGACAGATCCAAATCACTCTAATACCCTAGATCATATGCCTAGGGGTGACCCAAGGGGCAACACACTCAACATTGTGTGCATGATAGAGTTCAACCACAATAATACCAAGAGTACTAAATCAAAAGGAATGTGAGACGACTAGAACAACATGCTAGAATTGCCGTGAAAGATTATATTATAAATGTTATGTTTACTGACCCAAGAGATCAGATGCACCAACCAAAAGTCTCTCCTATTTGGCCAACTATTTCATGAATAACTATATCTATCATTAAATTAATATACAAGAGAAGGCTAAGAGATGAACTAGCAATTACAAGAAACACAACCGCTTGCATTCTGCTGGTTCATATTCTTTATTTTCTTGATTTCTGCAAATACTATTAAACATGTGTGCTGAACAAGGTTGACACTGTCAGAGTTGTGCAGAATCAGATATGCCGAATTAGGACTCCATGGTTTGATCACGTGCTTGGGAGAATTAGGACTTCACAGTTTGACCGCATACTCGGAATGATGTTAAAGCCAGAGGTGAAGGCAGCATGTGATTTGCAATACCACGATGATACTGCAAGTTGATCAAAGTCCTAGATCATCCTGGACCAGCTGCCTTGCTTGCAATGTTCTACATAAGGCCTCCACTAATATAATGAAGATGTAGGGTGATTGTGGATCACCTTGTCTCAACCTTCCCATGGAAGAGGAGAATCTTGTTAGAATGCCATTTACAATAGAAGAGGGCATATCAATGCAGCTTTGAATCAATCCAACCTAGAGACTTGAGAATTCAAATCCCTGAAGTGTTTTTCAGATAAAACTCCACTTACTTCTGCCAAAGGGCCAAATGCTTTTGATACAAATACTTGGATTTCATGATTGAATTGAGAACGGATTTGTTTTTTGTGCTATTATAATCCCATTGAGTATTGCCTACCCTTTATGGAGCCAAATTGAGGCTTACTAATAAGCTCTGCCAAAAGCAGTTGAAGCCTTCTAGCCGTGATTTTTAAAATTATCATGAAAGTAGTATTATAGAGTGAAATGGTGTGAAACTGATCTTGACTGCAACGCTCAGTTTGTTTTGGAAAGAGATCTATATTTTTAACTGAGGGGACTCTCTTTGCTCTCCTTCATTTTTCTACCATTTTGATGATATTAGATTTTGTAATATCCCTAAAACACTGGTAGAATTGAGATGGGAAACCATCAAAACCTTAGGCTTTGTCTGCCAGAAGAGAAAAGACTGCCTCTTTTCCTTCTTCAATTATATCTTTGGTGAGTTCATTGTTGTATTGTTCACTGCTGACATAAAGAATATATAGAAACTGAGTATATTTGGATTCTCCATTTGTTTCAGGCTCATGAAGTAGGGTTGAGTCATAGTTTTGAGGCCTTTTTGGTGGGGAGGCTGTTTGAATGCGTTCCTGATCAACTGGGAATCAGTCTAATCGATGTGGAGCTTTTAAAGAGTTTACATAACTGACATTTCATCTTTTATTGTAGACTTTTATAAAAAATTATACTATGATCACCAGATTCAGTCTATGTCATTCTGGATTTTAAGACCAACACAGTTCCTCTTTGAGAAGTTGTTCCTGGCTTCTGTGTACAGGGGATTGATTATCATCCATCATTTCTCGTTGGCTTCTGAACAAGTCTTTGTGGTAAAAGTTATTTTTGTTTATTCAATGGGTTTCCTTTTAAAAAATTCAACTTCTAATTAAACCAGTACATGTAATATCCTTTGATGTTATCTTTCAGCCCGCCACTGTTCCACTGTACTACATATAGTAGTATTGACAGCAGCATAATTTCAGCTTTGAAACTTGCTCTAACAGAAGGCTGATCTTCCTGGATCGTAAATATTAATTCCTGACATTGTGAAAGTAACTTATAAAGACCATGTCTATCACATGTTGGCCAGTCAGAAATTAGGCACCCATCCAGTCTCTAAGCCATAAGTTGCCCCACTATGTTAAATATGTGTTAAGATTTTTTAAAAAAAGCATACCCATAAAAATCTTGAATAGAAACCATCATGAAGTAGTCCATTTTGTATTTGCAAATTTCATGTTTTCAATCTGTTTTCCTACTTTATGCCATTGTTTCTGTCTTTCATGGCCAATCAGTCATGGCATACTCATAGCAATAAGCATATCAAATTGATGTCAAGGTATAGTGAGAGAAAGCAAATTGGCTTTCACCGGAATCCAGATATATTTTTAACTGCTATTCTCACCAAACAATTCCCCTTTGTGTCAACAAAATCCCATTTTCTTTCATTTTCTTCCTCTTCAACCACTGGAATAGCCATCTTTCTTTAACTAGTTGTAAAGACAATTCAATGAAAAGTACAGCAAGTCACAATTGCAAATCAGGAGTGCAAAAAGATAAGTAAAGCAGCACTAAATATTCAAATCGCTTCAACTATATTTTTAAAAATTTGCATTATTGGAACTTGTATAGAGTTCAAATATATGTTCTTACCATTATGTTGGTTCTGCTTTCTACGAGCTAATACAAGGTCTCCTTCTTTGTCAACTATTAACCGTTGGCATGCTGATGCTTCTCCCGCATTACTGAAACAATTACTATTTGTGTTCTCCTGAAGGTCTCCTGGTAAAAGAACAAAAATCAGATAGTCAATCAAAATAAATAATACATATGTATGAATAGTCTAATGTCTTGTAAGAAATTTAAGACCCTAAATTACTCAACTGGATCTTGTTTAACAATATGCAACTTATTAAGTACATCCAAAGTGACACATTACCCCTTCAGACTTATGTATAAAAGAATGCATCATGCTTCAAGGAATACTTTTGGAACTGAGGCAATACAACTGAAAAGTAATAAAAAAGCTTGTCTAGGAGTAAAGGAGTAGAATACGAAGTCAAAACAGAGCCTTAGAAAATAGTGATATACCTCTGCTACCATGTTCTCGATATTTTGCTGACTATGTCTTTGCTTCGACTTTCCATTCAAAAGGCATTTTGGATTCATAGATCCAATCTGGTAAAACGTGAGCCATCTAAGACACTACCATTACCTTGAGTTTGTTGAAAACCTCAACATTCTTTATCTCAAGGTGCAGCATAAATATAGAAGTATCAATTATGTTCCATGGCGTTTCGGGGATGGCAGTCCAAGGGCCATTTTTTGGGGACGGTGGGGGGAGGGCGATATATAAATTTTTCAAAATATATTATATAGAGAGAGAGAATTTAGAAATAGAGATATGTCAATAACTGATAACAACAATATCAATATGTGAATAAATCATGACAGCAGTAGTGTAACAGAAATATAAACTTCAATAAAGCAATATAACAGCAGTATAAACTATAAAATTTAAACTATAAACATTAAACAATAACAGTAGTATAACAGCAGTGTAAACAACAACAAAATTAATCATGAGATTGAAGATTCATGACAGCAATATTAAAATTTAAAACAGCAATATTAAAGCGTTTTGTTGTTCAAATTCTAAAATTAAAGTTAAACCCAAAGTCTCAAACTTCAAAATACAACAATCTAATATCTATGCCTCATTCGGGCTATCAATATCAAAAGAACTATCTGTGTCACTGTCACTCTCTGCCTGAAGTGGTACATCCAATGGAAGCCCAACCATTCCTGGTTGCACCTCCTCCTCGTCAATCTGCCTAACATCTTAAGGATCAACATCCCAACATGCTACTGGAGTCTGTCGACACTCAGTAGTCTGCCGATCCTGAAGTCTCAAGGCACTATGAACTGCAACTAGTTTTTCTGCTCGTTTCGAGGTAAGCCTGTTCCTCTTGATCAAGTGGATAAAGCCATAGGTGGACCAATTCCTCTCTACAGCAGAGGAACTAGCAATCTGTGAGAGTAAACGAATAGCAAGTTGCTTCAACTATGATGTGTCCTTCTCATGGAATTTCCACCATCCAATGGGATTTTTTTGTGCAATAGTGGCCCTATCCGTCTTAGCCTCTGGTTTGCTAAATGTAGGACCCTAAAGATCGGAGAACTGAAGCCACTGCTCTCGAAGTATGGTTGCCTCCTCAATGCCATACATCTTACGAAGGGCTGCCATAAGCCCCTGCATTACCTCATCATCCTCAAAAGGAAGCAATTGGCCAAGTCTAGGTGCATACCACTTCGGATTAAGAGCATAGGCAGCCATATGAAGAGGGGTGTTCATTGTGTTCCACCTCTTTGTGACAATAGGCCTAATATGCTACTCATAGAATTGTAACTGAGGATCCTTGTCACGAATTGCTTGCTTCATTTGATCAAGCATACTATCAAAAGTCTCATAAATCTCTCCAAGGCTAGGAGAGTCTGTATCTGCATACCTGATCACCCTCACAACAGATGATATGATAGAGCAGATATATTTGCAAACAACATTAAAAAATTGTAAGACATTAACAATTTGAATTTAACACTAGTAATATAGTAATACTAATAATTTAAAGAAAATGCAAAGTAGAAAGTTAGAAACATATGAAGTAAAAATTTCTTACCTGATATTGGACCACTAAGTCTCATTAAGCACCCTGTCTCTCACCTTCTTTCCTTCTTTTGTATTTGAAGGAGCCCACTTTTTCCACTCTCGACAAACCACCATGGATTGTAGAGCATCTTGCAACTCCAGCATCCTCGCCAGTAAAATAAAATAGCTAGCATATCTAGTCTCAACTGGTTTGAGGAATTCTTTCTTTGAATAGGATCAAAATAATGCAAGTGAAGTTTGATGATTGCATACAAACATTTGTATTTCTCTAGATTCAGACACTGCTATCTTCACTCATTCTATTTTGCCAATGTCTTTCAAAGCATGTACACAACATGGAGCCCAAAAAATATGTTTGTAAGCACTCTCAACCATCAATCCAGCCAACTTACAAACACGAGCTAAATCTGTCACAACTTGCACAACATTAGATGACCCAACCTCCTCTATGGCCTCCTTCAAAAGGGCAAAGTGGAAATCAGCATCCTTACGTTTCCCAGAGCAATCAATCGCTCTAAGAAAGTATGAACCAGCAAGACATGTAACAATAATATTAATGAGTGGCCGATGTCAAATATCAGTCCACCCATCCATCACAATGGAACAACCAGTCCTAATCCATGTTTGTCTCATCTCCTCCATTATTATGTTCACCTTTGAATATTGTTTGTGTAATAAGCTGCCCCAATTCTTATTATGTTATTTTTTATAAGTTTTTGTGGTCTTTCAGAACTAGACAGAAGTTGTAGAAGGGGTTTTGTGTTTTGCATGTAAATGTTTTTGCAAATACATTGAAATATATAACGTGCATTTAAAACCCAGAAAAACTATAACCCTAATGCATAAATGAACAAAGCCCTAGATCATAGAATCATGTAAAATGAATTACTGATGCATACCCATTTCATGTTTTTCAACTTCATAAGACTGTTGTAGCTAAACCAGCATTACAAGCTCGTAGATCATTCCAAAAACACTATCAAATGACTGTTATCCTTAAAGCCAGCTGCTACATTGAGTTTACTAACCCTAGGCACTAAGAATAGGACTGAAAAGAGCCTCCAAGAAGAGGCGTTTCACCTCACAGAACACCACGCCCTTGATAAGGGTCTGTACGGCCAGCAAATGGGACTATCCCAGCAATAAAATCAGATATAAAACCCAGCCCTCTATTTTAGTCTTCAAACTGCCCAGGAATGCAATGAAACCCTTTCCAAAATCAATGCATAAGGAGTTTATTCGCTGGTAGAAACTAATGATGCAATAAGTAAAGATACGGCCCTGTCAAGAAGAAGTACAGCCTGTTGTAGCTGTTCATGGCTGCATTAAAACACACAGAAATCCCACTCAAAACTGATCTACAATATCATCTATTCGCTGCTCAAACAAACTGATTACTATCCATAAGAAATCTCCTCAGAATGATGTCATTTGAAGCTCAAGCGAAGCCTCCGTCATGAAGCTCCCAGCAACCCTCCTGATGCTATCTCTCAAGCACGAGAAGAGTGATCTTACAGGGGTACCATCCCTGCAAAACCCTTGTTCCAAACCCCAAAGCCATGCTTCAGTTTGCTCAACCAAAATATTTTTCAAAGAGAGAGCCAAATGAAGTCACAAATGCATTTTATATTCCCTTGGCTCCAACACCCAAGGAGGGAAAAGATAATAATTTTAAATTTGAATATTGACCCCTTGTCCCCCATGGAGTGCCCAAGTTCCTAGCAACAACTTTGAGTTGTAACTTGACTTCATAACATAACTTTACTTTAATAATTTAAAGTAACCTTAACCGATTTAATATTATAAGTTAAATATTTAATTTAACTTATACTTCGACATATAATCCCATGGCCATTCTTGAAGTCCAACTGCAAAGTGCTAATAGAAAGTTGGCCAACGCCACCTGATACCTCCTGCCCGACTTACTATAAATAGTAAGTCCTAGAATAACAACCACAAAAGGTTCCCTAACCACATCTATTAGCCTACGGGAACCCTGGAATAGGCTAATCACTCCATCACTCTGCATGGGCTAAGAAAGGGACATTACAGTCCACCCTCCCCAGAATTGCTTGCCCTCAAGCAATTCCAGTGTTGGGTGCTATAGAATCTGTTCTCTTTCCCACGTAGCATCCTCAACTAGTAAGTCCTGCCGCTTCACCAAATACTCTATGATCACTCTCCGTCTGACAGTCCTCTCCCTGAAATCAATCACTGCCTCTGGAACAAGAACCAACTTACCCTCATCATCCAATGGGAGCAACACTGCTGAAGGAGTTACATTATGACCAAGCGCCTTCTTGAGGCGAGATACATGAAACACATTGTGCACTCTACTCCCCTCAAGTAACTCTAGCTCATAAGCTACCTCTCCAACTCTTCTGGTGACTCTGAATGGGCCAAAAAATCGTGGTTTCAACTTCTCTGCCCCACTCTTCTTGAGAGTGGACTGTCTATATAGCTGCAATCTCACATAAACCATGTCACCCACCTCAAACTCTCGCTCTAAACGATGCTGATCAGCATACAAATTCTATTGATTCTGGGCATGCTGGATGTTTTCTCTCAAGGATCTCATTATGTCTTGGCTCTCCTACAAGAAATCCTTAGCCCTGGGCACTCTACAATCACCAAATAGCAAATCAATGAAGCTAGGTGCTTCGTATCCATACAAAGCCATGAAAGGTGACATTTTGATGGACATGTAGAATGTGGAGTTGTAGCAAAACTCTCCCAAGTGCAACCATTTTATCCATCCCTTTTGCTGCCCTGATACATAATTCCGAAGGTAGCCTTCCACCCATTTGTTAACTATTTCAGTTTGGCCATCTGTTTGGGGGTAGTAACTAGTGCTAAGAGTCAACTCGGTACCACATAACTTAAACAATTCTTGCCAGAACAAGCTCATGAACTTGATGTCCCTATCACTTATGATATTCTTTGGTACCCCATGAAGTCTAAACACCTCCTTCAATAACAAATATGCCACCTATAAGGCTGTATATCCTATTGATATGGTAAAGAAATGGGAAAATTTGGTCAAACGGTCCGCCACAACAAAATACAATCCTTTCCTTGCACCTTGGGAAGCCTTGTGATGAAATCCATTGAAACACTCTCCCACTTTTGAGTAGGAATGGGCAATGGTTGTAGCAGACCAGCCGGGTATGTGTGCTCATTTTTGTTTTGTTGGCACACTTGACACGCACGTGCATACTTGGTAATGTCTTCCTTCATCCCCTTCCATGAGAATCTCTCACGGATCTGCCTATAAGTCTTATAAAATCCTGGATGACCAGCCATAGGAGTGTCATGAAAAGATTTGAAAATCTACTCTTTCAACTTTGATTCAAACACTAACCAAATCCTCTCCTTGTAGAAGATCAAGCCATCCTTCACACTATATTTTTCATCATTCAATGTACCATCAAGAATGCTATTGGCAAGGTTGTTCTTTGCATAATCAGCCTAAATATTCTCCTTCCAATCTGCTGCTATCTCAGAAAAAACACATAAATGGGGCCTCCTAGATAGTGCATCAACCACCACATTTTTTTTTCCCTTGACATATTCAATGTCAAAATCGTATGCCTGAAGTTTACTTACCCACTTCTGTTGTCTCTCACTCAAATCTTTCTGATTAAGGAAGTATTTCAAACTATTATGATCAGTTTTAACAATAAATCTGCCCCCAACAAGATATTGTTTATACCTAGCCAAAGCATGAATTATGGCTAACATCTCCTTATCATAAATTGAATAACTTCTCACTTCCCTTCAACTTTCTACTCTCAAAAGCAATTGGATGCTTATTTTGCATGAGGACAGCCCCTATACCATCACCAGAAGCATCACATTCAAGCTCAAATGGCTTGGAAAAATCAAGAAGTGCCAAAACAAGGCACGAGCTCATCAACTTCTAAAACTGATCAAATGAACCCTGTGTTGATTCTGACCAAGAGAATGCCCCTTTCTTAGTCAAATCATTAAGTGGGGCAGCAACCTGTGAAAATCTTTTACAAACCTTTTGTAGAACCCACATGATCTAAAAAATCCCTTAAGCTGTGTCAAATTAGTGGGTGGTGGCCAATCAAGTATTGCTTTGATTTTATCAGGATCCACACGAACACCATCAATGCTGATTATATGCCCCAAATACAACTCAGTCATCCCAAACTCACACTTAGACTCTTTAGCAAAAAGAGACTCACTCTCAAGAATACCCAACACCTCATCTAAGTGTTTCAAATGCTCTTCCCATGATCTACTATAAACAAGGATGTCATCAAAGAAGATTAGAACAAACTTACGTAATTGTTTGCTGAACACCCTGTTCATGCATGACTGGAAAGTGGCCGGAGCATTTGTCAAACCGAAAGGCATGACAAAAAACTCAAAATGTCCAAAGTGACATCTGAATGCAGTCTTCTCCACATCCTCCTCCCTGACTCTAATATGATGGTATCCCGATCTCAAGTCTATTTTGGAAAAATATACTGCACCATGCAGCTCATCAATGCGTGGGATTGGGTATCTATTCTTAATTGTTTTCTTGTTAAGTGCTCTGTAATCCACACACATATGCATAGTCCCATCCTTCTTCTTCACCAAGACAATTGAAGAAGCAAATGGGCTCTTGCTTGGCCTGATGTGTCCCATCTCTAAAAGCTCCTTAATAGTCTTTTCAATCTCATCTTTAAGTCTCTTGGGATGCTTGTAGGGAGTAGTAATCACTGCTTTAGTCCCCTCTTCTAACTCTATCACATGCTCAATGCCTCTATCAGGAGGCCTACCTGGAGGAAGACTACCAAACACCTTGCTTCTTTTGGAAAGAATATCCTGTATCTCTAATGGATAAGATCTCTTAACCTCCTCTGTCACCGTAGGCATAATAACACACTCTGCTGCCCACTCTACCTAATCATGCCTGAAAAGTCTCTCCATTCATTTGAAAGACACCACATGTGGTCCTCCATTTGACAAACCTCTCAAGACCACATTCCTCCCTTCTGATTTGAATTTCAGCTCCATGGTCTGAAAATTAAGAGTGATCTCTCGTAAAGAACGGAACCATTGAATCCCCATAACTGCATCTGTGTCTCCAATACTAACCACATAGAAATCCTTCTAAGTTCATTTAAGGTCTCACTGTCAATCTTGGTGTATTGTTTCTTAGGTTGTTCATGCTCCCTTGTAAAATGTTTTTTGTCCTTTTCTTTCTTCTGAGGGAACCATTTGGACTAAGATTTGCTTTGTGAAGTAGTGGACTCCATATCTCTAGCTTTCTTGATTGCTTTTTGTAGAGTAGGTGGGTTAAATGCCTTAACAAATCCCCTCAAGGGTTCTAATAACCCATCAATAAAAAGCACAAGTCTCCTCTCAAAAATATTTGTCACTAGCACTGACAACCGCTGAAAATCAGCCACATAAGCATCCACTGTACCCCATTGTTTTAGTTGTACTAGCTCCTTAAATTGCAATTCTGCATCCTTGTTGTCATACCTCTCAATTATTCTTTCAGTAAACACTGCATATGATGTGATCTGTGCATGTCCCAAGGTGATCATGCCATGATGCCACCACTCATGAGCAACTCCGTCAAGATACATGGCAGCATATTTTATGGGTTCTTCTTCAGGCATAGGATTAAGAGTAAAGAAAGTATCAACTTTTTGGACCCATGCACGAGCTGATGTCTTCTCGGAGCCATCAAAGTAAGGGAGACTGAGCTTCCCAAGCTTCTTATGCAATTCATTGTGTTGTTCTCTGTTGCCTCTGTTGGGCATATGCCTCATCCTAACATCCATATAGTCACGTAGAGATATGTCATGCTGAAAATCAGGTCCTACATCTCTCCAATCCTGTCGAAATTGATCCTGCATTTCAACTAGAGTGAGTTCATTTCCTGCTGGTGGTTCAACTCTAGGTGGAAAGACTGGCATAAGAGGTCTCGCTACTGTTGCTCTCTGATGTGGATCTTCTACCCTGGGTGGATTTTGGCCATTCCTCTGGTCCCCATTATCCCTGTTATTGACTGCCAATAAGGCAATCGCATCAACCAACTGAGTCATGCGCTGATTTGATTGCTCCTGACTTCTAACCAAGGCATCCAAAAGAAGTGATGTACGATCTGGTTCTGGATTCCTATTATCCCTGTCACCCATATTTCCTGTGTGAGCTGACTATTGTTCTTCTGTATCAGAAGACCAATGTTCCCAATGATCTCCCCTTTTTCTCTGTCTTTCTCGATATCTTCTTTCTCGGTCACTGATGCTCATAGAAATGCATTAACCCACTGGGTTGCAAATATGTTCAACCCTACTATAACTCCCATGATAATCAATATTGCAAATATGACACAACCAATGCCTACTGCCCCCTGAATTTTTAGCCTTATTACCGGTCAAATTGGTGGCAAATTAAAGCAAGGGTTTTCTGGGGTTGAAAGGGCCTTTTGCATATTTTTGAAGAGAGGATGAAGGGCATTTAAAACGGTCTTTTGGAGTTCCACTTCCAATAGAACTTGTAGGAGTGTTTTGGGTTTCAGAATGTCTCACTTCAACTTCAACTTCAACATCTTCTTCACTGCTCACTTCATTAATATTTTCCTCACTACTGCTCATTTTGATTTTTTTTTATGTTTGACAGTTGACTTTGAGGTTGAGCAATGAGTAAACTCAAAACTGAAATAAAAAATTTTACAACTAATTATAACTCAGAAATTTGAATCTCCCTAACATTTATAATATTAAAAATTAAAAATAAAAACAAAACAAAAAAAACTCCAAAAAAAACCATACCTGCAAGCTGAACCAGACTGATAAGTTTAGCTACTAGCAGCTTTAGGCTTTAGTTGATTCCTTCGTTTGTAGCAATAGCAACAGGGGCGTAGAGTTTCTTCAGGCACCTTCCTCTCCAAGCGCAGTAGCCAAACCTTTTTCTTTGTTGAATGAGTGAATAGATTATAGATTAAAATGTTTGTGTTTTTGTTTTTAGGGCAAGAAAGGGGCGTGGGAGGATTTGTGGGACCCAACGCCCCTATTAAATTATTATAAAAATCAGCGTTTAAGTTTTTTTAATTTTTCTGCGTCGTTTTTTAAGCCATTACCGTCAAGGACGCCTGGACGTCCCCGACTGTCCCAGGCATCCCCATTTAATTTTTTGTCGTCCCTGAATTTAGGGACGCAGGTGGAAACTTCTCCTTTTTTTTTTTTTTTTCATGGGACGCCAAGGGGATGTCCCCTGCCGTCCCCCCATCCCAAAAAAGCCACCGGGGACAAGAACGTCCCTACCGTCCCCCGTCCTGGAAATGCCACCGAGGACGGGGACATGGCTAGGAGGGTCGGGGACGCGTCCTCGTGTACCCCTAAGAATCAAGAAGAAGAATAGCCAAGAATCAAGGCATTTAGTAGCATGATAGTCTATCTATTCCCAACTGTAATGTCCCTTTTTTGGCGCATAGACTTTTGTGCGCGTTATGCTTGTTCCTAGTTGTCAGGAGGCTATCCAGCATGTCTGATCAATTCATTCCTATACTTTCTGGCTTGGGGGCTATTTTCCGACAGTTAATTAATATTTCATTAGAGTCGCCTAAGGTTGAAATTAATATTAGCGACTTAGTGTAATATTAATTTTAAGTTGGATATTAATGCTTATTTGAGCGCATGGGGAAAATAAATAGGAGTGGCACTCACTTGGGAGTTATAAAAATGATTTATAAAGTTGCTTTGTTTTACTTTCATATTATAAAGTCAACAACTTTATATTATTTTTTAAATTGAGTTGAGCATGAGAAAATAAAGTAATAATTTATTACTTATTGGAGCACTCACTTAGTGGTTATAAAAGTGCATTAAAATGCCACTATATGAAATATTATATTTTATTAATTAAGGCATGCACGGGAAAGCTTATTTAAGGTTGAGTTGAACACTCATGGGAGATATGCAGAGATGAATATGAATTTTCTTCTTCTATGAATCAGAGTTGTTTAGCTTGATTTCATTTAGGGTTGTTTAACCCTTCTGTTGCTGGTTCTGGCAGTGAAAGATCTGCCCTAGTCAGCTAGGCGTGATTTTCACACAAAAGATCACTGGGTGCCATTCATGGAGTTTCCAGATTTTGATGTTTTTTGAGATTCCTTTGAAATACAGATAATTTTGATGTGGTTAAGAGCAGTTATTATCTATGCAAAAGGTATTTGAAGCCATAATATCATTCTGCCCTATTTTTCTAATATTGCCGTACATCTAGGGGCACCGTACATCTGCACAAAAGGTATTCAGTGATTCACCTTTGTTGAGGATTGCACTTTTCCTACATTGCAATGTTATTATATTAGTTGGTAAGGAATTATAGTGGCTTTTAAATTGTTATATCTACTGGAGGAAATACATAGATAGGGCTGTACATATCATTGCCGTACGGAGACCCACGTGAGAGTGGGTAATGTTATTTGTCACTTCATTATTATTATTATACTTTCCTTTTTATGCTCAATGACTTTATAAATCATAAAAGAATCAACCGAATCAAAATCACAAAGGAAGGTAGAAGATTGGTGAGGACGTACGGGTGAGAGGGACGTGACTCCTCTGAAGCAGATTTGAACCATTTTCGGTTCACAATCGATCTTGGATGAGGTCGCCTGGTATAATGGGTTGTTCTGCCATTAAATATGGAGAAGGATTTGCTGATAACAAGTAATGGTAGGCAGATTGGTGATTTGCTGAGCAGAACCAGCACTCTGGTTTTCATATCAGACCTGTGTCCAGCCTTTTCTCAGTCAGCACAAGGAGTTCTATATTGATTGAGGATCCATTTGAACATCAACAACTTCAGTGCTTCATAGATCATGAGTTTCAGAGATTTCATGCTACAGCAGTACACACTTGTATGACAGCACTTGAGAGGTGTTGCAGCCATTAGAAGGTTAATATCTCAGTGTGAAATCATGAGAAGATGGATAAAGTTTGGATTAATCATCATACAGCAGGTGTGAAGCAACCCTGGTATGTTGAAAGATGTTAATGTAATTCTCATCTTCAATTTGAATAAATTTATGGTGCAATCTTCTCAGATTTAGATATATCTTTCTTTTTGTCCTTCCATGATAAATGCACGCAAAATGTTTGAGAAAGTGTCCATGTGTTGTGGAACTTCATTTGCATGATAAAACATTACAAACTATCATCCAAACAAGCAGCCTAACTCAGAAAAAATCGGTCATGCAAAGTGTTTGACAAAATGTCAAACCATTAGGAACCAGAAATACAGGGCAAATCTAGGGTGGCCATTACACCAACTACCACCAGTAGTGAGGATGCAACTCTGCACCATGTAGTGCACCTTTGTTAGGAAACCACAAGAATGTCAACAGTTTAGCCTCAGATTCATGATAGAGGTATCCAATCTAAGATAAGTTATCCAAGGAATTGTGGTGTAAAGATAATGGGGAGCACTTGTAATGTGATCATGGTTCAAATACTTCACCACAACAGGGTGAGCCGTAACTCTAGCCAACTTGCCAAAAGGTGGTTGATAGGATGATTATGGGGTAAATTTGAGTGTAATTACCCCACACTAATTAAAACCTGGGAGGCAGAATGACTGCTGTGATCTATAGTCAGAAATATGAATACGTGAACCCAGTTTTGATAGAGTTTATTAGGGTTAACATGTATATAATTGGTTAAGCTGCTCTGTAGGGTGACCATGGCTAGGGCACCTGTGCAGTAGTGCAATGCCCATATGATGTTGTGGGCATAAATGCATCCGTTTAGAAGTGCCATTTGGGTACATGCATGTTTTGAAAACATTGTTATTAGAATCTCCTGTTCAAAAGAAGACATGAGTCTTTAAATCATAAGTTTTTTAACTCTCAAACATAGACTTTTGGGCTAGGATGTCACGTCCTAGGGATATTATCCTCTATCAAAATTTACCTGGGACGTGCACCCGACCTCATTAATAGTGGACATAATCAGAGTATGGAAGCAAGGCCATAGAAGTTAAACTTGGGGGCATCACTATGCAATCGCTAACCCCCTGGTGGATTTGAATCACAGATATTATTGGAAATTTTTCATTCTTATTTTTTTTCGAATAAGGTTGTTCTGAAATATAAATATTGGTATTGTTTTCTTATTAGGCAATGTTTTCATTTTTTCTGCTGTACAGCTGAAATTTCGAGACCACGCGTATCGTAGAAAAAACTTTTTATAACGAATTTTATAGCCATGTTTTAGGTTTTTTAAGCACTGAATGTTGAGTACGATAACTCTGGAAAAAAAAAATTAAAGACAGAATAAAGGCTAAAAGCAGGAAAACCTGTTAATGGGTTTGTAGATGTTAAAACCGATGGTGAAATAGTGAATCGAGTGAAGTGGGATTTTGCATCAGGAGTACAACCCAGATGTATTTCACTCATCACTTCATCCTCTTTTTCTTCTTCCGCCTCCATCTTCTGACACTTTTTTCACAAATGCTGTAACAAGCCTTTCGGTGAGCTAAGTGCACTTGAGAACACTGCTAGTATCAGCGAAAATAAATAGAAACTGTGTATTCTAATGAAAAGACATCTCAGTTTGTAATTGTGTTTCGATGACAGCTACAATGACACCTTGAAAAACAGCAACTTAAGCATCTTGTTTGAGGAGGCTAGACTCGGCAAAACCACAAACTTTTTGATCAAAATTCACAGAAGAAGATCTGAGCTAGAGAAAAGGTTGAAAAATGTCTAATGGCCTTGTTTCGGGGTGGTCCTTGCGCGATTCTGGTTTCCATAGGCTGTTGTGGCCTCGTGGATGTCATTAAAATCTTTCATTCATTCATTCATTCATTTGGAGTTTGGCTTCAGAAAGGAAACGCACACTCTTTTTTTTAAGACAGCATGGGTGAGGATCAATCAAGGAACCTCATCTTCGTTCTAAAGGGACTCTTTGTCGGCTCATTCCATTCCAATCTAGGAGGTCACTGATATAGGATTTTATTTTATTTTTTTTGTTGGGTTATGAATAATAGTTATATTATTTTTTACATTACAAAAGAGAAAATATTACATTATTCACAAAAAAAAGGTGGGTGGTAGAAGGCACACCCTCAAAGATTATGTGAAACAACAAAATGAAATGACAATAAAACAAAACATTTAAATAGCAAGAGCTATACCAATAGGGGGAGGAGGAGGGTCACGGTCATCCAGTTGGCCCCATACATCAATAGGATTAGAGCGATCAATGACAAACTCCCAACTAATAATAACACATTCTTCTTCATTCTCGTCCTCTTTAGGTTGTTGTGTGGCATGAATAGGAGAAATAGCAAGAGCCAAATCTGGGAATTTATCAAAATTTGGCCAACCAAGAGCTCCTCAGTCATGAGGCAAAAAGGAGGCCAAAGGTGGACAGGAGGGCTAAGACCACTCACGAGCACATTGATCCTTGGCTCTTCTAGAAGGAGGCTGGGAAGCATGTGACTAAGAGTCATTGTAAGGCCTCAGGGGTATGTGTCTTGTATGATTGCTTGTCTATTTTATATTTCTAATATTGTATTTATCGATGATGTTTTTGTATGGCCATTTATCGATGATGTTTTATATTGGCATCTAGTGTTTGATTATGTATTATGGGATGCATACTTTGTGACTTTTATGTGTGGATTATTTTAGTGTTTCAACTTCATTGTTTTCATTATATCTATTATATGTGATTTGATTATGTCATCTAGTTCAACATCATGATTATTACAATTAACAATTTCTGCATTATGTTATGGATCATGTGGCTTTATAATGATTATCAGTTGGTGTAATTTATTGATGTTATTTCTTTTATATTATATCATGTTGGTGTACGCACAAAAATTGTGTCAAGCCATTGTGGCAGTCCTATGATGAGATGGCGGTCACATATCACCACCCTTGAAGGTATGATTTTACCTCGTCCCAGCAATTTCATGCCTTAATGACTTTGTTTTCATTTTGTCATCTTTTTCCCCTTTTGTTTTGTCTTTCTTTCCACCTTTATTGCCTTTTTTGTTGCCTAGCTAACCCCCTCGTTTTGCCTATTTAGGGTCGTTGTTGGTCTCTTCAAGATCGCCCCTAGTGATCCTGGGTCACCCCTAGTGATCCAGGAACTTCTGGGTGACCCCGACTGGCAAAACAAGTGATGCTCTCATTTTTCATTTGCACAAAATTTTATCTTTTTGGCTTTATAACTTGATTTTTAGCCTATTTTAACTCACGTTTTTTTGTGCCAACTCACTCCTTACCTCACTTTCTTTCCATTAGAAACTTATGGTCTGATTTTATCTTTTTATCTTGATTGAATTGTCTCTTTATTTATCTCTTTTATTTTTCATTTATCTCTTTGCCTATTCATGAATTGTTTCCTTTTTTTCTTCAGTTAACTTTTCTTCTAATCTTCTCTTTTCTTCCCTTCCTCCCATTTGTACCTATAAATACAACCATTCACCTCATTATTGAAACATGCTCTCAGTTGTTCTTGGTCGCTTTCGCATCTTATTTGCACTTTCAAGCTTCTTGTAAGCTTCTACACAATCTTCAAGCCTTTTGCTTATTGTTCTTAGTTTATATATCTTCTAGCACATATATCTCTAGAATCTTTAGCCTAACCAATCTCTCACACGGGCCTCAAGCCTTTTCTTGCTTTTTAGCCTTACAAGCCTAGAGCTTTCTTCATTTTGATTTTCCCACAAGCCACAAAGCTTCTTGATGCCTTGATTTATTCACATCTTTTTCTTCTTCCTATCATCAAGTGGAGAACCCTACTGTTGCGGAAGAGGACATTCAGATATTAGTTGGACCTCTAAGGATGATTTGTCTAGCATTGGCGTGATTTGTATATAGGTTACTTTTACATTTTTAGTAGTAGTTTGAAGATAGTTTACATGCATAGAGGTAGATTTACATTTTATTAAAAAAGACAAAAAAGTAGTTTGTATCAAAAAAGATCTACTTCTAGATTAGTTGCATTTTTATCCTTCTTCACTATGCATCAGAAAAAGTAAATTGCATTGCTTCACAAGATTACTTCTTCTTTTGCATTCATTAGTTAATATGCATTTGAAAAAGGTAGATTTGCAAAATAAAATTATTCATAGAAATTTATTTCTTCATTCTTCTTCCTTAGAAAAGATTACTTTCTGAGAAAATATTGCTTTATTCTTCCACATCCATAGATTAGTTTGCATTGAAAAGCTCGCATTTAAAAATTTGCATTAAAGAAAGTAGATATGCATTTCTTCTTCCAAAAGAAAGTTGATTTAGTATAGGGAAAAATTATATTTTCATCGCATTGTTCTTTATTTTTCAACTATTGTGATATTCAAAGCGAAAACGTAAAAAACATAGTAAAACTACATTTAGGGAAAAATCATTTAGCTTGCATACAAATTTTCATTTCATAATAATTAGTTAACATCAAAAAATCAAAAAAAAAAAAGAAAAAAAAAAGATTTGCATGCATGCATATAAGTTAGATTGCATCTAGAAATCTCATAAACAACCATAGATAACTTTCATCTCTAGACATTCAAGCCCTTGTTTCCATCAAGAGGCAAACAACTTAATGAAAACAAAACATAGGCATTCAAGCGCTCATTCTCGTCACAAGGCATAGAAAACTACATTGTACAACACCAAACTTTCTAACATCCATATTCTTTCTGCCAAGCATTCAATGTGCCCAAGTGTGAGGGAGAATTGGATAGAACAAGTACTAGAGGAGATCATAGCAAATCTCCCACAAGAAGTCATAAATTTGATCAACACATAACAATTGGAACAAGAAAACACCCAAAAGAAAACATTGAACAACAAGTTGAGATCTTAGTGTAGACACCTAAATTTGACCATGTCTTGCGACATTACCTTGCAACATATTTTCTTCTAGGTCTCTTTCATGACCCCTTACATTATTCCCATTAGTTAAATAAATTACATTTATTTAACTAGTCCCTTTTATCTATTTATCCTCCTATTACACCAAATTAAATAAATCTTATTTATTTAATCCCATTTTTCTCCATCATCCAATTTAAATAAATTAGATATTTATTTAAATCTCACATGTCTCTCATAATTTAAATAATTTATTATTTAAATTATTTATCCCCACTCACATCCCTATTTTTAAACTCATTAATTATGCATCATAAGCACTTCCTCTCCAAAATCAATTAAAGATCCCATTTATTCCCACTCCCATCCTTATTTTAGTCACTTGTCATCTTCGTTTATGGTGCGTCATGAGCACTAAAATTGACTTTCAATCCTATATGTCCACCTCATCCCTCACCCTTCTAATCCTGGCCATCCATTTGATTCCCTCTCCTTCTATAAATCAAACTTCCATTTCCATTTCAAACCCTCACACTCTCTCATCAAATTTTGTACGCACGTTCAATCACATATTATCATTTTCTATCAAGGTTATGCTAGTTGTGTGAGCAGCCCACAATACATCTACATGACAAATCAATGGAGCTTGGGTGCACTCCATTGCATTTTATCAGAAGTCCAATTTTGTGCAAGGTTTGAAGGCATATTTCTAAGTTCATTTTTATGTTATTGTCTTGCATGATTTCTTGGGTTTCATCTTGGCACGCTCAGTTATTTGTTATTGACTCACATCCCTTGATCTAGCTTGCTTTTTATAGGTTTTATTAACTTTTTGTTGCAGGTTTATGCCATTTTTGGACAAAACCCTAGTTTCTAAAGATTTCATCATATATTCCAAACAGCTACAAATTTTTCTACAAGATTTTAACAGAAGTTTATGGATCATCTAAGGAAGCTACAGCAAAAAAATCACATTTTATCATCATTTTTGCATGAGTTATAATGATTTTATGGTTTTCCATAAATTCGCATTTCTATGCGCAAATCAATGATTTTTTTAGAAACTTTTACATTTCTAGAAAGATCTTGAAATTATAATGGGGGTCTGTTCTTTACAAATTTAATTTTAAGTTCAAATATGGTACAAAATATTCAAATCTTTTTCAATTATAGGTTTTTCATAAATCCACATTTTTAGGTGTAAATAAGGGAATTTTTTGGACATTTTTATATTTCTGGAAAGGTCTAAGAAAATTAGTAGGGTTCACTTCTTCATATTTTTATTTTTTAGGTCAAAAACGTTTCAAAATAATCAAATCTAAGTCGATTATGTAAAAAAATGTATCTGAAATTACAATCTTGTGATGAGCATATATTTTTTATGGTTACATTATAACATTATTTTCTGATTTTGCAGGGATTTCATTATCATTTCTAATACATTTTCTTACAGAAAAATCATTTGTCCAAGATTATCTTTTTCAGTCTAACATACTTGTTTTGTAGCTTTCTCTTTCCAAAGATCAAATCATTGAAACTACTGACAAGTTGGTGCAGATTCGCATGTCAAAGAAATCATTTCATCACTAATCTAGGCACTTAGTCTAATCTAGGGGGATAGTAATTGAACATTTTTTGCTTTGTCTTCATATTTTGAAAAGGGTATATGTTCTCTTCTCGCACATTTTGGTGACCTTGGAAGTCAAAAGCCCCTTCATTATCCTTGTGTTTATTTGTTCAATCCCAAGGGCATTATCTCATGTATGCTCTTCCCTTGCGCTTCATGCAAGCCTGGGGATCAAAAGTGAATAGTGTTCCTTTTCTTTAGGAGGCTTGCTAGGGGATTTCACCACCCCTAGGGACTACCTCAATCACGTGTTCTGGTGGGGTATATCAAAGGAGGGAGAGTGAAAGCTATACCTCAATCTAGCTACATAGTCATTTGGACAGCCTTGGGCCCCAAGGTGATTCCAGACACAAGGTGAAGTGGTGTTTTCCTAATTGCTTATGCCACATCCCTTCAGCAGACTAGTGTTCATAGACTTGGGCTTCATTATACCTTGTGTATTTGAGAGGACTCCCCTAGAATCTTGTAAAGCCTAGATAAGACCTTTCGGTTGTCATATCCTATGGTGCATCGCCGCAGCAGGGGGAGAAGAGCTCACGCTATTACCTACGTTGTTTGAGATGGAATAAAATTTGGGCAGGACTTTAGTCTCCAAAGCAAGGGGTGTAAGGTGGTACACGACCTTGCATTCCCTATCTATCTAAGCAATGGTAAATGGTATCAACAATATGGAAATCACCATTATCTAATAGTGGAGATTGAAGTCACACTTGAGTGAGTCCATGGGATATGACACTCCTACTTTAATAATTATAGGTTTGTTCATGTGCTCAGCCTATTTTTCTTGTGCAAAACTAGTAAAAGCCACTTTAGGTGCGAAGCAATTCGCGCCAACTTCCTTGTTAAGTCATCCATTGTCTTTTTGTGTTTGTTTTTCTTGCCAAAAATACCAAAATCCAAAAAAACAAAATATTTGCAAAAATCCAAAAAAATAAATCTCCCAACCTATCTAGTATCTGTCCTAATCATTCCCTTACATCATAATTGTCCGTCTAATTATCGTATCCCAATTTTTTTTTTCATCTAATCCAATCCATTTTACCCTAATCATCCATATGGCACTTGAATATCCTTATGGCTTCCACAGAATGTTTGACAAACTCAAAAGATTATATGGAAAGTATCCAGTCACTCCTACATCATCATCCCTACCTCCCATCAACAACTAATCCAACTCATCCATACCCCAAACTTATCCAACATCCACCTCACCCCAAACCTCACAAGTCCAAATTCCTAACCATGCTTCATATTCACACATACCAAATCCCACTATCTCACAACTTCAACAACTCCTAGACCAACAACAACTAGCCCTTCAACAACAACAACAAGCCCTTCTTCAACAAATCAGCCCAAGAAACACAAACACAACCACAACCATTATTTTTTCAACAAACACAACCACAATCCCATATGTCATCCTCATCAACTTCATACCAACCTAGTCCAACCACATATGAAGCCAATTCTAACTCAACCTATCCCACTTGTTCTAATATCAACTAATATCTACATCAATCCATACCTCAAGATCATCCAACTATTTATTCCAACATTTCACCTCAACCCCAAATCCATTTGCAATACTATCAAGTTCCTTCACAACAATAACATGCAAGTCCAAGTTACCCTTTGCACCAAGATCAAGTGTCCTTAAGTCCTCCTCATGCTTACTTTGACAAGGGAAATACCACTCTAGCTTATGCATCCTATGGGTATCCTCCATCATCATCCAATCATATGCATATCCAAGAGCGTGTTGGATCTAGGGCATACAACTGAGAGGGGGGGGGTGAATCAGTTGTATAGAACTTCTTCTCTTTCAAACACTTAATTCTCTGTTGTTAGTTAGCAGCATATCAAATAATCATTCATGGAAGCATAATACATAAACATAAGAGCAGATAAGCATCAACACATTGAACACCAAGATTTTGACGTGGAAAACCCGGTTAAGGGAAAAACCACGGGGTGATTAACCCAAGAATTATTCTCTGTTAGAAGAATAAAGAAAAATGAATGGCACATGCCAATAAGGGCTCACTGCCCGAGCACACTGCTCACAAAGAGGCCCACTGCCTACAAGGAGACACACTGTCTACAAAGTGATAAAAATCACAGTCTTGAACTGGAGAATGACATCTCTACCATGTCCGGATCAGTTCCAATTAAGCCCAACAATCTCTGCTCTGCCTTTCGCACCTTTCTTCGCTATATCATACTCATCCTCACACCACACACTGAAATGAACTCACAAATCATTATTTATACAAGACATCGACTTAGGAACAAGCATCTAAGTCGGCAAACAACCATAGGAGTATCCGCAAGATGAATAACACATCCGGTCGGCCATCACAAGAACATTCGCAGGATGAACAACTCATCCGGTCGGCTACACAGAGCAAGAACTTCATCCGGAAGAATAACTTCAATTCCGGGCTCTACCATCAATGCGGACCAACAACACAACCTAAACATGATCCAAGAACCTTCACAAGCCTGTCTGAATGTCCGGATACATCCGCACTTCCTCTGCTTACTGGGATCTCTTGTCTTCCTCATCCGGAACTTTAAGAACACAGTCTGTCGCCACTGTCATAATGCAGGAGGTACTTCCGGACCTCCAAATCATACACAAATCAGGATGATACATCACAAGGACATCTCAAACACTCCTTCCAATCCGCAGATTATGATAATATAATTCCGGACCTCACCGGACCTTTTTGTGATCCTCTGTCACCTCCGGATACATGCCGGACCCGGTTCTATACCGGCAGCCACAACTCCTTCCGATCTTCATGCGGACCTCTGAAATCTTAACTGTAACATCTCAAGACTCATATCTACTAACCCTTTAATCCGCATCCTCCGGCTCTCAACCTATACAGTATATTTACCTTCTTCTCATCACTGTTCTTCACTGTTCCTGACTGAGGCTAATTTTCTTAATATCCTCAGCACAAAGCTCATCAAATCCTTCTTGTCAATGCAGTATGAGTATGTTGACATCAATGACAACATTGGCTCACCTCATACTTGCAACAATCTCCCCCTTTGTCATTGATGGCAACAAATGATGTGAAAAACCATCAAGACAAGAAATTCTCTTTTCTGTCACAGCTCCCTCTATCAACAACAACTCTTCACATGTCTTCCTTTGCTGCTCCCCCTTTGATCATCAACCACTTGTTTTTCACATGTCTTCTCTCCCCCTTTGACATCAATGGCAAAGGGCTCATACTTGCAATTCTCATGCATCAGAATCATACCAGCTGCTCCCCCTTAGTTGCAGCTCCCCATTAGTCCGGATCACAAGATATGACTGTGATAGCCACCGGACTGATGCACATCAGTGCATCTTAGTTCATCACCGGAGGGGCCATGACCCCTAACTTCTCCCGGAGATATTCAAAAGAGTCCTTGGGAAGAGGTTTTGTAAAGATATCTGCAATCTGATCCTTGGAGGGAACATACTCCAATCTGACTTCTTCCTTGTTTACTTGTTCTCTCAAGAAGTGAAATTTGATAGATATGTGCTTAGTCTTAGAATGCAATACCGGATTCTTGGAAATATTAATTGCACTTGAATTATCACAGAAAATTGTAATAGGCTCCTCATATTCAATTTTGATGTCTCTTAGCATCTGCTTCATCCACAAGATTTGAGTGCAACTACCTGCTGCTGCAATGTATTCTGCTTCAGTTGTAGACAGAGATATTGCATCTTGTTTCTTGCTTAGCCAAGAAACCAATCTCTTCCCCAAAAAGAATGCTCCACCACTAGTGCTCTTCCGGTCATCCACATCTCCTGCCCAATCTGCATCTGTGTAAGCATGAAGAGAGAAATCTGGATCTCTAGGATACCAAAGACCATACTCAACTGTTCCTTTCAAGTATCTAAAAATTCTTTTGATTGCCATAACATGAGATTCTCTAGGATCAGCCTGGAATCTTGCCACAAGACCAACAGCCTGCATTATATCTGGTCTAGTTTGAGTGAGATACAACAATCCACCAATCATTGATCTATACTTTGTCTGATCTGCCTTTGGAGAATCATCATCTTTGCTTAACTTACATCCGGTTGCCATAGGAGTGTTCATAGGCTTTGAGTCTTCCATACCAAATTTCTTTAACAATTCTTTCACATATTTGGTCTGAGAAATGAAGATCCCTTCTTTTGTTTGAGTAATTTGCAGACCCAAGAAGAAATTCATTTCACCAAGCATAGACATTTCAAACTCACTTTTCATCTGATTTGCAAAGGTTTTGCACATACTATCTCTTCCTCCAAAAATGATATCATCCACAAACACTTCAACTATCAGAATGTTTTCATGATCAATTTTGAAATATAAGTTACTGTCAGCAGAGCCTTTGTTGAATCCAATCTGCACAAGATGCTTATCCAACCTTTCATACCATGCTCTTGGGGCTTGCTTCAATCCATACAAAGCTTTCTTCAACTTGCAGACCATATCATTATTATCAGACAATTGAAATCCATCCGGTTGTTCAATGTAGACTTCTTCTTCCAGATCACCATTTAGGAAGGCAGACTTGACATCCATCTGATATACCTTGAAGTCTTTGAAGGCAGCAAATGCAAGAAGTAATCTGACTGCTTCAATTCTTGCCACCGGAGCAAAAGTCTCTTCAAAGTCAATTCCTTCTATTTGAGAGTAGCCTTTGCAGACCAATCTAGCTTTGTTTCTGATTACTTCACCAGCTTCATTTAGTTTGTTCCGGAAGACCCACTTGGTTCCAATTACATTCCTGTCTCTAGGTCTGGGAACAAGATCCCAAGTATGATTTTTCTCAATTTGCATCAGTTCATCTTCCATTGCTTTGGTCCAGTTTTCATCATTGCAGGCTTCATTTATTGTTTTAGGTTCAATCTTTGAAATCAGACAACATTCATTCTGATCTTGAGCAATATTCCTTCTAGTTTGTACACCTTTGCTTCTGTCACCTATGATCTGATCTTCAGAGTGATTCAGTCTTACATACCTTGGAATTTTGGGAGTATCCAGCACTGCTGTTTCTTGATCAGGCTCATTCAAACCTATCTCTTCTTCCTGATTTACCGGATCAGGCTGACTCTGTCTCACCGGAGAGGATTGAGGTCCTTGAACACTGTCTTGATCATCTTCATCAAACTCATAAAATCTTGAAGGCTTCTCAATTCCTTCATCAACCTTTACATTGGTGCTTTCTATCATCTTCCTCAATCTCTTATTGTAACACCGGTATGCTTTGCTTTGAGTGGAGTATCCCAAGAAAATTCCTTCATCACTTCTAGCATCAAACTTTCCTAGATCTTCATCTCTTTTAATATAGCACTTGCTACCAAATACTCTGAAATATTTCACAGTAGGAGTGATGCCAAACCAGAGTTCATAGGGGGTCTTACCGGAGTTGTTTCTGATTTGAACTCGATTGAGTGTGTAGACTGCAGTGCTGATAGCTTCTTTCCAAAACATTTGAGGAACATTTGCTTCCAACATCATTGTCCTAGCAGCTTCCTGAATGGTCCGGTTCTTTCTCTCAACTACTCCATTCTGCTGTGGGGTCTTAGGAGCAGACAACTGTCTCCTTATACCCTGTTTCTCACAAAAGTCAATGAATTCACCAGATGTAAATTCACCACCTCTATCAGACCTTAGACACTTTAGTTTCAATCCGGTTTGATTCTCCACCATAGCTTTGAAGATTTTGAACTTCTCAAAAGCTTCTGATTTTTCTTTTAGAAAGGTAACCCACATCATCCGGGAATGATCATCAATTAACAACATGAAATATCTATCACCTTGCAGACTCTTGATTCTTGTTGGACCACATAGATCAGTATGTACTAATTCCAATAATCCGGTAGAAGACTGATCTTTGCTTTTAAAAGAGACTCTGCTTTGTTTGCCTAACTGACATTCTTTACACACACTATTTGTAGGTTTTATCAACTTTGGAAGATCTCTCACAGCCTGAGTATTGCTTATCTTGATGATGTTATAAAAATTTACATGACACATTCTTCTATGCCATAACCAACTCTGATCAATTTGAACAAACAAACAACTTTTATTTGAACCAACCAGATGAAAGATGTTACCTCTTGTCTGAGTACCGGATGCAATTTCAGTTCCGGAGCTTGTAAAGATTCTGCATTTTCCATTCTTGAACCGGAGATCATAGCCTTTGTCCACTAACTGACCAACACTGAGAAGATTGTGCTTCAATCCTTCAACATACAGTACATTACCTGTTTTGCTCTTACCATCAAAGGAAATAGTTCCCCTACCTCTGATTCTGCCAGCAGAATTGTCACCAAACTTTACCATTCCTCCTTCATATCTTTCCAAGTCTAAGAACTTATTCTTGTCACCAGTCATATGGTGAGAACATCCACTGTCAATAACCCAATCATCCTTTTCTTCCACTTGAGCAGCTAAGGCTTTTTCAACAACTTTGTGATTGACAGATTCAGAGAGCATGGAATCTTCTTCCTTGATGGCTATAAACACCCACTCATTTCCGGATTTGTTTCCTGGTTCTGATTCATCATCTGTTACTCCTTCATTGTCATCTTCTTCATGAACATAATAGCAATTCTTTTGAAACCTTTGTCTGTGAGTATTAGATCTTGCAGATCTTTCCGGACATCTTGAGGCAAAATGACCAATCTTATTGCAGTTGAAACACTTAAAGGGTAGTTTTCCTTCATACTTACCGGATCCTCTTGGCAGTCTTTTTGCAATGAGGGCTTCAAGTTGAGCTGTTTCTGCTTCTTCTTCTTCCATGTCTCTTCTTGCTTGATCATACCATGACATTTTCCTTGATGAGTTTTCACCCGGATCAAATCTCTGTTTGCCTTTCACATAGGCACTGGCTTTGAAAGCAGATTCAGTCTTGGGTGGATCATCTCCAAACTCGGTCATTTCAAATGCAGCTAGTTTGCCAGCCAGTTGTTCTCTTGTGACAGTTGTGTGGGCTCTGAATTCATCAATGGCAGCAACTTTGATTTTGTAGGCAGCAGGAAGGGATCTTAGGATTTTGCAGACAATCTCATTTTCATCTAAAGTTCCACCAGCATTTCTGATTCCACATACTAGCTCATTTACTCTTGGCATAAAGGTAGTGATGTTTTCATCATCTCTCATTTTCAATCTTTCAAATTTCCCTTTCAGACTTTGCAACCTTGCACTTTTGACAAACTCATCTCCTTCATACAGAAGTTCCAGTTTAGTTAGGATCTCATATGCAGTTGGTAGGTCAATGACATTCGAGAGATCTGAGTCATTCAATGCACTTAGAAGAGCTTCCTTGGTCCGCAGATTGTTTTCAGCTTCTGTGATTTCATTCAGAGTTGTCGGACCACCTTGTGGAGGTACATATGGTTTTGAAATCATACCCAGGTATGCTTTTCCCATGCATTCCAAGTGACACTTCATGCGACCTTTCCAGAGAGTGAAGTTGGTTCCATCGAACTTCGGACTATCCTTCTTGTATGACGACATCCTGGATCTCCTCAAGCGGTTAAGCTCTTGTCAGAGGAACTTAGCTCTGATACCAATTGTTGGATCTAGGGCATACAACTGAGAGGGGGGGGGTGAATCGGTTGTATAGAACTTCTTCTCTTTCAAACACTTAATTCTCTGTTGTTAGTTAGCAGCATATCAAATAATCATTCATGGAAGCATAATACATAAACATAAGAGCAGATAAGCATCAACACATTGAACACCAAGATTTTGACGTGGAAAACCCGGTTAAGGGAAAAACCACGGGGTGATTAACCCAAGAATTATTCTCTGTTAGAAGAATAAAGAAAAATGAATGGCACATGCCAATAAGGGCTCACTACCCGAGCACACTGCTCACAAAGAGGCCCACTGCCTACAAGGAGACACACTTCTACAAAGTGATAAAAATCACAGTCTTGAACTGGAGAATGACATCTCTACCATGTCCGGATCAGTTCCAATTAAGCCCAACAATCTCTGCTCTGCCTTTCGCACCTTTCTTCGCTATATCATACTCATCCTCACACCACACACTGAAATGAACTCACAAATCATTATTTATACAAGACATCGACTTAGGAACAAGCATCTAAGTCGGCAAACAACCATAGGAGTATCCGCAAGATGAATAACACATCCGGTCGGCCATCACAAGAACATTCGCAGGATGAACAACTCATCCGGTCGGCTACACAGAGCAAGAACTTCATCCGGAAGAATAACTTCAATTCCGGGCTCTACCATCAATGCGGACCAACAACACAACCTAAACATGATCCAAGAACCTTCACAAGCCTGTCTGAATGTCCGGATACATCCGCACTTCCTCTGCTTACTGGGATCTCTTGTCTTCCTCATCCGGAACTTTAAGAACACAGTCTGTCGCCACTGTCATAATGCAGGAGGTACTTCCGGACCTCCAAATCATACACAAATCAGGATGATACATCACAAGGACATCTCAAACACTCCTTCCAATCCGCAGATTATGATAATATAATTCTGGACCTCACCGGACCTTTTTGTGATCCTCTGTCACCTCCGGATACATGCCGGACCCGGTTCTATACCGGCAGCCACAACTCCTTCCGATCTTCATGCGGACCTCTGAAATCTTAACTGTAACATCTCAAGACTCATATCTACTAACCCTTTAATCCGCATCCTCCGGCTCTCAACCTATACAGTATATTTACCTTCTTCTCATCACTGTTCTTCACTGTTCCTGACTGAGGCTAATTTTCTTAATATCCTCAGCACAAAGCTCATCAAATCCTTCTTGTCAATGCAGTATGAGTATGTTGACATCAATGACAACACTGGCTCACCTCATACTTGCAACAGAGCGTACTAGTCCTATCCCAACACCACCATGTAATCCCAACCCATTGGTCCATCAACCTTCTAATCCATCAACTCCTTCATTTCCTTCACCATCATGTTCCTCCAATCCTCCACCCAAAGATGAGGCAGAGATACTTTTAGAAGAATTCATCCAAGCAAATTTGATTGAGCTACCACTGATAAAATATTTGGATAAAACCACATTAAACCCTATTGGTATAATGAAAATGATTATTGTGTATACCATAGGATTAGGGTGTTGGCAATATGTGTTTGTCATTGATGTCAACATAGTATATGGACAAACTTCTATAGAGGTAGAGTCAGCATGGTCAAGGCAAACCAGCCCGGGAGAAGAGAAAATAGTCTAAGTATGGTGAGGTGATCAGTTTTGTGTATGAGCATGATGTGGAGGTAAATACTCATGTCCTTGCATGTTTTTAGTATCCCTACATGTATATCTCATCAATTTGGAGTATCGTACTCAATGATAAATACCAAAAATTTGTCTAAGGAATTCACAGTGCATATCCCAAGGCAGAGTAACATTGTTTTGGTTTGCATTTCTCTGCAGAGCAAGATTTGATCTTGTGGTTCTGAAGACAAGTTTATCTAGGTATTGAAATGATATATCCAATTTTTTAGGTCTTCACATCTTCAGAAGAAAAAGTTACAAGGGACAAAGTATCGACCACTACTTAGACAGGGAAAAGCAATGATGGAGACTTAATGGAATGTTCTGCATTCCTACAGAAGATATTTTTTTGTCATGCGGTTTTGAGGACAAGCTCAAAGGTGTATAAGGCATGTGACATGATGAAATATCAAGTGGTATGTTGGTTTGCAAAGTCAGTAATCAAGTGACAGAGGCAATATAGACTATTCCAGAGCCTAAATACATATGTTTGAGCCTTTACAGAAGATGAAATGTATGTAGGTCAGTCATAAAAGTTTGTGCAGAGGTCTTACATGTTCCAACATATCTCAGGTTTGATCCACATGAAGATATTCGTTATTTTCCTGCACCGCAATGCTATATCTTGAGTTATGAAGTGTTACATGTGGTCCAGAATACTTTGTTTCCTAGAGTTTGTCATGTGTATTAATTTGTGGAGGTATAAACTGATATGATACTTCAGAAGAAGGGTGAATGGATGACGTTAACATCGTACATGATTGGATTCTTGGTCTACATGAAGATTTTGGCTTCTCCCCGGTAGTATGAAGATGAACAATTTGCAATTTTGACTAGTTTGAGCTGACAAGCTATGTCTCTGGTATGTGTGATAGATCATGACCTATGTCTTTGACTTTGGAAGATGTGAATAAATCTATTTTGAATACCATCATGAGGTCCTGAGGTTCGCAACAAGTTTTCTTATCATATTGTCTATATTGAGGCCGACCCTTGAAGAGTTACACGTTTCATCCAATGATGTTTATGATGTCGACCTAATCTATGTTTTGAAGTGTTGTGGGGGATATATATTGAAGATCAAATTCATTTGAGAGATATAGATGAGTGTGCAAATATGAAATAGCAAAGGGCAAGGTATGAAGTGTGTAGAATCAATTTGAAGGCATGTTTTGAGTAGAAAAGGAAGACTGCATTATTAGCATAAGTCAGATGTCTACTTTGCAGTAGTCCATACATCTATATTTGTAAATTCTAAATGCAGTAAGAAGGGAGTAGTAGCTTCCTTGGGTTCTACCATAAATCAAAGTTGTAATTGTTGTAAGCACAAAGTACAGGGAGTAGTAGCTTCCTTGGGTTGCAGCCCAAAAACAAAGTTGTAACATTTTTGTAGTGAGCATAATATATTGTGAGCTAACACTCACTGTGTTTTTTCCCTATTTTAGGGTTTTCCACGTAAAAATCCTGGTGTTCTTGTGTCGATTCTTGTGTTTAAGAATCAAAAGAAGAAATTGGCAAACTAAAAACTCTCATAGAAGGAGATAAAGGAGGTGACATAAAGCTCAAGGAGGTAGAAGAAATTATCTCAATTTTGAAAGTCACGGTTGAAAAAGAAAAGAGGATTAAAGATTGCTTAAATATCAAGCTCTGTGACAAATTAGCTGAATGTTCAAAACTTGAGGAAGAAGTTGTCACTCTAAGGAAAGAACTGGAAAAGACAAAAGAACATATTGACAAAAGACTAAAATTGAAAGGAGGATATGAAATCCTTGATGAGATAATTAACTCTCAAAAGCCAACAAAAGAAAAATCAAGCCTTGGTTTTGAAAAGGGGAAGAGTCCTATGATCAGTGTCTCTGCAAATTTATATGATAACTTCCAGTCAGGAGGAAAGTCTGGAATAAAGAAGGAAGAGACCTGTTGGGTTTTCTTTCCGAATCAGCAGAGGGTTTGCCAGTTCCAATGCATAGGCAGATTCAGCCAACTAATACAGGAGGTTGCGTGAGCTAGCTCCCCTTCACTTCTAGTTCTGCCGCACCAAGGGGGGTATCCCTATAGCTAAAGGTTTAATCTTGACTTGCCCAATGACACAAAGATTTAGCTTTACAATGACAGGCAGAATACTCTCATGTTTGGACCAAGATTTGGATGATAGATCACAAGTTTGGCAACACTCTTGGACATATCTAACTAGTTATGGATGAGAGTATGCAGGGGTCCTAATCCCACTCCTACAAACTAACAGGTTGGAAAAATGGAATAATGGATTTTATGTTTTGGATGCAAGACAAGGGGGTTTTGGATCATAACTACTACACAAGGGCAGACCGGTGCCTATCTCAGGGCAAGGAGTCAACTAGACGTATACAAGAGAATGGTTTGCAACTGGCATTTGAGTTTCAAGGGGTTAGGACTGGTATTTGCCTTATAAACACCACCGAAGGATACATATTTAACTATCCCTTCTTATAAATATCCTTGCTGACATACAATCTTCTCCATACTTAACCTAAAACAATTTAATCCACTCCTTGAATGGAAGTTAGAAGATCAAGCATGCAATACAGGAAATCTGTATCCTAGAATCTTAGAAACCCTTAACAACTAGATTCAAAAGAAGAAAATGCATACAACAAATGGAGACAGACATATAAGCACATGCAACAATGCATTTTTCCTATAAAATGACATGAAACTGAAATAAGTGCAAGGTGCACTCAGATGCAACTCATAAACTCCAAAAGAGACAAAACAGACAGGAAATGCTTTGTTTTCGTTATTTTTTCCCCAAAAATGCCCAAGTCTTCAACAACCAGAAATGAGTGACACAGCTTGTCTCTTATAGCACAAGTGTGTACACTCAGCAATTAATTACATGGCCATTTCAAAATTCTAAAATTCTGCCAAATATAATGCACCATGAGAATGGCGCCTAAAACATTGAATGATTCAGGCAGAAAAAGAAGGACGAGCAGGTGGGATTGGAAAACGTGCCATTGCTTGAAGATTTTCTCATGAAATACGGTGGGTAACCTATCAATCATCGACCCAACTACTACAAAATCTGCCATTAATGGTCACCAACCTGCCTTGGGAAAGGTTCGTGCGCCCCTGAAGCTCCTTCCCGCTCAAAACACATCTGCAAAAACAAAGAAATCGCCCCTGTTGAACACTTGAATCATGGCCGTCGAGCTCCCTTCCTAACGCTAAGATCCACGGCCTCAAACCATGCTGAAAAGTCACCCATCAATAAGAACGTGCCATGTAGGCACCCTGTGCTTCCATCACTGACTTTTCTGCCATCGCAACATGCATTTTCCCCTTTTCCCCCTTGTATATGCAAAAGAACATGCATATACAAACAATTGCCTGCATACAAAGCGCGGACCCCAAATTTTATAAAGCATATTGAAAATCACCATCGGGTCCGGCTTGCATCTTGATTCCTTGTATAACTCCTTGTATATTGCATATATACAATATGCAATATACATACAATGCAGATCTCAAATTATTATGAAACAAATTGTAATCACTTTGAAATCCAGCTTGTATCTCTATTTTCTTGTATATTGGCATATACAATGCCATATACAATGCCATATACATGCAAGCCGCGGACGCCAGCGCTGAATTAGCCAGATCTGACTTTTGAATCGGGTCCGGCTTGTATATCGCTCCATTGTATGTTCGCCTTGTATATCGCATATAAAATGCAAACATACAAGCCAAAATATTCATTCATTAGACTTGAGCCTTTATCAATTACATTGCAAACCTTTTCGGGTCTGGCCAATGCATCTCGGGAATGCATATCGCGCTTGCACATTTTGATAGACATTCTGCTTTGTATGTCGAACACATACAAACCTCTTTATATACTTACGGGCTCCACCTATTGTATATCGGCCCCCTTTGTATATCTGTAGGCCCCACCAAATGTATCTCCCCCTTTGCTTGTTGCTTGTATGTTGGAGATACAATGACCCTTGTATGTCTGCGGGCCCCATCACTTGTATATCAACCCTTTGCACATTTCATTTTGCACATAGCGAATGTATATCGCATATACATTCTGCTTTGTATGTGAGGCGGACCCCACCAAATGCATCTCCTGCTTTATATGTTGCCGAATATACAAGACCCCTTGTATCTTTTTCATTGTATATGCACCGGCCATTGGGGAAACTTCAAACCTGGCCGCCGATGTGCATTGTCATGGCAATGACCCTCTCTACTGTAGCAAATGTATGTCGGCCCCCTTTGTATGTTTGCAATGTACATTGCCAATGTATGTTGGACATACATTCACTCTTGTATCTGTTTCCCTTGTATATTTTCTCATATGTGCCCAATGTATCTAGTCATTGTATGTCTAAACATACAACACAAATATGCATGCAAACCCTCACATACAAGTAGGGAATATTCCTAGAATCTGCGACATACAAACAACCATTTTTTGCATCTTTTAGGAGCCGATTGAACATACAAACCACCTTGTATGCCCCAATGTACATTTGAACCTGCATGTATATACAAGTGGCTTTGTATATACAACTATTTTTTGCATTTTCAACCGAGAAAGCCGAAAGACTTAGAAATTTCTTGATTTTTTATGAAGGGGCCTGCAGATTTAAATGCTTGAAACCTGAATATTCATGCAGGCACCAATAAGACCTACACTAAAGATCCTAAGAAGAATGCCTCCATAGTTACAAAAGAAGATGAATTCACTCCTGTTTGGAGACAAAGGAAGAATATGGAGAAGAATTTCAGGAAGCCTGCACCTAAACAAACTACTTCTATCAGGTATTCTCAAAGTTTCAATAGTAATTGCTATGCTTGTAATAAATTTGGTCACAAAGTTGTTGATTGTAGAAGTAAGATGAATCAAAATTTTGTGAGGTGTTATACTTGCATTAAGGTTGGTCATAAAGCTATTGAATGTAGGAGTAAGTGAAGTCAGAATCCTATAAGGTGTTATGCTTGCAATAAGACGGGACATAAGGCTAATGAATACAAAAGTAAAATGTCAAGGAATAATAGGGATAATGCTCAGCCCTTTCATGGATATTGTTACACTTGTAACAAGTTTGGCCACAAGGCAACTAATTGCAGATCTAAGGTGAGGATAAATGGTAATGCTTAGCAATCAAATTTCACCTATCATAAGTGCAATCAAACAAGGCACTCTGCAAGGAATATAAGGCCTGCTCCACAAAAGAAGGTTGATATTGCTCAACAAAAGAAGGAAATGAGCAAAGTATGGAAGAAGGAAGAATGTGAAATTTCTGGACCTCTGCCTAGTGCAAGTGGATCCTTCAGTAACTAAAAGGATGAAGTACTGATTCAAGGGGAGTTAAAATTGTAAGTTTCTTCAAAACCCCTGAATGAATGAGATGTTGAATTCCTCAGCATTCTAGCTAAATTTGGTATGAGCACACTTAGATGATGATATGAAGAGGTTTGGTCAAATTTTTGGAGCAATTAGTTAATTTGCGGAGGATTATTGAATGATTATTGGTTTCTGCATATGAAAAGGGCAAACTAGGTCAAAATTAGGAAGGCAATTAATGCAGAGCAAAATTAGTTGGTGAAAGGGGTATATATGCACTGTTTGATCATTTTTTATCTCATTTGAATGGAGCTAAGCAAGTTGAAGAGATAAATAGAGAAAAAGATTCTCAACAAGTATTGGAGCAAACCCTATTCTTCGCATCTTCAGGTATTTCTTGATTTCACTAATTAAAACCCTAGTTCCTAAAGATACTGAAATGGGGACACCAGTTGTGATTGATGTGGTTGAGAGGCCAAGGCCAAAATTTATGAAGCATCCATTCAAGTCCACCATGGCCGATGAAGTTGGCATCTTCTCACATGTTCCTGCAAATGTGTTGCATATTGAAGACATTTGGATATACATTCATTCATTGATAGATGAATATGATCACCTAAAACTTGAACAGTTCAAGAATGATAATTTGTTGGGAGATGATTTCCAGTTGAAACCTAAATTTTCCAACATTGTTGCGAAGCACCTAGATATCTGGAAGGGTTTTCCAAATTTTCAATATGAATAAGCTTGGGTGAGAATAGCCCTAAGTTTAATTCATGGAGACTTCTTCTATTTAGATCACCCCTATCTAATCACTAAGGATGCCATAAAGGTTGTGATTGGCTTATGCTCCTCCAGACCAGTGCCTGTTCTGAAGTTAGTTAAGAATGAACAAGTGATGAAGCTCATTGGAGCAAAGTTTGACAAGAGGACATTAACTGTAGATGACATTGAAGATTTGGGAGTCTGGTATGCAACCATGAACATTGCATACAAAATTTACTACATTAATAGGGAAAACCTTACCTCCACAACAACAATATATACATCCTATCAATGGTCAAAGAAGGAAAAGATTTTGACCTATGTGAGCTTCTGCAACAACAACTATTGGGCAATCTAAAGAGGACAAAAGAATAAAAATACAAATTCTGGTATGGATTTTTGATCATATGTCTCATGTTTTACTTCTTAAAAGAATTGTCTCGTATGAAGGGGATGGTCTGGAAAATAGATATTTTGGTTGTTCATCAAGTTAAAATTATATGCTTAGCTTTCCAGATCATAAGAATTGTGACACAATGTTCTAGGGATTTTTCAAGACCTTTCAAAAGAACATGCAAATAAGAGAGATAATCCCATCAAAAGTGGTCAACAAATATAAGAATGATATAACATTCATGGTTGACAAAGATAATTGTTATATGGAGGTTGTTGAGCCAAGGACATTTTCGATTACAACCTTACCATATGAGGTTACAGAATTTGATTTGATTGGTTATGCTGATATGCTACTAAGCAAGCCTAAGGACTCTTCCACTAAAAGATTTGGCACATACGATGAAATCATCAACAAATCAGTTAAAAGAGATGTAGAGGAGAAAGTAGAAAAGATAAAATCTAAGGTAGAGAAAATGAAATCTGACCTAGAAAAGATACTCAAATCTTCTAAAGGCTCAGCAGGAGAAGCATGAAACATTTCCTCTGCACAACTTCCAAGAACAAGTAGATCAATATCAACTATAGCCACTTCTTATGTTCCCTCTGGATCAACATTAACTATCAAAAGAGGTACTTCTGAGATTCCTGTACTGACTCAAACCACTGAGAAGAAGAAGCCTAGACATAAGAGTCAGGCGAGAAGAGGCAAGATAAATCCTATAAATATTGAAGATATTAAAGAAGAAGAAAAAGAAAAGGATATGGAGGCTTTGAAAAGAAAGAAGAAAATAGCTAAAGAAGAAATTAAAAAGGGGGAGACCTCAAAGTAGAAAGGAAAATGAAAAGCAAAGAAGGGTAAGAAATCTGATTATGTGCCCATACAACTTGAAGCCACAATTAATGCGATGATAGAGCATGGAGCTCTGGAAGAATTTGATGAACTCTATGATGAAAGGCCATCAAATGACAAATCTACTATTGATGAGGCAATAGTCAAATATCTGGGAGCCTTAAATATAGCTTTGATTGAAATTAGCCATCAGTTGCCTGAGAGTCTTGTTGAAGTCTTTACTCATAGGAGAAATGAAGCTATGAGCATAGAGGTTGAAATGAGAAGAAGAGCAATTGAAAAGGTTTGTCATTCCATCTCTGAGATTGAAAAGACTAAAGTGTCTAAACTAAAAGCCAAAGAATTTAGGACAAAAAGAAGGTTAAACACTTTGATGTTAAAAGATGAGGATGAAATTAAGAGATTGGAGAAGGAGACTCTGAAGAAGACTGCAAAAATTATCAAAGAAATGAAAGTTGAGGCAGGAATCATTGAAGATATATCTAACCAGTCTGTCTCTGAATGCAATGAGGAAAGTAATGACAAGCCTGAGAAGAAAGAGGAGATTGCTCTTCCTGAGGATACTGGAGCACCAGCCACAGAGGGTCAGGATAAAGGTAGTACTTCTCCTCCAAGGAACACTAACTCCAATGTAGAGTATAATGATTCTCCTCCGGAGATTACAGGGAATGAGGAGGAAGATAAAGAAGATAATCCTAAGGAGAATCAGGAAGAAAAGAAAAAGAATGACAAGGAACAAAAAGATAAAAAGGATAATGAAGAAATAGAGGAGGGAGAGCAATAAGAAGGAATATAAAATATATGTCAAAATACATTTGAGACAAAATCATTCAAAGTCCTATTAGATATGGAATTACAGTTTCAACCAATGATCACACCTCAACTTTTGTAGATTCCTACCCATGAGGGGCAAGTAGACTTGTCAAGTATTTCACCTCTTCATAAGCTTCAAATTGGAGATATATTGCATGCCTCCACAAGAAAGGAGTTCTTGAAAGAAAACTTGAAAAAGACCAGCTTAGTTGAAGATGCTGTGAAGTTGATTCAGGAAGGATTACCAGAGGTAATCATTGACTCCTCTCTACCTTTGGAGACAAGATTGAAGTTATTAATGGATTCTTTTAAAGATCACTCTTCTCATGTTGAGCAAAAAGTAGAACAAAGAGGCAATAAAAAGAATAAATGATAAGAGAATAGCTGAGATGATTGATAAATGTACTAATGCACATAATAAACTTTAAAAAAATATGAAGAATTTCAAAGATTGCATTGATGAGGCCACCACATTATATCTGTTTTGCCTAAATTAGCCAAACTCAACAAAGAATATCAAAGCTCAAATGGATACCATTGAGGCACAAATCAATAGATGGTCGATGTGTATGATTTGTCTAAGGACAAAAATGGGGTAACAAGAGCTCAATTGGAAAATCTTCATGCACAATTATCTCAATTGCAGGACCGAAGAGAAAACCTAAAAAAAAATATTTTGGTTAGTTGAGGGAGGCAGTGAATCTGAGACTTGCCTCATTGTTTGGTCTGCTAGGGGAAGCAGAAAAGGTAGATCATAAGATGAAAACCCCAAGCACCATAGAGAAATTCGAGGAGCTATGCATGCAGTGTGAATGCCAAAACCATATGCTTGCCTCAGAAAGTGCCAACTGGACTGCAACTCTTCAACGACTCAAGGTAATCTACAAGGCCATTATACCATCCAAATGAGTTGTAAGAGTAATGTAAATAAGACAATTATTTATGTATATAGTCTTGCGGAGGATAGTAGAGTCACACCATGTACATATCATCTATTTTGAGGAATCTTCATCTCAGGGGAGTACAGTTTTAGAAATCATTTTGTAAGGGGGAGTTGATACAAGCAAAGGATATCAAGCACTTTGTCCTTGATGTCAAAGGGGGGGATATATATATATATATATATATATAAGGGGGAGTATATGTTTCCATCAATGACAAAGGGGGAGATTGTTGGAAATATGTGTTTGTGGTTGATGTCAACATAGTATATGGACAAACTTGTATAGAGGTAGAGTCAGCATGGTCAAGGCAAACCAGTCCAAGAGGAGAAAATAGTCTAAGTATGGTGAGGTGATTAGTTTTTTGTTTGATCATGATGCAGAGGTAAATACTCATGTCCTTGCATGTTTCCAGTATCCCTACATGTATATCTCATTAGTTTTGAGTACTGCACTCAATGATAAATACTTGAAATCTATCTGAGGCATTCACAGTGCATATCCCAAGGCAAAGTAACATTGTTTTAGTCTGCATTTCTCTGCAGAGAATGATTTGATCTTGTGGTTCTATAGACAAGTTTATCCAGGTGTTGAAATGATATATCCAAGGTTTTAGGTCTTCATGTCTTCAACAGAAAAAGTTACGAGGGACATAGTACCAATCACTACTTAGACAAGACAAAGCCATGATGAAGACTTAATGGAATGCTCTACATTCCTTTATAAGACATTATTTTATCATGTGGTTTTGATGACAAGCTTAGAGGTGTATAAGGCATGCTATGATGAAGTATCAAGTGGTATGGTGGTTCGCAATGTCAGTAATCAAGTGACAGAGGCAATGCAGACTATTCCGGAGCCTAAATACATATGTTTGAGCCTTTACGGAAGATGAAATGTATGTAGATCAATCATCAAAGTTTGTGTAGAGCTCTTACATGTTCCAACATATCTCAGGTTTGATCCGCATGAATATATTCCTTATTTTCCTACACCACAATGCTATATCTTGAGTTTTAAAGTGTTACATGTGGTTCAGAATACTCTATTTCCTTTAGTTTATCATGTGTCTTATTTTGTAGAGGTATACACTGATATGATACTTTAGAAGAAGGATGAATGGATGATGTTGACATTGTACATGATTGAATTCTTGGTCCGCGTGAAGATTTTGGCTTCTCTCCGGCAGTATGAAGATGAAGAGTTTGTAGTTTTGAGCAGTTTGAGCTGACAGGCTATGTCTCTGGTATGTGTGATAGGTCCTAACCTATGGCTTTGACTTTGGAAGATGTGAAGAGATATGTTTTGAATACCATCATGAGGTCCTAAGGTTTGCAACATATTTTCTTATCATATTGTCTATATTGAGGCTGACCATTGAAGAGTTACATGTTTCATCCAATGATGTTTATGATGCCGACCTAATCAATGTTTTGAAGTGTTGTGGAGGATATATATATAAATAGAAGTTCAAATTCATTTGAGAGATATAGGTGAGTGTACGAATATGAAATAGCAAAGGGCAAGGTATGAATGTGTAGAATCAGTTTGAAGGCATGTTTTGAGCAAAAAAGGAAGACTGCATTATCAACAAAAGTCAAATGTAGAAAGAGTAGAAAGTAAATCATGCAACACAAGAATTAACACAAGAACACTAGGATTTTTACATGGTAAACCTTAAAACAGGGAAAAACCATGATGAGTGTTAGCTCACAATATATTATGCTCACTGCAAAAATGTTACAACTTTGTTTTTGGGTTGCAACCTAAGGAAGCTACTACTCCCTATACTTTATGCTTACAACAATTACAACTTTGATTTAGGGTAGAACCCAAGGAAGCTACTACTCCCTGCTTACTGCATTTAGAATTTACAAAGATAGATATATGGACTACTGCAAAGTAGACATTTGACTTTTGTTGATAATGCAGTCTTCCTTTTCTGATCAAAACATGCCTTCAAACTGATTCTACACATTCATACCTTGCCCTTTGCTATTTCATATTCGTACACTCACCTACAACTCTCAAATGAATTTGAACTTCTATATATATAGGTGAGTGTACAGATATGAAATAGCAAAGGGCAAGGTATGAATGTGTAGAATCAGTTTGAAGGCATGTTTTGAGCAGAAAAGGAAGACTGTATTATCAACAAAAGTCAAATGTCTACTTTACAGTAGTCCATATATCTATCTTTGTAAATTCTAAATGCAGTAAGCAGGGAATAGTAGCTTCCTTGGGTTCTACCCTAAATCAAATTTGTAATTGTTGTAAGCATAAAGTATAGGGAGTAGTAGCTTCCTTAGGTTGCAACCCAAAAACAAAGTTGTAACATTTTTGCAGTGAGCATAATATATTGTGAGCTAACACTCATCATGGTTTTTCCCTGTTTTAAGGTTTACCATGTAAAAATCCTAGTGTTCTTGTGTTGATTCTTGTGTTGCATGATTTACTTTCTACTCTTTAGTTTATACAGTTTTATCTGCAAATATATGTTTAAGTTTTAGTGTGTGTTGATTCACCCCCCCTCTCAGCACCTCATTGTGTTCAACATAGGGGCCATAAGACATTTGATTGTCCCACACTTAGGAGATTGATCAAGAACCTCATATATTGTGGTAAGATTGTGATAGATAATCCCAATCCTAATCCTAATCCATTTAATCCCATTATCCATCTACCTAATTCCAATCCTAATCCTAATCATAAGCCTATAACATCCACCATTATTGTCCACCCATTATTTTTTCCATCCACCCATACACTTATGAAGGATGTGATCCAATGGCTATTAGCAAGGAATCAACCATCTCCATGTCATCAAACACCTATCCTTGCACCTATCCAAGAACCTTCAAGCAATATGCCTATTCCTCCAAATCCATTTTATAGTCCACAACCCATCAAGCCTCTTGAAGATCCCCTTATCATGAGTTCAAGTGAAAATCTATCATGTAGCCATGTTGTTAATCATCTAGAGCCTATCAAGCCTATCCAAGAGTCTCCCACTCCCATTCAAGCAAACCAAGAGTTGTGTCATGAGCTTAAGTCCAAAGCATGTGGAAACACCAACCCCTCATCCTAATCAAGATCTAAACACCCTATCTAATCCCATTCTTGATTCCATTCCATCATATGATCAGCCTATCCATAACCGATATCTCCTCTATGATCAAGATATTATCTATGATCATGAGCCTATCCATGAGAAAATTGATTCCATCCATAGTACACTTAATCCCAAACCCACCACTTCCAACACCAGTCCTATCCATCCTCCAACTAATCCTATCCATCATCCAACAACATCCACTTCCCTTGATGTTACACTTGGTCCCCAAGAAAATTTAGACAATCAACTTCTTACTGAGCATAATGTAGATCAAGTTCCTCACGACCCTTCACCATCCTCTATTGATCACATTCCAAATCCATCATCTTATCCTCTTGGATCCAACACCTTCATTCATGGTAGCTCTCTTGTAGGATATAAACAACTTCTATCCACCACTCCACCCTCCCCATCTAATAATAGACTCGTGTATTGTGTCATAAACAATAAATATGCCATTGCACATCGCATGCTCCAAAACATGAATTATCATGGCAAAGGCTTAGGCCTTCATGAACAAGGTATTTTGGAGCCCATCCATGTCAAAGTTCCTCCACAATCACATGTCCTTGGTTGTATACCCCAAGGAAAACAATCCCAAGATGTTGGTACCACCTTCATTCCTTCCAAATCCACTTCTTTCTATCCTAAACCCCATGCATCCCACCACACCGCCAAAACATATGTCATTATCCCTCCTCCATCGTCACACAAATCTCAAAAGCATGTGACCATACACCTTCCTCCATCCACTCTTCCTCCACTTCTCCCAATGCTTAATATCCCCATCCTCACATCCCCTTATCCTTTTATGCACAAGTCCACTAATCCCTCCATCCACACATCTCGTTCCCTTATAACCCCTAAAATTCCTAATCATGATCAATGAATGCACACATCAACCAAACATGAAGCTATCACAACCCCCATGGGATTCAAAAATAGAAATTTGGATCCTCCCGTATAAAGCAAAAACTCCATTAAAGCATAAGAATGATCATGCCACAAGGCATCAACCTCTAACATCCAAGCAAAATCTCACACCTCAAGAAGCAAAAGCAAGAACAAAAATGGTGTGGGTCCCCAAGAAAAAAGTACTTAATCCAAATGGAGCATCCACAATCCAACAATCCCAAAAATTCTGCTCCCCATCACAAAATCCTATAGTTCCTAAGACCATTTGGGTCCCAAAATTACTAAATTGACCATCCCCTAAGCAAACATCTCCATTAATCCCAACTCCTTATTCCATTTAAAAACTTCAAAATCTAATTCGGTGTGTGCAACCATTGGTCTTGAATCCCACGACATTCCCACATACCTCCATCTCCCCATCTTCTATCTACTATCCCACATATTTCCCCCATCATATCCCTATGGTCCATGCTTTTGCATAAACATTTCATCCATCCATCATCCACATCATAATCCACTATCCATCCACATCATAAACCACTATCCTTCCCTGTACAATTCACTATCTATCCTACTCCACCTCCCTCTCATGCAATCTTCTACCAACATCCATGTGCAAAGTGACACTTGACATGATCCATGTGAGACATCCCTCTTTAATGGGACATTATGACCTTTCATGGAACTAGACGCTTGATTCCCCATCCTCTTCCAAATTCCTCCTATCCATATTCTCCTATCCAATCCAAAAATAATATAAAAAAAAGAGAAAAGAAAGAAGAAAAATCAAAATAGTAAAGATAAATCCCTTCATCCAACGGTGAAAAACACCTCGGTGGCGCCTTGGATAAGTACCATGATAAAAACCTGGCAAACAGGTGTCATGTGTAGATTCCTTGTCTATGTGTCTTACACGTGGTGAACGTAGTCTCATCTATCCCATCCTATTATTTTCCTCCTATCCTACCATCTTCATCCATCATATCCTTATATCTACTTATGCCATTTATCTAACCACATACCCATCTTCCATTCCTCCTATTAGCAGGGTGCAAAGCATAAAGGAGAGTCGACCGGAAGCTGCCACACATTATACAGAAGCCGTAGCCGACAAGAAACACATCCCTACATGTAATAGATATAATATATAGGATGTGATGATAGGATATAGGAGAATAGGAATATGATAGATGTTATATTCTAATGTAAGAATGACATAGAAGTTATGAATGTAACTGATGAGGTAGAGACTTAGACCTATTGAAGGATGGATAGATGATGTACTCATTTGATTACTCTTAATATAGATACATGGAGATCTGTCGGTACTAGGTAATTTTGTGTTGTCTTACTTTTATGTGTATGTGATGCTCTGTTTTGTTATTCTTTATGTTTTTCTATCAGTCTCTAGCCACTTGACCAGGGTATAAACTAACTACAAAGACTTGATTGAGAACTGGATCTCTGGACTGGTATCTCCTTTATATTTCTTGCTAACATTTGGTTCTGTTGTTGGGACCCTGGAAGAAGGTAGTTAAAGATTGAAAGGGAAAAACATCCAAAGAAGTAGCGTAGAGTTTTAGAGAGGAGAGTAAGAAAGGTTGGCAGGAAATTTTTTCAAATTGCAAAGGAATTAAGGTCTTCTTAAGTTTCTACCTCTATGAGAGGGGGTAGACACTTAAGGGGATAGTGAGTGGAAAGGGGGTAGGGTCTGCAATGACCTTTCAAATGAGGCGACTCTTCAAACAATGACTCCATGGGATATAAGAGGACTAATGGAACACCAAATCAAGAAAACCCATGGCGAAAGGGGAGAAGCGGAAGAAAAGAGAGATCGACGAAGAAATTAAAACTAGTATGGAGATAAGCAGAGAGGAGAGATTGAAGAAAACTCAAGAACGACAAGAATGTTACTGCAGAAGGATGGAAAGGACACAAAAGATGGAGAAATGAGGCGTTGGTATTTATTTTTGAATCAGTAGAGGGTTTGCCAGTTCCAATGCATAGGCATATTTGGCCAATGAATATAGGAGGTTGCGTGAGCTGCCTCCCCTTCACTTCTAGTTCTGCCACACCAAGGGGGGTATCCCTATAGCTAAAGATTTAACACTTTGACTCACCCAATGACATGAAGATTTAGCTTTGTGATAATAGGCAGAATACTCTCATGTATGGACCAAGATTTGAATGACAAATCACAAGTTTAGCAACACTCTTGGACATGTGTGTCTAGTTATGGATGAGAGTATGTAGGGGGTTCCTAATCCTACTCCTACAACTAACAGGTTGAAATTATGGAATGGTTTGAAATTATGGTTTGGATGCAAGACAGGGGTTTTGGATCATAACTACTTCACAAGAACAGACTGGTGCCTATCTCAGGGCAAGGAGTCAACTAGACGTATACATAAGAATGGCTTGCAACTGTCATTCAAGTTTCAAGGGGTCAGGACTGGTATTTGCCTTACAACCACCACCCAAGGATGAGTATTTAACTATCTCTACTTACAAATATCCCAATTGACATACAATCTTCTCCATACTCAACCTAAAACAGTTTAATCCACTCCTTGAATGGAAGTTACAGATTAAGCATGTGGTACAACAAGACTATACCCTAGAATCTGAGAAACCCTTAGCAACCATATTCAAAAGAAAAAAATGCATACAACAAGTGGAGACAGATAGATAAACACATGCAATAACACATTTTTCATATACAATGACAAGAAACTGAATACATGTGCAAGATACACTTCAAATGCAACTCATAAACTCCACAGAGATACAACAGACAGGAAATGCTCTGTATTTTGTTATTCATACAAAAAATTGCCCAAGTCTTCAACCACAACAATGAGTAACACAGTTTGGCTTTTATACCAAGACTGTGTACTCAACAAAATTATTACAAGGCAAGATCAAAATTTCTGCCCAATACAATGCATGAGAAATGGCGCTCAAAACATTCAATGTAGTAGAGGGACAAGGAGGAGGGAGCAGGTGGAATTGGGATCTGTACCGCTGCTCGAAGGTTTTCTTCGCAAGCCTGGTAGTTCACCTGTCACCTCACCCATCGATGCCTCTGCACAACCGCCATTAAAGCCTCAACTACCCACAGGATGCAATAGCAGATGCATCTGGAGATTTTCCCACTAAAAAATGGCCGCACATGCTTAGGAAAAACTATCGCTGTAGGTTCAAAACAAGGCCGTCGATCTACTCCCATTGCCAAGATCAACGGCACCAAAAAATGTTGAAAAGTCACCAACCAGTCATAACGTGCCACGTAGGCACTTCAAATCTCTATCGCAGACTTTTTCGGTTTCTCCATTTTACCTTTTCGCACTTGTATATGCGTGCTGAAATGCATATACAAACACCCTTTAAAATCTTTGTATATGTAGGATGCATATACAACTGTTCACATGCAAGACAGACCCCAAACCTTATTCATTGCACTTGAAAACCCCATCGGGTCCAAAATGTATATCCTCATTGCACATGTCGCTTTGTACATGCAAAAACATATACAAGCACCTTATATACAAGCTGGACCTCAAATTTTATAGAACAATTTGAGAATCGGTTCAATTCCGGCTTGTATCCCTTCCATTGCACATCAGTTTGTATATCTGCATATACATTCCTCACTTTATACATACAAGGCACGGATTTCAAACTTTCATAAGGCATTTTGAAGTTGCTTTGAAATCTGACTTGTATCCTCTATTTGTATCATTGCAATGTATATCAGCACATACATTGCCTGATATACATGTTGCGGACCCCAAACTTGTATGAAGCATCTTGGAATTCTATTCGGGTCCGGAATGTATCTTTTCACTTGTATGTTGCACATACAAAAGCAAATATACAAGTTGCGGATTCCAACTCATTTATCAGCTAGATTGGAGAACCTTTCGAATCCGACTTGTATCTCATCAAATGTATATTTCCTTTGTATATCGCAGATACAAATGCAATATACAACCCGCGGACCTCAAATTATTGTTCGCTACCTTTAATTCCTCCTCCACGTCCGGGTTGTTTGTCCTCCTTTGTATATGCAAACAACTTTGCATCTACTTCCCCTGTATGCCAAATATACAAACTTGCTTGTATATACCCGCGGGCCCTACCACATGTATCTCCCCCGCCGCACTGTTCATCTCCCTCTGCGCGCCCTTGTATATTTTTCAATGCATACCTATATGCAACCTGATATACAAAGCAAGAATATTACTGAGAATCTGCGAAAGATTCCCCCTTTGTATATGCACACTCCAAGCCCGATATGCATATTTTGACCTGTATGTATATACAAACACCTTTGTATATACAAAGACACTTGCATCTTAATTGATTTTTGCATTTTTCACAACTGCAGAGGCCAAAAGAGTTAGAACTTTTCAGATTTTTGGGAAGGGGCCGGCAGGTTTAAATGCTTGAAACCTGAAAGTTTATGTAGGCACCACCAGTGGCTTTGTCTGGGGACGCATGCCTCTTGTAGGCATGGTGAGAACCATAGATCTCTGGGATGCAGACCAGTCCTTATCCATTGGGCAACAGAGTCAAAACTTACACCAACCTGCATCACAAAACACATTATTTAAAATTTACTTGGCGGCCCTGCCAGGGCCACCAAAAAGGAAAAACCAGAGTTTTTCTTTGTCAAACACTTGATTTTGTTTTGATTTCTTCAAATGATGCCTGAAACCATTCAACCACTTGCAGCACCCAGCATTGCAATTGATTGTGTTGCTGCTCCTTTCTTTTTCATTGACAAATCTACAACCAGCTTCATCAGCATACATTATCATAAGTTGTAGAATGTCATCATCATATGAGTCACTGATGTTTCTTGGAAAAATGACAGACTCACATGAAACAAATGAATCCACACCAGCATTTTGTCTTTCTTCAAAAAATAAGAGCTCCTCTGTATCAAACACACAATATTCAGGCACAAGCAACATCTCATAATCAAATTTATCTTTATAAGTATACAGATATTCATCATCATTGTGCTCAACAATCTTATCATTTATGTCCACCTAGAATGTCTCAAAAGAAGGCATGAATAACTCAGAATGCAGCCCTACACTGAAAGCTTCATAGTCACCCCTGCAACCAGCACTATCCCCAACTGTATGAGCACACACATCTGCAACCTGTCCATTCACCTCTGAATAGTGACCCTGTTTTTCCTCTTTATCAATGCCTTGATAATTAAAATCAAAATTTTCAACCTCTGCACTGTGAAGGTGGTCAGAATCTTTAAGGAAACACTCATATTCAGCATCCATATATATTTCATCATCTGAAAAGCTCACATATGCATCTGAATGCTGACAATCACTAATGTATTCACTGCCATCCCTTGAAGCAGCATCTTCTATATTCAAAGTGAAGCTTTGCATATCCACCTTATACAAATAATTAGGAATATCTGGGATATGCATATTGCTGCAAGACACAACCTCATGGATGTCTTTCATTTTATCACTTGAAAGGCATTTTGTGTCTACAGGCTCCTCATCTAGAGGCTGATAACAATCTTTGTTTTCATCATTATAGGATATGCCTACATTTTCTACAACATTTTCTTCATGCATCACATCATGGTTGCACACATTATTCTAAAATATATTTCCCTCTGCAAAATCATCCTTTAATGAACATTGTGGAAAAGCAGAAATACATTCACTTTGATAACTGTTTTGACAACTTACAGCCATGAAACCTATTGGCATTCCATATTTCTCATTGTTTTCAATATCCATAGCAAATTGGTAAGCCTGGTGAAGTGTGACTGGTTCTTTATCTCTCAATAAATAACTCACTTCTTCATCATATGCAGCCAAATAAATTGTCAAGCACAATGCATTATTAAGTCTCATATACTCAGGGATCTGCTTGAGCAACTTAATAAATCTAAGGTTAAAGGCTGGAACTAGCTCCTCATCTTCCTTTCAAATATTCATGAAATGTATGATTAATGAGGCTAAATCAAACCTTTCACCAAACTGCTCTAGGAATGCAATTTCTAAATCTATCCATGAAAAAACTGAACGTACAGGCAGGTCTGAAAACCAAACCCTAGCATCATCTTCTAACAACTGAACAAAGAGTCTCATTACAACATCTTCATCCTCTACGTCATAATCTTCTATTAAATTACAAAATTTTTGCAGATGTTTGTTTGCCAATTCAGAATCTGATCCACTATATTTTGGCAAACATTTTCTAATTTTATTTGGAATAGCATTTGGGTAACCACATATTCCTTTAAAATTTAGGGCTTTATATCTTTGAATAAAAAATGGTTTCCTTTGAGAACACAACCAGGTTTGCTATTCTAAACTCATCATTTTGAAAGGATGGAATACTTGGAAATATGTTGCAGCTTTGATAGGTTCAATCAACAGAGTCTCCACCTCTCACAGAGAGGACATAAAATCAACAAGGCACTTATATTTTCTAGATTCATCACACCAACAGAGCACCACATGGTCATTTTTTGGTATTGCTGCAACGAATTCACTTTTCTAATAATCTGACTCTTTCGTCCCCAACAAAGTTGCCATCTATTGGTATTTATTTCTGAATTAGCAGAGGGTTTGCAGTTCCAATGCACAGGTAGATTCGGCCAACGAATACAGGAGGTTGCGTGAGCTGCCTCCCTTCACTTCTGGTTCTGCCGCACCAAGGGGGGTATCCCTATAGCTAAAGATTTAACACTTTGACTCACCCAATGACATGAAGATTTAGCTTTGTGATAATAGGTAGAATACTCTCATGTATGGACCAAGATTTGAATGACAAATCACAAGTTTAGCAACACTATTGGACATGTGTGTCTGGTTATGGATGTGAGTATGTAGGGGGTTCCTAATCCTACTCCTACAACTAACAGGTTGAAATTATGGAATGGTTTGAAATTATGGTTTGGATGCAAGACAGGGGTTTTGGATCATAACTACTTCACAAGAACAGATTGGTGCCTATCTCAGGGCAAGGAGTCAACTAGATGTATACATAAGAATAGCTTGCAACTGTCATTTGAGTTTCAAGGGGTCAGGACTGGTATTTGCCTTACAAACACCACCCAAGGATGAGTATTTAACTATCTCTACTTACAAATATCCCAGTTGACATACAATCTTCTCCATACTCAACCTAAAACAGTTTAATCCACTCCTTGAATGGAAGTTACAGATTAAGCATGTGGTACAACAAGACTATACCCTAGAATCTGAGAAACCCTTAGCAACCAGATTCAAAAGAAAAACAATGCATACAACAAGTGGAGACAAATAGATAAACACATGCAATAACGCATTTTTCATATACAATGACAAGAAACTGAATATATGTGCAAGATACACTTCAGATGCAACTCATAAACTCCACAAAGATACAATAGACAGGAAATGCTCTGTATTTCATTATTCACACAAAAAATTGCCCAAGTCTTCAACCACAACAATGAGTAACATAGTTTGGCTTTTATACCAAGACTGTGTACTCAACAAAATTATTATAAGGCAAGATCAAAATTTCTGCCAAGTACAATGCATGAGAAATGGTGCTCAAAACATTCAATGTAGTAGAGGGACAAGGAGGAGGGAGCAGGTGGAATCAGGATCTGCACCACCGCCTGAAGGTTTTCTTTGCAAGCCTGGTAGTTCACCTGTCACCTCACCCATCGATGCCTCTTCACGACCGCCATTAAAGCCTCAACTACCCGCGGGATGCAACAACAGATGCATCTGGAGATTTTCCCGCTCAAAAATGGCCGCACATGCTTAGGAAAAACCATCGCTGCAGGTTCAAAACAAGGCCGTCGATCTACTCCCATCGCCAGGGTCAACGACACCCAAAAAATGTTGAAAAGTCACCAACCAGTCGTAACGTGCCACGTAGGCACTTCAAATCTCTATCGCAGACTTTTTTACTTTCTCCATTTTACCTTTCGCCCTTGTATATGCGTGCTGAAATGCATATACAAACACCCTTTTTAAATCTTTGTATATGCAGGATGCATATGCAACTGTTCACATGCAAGACGGACCCCAAACCTTATTCATTGCACTTGAAAACCCCATCGGGTCCAAAATGTATATCCTCATTGCACATGTCGCTTTGTACATGCAAAAACATATACAAGCACCTTATATACAAGCCAGACCTCAAATTTTATAGAACAATTTGAGAATCGGTTCAATTCCAGCTTGTATCCCTTCCATTGCACATCAGTTTGTATATCTGCATATACATTCCTCACTTTATACATACAAGGCGCGGATTTCAAACTTTCATAAGGCATTTTGAAGTTGCTTTGAAATCTGACTTGTATCCTCTATTTGTATCATTGCAATGTATATCGGCACATACATTGCCCGATATACATGTTGCGGACCCCAAACTTGTATGAAGCATCTTGGAATTCTATTCGGGTCCGGAATGTATCTTTTCACTTGTATGTTGCACATACAAAAGCAAATATACAAGTCGCGGATTCCAACTCATTTATCAGCTAGATTGGAGAACCTTTCGAATCCGACTTGTATCTCATCAAATGTATATTTCCTTTGTATATCGCATATACAAATGCGATATACAACCCGCGGACCTCAAATTATTGTTCGCTACCTTTAATTCCTCCTCCGCGTCCGGGTTGTTTGTCCTCCTTTGTATATGCAAACAACTTTGCATCTACTTCCCCTGTATGCCAAATATACAAACTTGCTTGTATATACCCACGGGCCCTACCATATGTATCTCCCCCGCCGCACTGTTCATCTTGCATGTGCGCCCTTATATATTTTTCAATGCATACCCATATGCAACCCGATATACAAAGCAGGAATATTCCTAGGAATCTGTGAAAGATTACCCCTTTGTATATGCACACTCCGAGCCCGATATGTATATTTTGACCTGTATGTATATACAAACACCTTTGTATATACAAAGACACTTGCATCTTAATTGATTTTTGCATTTTTCACAACTGCAGAGGCCAAAAGAGTCAGAACTTTTCAGATTTTTGGGAAGGGGTCTGCATGTTTAAATGCTTGAAACCTGAAAGTTTATGCAAGCACCACCATGAGGGATAATAGAAGTTGAGGAAGAAAAGGAGGAAGAATTTGAAGAGCGCACCATTGAGGGTGCTACCGGAAGGAAGAAGACAAGTGCGTCATGGAGGATATTGCTGAGAGTGCCACTGGGGCTGCTACCAGAGAAAGGACGTCAAAAGCTGAAGAGATAGAGGGTATTATGGAGGATGTTGCTGAGTGTGCCACTGTGGGTGCTACCAGAAAATAATGTGGAAGGGAAAGTGAAGAAATAGGTGAATTAGGGTTTATGCCGCAAACTACTGGTAAAATGTAATTAACACTAAATTTTTTGAAGATGGATGAGGAATATATAGAGGATCTAATTTGCCAAAGCATAAAGGAAATAAGAGGAGGAGAAGATGTGTTCAACATTGAAAGAAGCTTTGAGGGTTTTGGAAGGTTATTTCAATCATCATTGGATGATGACAAGATATCATTCACAAATGGAAGAATATCCCCTAATTTGAAGAGACACTACAAAGATACACAACCCATGGACCATGAGTCAACCCAAGTGTCATATAAAGTCAAGAGAATTTTACTAGAGAAGGAAGATATTCAAGCAAACAAGGAAGTAAAGAAAATAGTAGAGATGTAGAGCAATTTTGTAGAGGTTTTAGGAGAGGAATACTTTGATATCTAACTACAGAGAGATAAGGGAAGAGAAGGTAAGCAAGTTTATAGAAGATAGCCTAACCAGAGGAGCAGACTAGAAGAAACTCACCACAGTGTATCAAAGACTTTGAGAAGATCAATCATGGATATTCCTATTAAGTTACCAATCTCTGAGAAGGACACTACTAAAGCTGCTGAACACATCATTGTGTTGGAGTCTTTTTAGTACTGGAAGGGAATAACAAGAGATGAAATCAAGTTGTTTGACTTCATAGGCACCTTGCAGAATGAAGCATTAAAGTGGTATAGGAAGACATGTCTGAATAGTGACAAGGATTGGGATGAGATCAAGAAGCTATTCTTGGAGAATTTTGGAGTTCTCTATGTTCTGAAAGAAGGGGTAAGTAAGATGAGAGATTCGATGCAGTTGGATAAGGAATCAATAAAGGACTTTGATAGAAGATTCAAGGAGACAACTAGGAAGTTAGAGGAACCACTGACTAAGAAGCAAAAGATAGAATGGTTTATTACGAAAATAAGCCCTAAAAGAACAGTAAACCTTAGATGGAAGAATATTTGAGACATATGCAGAAGCAATGACACTAGTCTACCAGATAGAGTCTCAATCCTGGTGTAGACAGGATAAGATGAAAGAAAACCTAGAATTAGAGAAGCTAAAACTGGAATTAGAGCAATTAAAGTTGAGGCAGAAGATCCTGGCTAAGCAGGAGGAGAACACACAAAAGAAAAGAGCTAATATTTGGTGCTCATATTGTATAAGAGAAGGTCACTTAAGAAATAAATGCCCTAGGATGAAAGGTGAAAGACAAGTTGCCGCAATAAAAGTAGACATGAAAGCAACAAAAATAATGAATTCAGTATATTGTGGATTATGTGGAGAGTGGGATGACAATGAAACACCAGATTGCCCTTCATAGAACTTTTGGAGGAAAAGAGAATTTGTTGATGAAGAAGATGAAACCTAGTACACAAACTTAGCGAAGAGTAATAACATGTCCTATGTAGAAACAAAACTCACATGATCAAGGCTACAGACAACCGAATTGGAGAAATCAAAGGAATGTCAATGCAATACAAAATTCAAACTTTGGCAGCCCATCCTATGGAAATAGCTATAATAATGATGACAAAGCGAAATTTGGAGGCTACAGAGGAGGCAAAGGCTATGGAAGAAATCAAATAAGAAGGGAGGATGCAACATCTTTCAATTGCGGTAAGCTAGGACACTTTGCTAATGTTGGGCTGAAAGGAAAACACAATGTTCATTTTGTAGTAGTACACAACATGATCTATTTTCTTTTGAGAGAGCACAATGGTAGTTCTGAAATGCACAACCACAATCTAAGAGTGATGAGCTATAGAATCTGGGCAACCAAAAAGGAGCAAGGATCATAAGAAGGGCACCAAAGGGTCAAGGAGCAAAGACTTGCCAGAGGAACAACAAGGAGGAAACAAACATATCTTCAACTGAATCTACAGAAGAAGAAGAGTACTATTGGAGAAGTAAGACAAAATATATGGGAAAAGATAGAAGAAGAAGGAAGGAGAAAGCTTCGGTACTGACAAGACAAGGAACAAATACTAGAAGGCACTATTCCACTGAAATAGAAGAGGAAGACACTGAGGAGGAAGAAGAATTTGTTCCTTCTAAGAAACAACATGAGGAATTTGTGAAGGAAGCCAAACAAACTATAAGGAAGGAACAAGAAAAGGAGAAGCAATGCAAGCAAATTTTCACCGAAGGAGAAGTAGAATCTCTCAAGCAATTAGCTCAATTGACACAACAACATAGACTTATTGAGAAACTAAGACAATTTTCCAAATAATGGAATAAGGAGCAAGATTAGAAAAGTCAACTCTGGAGGATTGGAAGAACAAATAGATAATGGAAGACAAAACCACTTATGGTGGATGTTCACATCAATCATAGAAAGGTATGGAATGTCATGATAGATCTGGGAGTAGATGTCAACATGATCACAAAGAAGTTGTGGGAGCAGTTAGGAAGACCTAAGTTGATAGAGATAACTTGTGATATTATTTTGGCAAATGGATCTAATATACAGACAATGGGAACATGGAACCAAGTGTAAGTTAACCTAATGGGGGTCAAAAAATTCCTAGATTCCATTGTTGTAGCCATGAAGGATCAAGGAGAAGCTATAGTAGGCATGAGTTGGGAATAGTTGGGAAGGAGAAGCTTTCAATGCACTTTTAGGCTTGAGATGGTTTATGGATACAAATGGTATCATAGATTCCTAGAAAGACGAGCTATCATTTGCTAATGATCACAATACTGTCAACATTCCTTTGGGATCATCAATGGAGGAAGAATACATAAAAGAAGTCAATCAGAACGAAGACAGTGATAAGGATGCCAATAATCTCTACACAATTTCAAGATTGGATACGAAAGAGACAATAGAAGAGCCTAATTATGAGGTAGAAGTGAAGATAGAAGAAGACTACCATAGTACAAATAGCGAGGAGGTTCTAGAAGCCTGGTTGAGAGAAGAACTAGAACTAAAAACAAGAAAAATGCCTGGCTACTAGAGCATATTAATGATCAGGACTGACGAAGAAGACATACCATAATCCTCGACACTTCATCAAAACTCACCTGAGATCATATGCGACACATTTAGGGAGGACAATGAAGACACGACTCAAAGACCTTATCGGGTAAGTCATATTTTAAAAGGCATTTCCCATATCAAGTTGCCTAGGTTTTCAAGAGTACAAAATCTGCAGAAATACCTAGATAAAATGGGGATAGTCTTTTCAGAAGAAGACATAAGATTACAAGATGTATAACACGCATTGGTATGTAATATCATAAATTGGTGGAACACACACAAAGACACAATAGAGCGGTGGCTTGTATTCAAAATACTCATTAAGACAAGATACTTACCAGAGGAAGGAGAATATGATATCATACCCAAATACTCAGGTAAGATCTCACCGCAAGGACATTTATCCATATGTACAATGGTATGGAGAGAAAGAAATGACTATAATGAGATATTGTACACACCTTTCTTTTATTGGAAACTGTCGCCAATTGCACAGACATGGTATATAAATCAAGAATGAAGGAAGGAAACTAGATATTGGGAAGAACTACAAAAGGATTTCATTCATACATTCTATAGTCTAGACAAAAATATCTACACAACACTACTCAAAATCAAGGAGATCATCTTTCAAAAGGATGCGGAAGAAGAAGAAGCAAAACCAAAGCAAAGTTCACCACCGGCAAAAACAGAAGGCATATGGAAGATTATAAAATGGATGGATAAGGAATCATACCTGGCGAAACACAAATGCTACAAAACAACATAACAAGAGGATGAGGAGAGTAAGGAACAAGAAATAAAGATTGAACAAGGAGAAATAAACCAAGCAGAATCAACAAATATCAAGGAAAAATACTACAACAAGCCTATCTAGTTAAGGGAAGAGAACATTGCCAAAGGAGATCCTAAGCTAGCCAAGATAGGATACTATTGGGACGAGAAGGAAGTGGCACAAGTAGTAGAAATCTTGTCTGAGTATGAGGATTTGTTCCCTAGGAAGTTCACATAGATGAAGGGAATCAAAGAGGAAGTTGGAACTATGAAAATTCAACTAAAAGAAGGTTGTAAACCAATCGAGAAAAGGCCATACAGGATGAATCCAAACATGAAGAAAAAAGTTAAAGTAGAACTTGACAAGATGCTAGAAGTAGGTATCATAAAACTAGTGGAGGAAACAAAATGGATCAGTCCAATGGCAGTACAAAATAAGAAAACAAGAGAAATCAAGATCTGTGGAGACTATAGAGATTTGAATAAATATTGCATTCATGATCCTTTTTCGACACCATTCATAGAAGAAATCTTGAAGTCAGTTGCCGATAAGGAAATCTATTCCTTCACTGATGGATTCTTTGGATATCACCAGGTAAAAATTGGAGAGGAAGATCAACCCAAAACAACATTTACATTTGAAATAGGATCTTTCATGTACATTGTTATGCCATTTGGATTGAAAAATGCACATGCAATATTCAGTAGAATCATGGTCAATGCATTCAAGGAGTTTATACATGATTTCCTGGAAGCCTATTTGGATGATTGGACTATATTTGGACTCATAAAATATCACACACAGACATTGAGGTTGATGTTGAATAAGTGTAGGAGCTTGAAAATATCTCTAAACTTGAAGAAATGCACTTTTGTGGTACTATTTGGAATACTACTGGGTCATATAATATGTAAAGAAGGATTGATGGTTGATCCCCTAAAAGTTGCCATTATTCAAAACTTGTCGCCACCAAAAACCACATCTGATGTCAAAACATTCTTAGGGTATACCGATTATCACCAGAAATTCATCAAGAGTTATGCAACCATCTTAGCACCTATAGAAGAATGATTGAAGGAAAAACATGGCAAAAGTATTACATGGAATGGGCAACGCCAAAAGGCATTTGAAACTTTGAAGCAAAAGATAACTAAAGCACCAATAATCATATTTCTAGATTGGTAGAACACATTCCATGTTCATGTGGATGCATTAGGGATTGCAGTGGGAGCAGTACTAACTCGACCAAGGGGCTCTAAGGATCACCTTATAGTATTTTCAAGTAGGAAACTATCAAAAGTAAAGAAGAATTATACTATAACTGAAAGAGAAGCCCTAGCAGTGGTACAATACATTACAAAAGTTTAGACATTACCTCTTGTCAACACCTTTTGTATTTCTTATCACCCAAATTCACACCCTTGCATGCAGTTGTGAAACCTCAGCAATCTGGAGTAACATGGGAATGATCTCTAAGTTTGGGACTTTGCTAAATGAGATCAGACCTCCAAAGAAGGCCGGCTTCCTTAACTGGTTATGACCTAAAACTACTAAATCTTAAGAGGAAAAGGGAGAAGGAATGCTTTAAAATGAAGGATGAAACAAAAAAGCTTGAAAACAAAGGGTGATTCACCAAGTTTAATAAAAGAACCCTCACAGTACTGAGAAAATGCACAGCATAACCAAATATAGCAAGTAGACATACACAGATTCAACTGATCCTAGCAAAGGTGAGAAACCAGATGATTGAAAGGAATAATACGTTCACAGGCAAACATATGCAGATTCACACTAAACTAAAACTCAGTCCAAAGAGGCAAAATAGCTTACATATATTTAATGGGAAGGCGAAGTTACAGTAGCAGAAAGCTCTATTTGGAAACAGAAAAGCCTTAATGCTCAAAAATCTCCAACCCTATTTACATCATTCAAATGCATATATATAGCAATTCAAGAATGCCCTAAGTCAGTTACAAAATTCGCTCAAAGAGCTACAACAGGAAAATATCTCCCTCTTAATGACTGTCCACCTGTTATGGTGCAGAAAATCTCAAACTAGGGACGGTGGAAGATATTCTGGGCATTAAATGCGAGCAACTTCAATAGTTATCTTCAACAAGGAATATATGAAATATCTGAAACATGGCAGTTTTAAGAGATATTTCCTGATCATTGAATGCGAGCTGCTTCCTCTTTGTGCAACAATGAATGCAAGAAATATCTACATCTGCTCAAAATGGTCGCTGAAACGTCCACTTGCCCAAAACATGCAAATCTAGATCCAAAATTGAAAAGTGAGAATATTCCCCTAAAAAGCTTGCCAAATGAAAGAGGAGGCAAAAACATGCATTTTTGCCTTTCACAGCATGTGGAAATTCGCTAAAATGGAGGAGATACAGGTGGTCAAAGTTTCAGTCAACTGCCTATATATATCGCTTTGCATCTGTGTATATATCGCTATCTGAATCAGCCTCTGAAATATCTTTGTATGTGCAAAGCGCTTTGTATACACCAACATGCAAGCATGGGCTTTATTTTTTGAAAAGGCCTTTGTATATATGCTTGTATCTTCAAATGTATGTCACCTTGTATATACAATACAATGGCCACATACAAGGGCGGGTCCCTTTACTTCTCTATCACCTTTTGCATGTATGTCCCCTGCCACGTGTCATCACTTGATTCACCATTGAGCTGGTCTAAGAAGCATCGCTGAAAAACTGTATCTGCTTATCGGCGATCGGAAAGACTATGAATTGAGCTGCCGATGCATTCTGTCTGGCCGATGACCTTTGTATATGACCCCTTGCATATCGCAATATACAAAGCAAAATATACAAAGTCCACATACAGGCAAGCCGCAGACTCAACGCTGCTTCAACCAAAATGTATATCCATTTGAAATCTGGCTTGTATCTTTCCTTTGTATCTTTCATTGTATATTGGCATATACAAGCACCATATACAAGCCGCGGACCTCAGACACCAATCCGCTGCATTTGATTTCTTCTTCAGGTCTGGACTGTATGCTTTTCTTTTGTAAATTGACCTTGTATGCGCAATCATACAATTGGTAGACCCCACCAATTGTATCTCCCCCTTTGTATATTTTCAATTGTATATGGACATTGCATATTGCAAATGTATATTCGAACATACAAATAGAATATACATGCAATCCTTTGCACACATCTGCGGACCCGACCACCATTTAGCCCGATCTGGATCTTTCTGACATCCGCCGTTTGTATAAACCTATTGTATATCAGAATATACAACAAAAACATACAAACCCCTACATGCAAGCAGGAATCTTTGATGGAATATACCTGCAATGTATAACCCGATATGCATACAAAATGCATACAATTGCCTTTTGCGCCTTTTGAAGCTGATTTAAGTCTTTTTCGTGCCCACCAATGTATCTACTTCTTGTATGTCAAACATACAACACAATATACATGCAAACATTTGATGCATCCACAGAATATTCTGGGAATCTTCAATGTACATTTCACCTTTGTATGTCTAGAATGCATATACAAGCCCGATACATCCTTGCATCCCTTAAACATTTTTACTTGTATGTTGGCCTTGTATATTGCAAATGTACATTCTGCCTTGTATGTTTCCCTTGTATATTGAATATACAAGGCCGATATACAAGTAAACCTTTGTATATGGCCCTTTGCATATCCCCTTGTATGTACAAAGGTGAATGTATATGCGAATATACATTCAAGAATGCATAAAAATACAAGCTATGAAAATGAGAAATCCTAGTGATAGAAAAATACTTGAAGCTAAAAGATTTTTGGGTTTTTCTGGGTTTTTAGCAAAGATTCTCAAGGTGAGATTTTTGGGATCTTTTTCAATGCACATCATGAGTATTTGAAGAATTTAAGCCTGATAGGGTCATTTTCTAAAGGATTTTCAAGGAAAATACAAGGTGGACTATTTAACTCTGCACAGAGGAAAATGGGTCAACAGTATTCTACAATGACCATGAACCATTGAAATACATACTCAACCAACCAATCATCCAAGGCAAAATTTGTTGATGGTTACTCTTGTTTCAAGAGTTTGAATTCTCAATCATGGTGAAGTCGGGAAAGCACAATCAAGGACCAAACTACTTGTCCATAATTGAGACTGGGTAGGATCTGGAGGTACATGAAGAAGAACTACCTGGCACAAATTTGTTCCGAGTAAATGTGGTATTGAAAGAACTAACAGATATAGCATACCTATTGATTACAGGTGAACCTCGATCAAAGATGTCAACACAAGAAAGGTAGAATCTAATACATAATTCTTTTCCATATACATTAATTGAAGGAGAACTGCATGTCAGAGGGAAAAATGATATCATCAAAAGAGTAGTATATGAACATGAAAGAGAGGACATCCTAAGAGAAGCACATAAAGGGATAGCATGAGGACATAATGTCGGAGACATGACAACAAGAAAGATTAAAATATCCAGGCTATGGTGGCCTACACTTTTTAAAGATGTAAAGAGACATAAAGAATTGTGATGTATGTCAAAGAATAGGAAAACCTAATGCAAGAGATGAAATGCCATTGAGACCAATTCCAGCATAATTACCTTTTTAGAAATGGGCTATTGACTTTATTGGACCTATAGGCCCATTGATAAAGTAGTCAAAAGTTAGATTCATCATCATCGAAGTAGAATACCTGACTAAGTGGGCTGAAGCACAACCAACCAGAGACTATATAGCAAAAACTACCACCAAATTCATCTATAAGAACATAATTACTGGGTTTGGCTATTCATTGAGCATCACCAGTGACCAAGGCAAACATTTTCTAAACAAAATGATTTCAGAGCTACTGAACAACTTCATGATAACACACAACAGGAGTTCACCATATCATCCACGGGCAAATGAAGCAAGTGAAGCCCTGAATAAGGTCATTGGAGAAGCATTGACAAAGATGTACAATGGGAACAAGATAGACTGGGATTTAAAAATACCTACGGTACTATGGGCATACAGAACAACCTTCAAAAGAACCACCAAGTTCACCCCCTATGAACTAGTGTATGGAATAGATGCTACAATACTGTTGGTAAACAGATTTGTCACCGCGAAATAACCTTTGAAAATGACTCATTGCCCTTAGAGCGGTGACTAAATAGTCCCAACAGTTGGAGAAGTTGTTACTGGACTAACAACTTTCCTCTGTGTTTGAGATGGGCAGCTCCCTCGTATGATAGGGGTATTTATGGGTTTTTGTGTACTTTTAACCTGAAAGTACATAAAGTAAGAAAAAGAAAATAGGAGGAGAAATGGGCATATAGAAACCCTCGTGGTAGACCTACGAAAACCAACAGGAGTTTCACAATCTTATTGAAAAGTACGAGGGGGTTTCACCACAAAGCTAGAAACCACTTTCCTAAACTCTATGATGGATCTCGTGACATATATGCAACAATGATGAAGAAAGATGGCAAATCTCAACATACGGAGAGATAATTTATCTTGACACTTTCAAATCAGGATACCGAGACATGATTGTGTTTCATCACCCCAATTGCATGCTTTAATGGATAACTTTGATTTATACAAATGCATAGAAAGATCACCAATTTGACATACGAGAAACTAGTAATCATAACTCAAAAATACATCAAGAACATATGAACTGAAATGCAATTCTTCATTATCTTTTTGAAATTATACAATTTCAAAGGTAAACTATACAATGTGTAAAATCAAAAATGTTCCAAGAAGTTTCATAAGTTCCTCCTGCAAAAGTTCTCTCTAAAGAGACCTCCTCTCCTTTTTACAATGTGAAGTCCAGTATATATAAACTTTTCCTCATAACCACTTAATAACCAACTTGTAACTAACCAATAACTACTTTGTAACTACCTATTTGAAATGGAATAATATAATAAACCTTATTTTTTGGTTACTTTTTACATCAATTTTCCTGAAATAAGGTTCACTTTCTAACCTTTAGTTACAAAGAGTGACTTAAGTCACTTTTCACAAAAAGGTAACTAGGACTTGCAAGTTTTGAGTTGTGGATTTCACTAAGTCCTTTCCATCTCTATTTGCTCCATTTTGACAATCAAGCCTCGTTGGAGATTGACAACTCTTCTAGATACCATGAATCTTAGACTCCTGTGTTTGCGCAGACAAAGCTTGGATGAAGAGAACAGTTGCACATTTCCCCACTCTGATCATAGCTAGAGAATTCCATTGCCATCAATTGCTAGTTTCAATCTCTATGCTATAAAGCCACCTTGTCGATTCTATCTATGCATATCTTGTATTCATTGCATTTCCTGAGACCAAATTTGTTTGAGGCATTTTGATAAACAACTTACATGTTTCAACTATGCTTCCACATTTAGCATTTCTACCAATTGTTTTCAACAATAAGATCTGACATAAAATCTCCATTCCGTTATGCATTGATGGTCATCTTTATCCTTTCGAAGGCTCCCAATTTGACACTTGGTGTTACATCAGACGGCTGCATTTACTTTGAAGTTTCTAAGGTCTTTTTCAACAAATACATTTTGTGCACATCATGTGCTTACTTGATTTCAATGCTTTTTGTTTTAGCTCGAGCTATAAATTTGCTAACAAAAGTTAAGGAATTTAGTTTTAAACCCACCAGTTGCATTTGCCTCAAAAGTTTCTAAAATCAATTACTGCATTCCATAGGATGACAAATCTTTAAAGAGATTATGTGCTCCGTGCCTATCCTTCCACATTTTACATATAGATCATTAGCCTTCATCTCCTTAGATAATCTGTCCAAGTTTGCATAGATATCTTGTGTTTGTGGGTGTGATCTGTCTCCCACACAAAAAGCATGTACCACTTTATGGATTTCAATCCAACTACACTCAGGAATCTTTTTAATTCCTCTCTCTCTCTCACTAATCTCCTTACCTTTCGGACCTCACTGCAGCTGCCCACTTGTGCATAGATGTCTAACAGAAGAAGATAAGGTGCAACATTCTTAGGAATCGGCTTCAAAAAGGAGAGTTGTTGTATATACTCCTAGCGAATATTGTTATGTGATAACCATCATCTGCTATAGTTTATCTTCACAACGGATCCCTCTTGTATGTGTTTAAAGCATTTCAACTACCGCGGACTAAAAGCGGATGGTGGCGGTGTTTGTGGGATGGATTTACACTTGGCAATTGCATGTGCTTGAAAGACGTCTTTAACAAAACCATTTTATACATATTATGCAATTATTGCTTTCCATGAAACCACATTTCTATAGGGCACATTTTATGGAACGGTCTATGCAACTTTCGTATCATTTTACATTTTACATATTTGTCTGTCAGATAGCTACACCTATTTTAAACAATAAAATCTCGTTCCATTATACTTTGACAGATATGCATATGATTTCAACTCTCCCAATATGATGCAGACGGGAGCAAGTTTGTAAAGTTTTGTAATTACACCCATCAGTTGCATTTGCCTTAAAGCGTCTAAAGTCTTTTTAACAAACCTGTTTTGTTCATTCCCAATGTTCATTGTATGATATGACATCTCTTTGAGGTATGCTGTTAAAGAGTCCATGAGCTTTGCCTATGCATCTACGTTTTGTAGATACAGCTTCCTACAACTGATTAAAATCCACCTTCAATCATGCTTTGATGGCTGTCAGATGTTGTTCTAATGTTCCATATTGACATAGGCCGCAAGGATGCTGGCAAAGTTTGTGAAGTCAAGTTTTGCACTGGCTATCTACCTTTTTCAACGAATGCATTTTGTATGTATCGGGCAGTCTTTACATACCATGACATTTCAGGGAGTTGTGTCAAACAGTTTACATGATGTGGAATTGTACTTGCTATATTTTTTTATATCCTCCTATAACTGCAGTCTATGAGACCATTCTATTATGTCATTCTGTTAAAAACCTGTTGCACATCTTGGATATCTCCACATATTGCATATATGTTACTAGAGCACTCCCAACAACAACATTTGGCATAAGAAAACTTCTGATAATGATGGCATGTACCTGCCTGCCCTATTCTCCAATAGCTAGGCTTGTGCAAGAACTTAGAATATTAAAGAATGTGACAGAAACTGGCTCAATCCCCAACTGTCGCATTTGGTAAAACAGTTTCACTGCTTGCTGACAGGTCTCACTTTGAGAATACTCCACAATTAGCGATGTCCATGATATTGCATTCGATTCAGGTATTTTCTAAGGCATCCATAATCCATGATCCCACATTTAACATACATATCTTACAAGAGCATTTCCAACAAAGATATTCAACTGATACCCGCTTCTGATGATGTGGGCATGGACTTGCATTCCCTGTTCAATTCCTGCTATACTCCTGCATGCACCAAGAGAACTGGCAAAGGTAAAGTCGTTAGGTTTCACACCCAACTCTAACATCAATTTAAACAAGTCAAAAGATTTATTCCCATCACTGTTCTGGACATAGCCTGCTATCATTGAAGAGCAAGAAACTTCCTCTCAGTCAGGCATTTTGTCAAACACATTGCGTGCATCTATTTCCCATATTGAATCATCTGCAGACCAACGCATGCACTGAGAGCACTTGTAAAAGTTGACTGGTTAGGTTCACATCCTAGCCGGTGTGTTTCACCAAACAATGCCAATGCCTCATTCTGGTTCCCATTCTAAACATACCCTGATATGACAGTGGTCTAGGAGACCACATCTCGTTTGGTCATTGAGTCACGTGCATCCTCAACAAGGCCACACTTAGAATACCCTCTTTTTTTTGTATTAGCTTGCACATTAGCCTACAGTTGCGATAAGGCACTTGCAACTACTACAGCTAACAAAAATCCACGTTCGATTTTACTTTGATGGATGCCCATACCCTATTGCGAATTTCCCATCTTGGCAGGTTGTGAGAAAACACTGGTAGAGTTTGCAGAGTTGGATTTTATGTCTACCAGATGCATTTGTTTTAAATTCCCAATCATCTTTACAACAAATACATTTTATGCGTAGCTTATGGTTCTGAGGTAGTTACAATAACTACCCTTCTTTTCCTTTGTGTCACTGGCTTTGGAGATGGGCTTCACAAGTTATTAAAATTTACAACTTGTGATTTCTAAATATATCATCCGGTTCATAACCTCTTTCGGCAAGTTAAGAGAACTTATTGACTTGTGAGTTTTTCTAACCTATCCCCTTCATCTTTTGAAATTTTTGTTGGAGATCAATTAGAAAATTTGAAATTAATAACATAAGTCGATGATAAAGGGGTTTCATTTATCCATGTTGAAAGTGTAGTTCACAAGGAATAACTAACTTTTGAGTTGTGAATTTTCCTTTTTCACTTTGCCGAAAGTGCAAGTCAACGCGTACTTAGCCAAAATTAAAAAAAGTTGATGCAAACTTTGCGAGATGTGGAAGTTGACGCGAGGTTTGCGGAAAAGGAAAGCCGACGCATGGTTTGCGGAAAAACTGACGTGAACTTTACGAAAAACAAAAGTTGATGCGAGCTTAGTATGAAATGAAAGTGGACACAAAGAGTAATATTACTACGATGTTTCAACATAAAATTTGACTTGAAAGTTTTAATGGAGAGAGAGAATGAACAAGACAAAGTATGACGTCTCGTTAACAAGTTATCGACGTGATTGACACAAGAAGCACGACATTGGCGAATTGTAACTAAAAAGATGAGTTAGCACAGGTATTTGATATGCAAAAAGTTTAAAATTGGGCGATTTGAAAATGAGGCCAACAAATACTAGTACACTTCATATTGCCAAATTTTTAGATAACAAGGACTCTCAAGCTGGGTGAAGAAGACTCTCTCACACAGAGGATTGAAGAATTGGAAAAAATGGATGGGGACAGATTGATGGTAGCATACAATATGAACTTGGAAATGAAAAGATAGAAGGCTTAGCATGATAGAAACTTGAGGAACAAGAAACTCAAGGAAGGTGACTTACTACTCTTGTATGATAGTAAGTTTAAGAAGCAAGGAAAACTCAAGACAAGGTGGCTGGGACCTTTCTAATACATTGAAGAAATTGCAGATTCTGGAGCAGTCAGACTAAAGAATGTGGAGGGGTATATATCAGCTAGCTATGTCAATGGTGCAAGACTCAAGAAATATTTTCAACTGGAGAAAAACATGTCTTGAGGAAAAGACATAATATTGAGGGGGGATGATGTTAATAGGATGCAGAGCATAAAGGAGAGCCAACCAGAAACTGCCACACATTATGCGGAGGCCGAAGTTGACATGAAACACATCCCTATATGTAATAGATATATTATATATAGGATATGATGATAATATATAGGAGAATAGGAATATGATAGATGATATATTTTGATGTAAAAATGACATAAAAGTCATGAATGTAACTGATGAGGCAGAGACTTAAACCTGATGGAGGATGGATAGATGATGTACTCATTTGATTGCTGTTAATATAGATACATGGAGATTTGCCAGTACTGGGTAATTATGTGTTGTCCTACTTTCATGTGTATGTGATGCTCTGTTTTGTTATTCTTTATGTTTTGTTGTCAATCTCTAGCTACTTGATCGGGGTATAAACTGACTACAAAGACTTGACTGAGGACCGGATCTCTAGACTGGTATCTCCTCTACATGTCTTGCTAACACCTTTTGATCTTGATACAGACATGGGGGAAAAATGTTGAAAAATGCTTTGGATATCTCTTGATCTACCTCATCCTTTCTATCCAATCCTATCATCCTATCGTCATAAGCTTTGTCATGTAAAATCCTAAGTATTACACCTAGAATTGGGCATGTTATTCTTATGCGACATAGTCCTTGGAGATTTCTGTCCATCTATCCTTTATGCATTTTCCATATATTATCTACTATCACCCATCCTTCTACCTATCCATCCATTTTACACTTCCTATCCCTCCCATCCACTATCGCCCATCCGTCCACCTATTCATGATCTTCCCTTGTCATTGGCATCTAGCATTTATGCTATCTAAATTGTAATCCAATGTCATCCCATAATATTTTCCAAAATCCAAAAAATATCAAAAACCCAAAATCTCAAAACATCAAATATTCCAAACATACCAAAAAATTTAAAACATTTTCAAAACTCTAAAAACATCAAATATTCCCAAAAAATAAAAGATTTTCAAAAAAATCCAAAAAAAAAGTAAATATCCAAAAAATCGAAGCAATAAATCCAAATGCAAGTCACCCTTAATCCATATCAATCTAGTCAAAGTAATCTAGCCAAATCATCCAATCACATCCTTGGTCTTGATCCTAATCTTGTTGTCAACCCAATCAATCAATCATCATCATCAATGGGATATATTGTTCCCACATCCTTGTGTTGATCTAGGGATATATCGTTCCCTACAATGACAACACTATCTCAATCAATCAATCAATTAATTATCAGCTTACAACATGACAGGGGCAATACCTTGTTTATTTTTTGAATCAAGTAGAAACATTCATACAACACACTATACCTTAGCCAAAATCACCTATCCCATCACTTTATCAATTGTCACATCATTCAATCTCAAAAAATCATCATCCAGCCTCATTTAGGGATATATCCCATCATCAGGCACCTATCCAAACATCACTTAAAATCTTTGGCAAGAGATATAATGGTTGTGTGACTTGTGTCATCATTTGGTCTTTTGTTTTTATCTTTTCTAGCTCCTTTTGCTTTATAAAATCCACCTATATCCATTTATATCTTGGTGTGTTACAATTAGCAGAGAATGGGGCATAACATTTTGCGTATCTATTGGATATTCTTATCACTACAACTACTATTCATATCTTGTGTCTAGACAAGGTTGTATTACGTTGTGTATAAGGATATTCCTTTTGTTTTCAGTGTCAAGTCTATGCAAATGATACAAAGTCACCCTGGTCCCTTATACCTTGGTACATAATATCCTCTTGCGATATCAAACTAGGGCTGCTCTACACATTATACCAGCATAACCATCTCCTCTCTATACACTATATCCATTATGACTATAACATCAATTTCCAAATCCTATTCTAAAGCATTCTTCACCTCTCAATCTATCTTTATCCACTATCTCTTTCACCTATCTCATTCAACCTAACTATCCATTCCTAACCCTTAACCTTTTCCATTTAACCTCTTTTCATCCATATCGAGAGCATACCCATGTTCTCCTAACCTGCCTATCTTCTCGAGGGGGCATCCCATCCTTACATCATTCCTCCTTGTCACTCCTTCAAGTGGTTGGGGCATCCTTTTCCCTCCATCCATACCTTTTCTTCTTTAAAATGATGTTACTTCTCTTAGTCGCAACATCATCTCAAAGAGGGGCAAAATGTAGACACCTAAATTTGACCATGCCTTACGACATTACCTTGCGACATATTTTCTTCTAGGTCTCTTTCATGACCCCTTACATTATTCCCATTAGTTAAATAAATTACATTTATTTAACTAATCTCTCTTATCCATTTATCCTCCTCTTACACCTAATTAAATAAAATTTATTTATTTAATCCCATTTTTCTCCATCATTTAATTTAAATAAATTAAACATTTATTTAAATCCCACAAATGTCTGTTAGAAATGAAGGTGCAAACCACACAATGAAAATCTGATTCAAACCTTATTAATGCCCTCTAAATAATGTAGAATCAATGGAGATTGCAACAAAAATAAAACCCACTACACAAAAATAACATGCATTAAGAACTGAACACATAACATAGTATGTAATGTGGAGAAAACCCTTTTGGGTAAAAAACTCCACCAAGAAAAGAGACTCCAAGTTGTATTATCTTCAAATATGAGATTACAATACATGCACTTCTTCTTCTTCAATCTTCAATCCAACGGTGCCTATTACTCTCAACTCTTCTAAAAACATAGTACAAATATCCTTATAAAAGGGGGTTGCCTTCTAGGGAAAGAAACTAACATAATATTGACCATCAGATTTGTGACCTAATTACGAACGATCCAGATTTACAATGATAAAATATAAATAAAATGTGGTTTCAGGGGCATTGCCCTTGAACCCTCATCGGGGGAATGATCTCCCCGAACCCCTCACATGGGGAAAACCCCCTGTGACCACTCGTCACAGATGAATTAGCATCAGGTACTGGATATAAACATGCGGCTGAAACAAGATCGTTGCTGGTGAAACCTTTCATCCCTTATGGGTGATTTACAAACAATAATAGGAATAATAAATTACATAGGATTTACAAGGTTGATGGCACCTTAATCCTAACAATGTCTCTCATAATTTAAATAATTTTATTATTTAAATTATTTATCCCCACTCACATCCCTATTTTTAAACTCATTAATTATGCGTCATAAGCACTTCCTCTCCAAAATCAATTAAAAATCCCATTTATTCCCACTCCCATCCTTATTTTAGTCACCTGTCATCCTCATTTATGGTGCATCATGAGCACTAAAATTGACTTTCAATCCTATCCGTCCACCTCATCCATCACCCTTCTAATCTAGACCATCCATTTGATTCCCTCTCCTATAAATCAAACTTCCATTTTCATTTCAAACCCTCACACTCTCATCAAATTTCATATGCACGTTCATATCGCATATTATCATTTTCTATTAAAGTTATGTTGGTTGTGTGAGTATCCCACAATACATCTACAGGATAAATCAATGGAGCTTGGGTGCACTCCATTCTGTCTTATCAGAAGTCTGCTTTTGTGCAAGGTTTGAAGGTATATTTCCAAGTTCATTTTTGTGTTATTGTCTTGCATGATTTTCTGGGTTTCACTTAGGACAGATTAGATGTGATACTTTAGCTACTCATATCAACCAAGTATTTGAAATTCAAGATGAAATCTTTGAAAGATTCTTCTAGGAAGTTGCACAAAAATTATGACTTATAAGAGAAGAGGATATATAATACTTCTAACTACATGAACTTAACCAATAACAACAACAAGAGGAAGAAGAACAAGAACAATAAATATATGACAATGACCACATCGAGGGTAATGAGGATGCCCTATCAATAGGTGTAACCGCCATGACCAAGGCCCACAAAGTCCTACTCTCCCTAGAGTCAAACAACTCTTAAGTGTTGCCTCTGCTTCACTAGCTGCTACCGTCAGAGTGAGAGTGACTGGAGGATTTACCTTTGCAAGGGTTCCTGGTCCTCATGTGTTGCTTTGAAGCTCGAATCATCTGCCTAGTGCTTGGGTGTTGTTTCAAAACATTACATAGTTTAGTGAACCTAACATGAAGTACAAAAACTTCTAGTTGAGTCTTTTGTGCTTCCATTGTTTTAATCCTATTTTTGTCTTCATCCTACTCTCAATGCAAAGTTCCCCATATTTCCACTCTTTTGTCCTTCCATCCATATTTTTTGCTTCATCTCACCTTCTCAATCTTTTGCATCTAGTCCATTTATTCTAAGCTATTTTATAGCACCCCCAAATATGACAAAAATGTATAGACCTTAGGGGAACATTCCCTCAAATGACCTGATTACTCCTTTTAAAAGATATGTGCCTATTGATCCTCTGGCATTGGTCATGAATTTCTTTGATTATGAAGACTTGGACTATGAAGGTCCTCACCAAGATCCATGAAGATCATTGTCCTTCAACAATCTTACTTGGGACTAAGATATTGGTATACAACCAAACTACCCTAATCAAACATAATGATTAAGATTAGAAATTCATCTAGATGGTCATCCCATACAAACATATAAGGAAACTATAATCGAAATTAATGACAAAGTTAGTCATCTAGAGAAAAACTTACAAGAATCACATAAGGCATGAGAAGCTCTCTATGTGGCTTATCAAGCAGAAAGATCTATGACACGACAAGTGTCTATAGAACATGAAACAAATAGGCCTACTCAAAGTAGAATTCAAGATGAATCATTGCAAAGTAATGATGGACAAATAATAGAAAGATCCATTCCTGCCAATATTATAGAAACACTATTCCAAAGATTTAGGATGTTAGAAATAGGAGTTGTCAGACCATCACAACCAAAAAAACCAAAAATATGAAAAAATTTGTTTACAGAACAAAGTTAGGGGGCAAGTCAACTTCCCCCATACTTAATTTTTTATGCATGAAACACTAGAAATGAGACTTTCATTGCCCTAAAGTCAAAACAATTAAATATGTGGGGCTACTACAATGCAAAACAAAACAATACTGGTAAACTCTCAACTAACCCATCAACAAAATCAAACCTCTACTCCCACAAGGCTAATGTTTGTCGAAAAAACCAACTTTTCAAAATCAATTCATTGGAACATACCTTGAGTATATAAAAGAACCTTTAGATTATAACATTCATAATATCATGTTGCTTCATCCTCTCCTAGACTTGCCCAAATTTAAAGGAGAAGGTGACCCAAACTCTCATATAAAGGCATACACAATACTAATAAGAGAACTTCTCCTATGGGATGGAGTTGTTGCAAGGATATTTCCTAAAATGCTTGAAGGAATAGCTCTTGACTAGTATTATCACCTTTCAAAGGCATCAATCCATTCCTTCAAACAACTTATTAGGGAGTTTGTCACAATTTTTGTCATGAACAAATTAGTTAAAACTGGGATCAGAGAGTTTTTAAACATGAAACAAGAAAATAATGGCTCTATATCTCACTTAATGACAAGGTGGAGGCAAATCCTCTATTTTTCGACCATCATGCCAAATATGGATCATAGAAAAAATTGTGAGCTCTTCTTGCATGCCCTTAATCTAGACACTAGGGAAGAATTCCAAAAGCTACCCTACAAGTTGTAGGAAGAAGCCTTGGAAAGCACCCTGACAATAGATCAAGCCTCCATAGATAGTGGACAAAAAACTTATGGAGCAAATGAAAGATTTGTAATAAAAGATAATGGCCCATCCACCTAGAGTCAACTAGACAAGACCTCCTCCAACAATGTGAACATGGTTAAAAATCAATGTAAAACAATACCAAGGCAAGAAACTAGGAATCATGTCATCATACCTATAACCTAGGCTTGTATTGCTTGTTCCACAAAATGAGACATAACATGGAAAAATGTTTCAAATTCAATAGGACCATGGCGAAGTTATCAACCAAACAACAACAAGAATTCATAAAGTCTCTATGGTGCCAAACGTACAAAGAATAAAACCCACAACTTATTTTTGATCAAAACATGTTAAGACATGTAGAGTTAGAGAAAAACTAGGAAGTTTGTACCATACAAAAATCAAGGTTATGTGATCTTCCTACAGGTAATCTAATTTTATCACAAATGATTGAATTCTTGAAAAACTCTCACATGCATAAAAATTCTCTTCTCAATGTCCTAAACATAAACCATCATAACCAAAACATGACACAAGAAAAGTATAAAACATTCACGTTTGATCTAGGAAAATTACCCCCAGAAAACTACATAACTAAATAGGGTAATCTTCCCCTTTACTTACAAGTCCAAGTTTCTAAAATAGGTATTAAAAGGGTCATGGTAGACAATAGAGTCACAGTCAATATCCTCCCCCTTTCTTTTCCCCAAAGAATGAATTATGATGAAACTAAAATCATACAAGAGACTTCTGCAATTAGAACTCATGACAACCGAAGTATCCAAACTATAGGAAAGGTCACTTTACCTATCACTATAGGTCCAAAAGTCCTCACAACAAAGTTTTGTATTGTCAATAAAGAGACCACTTACAACATTATCTTGGGAAGACCATAGATTCACCAGATGAGAGTGATTCCTTCAATATTATTTCAATAAATTCTTTTCCCTCACATGGGTGAAGTCCATATTGTTATAGGTGACCCAGACCCTTTCATCATCTACAGACTAGAACAAGAAAGGGAAAGAAAAACAAACTTATAAAAAGGGTAAATTCCTTAAAAAATAGAAAATGTTAGGATAAAGATCAAGACAACAAAAGAATTTCCTTTTGACCCTCATTCAACAAAGGCTTATGCACCCTTTAATGTAGTAGCTATTCCCTGTAGCAAAGAAGAAATAATCCTTAGAGATATTCAAAACAATATGGTTGAAATCATTGAAAAGGGAAAATAAAAGATGGAAGAAATAGAAAAATCAACATATGAACAAGGAGAAACTTCAACGTCTCAGATTCTCAACAATCTCTGGTTCTTCATTTTGACATAGCAAGTTGCAAAATAGGATCAAGGGCGGGAGTCATTCTCACTTCCCCAACAAACAAGGTCTTTCTATTTGCTTTTAGGCTAGACTTCTTTTTTACCAACGATATTACGGAATACAAGACATTATCCCTAGGCATTATGTCAGCTATGGAATTAGGAGCTAAAAACCTTTCCATTTTTGGTGATTCCCAACTAATAGTAAACTAAGTAGCAAAAAACTATGAAACAAAGTCAAAACATCTACGTCTCTATAAGGATACCATATAGAAATTGATTCACTTTTTTATTACTTCATAATCAAGGCTATCCCAAGAGAAGAGAATCAAATGGAAGATTTTATGGCTACCTTAGTCACAATGTTTACCACTGATGCCCAACTTTAAAATTTAGAATTTATTATTTCAATACAAGGTGGACCATTGTTGTAAAGTGGAGACTCACCCACTATTCTTAGCTACGTAGAAGAAAGAATGAAAATTCCAACAAAAGATTATGCAGAAAATGATGAGGCCATCCTGGAATATCTTCATGTGTATGATGGTCTCGCATGAGTTTACCATAAAAAGGGACATGTACTCTTACCTCACGTTGATGACTATTTTAGAGATGAGTTGTAAATCCACCAAGTTGATGAAAATGATGATTTACCCCCTACTCCGTAAAAATTTGAAAAAGGTCATCCTTCATTAATAGGGGACACAATAGACCTCAATATAGGAACTCTTGAAAACTAGAAGATGTTAAAGCTAGGGGTAGAATTATTTGAAAAGAAGTTGAAGAATGGACAAAATTTCTTACTGATTCACTTGATATATTTGCATGGAAATATTCATATATGCCAACTTAGATCCTAACATAGTTGTCCATAATTTGGTCACCAAATCTTAGGCAAAACCAATCAAGTAAAAGCTTAGATCAATCAAACCACAAGTGGTAGAACTTGCAGAACAAGAACTTATGAAACTACTAGATCTAGGCTTCATTAAACCTGTATATTATGCAAAATGAATATCAAACATAGTTCATGTTCTTAAGAAAAATGGGAAGGTTAGGATCTACATTGACTTTAGAGACATTAATAAGGCATGCCCTAAAGATGATTTCCCCCTCCCATCCATAGATCAGATAGTTGATTCTACGGCAAGATATGAGATGTTATCTCTCATGGATGGATTTTTAGGATACGACCAAATTCACATAACAGAGGACTTGATCAAACTACCCCTTGTGGAACCTTTTGTTATGTAGTAATCCCTTTCAGATTAAAAAATGTAAGATCCACTTACCAAAGGGCTATGACACATATCTTCCATTATCTTATCCACAAAATAGTAGAATCCTATGTAGATAATCTACTAGAAAAATAAAAAAGGATCACAACATATAGAAGATATTCAAATAATCTTTGAAAGGCTTTGAAAATATAAAGTCAAACTAAATCTAGAAAAGTATGTCTTTGGAGTTATGGCTGGAAAATTACTTGGTTTTATCATCTCTAAAAGAGGGATTGATGTTGACCTAACTAAGGAAAGTTGTCTTAGATGCCACTCCCCCAACCAATCAAAACGCAATAAGAATGTTCTTGGGACAATTGGGTGTGATACGACGTTTTATACCAAACATGACATTCAAAATCCACAAAATTAACCAAATACTTAAGAAAATGTAGAAATAACTTGGATTATAGATTGTTAGAATGCCTATGACCAAGTAAAAAGATTCCTTCTCACTCCACCAACATTAATGCCACCAAAGTAAGATCGACCTTTTCTTCTTTACTTTAGAGCAATAGGAATATCAATCATGTGCATGTTTGCACAAGAAGATGATGATGGCAAGGAAAGAGCTATTTACTTTATTAGTAGTGTAGACACTTAAAATTGTCTATGCATTGCAACAACATGCATAATCCTACTTATAATCCAACTTAATCACCTAACCAATTAATTAAATAAATCACATTTTATTTAATTAATTCCCCCTCACTTGTCTCAAATAATTCAAATAAAATGTTTGAATTAAATCCCTCACCTTTTACCACATGCAAACAAGTGTCACATGACTACAACCCTTCACATGCATAACTAATTTAAATAAACTTTTATTTAAATTAGACTTATCCTACACATGTCACATGACTACAATCCCATTTATTCCCACTATTCTCCTAATTTTGGCTATCTGTCATACCCCTTTATGGTGCGTCACAAGCACTAAGTTTGTCTTTCAATCCTAGCCATCCACATAACATAATTGGATTTTAATCCTATCCATTCATTTGATTCTCTTTCCCTCTATAAATCAAACCTCTCATAGGTCATTTGCATGTTGAGCTTTTGAGTACCGTTATGCTACAACTATGAGCAATCAACAACCCTTCAACATCATGCATTCTCATGCAAGATCGAGAAGAGCCATGGAGATCAATCAAGTCTAGTGTGGATTCGGTTTGCATTGTTTTCGTTTTCATACTAGTTTGTCCTTCATGGTGTTAGTTAGGGTTTAGTTTAGTTTGTTGTTTTTGACATTAAATCTAATTTTCCTTGGCTACAAGTAGAACTCTATGAGATTATGAGAAAAACTACACTTAGGCAGAGAAATAATGTTTGGTTATAGTCTTTGCTACTAGATGCTTATGACACTATGTCGAATCAAGAAACATGAGTAATCATAAAATTTGAACCACTACAAACATTTCTAAACCAACCCATGTCTAAAAGAGCTAGAAGAATTGTAACCTTACTGAGTGAGTTTGAACTAACAGATATGAATCAAAAATCAATATAGGGACAAGTAATCGTTGATTGGTTAGCAGACAACTCTGTTTCACATGAAGAAGAGATCAATGAGGATTTCCTTGATGAAGGAATATGTGCAATAAATCTTAAAAAATACACAACATCCTATTAGTATAGATATATCGTTAATTATCTTGCAAACAAAACTTATCTTGAAAACATGACCCCTTTGGGAAAATGACAATTAAGAGTCTTAGCCGTGGGATATGTTTTAATAGATGATATTTTATATTAGAGAGCCTTGGATAGAATTTTACTATGATGTGTGGATAAAGAAGAATCATTTAAATCTTGGAAAAATGCCACAACAAGATATGTGGAGGACATTTTGGTGGTCATGCCACTACTAGAAATATTCACCACTTAAGATATTTTTGGCCAAGTCTAGAAGGGGATACTATTAAATTTGTCAAAAGATGTCTGAAATGTCATAGATACACACATGTTCATCATACTCCCACACGAGATCTTCAACCAATAGTAACACCTTGGCCATTCTCCACATAGGGTTTAGATTTAGTTGGGAAAATTTCTCCACCCTCAATAGATGGATATACGTTAATTATAACAACAACAAAGTATTTTACCAAACGGGTGGAATCAATGCCACTAAGCATGGTCTTTGGCACAATAATTGCAAAGTTTATTCTCAATCAAATCATCTACATATTTGGAATTCCAAAGTTATTATCATGGACAATGCTTCATCATTCAAGAATCCACAAGTATGAGAGTTATGCGAAAGATTTCACATCAATCATAACATGACATCTATGTATTATCCTCAAGAGAATGGACAAACATAAGCAACTAACAAAACCTTGAAGGTAATTCTCATTAAAATTGTGAAAGATTCAAAAAGAGATTGGAACTTACAATTATTCCCCACTTTATGGGCCTATAGAACAAGTGTGAGAAATCCAATAGGCTCTTACGTTTGGGTTAGAAGCAATTTTACCTTTGGAAGTTGAACTACCAAGTTTAAAAGTATCTTTACAAGGACTTTTAGACAATAACGAATATTGGGCTATAAGGTTAGTAGAATTAGAAATGTTGGATGAAAAATGAATAAGAGTAGTGTAAAGGCATGATTCATATCTTACAAGGATAAGAAAATAGTATAACAAAAAGGTGATTCCAAGACCTTTCTTAGTTGGATGTCTTGTACTCAAGATTGACATTTTGATCGATAAAAGAGCTGGTGAAGGCTACAAGTTTAGACCAAATTGGAAAGGCCCATATGTAATCAAATAAGATGTTCGAAATGACGCATACCTTCTTAGCACTATGGAAGGGAAAGACTTTGGTGAAATAATTAACGCTTTTCACCTTAAGAAATATTACATCTAAAAAACACATAAAAATAATAAAAACATAAATATTCAAACAAATATCAAAACATAAAAATCTCAAAAAATATGCATCTTCAATTTGTCCATCATGCATTACTATTTGTGATATGCTCTTGTTTGATTTTTCCCTTAGCAAGGAGTCTTAAAGTTGTCTAGTATAGTTTTTTCCTTGTAAACTCTAGGGATTTCCTTAAAATCACAATAGCCAACAAACTCAAAGTAAATTTGAAATATTATCTTTACACCGATCCCAATCTTAACAATTCATGTTGTTAAGTCCAAGCATAGAAAGTACATAAGCCTATAATACCCAATTATAGAATCTTGCAAACTTAGACCTTCCCTAATCCTTCTTAGCAAAGGAGAAGTCCTACGAGATAACCAAAGCTCTTGGTGGTAGCCAACCCATTATCTTTCCTAGCCAAAAATGTTAGGGGGATCATAACTCTACAAGAAGCAATTAGAAAAGAAAGTTAAAAAATCAAAAGAACAAAAAAAGTACAAAAGAAAGAGAGTTAGAAAAATTGCCACAAAAACATCCAAAAAAAGAGTGCAAAAAATAATGAAATACAAAAAAATTCAAAAAATAGAGTGAAAAAGAAAAGAAAAAATGAAAAGAGAGAATTGCTAATGTTTATAGCCTCAGGGGGAGATAAATCTATGCTTGAAGCAATAGGGGTGGCATCTATTGGAGAAAAGAAAAAAAGAGAGGTACAAAGCACACACATGCACTAGCTGGACAAAACCAAGGGTTTAGTTATCTTTTATGAGCATATGGAGCTTTGGAGCCTTTCCTTTACCCCAGGTCTATCTTGTTAGCCATCTTTGATCTAAGCTTAAAAGGAACCTACAAAATTTGTTACTCATCTAAGTGAAAACTAGTCAAATTGTTTTGTCTAGATAAGGATCAATGTTTAGCCTTCTATAAAACTAAGTTTTGAATTTGTTCCATCTCCCTCCCAAATCCCACTTGATTCCCTTATCCTACCTCAAAAATTTTAAGTAGGACATCCTATACTAGGTCAACCCACAATCCCCTAAGTTAAAAATCCTACTTAAGAGCATTCACATTGTTTATCCCATTTGTATACACACAATAAAACATGTCATTTCATTATGGCATCCATAAGCATCAATTAGAGCATAGTACTTTGCATCTTCATACATGTGAACCATATCAAAATCATCCATTGTGTTGGTTCCTCCAACGAATTGTCTAAACCCCTCTAAAGGTTAGCCAATTTCTTATACTTAGGGATTTCAGGTTAGTGGCCAATGAACAGGATTACAAAAAAGAGTTGAAAAATTCTCTGCACTTTTGGTTCTGCAAGACCAAGGTGGGTGTACCCTTTACAACACCTAAAAGTATTTCAAAAATCTATCTATGATGTTGTGTTAAAATAGAAGGTTACTAAGGAAATGACTGATTCCATCTAGATTGGCTTTATCCTTTGGCAATACAGTTCAGACCATGATTGAGAACAAGTATTTATCCAAATCTATTCTTAAGATAACAATAGAAATAGAAATGATTTAAGTTTGTTTGGGATGGATCCAAATCAATACATCAGGCTAGTAAGAGACTGGTGCCTAATCTATTGGGCTACAGAGTCAAAGTTATACACAACACATGTATCATTCAAGCAATATTGTTTCATCACAAAATGGACCGACAAAATTAGCACCTTGCATTAATACCTCCTTCACTTGACATCTGATATAGGAGCATCCAGTGGTGTAAGGGCAATCTTGCATCACCCAAAAAAAGATGTGTTTCAAAATTTTTGATGTTCTTTCCATTTTTTTTTCAGAATTTGTGGTTCTGGTTCCATAATCGCTTGAATAATGATGTAGAACTTTCAGTTTTTCCAAACTGCTAAAAATAGTAACGTGCTATTTTTAGAAAGTTTGCATTTGGGCACAGATTGAAGTAAAAATTTACAGGAAGTTACATAACGGAAATATAAGACCTTTGGCGAAGGAATCACACACAGATCATTTGCGAGTTGAAAGATATTAAAGTTTTTGTTTCTTGAAAAATGCCTAAAAATTATTCAAACTTAGGTTTGAGGCACTAAATGGCCTCGTACGGGCCCGAAAATGGCCAGAACTGGCAAAGCTAGTTCTTAGCGCGTAGAGCACTCTGCAAGATTTCTGACGTATAAAACGGTTCATCAATCGGACACCCGGATCAAAAGTTATGGCTCCCGGAAGTTGACCTATTTTTGGAGGGAGATGCAAATTTTGAAATTAGGCTGTTGGCTGCCAAAAAGGCTATTAATAACCATTTTTGGGAACCATGGGAAGTAGTAGAGTTAAGGGGGCAAGTGTGGAGTCAAGAATAGGCAGGAAAATAGAAACCCTACTTGATTTGGGGTTACAGAAGGCAGATAATTATAGAGTCTTGGGATAGGAAGTTGTAATGTGTTGCAGCCTGTGGAGGGTTGATTCCTCTGATTGTATTTGAGCTTGTGTAATGTAATAAGCTATCCAAATCAATAAAAGAAAGTTCTATTTTCTATGTGCAATTTCTGTTGTTGCGTGTTTTATGATTTACCCCCTTCATCAAGTGGTATCAGAGCAAGGGTTCCTGAGTGTGTAGACAGATCGCCAACCATGAGGCAGTTTGCACCATGACTTGAGGTTGTGGGTTTGCTGCGAAGATCAAGATGCCTCCACGAAGAAATCGTGTTGGGAGGAATGCTTTGACGGAAGAGGGTTTTAGAGACCTGCAAAGGCAAATTGATGCATTGCAAGAGGAATTGCGAAGAGGGTTTGATCCGAGAACAAGAGAAGAAAGCGAAGATGAAGCTAAAGAGGAGTTATCTGAGGAAGAACAAGAAGCTGCAGGAAATCCTACAGAAGTTAGGTTGTTGAGGGCCATTTCTAAGATCGGAAAGAGGCCCAGGATCAAAGTTTCTACATATTCTGGAGATTTGAATCTGGAACAACTTATTGATTGGATGAATGACATGGAGGAGTATTTCGAGTATGAAGATGTGGAGGACCCAAATTGGGTCAAGTTTGCAAAAATAAAGTTGAAGGGCCACGCTAGTATTTGGTGGAAGGAGGTCTAATTAGAGAGGAATAGAAGGGGAAAAGGAAGGATCACTAGATGGGATCGGATGGTGGAGAAACTAAAGAAGCAATTCATTCCTGTGGACTATGAGATGGAGTTGTTGAAGAAGCTGCAAGGACTAAAGCAAGGTAACAAGTCTGTCAAGGAGTATACAAAAGAGTTTTATAAGATTACTATCAAGACAGGCCATGCAGAGCCCAACAAGGAGAAGGTAGCCCGTTACATTAATGGGTTGAGGCCGAGTATTCAAGAGGAGCTAAGCCTGGTCAGAATGACCACCATAGAAGATGCATACCAGTTTTCCTTGAAGGTGGAAGAGATGTTGAATAAATGATTTGACAGCAAGCAAAGGGGAAGAGGTCAAGGCGAAAGGACTGGGGGAAGACCCTATGGAGGTTGAAATGAAGATCCAAAGAAGAGTGAAGAAGCTGGTACCAACCGAAATCAGAGGGGAGATAATACCTACTGCCCTCGTGACCAGAACAATGGTGAGCAAAGAGGAAGAGGAAGAGACAGACCTGGGCAAGGACCTGGAAGAAGAGGTTTCAGAGGAACCTGTTTCCAATGTGGAGAAGAAGGGCATCGAGCATATGAGTGTCTGCAACATCAAGGAAGGACAAATAGAAGACCTGAAGGTAACGCACGAGTTGCACATGTAGATGAAGATGTGCAATCCGAGCATTCTGAAGATGCTGAAAGGGGAGAAACCCTAGTTGTCAGAAGAACTTTGCCGAATGAGGAGAAAGAACCTAATCAGAGGAAGAGTTTATTCCGCACGAGGTGCAAATGTGAAGGTAAGTGTTGTGACATTATTATTGATAGTGGAAGTACTGACAATCTTGTTTCAGAGGAGATGGTTGACAAGTTGAAGTTGACAAGAAGAAAGCACATCCATATCAGATTGCATGGTTGCAGAAGGACCACCGAGCTTTGGTCAATGAGCAGTGTTTAGTGAAGTTCAAGATTGGGGACTACCATGATGAGGTGCTGTGTGATATCATACTGATGGATGCATGTCATATGCTATTAGGGAGGCTGTGGCAGTATGATAGGAGTGTTGTCCATGATGGCCATGCAAACACATATTCTCTAACAAAGGATGGAGTTCGTCATAAGTTGAAGCCCTTGAAGGAGGTGGAAGAAAAGGTATGTAGCACTGCCAGAATTTTCTTGGTAGATGGTAGGAAATTTTTGGAAGGTATGAAGCATGAGCGTCATTGCTTTGCATTGATTCCTAAGATCAGTCAAGATAAATGTGAAGATGTACCAACAGAAGTCTTAGATATGTTGGAAGAATTTCAGGACATTATCTCTGATAATGTACCAGAAGGTTCACCACCAGTAAGGAAGATAAGTCATCAAATGGATTTGATACCAGGAGCTAGTTTGCCAAACAAGGCAGCCCATAGAATGACTCCAGCAAAGAGTGAAGAGTTGAATAGACAAGTTTAGGAGTTGTTGAGGAAGGGATTGATAAGAGAAAGCCTAAGTCCATGTGCGGTACTTGCAGTACTAGTACCAAAGAAAGATGGAGAGTGGAGAATGTGTACAGACTCTCGAGCCATCAATAAGATCATGATCAAGTACAGATTTCCATTACCTAGAATGGATGACATAATGGACTATTTGAGTGGAGCCAAGTACTTCATGAAGATTGACCTGAAGAGTGGGTATCACCAGATCCATATCAGAGAAGGAGATGAGTGGAAGACAACCTTCAAAACCAAAGAAGGTTTGTATGAGTGGTTAGTCATGGCATTTGGGCTAACCAATGCACCGAGAACATTCATGCAGCTCATGAATGAGGTACTGAAAGAATTTTTGGGAAGTTTTGTTATTATTTATTTGGATGATATTTTGATTTTCAGTAAGACTTGGGATGAGCATCTGATGCATATCAGAAAAGTTTTAGAGAAGCTGAGGGAGAAGTTGCTGATTAATCTGAAGAAATGTAGTTTTGCAAATAAGGAGTTGGTATACCTGGGATTTGTTGTCTCAGAGGAAGGTCTTAAGATGGACCCAGAAAAAGTAAGGGCTATCATTGAATGGCCTATGCCAAGGAGTGCAACAGAGGTACGATCTTTTCATGGTTTGGCAAGTTTTTACAGAAAGTTTATTAGGAATTTCAGTAGCATTTGTGCACCCCTAATTGAGACAATGAGAGGGGATAGAAAAGAATTTAGATGGACTAAAGGAGCAGACAAGAGCTTTGATACATTGATGCAGAAAGTCATAGAACAACCTGTTTTGGCACTTCCAGATTTCAATAAGGTATTTCAGGTAGATTGTGATGCTAGTGGTAGTGGTATAGGAGCTGTTTTGAGTCAAGAAGGTAAGCCCATTGCCTATTTTAGTGAGAAGCTTAATGATGCCAAGAAAAAGTATTTTGTCTATGATCAGGAGTTTTATGCAATAGTTCAGGCTTTGAAGAAATGGAGACATTATTTGTTGCCAAAGGAATTTGTTTTATATACTGATCATTAGGCTTTGTAGTATCTTAATAGTCAAGGAAAGTTGAATCAAAGACACTTAAAATGGGTTGAGTTTTTATAGAGCTATACTTTTGTTTTGAAGCACAGGAGTGGGAAGTCCAACAAAGTTGCAGATGCCTTGAGCAGAAGGCAAAATTTGTTGATAGAAATGAAGATAGAGGTTGTTGGGTTCGATGAGCTCAAAAGTTTGTATCCTGAGGATCCAGATTTTGCAGAGGCCTAGAAAGCTTGTTTGGAACCTGTTACTTTGGTCAAGACAAAATGGTTGGATTTCATAATCCAAGATGGCATGTTGTTTAGAGGAAGCCAGTTGTGCATTCTGAGGAGTTCCATGAAAGAGAATCTGATAAAGGAGAAGCATAGTGGAGGATTGGCTGGACACTTTGGTCGAGATAAGACCATTGCTATTGTTGGTGAAAATTATTATTGGCCACAGTTGCAGCAGGATGTGAGGAAATTTGTGCAGAGTTGCAGAGTATGTCAGATGGCGAAAGGAGCAAATTAGAATACAGGTCTATATTAGCCACTACTTGTACCAGAGAAGCCATGGGATGATATTAGTATGGATTTTGTTCTTGGTTTACCAAGGACACAGAGAGGACATGATTCCATTTTTGTGGTGGTGGATAGATTCTCAAAGATGACACATTTCATTCCTTGTAAGAAGACTAATGATGCTGTTCATATTGCTGAATTATTTTTCAGGGAAGTGGTGAGATTACACGGTCTACCAAAGAGCATAGTTTCAAATCGAGATACCAAGTTTGTTGGTTATTTCTGGAGTACATTATGGAAGAAGTTGAAAATAGATTTGAAGTTCAGTTCTGCACACCATCCACAGACTGATGGACAGACTGAAGTTGTGAATAGGAGTTTGGGTAACCTGCTACGATGCTTAGTAGGAGATAAGCCCAAGGGATGGGATTTGATTTTACCACAGGCAGAATTTGCTTACAACAATTTTGTCAATAGGAGTACTGGTAAATCACCATTCGAGATTGTATATGGGAATAGTCTAAGAAATGCTTCAGAGTTAAGAAATCTGGACAAAGGAGAAAAGACAAGTGTCGAGGCTGAAGACTTTGTAGAACACATGAAGAATTTGCATGAAGAGGTGAAAAAACACATTAATAAGATGAATATTCAGTACAAGGCTAAGGCAGATCAGAAGAGGAGGTATAAGGAGTTCCAGGTAGGAGATGAAGTCATGGTTCACTTGAGAAAAGAAAAGTTCCCAATTGGAACTTACAATAAGTTGAAAATGAAGAAATTTGGACCGTGCAGAATCTTGAAGAAGCATGATTCAGGAAATGCATATGAGGTAGAGCTGCTGAGTGGGATTAATATTTCCCCTGTGTTCAACATTGCTGATTTAACAGAATATCATGAGGGCGGCACAGAGGATGGAACAACAGAAGAACAGTGGAGTATTCTGGCATCTACTTCAACAGAGGAGATAGAAGAGATCTTGGATAGCCGTGTGGGAAGAAGTACTCGGAACAAGCAATATGAAGAATATCTGGTGAAATGGAAAGGAATACCTATTGAAGATTCTTCTTGGTTGTCTAAGGCAGAGGTTGATTGTTTGGGTTTTCCTCACACACATCTGAGACGTGATAGGGTCACTTCTCAAATTACCCTGGGTGTCTGATGCAGGAGCATCCAGTGGTGTAAGGGCAATCTTGCATCACCCAAAAAAAGATGTGTTTCAAAATTGTTGATGTTCTTTCTATTTCTTTTCAAAATTTGTGGTTTTGGTTCCATAATCGCTTGAATAGTGATGTAGAACTTTCAGTTTTTCCAAACTGCTAAAAATAGTAACATGCTATTTTTAGAAAGTTTGCATTTGGGCACGGATTGAAGTAAAAATTTATAGGAAGTTACATAACAGAAATATAAGACCTTTGGCGAAGGAATCACACAAAGATCATTTGCGAGCTGAAAGATATTAAAGTTTATGTTTCTTGAAAAATGCCTGAAAATTATTCAAACTTAGGTTTGAGGCACTAAACGGCTCCGTACAGGCCCGAAAATGGCTGAAACCGACAAAGCTAGTTCTTAGCGCGTAGAGCACTCCGCGAGATTTCCGACGCATAAAACAGTTCATCAATCAGACACCCAGATCAAAAGTTATGGCTCCCGGAAGTTGACCTATTTTTGGAGGGAGATGCAAATTTTGAATTTAGGTTGTTGGCCGCCAAAAAGGCTATTAATAACCATTTTTGGGAACCCTGGGCAGTAGTAGAGTTAAGGGGGCAAGTGTGGAGTAAATAATAGGTGGGAAAATAGAAACCCTAGCTGATTTGGGGTTACAGAAGGCAGATAATTATAGAGTCTTGGGATAGGAAGCTGTAATGTGTTGCAGCGTGTGGAGGGTTGATTCCTCTGATTGTATTTGAGCTTTTGTAATGTAATAAGCTGTCTAAATCAATAAAAGAAAGTTCTATTTTCTATGTGCAATTTCTGTTGCTGCGTGTTTTATGATTTACCCCCTTCATCAACATCATAGAACTATCTTTTAAGACCATAATGCAGACAAAGTTAACATAATGTCTCTCAAGCAAATTATTCCTCTTCTTGAGAGAAAGCCATAAAAAACATGCACAATACAGAAAACTATAAGGATGAACTGTAATATCCTTGATATTTAGTATTCATATTAACTTCATACAAATACAATATGGAGAAGGTTCCACAACCAGTGCAAAATATATTCAACTTTGAAGAAACTAATTACTCTACAGATTTGAACACAAGCTGAAATACAACTTCTCTTCTATTTGTAATGGATTACAACACAAAATACAATACTACTTTCAACTAAATATTCAAGAACCCCCACAAAATGGCCTTGATTTCCCACTTATAGAAACATGGGAGCAAACAAGCTATAGGCCATGTATAGGTGTCACATTTTAATTTAACATATATTGACAACAAGATGCCAAAACAACCATCCTCAATCACTAAGGCACGCTTCTTTACAATAAATCATTACCTTCGGCAAACAGGAGCAACTAATTTTGTTGTGTATGCTTTCCCGTTGCTGGTGTGGAGGCAAGCCATGCTTTTGAGGGAATGAGGATTACAAGGTGCTCTAATAGCTTATCCCCTCCTCACATGCAAATACTTGTTCCTAAAATAAGAATCGTCTGCCTCACATTTCAGACCATGCTAGCGAATAAGGGAGTGCCCGCTAGGATCAACAGAGAAAGGAACCACTGGAAGCCGGGGTCCCACTCGCTATGCCCAATCCTAAGAGAAAGAAAGTGACTCCTCAATCCTGATTGGGAGGTTTCCAACCACTTCAACCAATCAGAAACCAGAGGAGGCCATGCATAGCTGGTTTTGGTAGTACCAAGATCCCAACTAGGAAGGAAGTAGCAGAAATCGTAACTTGCCCCTCCACTTCTACTTGTCTCATCTAGGGGGGCAATGCTCCCTCAATTGTTTCTTGAGCTCTGTCAAAACTCAAGGCACTAAAGGAGGGGAAGAGAGAGCAATGATGCCTCTCTGCCTCTAAGCCCAGTTTGGGGACTCACAAGAACAGGAAGTAACATGAGTGTGCAGACCGGACTAAAAGTCCTCAACTAGATAAAAAATAGGAAGGAGAAAAGCTCACAGGAGCTCAATGGATGCTATTGAACTTCCCCAATCTTACCAGATCCTCCCATCCCTTAGAAAAATGTCTCTAATCCCTTAATCTTGTAAGGACATATCATCAGCCATGAGAATAGAGAAGAAAATCCTTATGAATAGGACGACAGACATAGCATACTAAAAAGATGGGGACCCATATTGTTCGCACAGAAGGAGATAGTGAACAGAATAACAACATAAGTGTCTATTTATAGCGAGATTATAGAAATTCCCACTCTCTAGATAATCACACTCTGTTCACCTGCCATGTAAATTCATTTCAAATAGTACCATGGCAATGCTAGCCTTTAAATGGAAATCTTACAATAACTTGCCAACCTCATCAGGAAAAGAAAAAGAAGAGGCACTTAGTTCATCAACATTATCATGACCCCAGGCTTTTGCATGCCTGAAATTTAGTCACAACCTTTGTTTCTATAATAAGATAGCCAATTAGGTTTCTTGATCTCAACACTTTCCCAATCCAAGACATTGAGCACATACTTTTCTCAATTCCAGCATTAAGTGGCAATCCTGACAAATTCTTGCGAACACGACACCTTACTCAAACATAAGCATCATCTAGTATATTGGTAGTGAAAAGGGAGGTGCCAAGAACTTTTCAATACATAAAATTTCCTTCCTAGTTGCATCCATCATGTAACATTGATAGGACAAGGATTGAATGAACAAACCAACCCTCTGATTAGTAGCGGGATAAGACCTAGCACATGCTTAATCTTTGGCTTCCTATGCTATGAGAAAACAACACTATCTCATTATTTACCATGCTTTTCAACTCCATCGACCTGTTTGATACTAGCCGTTCGATTCATCCAATGAACCGAATCAACGGTCATTTGAGATAATCGACACACCAAGAGGAAGTCGTTAATCTTCTTTAAATCTCAACCGTGGATTGACATTGATCAATGGTCTTCACAGAAAATTGAATTTTATCCAGCGAAAGCCAACAAACACATAGGTTGTGGAGCCCTTCTGCCACGGTGGCATTCCACACCATCACACTGAGTCACATGGGACTACGGTGAAATCTCTGGCCCTGGTGAAATACTTTCCTTTATTACCACAGTAAAAAGTGAACACACCATGGCCCACATCATATCCTTCGCTACCCCCACCAAGAGCCCTAAATACATTCCGCGAAGGTAAGAATCCTAGTGAAATGCCAAGTTAGCATATGAAATGCCCCCCTGTGGATCCCAAAGTTTGTACCTGCTTCTAACCATTTGGAACACATACCACCCACACGGGCACTACCACATTGGACAACAACTCAAGCTTCACGGTCCCGCAGGAGCCACAAGATAGTTCCAATGGGGAAGCCATTCTCAGTGAAACAAACATCACCACTAGATAGAGAAGACATGTTGGATGACATGAACGAATTCAAAATCTTGCAGGAAGTAAGAAAAGAGCATGATGAGAGCAAAGTTCTCGTAAAACAGAGGAAAAATAACATGGCAAGCTGATTGGACATGACCTAAAACTCAATTTTAACATATGTGCAAAAGTTGTTTTAAAAGGAGGCCATGCAACCGGCAATCCTAACAAAGGGGGCCGGTAACCAGATGAACACAACATACATAAGAGACAACTTAGGGAACCAAGGACAACCAATCATTGGTCAACAAAAGATTAAAAGGGGAGGAGACAAAATAAACACGATGAGACTTTAGGCTCTAGGGTTTTATAAGGGTTTTAACAAGCCTAAGGAAAAGACACTAGGGGCTAGAGCATGTGCCAAAATGCAGGTCCAAACAGTGGCTCTAGTTGGGGACAGATGACTGCAAGGTCATCATGAGGATCCATGAATCTCTGGTTTCACAGAACAGTGCCTTGTTCATTGGGTGGCTCTAAAAACTGCTTAGGTAACCATCAATCAAACTTCATTTGGTGGCCCAGGGTCCCCAAAAATGAAGAACCAAAACCTTCCTTTGTCAAATACCTTGCTCTCAAATGACTGCCCCAAACCAAATCTGTTTATACCATTGAAACATTTTCATTAACATCTCTCACAATTCCTTTGAGCATACCATTGTTAATGTAACCTCTGTCATTCTGCATTGTATAACTAGGCACAAACTAAATTTTTTTATCATCACATGACACGTATTCATATTGAAAGTAACATTATTCTCTCTTCATATTACTATCATGCTCCACCACAATACTTCCCAACTGAATTAGAAACTGAAAGTGTTCATACTCTACCAAACAACTGGCATCATGATACTCAACCTCATCATCTGGTTGCACGTCAAGCACAAAGTTCTCATAGGGATACTGCTGCAAACTATGCAAACAAATTTCAGGTGTATAAAAAGAGGAGCATTCACACACAGGTGTCTCATGCAACTTTAATACATTATATTGGCAAGGACATTCACTTAAGCACATTGACTCAACCATATCACCACTTGCTCTAGTATCTTGCAACTTATTTGCATCATCATCATCATCATCCCATAATTGCACAAATGCACACATTTCTAGTTTAGTGACATAATTTGATTCCTTTAAAATCATCACTCACATCCATGTACACAACTTCATAAGAAGGCTTAGGCAAGTTTGAAAATATCCCACCCTGAATATTAGTATGAAGCTCTAATTTTTCATCACCATTAGCATCTTTAGATTCATCATTGTCCATTAGATGAACACAATCACAATCAACCCATAAGCAATGATAGTCAATATTACTTTTCACTTCATCCTTTGATTGTTCTAGAGACATGTCTGAAATTTCTGCCATATCAACATAATCTAAGACAACACGGTCAGAAGGCTCTGCAATTTCCATAATACTATCAACTAGCAATGGTGATATTCTATCATTTTCATATTCATCATAATGCATAACTTGATCATTTGAGAGTGAACTCATGTCATCAACATCTTGCCTGCTAATGTTATCCTCATCTAGTGGTGTAAAACTTTCCAACTCTACTTCATATAAGCCACTATGATCGACATAATAACAATCAACATGATCAACTTCATGGGTTGAATACATATGAGAAGGCCTAATGATATCATTATCATTATTGACAAAGCTCTCAACCTTGGCAATATTGTAATAAGGACTACACGGTTCTTGCATACTCAATGATGAATGCATTGTCTCATTATCACTCATACCATTGAACATATCATCTGAATCAGATGAATCATAAGACTGTAACTAAAGCTCCTCTGTGATCTCATCATCGGAGTAGCTAGTAGTTCCATTACATGGTGTAGTATGCCAAATATCTAAAAATGCTTCCATCTCTTCACCATTTGTGTCATGACAAGATACCCCTTGATGCATTTTAATTATTTCAGTGTGTAGTGCATTTGAATTATCATGAATGCAATCCTTAGGTGCACACACCACATTATTTAGCTTCTCACAAACATTTTCTCCACTAACATGAGAAATAATCTCAGTTTGGAACAAGCCCTCCTCGATTACATCATTGTTTGAATCATAGCCCATAACAAGGCTGGTGTGATCAACACTATGAAGTCTACCATTCTTGTCATCATGAATCACAACATTTTCTATCATGTCTATCTAGTCAGGAACTTGAGCAAAATTACTTGGCTTCATCTTCTAAGGCAATAAACTCAAACCTGCCCCATATATCTCACAAAATAAATCAATGCATACATGTTCTTGAGGCTTGAAACCAACAGGGATATCCTTATAGGTGTCCAAGACTCTGGAAAATAAAGCACATCTTAATTCTCCCTCATGTCTCCTATGTTAAAGGATCCTGAACATAGACCATAGGATCACTAATGCATTCAGCTTGTTGACAATTTGTTTGGGGCTCTATGTGATCAACACAATGGGCTTATGTATAGGCTGGGACAACAGGGGTGTAAATGCTCTGACATTCATATTTAATTTCTGACTTACACCTTTCATCAACATTGGGTGCCTTAGGGCAGCAAACACTTGTAGATAAATAACCCTTGTGCATTCCATATTTCCAGTTATTTTCAATGTCCATGGCTATCTCATAGGCCTGATGCAAGCTTGTAGGATCCTTGCTTCTCAATCGGTAACTCATCTTCCTATCAAAAGCTCCCAGCTAAACAACTAAACTCATTGAATCATTTGGTCTCATAGCTTCAGGAATATCCCTTAATGTTTTTGCAAATCTCAAGTTGAAAGCCAGAACAAACTCATCCTCGTCTTTCTCAATGCTCATAAATTTGTTGATCACTGAACTTGCATTGATTCTCTCACCAAACTGCTCCATGAAAACTACTTTGAACTCATCCCAAGAATAGACAGAGCATGCTGGTAAATAAGAGAACCAACACTACAAAAAAACAAGTAATTAGCGCCTAAAATAGTGCTAGAATTTAGTGCATTTGAGTTCATGAATTGGACATTCTATCGGAGCAAAACTTGGCGTCAAATTGCATGTTCTCTTCGGCACCAGATTTTGCATGGGCTTTTGCGTCAGAAAAGTTGTGCCTTCTTTAGCACATGGAATAGCACCGGGAATAGCGCCAGGTAGCATGACCAATTTAATGTCAGAAATAGCACCTAAATTAGCACCTAATTTGGCTTCCAATTTTGCTTCCATGTTTGCTCCCATTTTTTCTCCCAGTCGTGCTTCCTATTTTACTTCTAGTATGATGTTGAAAATAGCTTCTTTTTTGGCTTCCTAATTGACACCAAGTTTTGCTTCCATTATGATGTCCTTTGTTGCTTCCAGTTTGGCTTCCGATTTTGCTTTTGGTTTTTCTTCTTATGTTGCTTCCAAGTTTGCTTCCAGTTTTGCTTCTGGTTTTGCTTCCAGGTTTTCTTCCAATTTTGCTTCCAGATTTGCTTCCAATTTTGCTTCTGGTTTTGCTTCCAAATTTTCTTCCAATTTTGCTTCCGATATAACGTCACTTGTTGCATCTAGCTTTGCTTCCATTTTTGAGTCTTTGTTCCAACAAAGGTGAGTGGGCCAATCTTGCTTTCTAATCACCCCATCTTTCACTTTATAGCCTAGCTTAACTTGATACTCCCTAGTTTTTGAGCAACTCCATCTTATTCTATCCTCTTTGTGAGACAAGCTCACAGACCTGTTTGATAGAATACTCTCTAACTCACTGATCTGCGCTCCATCCACCTAAAGACCGTTGAAGCATTTGAAATATTTTATAGGATAACATTTATAAATAATTTTTAGGGAAATGGACATCCATACAAATTAACATCATTATACTTATTAAATCTCCATCAAAATAAAATCTACAACAATATCCAGTATATATAAAATAACAAGATAATTATTATAACATGATCATCATCTATAATTAAAACAAGTGAGTCAAATATCTATAATTTAATTGAATTTGACAACATCCATCTTGAGCAGTAAATTAAATTAATCATACGTAATAAATATCCATCCAAAAATCATCAACCACTTTTAATATATATAAATTGACAAGTCAATACTGATAAGATCATCATCATATATAACTAAAACAAGTGAAAGTCAAATATGCCAGTAGATCAATAATATGTCAAAATGATACATGTCCAACAGTTGACATAAGTCAAAATGATACATGCACAAATGATATAAGTAAAATTGATAAATTATGTAACTCAAAATGATACAAGTCAAGATGATACATGTCCAAATGATATAAGTCAAAATGATATAACTCAATAATATGGTACTGCAGGCTGTAAAAATGATACATATGATAGTAACCATGAAAAGAGGCATCATAACGATATATCAACAATGATCCATGATGTAGTCTATATGATCGTGAATGTCACTGGCTACTACCAGCAACTGCCTCATCATCATCTTCACCATCGTGATCATCGTCATCATCGTCATCGGCCTCGGTGTCTTCTGTATCTGTGTCATCATCATCCTCTGCCATGTGATCTGTACCAGAACCAACATGTTCTAGATCTATTTAAAATGAAAAAAACATTTAAAATGAAAAGTTATTATTTATTTCGTGCAATAATTTATTTTTCTGTTATATATCTAATATTACAACATATGAAAAAAAACCATAATCATAGTACATCATAACAAAGTGCACATACCATAATAAAATTTCAAAAAAGTTATAGCTAATATGTTATTCCAATGATGTAAAACATGCAACAATTCTAATAAACGTTAGTAAAGATCATAAAAAAATTGTTATACAATTTAACTATCAATTGTAAATTCTATTACATAACCTTAAGTGCCACAAATTGCTTGGTCCATGTATGTTCTTTTTCACTATTAATCTAATAACCTACATTAGACAGAACATTAAAGAGTTTTTAAGTAGCAGTTGATTAAATTCTCTTACATGTCATTAAGGAATGCACAATTTTTTTTCAATAATTATTTATCTTAAGGTTCATGAGTAACCTTAAGATAAAGGTCTATTTTGTTTGAAAAAAAAAATGAAGTTAGCAATATGGCTTTATCTGGCCGATTTTAGAAAGAAAAAATGTTAGCCCTATTCCCACTCATAGGCCTTTAATGTGAGCGGGAATAGGGCAAATTTGGGGATTTAGAAAGAAAGATAAAGTTTAGGGTGTCTTCAAGATAGTCGGCACGGGCAAGGAGGTCAACCATGCACACATAATGATCAACTATAGGTGTAATGCAATAAGGGTTACAAATGTGATTGAAGTATGTACAACTCTCATCCACTAAACCTGCATGGCTGCATGCACCTAGAATACAAGCAAAGCTTACAATGTTAGGATATGTCCCAGAGTGCTTAATTAATTCAAAGATTTTGAGAGCGTCCTTGCAGTGCCTTTTCAGGGATTTTGTCAAGTAGTTCACCAGCACAGATTTAATAGGTATCTCAATGATAAAGTTTAGGGTGTCTTCAAGATAGCCAGCACGAGCAAGGAGGTCAACCATGCACACATAATGATCAATTGTAGGTGTAATGCAATAAGAGTTACAAATGTGATTGAAGTATGTACAACTCTCATCCACTAAACCTGCATGGCTGCATGCACCTAGAATACAAGCAAAGCTTACAATGTTAGGATATGTTCCATAGTGCTTAATTAATTCAAAGATTTTGAGAGCGTCCTTGTAGTGCCTTTTCAACAAATCCATTTTGTGCATATCATGCAATCATTGTAGCCTATTAGACCACATTTCTTTCAGGGATTTTGTCAAATAGTTCACATGCCCTTTCAACATATTTAACATGTATCTCAATGATAAAGTTTAGGGTGTCTTCAAGATAGCCAGCACGAGCAAGGAGGTCAACCATGCACACATAATGATCAATTGTAGGTGTAATGCAATAAGGGTTACAAATGTGATTGAAGTATGTACAACTCTCATCCACTAATCTACTAATGCTTTCTTTGGTTCTTCTGGGCATTGCCAGCTGCCATGCTATTGTTATTATATTATCTCAGCTGCTACTTGTGGCATTCATGTTCAAAAATACATGCAAAATAATCTTTGAGCCATTATGTTTTTATTTATCATGCATCCATTTGATGTTGGGTGATCAGTGTGTTGTTGATGGAGTTCAGGTAAAAGTCACCATTAACTCCTCGAAGAAGCTTGGAATATTTTACTAATTTTCACAAATGACTAAAATGGATGAATGGGTAATAAAAATACATCTAGTTATAGTAGATAATAGGAGTGCTGATTCAACAATGAACTATAAAAGAAAAAGTAGAAAAGTAGAAAATACCCATGACATAGAGAGTACAACCAATGGATGTTGTACTACTCTCAACCATCTTTTAGATGAAGGATATCCCAAAAATAGTTTAAAAATGTCATTTAAAAAAATGACCTAGGCTAAAGGGAGCTAGTGAAATTATCCTTGGCTTTCTTCTGTAAAGGGGGCTTAGATATGAAGATATAGCTTAAACACCTTGGCTTACTTCTATAAAGGGGGCTTAGATATGAAGATATAGCTTAAACAATCACTTTTATTTTTATTTTTTAAATTCAACTTATTTCACTTGAACAAACATATTGTCTCAGCTAACCAGTGTAAGTTTTCAATTCTACACCATACGACAAATTGGTTTTTGAACAATACAAATGGTTGTAGAAGAAATGAGCATCTTCACAATAGTATTTTTGTACAATGATAACGAGAAAGTATACTACTCCAACTCTATATTATCTACAAAACCAATCACTAACACTATTATAGGAGTTCAGATATGGGAGACAACATTGATTTCTTTGTGGATGCTACTACTACTATGGAAAAAAATTGCTGCACTTAAGGAGAGAATATGCAGTCCTTTTATTTGTGTTTGTTTGTTTCTTTAGCAATGGTAATAATATTAAGCACAATTACAGATACATTTGCAAATAGCCTTACATATGAAATATTTAATTGGGATATCCATGAAAAGTTTTTGGAAATTTATTCTTAAAACTAAGTAGTGATATAAATAATAAACAAACTCTCATAGGTCTTTTGATCCATCTTGGCTTGAAGGCCAGTAAAGTTAGCTTATCTTATCTTATTTATGAGATAAATATTTCCATAACTTGTTTTAATATTTAAGTGTTGTGTTTGTTCATGTAGCTATATTGAAAGCAAGCCTCATCATTGCCACCCAGAGTATAGTTTGTTCGTTAAGGAGATTGAGAATATTAGTAGAATGAGAATGGGCTTTTGCCTCAAACATACAATGAATTATCAGAAAATAGATTTGCTACTGAAAATGAAGGAAATATTTGAGGAACTTAAAATTGAATATCACCTTTTGCCTCAAGAAGTGCCTGTTAAATTTGTTGGGTCTACTACAAATTATAAGTTTCTACTGCAAATTATGTGAGATTAGTTCATGGAGCACTTGGTCTCCATTGGCTCACACATGTTCGTTCATCACTTTTTGACATAGATCAACCTTCTCATCACCACATGTGGGACTTGATTTGGCATTGGCACATATGTTGAGGCATGATAGAGATGACATAGCACCCTTGCACACATGTTGAGGCATCATGGAGGTTGTTTATTAGTTCATGCATGGATTATTTGGTCTACTTGACCCACACGAGATACTTTATTACTTTTCTATGCGGAGTGGCCCTTCATCTTCCACAGGTGTGGGGTTGATCTAGCATTTGGGCACACATATTGATGCATGAGAGGACTATTTTATGGTTTTTTGGCACTTGGAGTCTAGCACCATCCCCTCTCTCTATAGGACTTAGGTTTGGCTTTTACACCAAACACTCTCTCTATAAGACCTATGTGGTGGTTCAAGGCTCTGTGCCACATCACCCATGGGTCCTAGAAGTGGATGTTACAACAAAAGTGCCTAGTTTTCAACCCTAAAACATAGCCTAAACCTCAAGAGGAGGACTTAGACAATTAACTTCTAGGAACACTAAATGGTACCCTTCCATCAGCCTCAACGGTTCAATAAAAAATAGTGGCCCTAGTTAGCAGGTTGTATGGGGAGAAGGATGCTTCTCATTTTCAAGAATCCTAAGTCTCATTGCTACATATGTTGCTTAAAGAAGGGCCAATTTTAAACTAGGTAGTTGTTTTGTCGCTCACTTTGTGCAATGAAATAACGAGAGTTGAGTCTCCTCCAGTGGGCACAAAGCCAAAATTCTATACAACCTCTTACTTGTGTTATATTATTTGTGCAACTAATAAATTCTTTGGGGATGAATTGGACATGGAGCATCCCATGTCATTTTGTCCATGTTTATTACTAGGACCGATGGGAGCACAAATATTCATCCAAATATGAGCACATTTGTGACCGATTCTTTGCTCCCTTGCATGAGCTATTATTTGAGAAAAAGGTTCCCTAGGTTGTCTGAAGACATGATCATAATCTTGGAGAACCTAAAAGATTACTCCCTATATGAGTTGTTAACATATAGGAAGATCTATGGCACCACAAAGGCACCCCATACTTTTCCCAAGCATGTACCTGACATGTTCTTGATCAAGAAGTTGCATGTCATACTATACTCTTGAGATTTAATGAAGCCATGGAAGTAATGGTAATGGATGTAGATGATATGGATCTAGTGGCTAGGCCTATGACTAGGGTCACCACAACATAAGAAAATGAATCAAACATCCTTAAAATGATATGAGAAATGGAAGGGCATAAGAAGGAAATTGAGCACTTGAAACATCAAGTGGAATACTACAAGGCTGCAAGGTATGACATAGGTGATTTCATGGAATATGCATTAGAAATCCATGATGACTTGACCTCGGTGCAAAAGGAGTTCTACAAGGATGTGTTAGATCTATAGGATGCCTACCAAGATGCATCAAAACATTCTTACATGTTAAAAGAATGGTAGCATCGTGAGGAAGGATGGAAAAGATGCATGTGGATCACTTAGTAGGATGGCAACATGAATACAAGAAAGCACTCCTCGAGATACCAAGGTGGTGCAGGGCACCTAGGTCTTAATGTAAAAATTGCAGAGTGCCAGTATTTTGGTGTGGTGAAGTCATTTTGTTTGTAATTAGGTCTTTAAGACCATGTTTTATGTCTGTATGTCGGTTGGGTCATTTTGGAGTCAATTTGGTGAAATTTGTAAAAGTTGCAAAAAGTTGTAAAGCAACTTTTGTATTTTTGCATATTTGGGGAAGTTGAATAGTTAGGCTTTGGTTTTTGGTGGGACACGTTGGAACAAGAGTTAGAAGTTGTAAAAATTTGAATTTTGAATAACAAGGTGCCATGTTTCTGTGTTTTGGAAGCCTAATTTGCTGCTAAATTGTATTGTACGGCTCTGTACGACCTATAAGTAATCAAACATCAATTGGAATTAATGGTGCCTTGGATCCTTGTTCTTTGTAATTGATTTCATTTGATTTCATTAAGTTTGAAGTGAGTTAGGGTAGATTTACTGAAAGTGGTTTAAAACCCTTACAAGGGTGTGCTTTGACTAAAAATAGTGCATTTCTCTCCATTTCACCAGTGAAAAGGCCTCCAACTCGGTGGAATGGATGTAGGTAGGGTGTATTTCATGTTCACAATGTTGCAGGAGTAGGGGATGGTGTTATGTGCAAATTTGGTGATGCCCTAGTCTATTTAACCTCATGTATTTGGCATAGAAGTGTTGGCAAGAGACACTACTAGGAATGTTAGGTGTTGTCATTGATGGCAACTGAATCTATCTTACACATCTACATTGTATCATTTGATCATACCAGAAGTCAGATTGCAAATTTGTCTAAGTTTGGATAGACAGGAATAGAGCATATGACAAAGTTCAAAATTTTGGTCCGCATTTCTCTACAGGTAATCATATTGTGCTGCGGATCTGAGGGAATGTTAAGGGATGTCAGGGCTACCTAAATCCAAAGTTTTAGCCTCTGGTGATGAAGGGATTGAAAGTTACAAGCATCTGAGTATCAGGTTTTGGTTAGACAGTTCAGTTCGGTGAAGAATAGGCTGACTTGGTGTTTGATCCTTGTGTGGATTAAGAGAAGTGGTTGGTTGAGTATTTTTTGAGATCCAATGGTATTGGCTGACATGTGTGGTGAATTAAATACATAGGTTTTGGTTCACATTAATGTTTGTGCATGGATTCAGCTGACAGAATAGAGATCTTGAAAAAGTTTCTAAGTTTTCTTTAGGCCAACTACAGTTGATGAAATTTCATGTTGCGGATATATATGATCGATGGGTTTGAACATTTTGAGGTGTGGATGTGTGAATATGATGTGATAGGTGCGAAGTGTGGTAGTATCAAGTGCGAAGCAAAGAGATCTAAGCTCTAAATCATGGCAGAACAACAAAACAGGGTAGTGAGAGATGAAGGGTGTGAAGTCAGTATATTGAGCCTAACTAGAAATGTAATCTTGCATTGTTAGATGCTATTCTTTAGTTCAAGTATTTCAGCGAACTCTTTGTAATTGATCTTGTAGGTAGTGAGCCTCCTTTAAGCAGTGAGCTCTGGGCAATGTGCCCGAAGGCATGTGCCTTCCCATTTGTAATAATTTTAATAGAGTATAAATCTTGTGGGTTAACCCCCACCGTGGTTTTTCCCTTAACTGGGTTTCCACGCAAAATACTGGTGTTCATGTGTGATGATCTTGTTGTTGTTGTTCTTAAGTTCATGCTTCTTTCTTTTGAATGTATGTGGTAAATTTATAAAGGAACATAATAAGTATTGCAGAACACTGATTCACCCCCCCTCTCAGTGTTCCTTAATTTCAACAATTGGTATCAGAGCAAGGTTCCTTGGAAGAAGTTTAACAGCTTGAGGAAGATCTAGGAAGGTGTTTCAATGGGTTCATTCAGGTATTCTGATCGCATCAATGAACAAATTCAAGTTGCTTTAGAAGATCTTGATCAGTCTAGAGCAGAAGTCAAAGAACTGCAACAGAACCTTAAAATGCTGAGGATTTCATTCAGACTTTAAAAGGGCAACTAAGCAAATCTATGGAAAAGAGGAAGGAGCTACTTTAGCAGTTAGCAAATCAGAATGAAGACAATGGCATGGATGAGGCTCTGAAGGAGAAGACAAAGGAATGTGAGAAGCTAGCAAAAGAAGTTGTTGTCCTAAAACATGAGATGGAATCTAGGGTGATGAGGCTAACCAAGGAAATCGAGGAAAGGAAGAAGACTGAAGAAAACCTAAATCAGTCTTTGAAAGAAATAATAGAAGAGTGCTGTAGATTGGATAGAACAATTGGCCATATAGAGTCTGATCTACAACAAACTAAGTATAATGAGGAACAACTTGAAAGGAAAATTGTCATTCTCAAACATGACCTAGAAGCTACAAATGAATACAAAGAGAAGTTCAAGATAAGCCCATCTAAACTTGAGGTGCTGCTTGATAGTCAGAAGAAGGTAGATGATAAGCATGGTCTGGGATATGAGAAAGGTGAAAGCTCTGGATCTAGTCAAAGAAATTTTGTATCAAGGAATCAGAGAAACAGACCTAGAAGACCTCCAATTAGACAGCGTAATGCTCAAAGGTATCCATCCTTCAATGGAAATTGTTTCAATTGCAATAAATTTGGTCATAGAGCTACTTAGTGTAGAAGTAGAGTGAATCAAAGTGGTCCATCCTTCTCTGGTCAATGCTTCAATTGTAAAAGGTATGGTCATAGATCCAATGAATGCAAAAGTATGATGATGAATAACTCTAACAACAGAGGAAATGTCAATTCTTTCAATGGCAAATGTTTTGCATGCAATAGATTTGGACACATGGATAATTAGTGCAGATCAAGAGGAAATCAAGTAAATGAGCAAAGAAATGTTGTGTGCTTTAATTGCAATGGATCCAGTCATATTGCAAGATGCTGTAGGAGCAGGAATGATGATAGAAAAGGTCCAGTAAACAGAAACCAGAATGTGCAGAGACAAGATAAAGGCAAAGGCAAAGTAGATGTGAATGAGATCTAGAATGAAATGAACAAAACATGGGTGAAGAAAAGTGTAATGAATGATGGTGATGGGTTCGCACCAGAATCTGATGCTGGTAATTCCTCTGGGAATTGACATAAGAGCTCTGGCTTAGGGGGAGTTGCATTGAAAATCTAATTCCCCCTGCCAGTAAGTGGGTACCTAAATCTGGCATGATGAGAGAAGATAGAATGGCCTATTGTAGATCATCTGAAAGAATTTCCAGAAGAAAAGAGGTTGATGTGGCAACTTGCAGAGCAATCTATGAGAAACTGTATCAAGAAATAGGGAAGAGTTAGGGATAAAGCATTTATTACATCAAAAAGTAGGTGTACGAAGGTTAAAAAGAAACTCAAGTGACTTCATAATCACTTTGTATCCAAAAAGGAAGAAGGAAGGCAAGCTCTATGCAAAGATTTCCAAGAGACTGAAGTGTGAAGAAGATATCCGAGTGAAAAACCTAACCGGTGAAATAAAGTATTCTCTGTAAAGCTCTTTGAATTTGCAATCTCTAGATATGGCTACTCCATTGGTTGTTAACATCACCGAAAGGCCTCGACCTAAATTCAAAAAGCATCCATGCAAATCTATAGAGGTTGATCCGTTAGGTGCCCTTTTTGATGTTCTGTATGGTGTGTTGTACATAGAAGATATTAGGGCTTACATTCATGCTAGCATATATGAGTTTGGGAATTCGAAGTTACTGGATTTGTTTAAGAATCACCTAAGGGATGATATTTATGATCTTAAACCTGAGTATAAGGTGCAAGAAGACAAACATTTCATTCAGGTTATTGGGTTCCCATCCTTCGATGAGGACAATTGGGTCCGGTATGTAATGAGTCAGATGCATGTTGAATTTATGTGGTTGATGAAACCCTTTAAGATCACTAAGGATGCCATCAAGGCCGTAACAAGATTGAACTCATTTGGTGGACTGCCGATGCTAAAATTAGTGAAGAATCATATTGTAACTGAAGCTACCGGCTCAAAGTTTGATAAGAGGGCAATGATAATAAATGATATAATTGATCTGGATGTCAAATTTGCATCTATGGTGATTGGGTATAAGATATACCACTCCAATAGGGAAAACACAGTGTCAAGTAGAGCTATTTATGTTGCTTATCATATGTTAAAAGAAAATGCTGACTATGATTTGTATGAGCTGCTACAAAACTAGCTAATGGAGAATCTGAATAAGATAGAGAAGGATAAGAAGAATACATTCAAGTATGGTATGTTGGTCTTGTGCTTATTCTTATATTTCATGAATGAGTTGCCTGGGATGAAAAGCCTGTATTGGACTAGTGACAAGCCTATTGCCATACAAATAAGAGAGCACTTTCACAATATTGATGACTCCAATGCCCAAAGGACTATTCTTTGGGGATATTTCAAGAATTTCTAGAATATGATGCAATTAAGGGAAAGAATCCCTAAGTCTGTGGTGGAAAAGTACAAGGATACAATTTGTTTCATGGTGGAAACAGATCAATGCTTAATAGAAGCAGTTGAACCAAGGAGTGTATGGATCATGCCCATGGGGTATGAAGTTGATGAACAAATACTAGAAATGTATGCTCAACACCTTCTGAGCAAACCAAAAGATACCTCAGTTGAGAGATTTAGTACATATGATGAGCTTAATTTAAAACTGCATGTTGAGTTCCAGAGACCTGAAACTAAGAAAAAGGTCCAAAGGCAAGTTGAAATGTATGCAGAAAGTATTGGAATAACCAAAGAAGCTGTGAGAGAAGCAAGGAAGAGAGCCAAGGAAGTTGAAGAAGAAAAGCCAGACAATGAATAACCTTGTGCTCCGGAAGCCTCCCCTAGCCAACAAAGGAGAACAAGAAATTCTGCTGCTACCTCTAGTCACTCAAAGTCTGCTAGTACAGAGAAACTGGAAGATAAACCATCTGGTAAAGAAGGAAAGAGAAAGAAGACAAAAGCCTCTAGAATGTATGTGAGCCTAAAAGATGATGAGGAGACAGAATCAGATGAAGAGGTGAAAGAAATAAAGTCAAAGAAAGCAAAAGCATCAAGGGTTGCCAAAGACAAGCCCTTTGGAAGTGTAAAGATGAGCAAAAGACAAAAGACTGAGACTCATGTTGAAAAATCCACCTTGTTAGCTGAAGATATTATGAATGCAATAACTGTTCATGGGAATTTGAAGCCCATAATAGAATATTATGACAACTTTGATGATGCCAACAAGAAAATTTTGGAGGATGCTACTGTTAAGTACTTGAATACATTCAACAGAGCACTTGTGGAAATTTTGTCAGAAATCCCTAAGAGTCTAAGTGACATTTTGGAGATGAGAAAAGAAGCTGCTAAAGAAAATGATTTGGAGCTAAGAGAACATGTGTTGTCCAATCCATGTCAGATAATCTCTAGGAAGGAAGCAAATAAAATTTTCAAAAAAGTTAAAGATGAATTCATAAGAAAAATTAGGATGAATAAGCTAATGCTTGGAGACATTGATGAAGTGGTCAAAGAAACAGAACAAATTCTGAAGAAAGCCCTAGACAAGAATAAGTTTTGTGTGGTCACTGAAGAACCTGTTGATGCTGATGATACATCCATGCCGAATGATGAAGAGTTGAAGAAAAATGAGCAACAAGCTGAGGTAGATGATTTCTCTGTTCTGGAAGAGGAAATATTAAATAAAGGTGAAGAGATGGTGAAGGAAGATAATGTTGATGGTACAGAGGATACTCAAATTCCTCCAGACCAATCTGGTGAAGAAAATGCAGAGATGAATTTGGAAATAAATACTCCAACTGAAGGTTATTCTGAGAAGAATAAAGAGCAGAAAGTAGAAGTTAAGGACAAGGAAGATCAAAAAGAAGAAATAGCTAAGAGTGTTGAACAAAAGAAAGATAATCCTGATGATGATAACGGCAAGGATCTGAATTGTGAATCTCAGGAGAAGAAAGATGGAACTACATGCACGACAAGAGACACTACAGATGCAGGGAAGAAATTTCTATAGAAAGATAAGTTTGAATTTGATGACCCAGATCTAATTCAAGGGCCTATCAGTTTGGATACTCTTTCCCCTATTCAAAAGTTGAAGTTAGCATCATCTGCACAAGCAAAGGAAAGAGAGGAGATCCTAAAATCTCACATTGAGGACAGTGAGTTGCTTGGTCTTGCATCTGGCATTTTGGAGAAAATCATGCTTACATTTCAGAAGGATTCATCAGCATCCCCCTCCGATTAGTTGAAGAGTTTGATAAACTCTGTAAGTACTCATTTTGAATCTTTTAAGAAGATAGCAGAAGTTAAAGCCTGAAATGAATTTAATGAGAAGAGGTTTGCTGAATTAAAGAGAATAATTAGTTATGATAGATCAGTTCTTGATGCTAGTGTAAAGAGCATTCAAAATGCTCTCTGAAGGTGCAGAAATTTATAAGTTTTGCCTAGCTCGGTCTAGAGTTGTTGAGGATATTGAGAAGAAGATTAAGGACTTAGAGCTTAAATTATCTAACATCTCTTAGTCCTATTGTCCTTTAACTAAGTCTGTAATAACTAAAAGATGTCAAGTAGCGAGTTTTCTTGATGAATTGAGCAATTTGGAGAAGGAAAAGCTTAAAGTTTTGGGTAGATTGGATGAACTCTGGGGACTGATTTCCCCTAAGTTAGAAATAATGTTCAATGCATTGATAGAAGCTCAAGCTGCTGCTCTGACAAGTGATCCCACTGGTCTACAGAAGGCAGAGTCACAAGCATTTGTATTCAGTGGTCATATTTTAGTTCTAGATAGCATGAAGGAAAGATGGGACAGTGAATTGGCACTGTTGAAAAACATTTTTGGTGATGTGTTTAAGTTCATGCAGACAAGACAAGGATTGTTTGTATATATGCGCCCATGTACATAAAGATTTTGCGTGAATTTTGGTATGCGGATCTCAGCCTTTGCCATTGATGTCAAAGGGGGAGTGGAAAGCAGTGAAAAATGAGGAATTCATCTAAGGGGGAGCATTGGAAATCACAAGTGTACATAGTAAGGGGGAGCTATTCTAACACTTAGTCATTTTTCACTAAGTGTTGCCATCAATGCCAAAGGGGGAGATTGTTGGCAAGAGAGACTACTAGGCCTGTCAGGTGTTGTCATTGATGGCAAACTGAATCTATCTTACACATCTGTATTGTATCATTTGAACATACCGGAAGTCAAATTACAGATTTGTCTAAGTCCAGATAGACAAGAACATAGCATATGATAGAGTTCAACATTTTGGTCTGCATTTCTCCATAGGTAATCATATTGTACTGTGGATCTGAGGGAATGTTAAGGGATGTCAGGGCCACCTAAATCCAAAGTTTTAGCCTCCAATGATGAAGGGATTGAAAGTTACAAGCATTTGAGTATCAGGTTTTGGTTAGATAGTTTAGTCTGGTGAAGAATAGGCTGACTTGGTGTTTGATCCTTGTGCGGATTAAGAGAAGTAGTTGGTTGAGTAATTTATGAGATCTAGTGGTATTGGATGACATGTGTAGTGACTTGAATACATAGGTTTTGGTCCGCATTAATGTTTGTGCATGGATTCAGCTGACAGAACAGTGACCTTGAACAAGTTTCTAAGTTTCCTTGAGGCCGACTGCAGTTGATGAAATTTCATGTTGTGCATATATATGATCAATGGGTTTGAGCATTTTGAGGTGTGGATGTGCGAATGTGATGTGATAGGTGCGAAGTGTGGCAGTATCAAGTGTGAAGCAAAGAGATCTAAGCTCTGGATCATGGAAGAACAGTGAAACAGGGTAGTGAGAGATGAAGTGTGTGAAGTCAGTATATTGATCCTAACCGGAACTGTAATCTTGCATTGTTAGATGCTATTCTTCAGTTCAAGTATTTCAACGAACTCTTTGTAATTGATCTTGTAGGTAGTGAACCTCCTTTGAGTAGTGAGATCTGGGTAGTGTGCCTGAAGGCATGTGCCTTCCCATTTGTAATACTTTTAACAGAGTATAAATCTTGTGGGTTAACCCCCACCGTGGTTTTTCCCTTAACCGGGTTTCCATGTAAAATCTTGGTGTTCATGTGTGATGATCTTCTTGTCGCTGTTCTTAAGTTCAATCTTCTTTCTTTTGAATGTATGTGGTAAATTTATAAAGGAACATAATAATAAGTATTGCAGAACATTGATTCACCCCCCCTCTCAGTGTTCCTTAATTTCAACAAGAAGTGCATAGGAGTTAGGGTTTGAAGTAGAACTCTTAAGTAGTGGTTGGAATTGCTTGGAATGGTGTTGATAGACATCATAAGACATGTCTAAGCCATTGACATGAAGTTTGGAAACTAAGGGTTTGAAGACCTTGTGGTGACCTAGTTGAACAAGCCTAATTAGACCTTTTGTCAAATAGGATGGTCAATTTTAGAGCCTTGTGTTATAAAACAACCATACCTAAGTTTTGGATATGTTCAAGAACTCCTAAAAGGGTACTCAAAATAGTTTTTATATTGTGTGTTTGAGGCATGCTCTGCAAGTTATGTTAGAAAAAGCCAATTTGTTGTCCTACTTGGCCTATAGTCAATTTGGCAAGAGAATAGTTGAAGTTTACTAGCCCTAAGTTCTTGTGCATTCCTAATACTTATTATTTATCATCCTCATTCCATTGAGAGTCCTCCTAGTGTTGATTTACCTATTGAAGCATAAATGACCCATTAGGAGTTGAAACCTAGTTTGCATCCACTGAAGGTTATGAGCAAGAAAACACTAAATCTTGTTGTGAGATGTTGAAATCTTGAAACCACCCCTGCTCTGCATCACAAGGAAGCATTCCTTGAGATACCATTTTTGAGAAAAAAGAAGATAATTCAAATCAACATGGGACTAAGTTACTCAAATGATACAACTCATAACTTAAATGAGGACACTTAGGAGATATTAAAAGACTGTGGTCATTAATTAAAAGATGCGATGAAAATAAGGCATGAATGTCACCCACTGCCCTTTAAGGCAAACAATATTTTTTTACTCAACATGAAATAATGGGACAATTGAGTGGGATCTAGGGCCAACAAAAAAGCACTTTAGAACTCATCCTACGCATCAATAAACAACTCAACACAAGAAATGAAAATTGACATATTAACACAACAATATCCAACTAAGTTATTGAAAGTCAACTATTGATACCTCGTTCTCCATACAGATTACAAAATTGGTCCACTTTTTGCTTTGTAACATTTCCTTTTCAAATTGTGTTGGATGCCGGCCATATTTCTCCTCCTGTCAAAACATGGCACATGGACGAGTTAAACTAATTAATATGCAATCATTTACTTTTCCTAGGAAATTAAAAAAATATCATTTAACATATTAAATATACTTACAAATGTACAGATCAAGGCCTGTAAACCTTTCTAGCCACTGTGATGCGTGGTACGAAGTTTGTCAAGCCTAGCCTTGGAGGCCTTGTCCTGAAACATATACTAATTCAATTTAACTATGCACAAATAAAATTTAAAAATCATTTAATAAATTTGATATAATCTTATGAGCAAATTCAAATACCTGCGTACTCTCATCACTGGACTTCCTCTGTGCATCAGACTTCTCATATGCTTTTACAAGCTCTTTCCATACTTTCACACTTACATCAATTGGATTTTTTTTTTAGCCTTAGCTCAGGAGGGAGTTTTTTTATCTTCTTTGTTTGGTTGCACCGAAATCTCTTGCAGTTTTGAGACATTCGTAGCTTTATCTTCTTTACAGACCAACCTGTGCCAAATTCAGTCTCCATGTCTTGGATAACTACTTTTTGCAAGTGCATGGGTATGTTTGAGAATGGCAAATGTAGATGGTCTTTGAACCGTTGAAGGCATGATTCCTTCAACCTATTCACAAATGTTTTTCCAGCATCTATCATTCGGACTTCCCCTGAAACTACATCTTATTCTATCTTGGTATCGTAGCTACCAATGCAAGATGCAAAACATGGCGTGGTGGAAGAAGTCTATGTCCTAGGAGTGGCTGGGACATTGGAAGTCTTTGCTCCTTGTTCCACATTCTTAGAGTTTATTGTTATTGATTTCCTCCTGGATCTTTTGCTCGATCGAGGACTAGTTGGGGAATCAATTGATTCCCTTTGACACGGTTGATTTGGTTGCAATGTTTTAGGGGCTTTACTAGATTATTTTTCTATGTATTTGGCAAGCATTGTCAAGTCCACACCATCCAATTTGTTCACTGCCTCTACTCCCAATATGGAAGCCAATGCCTCTTTATCTTTGTCAGTCTCATGTCCCTATATATATAAAATAAATTTCATCTTTTAAATTTAGAAATAAAAAAATAAAAACTAAAAATCAAAGAAACAATGGAAACATTTACAAATCTATAAATTAACAATGAATTACCTCATTGTGGCCAGAGTCTGCTCCCTTTACTCCCTTCCCTCTATTGCTTGACATTTTGAGGCGACTTAGGGCAAATTATTTTCGTCCAGTCTATGGAGGCAAACGAAGTACACACTGCCAGGTATGAAATTTTTGTTTTGGGGTATGAAAGCAAGCCACCAATCAAAGAAATTAAAAGAAATGGGCGATTTAAAAGAAACGGGCGATTAATGAGCAAGCCAAGATAATGGTGGCGTCATTTAAATACTTCAATCTAGGAACAAAACAATGTTCAATAACAAGTCTACCAAAGAAATACCTTAACCGAAGAGTGGGCAATGAATGGTGTGTGAATCATAAACCACCAAATCTTGAATAGTGCAAACAATGAATAATGATCTTTGAAAACCTTGGATTTGTTGTGTATGGCATGAGCTACGACCTCAATAGTGGAAAGGAATAGGACACTGCCTTTTAGAAGCTTTGAATGGCTATCAAACACAATGGGATTTGAATGTGTGACTAGCGCCAATGAACCAGAGATTGGAGATGCTTGAAGTCGCGTCTGGTGAACTTCAAAAAGTTTGCGGAAGCAATGTGAAGAACTACTTAAATAAAACAGTGAGAAGGCTACATCAAGGATCTGCCCAAAATAAGGGCGAACACAAAAAACCCTCGTTGAAATGAAGATGAGATTTCTGCACACCAAACTCTCGATCTCCAACAAACAAAAAATGAACACCAATAACTATGAAAGTTTTATTTTGTGTTTTTTTGTTGTGTGGTATGTTTTAACGCAGGCGAGAATTTTTTATTTTTTGTTTTTGATTCATTAGTCAGCGTAGTTAACATTGACTTTAGCGCCGACTTTTAACCCTAAATGTAATCTCTTTGGGGTGCCAAAGGTGGTGTAAAGTGCACCTAATTTAATTCCTATATGTGTTAGATAAATGTCACATGGTGCAGGATGGTGTTGGGATGAGTGATGATTGTTGTGGCAATGTTATGGTCAAATGTGTTATGAAAATGAGGTGGCATGGGTAGTGGGCTATCAATATTGGGAAAGGGTTAGGGAGGATGTAATGGAGGAAGGGATGTGTGTCATGGTATGATGTTTTAAGGAATGGGAAAAAAGGATGATGATTCATAAGATAATATGAAGAATGATGGTATAGTGAATTGACATTGTGGTAACTGTAGCATGTCATGGGGTGAATCATGCGTTAATACAGGTTGTGGAGTGAGAAAAAGGTGGTATGGGTATGGTTGAATGGAGTAATGAGGTGATTTAATTGGTGATGACCTAGGTGAAGTGATGGGTAAGGTGTCCTATGTGGGATTGCTAGAAAGTGTGATTGGTAATGGTGGGGATAGCTAAATCTCATCTTCTAAGGGTTCAAAGGTGAGGAAAGTGTAAGATGGGGATATGGGATAATCCATGGTTTAATGATTATTCAAGGGAGACTCGTTAAAATGATTATCAATGATGGTGTTGATAGGGGTAATGGTTTAGCTCCGAGTTTAGCACTGGGTTACCGTCGGTTTTAGCACTGGATTTTGTTGCTTCCAGTTTGGCTTCTGATTTTGCTTTTGGTTTTGCTTCTTGTGTTGCTTCCAAGTTTGCTTCCGGTTTTGCTTCCAATTTTTCTTTGAGGTTTGCTTCTGGTTTTGCTTCCAGTTTTGCTTCCAAGTTTGCTTCCAATTTTGTTTCCAATTTTGCTTCCACTTTTTCTTCCAATTTCGCTTTCAATTTTGCTTCCAGTTTTGCTTCCAGGTTTGCTTCCAGTTTTGCTTCCAATTTTGCTTCTAGTTTTGCTTGCAATTTTGTTTATAGTTTTGCTTTTGGTTTTACTTCCAGTTTTGCTTCCAATTTTGCTTCCATTTTTGCTTCCAGGTTTGCTTCTGGTTTTGCTTTTGGTTTTGCTTCTAGTTTTGCTTCCAATTTTGCTTCCAATTTTGCGTTTGCTTTTGCTTCCGATTTTACTTCTAGTTTTGCTTCCAATTTTACTTCCATTTTTGTTTCCAGGTTTGTTTCCAGGTTTGCTTCCACTTTTGCTTCCAATTTTGCTTCCAGTTTTGCTTCCAATTTTTTTTCTGATATAACGTCGCTTGTTACTTCCAATTTTGCTTCCATTTTTGTGTCTTTTGTTGCTTCTAATATGGCTTCTATTATTGAATCTTTTATTGCTTTTAAAATTGATTCCATTATTACTTCTTTGTTTGCTACTTGAATTGCTTCTATTTTTGTTTCCTAGATAATGCCAAGTTTTGCTTCCAAGATTGCTTCTGGTTTGCTTCTAGTTTGGCTTCCATTGTTGCTTTCTTTTTTTCTTGTAAAAATGCTTCTTGTTTTGGTTACATTTATTAATTTAATATGTTTTATTTCAATTTAATTAGTTAAATATATCATGCCTCTTAAATAACTCATATGATTATAGAGTAATTAATTTAATTATTTAACTCATATGATTAAATAACAAGATAATAATTATTTTTTGGTCGGTAAAAGGCATTATAGTGCCCACATATATTGATATTATGTAAAAAGTTTTACATACAAAACTATCCATTCTCTAGATATACTACACAGATTCAAGCTTATACAAAACTTATACAAAAAATTACATTTCTACATAACGACTAGATGTGCCATAAAAAAAACCTGAATGGTAGACACCAAAAAGAAGAACTTCAAAATTACTTCTGTTGATAGAATTCATCTGATGCCACAAAAACGTCAAATAGTTGGATCCATAGTGGAGAATCCTCCCAAATCATGCCTATTGCTTGCTGAATAAAATCCCTCCCCCTAGAGGCCCAGTGTGATCAACTATTGACTGACCACTAGATCTGTGAGAAAGGGGAGGCGTTGCATCAAGTTCTAGAAGTTTTGGCAAATCCCCTACTATTGGAATTCCATTAAAGAGATATGCAAAAACACAAATTTCAACATCATCACCAAGGATATGGTCCTTGAAAGTTGCCCTCAAACACACCCATACGTCTGCTTTATGCATTCCAAGTCTAGTAATGACGCAAGAAACTGGGAGGTGATATCTGTATTAACCTGATATCAATCCACATACGAAAGGAAATAGAGCCCCAACACCATCTTCATAGCTTCAATAAACAACTTTGAATGAACTTTGCAAATTCCAAACAACCGAGCATCAGAAATTTGGCCCAGAAAAGCAACCTGTCTTTTATTGCTGGTGAGATGAATAGAAGTCTCCATTCTAAAAATATGAATTGCAATTTCATAAGGCGAGTGAAATTTATAAAATTTTGATTGACAATGCCTTAAATTCCCTTCAATGTATCAATGAATGAAGTGTTGGATGAACGTCTTGTCCCAAAGGAATTGGCGTCGATCGCACAAGGCGGAATAACATGATAATTAATTCGCATGGGAGAATTAATGTTTATGCAGAATAACAAGATAATAATTTAAACATTATCATCATCTATAATTAAAACAAGTGAGTCAAATATCTATAATTTAATTGAATTTGAGAACATCCATCCTGAGCAGTAAATTAAAATCATCATACGTAATAAATATCCATCCAAAAATCATCGACCACTTTCAATATATATAAATTGACAAGTCAATACTAATAAGATCATCATCATATATAACTAAAACAAGTGAAAGTCAAATATTCTAGTAGATCAATAACATGTCAAAATGATACATGTCCAACAGTTGACATAAGTCAAAATGATACATGTACAAATGATATAAGTAAAAATGATAAATTATGTAACTCAAAATGATAAAAGTTAAGATGATACATGTCCAAATGATAAAGTCAAAATGATACATAAATTTATGATACAACTCATTAATATGGTACTGCAGGCCGTGAAAATGATACATATGATAGTAACCATGAAAAGAGGCATCATAACGATATATTAGCAATGATCCATGATGCAGTCTATATGATCATGAATGTCACTGGCTACTACTAGCAATTGCCTCATCATCATCATCATCATCACTACCATTGTGATCATCATCATCATCGTCGTCATCGGCCTTAGTGTCTTCTGTATCTGCATCATCATCATCCTCTGCCATGTGATCTGTACCAGAGTGAACATAATCTGGATCTATATCATGAGGATCATCTTGATCTTCTGGAAGACCCGTGTTCTACAAAAAAAACATTTAAAATGAAAAGTTATTATTTATTTCATGCAATAATTTATTTTTTTGTTATATATCTAATATTACAACATATGAAATGAAATCATAATCATATTATATCATATCAAAGTGCACATACCATAATAAAATTTTAAAAAAATTACAGCTAATATGTCATTCCAATGATGTAAAACATGCAACAATTCTAATAAACGTTAGTAAAGATTATAAAAAATTTTGTTATACAATTTAACTATCGACTGTAAATTTTATTACATAAACTTAAGTGCCACAAATTGCTTGGTCCTTGTATGTTCTTTTTCACTATTAATCTAAATCAAAACAACCTATTCCTGCCATCTTCCCATACTTGTATTGCAAAATGCAAAATAATAAATCCACTCAATTGATGCCCTAACCCTAATAATCCCACAACATCCCCACCATTACCCTCAAAAAAGAATAAAATTATTTAATTTGACTTAAGGATCCTTTAGAAGTCATAAAGAAAAATATCGTTGGGAGAATACCATGTCAGGAGGACTCACTTTAAGGTCTCCCTGATAGTCTGATGTGATAAAGTCAATTTGTATTTCACTGACATCAGAAAATCAAGGAGATAAAATATATCGAAGAGACTGAAGGATATTGAGAAGACTAAATCATATGTCTCTTCGATACCCCAATAACATCAAGCACATCAAAGGGATCGATACATATCAGTGTGACACTTAAATGTGTCCCGTCGATACAATGATATCCAAGAGTAAAAGCATTTCAAGGGGACTTGAGGATATTGAAGGGACATAATCTATGGTCCCGCCGATACAATGATAAAGGACATTTTCAAAGGAAATAAAAAGGGTTCTATAACATATAAAAGGATATCAGCAGGACATAATGGTATCAATATGACATTATTAGAGGTCACTCTGATACCCCGATGAATGGTGAATAATATCGAGGAAGGAAAAGGGTGACCATCCCGATAAATTGGTGACATGACTATTAGATATGTATCAAATGACCCCCAATTCAAATGAATTAATTGCTTTTGAATCAATATTGCATTTGACACATATACATCATCAATGAACCAGAGCTAAAAGGATTAATCTCTAAAAGATTTTTAACAAGCGGGGAAAATTGAGGAGATGAAAGATACAAAAGGGAAAGTTGCTGAACAAGGAAAGCTCGTCCAAGTAAGTACTCTAGACCTAACTTTGAGATTACAAAGTACACTTCAATTGTGAATTCATCAACACATGAAACCATGGAAAGTAGGAATGAAAACCCTAAGAAGAGACAAAAAATAGAAGATAGACATCTAAACCAAGACTTGATAGAACAATGCCCAGGGTCTGGGCAGAGGTCTAGAAGAAATGCCCAATTGAATCCACATGTTGAAAAACTCAAAGATAGTAATAGACATGTAGGAGATTCATGGATCCCCATAAGAGGATATGACCTATTTATATACCACTACAAGAAAATGCATAGACACAGGCTAGTCTCTAATCCATGGAGGATGAACTTGGGGAAGTTAGTAGTGCCAAATGTGTTTGTAAATGTAGAATTGCTCAAAATGTTTGCAAATAACTATAATCCCCAAACCTGTATGATTGAGCTAAAGGATGGGTTAGGGTTTATTCCTATCACCTAGGATTATATCTCAATGGTTTTTCAATTAGACACGAGCTTTGATATGGTATTCAGGATTAAGGACTTATTAAATGAATACCAGAATCTGAGTAACACCTATAAAAGATGGAGATTACCGTTTCATAGGCCTCGGGATGAAAGTAATCAGCTCAGAGTGTTTTCTGGAGAGGAGGATCCCCCTCATTTAGTTGAATTGATTGAACCATATTTTAGATATACCTATTATTCTGTCTATCAAGTATTGGGTGTGGATGCCCCTATATATATGGATATAGCTCTAATGGTTTTAGCTGTTGATATACAAAGCCCAGATGCCAGAACATCAGACTATGCTGAATATCTCTCTAATGATATTTATAATGATTTAAAAGCTATAAAGGAGAGCAAGAGGGGTTTTAGGTTTAAGCATTATTCTTTGTTTATGCATCTTGTGTTATATGAAGGGCAAAATTTGAGTTTATGGGATGAATCTCTTAGGGTTAGAGATCTAGACAGAAAGGGAGATATCAAGCCAATACAAATGTGGACAGCTATATGGGATAGTAGATGTGGTCGATCACATTATCTATACTTTGAGGAATATTTTATAAAGCCTTTATATGCTCTGTTTAGTCACCCATGCAGTTATAATTTGTCAACTGATATACAAAGATTTCTCAGGCCTAAGGATATGGAAAAGAGTAAGAAAATCAATCACAATTAGGGTGATTGGTATGTATAGAGGGATTGTATAAAGATCAGAGTTTTTGGATATGAAGGAGCACCATTTTTGCTCCCAAAAACTTGTCGTGATAGACTGGTATATTTAGAGATTGTTAGGCAGTTGTCTTGTTCTAATTTCATGCACTTGAGGAAACACAATAAGCAATCTTTCATGCCAGGTACCCTGTGTTTTGGGGATTTTACTACTTTTTCTGAGAAAAGGTATGAAGAAATTGAAAAGAGATTAGATTATTTTGGGCTACCTAGAGGAAATGCCAGGGAGAAGTTTGACCCTGAGCACTTTATAAATCATTTCAGCACAAATCAGAAGTTAAAGAAGTTTCAGTATGTTCTATTTGTAGATGATGATCTGATCAGAAATATTGTTGAAGCTTCCATAGTTAAAAGGAGACAATTGTATCATAAGGTCATGATAGCTGAGGCTTGGAGGGTAGCCCAAAACCCCAATTATAAAGGAGCCTTTCTAGAAATAGATGATCTAATTGATAGATTGAGTATGCTGGTTTCAAAAGCACAAGAATTGATTGTAGATGTCCCACCTGAGGTTTTTAAAAGTAAAGGCAGAAAATTTAGAGAAACACAAGCTAGGTATGAGACTCCTTTGAGTCACCTATCTCCTCAACCTACGCCTGATATCAGTTTTTCTATGGATACTAGCTTTACAGAAGATGAGGGATTAGAAGGTGAGGATGAGACTGTGCAAAGTTTTGAACCCGTGATTGACAAATATGAACCTCCTATGGACAGAGAAGCAGTCAATACAAAATCCCCTGATGAACTATAAGAGGATATGAGACATATGGCCAACCAGAAATTTGTCTCAGATAAAGATTTTATAAAACCCCTGAGTTTAAAACATTTCTCTGTGAATTCAAAGGCAAAAAGGCTAGGGAAAAGATGAAGGATATTTTTCCTGAGGTACAAAGTGAAGTGTTGCATGAAATCCAAAAATAAATTGACAAAGCCATGGATAACATGACCCCCAAAAAGGGAAGAGAACTGTTAGAGGAGGCAAGGGTTATGTTAGTATCTGGCTGGGATATGACATTTGCTATTGTTTTTGATACTTTGAAAAGAAATCAGGATAAGAAAGTGCAGTTAAGCATTGAAGCTGTGGACAAGGTTAAGACAGGTTCTGGGTATGATCATGATAAAGCAACTTTGTTGATATGGGCACTCTACCCTCCACACCAAAGGCCTCAAATCATTGATGATCCAAACAAAGCATTTGGTCATCTTATAATATAGAGAGTTGAAGATACTGACCCACTTGATACTGCTAAATTAAATGTAAATGTTGCCAAACTGACAAAGGCTTAGACATAAAAACTGGTTAGAAATAACAATGCTTATGTAGCAGAGAATACAAAATTGAAACAAGAAATTGCTATGTATAAAGATAAACTAGCATCATCTAGTAGTCGTTTATCTTTTAAAGAACCAGACAAAAGAATGATGGAAGCCATAGCTGATGCAAATTATTGGAAAATAAAGGCTGAGAAATTCCAAAAGAAAAGTGACAAATTGGAAAATAATATAAAGGTTGTCAAGTACCAAATGGCTTCTGAGTTGATAAACAAAAGATTTGAAATGATGATGAAACACAGTGATTAGATATGGGATTTACATAAAAGGACCCATAATGTTCATCAGGAACATAAAAGATTGCATCTCAGAATGCTTAAGAAGAAAGAAGAGCTAAAAGCTAAGGCAAACATCAATGAGCAAACAATTAGGGAGTGTAATGAACTGATCACTAAACATGAAATATTTAATACATTGTTAACATGAGATATTAGTGATTTTGACCTGCAAGGGGACATGACATTTCTTAATTTCTTCAATAATGAAGGAAATATACAAGACAAAGGTTTGTGGAAAGAAGAATTGGCTCAGTTATTACCCATAGCTCTGGAGAAGGTCAACAATGAAGACAGGTTGATAGAAGATACACATAAACAATTGGATAAAATCTTTAAGCTAGAATTTGTCATGATGGATATAATTTCCACAGACATTTGTGTATCTCAGGAGTACATTGATCACATAGCCAAGGTAAACTTGTTTATTGCCAGATCAGTATGAGAAAATCATAGAAACAAGAATTAAGTTTTGAAAGTTTTGGCGATATATAAAAGTGATGTATTGCTTTCAACAATGGGAACAGGCACAGCGTATTCGATAGAAACTGCAATATAAAGATGAATACCTTACCAGGCCTGTGGTCACGGGTATTCTATGATGACTAATGGATTCAGATCTTAATCGAGTTTGTTAATGCCTATAATCACTTTTTCCTAATTATGTTTATTTATGAAAAGATACAAAATATGAATAGTTGCATCTATTCAGGCCTGAAGCTTGATCGCTTCCCATATATATATGAGGGAAACCAAGGCCTTAGGAATCATCATCATTCAATCCGTTCTCTGCAAGACAATTCATACTTATATATTTACAATCATATTTCAAGTTCAAGACATTACCATGATATTTTAATATTTTAATAGGCAAGGATGATCAAAATTGTGGATATATCTATGGTGTTATGATATTTTGTTGATATTAAAGTTTATCAGTTATTTGACTGTCTCCATCTTGGCTATTTCTAGTTATTTAAATCCCTAGATTTATCAATGCACATTTGTTGTCATTGTGTGGATGCTTTTTGATTGGTTTCTGTTAGAAGTTGATTTAATTCCTTCTAAGTGGTTTAATATTTACTGGTCTTTGTTTTGAGTTAAATCCTTTAAAATAAATCATATTGGTGGGTTTCCTTCAAATAGAATTAAATCCTTTTAGGAAAACACAGTAACTTGAAAGAATCAACTGGATATTAAAGAAAAGTCTAGCAGCTAAGGTCATCTTGCATGTTCATACAAGGTATGAACATTTAGAAGGTGCCAGATAATCAGAGTTAAGCCAAGTAGTTCTGTAAATCATTAAATCCTTGACCCCATTACCCAATAGTATTAGGCACTGGTCACAACCTTTTTATAACAATCCTTTTATATCTCATAACCTTATACACATCTACTTCACATCCATTTGCCATTGTGAAGGTCGATCAAGTATGCACTAATCATGAAGACTTGTTTTATGGCCCCCCCTACAATTCCCCCAGTCTTTTACACCATGTCTCTTCTTGTTCCAAGAACCCATAGAAATTGCAACACTTTTACATGTCTAGATGTGATCAAAACTACATGACAATCGAGGAGGAATCTCGAAGGTGCTGGTAGGTTAGTAACAATAAACTTATAGGAAAGAACATATGCGAAGCACTTTATTTGTTGGGGGCTCATGCAATCTCTAAATAACCAAATGAAGTACAATGGGACATTTTTGGATGCAACCAGATATGTATGTTTAGCAGCTCTTCTCTTTGTTTAAAGAATTGAATCCACAAACCTTTCTAACTTGGCCAATTTTTGTATATACAATTTCACTAATCTTCTTCTAATTGTAACTCTCTATTTTATTTACCAAAAGAAGTTTTTTCTGCTGAGCATGGATCATACCACCATTAATTTCAATTAGAGCTATTTTTTGGATTGAGAATGAGGTTCAGATTCTGTACATCCCTTAAAAGATGTGTACGATTTGCAAGGTGAAATACTTTTAGCAGAAAGTAATTGTACAAACCTTCAGTTTGCAGTTATCTCAATCTACAGAGAAGGCCAATGGGCCTATAGTTAGAGATATCACTCCTATGAATTGCAATGGAATGACAGGAAAATGGTTAAACCAAAAATTTCCTTGGTTGGATAGCATGGCCAAATCTAGTTTAGTATGAGGCCTATCATGTTTGTGTTTAAAGTTAGACCATAAAATTAGTAACTGACTAATAAAATTCTCTCCCTTCAGTACTTTTATGGATCATACAATAGGAATTCCGGCTCTATAATATGCCATAGATATTTTCCTCTTATTTCATAAAGAACATATCCTCTTCATCATTGAGGTTTCTAGTTCTACCATGCTGTAATTGCCATGTAGAATCCATGTTGCTTCTGGGCATCAGTTCTAGAGAAATGTACATATACATGCCCAATGTTACAGTAGTTGACCAAATTTCTCTTTTGAATGGAGTTTGTGAAAACATTTTTTGGTCCTCTTTGGGGTCATATTTCTGTGCCTACTTTTGCATGTCTTTTCTCCACCTAAAGAATGAAAATAAATTTATGTTTGGCCTTGGACCACCATGATGGATGGAGCTATGTACCCCAAAGCTTGTAATGAGATATGACCAATCACTATAGCACCATTATCAAAGAAGATAAAAGAATGACATCTCAACTGGAAAGATACAAAACATATATATTGACTCTTCAAACATTTTCTGCCTCCCTATGTTCGAATTGAAGCAATCCTAGGAGATATTTTTAATGTCAGCTGTGTACTGAGAGTGTGCATTTTTTCCCTTTTAGTTTTTATTAAACATTTTCCATGCAGGTATTCAATTATACCTAGGTCTGGCAGAACCTGAAGTGAACTCTGATCTTCCTTCAAATCACCCTGACTTCATAAGGAATCCAAAATGGGATCAGTCATAAGAAGGACGTAGGTAAACAAGGGTTTGCTATTCATTATTAGCCCGTCAAACTTAAGCATATGAGATAGAATAGCACACACAAAATGTTGTGGATAATGACCACAAGATTAGGTTAATTGCAACCACTTTTTGTAAGCAAGCACAAGACTAGTATACTCATTATGATCCTAATGGCACCAAGAATGATATTGGTAAACTACTAAGATATTTCCTTCCCAATTTCAATTGCCCTAAGATGGTGCATCATAATATTGTGGCATTAAAGGAAATAAGACAACAATCAAGAGAGATTGTGTGTAGGTATGATCAATGCTATAAGGAATTGGTGTTAAAGATTGACCCAACTATAAAATGTTGAAATTTAGAAGGAATGATTTATTGGTAGGCTAATTGCACATATCCAACATGAACTAGTTTAGCTCACTCTCCCTAATTAAAAAGTTGCCTTAAGAGCTATGTTGAGATTCTAAGAATTAGGGGAGCCCCCAACATATGATTCTGCTACATGCCTAAAAGAACAAATGGAAAAATGGTCATGCAAATAGCACAACTTTAAAGTGAAACTCTTAATCAATGTGGTTTATGATGAACAAAGTGCCACACTAAGGGGCATACAACTACAAACTATCTAGTGGTGGGAGCTCAAGCTATTAATGCCACATATTTCCCTCTTGATCAACACATACCTAATTGCAACATATGTCATGAGACTCATGAAATTGTCCACTACTGCAAAAGTGAAAGGATGTTCCTATCAATTACTAGTGCAAGGTTTGTCACACATTCACCCATGACATTACCACCTACAAAGCAGTACAAGTTCTCCACAAGGCAAGAGGAAAACAAAATTAAACACAACCACTCAACCCCAGTCACAACCACAATAGATGGTGTTGTGCTATTAGGAGCCATAATATATGGAGCATGGAGGAAATCAAGGAGGCCATGGTAGAGTATGTAATAGAGGAATCTATTGCTACTAGTGTGGAGAACCTGGGCGTACCTCGCATAGTTGCACAAAGTTTCCAATGTATACTTATTATGATGTTGATCACAAGATAGAGGATTGCCCTACATTATTGCAATTGTTGGAATATTTAATGATGTGCCTTTGATAAAGATATCAATGATGTGCCTTTGATAAGGGACTTATCATTTTCATAAGTTCTATCACCACCTAATGATTCAATAAAGGATCTACTGTCTATACATTAATTCAATATAAACAAATGTGTGGATGATTCAGTGGCGTATTCACATAACTCACATTTGTATATAAGTGATTGCCCTTACAGTTGTTGAGCTTTGTGGATTAAAATTATTGTGAAAAATGTCCAAGGATTGTTCTATAAAGGTAAAAAGGTGCATTCATAACGAGAGTGACAGAAATTCAAATCTCAACATTGCAATAAGGTAACTAGGAGGACATGTGCACACGTCCAGGACTACAAATAATGGGACAATTGAGTGGGATCCAGGGCCAACAGAGAAGCACTTTAGAACTCATCCTATGTATCAATCAACAACTCAACACAAGAAATGCAAATTGACATATTAACACAACAATATCCAACTAAGTTATTGAAAGTCAACTATTGATACCTCGTTCTCCATCCAGATTACAAAATCGATCCACTTTTTTCTTTGTAACATTTCCTTTTCAAATTGCCTTGGATGTCGGCCATATTTCTCCTCCTGTCAAAACATGGCAAATGGACTAGTTAAACCAATTAATATGAAATCATTTACTTTTTCCTAGGAAATATAAAAAATATCATTTAACATATTAAATATACTTACAAATGTACAGATCAAGGCCTGTAAACCTTTCTAGCCATTGTGATGCATGGCACGAAGTTTGTTAAGCCTAGCCTTGGAGGCCTTGTCCTGAAACATATACTAATTCAATTTAACTATGCATAAATAAAATTTAAAAATCGTTTAATAAATTTGATATAATCTTATGAGCAAATTCAAATACCTATGTACTCTCCTCACTAGACTTCCTCTATGCATCGGACTTCTCATATGCTTTTACAAACTCTTTCTATACTTTCAAACTTACATCAATTGGCCTTTTTTTGAGCCTTAGCTCGGGAGGGAGTTTTATCCTCTTTGTTTGGTTGCACCCAAATCTATTGTAGTTTTGAGACATTCATAGCTTTATCTTCTTTACAGACTAACCTGTGCCAAATTTAGTCTCCATCTCTTGGATAACTACTTTTTGCAGGTGCATGGGTATCTTTGAGAATGGCAAATGTAGATGATCTTTGAACTGTTGAAGGCATGATTCCTTCAACCTATTTACAAGGGTTTTTCTAGCATCTGTCATCAGACTTCCCCTGAAACCACATCATATTCTATCTTGGTATCGTAGCTACCAATGCAAGATGTAAAACATGGCGTGGTGCTTAAAGAAGTCTATGTCCCAAGAGTGGCTAGGACATTGGAAGCCTCTACTCCCTATTCCACATTCTTAGAGGTTACTAAACTATTGATTTCCTCCTGGATCTTTTGCCCAATCCATTACTAGTTGGGGAATCAATTGATTCCCTTTGACACTGTTGATTTGGTTGCAATGTTTTAGGGGCTTTACTAGATTGTTTTTCTATGTATCTGGCAAGCATTGTCAAGTCCACACCATCCAATTTGTTCACTGCCTCTACCCCCAATATGGAAGCCAATGCCTCTTTATCTTTGTCAGTCTCATGTCCCTATATATATATAATAAATTTCTTCTTTTAAATTTAGAAATAAAAAACTAAAAACTAAAAATCAAAGAAATAATGGAAACATTTACAAATCTATAAATTGACAATGAATTACCTCATTGTGGCCAGAGTCTGCTCCTTTTGCTCTATTCCCTCTATTGCTTGACATTTTGAGGCAACCTAGGGAAAATTATTTTCCTTCAGTCTGTGGAGGCAAACGAAGTACACACTGCCAGGTATGAAATTTTTTGTCCTATTTTTCTATATTCCTCAAGGTTTTTGACCTTTACTTTGTAGAGCAAATCATGAAGTTGTTTTCCTCTATAAGTTTGCTACAAGAACGTAAGCTTATACATAAATTGAAATAAAGCACACATTTATAATATTATGGAATGTGGAAATTTGTCATCTATTATGAAAAGCCTTGCTCAGAATTATCTTCAATAGATGCCCTATGAATATTACAAGACCCGCATTTGTCCAAATGAATCCAACATCTAACGGGAAAAAAGAGTAGATGAAAGAGAGGCGATGCCCTTACCTGGCATGAATAGAAGAAGAGCAACATGAATTGAAAGGCTGAGATATCTAGAAGGAAAGGTATGGAAAGGAAATTGGGGTTGGAATACAGGTCCCGCCATTACCAAGGATCTGCCCAAGATAAGGGCTAACACAAAAAACCCAAATGCTCGATTTCCAAACACAAAATGAACACCAAAAATTAATAAAGTTTTATTTTATTTTTTTTGTTTTTGGGTATGTGCAGGCGAGAATTTTAAATTTTTTTTTGATCCATTAGTCGGTGCTATAGTTGGAGTAGTTAGCACGACTTTAGCGCTGACTTTTAGGCCTAAATGTAATATTTTTGGGGCGCAAAGTGCACCTAATTTAGCGCCTATCAGTGCAAAATGATGTATTTTGCTTGGAAGTTGATATCACCATCTAATGGAATGCCAAATTTGGTTGCTTGTAGCAACCTCACCAAATTTGGATTGTCCTTATAATAAGTAACTATATCTTGTTTCCATGATAGCATTTTGACTTCATGCTTCTCTTATGATTAGCTCAATAATGACTCACTCTTTCATGACCTTGCATAGATGGTTGGTGACAATCCTTATGCAAGTGATATGGCTTTGGAAAAACCAAACAAGTCTTCTCTTACTATCATGACATGATATTGGGACTATATTGGCAGCTTATGGTATTGTGGTTTTCATTTCTATGTTCTCATTAACCTATTTTAGGTTGAAGCATGGTAACTAACCCACTAGCTATTATGACAGTCATAAAATGACTAGACAATCCTCTCCACTTTGACTATGACAGTCCTATGCATGGTGTTTTCTTCATGACAGTCCCCAATAATGTGAATTATTGATAGTAGCTAGTTCAAATGGAGTTTTGGATGGTGTAGTAAGTTGTCCCTATGGCTCATGATAGTACATGCCTTGGTTATGTCCTTGTAACATTACTCTCTAGATATCTCCTCTTTATAGTGACAAGGTTTCAAGAACATGACAACTTGGGTAAGGTATCAACTTGTCTCTTTAACCTCTGGATTGTCATTTTTCAAGAACTGATCTCACTGAAATGCAAAGAAAACATGTTGAAATTTGATGACTAACTACATTGTTACTATGATAGTGACTTAACTTGGTCACAAGATTAATGAGACAATTTTATAGTAATAACTCTATGGATGCATACCTAGCTATCCTAGGTGTACCATGACAATAATTTAATGTTGCTAGTGTTTCTTTTAAAGCTCCTATGGTTGTTACATATGCCTCATGGTATGACAACCTCTACAATGTTAATTATGATATTCATATGATGGTGAATATTGGAGCTATGGTTTGGATGACCTAATAACATTTGTGATAGTCCTTAGGGGTTGTGATAGACCTTTTAGGTTGTAACAATACTTAGGATGATTGTCCATCAGCTATAACAAGGCATAATGATGGTCCTTGATATCATCCCCCTATAATGATAGTGGGTGGGTGATATCATATGATGGCTGCCCTTTATTCCCATATCAGTCCATTGACTTGCTAATAAAGATTCTAAATCATTGTTAGTACAACATTAGGTGGTATTTGGACAATAGCAATGATATGACAACCTTTGAATCCTCAAGATCCCACTACAATAGTAGATCAACACTATGATGGTCCCCTGACTTATCATTTTGATGCCAATTATTTTAGTTGGAGCCATGACCTTCCATCTAACATTTCAGAGTTGGATTTGGGATTAAGGACAACCTTAAGATATGTGATAGGAGATTGACAACATTTTAGCTAAGTCATGACAATCTTTGTTTATATTATGTGATTTCACTATAATATTGAGGCATGGTTTAAGAGGCTTTAGGTATGTGATTAAACTAACAAAGATCTAACGATGTGATTCAAAATTAACATCCAAATCATCCTTCCCTCCATCAAGAATTTAAAATTTTGGTGCCAAAGACTCTTTGAGACTGTTTTGAGGGTTCGATGATAGTTTTGAAGGTTTTATGGCCACTTGGAGAGGTATAGATAGCCTTAAAATGACCCATAAAAGAAAAAAGGAGAGTCAAATATGAAATAAATATCTTTTTGATGTGAATTTGTAATCATAAGATTTGAGTTCTAGTTGTCAAGATTTCACGTGTAAACTTTTTGTGAAGAGCAAAATGTTGCAATGTCCTATTTTGTTTTTCGTAGTGCGTATTAATGAAAAGCGAGTGTATTAACAAGATAATTTCAACAATATTCTCTTGGTGCATAGCTGTTATGTGACTATTGTCATTGTTGTGTATTACAGGATCTAGAGGAGGCCATGGAGAGAGGACGTGGACGGCGTAGAACTACTAAATCACAGAGAGGAAAGTGGGTGGAAATAGATATGTCAATGGAAATTGCATATACAATAGAGGTAAGAAGAGAAAGTAACCTCAACCAAAGGAGGAAGGTGTTTATGAATTCACAAATGCTACAACATAAAGGCGATAAAGTCATTTTTTTGTCCATGAGGCCTCTGACGTCAAACTTATTGGTTGAAAATGCATAGGAATAATGATTAAATGTGATTCTATGATCAAGGGAAAAGTTTGAAAATTAGGATGGCCAAAACATGATATCAATATGTCAAATATATGACTAAAGTGAGGGTTTGTGTTGGATAGGACATTCATTGAAATGATATAATTAGTGTACTAAACATTATTTACTATGTTGTGTATTATAGGGGCCAGATGAGGCCATGGCAACAGATCGTGCCATATCAAATGAGGACACAACGGATGAAGTGGGACATTAGGTACTCAAATTTTGACTTAACTTAGGAAAAAATGATTTGATGGCATTTTGTGATATGTCCATCTTTTTTCATAGTATCATTGAAATTTATAATGTATTATCTAATCTTGACATAAATTAATGCATGTTGTTGATTATTTTAGATGAAGATTGGAGTAAATACAGAGCCTGAGAGTTCAACTAGCAAAAGAAAAAGATATGTACGTGGACGTGGACCTAAAACTGTTAAATCACGTAGAGGATAATGGGTGGAAGAGGATATGACAATGGATCCTGTAGACACAACAAATGATTGCACTGAACAAGAGGTTGGTCAAGATGATAGTACATGGGATGAATACTTTGAGAAAATTATTGTTTGTGGATGTTCTGTATGTCATAGAAAGAAACAATTCAAATGAGTGATTGTACAAAGACATTACATATATGATGAGCTTTCAGTCGGTAGTATGCCTCCTACAATCGATTCAAATCCAATAGGAATTGTGGTAAGGAATTTTCCAATTTGATATAAATAACATGTATACTTCATTTAAACATTGTTTTATATTATTTAAATAACTAATTTTTTTCTTAATGGATACTTGTAGGATAAAGTTCTTGGTTTAAAGTTTCCTGGATCACCCACTTCTAACCTAGAGGGCAATGATCATTTATCAGATGATACTTCCAACAAAAATATGTGCCAATATACCAGTTCGAAAGATGAGGAATTGATGAAAACAAGCAACAGAACAAGAACTAGTTTAAAGATGCATAATTTGCTTAAAGACAAGGGGAAGGTGGACTACATACCCTATGAGAATGAATGTGATGGAGATGATGACTAGCCCCTGAGTTTGAGATCAATTTACAAAGATACATTTGATTGTTGACTATATTACGCTTGATCTAGTGATCAACAACTACCTAGAGTGTACGAGGTGTTTCAATTTTGGGGATACAGCTACATGATACGACCCTCTAATATTCATGGAGAGAATCTAGGCCTCTTTATTGTCCAAAATGTACATGTGGGATCTAAACATAGAAACAATTCAGAACAAAGCACTAGGAGATTAATGCCATATTATGGTCCATCATATTACAGTGGTGAATGGAGAACGCTAGCAGAATATAAGCCTAGCATGTTAGCATATGGTCTAAATTCAAATATGTATACACACAGTCTCCAATTGGAAAGTGGAAAAGAAATGAATAGAGGTCATCTTATGTATATAAATGGATGTGCATACACACACAAAAATATTGCAGGATTTATAAATAGTAGTACTGTAAGACCGAATTATCAATTTGTTGAGGTTATAAATGATAAAGATGGAGATATGGAAAGATGGTTGATAGATTGATAATGGTTGAGGCTATTATGGACCTTACCATTGGGGATGAGTTATTGATTGATTACCCCTTCTTAAAATGCACTCCTGCATGAAAGAAGAGAGAAGAACAAGGTCTCCCTAAGGATGTTCATAAGGGCAGAAAACCAAAGACTAATAAATGAGTGTGGATTGATGTTTTATAAACTATGTTGTCAAAATTGTGTTTTATTTAAATTATTGTATAAAAAAGGTAGTCTATAAAATAATGTTCCATTATTCAATTGATGTATATATGTTCATACAATTTATATTTTTTATTTTTTAAGCCATAATTGATTATATTTCTTTGAAATTGATGCATTTATGATTTATCCAATTGTTGCCAAACATTAAATAATGCTTGCGTTTGTTGATAGGTAGAAGATGTTGATGAAACACATACTAATACCCAAGATCCAACTGGGTTATTAAGATTTGGACGGGATGATCCAAACCATCCTTTAAACCATACCAAGGTGAAAAGATCAACATTGAAGAGAATACTACTAGCTGAGAAATTTCAAGAGCTGATGAGATCCGCATACACTGATGACATGCCACCTAGCCTTAATGATGATGATCATGATAGTGAAAATATAGTGCATGAAGAAGGATTGAATGAAATGCTTACAGATTTCTTTGGGGATGGAAACAATGATGACAATAATGATCATATGGTTGACAGTAATGATGATAGCAAGGGTAATTACCACCAACACAATGTTGATGATAACAACATGAAAGACTCCATCAAGCAAGCAACGAAGACACCCGTGTTCAAATTGGGTGCAATTAGAACCTCAAAACTAGCATGCACATTAATATTATTAGAAATCAAGTCACTATTTGGTTGGTCAGACAAAGGTTTCACTACCCTACTGAAGTGAGTTGAAATCTATTTCTTACTTTACATTGTCAATTGGTGTACATAATTCGTAAACATTCATCAACTTCATTTATATTTCTTTAAGGGGATTTTAAAACCATATATTGTAAATAAACAGTCCTAGTATAGATTGACATATCAAACATGTTGATCATAAGTCAAACATTCAATTGATTTAATCTCTGGCAATCTTACAAGGCACTAAAAACTAAAATATTCCCTAAAGAGAATGTGTTGCCATCAACTTGTAGAGAGACGTGTCTATTGTTGGTTGAGTTGGGGATTGAATATAAGAAAATTCATTCATGTAAAAATGATTGCATTTTATATAGAGATAAATATCAAAACAAGGTAGAATGCCCTGTATGCAAAAAGAAGAGATATCGTATAGATGTACAAGGTCCTACAGTTCCAAAGAAGGTTTTATGTCACATGCCAATTATACCTAGACTTCAATGAATGCTTTGTTGCAAGTCACTTGCACAATTGATGGATTGACATGAAAAGAATTGGAGTAAAGATGGATTCATACGAATTCTAGCTGACTTCAAAGCAATGAAACACATAGAGAAAAAATGGCCAAGAAAATTCAAAGATGAACCCCATAGTATCAGGTTTGGTCTTGCAATTGATGGAGTGCGCCCATTCTCTTTCTTGAGCTCAAATTATAGTGTTTGGCTAGTCAGATTGATAGTATACAATATTCCCCCATGGATGAGTGTTAGAAAGGAGCCACTTATGCTGACTCTCATTGTTCCAGGAAAACATCAAGTTAAAAACATGGATGTTTATCTTGCACCTTTATTGATGAGATTGAACTGCTATGGAAATGCATAAGAATGTATGACATATCACGTCCCCCATCAAATAGGTCCTTCATGTTGTATGGTGTGCTATGTTGGACTATTCATGATTTCCTAGGACTTGGTGTTTGTTTGAATAAGATAAAATATTTACGTATTTACACTCATAATTTATTTTCATCCCAACTTTCATACTTAGTTTTATACTATTTTTTTGATGTTATTAACATTAATTATTGAATTGCAGGGCTTCAAACAAAGGAGATATTTGCATGTCCAAGATGTGCAAAATAATTTCAAGGGCAGTATTCTAAAGATCTACATAAATTTATTTGCGCAAACAACAGGGTTTTTCTACCACTAGATCATAAGTTTAGAAATCGCCTGAAGAATCAATTTGATGGAAAAGTTGAAAATAGAGGCCCTCCCATGATTATGGGTCCAGGTGATTGGCTTAAGAAGTATGAAGATGCTGAATTGAAAGCTTGGGAGGATTTTTTTGACTGGGGCGATTCAATTGAAGAACTAGAACAAGTTGTAGTTAATATGCTAGAAGGAATGAAAAGGAAATCCATATTTTATGAGCTCCCTTATTGGAAGGATCTATTAATATCTCACCTATTAGATCCTATGTACGTCTTAAAAAATGTGCCAAATTCCATATTTCAACATATATCAGGAAAAGAGAAGGACACCATGTCTTTGAGGAGAGATATTACTCTTTTGCATACCAAAATTGATAGCAAACATTTGTGGCCAAACAGGGAAAATGAAACATATGCAGAAGCTCCATGGATTTTGAAAAAAAAGAGCTAGACCAACTAAAAAATGTCATCCATTCAATAAGGACACCTACTGGCTATGGGTCATCATTGGCTAAAGCTTTTATAGTTGATGGACATATCACAGGATCTAAAACACATGATTTTCATAATTTTATGAAGGTATTATATATCATCATTTAACATTTACTGGTAACATTCATTAAGTACTAAATATATTTTGATATTTTGTTGTGTGAGAAAAAATTACTAATGACTTTTTCATAAATGTGTCTGATAGCATATCATGCCATTAGCAATTAAGGGGGATTACTGTCTTACAGTTGACTTAAGGAATGCCATAAGTCGATTGTCAGCATTTACAAGGCATGTGGTTATATGAAATGTTCATGTGTGAGAGACATAGAGATATTATATTGCATTTTAATTTTTGACTAAAGGTTCATACTAATTTACTATTCTTATATTAGGTGGGTGACCTCCAAGGAGATCCACGAATGTGAAGTGCCAAAGTGGAAGAATGAAATTGTAAAAATTGTATGTGTATTTGAGAAGGAGCTCCCTACAAGTTTCATGGACCTACAAGTCCATTTACTTATACACCTAGTCGATGACATTGAATTGGCGAGTGTCATATCAATGAGGTGGATGTTTTTCTTTGAGAGGTATATGAAAACTCTAAAAAGATATGTCTGACAAAAGGCACATCTGGAGGGTTGCATGACTAAAGGGTATGTATTGAATGAAGCATTTTTCTTCCTGTGTGAATTCCTTGGTAAGGATTTTGAAGACGGGCCATGCTTCTGGGATGAAGAACGAGCATCAGATATTATTGATGGAGAAAAACCACAATCTAATGGTGTTCAAGTAGAAATTAGTAAGTAAATTCATGATCAGTGTGGTTGTTTTTCTTGTAATCATTAATTTACTCTGTAATTTATTTGTCAAATTAACAACATGACATTTGGAGTTTGAAATAAGCATGTGGACATGTAATAGGTGTAGACAAAAGTGCTATACTTGACAAGTTCATTCTGTACCACATGGACTTTATGAACAAATGGATTGATTTGTATGATAAAAAGAGAGAAGTGTTAGAAGCAAGGAGACAGTTTAAGAGATCGAACCCAAGGAATACTCCACTTCCCACTGATCTGCTTGGGGAATGGGGCAAAGATTGCACACTAGAATGGGTTACTGAACAAATTCAAAATCAAATAGAAGATGTAGGTATAGATTCAAACATAATAGAAGATGAAATCAACATATCTAGAGGATGTGAAAGAAAGGTACAGTTGGAATTTTACAAAATGTTGTTTCCTTACAGTTTTGACACTATTAACTATTTTAATATTCATCATTATATTTGTTTTCACTGAAATAAATGGTCTTTCATAGGCGAGGAAATATCTACGAATGTGGGCATATGGTCGACATTATCGTGTAGAAAGTGTAGATGTAAAGAGATGATCCTTCCATTGTGGCATCATGGTTGACTTCAAGTAATCCAGTTGATCAAGCTCAAAAGATAAGAATATAATTGAAGGGAATCTACAATATGTTGGAATAATACAAGAAATTATTGATTTGGATTACCACTCATTTAAATGTTGTATTTTTAAGTGTAGATGGTATGAAGCATTTGAGAGGACACGAAGACATGATACCCATAGTGGATTGTTTTCTATAGATTCCTCATGTTTCCTATCAGAGGATAAGGAGCCTTATGTTCTACCAATTCATTGTGAGTAGGTATTTCTTTAACTCAAACAAGAAGCGGTAGTGATCATTAATCTATTAATTCATAGTTTATCACGAATATATACATGTGTTTATTAGTCAATAAAATTGTTATACCATATGTCTAATATATGTATGTCGTTCATGTGAAGGTATTTTTATATGAAGATATTTTGGACCCGAAATTGATATTTGTCATACATTATGATCCAAGATTAAGGCATGTATTTGACGATGCATATACTAAGAAAAACAATGATGGCCAAAAAAATGAGAGAGAGGGATTAGAGAACATCGAAGAAATTGACATCCATGATGATGTTGAAGATGGTTATGTTCAGGCACAAGAAGACAACACTCTAGAGTTAGATGATGTTATGGAAGACAACAATATGGATGGTATAGAAAATGATGATCCAAATACATCTAGTCAAATTTCAATGATGATGAAGATGATGCAGGTCAAGATGAGGATGATGCTAATATTAAATACTTGAAAGAACATATGAACATTGACAATGATACACTGGATGAAATTGTAGTAGACAATAATGTTAATGACCAAGACTTCTAAATTTTTAGAATTATTTGCAATCCATATTTAAAAAAGGTGATTCTTATGGCCTAAACTTTGAAATGCTTCAGTAATATTATTTGTGTCGATACAAATTACCTATTGCAATATCCTTAAATTGTTCAATCTTTGGTATGAATTGTTGGCAAAAAAAAATTAGGATTACTTGGATGCAATTTCCTTTCATTACCCCTAGTAATCAAAGGATATCATAGGAGAAATCAAGCATAATCCACTTTCATTTGAGTCATTTCTTATCCATTTCTAGTTTGTTTGGTGGCCCCTAGTTTTGTGATGTATAGTGGTAAAGGGGACCTTATGACACAATTGGGAGTTTGTTTTGATTATGTTTATGATGATAAACTTTTTACAAAGCTCTTCCCTAGAAACTAAAAGGATTATGCAATTGAATGGCTTTATTCTCTTCCTCATAGTTCTATTCATTCCTTCAATGATTTGGCCAATGCTTTTGTACATCACTTTAATGTCAATATTGGTTTTGTTGGTACTCAAATTTGCAAATTATAAAACCCTAAAGATATGCCAAATCTTATGATAAAAAACCCATGTTCCAAAACCTTGAGTAACCCTTAGCTACTTAGATTCAGAAGAAAAATATACACAACTTGGAGACAGATAACCAAACACATGTAACGAAGCATTACTCATTTAAAAACAACATGAAATTGATAAATTTTATGCATAAGGCATCCAACATATAACTCATAAACTTACAACACAAAATAGAGCAACCCAGAGAGCCTGTATTTTCATTACTTCTCCAAAATTTTTCAAGTCTTCAACAACATTAAAATGAGTGATACATTTCCATTATATAATAGGAACGTGTACCCCTCAGCAATTAAAACATTATCTTTCAAATTCAATGAATACAGAGAAGCACCCAAAGGTACTCAGGAAACATTAATTGCACCAGAGGAAAATGAAAAGGAGTGGTTGGCCTTGAGAAACATGAGGAGTTGCTTGGGGATCTACATTGTTGTGGTTGGAATATAGTAGCAAGTTGTCATTCTCTAGATCCATATCTGTCCTGCCACATACCGTATGTACTCTCAGTCAGCCAAGGAAATGAGATGACTTCTACTATCTTACTATTGTGGCTGACATATTATGCATCTAGGATACTTTTGACATTTTTACCAAATGATTCAAATGTGATGTCCACCATATGCAGCCTTTCAAGTGTCCGACTTAACACATGTAGAGCTGGATCTCCCTTATCGCAACAAGATGGAATTAACTGATTACCATTATCGATGATTTTCTTCTTCCACTTGTTCATGTCCTTTGTTGTCCCATCAGCTTCTAAAATGTAAGGTAACCATTTTGTGTCATGCTTCTCAACTGATTGCATTTTATCCCTTAGTATTGTATCCAATTTTAATTGATAAGTAGCCACCTCCTTAAATTTTTCCAACATTCCTACTACCAACTGCAACTTAGGAGGAGCATCTAGATCATATCTAGAACCCCTGAGAAACTCTCTGATTTTTCCAATCCTTGGTAACCAGCTGGTCTTCATAGTTGATAGCTTCTATTTGTCTGATTCATGCTTTTCACGTGCTGTCCTTAATAGAGAGTAACACCTATGGGTCTCTCCAACCTGACCAATATCCTATTGATTCTATACGTGATTAAATTTGTGGCTACACCTTCCACTTTTCCTTCTACTTCTCCTTTCAACTTCTTATTTTCCTCTTTCAGCTCCTCTATTTCTTGAAGTAGGGGTTGTGTATCCATTGGTAATGACTCTACAATTTGTATAATTGGAGGTGTTTGAGATGGACCAGCTTCCAATTGAGGTTGACTCTCATAAACATTAAGTTTGGCCATTGCCTCTGTATATTTCCCCAATAATTCATTGTAATCTTTCTGCAGTTTAAGCGTTGCTGCCTCTGCAAAATGTGATGTCTATACATTCAAGCTGGCTGCCTGAGGAGTAGGGGTGTATGACACCGTCTTGATGATCACATTACCAGTCAATTCTTCCAAACCTACATTTGGTTTCTTATCATTTAGGGCCAATGCCCAAATAGCCAAGGTATCAAATTTAGGGTCAAAGATAGCACCCTGCAATGCCCTCCTGGCTTGTTCTTCACTTACATCTGCATCATCCCTAGTAATGGTATCAAATGCAATAGCATCTGACAGTGTCCAGTGTGGCAATAGTAGGATTTTTCTTCTCTTCACAAGTTCTCTTCCTTCCTCAGGAGTCATGGCATTGATGTCCTTGTTCACTTCACTCAAAACCCTCCTTGTGATAGTATCATACGCTGAAGGGTTTGCACCACTTTTTACTTCTTCTATCTTTTTCTAAAATTCTTCACTCCTCGTTCTCAACACAAAGGATTTGAATTCTGGAGTGGAAATGAATGCATCATTAGAGATAAACTGATTGCATGCCACCTCACATCTTCAGTGTCCACCTCATTGTTGACTGTGGATCTTGTCAACCTATTTTTTGGGGAGGCATATGGTGCTATCCTCGGGGGAGAATGCAATTGATGTGAGGGCTATGGGTCTTGTTCCTCTATCACCTCCTCCTCTAGATTCACAACTTCCATTTCTTCTTTTGTTTCAAGATTAATTATTTTTGCTCTCTTTGGGGCAGGGGCTTCAGGGGAGTCAGGGGAACTTTTTCTAATGTACTTACCCCTTGAACTGCTTGGCTGATACGTGGGCCTCTCTTCTCCAAAAAGTGCCTCAACAATCAATTCATCTCCTTTAGCAAAGAACATTTTGATTCTCTCAATCGGGTTTTGAATCTCAATGAAGCCCCTTGATATGCAGAGTTAGCATTCTTTTTCCTTTTCTCTGCATCCATTATCAATTTCCACTTATTTCTCAAGAAAAACACTTCTTGCATTGATTCACAATTTTTGATAGTATCCTCATCAAATAGGACATGGTTTGGGTATGCAGGCCTGCCAACTTTATGCTTTGTCTCATGAATAAAACCTTCATGATCAAAGAGTCTTATTTTCTCCATACTCATCCTATAACATTGCAACATGAGACCAATTTGGTCCAAGACACTCTTATCAATTGTAATAAAATCATGAAGCTTCAGAGATGTTGGGATAAGAGATCCCTTCTTATGCTTTCTAAAATGTTCCTTGTCTGCTTCATTCAGCTCTCTGATGATCTCCATAAATCATATTCTTCTGGGCACAAATTTTGGCAAGGAATAGGGCGGAGCTTCACACCCATAGACTCTGATACAAGTTGTATTTTCATGTAAAAACCAATCTCCCCAATTGTGATTGATCTTCAGAGAGGGAGTCCTCTCCATTGGTCTAAGAAAATCCTTAATCTCCTTTGGTATACTCTCTACAGCTGGCTCCAGGAATCCCAATACTTTCCTCATAAAATGCTCCTCAAAAGTGACATAGCTAGCATAATTGAAATGCATGTCTAGCATGTAGATCCACATCTGAACTGGCATGGCCTTGCCTTCTGCATCAGTCATTCTCAATTGCAACTCCTTGTCCCAATGGCCAGATAGAGAAAATAGGATCATGTGGCACATTAACAAATACTAAGTGAATTTTACATGGGGACCTGGAGTGTACATATTGTTCTTAATGGCCATCATCTGCTCATGCATCCTTTTTGACAAGTAACCTGCATAATCATATTGCTTTTCAGCTCCACAATCTTGGATATATGCTACCATCATCATCAGAGACACCGACATTCTATCTGATGCATCTCTTCCAAGCACATGAGACAAGCTATGATAGGTTTTAACAAAATATTCCATGAACAGGCTGCATCAGAGAGGCTCTTCTTCTGAGTCAGGGATTTGATCAAAGCTCCATCAAATCCTTCTAATCTATGCTTGGCCAATTTATGAGACCTATATGCATATCTAAGAGTTTTGTATTTTTCCCTGGAAGCATTCAAATCTATGGGTATACCTGTAGTAGGGTCAAGGTTGAAGATAGTGGTAATATAGGCCTTAGTGAATCTAATGATAACACTGCCATTTCCAGACAAGACAGACATGGTCTTAGGGTCATACTTAGTTGCTACAACTCTCATCAAGTCTATGTTTACAAAGACATCAGAGCATATTAATTTAGCTAAGTCAAGGTTCTAGGCATGGCAGATTGGGGCTT